>OY728132.1:1349191015-1351691015 GCA_963277665.1 Viscum album
TGATTCTGTATCTATGAATTCATTTATATCCCAAAGGTTTAGTATAAAAATCCAAAAACCAGCATAAATCATGGATGTAAAGATGTCGATGAGTACGAAAAATGGGGAAATCAATGAAACCAATGAATATAACTCCTCCCCTGTCATAATAAGTGGATTAAACTTCTAGGAAAACCTCATCACAATCCCTCTTGTGGAATTTGAGGCAATTCTTAGTATGGAATAAATTTCCTAAAATAGATCCTACATTAATTTTCATGAGAGGGAAATCACTCTTCATATGTAGAATTGACCCCTGATTCTATACAAGTGAAACGACAAAGATGAATCTTCTTTTTCACCATCATCTAAAGCATGGATATCACTACTATATGATCACCCATATCTGGATCAGATGATTGAGTCTAAGGAGGAAACCATTATTGAGTACATGCCTATTGTGAGGGAATTCTTTGATATGTTTCCCAAGGAATTGCATGGTTTCCTCCTAGAAGAGATGTTGAATTCTCAATTAACCTTATACCTGGGGCATTGCCAATATCCAGGAATCCATATAGAATGGATTTTGTGGATCTTGAGCAGCTGAAGAAACAACTACCGGAGAATATGGATACAGATTTTATAATCCCAAGTGCTTCACCATGGGGTGCAACAGCCCTCTTCATCAAGAAGAAGGATGGGTAAATGTGCCTTTGCATTGATTATCATTATCTCAACAAAATCACAATAATGAAAAAGTATCTTATGCCTCGAATTGATGACTTTTTCTATCAGCTACGTGGATCAAAATACATCTTCCAGGTGGATCTATGGTAGGGATATTAACAAGTAAGTGTAATGTGGAAAGATATCCCCAACACTTATTTTCGTACAAGATACAGGCACTATGAATTCATAGTAATGCCTTTCGGACTCACTAATTCTCTATAAAGATTCATGGAGTTGATTAATAGAGTCTTTAGAGATTACCTCGACAAATTTTTTGGTAGTCTTTATAGATGATATTCAAATATACTCCAAAACCAAGGGGGTTATGAGGAGCATCAAAAAACTATACTTGAGACCTTGATAAATGATAATTTTTATTAAAATTACATCAAGTGTGGGTTATTGTTGAAGGAGGTCTCATTCTTGGGTCATATCATCACATGTAATGGGGTATCTGTGGATCCCTTCAAGACAACTATTATTGAGGGATGGATAAGGCCAACATCGGTAACTGATATTCGTAGCTTCTTAGAGTTATCTAGATATTATCTCCAATTTGTGAGAAATTTCTCATGATTTTCCAACCCTCTTACCAAGCTAACTCAGAAGGGATTAAATTTTTCTTAGAGTGATGATTGCAAAGAGAGGTTTAAGGAGTTTAAAATAAGGATTATCATTGCACCCGTTATCACACTACCCACAAGTGGGGAACTTTTTGTGGTACTTAGTGATGCTTTGAAGAAGGGCATGGGTTTTGTTTTGATGCAGAATGATAAAGTGATAACTTACACCTCAAGGTAGCTGAAAATACATGAGCAAAACTATCCCACGCATGATCTGGAGTTGGCGGATGTGATCTTTTCATTGAAAATATGGTGGCATCATCTTTATGGGGAGAATTCTGAGACATATACTGATCACATGAGACTGAAATATATATTCACACAAAAAGTGATTCATATACACCAACAAAGATGTATAAAACTCATCAAGTCTTATGACTGCTCAATCCACTATCGTCCCAGTAAGGAAAATAAGGTGGAAGATTCTCTATGTTGAAAGGATCATGCATCTTTATCAATGATGAGAATTGAAAAGGATCAACTCTTATTATATTTTTAGAGGAAGTACATGGGAATAATTAAGGGATAAATATCATCAATATTTTCTTAAATGATTGATTGACCATCCCTCGTGTAGAAAATAAAGGATGCTAAAATAAAGGATGTGGAAATTCTGAAAAGGGTGGAAGAAATAAATAATGGGAAATCCTTAGAGTTCATGGTTGACAAGGATGGAATTGTCAGATTTGGGTCACGATTATGTATATCATATGATCCAGAGAAAAAGAAGGAGCTTTTGAATGATGAACATAGATCAACCTTCTCTATTCACTAGGGGAGCACAATGATGTATCGATTTCTTAGAGAAATCATTTTGTGGGATAATATGAAAAGGAAGATTTCTAAATATACATCAAAGTGCCTGGTATGTCACAAATTGAAGGCTGAGAGGAAAAAGTATAAGTGGATGATTCTACCACTACCCTTACCGACATGGAAGTGGGACAACATTACCATGGACTTTGTCACCAGACTTCTAAGGACATATAGAGAAAAAAATTCTATATGGGTCATTGTGGATCATCTTATGAAGACAACTCACTTTATAATGATTCGAGACGACTTCTAATTGGGTCAACTTGCACGGATTTACATCAAAGAAGTGGTAAGGATGCATGGAGTACCACTATCTATTGTATTAGATCATGATCCTAGATTCACCTCAATGTTCTTCAAAAGTCTACAACATGCTCTATGTATTGAATTGAACATCAGTATGACCTATCATTATCAAAATTATATCTAATCTAAGAGAACTATTCAGACACTAGAGGATATGTTAAGATCATGTTCTATGTACTTGAATAGATGATGGGACCAACATCTTCCATTGGTCTAATTCTTCTGTAATAACAATTTCCACTTGAGCATAAAAATGGCACTATATGAAGCCATTTATGGGAAAAGGTGCAGAACACTAGCGTGTGGGGATGAAGTTGGTTAGTGTAATCTTCTAGGACCTGAAATGTTTAAAGAAATGGTAGAGAAGGTGAAAACCATTCAGCAGCATATCAACGTATCCTAAAGTCAAAAAAAGAGTTGTGTAGATAACCTCCAATGAGATGTTGAGTTCAAAGTTGGGAAAATGGAATTTATACACATATCTATGTGGAATAAGGTCATGGGATTTTGAAATAAAGGGAAGTTAATTCCTAGGTACATTTTCCCCTTCGAGATTCTTTATTGTGTTGGGGATATGGCCTATCGACTAGCACTTCCACCCAAAATGGCCAATGTACATGGTGTCTTTCATGTATCCCACTTAAGGAATTACATACCAAACCCTTCACATGTACTCTCTTTAGAGGTATTACGGATAGAGGATGATCTTTTTTATGAGAAGAAACCAGTGAAAACCATAGATTGTAGAGAAAAATATCTACAAAATTAGACAATTCCCCTTGTAAAGGTGTTGTGGCGAAACCAAAAGTTTGAAGAAGCAATGTGGGAATCAGAGAAAGTGATGAAGTAGAGTTACCCAAATCTATTTTTGTGTGGGTAAAGGAAATTTTGAGGGTGAAATTTCTTAAGGGGGGAATATTGTAATGACCCAAACATTTATTAATATAAATTACTCTTAATCTAATTAATTGTATTATTAGGAAAAATGGTTATATAAAATATGAACATCCATGGTTTTATATTTTTTTGGATTTTAAAATACAATCAATACTTGTTCCCATTTCTAATATAGATGTTGAACATTGATCACTTGATTACTATAAATATAGGGTTTTAACAAATCAAATTTCTTAGACAAAGGAAGCGACGGCCTCATCCAGTAAAATTGCCTCGTACGAAGACCATTTGTAACGCCCCGACCCCAGCTACCCAGAGTCGGTGCATTACTTCGTAACATTGGCATGATCACAAGAAAGATCAAATCTCGAAAGACCGATTGGTTTAGTAGCCTTGGAAATACTAGATATATTCATATGTTTTACATTACATCATAAAATGAAAAACTAATACAAAAACATAATGTTTCCACAATACACACTATTAACCCCTCATAAAATCCCTGTAGGTCATTCATAACTTACTTCTTCACATCCTGGGAAAAATAAAACATAGAAAAGGGGTGAGCTCAAATGCCCAGTAAGGATAACAATATAGCGGAAACTTTCATAAATAAGAATAAACATTTAAGGCAATGTATAACTAAAACAAAAGCCTTTTAAACATGAACTTTCAACATGGTATGGCATAAAAAAATGAAATAATTCCATTTACTTATTCACATGGATATTCTACTAATCGAATAATCACATGCAAAAATCAATAACCACTTTCATAATGTTGGAATGCATAATGCCAGACTATCATAACCACATAGCCAAGGCCTCGTGCCAAGACTACAAATAAGATTTTGTCAAGGCCTTGTGCCAAGACACTAGTTTGTCTCATGAGACCTACCGATGCATCGAGGAGCTATAGCGGGCTCCACCCGTCACTTATTAAGTCCAATGCATTCCCATATGAAAAGGTTTAAACATAACATAAACATTCGTATTAAAACTAGCATACGAAATGTTAATACTTTCACAATAAACTATGAATGGTATAAAAATAGCACATCCACAGTCAAACATATCACAAAACCTTCAATACAATATAGAAGTTTTGTATCATAATAAATCAACTTCAAATAATCTTAAAATCCATCAAAGGATGTTGACATAGATGAAATCAAAATTCTTTTTAAAGAAATATCTCCTTTTATTTTGAAATCATTTAAGATACATATAAAATAAAACATTTTCTTTGAAAATATTCTTATAAGATTTTAAGGGAAGCTTTGAAGATTTTATAACGGCGTAAAATAACCGCACCCGCCGTATAAGTTAAAAAAAACATTCTTAACTCAATTCTGTCGAAAAGGTTAAAAAGGACCTTGTTTTGAAAACGACGGAAAGATTCCTTTATAAACCTCTTATAAAAAGTCAAACAAGGGTATAAATGACTTTAACCCATATTCTTGTAAATGGTAAAAATGTTTTGAAATACATTTTTAAGAAACATGGATGTGGATGATAAAGATATCCCAGTAGATTATTACGTATAAACAACCTCGGATAATGAAGAGATTGTGAAATAAACCCTTACCTTGTACTTTTCCTTGGTTGGGGTAGGTTAACCTCCTGTATAATGGTGAAATAATTGTTATTAAATTATACAAGAATCATATATATTAATATGATATCATATATGATCTTTTAACATTGATTTATTAATAATATCTTAGAATTATCATCGTTTCGGGTGTTAACTTACTCATTTTCTTTTATATGTTTTGTTACATAATCCATGTTTGTTGTATCTTATTCATATCCAGAATGATATCAAGTCCTTAAACATCATTTTTAAATTATAAAATGATAATTATACTTGAATGGATACGATGGAGAATGAATCTCATCGCGTTCGTGGAGACGGTAGTCCGTACGTACGCACGAGCGACAATATCATTCTTTTGATATTAAAATAATATATAAATGAATGGTATATCATATATACAGAATCATTAACATGTTATATTTATTATTTACATGAGTTACACATCATTATTATACCCATCCAAATAATATTATATTGAATAACAATTACACCACGACGTGGAGACGGTAAGCCGTACGTACGCACGTATGGTGACATGTTATTCAAAGGGTGGATAGAATACTGAATATGGTTGTACCATACTTATAATAAC
Source organism: Viscum album (assembly GCA_963277665.1). Taxonomy (NCBI): domain Eukaryota; kingdom Viridiplantae; phylum Streptophyta; class Magnoliopsida; order Santalales; family Viscaceae; genus Viscum; species Viscum album. The sequence goes on from OY728132.1 coordinate 1,349,196,557, forward strand.
ATCACAGTATATGTGAGATACTGGAGTTATTATTTTAGAATGGTAAGAACAAAGGAAGAAGAAGTGGAAGAAGAAATGAACTTAGAAAAGGGTGGTGAAATCATTACCTCTTCTTCGGGTTCTTCCTTTTGATTTGATCAAAAGGGCTCCTTAGGTTGGCTTTCTGATCAAACTAAGGCCTCTAGGTTGTATTGAGGGATGTTGGGAGAGTATTTGGGCAGAGTTTGGCCGAACCAAAAGGCTTTGAAGGTGTGAAGAAATGAGAAGGAGGAGTGCCCTTTTATAAGAGGGGTGAGGGGCACCTTTGGAAAAGCTAGAAATATTAATTTATAATAAATTCATATTCGGTTTCTAAAGGCTCCAAAGTTGACTATTCAAAGGATGAGGTGGGGATAGGTCGAAAACAACTCATCCAATAGAATTTAGACAGGTTTGGGTACTTATATTAACCTTATCTTTAAGTATTAACTCTAAGTTAATTAGTTTCACTTTTACAATGTCTCTTTGTATTTTTATATAATATGGTTAATAAACTTACTATATACATCCAAGAGACCCCCAAGTGGTCCATTAATGAGGAACCTATCATAATATAAGTCTCTTGGCCGAACCTTAGATTTTTAGGAATTTAATATCAATTAATAATATAATATTTGTTTTAAGAACTCTTTTATGTCAATTTTGACACTATTCAATAGTTGATTTTTGTGAAACTCCTAACAGATTGATTACTTTGAAAAAAGTCAATTAAATCAATAATATTATCATAGAAAATTAGTTTAATTCATTAAAAGTTTCATATTATAATTATTTGGGTATTTATAAGATCAATTATTTTTATTTTTCACTATTTTAGTAATTACTGCATCATCATTGTGTCATAAATAAAATAAATTATATAATGTCTAAAAATTATAAATAAAATATCATTATGTAGGAAATCGTTTTAGCTTTCTAATGAATATTTATAATCAAAAATCCAACATGTATATCCCTATGTAAAAATTGTTCTTCTAAAAGATGTAAGCTTATGCCATTTTTATTTTTATTTTAACTTTATTAATATAATGTGTCATTATCACTTACAAGTGGATCCATAGGGTCCCAAAATAGACCCAAAGATGCCCATGGTCGACCATGTATCAACCAATAGGGTTAAGACACGTTTTAAGGTAATTTAGTATTATTATAATATTATTTTTTTTAACCCTTATTTACCGGATTTACCCTTAACCATGGTAAATAAAATATTTACCGCAGTAATTATTCAAAATGTCTAAAAATAAAAGTTACCTATTTACATAATTTGAACATCCTGATTCCAAATATGGAATCCATTTTTCTAAATTCAAAACACATAAGTGGCAGAAATTAATTTAAAATTAATTCCCGCTGTCAAAACAAAAAGCGTGTTTTTAAGAGATAATAACTATCAAAAGATTGACACTTGTTTATGTTCGGTTTAATTGTAAAATTATGTCCAATGATAAAAATTAAATTGAATGGTAAAAATATATTCTAAACATACTTTAAAACCACTCAAATTCATAATTTATCACTATTAATTATTTTGATTAAAAAAGTTGTTTTTAATTAAAATTTAGAAATTTTCACTATTCATCAAAATATGAAAGTTATCCGAAATGTACCAAAATTTCACCCTAGGCTAATTTTGATATTCCGAATCCAAAAATGAAGTCCATTTTGAAATATAGAATATATATGATTTCAAAAATTAGGTATTACTATCCACAACGGCTAGTTTAATTAGTTGTGGTGTGTGTTAGAACTCGGTGTTGCGTACAACACACGCTATCACATTATTCAAAGAGAAGCGTACCATAGAAGCTTGGGGTGTTACATTCTCCCCTCCTTCAAATAATTGCGTCCTCGCAATTTCTAGGGTATTACTGCATAAAAAGACTCGGGTGGTTCTTCATCATAAGTTCCTCGGGTTCCCACGTTGCCTCTTCCATCTTATGATTCCTCCACAAAACTTTTACCAGACGCGTCGTCCGGTTTCTCAGTACTTGTTCTCTTGTATAAAGAATCCTGACGGGCTCTTCGCAATAAGACAGATCGGGTTCCAGTTCTAATTCCTCATAGGTGAGTACATGCGTTGGGTCAGGCATGTATTTTCTCAACAGAGATACGTGGAACACATCGTGAACTTTGGAGAGACTTGGCGGCATTGCCAATCGGTAAGCTACAACCCCAATTCGTTCTAGAATTTCGAAAGGTCCGATGTACCTGGGACTCAATTTGCCTTTCTTACCAAAACGTATGACTCCCTTCCACGGAGATACCTTTAGGAAAACATGATCACCGACTTGAAATTCCAAATCCTTCCTTCGATTATCAGCATAGCTCTTCTGCCTGCTTTGAGCTGCTTTAATGTGATTTTGGATTACTTTCACCTTTTCCACCGTTTCCTCCACCAGTTCTGGGCCTACAAGTTTTCTTTCACCAACGTCATCCCAACAGGTTGGTGTACGACATCTCTTTCCGTATAACGCTTCATATGGTGCCATCTGAATACTCGAATGGAAGCTATTGTTATAGGAAAATTCTACTAGTGGTAAATATTGATCCCACATACCCTGAAAGTCAAGTGAGCAAGATCTCAACATGTCTTCTAAGGTTTGAATAGTCCGTTCTGACTGTCCGTCTGTCTGAGGGTGGTAAGCAGTGCTCAAATGAAGTTCAGTATCCAGGGATTTCTGAAGACTTTTCCAAAACCTTGAAGTAAAACGGGGATCACGATCCGAAACAATTGATAAGGGTACTCCATGAAGTCTCACAACTTCATTAATGTATAGTCTTGCTAGACGTTCCAGGGGTAGATCTTCTCTTATAGCAAGAAAATATGCTGACTTGGTAAGACGATCAACAATAACCCATATTGCATCGTTCCTTCTAGGAGTCTTTGGTAGCCCCATGACAAAGTCCATCGTAATATTGTCCCATTTCCACTCCGGTATGGGAAGAGGTTGCATGACTCCTCCAAGCTGTTGCCTTCCAGCTTTCACTTGTTGACAAACCATACATCTTGACACAAAATCAGCAATCTCCCTCTTCATGTTGTCCCACCAAAAATGTTCCTTCAAATCTCTATACATTTTGGTGCTCCCAGGGTGTATAGAGAAATTGGAACTATGAGCATCATCCAGCAATTCCCTTTTTAGATCAGGTATATTGGGAACACAAAGTCTCTTCCCGAATTTCAAAATTCCATCTTCATACACAAAGTCTCTCAATCTCCCATCATTCACAGCTTTAATCTTCTTTTGGAATTCGTCATCATCGGTCTGAGAACTCTTAATCCTTTCTAGTAAAGATGGTTTGGCAACCATTTGAAAAAGCATTGATGTTTCACCTTCCCTGGTTATTCCCATGTCCATTTTCACTAGATCCATGAAAATTGGATCCCTTTCAATTCTCATATTGTTCAAAACTCCATGGTCTTTTCTACTCAAAGCATCTGCCACCTTGTTTGCCTTCCCCGGGTGGTAGTGTATCGTACAATCATAATCCTTGAGTAATTCAAGCCATCTCCTTTGCCTCATGTTGAGTTCTTTTTGTGAGAAAATATACTTCAAACTCTTGTGATCAGTATAAATCTCACATTTTTCACCATAGAGGTAGTGCCTCCATATCTTCAAAGCAAAGATCACAGCTGCTAACTCAAGATCATGAGTAGGATAGTTTTGTTCATGAATTTTCAACTGTCGTGATGCATAGGCAATAACTCTATCATTCTGCATAAGGACACAGCCAAGTCCTTTCTTTGATGCATCACTATAAATAACGAACCCATCATTCCCCGATGGTAGAGTCAATATAGGAGCATTGACTAATCTTCTCTTCAGTTCTTCGAAACATTCTTCACACTCTTTTGTCCAAACAAATTTAACCCCTTTACGTGTGAGCTTCGTTAATGGGTTAGCCAATCGGGCAAAATTCTGGACGAAACGTCGATAATAACCTGCCAAGCCAATAAAACTACGTACCTCAGTTATACTCGTAGGTGCTGGCCATTCTTGGATTGCCTTGGTCTTAGAAGGATCAACAGAGATTCCATCTTTAGAGACAATATGGCCAAGAAAAGAAATCTCTTGAAGCCAGAATTCACACTTGCTAAACTTTCCATATAATTCATGCCTCCTCAGAGTCTTCAAGATAATGCGCAAGTGATTTTCATGATCTTCGTAGGTTTTGGAGTATACCAAGATATCATCAATAAATACCACCACAAATTCATCGAGATACTCCTTGAAAACTCTATTCATCAGATCCATGAATACAGAGGGTGCATTAGTCAATCCAAACGGCATTACAGTAAACTCGTAATGCCCGTACCTGGTTCGAAATGCTGTCTTCGGAATGTCTTCCTTTTTTACACACAACTGATGGTATCCAGATCGAAGGTCAATCTTTGAAAAGTATTGAGCTCCATGCAGTTGGTCAAATAAATCATCAATACGAGGTAGGGGATACTTGTTCTTTATCGTTATAGCATTGATCTCCCTGTAGTCGATACATAACCTCATAGATCCATCTTTCTTTTTAACAAAAAGAACAGGGGCTCCCCATGGAGAAACACTAGGGCGAATAAATCCCTTATTACTCAATTCCTCTAGTTGTTTCCTTAGTTCGACTAACTCTACAGTGGCCATTCTATAAGGGGTCTTCGATATAGGCCTTGATCCAGGAATCAAATCAATAGAAAACTCAACTTCTCGTTCTGGAGGATGTCCAGGTAAATCTTCCGGAAATACATCTACAAATTCTTTCACAACAGGTACATCCTCTATTTGAACATTCCTTTCCTCACCGACAGTTATTTCATTCTCTTCCTCCCCAATAATTGAATTAAGTTGAGCTACTGGGGGTGGGTCTAAATAAGAATTAGGTGGTGACGATTCTGCTCTAAAAATAAGGTGTTCCTTATCATTATCATCAAGAATCGTAACCTCTTTCTTCTTACAATAAATCTTCGCATCATAGTCCGAAATCCAGTCCATACCGAGGATTATATCAAACTCAATCATAGGTATGACGATGAAATCAGCAGATAAAGAAAATTTATGTGCTCTAATGGGGACTGATTCACAAAACTTTGTTGCAACGATACTTCCCTTAGGAGTTTTAACTGACAACTCCCTTATTAAATCAAATTGGAAATATCTAATTTTCTTAGAAAACTGGGAAGATATGAAACAATGCGATGATCCAGAATCAAATAATGCATTTGCTAAACTTGAGGAAACCATTAAATTACCTGCCACCACGTCTTTCGGAGCTTCTACCTCAGCAGTAGTGATAGCATAAGCCTGGCCTTGATCCCTTGGCCTTTTCTGAGGTAAGTTCTCCTAACGCTTAGGACATGCATTTGCATAATGCCCCATCTCCCTGCAATTGTAGCACTGAACGTTGGTAGCTTCCTTCTTCCCCTTGCAATCATGAGCTTGGTGGCCTTTTTCACCACACTTGTAACAGACTCCCATTCCCTTCAGGCAAGCACCGGGGTGTTTCTTCCCGCACTTACCACAAGATGGATATTCAACCTTTCCCTTCTTCCCCTTATTTCCATTCCCAGATTGATCAGCAGGTCTCTTCTTCTCTTGCTTTGCTTTAAAGTCATAAGACTTAGAGAATTCCTTTTCGGTCTTGATAGCACATGAGACAATGTCTTCGTACGATGAAAAGGATTGTGAGACTAATGCTCGACGGAGAAATGGTTTTAACCCATCAAAGAAACGATCAATCTTACTTCTTGGGTTGTGAATATAATCTCCAGCATACCTCGCTAACCTTGTAAAGTTAGCCTCATACTTTGTGACATTCTCATCCTCCTTTTGTCTCAGACTCAGAAATTGCCTTTCCATATCTGCTCGATGGTCGCGAGGAAAGTATTTTTCTAAAAACAGATCTTTGAACTCCCTCCATTCCATGTTTGATACTTCATCATCTTCCTTCATGTTTTGAATCAATGACCACCATTGATCAGCATCTCCAGTGAGGCGGTAAACTGCCATGGTAACTTTTTCCCTTTCACAACTCCCCAAAGCCTGAAATATTTTCTCTAGGGAAAATATCCATTGCTCAGCTACTAAGGGATTTGTACTTCCATTGAACGTTGGTGGTTGTTGTCTCATGAATCGATCTAACATTGATCCTCCACGCTGCGGATCAGGGTGCTCCATACGGGTAAGGTTATTATTCATAACCTGAGTAAGTTGTCCCAGTACGGTGATTAGCTGATCAGCACCAGTTGCATCACCAGCCCCACTATAATTATCTTGAGCAGGAGGGCAATCCCTACATGGAGTGCGTGCATTGATACGGTTTCCATTTCTTCCACTAGGCGCCATTTCTAAACAATGGCATAAACTAGATCAGTTTATGAATCAAAATACATAATCCCATACTTATAAAACACTTAACATAAATTGAACTATTTATGGATATAATCCATAATCATAAAAATGTTTTCTTTGAGGAAGTATATACTCATAAACCCTTCATAATGATTTGTAAAGAAAATGAGAGTTATCCTAAGCATATCCCCCGGGAGTGTCGTAACCAAGAGTGCAGCAAGGCCCGTTGTCGTGCACCAGTTCCCGTTCGAGTCTAGCTCAAAGCGGTGTTTTCGGGTTTTACCCCAAGGTACATCTGTGCCAGAGCCGCCTCTACCTGCTCGTATCCAGACAGGGATGTATTGCTCGAAAAACTCACAAAATCTCTACAATACCAAAATTCTAGGAAGTTCTTCTATACTAATCCTCAAAGTTCATCTTAGGTCTACGTGCTCTAATCAGAGTTTATCTAAATCTAGCTTCCAAGGTTTGTACTAAACTTCCTCTGATACCAACTGTAACGCCCCGACCCCAGCTACCCAGAGTCGGTGCATTACTTCGTAACATTGGCATGATCACAAGAAAGATCAAATCTCGAAAGACCGATTGGTTTAGTAGCCTTGGAAATACTAGATATATTCATATGTTTTACATTACATCATAAAATGAAAAACTAATACAACAACATAATGTTTCCACAATACACACTATTAACCCCTCATAAAATCCCTGCAGGTCATTCATAACTTACTTCTTCACATCCTGGGAAAAATAAAACATAGAAAAGGGGTGAGCTCAAATGCCCAGTAAGGATAACAATATAGCGGAAACTTTCATAAATAAGAATAAACATTTAAGGCAATGTATAACTAAAACAAAAGCCTTTTAAACATGAACTTTCAACATGGTATGGCATAAAAAAAATGAAATAATGCCATTTACTTATTCACATGGATATTCTACTAATCGAATAATCACATGCAAAAATCAATAACCACTTTCATAATGTTGGAATGCATAATGCCAGACTATCATAACCACATAGCCAAGGCCTCGTGCCAAGACTACAAATAAGATTTTGTCAAGGCCTTGTGCCAAGACACTAGTTTGTCTCATGAGACCTACCGATGCATCGAGGAGCTATAGCGGGCTCCACCCGTCACTTATTAAGTCCAATGCATTCCCATATGAAAAGGTTTAAACATAACATAAACATTCGTATTAAAACTAGCATACGAAATGTTAATACTTTCACAATAAACTATGAATGGTATAAAAATAGCACATCCACAGTCAAACATATCACAAAACCTTCAATACAATATAGAAGTTTTGTATCATAATAAATCAACTTCAAATAATCTTAAAATCCATCAAAGGATGTTGACATAGATGAAATCAAAATTATTTTTAAAGAAATATCTCCTTTTATTTTGAAATCATTTAAGATACATATAAAATAAAACATTTTCTTTGAAAATATTCTTATAAGATTGTAAGGGAAGCTTTGAAGATTTTATAACGGCGTAAAATAACCGCACCCGCCGTATAAGTTAAAAAAAACATTCTTACCTCAATTCTGTCGAAAAGGTTAAAAAGGACCTTGTTTTGAAAACGACGGAAAGATTCCTTTATAAACCTCTTATAAAAAGTCAAACAAGGGTATAAATGACTTTAACCCATATTCTTGTAAATGGTAAAAATGTTTTGAAATACATTTTTAAGAAACATGGATGTGGATGATAAAGATATCCCAGTAGATTATTACGTATAAACAACCTCGGATAATGAAGAGATTGTGAAATAAACCCTTACCTTGTACTTTTCCTTGGTTGGGGTAGGTTAACCTCCTGTATAATGGTGAAATAATTGTTATTAAATTATACAAGAATCATATATATTAATATGATATCATATATGATCTTTTAACATTGATTTATTAATAATATCTTAGAATTATCATCGTTTCGGGTGTTAACTTACTCATTTTCTTTTATATGTTTTGTTACATAATCCATGTTTGTTGTATCTTATTCATATCCAGAATGATATCAAGTCCTTAAAAATCATTTTTAAATTATAAAATGATAATTATACTTGAATGGATACGATGGAGAATGAATCTCATCGCGTTCGTGGAGACGGTAGTCCGTACGTACGCACGAGCGACAATATCATTCTTTTGATATTAAAATAATATATAAATGAATGGTATATCATATATACAGAATCATTAACATGTTATATTTATTATTTACATGAGTTACACATCATTATTATACCCATCCAAATAATATTATATTGAATAACAATTACACCACGACGTGGAGACGGTAAGCCGTACGTACGCACGTATGGTGACATGTTATTCAAAGGGTGGATAGAATACTGAATATGGTTGTACCATACTTATAATAACATCACAGTATATGTGAGATACTGGAGTTATTATTTTAGAATGGTAAGAACGAAGGAAGAAGAAGTGGAAGAAGAAATGAACTTAGAAAAGGGTGGTGAAATCATTACCTCTTCTTCGGGTTCTTCCTTTTGATTTGATCAAAAGGGCTCCTTAGGTTGGCTTTCTGATCAAACTAAGGCCTCTAGGTTGTATTGAGGGATGTTGGGAGAGTATTTGGGCAGAGTTTGGCCGAACCAAAAGGCTTTGAAGGTGTGAAGAAATGAGAAGGAGGAGTTCCCTTTTATAAGAGGGGTGAGGGGCACCTTTGGAAAAGATAGAAATATTAATTTATAATAAATTCATATTCGGTTTCTAAAGGCTCCAAAGTTGACTATTCAAAGGATGAGGTGGGGATAGGTCGAAAACAACTCATCCAATAGAATTTAGACAGGTTTGGGTACTTATATTAACCTTATCTTTAAGTATTAACTCTAAGTTAATTAGTTTCACTTTTACAATGTCTCTTTGTATTTTTATATAATATGGTTAATAAACTTACTATATACATCCAAGCGACCCCCAAGTGGTCCATTAATGAGGAACCTATCATAATATAAGTCTCTTTGCCGAACCTTAGATTTTTAGGAATTTAATATCAATTAATAATATAATATTTGTTTTAAGAACTCTTTTATGTCAATTTTGACACTATTCAATAGTTGATTTTTGTGAAACTCCTAACAGATTGATTACTTTGAAAAAAGTCAATTAAATCAATCATATTATCATAGAAAATTAGTTTAATTCATTAAAAGTTTCATATTATAATTATTTGGGTATTTATAAGATCAATTATTTTTATTTTTCACTATTTTAGTAATTACTGCATCATCATTGTGTCATAAATAAAATAAATTATATAATGTCTAAAAATTATAAATAAAATATCATTATGTAGGAAATCTTTTTAGATTTCTAATGAATATTTATAATCGAAAATCCAACATGTATATCCCTATGTAAAAATTGTTCTTCTAAAAGATGTAAGCTTATGCCATTTTTATTTTTATTTTAACTTTATTAATATAATGTGTCATTATCACTTACAAGTGGATCCATAGGGTCCCAAAATAGACCCAAAGATGCCCATGGTCGACCATGTATCAACCAATAGGGTTAAGACACGTTTTAAGGTAATTTAGTATTATTATAATATTATTTTTTTTAACCCTTATTTACCGGATTTACCCTTAACCATGGTAAATAAAATATTTACCGCAGTAATTATTCAAAATGTCTAAAAATAAAAGTTACCTATTTACATAATTTGAACATCCTGATTCCAAATATGGAATCCATTTTTCTAAATTCAAAACACATAAGTGGCAGAAATTAATTTAAAATTAATTCCCGCTGTCAAAACAAAAAGCGTGTTTTTAAGAGATAATAACTATCAAAAGATTGACACTTGTTTATGTTCGGTTTAATTGTAAAATTATGTCCAATGATAAACATTAAATTGAATGGTAAAAATATATTCTAAATATACTTTAAAACCACTCAAATTCATAATTTATCACTATTAATTATTTTGATTAAAAAAGTTGTTTTTAATTAAAATTTAGAAATTTTCACTATTCATCAAAATATGAAAGTTATCCGAAATGTACCAAAATTTCACCCTAGGCTAATTTTGATATTCCGAATCCAAAAATGAAGTCCATTTTGAAATATAGAATATATATGATTTCAAAAATTAGGTATTACTATCCACAACGGCTAGTTTAATTAGTTGTGGTGTGTGTTAGAACTCGGTGTTGCGTACAACACACGCTATCACATTATTCAAAGAGAAGCGTACCATAGAAGCTTGGGGTGTTACATTCTCCCCTCCTTCAAATAATTGCGTCCTCGCAATTTCTAGGGTATTACTGCATAAAAAGACTCGGGTGGTTCTTCATCATAAGTTCCTCGGGTTCCCACGTTGCCTCTTCCATCTTATGATTCCTCCACAAAACTTTTACCAGACGCGTCGTCCGGTTTCTCATTACTTGTTCTCTTGTATCAAGAATCCTGACGGGCTCTTCGCAATAAGACAGATCGGGTTCCAGTTCTAATTCCTCATAGGTGAGTACATGCGTTGGGTCAGGCATGTATTTTCTCAACAGAGATACGTGGAACACATCGTGAACTTTGGAGAGACTTGGCGGCATTGCCAATCGGTAAGCTACAACCCCAATTCGTTCTAGAATTTCGAAAGGTCCGATGTACCTGGGACTCAATTTGCCTTTCTTACCAAAACGTATGACTCCCTTCCACGGAGATACCTTTAGGAAAACATGATCACCGACTTGAAATTCCAAATCCTTCCTTCGATTATCAGCATAGCTCTTCTGCCTACTTTGAGCTGCTTTAATGTGATTTTGGATTACTTTCACCTTTTCCACCGTTTCCTCCACCAGTTCTGGGCCTACAAGTTTTCTTTCACCAACGTCATCCCAACAGGTTGGTGTACGACATCTCTTTCCGTATAACGCTTCATATGGTGCCATCTGAATACTCGAATGGAAGCTATTGTTATAGGAAAATTCTACTAGTGGTAAATATTGATCCCACATACCCTGAAAGTCAAGTGAGCAAGATCTCAACATGTCTTCTAAGGTTTGAATAGTCCGTTCTGACTGTCCGTCTGTCTGAGGGTGGTAAGCAGTGCTCAAATGAAGTTCAGTATCCAGGGATTTCTGAAGACTTTTCCAAAACCTTGAAGTAAAACGGGGATCACGATCCGAAACAATTGATAAGGGTACTCCATGAAGTCTCACAACTTCATTAATGTATAGTCTTGCTAGACGTTCCAGGGGTAGATCTTCTCTTATAGCAAGAAAATGTGCTGACTTGGTAAGACGATCAACAATAACCCATATTGCATCGTTACTTCTAGGAGTCTTTGGTAGCCCCATGACAAAGTCCATCAGAATATTGTCCCATTTCCACTCCGGTATGGGAAGAGGTTGCATGACTCCTCCAAGCTGTTGCCTTCCAGCTTTCACTTGTTGACAAACCATACATCTTGACACAAAATCAGCAATCTCCCTCTTCATGTTGTCCCACCAAAAATGTTCCTTCAAATCTCTATACATTTTGGTGCTCCCAGGGTGTATAGAGAAATTGGAACTATGAGCATCATCCAGCAATTCCCTTTTTAGATCAGGTATATTGGGAACACAAAGTCTCTTCCCGAATTTCAAAATTCCATCTTCATACACAAAGTCTCTCAATCTCCCATCATTCACAGCTTTAATCTTCTTTTGGAATTCGTCATCATCGGTCTGAGAACTCTTAATCCTTTCTAGTAAAGATGGTTTGGCAACCATTTGAAAAAGCATTGATGTTTCACCTTCCCTGGTTATTCCCATGTCCATTTTCACTAGATCCATGAAAATTGGATCCCTTTCAATTCTCATATTGTTCAAAACTCCATGGTCTTTTCTACTCAAAGCATCTGCCACCTTGTTTGCCTTCCCCGGGTGGTAGTGTATCGTACAATCATAATCCTTGAGTAATTCAAGCCATCTCCTTTGCCTCATGTTGAGTTCTTTTTGTGAGAAAATATACTTCAAACTCTTGTGATCAGTATAAATCTCACATTTTTCACCATAGAGGTAGTGCCTCCATATCTTCAAAGCAAAGATCACAGCTGCTAACTCAAGATCATGAGTAGGATAGTTTTGTTCATGAATTTTCAACTGTCGTGATGCATAGGCAATAACTCTATCATTCTGCATAAGGACACAGCCAAGTCCTTTCTTTGATGCATCACTATAAATAACGAACCCATCATTCCCCGATGGTAGAGTCAATATAGGAGCATTGACTAATCTTCTCTTCAGTTCTTCGAAACATTCTTCACACTCTTTTGTCCAAACAAATTTAACCCCTTTACGTGTGAGCTTCGTTAATGGGTTAGCCAATCGGGCAAAATTCTGGACGAAACGTCGATAATAACCTGCCAAGCCAATAAAACTACGTACCTCAGTTATACTCGTAGGTGCTGGCCATTCTTGGATTGCCTTGGTCTTAGAAGGATCAACAGAGATTCCATCTTTAGAGACAATATGGCCAAGAAAAGAAATCTCTTGAAGCCAGAATTCACACTTGCTAAACTTTCCATATAATTCATGCCTCCTCAGAGTCTTCAAGATAATGCGCAAGTGATTTTCATGATCTTCGTAGGTTTTGGAGTATACCAAGATATCATCAATAAATACCACCACAAATTCATCGAGATACTCCTTGAAAACTCTATTCATCAGATCCATGAATACAGAGGGTGCATTAGTCAATCCAAACGGCATTACAGTAAACTCGTAATGCCCGTACCTGGTTCGAAATGCTGTCTTCGGAATGTCTTCCTTTTTTACACACAACTGATGGTATCCAGATCGAAGGTCAATCTTTGAAAAGTATTGAGCTCCATGCAGTTGGTCAAATAAATCATCAATACGAGGTAGGGGATACTTGTTCTTTATCGTTATAGCATTGATCTCCCTGTAGTCGATACATAACCTCATAGATCCATCTTTCTTTTTAACAAAAAGAACAGGGGCTCCCCATGGAGAAACACTAGGGCGAATAAATCCCTTATTACTCAATTCCTCTAGTTGTTTCCTTAGTTCGACTAACTCTACAGTGGCCATTCTATAAGGGGTCTTCGATATAGGCCTTGATCCAGGAATCAAATCAATAGAAAACTCAACTTCTCGTTCTGGAGGATGTCCAAGTAAATCTTCCGGAAATACATCTACAAATTCTTTCACAACAGGTACATCCTCTATTTGAACATTCCTTTCCTCACCGACAGTTATTTCATTCTCTTCCTCCCCAATAATTGAATTAAGTTGAGCTACTGGGGGTGGGTCTAAATAAGAATTAGGTGGTGACGATTCTGCTCTAAAAATAAGGTGTTCCTTATCATTATCATCAAGAATCGTAACCTCTTTCTTCTTACAATAAATCTTCGCATCATAGTCCGAAAGCCAGTCCATACCGAGGATTATATCAAACTCAATCATAGGTATGACGATGAAATCAGCAGATAAAGAAAATTTATGTGCTCTAATGGGGACTGATTCACAAAACTTTGTTGCAACGATACTTCCCTTAGGAGTTTTAACTGACAACTCCCTTATTAAATGAAATTGGAAATATCTAATTTTCTTAGCAAACTGGGAAGATATGAAACAATGCGATGATCCAGAATCAAATAATGCATTTGCTAAACTTGAGGAAACCATTAAATTACCTGCCACCACGTCTTTCGGAGCTTCTACCTCAGCAGTAGTGATAGCATAAGCCTGGCCTTGATCCCTTGGCCTTTTCTGAGGTAAGTTCTCCTGACGCTTAGGACATGCATTTGCATAATGCCCCATCTCCCTGCAATTGTAGCACTGAACGTTGGTAGCTTCCTTCTTCCCCTTGCAATCATGAGCTTGGTGGCCTTTTTCACCACACTTGTAACAGACTCCCATTCCCTTCAGGCAAGCACCGGGGTGTTTCTTCCCGCACTTACCACAAGATGGATATTCAACCTTTCCCTTCTTCCCCTTATTTCCATTCCCAGATTGATCAGCAGGTCTCTTCTTCTCTTGCTTTGCTTTAAAGTCATAAGACTTAGAGAATTCCTTTTCGGTCTTGATAGCACATGAGACAATGTCTTCGTACGATGAAAAGGATTGTGAGACTAATGCTCGACGGAGAAATGGTTTTAACCCATCAAAGAAACGATCAATCTTACTTCTTGGGTTGTGAATATAATCTCCAGCATACCTCGCTAACCTTGTAAAGTTAGCCTCATACTTTGTGACATTCTCATCCTCCTTTTGTCTCAGACTCAGAAATTGCCTTTCCATATCTGCTCGATGGTCGCGAGGAAAGTATTTTTCTAAAAACAGATCTTTGAACTCCCTCCATTCCATGTTTGATACTTCATCATCTTCCTTCATGTTTTGAATCAATGACCACCATTGATCAGCATCTCCAGTGAGGCGGTAAACTGCCATGGTAACTTTTTCCCTTTCACTACTCCCCAAAGCCTGAAATATTTTCTCTAGGGAAAATATCCATTGCTCAGCTACTAAGGGATTTGTACTTCCATTGAACGTTGGTGGTTGTTGTCTCATGAATCGATCTAACATTGATCCTCCACGCTGCGGATCAGGGTGCTCCATACGGGTAAGGTTATTATTCATAACCTGAGTAAGTTGTCCCAGTACGGTGATTAGCTGATCAGCACCAGTTGCATCACCAGCCCCACTATAATTATCTTGAGCAGGAGGGCAATCCCTACATGGAGTGCGTGCATTGATACGGTTTCCATTTCTTCCACTAGGCGCCATTTCTAAACAATGGCATAAACTAGATCAGTTTATGAATCAAAATACATAATCCCATACTTATAAAACACTTAACATAAATTGAACTATTTATGGATATAATCCATAATCATAAAAATGTTTTCTTTGAGGAAGTATATACTCATAAACCCTTCATAATGATTTGTAAAGAAAATGAGAGTTATCCTAAGCATATCCCCCAGGAGTGTCGTAACCAAGAGTGCAGCAAGGCCCGTTGTCGTGCACCAGTTCCCGTTCGAGTCTAGCTCAAAGCGGTGTTTTCGGGTTTTACCCCTAGGTACATCTGTGCCAGAGCCGCCTCTACCTGCTCGTATCCAGACAGGGATGTATTGCTCGAAAAACTCACAAAATCTCTACAATACCAAAATTCTAGGAAGTTCTTCTATACTAATCCTCAAAGTTCATCTTAGGTCTACGTGCTCTAATCAGAGTTTATCTAAATCTAGCTTCCAAGGTTTGTACTAAACTTCCTCTGATACCAACTGTAACGCCCCGACCCCAGCTACCCAGAGTCGGTGCATTACTTCGTAACATTGGCATGATCACAAGAAATATCAAATCTCGAAAGACCGATTGGTTTAGTAGCCTTGGAAATACTAGATATATTCATATGTTTTACATTACATCATAAAATGAAAAACTAATACAACAACATAATGTTTCCACAATACACACTATTAACCCCTCATAAAATCCCTGCAGGTCATTCATAACTTACTTCTTCACATCCTGGGAAAAATAAAACATAGAAAAGGGGTGAGCTCAAATGCCCAGTAAGGATAACAATATAGCGGAAACTTTCATAAATAAGAATAAACATTTAAGGCAATGTATAACTAAAACAAAAGCCTTTTAAACATGAACTTTCAACATGGTATGGCATAAAAAAATGAAATAATGCCATTTACTTATTCACATGGATATTCTACTAATCGAATAATCACATGCAAAAATCAATAACCACTTTCATAATGTTGGAATGCATAATGCCAGACTATCATAACCACATAGCCAAGGCCTCGTGCCAAGACTACAAATAAGATTTTGTCAAGGCCTTGTGCCAAGACACTAGTTTGTCTCATGAGACCTACCGATGCATCGAGGAGCTATAGCGGGCTCCACCCGTCACTTATTAAGTCCAATGCATTCCCATATGAAAAGGTTTAAACATAACATAAACATTCGTATTAAAACTAGCATACGAAATGTTAATACTTTCACAATAAACTATGAATGGTATAAAAATAGCACATCCACAGTCAAACATATCACAAAACCTTCAATACAATATAGAAGTTTTGTATCATAATAAATCAACTTCAAATAATCTTAAAATCCATCAAAGGATGTTGACATAGATGAAATCAAAATTCTTTTTAAAGAAATATCTCCTTTTATTTTGAAATCATTTAAGATACATATAAAATAAAACATTTTCTTTGAAAATATTCTTATAAGATTGTAAGGGAAGCTTTGAAGATTTTATAACGGCGTAAAATAACCGCACCCGCCGTATAAGTTAAAAAAACATTCTTACCTCAATTCTGTCGAAAAGGTTAAAAAGGACCTTGTTTTGAAAACGACGGAAAGATTCCTTTATAAACCTCTTATAAAAAGTCAAACAAGGGTATAAATGACTTTAACCCATATTCTTGTAAATGGTAAAAATGTTTTGAAATACATTTTTAAGAAACATGGATGTGGATGATAAAGATATCCCAGTAGATTATTACGTATAAACAACCTCGGATAATGAAGAGATTGTGAAATAAACCCTTACCTTGTACTTTTACTTGGTTGGGGTAGGTTAACCTCCTGTATAATGGTGAAATAATTGTTATTAAATTATACAAGAATCATATATATTAATATGATATCATATATGATCTTTTAACATTGATTTATTAATAATATCTTAGAATTATCATCGTTTCGGGTGTTAACTTACTCATTTTCTTTTATATGTTTTGTTACATAATCCATGTTTGTTGTATATTATTCATATCCAGAATGATATCAAGTCCTTAAACATCATTTTTAAATTATAAAATGATAATTATACTTGAATGGATACGATGGAGAATGAATCTCATCGCGTTCGTGGAGACGGTAGTCCGTACGTACGCACGAGCGACAATATCATTCTTTTGATATTAAAATAATATATAAATGAATGGTATATCATATATACAGAATCATTAACATGTTATATTTATTATTTACATGAGTTACACATCATTATTATACCCATCCAAATAATATTATATTGAATAACAATTACACCACGACGTGGAGACGGTAAGCCGTACGTACGCACGTATGGTGACATGTTATTCAAAGGGTGGATAGAATACTGAATATGGTTGTACCATACTTATAATAACATCACAGTATATGTGAGATACTGGAGTTATTATTTTAGAATGGTAAGAACAAAGGAAGAAGAAGTGGAAGAAGAAATGAACTTAGAAAAGGGTGGTGAAATCAATACCTCTTCTTCGGGTTCTTCCTTTTGATTTGATCAAAAGGGATCCTTAGGTTGGCTTTCTGATCAAACTAAGGCCTCTAGGTTGTATTGAGGGATGTTGGGAGAGTATTTGGGCAGAGTTTGGCCGAACCAAAAGGCTTTGAAGGTGTGAAGAAATGAGAAGGAGGAGTTCCCTTTTATAAGAGGGGTGAGGGGCACCTTTGGAAAAGCTAGAAATATTAATTTATAATAAATTCATATTCGGTTTCTAAAGGCTCCAAAGTTGACTATTCAA
This sequence comes from Viscum album, assembly GCA_963277665.1. Taxonomy (NCBI): domain Eukaryota; kingdom Viridiplantae; phylum Streptophyta; class Magnoliopsida; order Santalales; family Viscaceae; genus Viscum; species Viscum album. Next base: position 1,349,214,489 of record OY728132.1, read on the forward strand.
AGGATGAGGTGGGGATAGGTCGAAAACAACTCATCCAATAGAATTTAGACAGGTTTGGGTACTTATATTAACCTTATCTTTAAGTATTAACTCTAAGTTAATTAGTTTCACTTTTACAATGTCTCTTTGTATTTTTATATAATATGGTTAATAAACTTACTATATACATCCAAGCGACCCCCAAGTGGTCCATTAATGAGGAACCTATCATAATATAAGTCTCTTGGCTGAACCTTAGATTTTTAGGAATTTAATATCAATTAATAATATAATATTTGTTTTAAGAACTCTTTTATGTCAATTTTGACACTATTCAATAGTTGATTTTTGTGAAACTCCTAACAGATTGATTACTTTGAAAAAAGTCAATTAAATCAATCATATTATCATAGAAAATTAGTTTAATTCATTAAAAGTTTCATATTATAATTATTTGGGTATTTATAAGATCAATTATTTTTATTTTTCACTATTTTAGTAATTACTGCATCATCATTGTGTCATAAATAAAATAAATTATATAATGTCTAAAAATTATAAATAAAATATCATTATGTAGGAAATATTTTTAGCTTTCTAATGAATATTTATAATCGAAAATCCAACATGTATATCCCTATGTAAAAATTGTTCTTCTAAAAGATGTAAGCTTATGCCATTTTTATTTTTATTTTAACTTTATTAATATAATGTGTCATTATCACTTACAAGTGGATCCATAGGGTCCCAAAATAGACCCAAAGATGCCCATGGTCGACCATGTATCAACCAATAGGGTTAAGACACGTTTTAAGGTAATTTAGTATTATTATAATATTATTTTTTTTAACCCTTATTTACCGGATTTACCCTTAACCATGGTAAATAAAATATTTACCGCAGTAATTATTCAAAATGTCTAAAAATAAAAGTTACCTATTTACATAATTTGAACATCCTGATTCCAAATATGGAATCCATTTTTCTAAATTCAAAACACATAAGTGGCAGAAATTAATTTAAAATTAATTCCCGCTGTCAAAACAAAAAGCGTGTTTTTAAGAGATAATAACTATCAAAAGATTGACACTTGTTTATGTTCGGTTTAATGGTAAAATTATGTCCAATGATAAACATTAAATTGAATGGTAAAAATATATTCTAAATATACTTTAAAACCACTCAAATTCATAATTTATCACTATTAATTATTTTGATTAAAAAAGTTGTTTTTAATTAAAATTTAGAAATTTTCACTATTCATCAAAATATGAAAGTTATCTGAAATGTACCAAAATTTCACCCTAGGCTAATTTTGATATTCCGAATCCAAAAATGAAGTCCATTTTGAAATATAGAATATATATGATTTCAAAAATTAGGTATTACTATCCACAACGGCTAGTTTAATTAGTTGTGGTGTGTGTTAGAACTCGGTGTTGCGTACAACACACGCTATCACATTATTCAAAGAGAAGCGTACCATAGAAGCTTGGGGTGTTACACCATTTGTCAGAGATAATAAAGGAGGTGGTGTCATTAGGCTTCTCTATTGACCTAGACCAATCTGAGCTTGAATACATTAAGCTCGAGCAGAACCGCTAATCGAAGAAGTGGAATTTGATATAGATTACCACCCGAGCAATGTTACCTAAGTCACCCAAAGTGTTTATCACCATCGTGCACCTTACCCTAAGGTCTTATGTGGGTGTTTTAAGGGGTTATATAACAAGAACCTAGAACTATTATTATGTGAGTTATTTTTGTATAGAATAATGAATATACATTTATTTTATTGTTGTTACTTTATAAATAGTTCTAAAAGAACAAATAGTATTTTAGTTAATATTCAACTAAGAAAATCTATTTTTGATGAATAAATGTATTTTTGAATTAAATAATAATTTAATAAAATATTATTATTATTAAATTACTTTTTATTAAATACAAATGATCTTATAGTTTTTATGAAAAAAAATTGTAATTGTTGTTAAGGTTTAAATGTTATTTTTGTCAAAACCCCTGATTTTTCGATAAATGTCGATTCCTATTTAAAAAGTGAAAATTCACATATTTAGAAAATTAATTTGATAAAATGGATATTATTTTTGGAAACATGGGGTCGAAATTATCTTATGGTGAAATTTTCATAATTTTATGAGACAGTTTAATTTTTCGGTAAAAATTAAATACCGTTTAAATATATAATGTGTTTTATGACATCATAATGACCCAATAGTGATATAATAAAATACTATAAACATTATTTTCAGAAAATATATTTTTTACCATTAAAATAATTTTATTTTATTTCTGTTTTATATATTTTAAAAATCTTTAGTGGCCCTCCAAGACTTATAAAACATTTTAACTTTTTAAATCGATTTCCTTAAGAGTGTGTCTCACCTCTACATAAGCAACCCTATTATTTTAAGAATTTAGTCCATTAGACTTATAAAATATTTTTTTCTACTTACCTTTTTAAAAAACCATGGAAAAAACCATGATATGGTATGTTTTTTTGATTAATTTAATGTGTGGTTCCCCAAACCTAAATAATAATGAATTTCCTCTCCTTTCCAATATAATCCCACCCAAGATCTCACTTACTCTTCACTAAAATCATTTGGAGGTCGTCCAACCTCTTCCCCCATCTCTATATAATACTCCCAAGGTTACCCAATCTCCCAAGAGTCCACTCTCAAGCCTCTCCCAATCTTTTGGGATCACACTTCCAAGTAAGGGGTTCCTTCCTTTCGCTTTTTACCCAAGTTTCATAATATTGTTATGTCATTTTATTTTTAATTATAAATTTTGGGATATGGTTTCTCACCTCCCCCATACTTCCCTATTTATTTTTTTAATTTTGGTAGAGTGCTTTCTCTCCCATTAATTCCTTCAATGTACACTCGTTACTATTCCAAAATCCCGTAAGGAATTTCTCTCTCTTCATTTACATTCAAGAAATTATTTTGTATTATGAATCTAAATTTCATTAAATATATTAGGACATGTATCTATATAAACCCCATACTATAAATTTCATGTACATAATAATAGACACCCCTTTCTCACTCATCATCCATTTTTATGAATTCTTACGTCACACCGTTATACCGTCGAAATTGCACTGATTTTACAAGCCAATATCATTTTGTAGTGAATACAATGCTCATTTATCTACCAAGGGTATTCACATTTATGCACATTTACTTATTGATTACAAAGATTCATGTATTTATTCTACATCCTTTTATATTGGAATAAATGATGATGATTGATTCCATGTTGTATGATCCATGTGGCACACTTATACATGAAATGAAATGTTTAAGGAGGGCGCTCCCTATATCACTCCAATGAATTGGGTAATGTATAGTATCCTAATACATCATGTGAAATGGTTGTTGAATCATGATAATTCAAGTGTAATTAGGGTTTAATTGTGCTTCATGTGCAATGAGGATTTACTCATTCTCTATGTGTAATGATCCCAAGCTCATGCTAATAACATGTTATGTTTTGTATACACATCTCCTTGTTATGATTATCATGCTTTATCATTCCTTTATGTACATGTTTCTCTTGTGCTCAATTTGTATGACTATTTTCTAACATTTATATTATTCCTCATGTTATTCCATGTTTATTCTTTTACATGTCTTTATATATCAACCCTTTCTTATGTATGCCTTCAGGTTATCCCATGCAAAGTTAATTATGAAGGAATGTTGTGGTCATGTGAAGGAAGTTTTCAATAAAGATGTTTTATTTCATGTTTTAAGTCATTATTTAATGTTCCTAAGCCCCAAAGACACTGTACCTAGTGATATTATATGTTCTATCTAGTAAAGGTTTTATGAAATAAATTATGTCTAAGTGGGTAATGAAAAGTAGGGTTGTCATAATAAAAGAGTTCATATTCTAATTATACCGCCTATGAATTTAGAATATGAGATGTATTTTTTATGAAATTCCTCAAAATTGATGAATAGAATACATCATGTACTTGGGAGGATTATATTTCACTTATTTATGAATATCATGATTATTTTCCATGGATATACCTAGAGAAACCCTTTATCCCTAACCTAAAATTCTTGACTCTTCAACAAATTTCATCATATAATTTTTTTCAACTCTAATTAGTCTTGATGTGATGTCTAGTAGACATGTTATTTGATAAAATTTCATTAAAAACTTTAGATCCCAACTTCTTATATTCACCTACCTCATTTTAACACCTATGTATTACTTATCTCTTCCCATAAAGGTCATCATAATCATCCATCTTGATTCGTAAGGAGAACTATTATTATATGAGTGCTTAAACAGAAGTAGAATTTCATCCCATCCTTTATCATAGTCAATCGATCATGCTCTCAGCAAGTAATCTAGGTTTTCAATCAGATACAAAAATTGGTCATTAGTTTGGGGGTGATAAGTTGTACTAACAATCAACCCAATATTCACAGTATTTTTCAGGTTCTACAAGAACTAGGAGGTAAATCATGGATCTTAGTAAGATACAATCGACAGTGGTTTTCCATGCAGTCTCACAAACTATTTTATGTTTATCATTGTAGTTTTATTGAGTGATAAGTCCTATCAAAATGAAATGAAGTGGGAATACATTTAATTAGGACCAATATAGACCAAATTGAATTATTTTTTCTCTAACTCATTGGTTGAATTTTGATAATGTCCATAATAATGTTTTTCCATTTATATATAGTTATGGGTGGTACTTGCATCATGCCGTTATAATTTTCCCTTTAATACTTTACTTTTTGACATACCAGACACTTTTATGTATATTCCATGATCTTCATCTTCATATTTTCTCACCAATAGTGTTATGGAAGATAATGATTCATCATAATTCTCATTGGGTGGATGGAGAGGGTTGATTTATTTCCCTCATTCAACATCTATTTCATTATATATGGATTTTATAGAACACATATTCGTGGACCAAATAAAACAGCTCCTTTATTTTCAATTTTGAACATTAATGGTTTCTATTTTCATAAAGTTTGAATCATATTCTGATTTTCAAAATCATATTTTTGATAATACTATATCTTCTCTATAAGGGATATTTTGGGAAATTATTTGAAAAAAGAGTGACTATTTTCTGTACATTATGATTCACATGTCCATAATTTTAACATTTAAAAAGATTTGATCCTTCTCAAATATCATTATTTGTAATGTTTTCATATCCTTCTGAATTAGAGTATCTTTCACTTTATTTTCCTTACTAGGATGGTATTTGAAAAAGGATTCATTTTCCTCTATGATTATAACCATATTATATTAAACGTATTATGATTCTAATTTGTGAATAAATACATCATGCTCTTGTTATCCATATATATTTTACACTTCTATCTATAGATATAGTTTCCCAAGATTTTCAAAAAAAATATCAATGTGTTCAACTCCAGATCATGTGTGTGATTGTTCTTCTCATGTGAATACAATATCCTTGAGTCATAGGGTATCACTTTATAATTTTTCATTAGTAAATATCATATTCCTTTATTCTAATCCTTGTTTTATACCAAGAAAAGTTCAACATGTCAGGATATTGTGGGGAATGGTGTAGTGGTAAGCCTATTTTTCACCTCCTTAAATATTTTTTTGGATTCTAATGTCCTGGAAAACATTACTTCATTTCATATTATCTTGGTTTTAGGTATTTAAATATGTTATATGTTTATAAATAATCATCAATAATACCCAACTAGTCCATGGTAACTATGGATCTCTATAATTGACTATATTCTAGAACAATCTCTAATTGAATTTTTCTTATAAGGGTCCGTAGATATCCATTTTGTATTGATAATATGACCCAATAAAAATACATAATTCTTTGAGAACTCACATTTAATGTACTATTCATATATATTCTCCTTTCTCAAAACATTTAGAATATTATTCAAATACTCCACATACTCATCCTTGAATTTGGACTAATTCAAAATATAAACTATAAAAACTACCACAAATTGGTCAAGGTAATATCTAAAATCTCTATTCATTATTTCAATTAAAATTTTTGGATAATTAGTGAGTTTGAATGGAATCACTATGAATTCATAGTGATTATAATGTGTTTTCATGGAATTTTTGGTATATATTGATTTTTTAACCTTAATTTGTAATATCTAGATCAAAGGTCTAACTTAGAGAAATATTTTGACCCTTATTGTTGACTAAACAACTCATATATCCCTAGGAGGGTATACTTGTTCTTTATCATGATTTTTTTGAGTTCGTAATAATATATGTGAAGGTATATATAACAATACTACTTCCTGATAATGATAATTGGGGAACTCCCTGGTGAATTAATCGTATGTATAAAACCCTTTCCCAGATTTGATTGCAACATATTTTTTAGACATTCCAAATTAATGATGGAATTTATATAAGGTTCCTTTAATATTGGTAGAGATCCAAGTATAAGTTCAATTGAGAACTTGAACTCTGGGTTGAGATAAAGACCAACAAAATATATGGGGGATAAATCAATATAATCTCTCACAATGATGATGTCTACAAGCATGATTCTCTCCTTTTTCAGAATCATTTAGGCGAGATAATATTTTTGAAAATTAAATAATAACCATTCATGAAGAGATTATTATATTGGGGATTCATCCCCCTCTTTACACTTGTATATAATCACAGAAGAGAATTTTGGATGTCATGAGTGATCTTCCTATCTGAATAGTTGGTGTTGGATATACATAAGTAAAGCTATTACATTACAAATATATAATAAACCTCCACTAAATTATTTAATAGTCTATTTTATAGAATATTTGGTCCACAAAAATTGATTAGTGAGGATTTATATATTTAGGATACAAATGTTTCACTATTTTTTGTTCTATTATATAGGTCAAACCCATTGTGTTTAGGTGGTTCTTTAAGAGTTCTACTCAACATGAACGATTTAAAACAATGTGTAAAAATAGAATAAACTAGAGTGTTTTCTATTCTTGAATTAATATATAGAATAATTTTCACCACATTATTTTAAGGATCCACCGCAGCAGTAGTGATAACATAATCTTGTCTATTATCTCCAGTCCTTCGAGATTTTTGTTGTTGATTATCCCCTACGAATCATATATTTTGGAACTGGATTTCATAATGCCCATTTTCTATGTAGTTTAACCACTTAATTATAGGACTATTTTTTATCAAAACCTTCATTTCGTCTTCCACTTTAGTGTGTTTTTTCATTTACATTTAGTACGTATTAACATGATGACCTTCTTTTCCATATTTCAAACATATCATGGTTCCAGTCGTACAGTTTGAATAATGCTTCTTCGAAAACATTATAAAAGTATGGTGTTGGTATTTCTTTTATCATTAGGATTTATTAGTTTATACTAAGGTGGAAAACATCATTTTTTTTTGTTTCCAATCCAGCTTGACCACTAGGATTCATTGATCTCTGTCTCAACAGTGAGGGAATAATGGAAAGTATCTTTGAAGCTATCAAGGTATATAATTACCATATATTTTAATATAATTAACAACAAAACACTAAATAAATGTTCCATATTATGTTTAGTGTTAACTAACTACCCAAAGGCATACCAAGAAAGCCTATGATATTTTCCTCATTTCCCTTATAAACTCATCTTCCCATTTTCTTAGACTGAGGAACTCCCACTCCATTTTAAAATAATGAGTTTTGGTAAAATATTTATTGAATACTATTTTACTTATGTCTTCTATGTCTATGGAATAAATATCATATTTTTAATTTGTGTTCTTGATCAAATTTGTCCACTTATAGTATCTAGAAATGTATATATTTTCTAGAAAACCACTTTTAATCTATACTTTACCAAAATTTAGGGATATTTTACTATATTTATTATTATCCCTATGAATTTTGATAGAGTTTTATTATCATAAACCACATAAAAACTAAATATTCTTTTGATACCAACTATATTTACTCATTCTTGTACACGTATTATTGGATAGTTTTTAAAATAAATATACATTAATAAAAAATAAGTAACATGAGCCTTAGTGTATTTTTAATACTAGGTTCATTATTAAAGGAAAGAATACTCACAATGAAATCAATACATTATTCACTATAATGAGATCCTAAATCTATTTTATCACCTAAAACAAAATTGGATAACCTAGGTAATGTTTAATGAAATAGTTGATCTAAAAATTCCAATAAGGGGATTAATATTATAAGAAAACATAACATGTGATTCCATGCTATAATATGATATCATAAAATATAAGGATCATGAGTAATCAAATAGATTCATAACATAATTTACATTGAATCACGAGATCATGGAAACATAGGAAATAGGGCGGCTATATAAAACATGAGATGAATATGAGTCAAGAAAAATTTCCCAGACAATATCACATGGTGGGAGAAGTCCAATAGAGGGTTAGGTTTAGTCCCTAATCCCATACATAATGTCTCATGAGATTAAATATTTACCCAATGAATTATAGTTATATCTAGTTTCACCTAACATAACATGTACACAATATATGTGGTATACATAAATAAAATATATCATAAGAAATAATCAAAACAAGTACCCATGGAAGGAAAATAGGTTTCATAATCCTTTATCATATCGTAATCAAATGAAATTTCATGATAAATACATTTGAGAAGTGACTTTAAGGCATGTATTACCACCATAAATGAAAGGTATAATAAACTATTTGTACATTTGTGAGATATATATACACAATTTACAGTAATTCCATAACATTAATGATAGAGACAAAGTGAGAGGGATAGAGTGATTATAACCCAAAGAAATGGATGTTTTAAAGTGATCCCTTACCTGAGGCCCTATTATTCACATGTTTTATTTTTATTCATGGATAATAAATGTATGTCACCTATTTAGTATTTTATGCATTTATTTTATGATTATTATTCTTTTTATTTTATTTATTATTTTTTTATATTCAATTTAAAAATCATTTAGGTTCATGTCAAATGTTTTGATGTTATTTGGTTCATCTGTCCAAAATCAAATTGGTAAAGTGAAAAAATCCAAAGAGATTATTATTTTATCATATACATAAAAATAATCATTACATAATTATCAATCATATAAATCAATTTTACATTCAAACCCAATCATGAAGGATTTTTAGTAAAAATGAACTATGTTGCAATCATGGATATCGTATGTTGTATGTACGCATGAGTGACATTTCAATTATTAAAAAATGTTGATAGAAACATGTTAATGGATTTTAATCTTAAAATAATGATATTTATATCTTATATTTCATATTATTTCTTCAAATAAACTTATATATATCATCCATGTGATGTAGTAATGAAACAAATATTCAAATCGCTTCATGGATTTGGTAATCCAAAAGTACACACAAAAAATATTATTATTTTTAAATGAATGGAATGGTAAAAAAGAAATGATAAATTAATTTTAAATAATGACAAAAATTATATTATTACTATATATATACATTAGTTACATCATTAAAAACATTCATTAGTGTTGATGATGCAAAATGAATTACATCGATTTGAGATGTGGTAGTCCACCGTACACACGAACGATGGTTTTATTTCGCATTTTAATGAATAAAATATGGATATAAGTTATTAAATTATAATTATAATATCTCAGTTTATTATATATATTGATTTTATTATATCCTCATGTTTTAATAACATTAAAGGAATGTAATAATGGAAAAAATAAAATTCTCGTTTAAGAATGACCCGCTTTAGGTTTTCCCCAAAATCCTTCTAAAGATGATTTTATAATAAATTATATGACCCTCAGAAATTTTAATGGATGTAAGGAGTTGATTTTGGTAGGTATGGTATGATTTAAAATTCTTTTTAACTGTGAATAAAAGAGGATAAGTGGTTACCTTTTATAACTAATAGGGAGTGGCATTTTTGTAAATACCCAAAACTATTCAATAATGGGTCGTCACTCTCAACAAAAGTGTCTCAAAAATTGATAAATAATGTATTTTAGAGTATATATGGTCAATAAAAACCTCCACCATTCAAGAAAACATGTTTTAAAAAAGATATTCCATTTAACTATATTGTTACTCACTTTTCCCATTTTAATTTATCAACATAGTAAAATGTTTCCTTACAGTTTTTACTATACATTATGAAAAAATTAAGTTTATTTTATTAAGAAAATTAATTATTTTGATTTAAATCATTTTATCCATTTTATCAAATTAAAATTGCATTTGAGGATAAATTCAATTAAAAAATAAACCCCTAAAACATGTCAAAAAATGGGCTTCCAATAAATGAATTTTTTATGAAATAGATGAAATTACACTTTTTCTAGAAATATAGAAAGAATGATTATCATATATGGATATTAAAATTTTTTATGTGAATATTCGTTACATTATATAAACACATTCATGAGGACTGTAATAGTGTTGTTCCATTGGAAACATGCAACCCATTCATATAGTTTGGTGAAAAAGCATCAAAATCTCCCTTAAAGATAATCCCTTTTAGTACCCCTACTTAAAACATTTCTAAATAACCTACGGAAATGAAACATAAGAAAGGGTGGTATCATATTCTCAGTAAAAGTACAAAAGGAATATACATTATCATAACATGATCATAAGTGTGTGAGAAGCTGAGAACAACATTTTAAAATTATACATTGCATGTTAAAAAAATTATCTTGAATAAAGGAATAAATATTTGTAGTTAATAAGAAATTAATAATAATATAATAAAATATCATCTGCCATGAGAGTATTTAAATAGAATAATACTTAGAATTTTTGGCATGTTGATGATATTATAAAATCATATTTCAAGGCTACCTACCAAAATATTCATAACTTGTTAGGATTGGGATGATCATTCTTGTACCAAATTTGGTGGGGGATGACCTCCTATATACCCTATTGTTTTAGGATTAGGATTTCCTCCCATGTACTCTCCTGTTTCAGGAATTCTATGACCTCATGTTCACTATCTTTTTCATGGATTGGGGTAAACTCTTGTGTATCATCTAGTTGTTTTCTTGGGATGAACTCTCATGCATCCTCTTTTTGTGTGCTTGGGCTGGCCACCCATTTTCCCTTCCATCACATAGAATATTTATCAATACCCAATCCAATGTAGGGAGATACAAATATCACCCATCACATAAAAAATCATATATATTTGTTTTGAAAAATCATAAAAATTCATCATATTGTAACCAATGAAATAAAATTGGTATTATAAACATTTCATTATATCATAACTAGTGTAAAATAGTAATTTTTCACAATCATTTCATAACTTATAAAAATAAGTGTGTATCATAAGTTCTTTATCATTATATAAAACAAGGAATAGAAATGGGTTTTCCATAAAACTAGTAATCCGAAATATAAATCATTCAAATAAAAATAATTATGGTTCCCCAGGATCATATCCTTAATAAATAATAAATCATATCAAAGGATTCCATATTATTTGGAAATTAATTTTGAAGGATCATTTAAAACAATTATTGAGGGAAATGCAGTTTCTGATTTGAAAAATAGTTTCAAAACATAAATCATTTTTTATACCCCTTTTCTATGAAAGACACTTTAAAAAATTAATTTCCCAAATAATAGAAAAAAATAGCTTCATTTAAATAATAAAATTTTAAACATTCATAGTAATCTTCAAATAATTTATGTTTATAGTGGTTGGTAAATTCATACATGTCATAAATGTTAAACTAACATTACTTTTACAAAGTAAAAATGTATAAAACATTATTTGATGAGAAAATGACAAGAATATTTCTTTGAAAACAACATAAAAAATTAAAAATTGCTAGATATTTCATCAAAAACTCATATTGAAAAGGTTAAAAAATAGTTTTGGATATATTTTTCGAAACTACAGATTTCAGACTAAATAAAGAAATAAATTCATATTTTCAAAAAAACATTTTATTAAAAATATTAATTACCCAAGAGTATAAAAATGGTACTAATATATGAGGATAAAATTAATGACTATAGTAGAATAAATTTCAAGATATGTGTTGAAAAAATTCATCAATGGAATCATAATCACAAACAATCATGATAAATTATGAGACTATAGCAGTAAATTCTTAACACTATGGTAACATTGAATCACAACCCCATGAAATAATAATAACATAATAAACATAAAATATAACTAAAATAATCCTATTCATGATTTATCATATCATAAGACTTGTATATCCACCTCATAGAATAGTATAGGTGCATAACATAACATCTATCCCAAAAAAGGCAATTGAGACAAAATTACCTTTCCACTTTGGTAAAATTTTAACTGTAAAACAGATCAAAGGTATATCCTAAAATTGATATGAAAATAAGAATAATTATAAATAGAATAATTTTAAAATAAATCCATTCATATCATACACACCACATATAATAAATATATGTTCAATATGGCATGCGTCTCATAGAAGTAAAAAAGTGAGATGGAAATCCCTTAACTTAAGTCTTTAATCAAATTATACTCATTGAATCCTAAATTATAATGAATATATGTTTATTATAAATATATCATAGAACCATATTCATTTATTTAATTCCATATATTATTTACTTATGGATTTTTATTAATCATTTATTAACTATTCCATTTTAATGATATCTTTTTGCTAACAATCGCTTTGTTTTTCATACATGTTTTAAATTGTGATTCTTATTCCTTGTACATGGATAATGATTTTAAATTACACATAATGATAAAATTTATTTTAATATCTAATATATTTTATATATATATTTATAGAAATCCATAATATTTAGTGATTGAAAAAGAATTACACCATTCATGGAGATAGTTGGTCATACAAAAACATGAACATTGTTTCCAATTAATTGTCATATTGACTAAAAAAATTAAATGATGTATATATTATAATTTCCATATAATTTTTATGTAATATATATCACATATTTCAATTAAACTTATCCTTAATACATCGCATGTTTTGTATGAATGAATCAAATCACTTTGGGAGCCCATAGTCTGTCGTACACACAAATGATGTGATTATATTCCCAAAAATAGAAACAATGAAGTTATATGTTATATTAGAATTAAAAAATCATAATAAAATCATGAAAATATTAAATATAATATATAAATAGTATTTACATAACTATTTTCAACGTGAAATGCGGTAATGTAAAAACTAATGACAACGGTTCCTAAGGAGGAAATCTGTCGTACACACAAATGGTGATTTTGTAAACCATTTTATAGAATTTTGTGTAGTTTTCGGTTCTATAGTTCACATAAAAAATATAAATATATTGATTTTTTATAATGATGATATAAAACTAAATTAAGGTATTCAAGGATTAAATAAAACAAAAATGTTCATCGATGAGTGTTAACTCTTCTTCGGGTAACACCTATTTTTCACCAATGTAATTACTTGGTTGGATTTATGAAATAATTAAGGATTATTAAATTAGAGTATGCAATTTTTTATTTTTATTTTCAGGTATTCTCTGAACAAATTGGTTGTGATGCTGTAAAGATATGGGAAGTGGGGGTGTCCTTACATAATGAAGGATAGTGCCAAACTTGTAAATATTTAAAATAGAGAATTCCTCCCATGTTTTTTTCATGTCTAAAATAATGGATATTTATTAATAAAATAATATATAAGATAGAAATATTTCCATAATGTGGGTTTTGGACAAATTTATAGGTCATTTTTTTTTTCTTAATTTTCATGTTTAGTCCCTTCGTAAACCGAGTTTTCACTTAATGTTTGTGATTAACTTTATCTATTTTAACTATTGATTTTGGTACAAATTTATATTGGAATTTTTATAGATTATAAATTATGATTATTCCAAATCATTAAAATTTTTTTCTAAATTCAATTCACATAAGTGGTATAAATTAATTTAAATCTTATTCCTGTAAACGGGATGAGATAATAGGTTTTTAAAGTGAAAATGTCCAAATATTTGATATGATTTTATATACATTTTCATAGTAAAATTTATTATAATAATATCAATTGACTTAATATATTTTTAATTTAACTATTTTTACTTTTAATCAAATTTTTAATATATTTGAATATTTTATATTTTTTAAATTAAATCATAGTTTTCAATTAAAATTCAGTATTTTTCACTATACATAAAAAATGATACTTCTATGAAAAATACCAAAAAATCAACTTAAAAAAATTTTAATATTCCAATTTCAAATATTATTTTTATTTTATCAAATTAGTTTTATAAAATTGGAAAATTTTGTATTAAATTTAGTGTTTCGGAAAAAGGCGAAAAAACTTATTTTTAGAAAAATAAGGTTTTTAAGAGTGAAATTGGATTTATTCTTATCAATTGTGTAGAAAAGAGATATAATGAAAGTAAAAATTTTGATTGGATGTATGTTATATAAATTTAATTAAAATAATTAACGAAAATTTATTTGGTTAATTTTTGGATATAAAATACACTTGTTGGAATAAAATATTTCTTTTGGAAAAAGATTTCCTTTTATTTTAAAATGGTTTTTTTATCTCTAATTAAATAGCCTTTAAAGAATTATATAAACATGTGTAAACAATATTTTACTAATTTAGTTAATCCTTTTTAAAAAATTTACTCCAATAGATAGTTGATAACTATCATATTAAATAATAATATTAATAGTATATTGTAGTTCACTAAAATTATATCTTTCCAGTAATAAAATATATTGAATTAACACGGTATTGTTGGTAACACAAGACAAATTATTGTTGTGTGTATGGAAATATAATATCAATGATTTTTGTATCACAATATTAAATTGGGGAATCATATAAAGCAATTTTAGTTTGGTGTATCAGGTAACGCAAGCCATCAATGAAATTTAACTTATTTGAAAAAAATAATAATTCATAAAAACTTGTGGTGTCACATTCTAACCCCATAAAATTAATTCTTCCCTACAAATTAATCTAGGATTCCAAAGGATTAATACTTTAATGTTCCTTTCATATAAACCCATATTATTAAAATTACTAGTAATCCTTTCTTTAAAATTAAATTTTGAAAACATAGTGGTTACCCCTAATAATTCCAAGTTAGGTTCCCACAAATAAGAAGATAGACGGAAAGTAAAAACAGTGACATAGAAGTGAAAAGTATAACAAAATATTGATGGACAATGATATTGAACATTTCTATGATAAATTTTATGATAAAAAAGATAGAAACCAAAGATACTTGAAAAAGGACATTGATATATTCAAAAATGGTGATAATAGGAAAAAACTTTATTTCAATACAATTTTCTTAAAGTTGAATAATTTTCAGTGTAATATATAATTAAATGATTTAATACATTTCTTTTACACAATATCATCAGTCAGTTGTTCCTTGATAAATTTTCACTTTCTATCTCACTTTAAGAAATATAGGCGAATTTTTTGTGTGTGAAGAACTAAGGGATCCTAAAATCAAAAAAAAATAATGATAATTCATTCTATCTATATTTAGATATAATTAAAAAAATAGTTAACATAAGTTATCCAATATGCATAAATCCTCATGTCATGACCCACTCCCCACAAAGTGTACCCATCTTGGATCGGTAATGTCATAAGGGAGATAATGACACCTGAGTCCTGCCTCCAGTAGGGACTGGGTTGGCGACTAACTCCAAGGGTATAGTAGACAAACAATTGGGAGGCATTACCCTCTAAGAGAACACATGTGAAAGAGAGAGATAAGATAGAAACCAAACAACTCCAACTCATATTGCACTATAAAAGAAACCCAATTACATATATGTAATGACATACAATAACTAAAACAACTGAAAGGGGAAAATGCAAGTACCAAAAGAAAGTAAATGACAGCAACTACAAAGCCTAAAAAAACAACTAAAACCCCAAGCTAATAGTTACCAGCCTGATCTCCAACCTTATCCCAATGACCTGACAAAAAAATAAATTGTATATACCAATGGTGAGTATAATAGTATAGTAATTAGGATCCTCCCTAGAGCCTCTCATGCAAAGGTAATAAAATCATGCTAATGCATAGTGAACAAAATGTGAAACTAACTCGCCACATAAAAGGTATACTATGTAAAGAACCTCACAAGGGATACTCTCACCATGTATCGCATACATGAGTATATAATATAATAAATAGTGTCAAGGGTACCCTGCTACCACTTCCCCATTAGTTTTCCTCTTTTCCCCAATATCGCACATCCGAGGTATCTCTATCCAAAAAGGCATTCCCACAGACACCCAGACGAAGCACAACAACATGCACCTCATGCAACACAACCACCATGCCCATATAAAAAATGTAACTAGGTAGTTTCCAAGAGCCACCACAACCCCCATGACATGTATCATGCATCTGGTATTATAACACAATCCATTACAGCCCATACACCAAGTAAGGATCTTCAAGAAATCATTTCATATACACATTACATGTATAGTAATCAATAGGAAACTATATCTAGAATATATGTGTTTGAATAACCACAAGTCATTAAATCCCTTTACACACATATATGGGGAAAACTAAACATCATGCATACCTTCACAAGTAACTACCAATAGAAGAGAGTGGGGAAAAAGGGGGAAGTCAGTCGTCCATCCTCCCATCGGGATATTGGGGAAAACATCTCCCATGGCTCAGAATCCCTGGGGTTTCAGTTTCCCTAACAGATAGGGTGGATTGGCATATAGAAACAAAAAAATTATAAATATACTGTAGCTCAACACCACACTATGGACATAACCTAGTCTTAGACTCAACTGCATTTAATTTCTCTCAGACTCACAGCCGTAACTACTAAGACTATGTATCCTATAAGAACACAACCATTTAAAGAGATACATTATATGCATTATTCCTTTTTATTAATTTTACATTACATTAATTAATTATTAACCATTTAATTAACCATCATCATTCCATATTACATTTCATTAGCATCACACTGAAAGTTCCATGCCCTCTAAGCATAACCAAACGAATTCCATAGCTTCACAGAAATATTAACTCAGTATTGCATCCCCGTAAGCTCCAAGCCAATGGGATAACATAATTTATTCAATCAATTATTAACAGCATTATTACGTTCCCATAATTCCTGTAATTATAGAAAATAAAAACTAAGCAACCACACACATGGGGATAGACATACTGAGTAGATGGACTACCCGTCAATCCTTTTCCACTTATAGCAGAATCATTAACCCAACCATCCTCAAGAATCTAAATACAAAAAGTAGATGGAATTCCCAGTGCGTCTTTTCCTCTTTTAGAATGAGGGTAAGAAAGATCATCTTCCTTAAGTAGTGGGGAAAGTAATGAAGAAATAAAAAAAATAAGATTCAATAAGCATCCAACATTCATAATTGACCTGTTTAATCATATCTGGTGTCCTCCCCGATACCCACATGCATAAACCAATGCATCTCTAAACTATAGGCATCAAAAATTTTCCAAACCACTATGCCTCCCTACACCACATACCAAAATAAACTCCTAGGCTCAGCCATCCCAGACTCACACCACAACACAAGAAGTAGGAAAACAATTAGCAATCAACTAGGCTCTTGGCCCCAAGAAAGTCATCTAGCCTTCACACATTATGAGCACTCTTGGCTCCAAGAATAATGATCTTGGAATTTAAAAGATGGAGGGTAACTCAAAACACTACTTGGAATTATCTTTCATCAAACAACCTATTATTTAATACTTCTTGAATTATCCTATTCATTTAAACATGCATAACTTCATCCATTCAATTATCAACATTTTTCCACAATGACAATCTGATTCAAAAACAATCCTCTTTATCATTATCCAATTAATTTAAAATTAATCCCAGATTTGTGTTATTTACAAATTTCTATCTATAATGGAATGATAAACTAATCAATCATAGATATCACACTATCTATAAAAAATAAGAGGAAAAAACATATGATTGTTACCAATTTATTTATCTGGTTCAAATATTCATCATGTTAATTACATTGTGATCTAGTGGGATAAATCATGAAAACTCTATAGATACATATAAAATAATTGATAATCCATAAATCCCCTACCTAAAAAGTCTTAAGATGTTCTTTACATGAGAATTTCCAATATAACATATCACGATCACCTCTCTTGGAGGACTGCATCTAACAGAGGATGCAGAGACACCACCAAACCACCCAAAACCCAAGAAAACACAATTAGAAACATGGATATCACATTCCATAACATTCTAAGGAGTAATAGAAGTCGTGGAACCTAGAAGAATTGTTTTAGAACATACCTTATATGGAAAATAGATCGACACTTCCTGGTTTCTCCATAGCATGGGGTGCACATGCAGTAGGATGAAACTCCAAGGAAGACACAATCCAATGCTATATCCCTATGCATGACTCCTAAGGGAAGTAAGTAAATATTTTAGTTTGTATCGCACTAGGGAACAATAAGTAAGAACAAGGAAGGAATATATCTCTTTCCTTTATAAGATTTAACTAAGCAGCATTTATGATATGATGGATTTTCTATTAAGATCAGATCTATCAAAGATCACATTTTTGACCGAGTAGAGGCTTCTTGAATATTCGAAAAAATAATATAGGAGTCTTGGTATTTGAATCGGTCCTAAATCCATTAAAAAAGGTTTTAAATTTTTTTTACATCAAACAATCAATATTATATGAAATATGGAAAAATATAGAAACTTGACCAAGGAAATGAAATAGTTCTAGCAACAATGTTCATGAAACCATTTCAGTGCCACCATTTCTATGCCAAAATTTTTGTGCTACCATTTCTTTACCACAGTTTTTGTGACACTGTTTCATGAACAGTTTGAAAATTTGGCAAAGGATGTGACACAATTTTATTACCCCATTTTTGACACTGTTTCATGAAACAGTTTGGAAATTTAAAAAAGTAATTAAAACCATTTCATGACACCATTTTGTGACACCATTTCATGAGCACGTTATGAAATTTAGAAAAATAAGTGACACCATATTGTGAAATAATTTCTTGAAACAGTTTTGAAATTTCAGAAAAGGAAGTCACACCATTTCATGACACCAATTTATGAAATAGTTTGGATATTTGGAAAGTTAGGTGACACCATTTTTTGACATCATTTCATGAAACAGTTTCATGAAATAGTTTGGAAATTTAGAGAAGGAAGTGGCACCATTTCATGACATCATTTCTTGAAATAGTTTTGGAAATTTGGAAAAGGATGTGACACTGTTACGTGACACCGGTTGGAAATTTGGAAATAGAAGTTACACCTTTTCATGACACTGTTTCATGAAATTGTTTTAGAAAATTAGAAAAGGAAGTTACATCGTTTTGTGACACCATTTCATGAAACTGTTTTGGAAATTTGAAAAGTTGTTGGGGATAAGTCACCTTAACCTCCAAAAATATCTCAAACACCATATTTAAGTAATGTAATGGGCCAGAGAGGCCCAGTCCATTACATCAAATAACTCTCAAAACATTATCATCCTCAAGAATCCAAAACCTACCTATAGAGGAAAAATATAAAGGGGTATAAACAACCACCCTTCTTGATACCTCTCAAGGTTCTCAGCACCAAGGGAGATCAACCACTTAAAAAAGAATAGGAAAACCCACAAGACAACCACAACCATCTCCTAAACACTCTTCTGGGGTAGATACCACTAAAAAAGAGCAACCCACAATAAGAAACCACATAAATCCATCTCGTAAATAGGAAAGGTATACAACCACAGAAGAACATCATTACAGGATAAGGGATAAACATCAAAAATCTCAAGGAACTGAGCATGTATCTATGGCTAATGTTCCCATGTACTCTGATCCATGCCATTATTCCACCACAAGACATGAACCAACTGAATAGCATTATTGTGTCGCACCTTATCCTTGTAATCCTAGATCTCTATAGGTTGATCCTCAAAGGTCACATCATCATCATCATCAATCTCAACCCAATTGATGTTGTCAGAGTCATCAAAAATATAATAATAAATTTGTGAACCATGAATGTCTTTGTGTATACAGATCATCTACGGGGTAAGTTTCGCTCGATACACTATGGATCCAACACCATCCAATACCTCAAAAGACCCAAAAAACCAGGGAGAAAGCTTACTCCCATAATAAAACCTTTGCTACCAATGGCGGGGAGTCACCATCAGAAACACGTGATCCCTATCATTAAAATCTAGTGGTCTCCTCCTATGATTGGTAGAAGAAATCTAACGATCATGTTTTTCCTGCATCCTCTCACAAATTACCTGAACCATCTCTTTTGTATTCTATATCAGGTCCAGCCATAGTGATGGTGGAGTGAAAACTATTTTTGTATTCTAACCCTACTAAGAGTAAGTGTCTCATCCACAAACCTCCAAATTCCAAGACACAAGATCACAAAATGTCTTCAAGAGTTTGGATGGTCTGCTCGGTCATACTATCTATCTGTGGATGAAAAGCAGTCCTAAGTCATACTTGAGAACCAAAAACATTCTTGAGACCTCTCCACACCTTGGATAAAAAACGTGGCTCTCGATAATAAATGATCTTCCTAAGGACTCCATGGAGTCTCACCACCTCTTCTAGATAATTCCTCGATAAAACCATTACTGAACTTGACTCATTGATCGCTATTAAGGGGGTGATTTCTTTAGGTAATCCTCTACAACCCATATAGAATCATAACCTCCCTGAGCTCAAGGTAAATCAATAATAAAGTTAATTGACATGTCCTCCCACATCCTCTGAGGAACATCCAACTACTAAATAAACCGACCAGGAACATGGTGCATAGCCTTCACCTTCTCGCAGAACAAACATTGAGATAGAAACTCTACAATCGTATGCTTCAACTCAGGCCACAAAAAATGAATCCTCAAAGAACGATACATTTTCATCATTCCAGGATGTACTGCTAAGGGGGAACCATGGAAATCCCTAAGAACCATATCCCAGATTTCCAAAATAATGAAATTCCTTCCCTAAAACAACCCTCATTTCTTTTCATCCTCAGACCAAACATCTAGGGATTCATCACACAAAAACTCAGTCTCTTTATACCTCTACCTAAAGATCCCCAAACTGGGACTCTTCTACCTACTGTACCAAATATGACTGCACCATCATCTAGAAAATATACCCTCTACCCCAACTTCTCCTATATTCATATGAAATGCTGATATATCTTTCATAACTCTCTGAGAGTCACCAGATTCATGCAATGAATCCCTATGAAACTTCCTACTATAGGAATTAGTAACAATATCCCATTACTATGTGTATATGAAAATTTGAAGTTATAATCTGGTAATAACTCCATCCCCGATGCTGATATATTTTTATGTCACATTGGGAAAAAACATACCTCAAGCTATTATGATTGGTAAAAACCACAAAGTGATCACCGATGAGGTAATGTCTCCACAACATCAGACTGAACACCACTATCAGCAACTCGATATCGTGGGTGGTATAGTTATGTTCATGAAGGCACAAATTTTGTGACCCATAAGAAATGACCAATCTCTACTGCATTATAATATATCCTAACCCTAGACATGAAGCATGGAAGAAAAGGTCAAACTGAAATCCCTCTACTGATAGACAATGAATCAGAGCACTGACTAACTTCTCCTTAAGATACTCAAAAGATTCCTAACATGGATCAATCAACATGAATTTCTAATCCTTCATGGGTAACGCTATTAGAGGTGCTTCAACCAGATAGAAATTGGTCATGAACCTCCTATAATAGCATGAGAGACCAAGGATAATTTCTACCTCTACCACTATCCTAAGGGATTCACAAGACACAACTTATTCTATCTTCAATGGATCAATTTCTACACCCTACTGGGACACAACATGACCCAAGAAACAGACTTCTTGATCCCAAAACATGCACTTAGAAAACTTCCCAAATAGCTGTTATAGATGAAGAACTCCCAAACCAGCATGCAGATGCTCTGCATGATCTTTCTCAGATACAAAATACACGAGGATGTCGTTGATGAATACCACGATAAACCTATACTGGAACTCATAGAACAAAGTGGTCATTAACCCCATGAACATATATGGATCATTCGTCACACCTAATTACATCACCAGGAACCCATAATGTTCATGATGACAACAAAAAGAATTCTTAGGGATGTCCTCATTCTTCACTCGCATCTAATGATACCTTGACAGCATTTTGATCATTGTGAAACAACATTCACCCTTCATCTGGTCAAAGTAATCATCAATCCATAGAAGAGGATAGAGGATCTTCACTGTCACTTTATACAAGTGATGATAATAGACACACAACCAAAAACTGTCATTGGCCTTATTTATGAAAAAAACATGTACACCCCACGGTGACACACTCAATTAAACAAAACCATAGCAAAACATACTATCTTTCTATATACATGGCTCTCAAAATGTGAATATTACATCCTATATGGAGACAAAAATATTGGAGACCCACCTAGAAATAGATCAATCCCAAATGTGATCTCCCATCGAGGGGGTAATGCTACAACATCTTTTGGAAATAGATCAGGGTATTCTCCCATGACCCTAAGAAATGCCAACAAATGAACCACTAATGAACTCAAAATCAGGTCATCCATCAAGGATGAAAAATAATGAATACACCTCTAGCCCATATGATGGTCTCATTCTCCAACAAACACTACTAGCTCTCCATCATCATCGAAGAACACCACTTACCTTATAAAGAAATCAACAAGAGCCTACACTGAATAAAAATAGTCCATGATGAGTATGAAAAAATATGGTTGTATCCATAAACATAGGAAATATCCCCATGAGCGGTGCTTCTCCAGCAATAGCTCCTAGTCACAACATACTTCAAATAAGTTAGCTTGACCTCCAACTAGCATAGTCAATGACAAGGGCAGTGAAAGGCTATCAACCTAAATTCCCAAAACATGGAAAAGGGTAAGAGATGTGAAGGATTTTGATTATCTTGAGTAAAAAAACAAATAAACCCTAGAAGAAAACATGAAAAGTGTACCTTGAACGATGTCTATCTCGCCTGGAGCTGGCAACGCTAAAGCATGCAACTGACCACGACATGTTCCAAGACCTCTCTGACCCTGATGATGACCACCACCATGGTCACGTTCTAATCTTAGAGGATGGGGAGCATACTAGGTTTGTCCCCTTCCTACCCCATATTTTCTCCTCTAATCCAAAGATGGCACAACCTACTTCTTCTTCCTTGGCTGGAACTGCCTCAATAGAGGATCTCGTAGCTGAACACTTGGTGCATGTCGAACACTCTGAAAGGTCGAGCACTCTCGTTGTTGATGATCTCAGCATCCAAAAGAAAAACAACTGCAGGATACCTTGTCATAGCCCTGAGATCCACCTCCCATAGAGAAACAATATGCTAAGGGTTAGGACCTACCCCCAGCCAAACATAAACTCTTATTCCTAGAAAATCGGGAACCCCGGACTACAGCTCTACTTTGTGATCAATCTTGATGAATATCCTCTCGTAAATATTTGCTTTTAGTTAATGTTCTCTTGATGACCTCTGCCCTCACAATCACCTCAAGATATGTCTTCATCATAAATAGGGTGACCTGGCACTGGATATCTGGATGCAAAGCCTCATCGAAATGTTATTCCCTAGACTTTCCAAATGGAAATAGGTCCAAAGCATATCGTAAAAGGTTTATAAAATGGATTCTAAACACCCACACACTGGAGATCCCCTATTAAAGGGTAAAAAACTCCTAGAAATTGGACACCTTCATGGTCGAAGAAATAAACTTGACACAGAATATATTTCAAAACTCCCCCAATGAGATCATCGACTCCTCGCGATCTCCAAGGAACAAGAACTATCACTGCCTCACTGCCCTATGCAACATCATCCCAACCAATCATACTCAGGGATCCTTCCAAGAATAGATTTAAATGAAATCTATCTCATCCTCCTTCAACTAGTATTCTTTGACTACATCTAAAATAGATCCCTCATACTTCAATAGAATCTGGTGCCGAAACTCTCATAATTTCCTCTTCCATGTTTCTTTATCGTCGACCTCTAGTCTATAGAGATCTACTGGCACAGCTTACTGAACATATTATATGAAAACCTGATGAGTACATCGACCTGAATCTGTACCAAGAAAATAAAAAACAATTAGAGATATTAAAAATACAATATAGAAGACTCAACATTAATTAATTTTTTATTTTATTCTATTTTGGTTAACCTATCCCAAGGACTACCCATTCAAACACAAGTGAAAAGAATAATGATACATGATTCTTTCCTTGGTATCTACTCTACAACCAGTACCATAATTTTTAATAGCCATTATAAAATTAAATTTTTGTGAATCAGATCATAGGGGAGCCTAAATAACTATGTCTCAGCCAATCTTCAGTGTTTACAATGCTTGCTAAACTTAACTGACAACATTTCCCAAAAAACCCATGCAACCTCACATGTTCCTTACTTCAAACTATTTCTTTTCCCTCAACCAGAGCTCTGATACAACTATGTCACGACCCCATCCCCAAAATATGTACCCCTCTTAGGTCGGTAATGTGAGAAGGTAGATAGTCACACCTGAGTCCCACCTCAAGTAGTCCTTGGGTTAGATACTAGCACCGAGGGTATAGTAGACACAAAAAATGGGAGGAATTACCCTATAAAGAAACAATTGAAAAAGAGAGAGATAAGACATACACCAAATAACTCTAAATTATACTACACTATATAGTAAACCCAAGTATATATACGAAATTTAATGCAATAACTAATACAACAGAAAGGGAAAACTACAAGTACCAAAATAAAGTAAAACGGCAGTAACCACGAAGCCCGAACAGCTCCTCCAAACCCCTAGCTAGTAGTAACCATCCTGATATCCAACCTTCTCCAAGTGACCTATAAAAATAGTTGTATAAATTTATGGTGATTATAACAATATACTCAGTAGGATCCTACCAAGATCCTCTCATGCAAAAGTAAAGAAATCATTCTAATGAATAGTGAACAACAAGTGAAACTAACTCACCATCTAAACAGGTATACTATCTTCCCAGCCTCCCTGTGGATACTCTAATCAAGTATCACATAAAAGAGTATATAATATAATAAATAATATCAAGGATACCCTGCTACCACTTCTCCTCTAGTTTTCTGCTTTTCCCCAACATTGCACGTCATAAGCATATCTCTCCAAAAATTCTTTCCTGCAAACAGCTGGGTGGATCCCCACAACTTGAACCTCGTGTAACAAAGCTACCATGTCCATGAAACCAAAGTAACCAGGTAGTTTATGGAATCCATCACAGCTCGCATAACATGTATCATACATTGGGTATTATACCTCAAGCCATTACATCCCATACACTGAGTAAGGATCCTCAATCCATTATAGCCTATACATGTTACTCCTATAGAAGTACATAGGAAATTATTTCTAGAATATATGTGTGTGAATATCCACAAGCCATTACATCCCTCTACACACAAATATGGTGAAAACTTACCATCGTGCATGCCAGCATAGTAACAACCAAGAGAAAGGAGCGAGGAAAATTGGGGATTTCAGTCATCTATCCTCCAACTAAGATGTTGGGAAAAACATCCCCCCCCCCAAGGGATCAAAATCCGCTGGGTGTTAGTTGACTAACCAACATGGTGGAGTAGTGTATAGAAACACAAAAATTAAAGAGTATACTATAGATCACAACCACACTACGAGAATAAACTATTCTTAAACTCAACTACAGCTACTATCTCTTGGACTCTCGGCTTCTACTGCTAATACGAGGTATCCTATAAGAACACAACCATTTAAAGAGATACATTAAATTAAATATCAGTTTTATCAGTTTTATTTTACATTAATTAATTATTTAACCATTAATTAACCATTATCTTTCCACATTACATTTCATTAGCATCATGTCCAATGTTCCATACCCTCCAAGAATTACCAAACCAAGTCCACAACTTCTAAAAAATATTTCCTCAGCATTTCTTCCATTCAGGATCCATCCCTATGGGTTAAAATAATTTATTCAATCAATTATTAATATAATTATTACTTTTCCATAATTTCAGGACTTTTAGAAAATCAAAACAAATCTACCAACCAAAAGGGGATCGACACGGTGAGTATATGGACTACCAATCAAGCCTTTTACACCTATAGTAGGCGTATGGACCCATCCATCCTCTAGAATCTAAACATGTAAAGTAGGTTTCATATCCAAAATGTCTTCACCTCCTTTGGAGAAAAAAGATAAACAACCAATAAGATTCAACAAGAATCCAACATTCATAACCGACCTATTTCATCATCTATGGTGTCCTCCTCGACTCCCACATGCATAAACCAATGAATCTCGCTACTCTAGGTGTCAACTACTACCCCAAGCCCCGAACCCATTGCCCCACATACCACAATAGCCTCCTAGGCTCATCCATCCCAGCCTCACACCATAACACAATAATTATAATTACAATCAACAAGAAACTGGGCTCTCATCCCCAAGCAAGGCATCTAGCCTTCGCACACAATGAGCACTCGTGACTCGGAACATACGACGCTTGGACTTTAGAAGAAACTGGGTATCTCATAACCCTATGATGAATTATATTTTATCAAAAATCTATTTATTTAATCTATTTTGAATTATCCAGTTCATTTAAACATGAAAAACTGCATCAATTCAATTCTTAATAGTTTACCATAGGAACAAAAAGATTCAAAAGAATGTCTCTTTATCCTTATCCAATTAATTTAAAATTAATCCTTGCTATACATTATTTACTACTTTATATCAATAATGACATTCCGATCAAATCAAGCATATATATCAAACTATCTAGAAAAAATAAGAGGCAATAACATGTGATCGATACCAATTTATTTATCTCGTTCAAACATTCATTATGTGAATTCCATTCTGATCTATTGGGATAAAATACGAAACCTCTATTGTTTCATGTAAAATAATTGATAATCCATGAATCTCATACTTCAAAAGGTTCAGAAATTCTTTGCATGAGAACAACTAACACAACAGATTATGCTCACCTCTCCTGGAAGACTGCATCTACCTGAGGACGTAGAGACACCACCACACCAACCAACACCCAAGAAAACTCCATTAAAAACAAGGATATCACATGAAATATCATACAAAATGGGAATGGAAGTAAAGGACACTAGAATAATTTTCATAAAACATACCTTATATTGAATATGGATCGGCACTTCTTGGTTGCACCAAAATAGGGGGTGTGCATGCAGTATGAAGAAACTTGAGGGAAGATATAATCCAATGATATAGCACTAAGAAAGACTCCTATGAGAAGAAAGGGAAGATTTGAGTGAGTGTTAAACCAAGGAAAAATTATTAAGAACATGGGAGGAAGCTATCTCATCCCTATAGAATATTTAATGGAGTAGTGGTTTAAGATACACTAGATTTTCCCCTAAGATCAGATCTATCAAAGATCATGCACTTTAACTGATTAAAGGATTCATAACTATTAGTAAAATTATAATATGGATCATAAGGATTGAATCAATGTAAAATCCTTTAAAATAAGGCTTTTAATGCATTTTAAAACAATGGAAACATAAAATTGGTAAAATTGTAAGAAATCTGGAAAAATCTGGAAATTTGAAAAGGAAAATGAAATATTTTTGGAAGCATTGTTTATAAAACTGTTTCGGTGTCTCCGTTTCTATTCCAACATTCATGTTCCACAATTTCTATACCACCATTTCTATTCCACCATTTCATGAAATAGTTTGTAAATTTTTCAAAGGAAGTGACACCATTTAATTACACTATTTCATGACACCATTTCATGACACCATTTCATAAAATAGTTTGTAAATTTAGAAAAAGGAAGTGACATTGTTTTTTCACTCCATTTAGTGACACCATTTCATGAAATAGTCTGGAAATTTGGAAAAGGAAGTGATATCATTTCGTGAAACATTTTGGAAAGCTGGAAAAGGAAGTGACACCATTTCATGACACTATTTCATGAAACAATTTGGAAATTCTGAAAAGTAAGTGACACTGTTTCATGACAACATTTCATGACACCGTTTCATGAAACGTTTTGGAAATTTATCAAAGTAAATGACACCATTTCATGACACCATTTCATGAAACATATTGGAAATTTGTAAAATGGAACGATATCATTTCATGAAACAGTTTTGAAATTTTTAAAAGCAAGTGACACTGTTTCATGACACCAATTCATGAAACTTTTTTGGGAATTTGGAAAAGGATATGACACCATTTCCTGTAACCATTTCATGAAACTGTTTTGTAAATTTGTAAAAGTGTTGGGGATAAGTCACCTTCACTCCTAAAATATTTCAAACACTATATTTCAACAAAATAATGGACCAGAGAGGTCTGGGAAAATACAATTCATATACTAAAGTAATATATTAATATTTAAAACCTCAACCTTAGTTAAACATAAACTTTTTCCAAAATGGTTTGCCTTATTACCCTTTCAACATTAAAAATGTATATACAAGGTTACTAAATTTTACAAAATCAACTTCACATTAATCCCCCAAATTTTGTAAAGTATCTCATTATTTCCACTTACAAAACATGTGAACACATTCATAATATATTCTCTTAAAACATAGTAATAACCTAAATTACCATAATACCAAATTGAATACAAACATGATTCTTCTTTACTTTGATAATATTTTATCTTATAAAAAATAATTTTCATTGGAATATTTTCTTCATCATTATACTGATAGAATATGTGATTTCATTATTCCAGAATCCATGAAGATAATCATATGAAATTTCACTAAAGGATAAACAATTATATTTTTATTGAGATCATTCATAAAAAATGAAAAATGAAATTCCCAACTATGAATAGGAGGAAAAGTATTACCTAATTATTAGGTTTCATATCATCTATTACGATAGAATAATCTTTCACTTTTTCATTTTTCCTCATAGCTTTTTTTGGCTTATAATCCAAATTATTCTTTGTATTGGGAAACTTGTTGTCATAGTGACAAAACACTTTTTAATTGAAAAAGTAAAGTGTGTGGTGTGTATTTTGTGGATATTTCTATTTATTTTCATCATTATCAAACTTCTTCCTAGAAATTCAGCATTCAATATCCCAATGACCTTCCTTACAGACTTTTAACACCCTCTTTTACTATTTTGGAATTCACTTGACTACTTCTTCCAACATTTCTAGCATGAAAATTCATAAAATTTCTTTCCACCCTATCTGTTTTCATGAGAATTGATAATCCTATTCTTGTAAAAACCATAGGAATATTGGGAATGTCCATTTTCCATTTCTACCTTTGGTGAAAATGGAAAGACTTATTCATATCTTGTAAAGTATATTATATCCATGGGCTTTCAAAGAGTTGGTTTTATGCCACCAAATAAATTATCAATTTTACTTTTGGGGTCGATGATTAATCCAGAACCATTCCTTTGAAGTCTTGTAAAATTATTTTCATATGTACCAATAGATTCATCATCCTTTCTCTTAAACTCATGAAATTATTTCTCCATATTTGTTCGTAGAATGTGAGGGAAGTACTTACTAAAATAATATCCACTTAAAATCTTTCCATTCCATATAATCAGTTTCTTTTTATTCCTACATGTACTTAATAAGATTACACCACTGATCTACATCACCTTCCAAATGATAACTAGCCAAAATTTCAATTTCATTATCCAAATACTGAATAAAGAAAAATATATTTTCCATGAAACAGATCCACTACTTCTCATTTTTTTTTAGATCATTATAACCACTAAAATAATGTGTTAACTACCTCACGAAGGACTCAACTAAACATTTTCCATCCTTTTCACATTTTAAAGTCCAACACGATTTGTTGATGAATAAATTTTCTTTTGGAATATGAACAGTTTTTTTCAATATATTTCCCATATATTTTCATTTATGAGGAGGAAGATCATTTTATTTCCCTTCACATTTAGAATTAACAGGTATCCTTTGGTTACTAACCATCGAATAATAATAGAATTATAGTGTAAGAAACACTAATCATTGTGAGGAACCACATAATCATTGAAAATAAATTATAGGATGTCTAAATCATAACACCTTCTTCTTTAATCTATGAAACTAATATTTATCCTTGGTTATTAATTATTAAAATATATTTAAATCGGTCATGATGGTTTGTAATGTGTTTGAGAATTTTCAAAGAAAATCCTCTCATATTTTCAAACCAGGTGTGTAGGAAGTCCCATTTCTATATACCAGTTCCTAATTGAGTCAAGATAAATATGATATAATCTGGGGGTTTACCCCTAAGAATATCTGTGTTAGAGACACAAACACAGGTAGTATCCAAAAAGTAATTTATTTACTTAAAAACCACTCTGTAAATATGTTACCAAAATTCCAAGACATTATACTATACTTTTACCGATCCTTATATTTATACTTTGAGATATCTATAGACATATCCTTATAAATATTCTTAGTTATTGCACTAAAGTTTTCTAATACAAATTTTCAAAGTTAAACTAACCCACCTTTGATACCATCTATAGCAAACCAAGATTCTCATACAAGGATATGACATCTTTTTAGATGAATTATTATTACACTATACATATACAAACCTTACGACCATAATAGTTTAGTTCCTTTTGAAACATAAAACCCATCTTTATAATATAATGAATGAACCTCAATATCTCTAATAAATATCTTACCCTTTATTACTCCAACTTAAAACCATCTTTCATAACCTGAGGAAAGGAAACTTAATAAAAGGTGAGCTTGAATGCTCATTAAGGGTAAACAATGGAGATGTGTTAGCATAACATGGGAATAAGTGTATGAGAACATGATCATAGAATTTGAAAGGATTATCCTATGTATCAATGATCATAATCTTGAATCGTGGAATAAAGCTTGGTAGTGCATAAGACATGAATCATAAGATAATCATGGAAAATGATCTGTGTATAACCATGGAATAATACATGGAATTTTAGCATAAACATGATGTTATAACATCTTATCGCAGGGATACCTACCAATAAATTAAAAATATATTTTTATTAGGATAATATCCCTTACACTTATGTCAAGCTTGGGAGAACCACCGATATACCATTTTGTTTCATTCATAGGTTGTCCTCGTGTTTACCCTCTTATTGTGGGCTTAGGATGAACTCCAATGTACCCTCTTGTTGCAGGCTTGGTATAACCTCTTGTGTGCCCACTTGTTGTCAAATTCGAATGACCTTATATATACCCTCTTGTTTTTTGATTGGAATTACCACTTATTTACCCATTGATCACAATAGAGTAATTATTATTACGCAATTAATTATTGAGATATAGAGTTCCCACAATTCACATAATTAATTCATAAATATCTATCCCACAAGATCATAAAAATTCATTATATCATAACACACGAAGCGAAATGGGTATTATAATAATCTCATCGTATAAAAATATTTTTAAAATAGATAGTTTTCATAATCCATACATGAACTACCCAAAGAAGTGGGTTTCATAATCATCTTTATCATGGAATAACCCATTTAAGAGAATAGTTTTAATAAAAAACTTGTCATCCTAAACATAAAACACTCAAATAATAACAATTATGGGGTCCTTGGATAATATACCTAGAAAATGATAAACTATATTAAAGGCTTAATTCTTATTTAAAAGAAAATTTTTCAAGATCTTTTAAAACATTTCTTGAGGAAAATATAATTTTCTCTTTGAAAATTATTTTTAAAACATTAATCATTTTAAAAAAAATCAATTAATTCCACATTAAATATAAAAAATTTAAAGAATATTAGGAAAACAATTCTTCAAAAAATAACTTTGTAAACTAGAAAAGGAAGCTTTAAATATTTGTTTGTCATGATGGAGGGTAAGTCTATACATGACGTACATGTTAAATGAACAGTCCTTTTTCATAATAAAATTATAGAAAAGATACTCGATCAAAAAATGACAAGATTCTTCAGTTAAAATAATTTTATTTAAAAATAGAATAATTTTTTACGAATATATTCAAAAAATCATCATGAAATGGATAAAAAACAGTATTGAAAATATTTTTAGAAAACAGAGATTTATGACTAAAGAGAGAAATAATGATGGCTTTTCATAAAATCATTTCCTTAATTATATAAACAACCAAAGAGTATAAAATTGATACTATTATATTAATATATAATTTATAACCAAATTATAAGCAAATTCATGATAATTCTTGAGATATTATAATAATGGAATCATAAAAATAAACAATCTTGATAACTGATGAGATTATAGATATGGACTCTTACCACTATGGTAATATTGAGTCATAATACACATGAAAAAATAAAATCACATGAAGCTTCAAAAATTATATTAATTATATAAAAAGTCAAAGGGGAATTATATACACCTCTTAAAAAAGTATTGTTGCATAAGAAAACATGTGTTTGAAAGCATGAAAATTGAGACAAAATTTTCATACTGCATTGGTAACATTTTAACTGTAACCCCATTGAAAGAGATATACTCAAATGGATTTGTAAATCTGGATAATTATTAGTAAAAAATCATAAAATATATCCATGGGTAGTATAAACACCACATATAATAAATAAGTTGTGAACATTGCATGCATCTCACTAAAGTAAAAATGTGTGACTGAAATCACTTACCTTAAGTCTTTAGTCTCATTGTAATAATTAAATAATCATATTTAATAAATATAATTTATTTTAAATCTATCATAGAGCCATATTAAAATATTTAATACAATATATTATTTACTTATGACTTCCTATTACCATTTTTCCAAAAATTCCTTCTTAAAGTAATGATTTGTATAATAACTACTTTGTTTTTTGTACATGTTTTGACATTTTATTCTTATTCATCTTAATTATATCACGATTTCATCATATCAAGAATTTTAACCATGATTTTCATATCATACATATTTATTACATATTTATTCAGCATAATTCTTAAAATTTAGTGATGGAAAATGAAATACTCCACTCATTGAGACGGTAAGTGATATTTACGCAAGGAAATTGATTTCATTTTCTTGTCATATTGAAATCAAGAAAATTAAATGATATATATATATATATTATAGTATAATTTATATATATATATATATATCATATATCTATTAAACTCATCCCCAATACATTCCACATAAAGCATGAACTGATCACATTTCTTTATGGGGTGGTAATCCATCATACACATAGACAACATTACCGTATTCCAACAAAATGGAAATCATGAAGGTATGTGTTATATAAAAATTAATAAATAATTATAAAATAATAAAAAACATAAATAAAATATAAAAATAGTATTTATATCATTATTTCCAATAATGAATGGTTTTAATGGAAAAACTGAACGACATCAGTTTAGGGGGTGGTTATCCAACATGTACAAAAATAATGAATTAATAACCCATTTGATGGAAGTCTATGTGAGTTTAGATTTTACCCTTGACATTAAAACATCTCATATTATAGAATTTAATAAATTTATTATATTATCATTATATAAAAATAAATAAAGGGGTTTAAAGAAGAAATACAACAAAAAAATTTGTTGATAAACATTACATCTTCTTTGAGAATCACCTTTTATTTTGAACCAAATGAATTTATGGGTTGTATTTCTTCCCAAATAAAGGCTTCGAAGATGATATTCGAAAATTTTAGAAGGTATTTTTCATGTGTTGTAAAATCCATTTGGTTTTTATTATGTTAATATTGGGAAAAGGGGTGGCCTTTTATAAGGGAGGTGAGTATAAAACATGTATATTTTTGAAAGACGGAATTTCACCAACATCTTTTCAATGTAATGTGGATAAAATAATGGAAAATATCAATAATATAAGTTATATGGTCTAAATACGTACATATAATGGGTTATTTATATCTTTATTGGTAATTATTCTTCTTAATTCTCAAGTTTAGCCTCTTAGTACACTCATTTTTCACTCAATCGTTGTGGTTAATTTAATTATTTTCAATAATCATTTTGGTAAAAACCTAATTTTTATTTTTTTTTAAATTGAAAATTATTATTATTCTAATCATTTAATCCATTTTCCAAATTTAATTCACAAATTATTTCAAATTCA
The DNA here is from genome assembly GCA_963277665.1 of Viscum album. Taxonomy (NCBI): domain Eukaryota; kingdom Viridiplantae; phylum Streptophyta; class Magnoliopsida; order Santalales; family Viscaceae; genus Viscum; species Viscum album. Next base: position 1,349,248,781 of record OY728132.1, read on the forward strand.
ATTTAAAATTTAATCCCATAGACCGGATAAGAAAATGGGTTATTAATATGAAATTGTCAAAAGATTGAAATGTTCTACTAAATAATTCAAATTTGAAATTGATTAAAATGACCTAAACTTCATTAATAGATGAATAATTTTACTTTTTTTACTCAAAAACCAATTTAAAATTATTTAAATGAAAATTTATTTTTCAATTACAATTCAATATATTCACTATTCATTGAAAAATGACACTTCTTAAAAAAATACTAAAAATTATCCCAAAGATAATTTTATGATAAATATTAAGAAAATTATTTTATTTTTTACAAATTAATTTTATAAATTTATATATTTTAGATTTAAAAAAATCACTCCATAAAAATATAACAATCTGTTTTTTAGAAAAATATAGTTTTTAAGGTTATAATTTGATTTATTCATATCTCTTGTCTAGAAAACATATAATATTAATGGTAAATATTTTATTGAATTTATAAATTATAAATTTTAGTTAAATTATTAATAGAAATTAATTTTTTTTTAAATTATTTAAAACACAATAGTGCGCATAAAATAGTTTTTCCAAAAAAGATAACATTTTATCTTAAAAATAGTTTTAGTTTTATTTATAATTAATTGGTCACTAAATAATTATATAGACAGGTGTAAAAAATATTTTCCTAATTTAGATAAACATTTTCTAACCTTCTATTCCAACATCTATTTGATAACTCTTGTATTAAACAATAATATCAATTTTATATTATAGTTCAATAAAACATTGTCTTGCGTAAAACACAAGTTATCGAAGGAAACATGTATGGTGTCTAACAGAAGACAACATAGTTTTTCATTTACCATAATTTAATATTAATTTTTCATGTGGCACATTACTAACTTGGGGTTGTGTATAAATCAAGATTAACATGGTAAATCATGCAATGTAAGTCATCAATGAAATTTAATTTATTAGGAAAAAAATTAATTCACAAGAACTAGGGTTGTTAAAAGAAATCATAATTATATAAAATTAAAATCATATAAATAGATTTATATTATATTCATTTAATTTAAATAATTCCATACATGGGTTTTTTTTAATTAATTATAATTTATAAACTTTATTCACTTAAAAATTGTGTGTCGAAAACTAATGTTAAAGCCTAAAAGTAAAATTATACCAAAATAATGCAAATTGAGGATTAAAATATAATTAATTATATTTTCATAATTAAATGATCCATATATTAGTCTAATAAAAAATACAAAATATTATTAAAATTTAAAATTAATCAATTTCATGAAGAGGAATGACTTTATTTGAAAATGTGATATGTTTCACTATTAACTAAAAAATTTAACATTTTAAAAATATTCCAAAATTTTACCATATGTTTATTTTCATATGATTGTATAAATAATATTTATTTTTTATAAAATATCATTTCTTTAATATTTATAAAATAATTACTATATTTTCTCACAGAAGGAAATAAAAAGGCATTCATGAAGGAAACATGTTTTTTAATAATAAAAAGTATTTTTTAAATAATTGAGTGCTTATTTCTTGAGAATTAACCAAAAAATTTATATCTATTAGCACATTTATATATATTTAAAAAAAATATTTAATACAATTCATTAAAATATATATAAGAGATAGGTTATATTATTCACAAATAATTATAGTTCATTTAGGCTCACTGTTGCATGTCGCATACACTATCGAACACTGTTTTCTTTAAAAAAAACCCACGGTGTCACAATTAGAAATACATAAATGATTATATCAACCATAAAATCTATCAATATATTTAATCTGATGTTCATAATGAATAATTCTTCAAAAATCCATTGGATTAAAACATATACTAAACCAAAGGGTTATATTCTAATAAATGTCTCCCCAAAAAATCATGATAAACTCCCATCACATAAAACCTATAATGTGGAATTTATGTCATTACAATTTTGGTAAACCACATACTTATAAACCAGAGACATTTTAGTTTTACCCCATTTCGTTATGTAATATCACAGGCTTCCATGGATTTTATGATATTTTCCACAAAGTCCATCATACGGGTTATGTTACTTAATTTATGTTTTCCTAAATCTTGTTCCCAAAAATATCTATTAAACATATATTGATAAAAACTATAATGACCCAAAACCTTGTGTTCTAAAGATAGTGGTTACTATATTATATTGGTACAAAATATAAGTGATGGTATCCAAAATGGATGAATAGTTTAGTAGTCAGAGATTACTATATAAAAACATGGTTCCCATTTTTTTGGAAATAAAAATATAAAACATAGTGAAAAATTTATTTTTCATCCTTGATCATATTCACATCCTAGGAAAAAAAAAATATGGTTGAGGTAAAAACTCTGTAATGATTATATTTAATGGATGATAACTTTAGTAAACTGGTAATAATCAGTAGGCAGGGTAAGTAACTAAAAACACATTTCATTTAATAAATAATTTAATAAAAAATAATAACATGATAGGAATAAATTATGAATAAGTAATTCCAAATAAAAAAACGACATTAAAAATTATTGATGTATATGATAACTATTCAAAAAAACACATACATTAATAATAGATTTCATAATGATGAAATACATAATATTGTAAATCCTGGTCTCAGACGTCATGATATCTTTACCCCTAAGGCCTTGTTCCAAGATAGTTTATACTAATGGTAGGCATACAAAAAACCCTATTTAACTGGGCTATCCAAATTTTTTGTCTCATTATACATGTTGATATATCGAGGGGCTATATAATTTTGGGCCCCGCCCTTTATGTCATTTTTAATGCATTACTCACATATTTAATAAACAATTTAATTCATGAAAAATATTACTTTTCAAAAAATATCTTTATTGGTTGAAGAATATGGAACAAAAATATTTCCCCTATCAAAAAAAAAATTAATGTAAAATATAATATGTAGAAATGGTATACAGTTTATCAAAAACTGATATCCAAGATACAAAGAACATGGATAGTTGAAATAATTTTAATGTTTGATGAAAAATGATCATAAGAAAGTGAATATTTTAAAAGAATTTTAGTGAGATTAAAACTAATCAGAAGATGATATTTAGCGATCAATTAATCAAAAAAGTTTATTTTGTAGTAAAATTAATTCTTTTAAACAATATAAGAAAATGAAAGAAAACATTTAAAACTAGTTTTTTTACCAATTTTCAAAATTCACATCATAAAAAGTGTTAATAAACCATTCTCTTTATTATAGATAAATAGAAATATTATGGTCAACTATAATAACACATAACTAGGTATCAAAATAGAAGAATATTTCTAAGATTTGAATGATTTTACATGGAGGAAAAATATAAATGTCCTTATAATGAGGTATAGTGTAGAGAACATTAATTAAATGAAAATTAATGATAATAATAAATTTAATAATGACAAAACCATAAATCAAAGTGGTGTGAAGAGGGTCATCAATTTATCAAAAATATAAGAAATAGTATAGCATTTTTTGTTCAATATCCCTTTTTTAGTGTTTAGAATTCCTTAACCATGTAGAATAAAAACATAAGAAAATATACTTTCTTACGACATATAATTTTATCCATTAATAAATTTCCACTTTAATCATATATTTTTCTCAAAATCATGAGTGTTCATGATGAATGTTTCCTGAAATAAATTAATATTTAATGATTATATAGTCTTTAAACTAAAGATAATTCATTCCTCTTGAATCCATATATTTAACAAAACATAAATAGATATTATAATATATATAGTATATATAAATATTCATATGTTGAAATAATGTATTAATATCTGGAAATCATAATAATAAAACTAATGATTTAAAATGGATCATTCCATAAAAAATAACCCTATATAAAAAATAATATTGATAACCACATATTTAAATAAACATTTAATTTCAAAGGTATTCTCATTCCCTTTATCAAATATCTATAAAACTTTGTTTGAATTTATCCAAAATAATTCTTTATGAACAACTTAATGGGAATATATACATAATATCAATAAAACAACTCCTAAAATATCATTAATCACCTCAAAATCCCAAAAATTTAGAAAAAATTTATTATATACTATTCCATACAAAATAAACATAATTTTTATACATAAATTTGTTTAAATAAATATATTCCATAATAACTAGGATATCATGATGGATAGCGATAGGCATTGTCCACTTTTATCCCTTCTATTATGCGATTAATCCCTATAAACATGCAAGATGTGACAAGTTGTTTCTCAGAACGTGCGTTATCCTTTTTATAAAACTAAATTTATATAGTTCCCATAACATTCCCAACATTATATTGAACATCCTAAAAAATAAAATTAATCATAAAATAAAATTTTTACAACTAAGGTTTTCTATAAATATTATTTTTTCCAAAAAATCAAATAATATCAGTTAACTATTATTATAATATCAATTATCATATTAACTCAAATGCATTTCAATATAATTAAAATGATTTCTATACAGAATTATTCCTCAAATAAACACTTCACAAAAACAAATACTAAACCAAATAGAAATATTTCATTTAATGTCAACCCAAAAATAATTAATCATATTAAACTCCCAAAACATTAAACCTAAAAATGGGTATCTATTCACTTAAAATTGTGATCAAACATAGAATTATAAACCACATACACTATAGGTTCACCTAATATCACTATAGAATATCATAGGTTTCTATTTCTTTTATAATATTATCCTCAAAGTATATCATAGTATTATTTTCCCTAATTTATGTTTTCCAAAATCTAGTTTCTCAGGATTCGACTAAAATTCCTCTAATACTATCTGTAAATACCCCAACCCCTGTATCCTAGAGCCAATGGTTATTAGATTACATTAGTATTATATACATGAAATTTTATCCCAAATGACTAAAGAGTTCAGTAGTCCTTTCAAACTAGATTCAAACATGGTTTCTATTTATTCATTGTTAATAAAATATAAAACATAGTGGAAGTAATTATTTCGCATCCTCGAAAAAATTCAATGATTCATTAATCATGTCCTAGAGAAAAATAAAAAAAATATGGGTATGATCAAATTCTTAATATAGGTTATATAAAGTGGAATCTATCTTTAGAAAATAATGTTTAATGAATATAGAAAGTTAAATTATTAAAAAAACATTCCATTTAATCAATAACATTTGTACAAAGAATATTATAGTAGGAATAAATAGTTATTGGGTAACTTCCAATAAATGATAACATGATATTTAAACATATCATGTGATATAAACATAATTTACATAATCACATTGATATAAATAATATATTTCCTAATGAATAAATTCATAATTTTGAACATCATGGTATTATTATTGCACTGTAATTGATCCAAGATAGTTTAAACTTATGGTACTTATACACTAAAACCCAATTTAATAAGGCTATACAACTAATTTGTCTCATTAAAACATTTGATGCATCAAGGGGTTATATAATTATGGTCTCCACCCATCACTTTATATCTAATTCATTCCTCATATATTCAATAACCAATCTAATTCATAAACAACATTCCTTATCAATAGATATATTTATTAAGTACAAAATATATAATATCAATATTTCCTTAGTAAAAATATAACTTTCCATTAAGACATTGAATGTAGAAATAGTAAACGGTTTAGGGAACACTCATATCCATTATAGAAAGAATAGAGACATTTCGTATAAATATAATATCCAATGAAAAACTATCATAATAAAGTGAATGTTTGGAAGAGGGAGTTTGTTACCAAAAAATCTAATCCAGAGATGATAGATAATAGTCAATACATATTAAAATAATATTTTATAATAAAATAGTTCCTTTCAAAGAATTGAAGAAAATGAAATAAAAACATTTGAAATAAGTTTTCAAAGAAGATTTTTCTTTAAAACCCCATTGAAATGTGTTAGAAGAAGCTAAATAGTGTAAATAGTTATAGTTGTGGGAATATATTTTCACACAATATATGTTAAAAAACATTACTTTTTAATTTTTTAAAATAAAATAAAAAATAACCTTTTTGAAAAATATTAAAAAGATTACATTAGTTAATTTTGAAAAATAAAATAAAATATAAAATATTTTTAATAAATAATTTGAATAAATAAAAATTACTTTTGTAAAAAAAATGAAAAAAATATTTAGAGAATAAAAATATACTCAATCCAAAGATAAATAAGATCGAGTTTTATTTTAAATATTTCTTTTTATGGTTCAAGTTTCAAAGAGAAGAAAACATAGAAGTAAATTTAGAAACACCTTAAATATCTAGTGGATGAGAAAATATATGGATTTTATGAAATTTATATAATAATATTCTTTCAGTAAAAATAAGATAAATCCTAAAAATGATATTAACAAATAAATTACATTTTATTTTGGAATATTAAAATTATTCCTCCCGAAAGAATAATTTATAATTGAAAAAATAATCATCACGAAAATCACTAAATACCTTAACTAATCAAACCCACATCAAATTAAATATATTTAAATCTATTTAATTCTATTTTTTAATATCTTATTCATGTACTTCATCAATGATGTGTAAGTGTTCTATGTAATTATATAATATATAAAAATTAAAAATAATAATATAATAACTATGATTTTTTTCAAACCCAATTAATCTATTTTTATCATTCGTAAACTATTTTTAAACTTATGATAAAATATTTAAATTTATTAAAACAAATAGAGTGACATAGATTATAATAAAATAAAAATGAAAAACCACGAAAAATAGTTTTTCAAAAAAATCATTATACGTATAAAAATATTTTTACACTAAATTCAAGCATAAAATTTATTCCAATGAAACTAATTGGATTATTCATAATATAATATCCCTATATTTTCTTTAAATATATAAACCAAAATAGTAGTTTGAAAATTTTGGAAACAAAATATAGTTTTCAAAAAAAATATTATTCTTCACAATTCCATTAAAACACCAAGTTTTCATGAAATTCTCAAACAGACACTCCAAAATAATTCATAAATTCTGATTTAAAAATTAATATTTTCTATTAAATAAAATTTTTAAAAGTTCCACAAATTAATTAAATATTATCTCTTAAAAATATATAAATTATTTTTTAAGAAAAATTATTTTGAATAATAAAATTAATTTACTATGAATTTAGTTCTTATTACATAAGAATTTTCAAATAAATTCTTATTGATTATGAACATTATATATATATTAAATCATTCTTCTAATTATTTTAATACATGATAATTCAATTGATATGTTATAACTAGAATCAAATAATATGATTTTTTTGGTTTGTTAAAGCATGTTGTTTCATGTTTTATATTCTATCAAACTTTTTATTCATTGAAAATCATAGGATATTACATTATCCCCCTTTAATAAATTCCCTATTTAAAATTTGAGCTTGTTCTCAAAAATCATGGGTTTAATATTTCAAAACTCATTTCTTTTAAACTCACTTTATTAAATGTGTTAACAGAATTTCCTCTTAAATATAAGGAATGGGAAATAAGAAGGTCAACTGAAATAACACATAACTAGGTTTCAAATTTGGTTAAAATTAGTGAGAAGTGAAAATATGGACATACATGAAAAATTATAATGTCCAAATAATGGTAGAGAGTGACATATGACCTTATTACTAAGAAAATGAATGATCATGAGAAATTTAATGACCACAAAACCATAAATAAATTATGTTTGAAAAAGAACAATGATTTATCAGAAATACTTTCCATAGGTTATCATTTTTTAAGAAAAATTTGTTTATATGAGTAATTCCTTTACCTTATAGTCTAGGAACATATATAAATATACTAATTTAACAACTACAATTTCATACCACAACCGATTGCCTCTAGAATCTCATTTTTTTCTCCAAAAAATGAGTATTCAAGATGAAAGTATCATGCCTCAAGCACAAAAATCAACTTTATAATAAATAAATAGATATCATGATATTTATAATTTATTTAAATATTAACCAAAACTAAATGAGTTCTTTATTGTAATATAATATCCAAAAATAATGAACCTTAATATAATGAAATAATAGATTTAACTCCAAAATATCCTTAATAATGAAAAGGGTTTCACTTAGATAATTTTATAAATAACCCAAAATCCAAATTAATATCAATAATTTCAAACAAAATTAATTATTTAATATTAAAGGTTATCTCATGACATTCATCTTGCATCCCTAAAAGTTTAATTGCATTCTTACCAAGTTATCTTTTATGTTAAATCACTTGTTAAACCAATAGGTTACATAAACCACTACCTAATGAATCATCACCCAAAATATCCTAAATAAACATGATAAATAACTATATGATCTTATAATGTAGTCAAATTCTCTAAACTAACACAAATAAAATTTAGATACCAACATGAAAGGTAATACTTCACATTATAAAAAAACTATAACTAAAAATATCACTTAGTCAATGAATCCCATTTCCACTATAAATATTTTTTATCTCACTATCTAGTATACCATAATTAATATAATGTTAAATAATATAACTAGATAAAGGGTTATTTAATCCTAAATATATTATTTTTCTAAAAACCAAGTAAAAGTTTTGAATCCCCTAAAAATATTATATCTTAAAGTCTCTAAAGGGGAATCAATTCATTTAAACTAATGATAAACCTTAATATTAAAAACCCATAATGGTATATGTAAATATTTTGTTTACCCCACATGAAAACATATTTTATTCTGAAAATCAACACAAATCTTATTCTAAAAATAAAGTCATAGTCTATTTCAATAAATCCAAAAAAGAAACAGACTTCTTTAAATCTGACTTAAAAAAAATTCATAATATCACCAACGAATTTCATATTAACTAAAACATCCCCATTTACTTCATCAATATCAATCATCTCTTTATACTAACTAAACACTGTAACATTAAAACTAAATCACTTTTCTTGGTTAGAATAACTTTTTAACATATGCTTTCAAATCATTAAATAAACGATACTATGGATAAATCCTTAGATGTTTCATGATTCTTATATCCGAAATTTCATTAATATATCACTTATAAAACATAACTATTTAATCCCAATATATAAAAACAACAATCCTTTTGTATAAGCAATTCACATAGCATAGGTACTTCTTAATTATGTAATATAACCCTTCTTGTAGGACATTGTCTTAGAAATTAATAGTATTCCCTATAAAAAATACATTATACCACAAATAATTCCTTGTGATGAAATTTATTTCCATCTATTTAACTTTTAATTTTTTTCCTCATTTATTAAATTCTCTATTCCATTTTATTTTTCCCATAAAACAACTTATCATTACTATAAGACTATAAGGCCCCAGCCTTAAACATTATTTAATCTTGATAAATGTCAATAATTTGACATTAATTCGTATAGAAGATCTTTTTAGGTTTTGACCATTAGAGATTTAGGTCATAATTTATAAATAACATCTCGAATATTATAAGTAAACGCTTCTACTCACTATTAATTTTTTTCATAAAACTAAAAATCTTTAAAAAAAGAAACATTACATTGTTTCATGTTTTAACAACATAACTTTTCCCTGATCCCATCCTTGACTCTATTCTTATTTATATCCTGTGAAAAACATTTCAGAACTTGGGATGAGCATAAAAATCTCATTAAGGGATACATAAATAAAGAGAAATGTTAATATTACGATAACAGGAATACCATGAATACTTTATCATAATGTAATACTATCCACCTTTAAGAAGTAGTATAGATACCTCACTGAATTAAGCTCATTACCTACCCTTTTTGAAACTAGAAGATTATCATAAATCCCATAAAAATAAACATATATAATATAAAGGTAACTTGGGATATAAACCCACTTAAATGGAATAACCAAACAGTCGACTTCCACAGATATCACTAAATGGTATAGACATTCAACCGACTTCTATACCCAATGAACTTGTGGTTATAACGTAACCACATTTCCTTAATTTATCAGGGAACCACCCATCATATGGTTTATCACATAACCACTCATCATTGGTTTATCACGTAACCACCCTCTAAATGTCTAATAACCATTATATAATCATAAAAAACATAAATATTTTAAATATCAATTTTTTACTAATAAGATTTCATTTTCAATGACAAAAAATCATTTAAAAACTTGGAAATAATCAATCCATTTCAAAAACCGTTTTCAACACCAAAACACCCAATGAGGGAATAAGGTATTTCTTTTCCTTTTAAAAACATTTAGGCTTATAGAGGAAGGAAAATAACGATTACGGTGGTGTAGAGATCATTGTTGTCACATTTGTTAAAAAAATTAATTTTTTCATTCAGTAAAACTCTTCGTAGAAAAAAATTCCATTTGAATAAAAGTAAAATTCAAAGGGGTTTATTATAAATCGTATAAAATAATTTCATTTATAAATCAAAATATGCCTCAATGAAAGGAGATTGATATGAAGTCACTTACTTTGAGTCTCATTTGTCATTTATATTCTTTGTTCTTCCTGAATAATAAACATAAGTTAATTTATAGTTTCTTAACAACCATTTTTAAGTTTATTATTCCTTTTTTATCACTTATTACCATGTTATAAATATTATTTAAGTTAATATCGGTTGTTTTGTCGATATAGGGTACTTGAGTCAAAAATAATCTTGTTATAATTACAAATTGTCTATGTGGTCAAAAGCCCATTATCTCCATAATCATATTCATGATTTAAATATAATATATATCTATTATATATGTATTTATATCTAGTATATATGTATTTATAATTTTCCATAACATTTGGAGATAAGAAATGAAATGCACCGTTCAGGGAGATGTTAAACTGTATGTACGCAAGAACGCTACTCTCATTTCTTTTTCAAATTTAATGGAATTATAGCTTTATTATACAATGGTATATTATTTTTCCTGTATAATATCATATTTTATATACATTACATATTTTAATTAATTCCATACATTATATATTCCATGTATGGAATGAACGAGTCATATCACATTGAGGGGGTGGTAGTCCCCACTTCCTCAAATGAAATTATCGTATTTACACATCATTAAAATCATAAAACTGTGTTTTTAAATAAAAATTAAAGTATAATAGAGATAATATAAATATAATATATATCATATATAAATTTATTTCCATCATAATGCCCACTATGAGAGGTGGTATGGGAAAATCGGATAATCATTATTTCGTGAGGTAGTAGTTTTTCGTACACAGAAATAGTATGTTCGAATCCATTAGATGGAGGTCTGTGTAATTGTATTTATAGTAAATTTCATAAAAAATATTAGTATTTTTAAGATACTGTTTTTTTATAAAAGAAAAATTAAGATATTTTTGGGGGTTGTAGAAGGAAAATAAATGAAAGAATCTTGAGATAAGACATTACCTCAAATCGGGTAACTCCTTTTGATTAAAGATAAAAAGATTTCTTGAATTTCCATATGCCCCAGTTTTAGGCTTCTAGGAAGAATAGAGGGATTTATGGAGATTATTTGTGTAAGGTTTTGATGATACAAGTGGATTGAGAGGTGTCAGTAAGGGATAGAGTTGATTCCCTTTTATAAGAGGGAGAAGGAACTCTTTAGGAAGGTATTGAAATATTATTTAGTTATAAATTGATTTTCAGTTTAAAATGTTCCCAAATTAATTTATTTAAAATATAAGATGATTTTAGGGATAAAATATCTCAACCAATAGGTTTTAGACAAGTCTAGGTCCCAAATTTAACCTTATCTTTTAGCATTAACCCTTTGTTAACATATTTGACTCTTAAAATTTCTTCTTGTATATCCATACTATATCATTAATATATTTAATATAAATGCCAAAAGAACCTCAAGTAGTTCATTAATGAAATTTTCAACTTTATCTAATTAATTTGGAAGAATATTATATTTTTAGGACTATTATATAATTTTATAAAATAGTATTTGTTTTAATAACTCATTAATTTTTATTTTTATACTTTTCATATCATGATTTTTTTAAAATGCATAAAAACTTGATTCTTTAGAAAAAACATCATTAATTAAAATATAATAATTAATATGCATCTATAAAATTATTGGATGACATAAAAAGTTTCAAAATAAATTTATTTTTGATATTTATAATCTCATTTATTTAAATAATTCATTAATAAGGTAATCAATACATCATCATTGTATCATAAATAAATTTATTTATTAGATGAATAAAAATTTTAAATAAAATACCATGATTTGTTAATATATTTATCTTTATAATGAACATTTTTAATAAAAAATATCACTTATATCACCCCATATAAAAAAGTTGTTTTCTTAAAAGATACATGTTTATGTAACATTTTTCACTACTTTAAAATAATTCTTATAAATTTTCATTTTAACATATAAGTGGCTCTATGGGGTCCCAAAATCGACCCAATGATTCCTATGGTCGGAAATATCTCATAAAATCTTATTCGGATACATGTTGGGGTAGTTTAATATTATTATAATATTATTTTGTTACCATAATTTACCAAATTTACCCTTTAACCATGGTAAATAAAATAATCACTAAAGTTACTGTTTATAATTTCTAAAAAAAATATTTCTATTTACACAATTCAGACCTCCTGATTCAAAATATGGAATTAATTTTTCCAAATTCAATACACATAAGATGTATTAATTAATTTAAAATTAATTCTCGTTGTCATAACCAAAAAGTGGGCTATTAAGAAATAATAACTATCAAAATATTGACATGTGTTTATGTCAAATTTCAATGTGAAATTACTTTAAATGACCAGCATTTGATTAAATGGTAAAAACATAATCCAAATATATTATAAAACCAATTAAAATAATAATATAACTATATAAATAAATTAGATGAAAATGTAATTTTGAATTAAAATGCAGTATTTTTTACTATTCATTAAAAATGAACTTTATCATAAAAATACCAAAATTTCATCCAAAGTAAATTTTGATGTCCCGCTTCTAAAGAATTTTTTTTTCAAATATAATATATAAAATTGACAAAAACTATATTTAAAATGGTTTCACTTTCAAAAGGTAGTAAAACAACCTTTTAAAAATTTTAGAGTATTTCAAGCTTAAAATCAGATTCATTCCAATTTTAAGAATCTAATATTTATTGGATAAATATAAAAACATTTAAAAAACATTTTTAATCATAATGTAGTCAGTTATGTTAAGTTCCACCAATATAATTACTAGGAATTAACTATAATTTAAAATAATAATATTATTATTGTATTATAACTCAATATTGTGTGCAACGTAAGATTTAAAAAACCTGTTGTAACCTGTTGATTATGCTAATAGAAAAATAAACCCATTTAACATAAAATTAATATTCTTTTTTTAACTATTAATAAAAATAAAGAATTATTAGTCTATAAATACCTAGGTTGTTATATCCTTCCCCCTTTTGGAAATTGGGTCCTCATAATTTTAAAATTGGGCTCGAAAACTTCCTTGAAAGTCCCACATCAGAAAAAGAGTCAATAAAACTATCACTTTAAAAGAATGAAAAATAAATTCAAAGGTCACTCTAAATAAAACATAATAGGATTAAATTTGGGAAAACAAGCGTCAAGTACTGATTGGGAGTGATAGAAAACATGATCACAAGATAGTTAACAACAAAAAAACACTAACTTGTGATGGGTTAAATGGTATTTGATTTCCCAATATTAAAATTAAACAAATAACGTTTTTGTTTTAAGTTCCTTTTTATAATGATGAAAATTTTATCTATGATATTGACTAATAACATAAGTAAATATACATACTTTTCAAGTATAGTTACATACTTTAATAAGTTTCTACCATAAAATCATCTTTTCTCCAAATAATGAGTATTTAAGTTGACTCGGATACACCTAAAGAACAAGAATCAACAAAAATGAGATAAGTTCCTCAAAAATAATTCTAACATATTTTAACCTAAAATTATCTCATACCACCCATTTTCATCCCAAAAAGTAATAACATGTAATTGCCTTAAATTCAAGTATCATATAATCCAAAATAGTTTTTTATAAATATATCCAAAAAAGAAATGATAATTCTTCCTCAAATATCATTTTCACATAACAATCTTCAAGGTTACAAATACAATAGAAAATTATTCCAAAGTAATCCCATCAACAAAAGAGCATTAATACTTTTAAACATTTCATCACCCGGATATCTAACATAACTCCTGAATTTATAAAATATTGATATCTTAATCATAGAACATTCTTCATGATTCTTTATCCATGTCTTTTCATCTTATTCTTTTATAATTATATCCAACCAACAAAATCATTCATAATTTTCTAATATTTCAGTAATTTCAAAACATGAGCTAATAAATAATCCTTGCATTTCATAACTCATTTTTAGTTTCCTCATCTTCAATTAGAATGGAATTAGGAATTGGTAAACATATATTTTTATGATTCTATTGATCCCATTCCCGAACCTTCTTTGTTGGAATTCTATTTTTATAATGACCATGCACACCACAATTAAAACATTCAATTGATCCTTTGAAAATAACTTCTTTCCCATTCTTGGAGTCAAATGGACACTTCCTTTTTCCATGGTTGGTTGTTTCTTTATAACCTCCATTAACACATATAAAACATATTACTATCCATTTGAATCATTTTCATAGGTGGTTCTTTCCATATAATTAAGACATATGTTTTTTAATATACTTACCTTTATTATTATTATCTTAACTTCCAATGGGATTTTTTTCTCGCATATATGATGCCATATAAAAATCACCAAGGTTCAAGTGGTCAATCATGACCCCAAATAATTGGTTAAAAATAACCACAAGAGTTCTCATTGCAGCTCATATTTCCTTCGGTTTCTCATTTAGAAAACCACCATATTTTCCTTCACATCCAAAATCACTTTGGTGAATGCTATATCTAGACATTTACTCTAAAACAAAAAAAAATTAGTGTGACTATATTAGTAAAATCATCATATACTCTCTTCTTAGGAGGGTAAACACTAAGATATACTTATTCATGTTATCATAAACTCGTTCAGTTTATCTAAAATAACTATGAAGCTCTATATTTTCCTATCTATTGTGGTTATGTCACACATTCTTAAATAACACCATAACATCAAAATTTTTCTAAACCGACCTCTAATACCTACGATAAGGCATCATACTTAAACATTACATTATCTTGAGATAAGTTAATAATTTGAATTTAATTCACATTACGGAAATTTTTAGATTTATATCTTTTGATAATTAGATCATAAATTATATATAACATCTTTAATATTTCTAGTATAAACTTCTACTCACTATCCATTTTTTCATAAAACAAAAACTCATTAAAAAAAGAATATGACATCATTTCATGTTTTAACAGCATAACTTTTCCCTGATCCCATCTATGACTCTATTCTTCTTTATGTCCTATGAAAAACATTTCAAAACATGGGATGAGTATAAAAAGCTCAGTAAATGATACATAAAGAGAGAAAATTGTTATTCTTGGGATAACATGAAAAACCTGAATACTTTATCCTAAAGTAATAATTTCCACCTTTAAGAATTAATAAATATACCTCACGAAATATAAGCTCATTACTTACCCTTTTTGTTACCAAAAGATCACTATAAACTAATAAAAAGAAACTTATACCATATAAAGGAACTTGGTACATAAAAATACATAAATAGAATAACCATATGGATGACTTCCACACATATCACTAAATGGAATAGTTATACATATGACTTTCATAGCCATTGAAATAGAGGTTATAACATATCCAACCATAATTGTTTTATCACAGAACCACCCATCATATGGTTTATCATGTAACCACTGGTCATTGGTATATCACGTTACAACACGTCAAATGTCCAAGTACCATTATATAATCACAACACACATAAATATTGAAAATATAAACAATTCACTAATCACATTTTTTTGAAATCACAAGAAATAATTTCAAGATATTGAAATAATAAATTCATTTCAAATACTATTTTCAATACCAAAACACCCAAAATGGGAATAAGGGATTTCTTTTCCTTTTAAAAACATTAAGGCCAAAAAACAAATCCAAATAATGAAAAAGGCGGTGGATAGGTCATTGTCACGACATACGTTAATAACATTCCTTTTGAAGTTTAGTAGAATGCTTCTAAGAAAAAAAATTATTTTTGAATGAATGTAAAATTAAAAGGGGTTTATTATGAACCATATAAAATAAAGTCATTTATAAATCAAAATTTTCCTCCATGAAAGGAGATTGAGAAGAAGTCCCTTACCTTCAGTCTGATTCGTCACCTAAGTTTTTTGTTCTTCCTAAATAAAAAAATTATGTAAATTTATTTGTGATTAAGAACCTTTCTAAATTTTATTATTCTTTTCTATCACTTATTACAACACTATAAAAATTATTTAAGTTAATATTGGTCATTTTGTCGATATTGGGTACTTGAGTTGAAAATGAACTTGTTATAATTACAAATTGTGTATGTGGTCAAAATCCTATTATCTCCTGAATCGTATTCATGCTTTAAATATCATATATATCTTGTATATATGTATTTATAATCAATATATATGTATTTATAATATTCCGTGACATTTGGTGCTAATAAATTAAATTCACCATTCATGGAGAAGGAAAGTTGTACGTATGAATTAACACTACTTTCATTCCATTTTCATGTTTAATGGAATTAAATTTAAATGATAAATAGTTATATTATAATTCTGGAATAATATCATATTTTATATAAGTTACATAATTTCATTAATTCAATCTTTTATATGTTTCATGTATGTCATGAATGAGTCGTATCACTTTGAGGGGGCGGCAGTCCGCACATCCTCAAATGAAATTATCATATTTAAACATCATGAAAAGTATAAAGTTATGTTTGTAAATAAAAAATATAGTATCATTGAAAAAATATAAAAATAATTTATATCATATATAAATGCAGTTCCATCATAATGGCCACCATGATAGGTGGAAGGATAAAATCGAACAATCATTATTTTGTGAGGCAGTAGTTCTCTGTACACAGTTTCAGTATGTTCCTATCCATTAGATATAGGTGTGTATTAGTCTAGTTCGAATACATATCATAAAAACATAATATTATCTTTAAGATACTATTTTTTATAAAATAATGTAATAAAGATAGTTTAGGGGGTTGGATAAGGAAAATATATAAAAGAAGGTTGAGAGAAGTCATTACCTCAAATCGGATAACTCCTTTTGATTTAAGCTAAAAGGATTTATTGAATTTACATATACCAAAGGTGAGGATTATAAGAGGAATATAGGGATGTTGGGATCTTATTTTGGAAGAGTTTGGATGAGCCATGGGTCTTGAGAGGTGTGAGTAAGGGTTAGAGGAGATTCCCTTTTATAAGAGGGCGGAGGGTCACTTGAGGAAGGTATTGAAATATTAGTTTATTATAAAATAATTTTTGGTTTCAAATGGTCCCAAAGCCATTTATTTAAAAGATAATATGTTTTTTGTTCTAAAACATATCAAAAAATAGGTTTTATACAAGTCTTTGTCACAATTTTAACCTTATCTTTTAGCTTTAACCCTTAGTAAACTAATTTTACTCTTGCCATGTCTTCTTGTATATTCATACTATCTGGTTAATGTAGTTACTATAAAATTACAATAGAACCAAAAGTGGTACATTAATGACATTTTAAACATTATATAATTTATTTAGTCAAATATTATTTTTTTAGGACTATTATATCATTTAATAAAATAGTATTCGTTTTTAAAACTCATTTATGTCAATTTTTTTACTATTAATATCATGATTTTTTTAAATTCATAACAAATTGATTATTTTGAAACAAATCATTAATTATAATATAACAAGTCATAATCTTCCCTAAAAAATTTTATGGAATAAAAAGTTTCAAAATAAATTGATTTTAATATTTATAATCTAATTAATTTAAATCATTAATTAATAAGGTAATCACTACATCATCATTGTGTCATAAATAAATTCATTTATTTGATGTCTAAAAATTATAAATAAAATACCATGATGTATTAAATATGTTCATATTTCTAATGACTATTTATATTCTAAAACATCACTTATTTAACCCCATATAAAAAAAATTACTAAAAGATATATGTTAATGTTACATTTTTTCTTTACTTTAAATTAATTCTTATAAAATGAAATTTTCACATCAAATTGGATCCATGGGGTCCCCAAATCGACCCATGGATTCCCATGGTCGAAAATATATAATCCAATATGATTATGACACATTTTAGGGTGGTTTAAAATTATTATAATGTAATTTTTTACCCTTATTTACCAAATTTACCCATTAACCATAGTAAATAATATAATTATTGAATTTACAATTTATAATGTATAAAATTAAAAGGTATATATTTACATAATTTGGACATCCTGATTCCAAATATGGAATCCATTTTTCCAAATTTAAAACACCTAATTTTCATTAATTAATTTAAAATTAATTATTATTGTCAAAAACAAAACGTGGTTTTTAAGAAGTAATAACTATCAAAAGATAGACATGTGTTTATGTCCAATTTCAATGTGAAATTACTTCCAGTGAAAAAAAATGGATTCAATGGTAAAACAATAATCCAATTATACTGTAAAAAATTAAAATTACAATATACCTATGTAAATAAATTAGATGAAAAGGCAATTTTGAATTAAAATGCAGTATTTTTCACCACGCATTAAAAAAATAGAACAATTTTATCAAAAGTAAATTTTGATGTCTCTATTATAAAGAAAATTTTTATTTTTTCAAATAAATCATATAAAAGTGACAAAATCTTGATTTAAATAAGGATCTTCAAAAGTGGGTAAAACGACCTTTTAAAAATATTTGAGTATTTCATCTTTAAAATCAGATTCATTTCTATTTTAAGACTCTAAAATTTATTGGATAAATACGAAAACATTCAAAAAACATGTTTAATTATAATTCAGTTTATTCTTTTCATTCCCACTAATATAACAAATTTTAATTAACTACCATTTAAAATAATATTATTATTATTGTATTATAACTCAAAGTTGTGTGTAACCTAAGATTTCAAAGAAACTAAATGTTTCTTGTTGACTTTGTTTTTGGAAAAAGAATCCCATCTAACGTAAAATTAATAATTTATTAATAATTATTAATAAAAATCAAAAATTATTAGTCTATAAATACCTAGGTTGTTACAAATAAATTTCCGGAATTTTTATTTCCATATACATGACATGTAAGATGATAAATATTCATCGCTCAATGGTATTTCTAAAACATAATTTTTATTTTATTATACATATTATAAAAAATACCTAAGTATTTTTTATTAATAACATAACTACATATTTGATTAGGCACATTCAAAAGGATTCTCCTTCCAGCTCCCATTTAATTTGGTTTCTTAGGACAATCATTCAATTTTACAATACATGTTATGTTAACATGAATCATTAATGTTTTTTACATTAACTAAAACCATTATTTATAGTGTGATAAAAATTATTCTTAGTGAGGAATCATATAATCATGAAAATTTATTCAATATTAATCTTAATCCTGAAACCACAGGTTTATCCTCTATCATCCTTGGTTTTAATCTATCCAAATCCTTCATAATGGTTCATAATGAAATTTGATTTAACCTAGAAATTTTCCCTAGGAGTGTCAAACTATTTATGCAATAAGTTTACACTAATAATGAATAATAACAATTGATGATACATACATTTACCAAATATTTTTAGGATTATTACCCCTAGATGCATCTATATGAAAATTACATCTAGTTTTTGTTTTCAAACAGGGATGCATTACTATGAAAACAACATTATATCTATCTTACCATATCATTTATATGTTATACAATACTTTTGATTATACCCAACACATTTCAAAAATTTAAATAATCATAATCTCAAATTATTAACTAAACATTACACTGCTACCTACTATAGTTAACCAAACCATAGAAACATAAAAATTACATCTTTTTAGATGAATATGCAATACATATCATTGTAAAACATTCTATAATCATATAACTTCAATGTATTTGGAAACATAGATACATAAAAACTTGTTTCTAAGAGTTCTACCTTATCTCTATCTAAGTTATTCATAACTGGAACCCTTCATAGATATATCAAGCATAAATAATTTCCTTATAACCTTGGGAAAAGTAAACATAAGAATGGGTGATCTTAAAATATCAATAAAGATAAAAATGGATATATCAATGATCACTTAAAAATAATATGCACATAATTGTGTGATATCATTAGCATAACATTTGGAAACCATACCCAACATATCATAAATAATAATCATGATCTGTGGAATATATATTGGTAGTTTATAATGCATGAATAATAAATAAATTAAATAATATGATCCATTAGAGTATAATATTTTCATTAGACATAAGTTTGTGGTATAACAATATACCTAGAAATTATTTTCTTTAGTAAATGATAACTTCAATGAATATCATAGTTTATTGGGTTATCTCCACATTCAATCTTATCATTAGTCAAGGTTTCCTCCCAAGTCTATCAAAGAGGATAGAGACCCTTACTAAAATGGGTTCACTCCTCATTCAATTATTCATTTTCTCATGACATAAAAATATTTACCCAAAGCATTAGAGGTATATATAATTCTCATCCCATCTAATAAATAGTTATAATACATTTATAAGTGTCACATATGATTATTATACCTTAATTATATATCACAACCAATGGAAACTAAATGGGTTCCATTAATATTTCAAGAATCTATCATTTCATATCATATTGAAAAGAAAATATGTTTCATAAACAATTCAGAAATTCATCATAGTATTACTCATGGACAAGAAAATAGGTTTTGTAAACATCACATCATCATAAAAATATACCATATAGTGAAATAATAATGATGTTATCATGGGATCGTTTCCACATTGAAACATATGTAACATAATAGGATGATATCCTCGATGAAAATTTATTAAAATGATCTCAGAATTATTTCTTAAGAAAAATATTCTTTTCAATTTTAAATGATTTATTTAAAATCAAAAAAATTTAAAATATTATGGAAATCATTTTAAATTTAAAAAAACCAAGTAAACTTGTAACATATGTTTCAAAAAGTTGAGTGTCTATGATATCAGGAAATTTCATTCATGTCAAGAGTGTTTAAAAAATATTTCTTTCAAACTGTGAGTAAAAATTAAAAAATTTCCTCATTCAAAATATAAAAATAATATTAATTTTAACCAATATCATAAAAAATTTAATCTGGGGTAAAAATTATATTAAAAATAATTGTATAGATGTAAAAACATTCTTGAAACAATTTTTAGAAAACACAGATATAAATAAAAATGCATTTTTGACTAAAGAGAGAGATAAAGTGTGTGTTTCTTAAAAAATTATTTTGGTCACATGAGCTATTAAATAGACTAAAATGAGAGGAATGAATCTAATCTTTAGTAATAACTAGAGTATAAAAACATTAATTATATTCTTTAAATGTATATCATAAAATATCATTATAAAAAAATTATCATAAAAAATCCCGACAAACAATGTTATTGTAATATAAATCACTTACCACTTTGGAAACATTCAAATCAACCCCTCATGAAAGTGATAACCTTATATGGATGTGAATATCCCCATAATTTTCATGATTACAATAATAAAATACATTAATGGGAATTAAAAAACACATAATATAAAAAGATTTTGAATATGGAATGTGTTTCAAAGAAATAAAAGTTAGACAAAAAATTCTCTTACCTCAAGTCCGACATGATTCAAAAGTGATATAAAGACATTTATAATAAATTTTAATTTATTTAAATTATATAAAATAATTATATACATTTTTATAAAATCATATATGATCCACCAATAATATTTATTCTGCTATTTATTAATAATTATTATTTAGAATCACTATTTCCATGTGTTAACTATTTAATTTTTCAGGAGGGTGTTAGTTTGGTAGTTCCAATAATTATTCAATGTTCATGGTCAAATTATCTAAAAAATAATATCCATGAAATAAATACTATATAAATTAATTATATATTTTTAGATTAAAAATTAAATTCTAGATATTTAAAAATGAATTATGACATTTGTGGAGACAGTAGGTTGTAGGTATGCATGAACATTTTTTTCCATTTTTTGTCGAATAGAATTAAAGATGTGTAAATAAAAATTCACCATTATAGATTAATTTTTTATAATATTTATCCTATAGATATTTTAAATATATCCATATTATGATCAATGAAATAAATAAATAAATAATCCATTTCTTCTAAGATGCGGTAGTCCACGTGTATGCATGAGCGCCATTATCATTTTCCAATAGATGAGAGGAAGGTGGATTTTGGTAATTATATTATAATATTAATAATTACTATTATATTTAATATACTAAATCCATTATTTTATAATGGATACGTTGGATTTAGATGAGTTATAAGAAGAAATAAATTGAAAGAGTTCAAGAAAGACAATTACCTTTTCTTTGGTATTCCTCCTTTTAATATTGTATTAAGGATTCATGGAATTGTATTTTAAGAAAAAAATAACCTCTATTTCATGAATATGTAATTTTATAATATAATTTAAAATATTTATTTATATATATATATAGTTAAAATATTTCAGGAACATAATACAAGATGTTCTATTTCATAAAAGAGGCAAGGGGCACTCTTTGAATTACTTATAGTTCTAAATTGATACAATTAATTTTCATAGAATAATTTTTGCAAATATATAAAATAAAAATATATAATTAGAATGAGATTAAATAATTTTATCTAATAAAAAATGAACATGTTTTGGTTATGTTTTTACCCTAATATTTTTTTACACCCGTTAACACTTTTGACAATTTCCATGATATCAAAATATTTACAATTTAAGGGTATTCGATTTTACATAAACGGAATAGTGAACCATAAATGAAATACGGTTGAAATTAAAAACCATATCCCATTAAATTTAACGAATTTATGTTTTTTATTAATTTTAAATCTTTTACTTAAATGTTGATTATTATAAAATATCATTATTTTCATTTTTATAAATACATGAAATATATAATATAATATGTCTCTAACTCTTGTAAAATGGTTCAACAATGATATGGAGTCTAATATAAGAATGATATAGTCATAATATAATCATCCAATAATTTTTTTATTGTTTTATATATGATCTTAAAACTTTTTATTGGATTAATCTCTTCATTATTAAATTTGAATATTAATAGTAGTAATGACTTTTGTAATATTAAATGATTATAATTTTACTAATAATGTAAAATTTTGGATAATAAATTAAAATTTTGTAACTTTTTTGAACATTTCCCATACAAACATTCATATTTCAATATTTTTATGATTTTCAAATAATTTAGTAAAATATATTTATCATAAATTACTTTTAATTTATTTTTTAGAACTATTATCATAATTTTACTTTGATAACCAAAATAAATAAATGGGATTAAAATATAAATCATTAACACAACTCTAATGTGTTATATTTATCTCAAAAACTATTTGTATTGTTTAAATGACCACAAATATTACTTTTAGTGTTTTTAAAATCATTTACATTCTTTTTTAATTCTTTCACATTTAGTGTGTGAGCATTGAATAAGAATATAAGGAAATTATATCATTACGGAAATTTAATAATATAATTCCATAATAAAAAAATTCAACAATATTTTAAAAATCCTTTTAACATATTCTAATTTTATCATTGACCAAAAATATTACAGATATTAAAAGCAAGAGTGTGACATTTTTTACTATATCCTTTATTTAAATATTATAAAGTCCAAGATCAAATATATATGGAAAAAATGTAATATTTTATATTTTTGAAATATTATTATAGAAATCTATTCATAAAAAATAATTTCTATGGTTTCAATAAATTTTAGGCCTTATCGCATTAATTTTAAACCTAATTAAACCATTTTACCTTAACTATGGTAATAAAAATTTATTATGGTTACTATTTACATTGAAAAAAAATAAGTGACCTTTTTAAAAAAATTATGTCATAATTAAAAATATGGACTAAATTTTTGAAGTTTAATTTTTTAGAATATGAAAAAAATAGTTTATGATAAAAATGAAAAACAAAATAAGAAAAGGTTTTTAGGGAAAAAATCGAGTATATAAATATTTTTAAGGCAAGTTCAACTATAAAGTTGATTCCAATGAAAATAATTTGATTATTCATAGTATAATAGATCTAATTTATCATCTAAACCATTAAAATGGTACTTTTTAAATTCATGAAACAAACGACATCCTTCAATAAAAATAAATATATTCAATATTTAATGAAAAATCAAAATTTTCATAAAATTGTTTAAAAATTTCACACTGAAAATTTTTAAATTATAATTTCAAATATGATATATAGTTCATAAAATAAATTTTATAAATGTTAAATAAATTAATTATAATATTGTCTGAAAAAAATGAGTACTATCATTTTTAGATAAATATTTTTTTGAAGAATAAATTTTCTTCAATATAAAATCAGTGATTACTTCATACAAATTTTTTTAATACATTATTTCTAATTATGTAATTTATATATATTTATATATTAATTTACTTATATTCATAATTTTCAGTTAAACGGCTATTTTAAAATGGCAATAAAATAATTTTATTTCATTGTTCATTAATTCTCATTATCTAGTGTTATATATAATATAGAATATAATGTTTCTATAAAATATTTTGGTCTAACAATGATAAGTAACTTAAAATACACTAATTAAGTAATGTCGATTTCATGTTAAAAGATATATGCTTTTTGATAAATATGTTCATAATACACTCACCTACATTCATCAGTGTGTAATAATTAAAATTATGAGAATTGAGTTTGTTTAAGGATATAGAATTAAACATCTTAATATTTTAATATATTATTAACTTTAAATAATTCAATGTGTTTGATAGATTTCTCCAAATGCAACATTGAACCCAAAAAAATATGAATTATTTATGTAACTTATAGATATTTCAAAATTTCAATTTAAATTAGTCATTCACTTATATTAAAATGATATAGTTGACAACTTTATGAAATACTTATCTTAATTAAATTCAATTGGCATAGTTAAAAATCAAAGAAGACCATTTTATACATAATATATACTTTCCAAAAAAAATTACCATTTATAGAATGTGTTTTTTTATTTCCTTAAACTGATCATTAACCGATGATAAAATATAATTTATATCAATAACTAGTTAATAATAATTCAATTTTTAAATGATAAGAAATATGAATGAGGATGTTTACATTATAAAAGATGTTATTCTCTTATAAAAACTATTCTTCCTTGTATCGTAGTATTTTATGTAAAAGTTAAACTCATAAATTTTGGGATCTTTATTTGAAAAAATAAGAATTATTTTTGGATTCAACATTTTATTATTTTTCTTAATATATTTTTTTAGAATTTTTCTAGAAATATATTTTTGGTCAATACTTCAAAATAATTTTTTTACAAATAATATGACATTTATAACATCATTATTATATAAATATGAATTTTTAATTCATTGAATATTTTTTATAATAAAAATATTCTTTTATAAGTGTATTTATAATTTAAAAAAAAATATATTTGAAATTTAATTCCTTTAGTTTTTTCCAAAAATTATTTTTAATAATTTATACATTTATTATTTTAAATTTATTTTTTAAATTATTTTTATAAATATATTCTTATTGAATGGATTTATAATTTTTAATTATTAAATCCAAATTATGTAAAAAGAGACCATTTTATTTCCAATCATAAATGATAAAATGTTTTGGTAAAAACTACCAACCTTGGTAAAAATAAAAGGGGTAAAAAGTGATTAACCAGGAGGGAATGATGAAAAACATGTTTAACACATGTGTGGGAGATAATTTTTTGGTAATAATAGACCATATACATTCACATGTCCATTATTTATTGATTTTGAGCTTCTTTCCATAATATTGACTTCCCATTATTCAAATGTTTTTGGTATTTACAAATATTTCATGTCTTTTGTCTTATAAAAGGGTCACTCTTTTCCACACAAATCCATAAACACAGCCCCACTTATTTTGGTAAAAAAATATACCCAATCCTATTCCAAAAATTCCTATCCAACTTCATGTGTTTTTTGTATTCTCAAAAGACTATCCCTCAAAGGCTTAACCCCCTTCACAAAGAAGACAATATGAGAAGTAATGTTTAACATTCTAACTGCTCCATTATTATTTTAATATATTTACGGGTACTTATTAATCCTCAAGTTTCATTAAAAATCATAAAATTATAATACAAGAATTAATAATATACTATTATCTTATAACAATTATGGTAAAATCATTAATCACATTTCCATTTTCTATTAATAAATGAAAAACAATCATTTTTGCATTGTGCAGACTATCATCTCAATGACATAATAGATTTTTTCCCCTTCAGCACCTTATAAGGATGGTCTTAATATATATATATATATATATATATATATAATTATTATTTATTTTACATATTTTATATTCTAAAATGAAAAAATATAGTACTCCTTTCCTGGTTCTATAGAAAACAAAACCACCATCCCTATGTTGGTGTGGACTATTGCCTCTATGGAACAATTGATTTATATTTTCATATTAATCATAGAAATACATGGATGTTCATGATAATGGGTTTAATGGATAATTATTATTTATATTAAATTATTAATGTTTTGTAAATGAAGATTTTATAACCAATTAACAATATGGGAAATAAAAATCTATCTTAAATCCAAACATCTAAATCAGCGTTCTAAGAGAGAAAAAATGATTGCTTCATATTAATTAATAACTTCATATATATTTAATTCTTAAAATAATTTATTCTAATTAAAATATATCACAGTAATAAAGACTAAATAATATAATTTTTATTCGGGTATAATGATATTACATCTAAATCACTTCATAATCATATATTAAATTATGGTATGTTCTGGTTTAGGTTAGTTTAACCACCTAATCATGCAATGATCTAAACATATATCATAGAGGTTGTGGGAATTTAATTTATGGTAATATATGATATTTACAAGTAAATAATCATATTTTTTATTCATTAATATTTATATAAAAATTTAAATCATTATTTAAGAAGTTTCCTTTTGTTTGCCAAGAATCAATGAAATAATCCCATTATTGAGTTCATCATTAATTGTTGTACAAAAACTCTCATAGAATCAAATTATACCATAATAACTCTCATGGTTCATTTATTCTAGTTTCATTAAAGATATTTTAATGATGAACTTTGTAACATGAATAAATACCAATACCATTTTTTATAAAAGTAGTAAAAATAAATCAATGTTGCATAAACCCAATATTGAAAATAATTAATAAATAACCTCAATTAATATAGACAATAAATATAAATGAAAATTATAAATTGAAATATATATTTATAATTTTTAAAATTAAGTGATTAAGATAAATATTTTTGTGATGGATGAGGTTAAATTACATTCAAGGAAGTCAGGACAACAGGTAAGGGTTTCATATCTCAAATTTTCACTTATTGAGACTTATTTATTTTTGTTATCCATGTTTTCATTATAATATTTTATTTAATTACCATTTAATATTTTATAAAATTATTCTCTTAGTTTTATTTATATTTAAATATTTATTTGAAATCATATCCTATATTTTTTACTTGAATGTTTCATAGGTTTAAAGGGTTTTTGCTCACAATTATAATTCATTGAGAAATTTCACATGTTACCCACCATGTTTATTTTTGATATAGATATTTTGATTTAAAATCCCATTAATATTCAATATTTTATTTTATTTTACATTATGATATAAACAAATCTATATAAAATTCTTTTATTCATAAGTCTTTTGACATAAGTGTTACCCCAGTCATAAGAGTTTTTGGTAACTCAATATTCAATAATTGGGTTATGATCATTATTTTGAATGTAATACTTATCAGTTGGGTATATTCTTCAATTTTAATTAATTATGTACTATTTAATCATTGTTTACATTTTTACCACATAAACCCTATTTTAAAATGTTCTCTGATTTATAGAGTTTATTACCTATAAAGGATATTGATAACTCAAATCACCTTTCATTGAGTTATAATGTTTCATCATAAATATTATATTCCCAGAACTAAGTTTTACTATACTAATTTTTTAAATATTTCTTTATAATCCTCTTTGTGAAAATTATTTTTTGATGAAAATATGGTTTTAAAACCGATTTTATGATATGGAACTTTAAAAATGGTAACGTTAATGTATTATAAATGTTCCTATTATTAATTAAATGTTTTATATTTTGGTCCTCATTTACTATATTTTTTCATTTTTAATTATACATTATTGTAGATTCTTATAAAAATTAATATTTTTCAAAATCGTTCATTTCGGCATTTCAAAAGTAACGTTTTAATGATTTATATAAATAAATATTATACATAAAGGTTAAAAATGTTTTCTAAAATATTTTTAGGTGTTTACTGTCATTTTCCGTTCCATATTACATAGGATTCAGACTCTTGGAATTTATTTTATATTATTTATTCTCTAACATATATATATTAATTTGGGAGATTGAACTCATGGTTTCAAACAATCATATTCCTGATAACCTCTTGTGTAATGTTGTTCAAAGCATTATTTTAAATGAATTTTATTCATCTATGTCAACATCCTTATATTTTTCTTATGTTACTAAGGGATTTTACCTTTTAAAACCATCAAAATTATTTATCAGGATGGCTTATGTAATGTCATTATCTATCTTAGAAAATATCTATCACTTCCTTTGTCTTTCAAAATCATCCACTTTTATATGAATTATTTTACTTCCAATGAATTTCCTCTATGAATACACTATATTTTGTTCCTATGATTGAAGTTTTTCTCATAGTTATTAAACAAATATTGATTCGGTAAATTATTATCATAACAATAGAACACATTCCCAATAAAAGGTTAATTTTATGATTTCTTACATAGAAATCTATTATATATATTTATTTTTGAAAACTTAAAAATATGTATACTTGTTATTGTGGTACGAATTCTTAATGATTTCTTAAGAAAGCTTACTATGTATTGTTTTTTCATCCAACTTCAATCTCAAGATGGGTTATGACCAATTTTTTCTTTTATTAACATGATAAAAATTATTTTCATTACATATGATATTATTTTAACATAGATGGTTTTTTAAAATTAAAATATGTATTTTTGGTTTATTTTCTTATATGATTAATTAATTTGAATTGAATAATTGATGGATTGATCCTGGTATTATATAGGCCCCAGATGCATCAGTATATCTCAAAATACAGACATGTTTTAGTATTTTAGTTTTTTCCATTATAGAATAATATATTTCCTTAATAGTGGGATAATGATGTCTAGTATCACAACGTCATAGCTTATGGTATGGAATTATTTTTATGATATTATTCATGTCATTGCAACAGAACCAGTTATTGTTATCTGTGCGATCTTTTAATTTATGTTGTTATCCATGTATTTATCATTCTTTTGGTTTCATTTTATTATATCATTATTTTTTATTATTTATTCCTATAATAATATTTTTGTCATGTATATTCCATGATTTTCTCAAATATATTTTTTCCCCAAACTAATCATTTGATCTCACCCCTTCTTCTATTTCAATTTCCCTAAATTATGTATAAAATTATTACATAGAATATTTCTTAGAGTTTATCATGTGTGGGGTAATATTGGGAGATGTTTAAGTTCTCTTATGGATTAATTATTTTATTATATAGTAAAACAAATGACCATTAGTTGATGAATAAATGAGATTTACTAGTCTTTGGTTTTTCCTAATTCTATAAATCCTTAAACCTAAAAGGTATCAAGAATATATGTAATGAAATAGTTTCTTTATATAATGTAATTATAAGATAGTTCTCTCTATAAATGTATAATTGGTATCAAACTCTCTTTTTGATTTATGTCTCTGTGAGAACAATATCTGAGAGAGAAAGTACAAGGAATTATAATATTAAAATACATTATACAAATGTTATTATATGTACATATGATATATTTCATGTGAGTTTCTCAATGGTTTATGAGTTTTGTATTTTTTTCAATAAGATATCAATGATGAAGAAGATAGTTGAATATGGAAAATCAAATTTATCGGAATGGAGAACCTACTATGTAAAAGAGATCGAAGAAGTTGATGAGCCAATGGATGAATGGAAAATTCAATTTATGGGTTAAGTTGATTTTGAGCAGATCCATATATATTTTTTCATAGAAAATGGATTTATAGTTGATGTTCAAAAATTATAGCATTTAGATTTATGGAAGTAAGGTTTTTACTACCATATCTGGATGAGTTTCAGATACTTTTTGGTGACTTATTGTGGAATTGATTATATGGATATGAATATTGAATATGATTGTTAATTGTGATAGACCAACCTCTTGATTATAATTCCTAAAGAATATTTTTTCTATATAAGTCTCTCTTAGATGATGTTATATTAAATAAATTGATTTATAATTGTAATAGTTTTTAAAAATGATGAAAAATTAATTAGAATATCTGTTATTAAATCATTGTTTAAGTTTGAAGCTATTTTTAAGAAAATGAGGTAGTCAAATAATTCTTGAAGTAATATTTTTTTAGTTGAATTAAATGATGAAAACAAATTATTTATTACTAAAACAATAGTAATAAATTCTTGAATGTTTTATTATAATTTGGAGAAATCTTAAATTAAAATGTATCAAGTTTATTTAAGAGGATGAAACTTAAAAATGGAATTATTATTAATTGGATAATATTGAGACATTAAGAAATATATTATTAAAAAAATGTGATGCACTTTTTGATAGATAAATATAGATGGTACAAAGCTACATAATAATAACTCTAGAAGCTAAAAAATCTATATATGATTAAATATATAAGTATTATAGATGCGTAAGATTACATCAAAAGTTTATTTGTTGTATAAGTGTAATCCAGAGGCTATGAAAGGCTAAATTTGGAAGATACATAGCTATGTGAGAATAACATAAGAAGTTAGAATGGCTATATTAGAATGAAGTTTTATATAATTGGACTATTTTAGAATAACTCAATGTTATATAAGAATAATTTTAGTCCATGTAAGAGTAAAAGGAATCTCACATAATATTTCTTGGAGTTTACATATGAATAACCTTTTTGAAATAACCAGATATATTTTGATAATTTCAAATTGATTTTTCCAAAGGATATTGAAAACTTTATGATTCTATATAATTTAAAAGGCTTTGAAAAACAATAATTCTGAAATATTATGATACAATCCAAGATTACATCGATCTATAAAGTAGAAGACTATATCCTAAAGATGAATAAATAACATAAAATATATACAAGTAATATTTATTATTATTTTAGTGGTTTTTATAATGTAAATGTAAACATAAACATGGAATGAAATAATTATGTAACTATATGAATAATAAATGATGGTAAATTAAATTATAATAATTAAATTAATAATAAATATCCCAAAGATTTATCATTTTTTAATAAAAAATAATTACTATAATAAAAAATTTGACTCCTTGGTGTGAAATGATTTTTTCATCAAAGAATGTGATTGTGTAGGTTAGCTCGATGTGGTCCAAAATTACCCCAAAGTTATATTCATCCTTGGTTGATTAACATGTGAGGGTTGAAATTCACACTAATATTTTTAAACCATCCTTATAACACAACACTTATATTTTTTTCATTATTATGCCTTGAGGACAGGGAATTCTCAAATATTACACCTTTTGGATATTATTATCAATATGGTTTTTTACTTATGATGTCTATTAATGGTGACTAAAATTAATGGGAATGTTAATTAATTAAATTTATTGATATAAATTTTATTTTAATAAAAAAAATTAGATATTTAAACCACAGATTGATGATAATTAATACAATTGTTAATTTATAAGAAACCAATAAATTCATTTTTAATAAATTAATTTAGTGTTGTATCATTTAATATATTTAAAGGATCTCGATAATGATATTAACACTACATAATTTTTTGAGTAATTTTTTATATAAAATATAATAGAAATTAATAAAAAAATAATTCTAGTGGTGAATCAAATTAGAAATGAAAATGTGTTGAAAATTAATAGAATTGGGGAAATTATCCATAAATTCAAGATAAACATTTTTCGATATGATATTATAAAATAATAATAAAATATTATTTTATAATGTAATTTATTGTGTGTAAGAAATAACAAAAAATGGGTTGATTTATTAAAATATATTTACCGTTTAATATATTTAAATGGGATTCATCATAAAATTTATAAAAAAATTAATATTTGTAAAGAACAAGAATTTATTACTGAACAAAAATTAATTATTTTCTATGACTTGGTAAATTTAAATGTTTAACTAACATGGAAATTTAGATAGTTATCTTATTAATATATATAATTATATGTGTAATTTTTTATAACAAGTAATGTGTTTTATGAGAGGCGCATGATGAATAATAATGATATTAAATTATACAGAATATACTAATGAGATTAATAATGATAAAATAATATTCAATAGATTATTAAATATTTCCATGATAGGGTTTTTATTATTTAAATATTGATATATATATTCTAGTGAAGATAGTGAAGAATGATATCATAAAAAACTAAAATTAATATAGGTGACCCTTTTTTATAATGATACAGATAAATTATGGGAATATTAGAAAAATGTTATGATGATAGTTTAGGTCTCTTAAGATGATATATATATTATAAATGATGTTTATATTGATATTGAAAACCTTATAATGGGGTTAATTTAATAATTCTATATATAGCATTTAAATTTTATAGAATTACAATTATATTTCCATGAGCTAGGAATTTCGAAAAAATTGGGAATGATATGAAGTCTTTAGATTGTTGTGTAAGAATTTTTATTTGATATATAAATGGGATCATTTTACTTGAGTAAAGTGTTTAATTTTTTGACACATCTACTTGGAAGGTGTTGTAATCCAATGATCAGAGGATATTAATGGAAATGAAATAGTGCTTTGCTTTCACATATACTCACCCACTAACTCATCATATAGTGATATGATTCTATAAATCCTTCTCTCTAACTACTCAATGTAGGTAATTGTAATGACTTATAAATGTATTTATTTTTATTCGATCATATTACTAGGTTTTGGGTTATTAATGATATAAAATATCATGTGAAATGGTGATTAACATGAGTGTTTACACTTTTTCTCACACATAACTTTAGGATCAAGGAAGATGAAGATTCCCTGACAATTTACTCATTTCACCTACACCACTGGGTTTAAGGGGGACCTAATAATGAGAATGACATTGGTTAATGTTTTTATTCTTCAAATATATCTAATATGAGAATAAGAGAATAATGGATTTGTGTATTCTACTTATATGTTTGGATGGTGCATTTAGGGTGAATCATTTTGTAATAAAATCATTTAAAGGATGTGAGATGATATTATTATTTATAATATTTTTTTTATTTCATGAATACTATCCATAGGTGGGGAAGATAAGATTCATCATCTATATTATAGTATGAATAGATTTTTATGGTAATATCTAGGGTCTCCTCTCAGGTGATAGGGGTAAAAAATTGATCTTTGAGGACTTTGTGATAGTATTACAAGATGTATCCCAGTGGGAGACTTTCATATTATTATAAAAATGCTGAAATATTTTACATATAAAAATGTTATTATTTGCTGAAAATATTGAATGTATGTTATGGGTAATAAGATAAGGATTGATAATGAATGTCATTATGATTGATGATGGAATGTTATAATTTTTTGGTCCACACATTGTTTTGTAATGATATATATAGACACTAGTACTCCATGGGGTTAGTTCAGTTCTTAGAACAACTATATTGACTGTTATTGCTCACACTTACATGAATACCCAAGAATTATCTACAATTCTGTTCAAAAAATACAGTTCATGTGGATGGTGAATAATATTATAGGTTTGATTCATAAAGAATATATGGTAGTTGTTGTCATATATTATTCACTATGAACCCAACTACCATATTTTCTTTATGAATTCAACCTCATAGAGTATTCACTATGATAAAAAAACCTCATGTCATTAATATTTGAGATTATATCTATTTAGGATGTTTCATTTGTATAAAGTGATTTATATTGCCATATTATGTAATGTAACATGGATTTTTATAATATTTCTCCCTATAATGATTATGTCAGTGATGATAAATAATGTAGGGAATCAAGTTTGCTCCAAGATTGATAAAGGTTTGTGACTATCACTAATAGTCGAAAGAATTCTCTTAGGGAGTGATTTACCCAACAGTGGTCCATTACATAAAAATTATAAAAATATTATAATAACAATAATCATTAGAAAATAATAATAAAATTCTCAATAAAGTAAATACATTATTCAATAGATTACCATATGAGTCATACATTCAAACAATACTTTAAAGTAAAACCCAGACAGTAATACATAAATGTTGCAATTGAAAAAAGAAATGAAGAAAATTATGAAAATTACATCCTTATGGAACCAAATGTATATATATATATATATATCCAATATTTGTCCCTATTTAATCCCCTAGATACCAATTCCTCACCTTCAATTTCATGAATATAATTTTTATGCACAAGTTTTGTATACATACATGGAATGATATTAAATCCCCAGTATATACAACTAAATATCAAAAAATAACAGAGGGTTTAATGTGAATATATATAAATAATGTAATTATTTTAAATGATTTAGAAATATCATTTTCATCATGTAAATTAACTATTAGGATTTACCAAGTCACATAAATAGTCTCATGCCAAATGTGTCTTGTGTTGGTATAATCCTCTTCTATCAATGATGGAATGAATTATCCGAACCCAAAGATCATAATAATTAAATGAAAAACAGATATAATAACATGAATTCTTAGGTATAACACAAATACAAGATAAATATATGTCCCTCATATCAATATCTCATGTTTCATCCTAACTCGTGGCTCCCTACAAGTAACCAACATCATGGAACTTTTTAGAATAATGGAATCATGGTAAAAAAACCACAATAATATTTATTTTGACCATTATATATTTTAAATCATTCCCAAGTTATCTAACATGAATAACACAATCTCTTTTCTAAAAAATAAAAAACACCTTTAATTAAAATCATTCCTCTAAATGATAAAAAACTATTTCCAATAAGAAATCATCACATTAAATCCAAATATCTTAATGATAAAAGTCTGTATAAACCCATAATTAATTATTAATGTTAATTAGATTGGTTTATCACTTATACACAATTATAAACACTTAATAATACTTATATTATAGAATTTAAAATAAACAAAAACATTCTTAATGTCAATAAATTAAACCAAAATAATTCAATAGAACACGTGCATGAAATGAAATGAATTTATATATAAGAAAATAACACTTTGCATATAAATTAGATATTAAAACACTAATTTTAATCCTCATAATAATTTAATTAATTATACATTAAATCATTATGTTATATATGCATGTTATTTTATCATTTCCCTTGTTAATTCCTTATTTAACCTAAGGAATTATAGAAATTCACAATTAAAATAAATGTATAACATGTTCACATCTCTAAATCTGTAATAAATAATTATTCTATACAATTAAAACTAATTTTTCATTTCACATAACTCAGTTGAATTTTCAAATCATAGGATTAGTTAAAAATAAATATTAAATCACTAAATTGAAAACCAAAGAGTGCAATAGGTCACCTAAAAAACACACTACAAACAATCCACGTTTAGGGAGAAATATTAATTACATATAGAATATAAGGACTCCATAAAATCAGAAAACTAGAAGAAAAAAAGAAGAATTTGAACATGGAAATTATTAGACCATGACCTCTTCACATAAAATTATAAGGAACAGAAATATTTTACCGGTATAAATTCAACTCCACCAATGCATTGAATTCTATCAACAAATGAGATTTAAATCGCCAGTTGAAGGTAAAGGTAGAGATAATGATATTTGGTAGGAATAAATTCATAAGAACAACCCCCAGAAAACTAAAATCTATCATTTAACTAAAATATATTGATATATTATTTAATAAAAATAACCACATTAATAAAATTCACCAGAATCCTATATGGTACCAAATATATAGTCATCGGCTACCCACCGGTTGGCCTAAGGAAGCCCAACCTTTTCTTTCTCCACTGGTTACTCGATACCATAGCACTATGTACCTTGTGTAACCAACATATAATTTATAGAAAGTTCCACCATCAATCCCCCTTGCATCTACATTATTCACTTATAACCCTGGAAAACAATTTAAAATAAATTTAAATTAACTCAAGAAGCATAAAAAATAAAAATAAATAAAATTACCCCCAAAACATGTGTCATTAAATATTCACTAAGGATTCTCACCAGTGAGACTCAATACCATGACTCATTAATTAATGATTCCAACCATTGACACCTCGTTTCCTCTTCTCATTCTCATGTATCATCTTGATCACGTGCTTCATTACGTAAAACACATAGATGTGGCATGGAATTTCCTAACAAACTATTCTTTCTATGATCAATAATACACAATAGTATCTCTATAAAAGATTCATATAAATCTAGTTCCAAATAATCACATTTATTCATATGATATAGATTCGATTATGTTTAATATTTCAGGGCAAATAAAAGGCATCATGATTAAAAATATTCAACATAGATTTTTATAAAGTGTACTAAATTTCCTTAAATTTCTCTCAAATCTATAATAGTCCAATAAACCATGTATCTAACTTCCCTTCATTACCAATTCATTGAGGTCCCCTCTAAGGTGATACAAGAAGAAACATGTGATATTGAATAACAAAATAAGTAGGATGATGTATATGATCTACATATGATTACAACTAATTCAATGTCAAAATTAATCAATTATTTATCATTTTCACGCGATCAAAAGTATCTTTCGCCATGCTAGGTCCAAATAATGATACATCACCAACATTCATCCAATAAAAGGGGAACTGATAAGACCTTCCTTATAAGGCATCAAATAGATCCACATAAATGTAAATTTTATGACTATTAATAAAAATACTATCAAGCCCACATAATAATGCCATTAACCACTGAAAATAATAATTTAACCATACTAAATATCCTTAAAAATAAGAATGGTATTACAAATGTTATAATACATTATAGATGATAAGTTCTTATAAAATTCAATTCAGAAACGAAATCTATAAAAAA
The DNA here is from genome assembly GCA_963277665.1 of Viscum album. NCBI lineage: Eukaryota > Viridiplantae > Streptophyta > Magnoliopsida > Santalales > Viscaceae > Viscum > Viscum album. Next base: position 1,349,286,365 of record OY728132.1, read on the forward strand.
TAATTTATATAATAAATATGTGAATATAATTTTATAATCAAATATGTTATTTTTAAGTATCCAATGAATTCATACAATTTAAATTACATTAAGAATCCTCTATATCTAAGTCTCTCAAATTAAAATAAAATATAAAACATTATTTAGTTATTAATTATTGAAAAAAATTACATCCTTCCCATTCTATGATCTCAAAAAAATCATGAAATCCATACTAAAATATTTTAATTTCCACACTAGAACTTTTATTGATTAAATATTACCCACTATCCATTTATTTTCCCCATTCTCACACTAAAAATGGTCACCTAGAAAAAAATCCAACCATGCATCACTTCATACATGGCCATCATATTTATAACTAAGAAATATGGTATAATTTTGTAAATCCTTTATGAAATTTCTATTTATAAATGTTAAAATATCTTATTACATATTATCACTGATTGATCAAAAAAATTATCCATTAAAATATAAAAAATAACCAACACTAGTTATCCACCCAGGAATCTTCTCTCCATCATATAATATTGCATATTAAACCTATAATTCATAATATAAATTTTTACCTTCATTCTCTCATTCCATAAAAGATGAATTTATCTTTAAATTAAAAATAAAAACATGGAGTTCCTCTAAAAGTATGATAATATTAATCTCTGTGAATAATGATATAATCTTACCTTTATTTGTTGACTCACAGTTTACATCAATCAGAGAAATCATTACCCAAAATGTCTAGGATCGGGGAAAACCTATTCCAATAAAAATTATTAATAAAAAGTTAATTGTATAATGAATTTCAGTAGTTACAAGGTATTTTACAAATTCGAGATTGGGAAACACCTCACATGTCATCATTCACTATTGGTGTGCAATAATATAGGGCCCTAAAGGTCCACATTGTGATTTCTTCAGGGACCTCCCTCTTTTTCAATATATATTCCACCTAGTTAGACTCCCCATAAGCATATAAAACAAGAATATTAATCTATTTAACAAGATTCATGCTAGTAACCCAGTGAGGAATAGTCCTCCATGGTACATTTCTTTTTCTTATTTTTAACACCATAACCACATTTTCCATGTCAGATTCATTCCATAAATCATTCAACTAGTTCTATAAATCATTATAAATTGAATAAAAAGTATCCTAATGTTTAGATTCATAATTTATCCCTAATATAATATAGTGGAAAAAATAAACCCTTAACAAAACCACAATAATTTTGAAAGATGCCTCTACAACCTGCTGGACCAGGCAAGCCTAAGGTTGCACCATAAACCCTTTTCTAGAAGTATATGTCATATCTAAATCAATATATATTTATATGTATATTTATATATATATTTATATATATTAAACCCATATACACAATCATATGTTTTTATATCACAAACAAACAACATTCTACACTTTTTTATGGTTGAATAATATAGAAAACTTCTTACTAAAGAGTTAATTCATCCAACTTTTGAGCGCATGAATAATTATAACCAACTAAAGATAATTAGTAGGGTATTTATTCTCATAAATCCTAAGCAAATGAGAACTATATTCCTCTACAAATATATCTTACATAAAATAAAAATCTAAACACCCATGGGATCCATAAAAATAGGGCACATAACATTATCCTATATCTAGTAAAATGATAACATGTATTAATGTCAATCTATTTTTTATCTCCTAAAATATTGCCTCTAACTTTTCATACCTCTATAATTTCATTGCATTCCTAGTATTTTCTATATTCATTTGTTAGGTGAGAGTACTATTAAATTAATTGATGTCAATAACCTATATGTACCATGAAAATCGGGATCTCAACAAAAGTCATGGGAATATTCCAAGATATCATAACAAACACTTTCTTAGGATTCACTTATAAATACCCTAGCTCTAGTATCCTAGTTCCAGTGGTTACAATTTAACATTGGCACTAGAAACAATGAATCATATCCTGAAATACTTAACTTTTTATTATTCTTTGTAAACTAGATACATAATTAAATCTCATATTACATTTGAAAACATAAATTAAATCATTATAAAAGTAAATATTTGGAATCCTTGAAATGATTAAAATATTCATTTTTTATATCCTAGGGAAAGGAAAGAAAATAATGGGTGAGATCAAATTATCAGTAAGGATCACATATAGTGTAATATGTAATGAATAAATAAGGGGTAATCAATATATAATAGTTAATAACTAACAACACATTCCATTTAATCAATAACATGAGATAAAATACTAATATGGATGGAATAAATGATGATAAAATATTTCAATATAGTTAATGACATGATCTTAAAACTTATCCATAGATGATATAAATATTCAAAAAATAACATCTAAATCAATAACTAATCTAAAAATGATGGAATTTTTAATTCTGAGCATCATAAACATACTATTAATGATTCATGCCAAGACATCTTACATAAATGGGTAAGATCTCAATCAAATACCAACACTCAAATGTCTCGTAATACCTTCTAATTCATTGAGGGTCTATAGTGGGAATATCCAATCACATACTAATTCCAATGAATTCATCCGATGAAAGGGGATAATAAAAATGAAATAAATAATTAACATAAAAATTCATATAGATAAACAAGGATATAAAATATTAATATTTCCCAAGTAAAATAGATCATAAACCATCGACAGAAATAATAATTATGGTATCATTATTACATATCCCTAGTGTATTATAAGTTAAATAAATATTTATTATCACTAATGAATTAAAACACCATAAAATGGTTGTCAAAAAATTTCTTCCAAAAAGTAACCATTTTCCATTGAGAAACACATTTAAAAACAAAAAAAAATCTAAACTTAGGTGTAATTTTTTAGAATTTTTGTATTTTTTTAATTATAGGGGATTATTACGAGACCAAGATAATTGAAGGAATGTGATTTCGAAGCCTGGAGTGCATAGAATGATCTGTCAAAGAAAATGTTAATCTTTAAATTGAGCGAGTGAGTAGTTTTTTCTAAAAAATGGAATAACTCTTAAAAGGGTGTCTGGATCAGAAATCTAAGGGCAGCATTTCATTTAAGATGGAGGGCTTACCCTTTGAGTGACTTAAGATTAGTTGGTGCAGGACTCTGGTGAGAAAACCCAAAAATGGTATAACCGTAAATAAAATAATTAAATAAAATTATTTTATTTTTCAAATGCTTATAACTCATGAACGGTGACTCACATTGAAAATCTGAGAGCACCATTGATCTTGTGAGGGAATGATTTCCTTAAAAAAATCCCAACCTTGGCTGGCGCGGTCCAATAGTGGAAGTTTGTTTTTGGACGTAAATAAAATAATTAAGTAGCAATTATTTTATTGTTAAATTATTTAACTCCTAAACACTAACTCAGATTTAAAATACAAGAGTACCATTGATCTATTGAGGGAGTTTTCCCCTTAGGAAGAGCCAAATCTTGATTGGCATGGGCCGAGGGTGACTATTAATAATTTTATGAACTTTTTTAAGGTAGGTTTAGTAAATGTTCTAGCGGTGATTTCTATATTTTGAACCGGTGCTCGGATTAAAAATATGAAGGTATAGTTCAATTCACAGTACTGGTATTTGCTTGAGGGAAGCTTAATATCAACTGGGGAGGGTCGAGCGAAAAAGTTCATTTTTGGACTTTACAAAAAAAATATCTCAACGAGTTATTTTATTTCTTTCATGTAACTATTGAGGATGGTGGTGAGACCACTGGGTTTTCAGACCATTAAATTGCTAGTTACACTTGGTTGTGTAACTGCACCATAGAGAGAATTAATAGGTTCATTAATTTAATTCAATAATTAACCTCATTAATTATGTGGTGTATTGATCCTCTTTTTCTTCTATTTAAATGAATCTCGGGCATGGTTTTTGTCACTCAAGAGAGGAACCTCTCATGAAGTGGCATGGCATCTACCACCAACCTAGAATGAGGCTTCGATGACTGTCGGAGGATTTGATAATGAGTGCCAAAAGATGGGAACCTTCGTCCGAAATACCCTCGGACGTGGGCACTCTTTCCTTGTCTGTAGTGACTTCCAACGAGCTCAAGGTATGGGAATTTTTTAAGAGTTAAATCTTGCCATCTCATTTGATGATGTCGAACCATTTCCATGTTATTATGCGAATGTGGAGGGATTTGGCCAAGAAAACAAGGCCCAGACCCTCCTCCTATCAAAGTGTTGGTTACGTTTTACATGGGAGTCCAAAAGATGTGGCGGAAAGGTGGAACCGAGGGACGCACAGTGTAGGTAATGTTTTGGGTTTCCCGTAGGTGTAGATGAGAATAAAAATGGATCACTGAAGCTTCACCAATGGCCCACGGAAGCTTTGTCGATGTGGCAGCACCGGGTACCAAGGGAGGCGGTGGCCGGCTCCCACTGGCCATGAATGGACAGCAGTGCCCGAAGGTGCCATGGAAGACAACGGGATGTCGGCCAGCTCCAACCATGTTAAAGTAGGGAGGCATGTTGTAGAGGAGGGTTGCAGCCTAAAGCCGTAGAATATGGCGGACTTACTCCCATGGGTTCATTGCTGGTTGGTCCATGCGGACTTGCGAGGTGGTGTGGCACTATTCGGCCAGGTGTTGCGGCGCCATCTGGCACCGCTTCATTGAAGAACCAAATGGATTCAACCGTTTGGGAGGGTAGTGGACCCCCACACCAGCCAGCAGGTATGGAAGTTTTGTGGCCTGACCATTCACACCCATCCGGGTGGGCCTGGTTTCACCCGCAGCCAAGCCAGCCGAACTCGTTGCCCAGTGGGCTGGGTCGACCGGTTCGACAGGGCCTAAACCCTTTTCGGCTTCGTTACACTTAAATAGAGTTATATACTAAACCAAACATATGTTTTATTAACCGTTTATGGTGCCAAAACCCTTAAGAAGAGCCAGACCTTTTCTGATACTCCACCTGAGTTTTGGAGAAAGTTGGGGAATGGCCAGGTTGGATTGACCTCAAATCCAATCGGGCACCTGACACTAAAATTCTTATAACTCACAGACCGGGCGTCTGATTAACACATCATATTATGTGTTGAAACCCTTATTACATGGCAGATCATTAGGTTAATTCTTCATGGGACTTCTTTCCAGTTAAAATATGATTGATGGATTGAGGTGCGGATCCTCCCAGAATCAAGCGTGCTTTGTGTGGGAATCTGGTGGATGGCTGTGAGGTGGAGATTGGAGACAGATATTACGGGGTTTAGTACCTAAAGATCTAGTGTGGGTCAGCACTGAGGGATCCTGTGTGGGTCAGTACTGACTGATCCTGTGTGGGTTAGCACCTAGAGATCATATATGGGTCAGCACCTAGTGATCTTGGGTGGGTCATCACCTAGCGATCATGTGTGGTTCATCACCTGTGTGGGTTAGCACTCAATGATCATGTTCTTGTCAATGCATACCTATCCTATGTGGGTCTTATTGGGGTTAGTACCTACTAATCTTGTGTGGGTCTTGTGGGAGTTAATACCAATTGATCCTATGTGGTACATATCATGTGTTAATCATCAGTAGAGACGCTTAACCAAATAAGATGATCTAGATTACAACTAATCATTTTTACTTCTGTACTTAAGTTATACCTGGTGTGAGTTGTCTTCTGCTTTGTTCTTTGTGATTGAGATCGTGATTTGTGGTTTTTTCTTTATGAAATTATGTGAGAACTTTTGGGGTCTCGGGGTATCTAATGGGTATTGTTATACTCACCCCTAAAAGGGCTTCGCCCATACCTTGTTGTGTCTTGTGCAGATGATAGAAATCTTGACTGAGTCTTGAGGAGTCAAGGCTAGATGGTGCTTTGAGGTTATTGTAATATGGCATAGAAGGTGATCGGTTGACGTGAAGAGTTTTAGTGACGATTTATACCTACCCTTTAGATAGGATCCTTGGCGGATGACCTCAGGAGCTGATTTCCCTTTTTTGATTTTTATTTTCAGTTGGGCTTATATTCTGGACCCTTTTTCTTTAAGTAATTACTATAGAACTCAATGGTGGTTTTAGTTGTGGTTGTATATTTCTTATTCCATTGTGCTTTACTTGTGATCAGTGTGCTTATCTGTGTGTGTATAGGTTTTGAGGACATTCTTTCCCATTTTTAGGGAAATTCCCATTCGGTGCTAGTATCCAGCCATTGGAAAATGGAAGGCGGGCTTCGGGTAGTCATGGAATGGGCCCTGGGGGATGTGTCATGAAAAAGTGGTATTATAGAGGTTCAGTTCTATGGGAAGAAAAAAGAGTCTATGTTTTCAATGGAACAATAGTGTTAAGTGTCATGAGTATGGATTTCTGTCTAGGGAGTCCAGTGTTGGTGCAGTGACCATCGTATCCATACACCAGGACCCTGAATTCTGTTTTCTAACATGGCAAATGAAAACACTAATTGTGTGTGTTTTTGAAATTTTTTTCTTTTGATCTATTTCTATTCATCTCACCAGGTATAACTTATAGACTATTGTTTATCTTGATTTTCTTTCAATATTCCTCCACGCGGATAGCCATCCATGATTCAAATGCATGACCATGAGGATGGTCAACAGGGATAGGAGGCTTCATTACAAGGATGGTTTCCCAATATGGTACCTTCGGGCAGAATCCTAGTGATACGACTTCCAGTGGGTCAGTAGTTACTACTGGCGCTACCGGTAGAGGACACAGATAGGCTTAGTGACTTACACAAGTTTCAATGAAATATACCCCTTAGGTTCTGAGGCGATCTAGAATCACTAGCAGTTAAGGACAAGCTTGAGGTGGTGAATGAGTTCCCATTCTACCAGGGAACATTTATATTAAAGGGGGGTCCTGGAAGTGCACATTCTATGTGTCTCAGCAGGGTGATGGCAGGGTGTAGATTACCCCTATCTTATGGTGAGGTGACTTTTCCTGTGGACAGAGCTTGAAGACATCCTCAGAGAAGGGGTTCTCTTTCCAGGAAAATCTAACGGGGTATGTGTTCCCAAGAGATTTTACATTTTTTATAGGACTACATGTCATTAATTAAGTATTCATCGAGGTGTACTAACCATTATAGGTACTCAATGAATAAAATACGAAGAGTGATTCAAGGGTTAGACCTCTAAGCAAGTCATGTTTTGGGACAGTTGAGCCAATACTATTCCACTATGCATTCCTCCTTATGTTGGGGTGATAGAGAGAACTTTTGTGGTTGAAAATTCTTTGGATGAGTAGATGCAACCAGTGAATGTCAGTAGTGGGAAAGCAGGAAACCATCATCAGTCTCAGAGACTTATATGCGTAAAATGTTTTGTGAAGAGTAAGTGATAGGGACATATGAATCTACAGGGTAGTGGACATGGAAGGGGGTCTAGAAGATCTTCATGAAGTGGTGTGCATTCGACATGTTATAACCACCACCCCATTGTGGTCCCCACCATACTTAGGGTGTTGAAGGAAAGGGGAATGGAGTAGATGCATACGATCAAGGAGTGTGACCCAAGGGCTCCGTGAAAGATTTGAGGTACGATCTATGTCTACTACTAGCTACCATAATTAATAGACATATGTATTAATAATTCTTTCTAGTCATGACTCTTGTTCTAGACCTAGAGTTTATGGTTAAACCTTTGACTTGACCCTTACATCTGGAGATACCTAAGAGGAGACTCGGTAATCACACATATGACAATGGTGTGATCTGACCCTTGAGATGAGAGTTTCGGTTGGAACAACTTGGTGACAGCGTCGAGGCCTTACGTTGATAGTTTGGGTATGCACTGGTCATCCACATTTCATGCTCAGGTTGACTGTTTTAGGGAAAATGGATGTGGTATATCTATAGTATTGGAATGATCTTCTACTTGGTCGGTGAAAAAGGAAACCTAGGTAGCATGGGATAAACTTTTGAATAGTAGCGTACAACTGATCACTCTTGAGTTAGCTACATTACCCTCATGGCAGCAGGAGTTTTGAGTTTTCAATTCCCAATAGTAGTTGTAGAGTGCAGGAATATCCTTTCTAAAGATGTTTCTAGGATTAGCGTTATATAGAGAGAGGGAATTCTACATTGGCTTGTAACCAGGGGCGACACTGATATCTACAACTGTATATTGGATGGCTCCCATGGAACTTCTGGAGCTGAGAGTATAATAGGGAGAATCGTATGGAAGGGCTTAGTAAGACCCAATGTTTGAGGTTATGTATGGATTACAAGCACTTTAACAAAGTGGTCATGAAGAATGATTACCCACTTCCAGAGGGTCGATGGCACAATAATCAGTTAAAAGGGGTATCCTTTTCACGTGGATAGAAAGGTTCTTGTAGGATTTTCAGTAGTTGAGACAACGATAATGGTTGGAGTCCCACCAAGACTATGACTTTGAGATATTCTATACTACTAAGAAGGGGGACATGGTGGTGGATGCACTCAGTATGAGGTCTGGTTGGCAATTGCTGAGTGAGGCGACAGAGCAGCTAGCCATGTTTCATATATCCTTTGTGTATAGTGATGGAGCAGCTTACCTTTAGTCTATGACTGTCACTCCCCTACTCCTTCAGTGAGTTCCAGAAGTATAGCATGGGTATGTAGATTGTGATACCCGACATGCTCTAATATCTTCAGGACAGTCTCATGAAAGATTTTCTGAAGGTGGAGAGCATTTCATCCTTTTCAAAGGACACACCATGATACCAGTGACACTACGAGTGGAGGTGATTGAGGGAGTTACACATATCCCCTTTTGAGGTACATTTGGGTGTGGAAAAGATGTACCAAGACCTCCGACATAAGTATTGGTGGATAAGTATGAAGAAACTGGCTGTAGAGTTCATACAGTTATGCCTCACATTTTATAAAGTGAAGGATGAGAATTAGGTTCCATCATGCTTGAGTACAACTTTTTATCCCTAGACTGATGGAAAAAGGGAGCATACCATACATTCTTTGGAGGACATGCTTCATGATTGTGTCTTGGATTTTGGTCACAGTTGGGAGGATCACCTACCACTAGTGGATTTCTCAATCAACAACAGTTATCCCTCTACCATTGGATTGAAATATTTTGATATTCTGTACAGGTGACCATGCAGATCACCTCTATACTGGACAAACCCATGGGAGTCAGCAATTATGGGTCCAAAGTTGGTACAGGTTATCACTGAGAAGATGCAGATCATCCAGTAGAGGCTGAAGACTGCATAGATAATGCATAATACTTATGCTGACCAGATATGAAGACCCTTAGATTTCAATGAGGGAGACCATGTCAACATATGGGTCTCACCACAATGAGGATTCTAGAGATTCTACTAGGGTGGCAAGCTATCTCTGAGGTTTATTAGACATTTCCAGATTCTCAATAGAGTAGGCAAGGTGGATTACCGCCTAGATCTTCCCCCAAAAATGCACTGAGTGAATAATTTTTTCCATGTGTCTTAGCTGAAGAGACGCATGAATGATCCATCGCATGTTATCGATTATGGGGAGTTGGACTTTGATGATGGGGAAACATTTACGGAGTTCCCAGTGGAGATAGAGGATCGACAGGAGAGAGTCCTTCATGGATGGTTGATCCCTCTTGTGTGAGTTTGATGGCAACAGGGGAACCTCTAGGAGAGTATGTGGGAGTGGGAGGCTCAGATTCGTGCTCAGTACCCTCATTTGTTTTATTTTCCTTAGTTTTGGATTTCGGGGATGTAAAGCCTTATGCTGGGGAGTATGTTTTGTCCCTGAATTTCAATATAATTTTTTTAATTATATTGGATTATTTTGAGACAATGAAAATAGACGGCATGTGATCCCAAGGCCCGGAGTGCCCAGAATGATCCATTGAAAAAAATGTTAAGCTTTAAATAGCACGTGTGAGTAGTTTTTCTGAAAAAGTGGAATAACTCTTAAATGGTTCCCCATATCAAAAATCTAAGGGCATCATTGTGTTCAGTATGGTGGGTTTACCCTAGGAAAGACTTATGTTTTGTCGACACAGGCCTCTAGGAAGAAAATCCCAAAATGGAATAACCGTAAATAAAATAATTAAATAAATTTATTTTATTTTTCGAAAGCTTATAACTCATGAACGATGAATTAGATTGAAAATATGACACCACAATTGAGCTCATGATAGTACTCTTTCCTTTGGAAGATCCTAACCTTAGCTAGCACAGGCCAACAGTTGAAATTAGTTTTTGGTCGTAAATAAAATAATTAAGTAGGAATTATTTTATTATTAAATTCTTTAACTCTTAAACGGTAACTGGGATTGGAAATCTGAGAGTATCGTTGAGCTCAAGAGGGTGTGTTCCCCTTAGGCAGATCCTAACATTGAACAGTGCGGGTCGATGGTGGATATTAATAATTTTTTGAACTTTGTTTAAGGTATGTTCTGTAAACGAGTGGGCATCAATTTGTTTCTTTTCAATCGGTGTTTGGATTAAAAATATTAGGGCACTGATGAATTCACAATTCCATAATTCGCTTAAGGGAATATTAACTTCGACCAGAAAGGGTTGAAAAAATGTTAATTTTTGGACTTTACAAAAAAAATAACTCAATGGGTTATTTTATTTATTTCTTGTAACTGTTGAGCAATGGTGGCAGGACCGCTGGGTTGTCAAAACATTAAATGTCCAATTACACTTGGTTGTGTAACCGCACAATTGGGAGAATTAATAGGTTCATTAATTCAATTCATTAATGAACCTTATTAATTGTGTGGTGCATTGATCCTCTCTTTAGTTTATTTAAACAAAACTCAGGCGTGGGTTTTTATCACTCAAGAGAGAACCTCGGATGAAGTGTTGTGGCGTTGATCATACCACGATTCGCTATTTTATTTCACCCTTATACCAATGTATTAAATTGGTTTTGTATTGAAAATTACAAGTATAATAACAAATTTCACTCCATGTTTGATTCAATTATTTTGTTTTTAACACTGTTTAAAATGGATATGTTTCTTGTTTTGATAATTATATTGTAGTTGGAGGTGATTTGGAGGACCAATGATGAAGTCCAAGAAAAATGGGTCCATATGCATAGGATCAAAACACACCAGTGAACTAAAATGAATACTACTACTAAACTATGCATTCGAATAGGATGAAATTTTTTTTCATCGAAAATTTAATTATCTACATTTAATCTGTAGAAACCAAATCCTAATTCATTTATTAAGACCCCATATAGACTAATTTGTCAAAAAAATGAATCAACATGGGGTCAAAACTTGTCCTCAGTATTTTAGCCATATCTGTTATTAAATCCATTATACAACCACTTTATTTGGCATGGAGGTTTACACAGTGTTGAGAAACAACTTTGTAGTTTTTTCCAAAGTTATTTATGACTTTTTGACTGGCCAAAACCATGGACCAAGTGGATAATTGAAATTTGGGTGCCCAAAACCACCTCCCACTTTGTCTATAAATTGGAACCTTGGGAACCCCACTTTGGAGTTCAACTAGGAGGAAAGGTTCTACCATTTTGGAGTCCCAAAGGTGTATCCCCATGATTCCTAGAAGTTCTGGAGGCTATGGGAATTTCTACTTCAACATCTTCTTATTTCTCCCCTCCCATTAATTTCTAAACCCCTTTTAATCACCCATGGAGGAACATGATGTAATCTCAAGATTCATATTTGTATTACTTTGAATGATATTATTAATTCCATATTTTATGTTGTTTTTATTAATCCTCTCCTTTTAATTAATTGAGTTATATACTGTTATATTATACTCAAACTCAAATGATCCTGTTTAGGGGTACCCTTTATGTGATGTTTCACACAACATTCATCCATTTTTCCTCCCCCATTAAATAGTGGTGTTTGTGTGGTTCATATTAGTAAATTGAACTCACATAAGTACTATCAAGTCCATGTACATTTATGTATTGGTATCATAAAGAAATAACGTATAAACCTGGACAACACATTGAGTTATTTGTGTGTTGCCTTGGGGAGTTTCGGTTATGAAGTCGAACACAAATCACCCAGTCATCAGTGGTGTCCAGTGAATCATTGTGTGTTTTTTGAATAAAAACTATGGGGTATGTGAGTATAAATATAGTAACATTATAGTAATATGTGTTACAAACCAGTTATTAAAAGATCTATACCCTTTCTTTTGAAGCGTTGTAGGATGAGCATCATGAGACTCCCTTGGGATGATCACGTTTAATTAATCTTGTTCATTTATACTTGGTTTTATCACTTCCATTTTTCAATTAAAAAATTTAATCATCAGATCCCAAGTTTTATTAAATCTAACTCCCCTTCTATTTTTATAATCAAAACCCTATTTTTCAATTGATTATCTAAGGCTTCATTGAGAGACGACCAAGGGTTTTTGCTATACTGCATAAATTTTGGTAAAAACAAAACAGCTATTTTGACGTAATCAACAACATGATGAAATTTTGGCACCATTTTCCGGGATCTAAGATCATTTTTTTTCCTTTTTTTACTTTTATTTATTTATTTTACTTCTTAATTATTACTCCTTTCAATACCCCACCCCCATTTTATTATTTTTTTGGGCTTTTTGTTTCTATTTTTTTGGTTGTTTTGTGTGTTCTTCCTATCTCTCTATCTTTCTTCTTCTTCTCCATCTATATCTCTAATTTTGTATTATAACATTCTATTTCATTTCATACTTTCATTTCTTAATTATTTTTATTTCATTCATCTTCCATAAAAAGTCAAAAAAATCCAAAAAAACAACAAACAATCAATCATTCAAACTGAACATTATTATTCCATGAGAAGATCTCGTAAAGAAACACTACTTGAATTTGACCCTAAAATTGAAAAATCACTCCATTCACAAATCAAGGTATTTGGATAAGATCATTCAAGTAACACTGAGTCACCCCTTGTTGAACCTAAAGTGTCTATAATCCAATAAAAAATCGATCCCAAGAAAACATGGTTACAAATAATCAAACCTTAGAAGAACTGACCACCCTAGATGTCGACTACCAACCTGCGTACATCCAATATCCTGAGGAAGATCTAGCTTTAAGATGATATTAGTCCTCGTCCATCTTCTTCCTAAATTTCATAGTCTTCTCGGTGAGGACCCTCATAAACACCTTGTAGAGTTTCGCATAGTGCGCTCCAACAAGAAACCCCAAAATACATATGCGGACTTAATTATGTTTTCAACATTCCCTTTATCTCGTGATGGTTTAGCCAATGACTGGATATACTATTTTCATACCACTTTTGGGGGATGGAAATACCCGAAGAGACTCTTTTCAGAGAAGTTCTTCACTTCCTCCCGTACTGCATCAATTAGGAAATAAATTTGTGTCATTAGGCAATCACAAGGAGAGACCCTTCATGAATAATGGGGGAGATTCAAAAGACTTTTATCAAGATTCCCCCACCACCAAATTAGTGAACAACTATTAATCCAATAATTCTTTGAGATACTTTTCCCCATGAATGATGGAATGTTAGATTATGTAACTGGTGGATCCCATGTTCATAAACCTCCTTCCACCGCTTGTGACTTAATAGCCAACATGCATTAAAATGCACAACAATTTTGTACATGATAAACTGCACCAACCCGAGGATTTCATGAGTTGAGTCATTCATCCCTAGAACAAAAGTAAGATATACACATGATGATATGAATGCCCTTCTAAGAAATTTTCTCAAGCACAAGGTAACTCACACTATACTTATATTCCATTACATTGTGGTGTTTGTTATGATACCACTCATTTTTCTGACCAGTACCCCCAACTTCCGGATTCATCTGAGTCTTGTGCAGCAGTATTCCCAGGGCATCCTTTTCAGCATGCACCGCCATTCAATCAATAACCATTTTGTCCAAATCAAACCCTCAGGTGGAAATCACAACTACAATAACAACAAGGAGGAAAACTGAGCTACCACAAGCAAAATTGGTATCAACAAAGACAAGGTATGTAATCTTCTTATCCCTAAAATTCTCAGAATAATCCTTCTCCTCTTCCCAAATCTGAACCAAGCCTCAAAGACATGGTGAAGAAAATGGCATCCCAAAACCTCCAGTTCCAATAAACCACACAATCAGCTATTCAAGACCTATAAACTCAAGTAGGGAAATTAGAAAACACCATTAGTGAGCTTAATATGAAAGGTTATAGACAATTACCATCCCAACCCATTTTCAATCAGAAGGACAATGGTAATTTATGTGCAGTTACAATTTGTAATGGTAAAGAAGATTCTCCTTCTACTGATTCTACACAACAGGTATTTCCCCATATTGAAAACACTCTTTCTCTACACATAAATGATTCCAATGAAGAAAAAAAATATTAATAAAATTATCATTGATGATTAAAGTGAACAAAGCATTCCTCTTCCATTCCTCCAAGGACTCTCTAAATATAAGAAAAATTCTAATGATGAGATTGATATTGAAATAATAGATACATTTAAAAAAGTTCAAGTTATTATTCCTTTATTGGATGTAGTCAATAAAATTCCACATTATTCCAAATTTCATAATGAAATTTGCACCCATAGACGAAGGCTGGAGGGGAATGAGAGAGTCAATTTGGGGAGGAATGTCTCAGCCTCGATTCAACTAAAAATTCCAACTAAGTGCAAGGATCTGGGCACATTCAAGATACCTTGTACCATAGGGGATACATTATTCTTAGATTCTATGTTAGATTTAGGTTCTTACATTAATTTAATGCCTCACTCAATTTATACTTCTCTATAGGTTAGAGATATTCAACCAACAAGAATTTTTGTGCAACATGCAAATCAGAGTACTACGCATCCAACTAGAGTGATTGAGGATGTCCTTGTAAGAGTAATGAATCTCATCTTCCCGGATGATTTCTACATTATTAACATGGAAGATAATAAAACCCTAGGACATGCCCTTCTCATACATGGGAGGCCATTCTTCAAAATAGCAAATACGATCATCAATGTTCACAATGTTATGTTATACATGGAGTTTAGTGGAGAAAATGTATTTTTTAACATCCTTGAGGCTATAAAACACCCTGTTGAAGAGCACTCCACTGTTCTTATCTATTCTATGTATGTTCTCTCAAATAATTCACAACACAAAATTCTCTCCTACACCAACACTCTGATTCATTTTCCTCTTCTTCACCCTTGGATGATTTGAGTTTTGATTCATATTTTAAGTGTTGTATAGGATCTAAAAAGTGTAAATATTGTGATTTAATTGATGAGTGTGTTGATTTTAAGGTACCCATGACTGTTGATGATTCCTTCAATCCCATTTCAATAGATTCACTATCTTTAGAGAATAAACATTATCAGAGAGACAGTTTAATGGACCTCACTCCCCCTAAATCCCCTCCCTCAATCCAAAAACACCTAGTGTTTTAATTAAAATAACTTCTATATAATTTAAAATATTATTATCTTGAGGGTACTGAACAATTGACCACAATTATTGTCAATAACCTCTCTCAAAAATAGGAATCAAAACTGATCAACCATTTGAGAGAGTGTAAAAAGGAAATAGGATGGACATTGGTTGATATTCCTAGGATTATCCTATCTATTTTTATTCGCCGTATACTTCTAGATGATGAGGATAAGCTCATAATACAAGATCAATGTTGGTTGAATCCCACTCTCCTTAAAGTGTTAACATTGGAAGCCCATAAATTACTTGTTTTGGGGATTATTTATCCTATATTTGATAGTAAATGAGTTAGCCTGGTTCAAATTGTGCCTAAAAATACTGGAATAACAGTTGTTTCTAATAAAAGGAATTAATTGGTTCCAACACATGTGCAAAACAGTTGGAAAGTTTTTATTGACTATCATCAACTAAATCAAGTAACGCGGAAAGAACACTTTCCTGTACCTTTCATTGAAAAAATTTTAGAAAGATTAGCTGGTAAGTCCCTTTATTGTTCCATTACTGGCCATTAGAGTTATTTTAAAATCAATATATACCTTTAAGATCAATAAAATACAACATTTACCTGTCCCTTTGGCACATTTTCATACAGAATGATTCCTTTGGGTCTTTGTAATTTTCTTGGTACTTTTCACCATTGTATGTTGAGTATTTTTTCTGAGTACCTAAATAATTTCATGGAAGTTTTTATGGATGATTTCACAATTTATGGAACTTCCTTTGATGACTATTTGTCTAACCTAGGTTCTATCCTCTATCATTGCATAGAAAAATATCATGTATTAAATTACAATAAATTCCATTTCACAGTTGAATAGGGGATAGTTCTTGGGTATGTTATTTAAAAATAGGTAATTCAAGTGGATAAATCAAAAATTGAATTAATTTCAACCCTTCCACATCCAAAATGTGTTCGTGAGGTGCGGTATTTCTTGGTTCATGTTAGTTTTTACCTTTGATTCCCTAAAGACTTCAGTAATATTGAACTTCCCTTTTCTCGATTATTACAAAATGATTCTGAGGTGGGATCTCCTATTTGAACTAATGTGTGATTTCTCTAACTTTCCAGTTGGGGGAGTTTTATCACAAAGGGTTGAGAAGGATCCTCATGTTATTGTGTATGCTTCACTTACCCTTGACACTGCCCAGGAAAACTATACAACCAATGAAAAATAACTTCTTTATATTGTGTTCACCTTGGAAAAAATGTGTTCATATCTTATCGAGTAAAAATCATTGTCTTCTCTAATCATGATACCCTTCGTTTCCTCCAAAATAAACTTAAAGCCAAGCCCCACCTCATTCGATGGATACTCCTCCTCAAATAGTGTGACCTTGAGATTATGGACAAGAGAATAGTGTAAAATGTGGTAGCCGGCCAAATTAGTAGGATTTCACCACCATTAGGCCATCATGTTGACTCACCCCTCTCCATTGGAGAATTCTTCCCACATGAGAACCTTTGTGATGTTGTGGACCTTACCCCCCGGTATACAGACATTTTGAATTTTATATCAACATCTAGGTTCCCCAATAATTTCATCACTTCACAATCCCAGATACTTAATCATTATTCTCAGGGTTACATTTGGGATGAACCATATTTGTTTAGAATTTTTGGTAACTATGTTGTTCGTCGGTGTGTCTCTGACCATGAGTTCACCTCTGTTTTGACCTTCTGCCACACTTTGGCCAGTGGGGGTCACTTTAGCTCCCAATTTACATCTCAAAAGGTCCTTGACTCCAAACATTATTAGCCAACACTGTATAGATATTCTCATAGATTTTGAATTTCATTTATTTGTTGTAAATTCATAAGGAATATCTCTAAGAGAAATGAAATGTCCCAACATCCCATGTTATTCTGTGAAATTTTTGATGCATGGGGAATTGACATCATGGGGCCTTTTCCAAATTTATTTGACTTTTTTTACATCTTATTGGATATTGACTATGTATCTAAATGGGTGGAAGAAATGTCCACCAGGATCGATGACTATCGAGTGGTTTTTAACTTTTTGAGGTCCCAAATTTTTAGTAGGTTTGGTTTACCGAGACTCTTCATTAGTGATCAGGGTTCACATTTTTACAATCTCAACATGAAAAATTATCTTTATATGAATGGGGTTGATCATAAATTTTCCACTTCATATCACCCCCAAACTAATAGACATGTAGAAATCTCAAATCGAGAAGGTAAGAAAATCTTAGAAGAAACAATACAATTGAATAGGAAATATTGGAGTTTTCATATAAATGATGCACTTTGGGCATATCAAGTAGATTTTTAAACCCCAATAGGGATGACACCATACAGAATTGTGTTTCTAAAGGATTTTCACCTCCTGGTGGAGGCAGAACACCAGGCATATTGGGATGTTAAACAATTAAATATGAATCTTTCAGATGCAGGTGAGCATAAAAAGCTGGAGATTCAAGAGTTAGAAGAAATTTGATGTGATGCATATGAGAAATACCCAATCTATAAAGACAATAAAAAGGCTATCCATGATATCATGATTCATCATTGGATGTTTCATATTGGTGAGAAAGTTATCATGTATAATGCAAGGCTAAATATCTACTCCGGTAGGCTTCGTTCTCAATGCCTCGATCCTTATACTTTTATTGATGTTAAACCATTTGGTGATATATAGTTTTTTCATTGGAATAGTGTACAAAGAATTATTTTTTATGGGAAGAGGCTCAAATTCTTCTATGGGTATTTTCAAAAGCATCTCGTGGAGGAAATCCAATTGATAGATGCCATATATGACACCACTTAGCAGGTTTTCCCTTCTCCCTATCTTTATTTACATGTCTATTTAATTAAAATACTTTAATTGAGGAAAATGTAACTTTTAGGTGTGCGGGAGTGTGACATGTCATATTTAGGAATAAAAAATTAAAAAAAAATTAAAAAAAATGTGTTTTCATTTTTGATTTCTTTATTTTGTGTATTTAGATAAAAATTGATCTTATATACAATATCAAAAATCATTTTTCATGCTTCAGTTGATTGTGTAGAAAATTCCATTATTTTTGGAAAAATGATTTTCAAATTAATTTTGACATGGAATATTTTTCTAGAATTTTTATTTTCAAAACATTATTAGGTGTTTAATGGATTTTTGAATTCCATGCCTCATTAGCACTAACCAATATTTTAATCCCTTATCCTAGAGACATTCTAATCCCTTTATTGCCTATTCTTCTTTTTAATCACTTTATTGAGAGTCTCGGGTCATGTAGGTAAACTAGAACTTTCCTTGATTCTGTTTGAACCCATAATATTCAAATATTATACATTCATGATAAAGGAAATCATTTATTAAAATCCATTTGAACAATTTTCCTCTATTTTCATCCACCTTTAGATTTTATCCTTCTTAAGCCTTAGAGACCCCGAAATTCCTAATAGATAGCCACATTACAAGAGAATTTATCCCTTCCTACCCATATCTTGTGTATATTCTTGTTTTATTTTCAAAAAGTGTGGGAGAGAGGGTGTTTCCATGGGAATTCATGGAAGACAGTCATTGTTATGGGTTGATATAGAGGGTGCCTACATTTTCCTTAGGCAATGGGTTCACAATCCATATTACATGATTGTTTTAAATATGTTACCCTCTTTACCTCCAAAAAAACTATAATTAAAAAAAATAGATCTGTACATTGAAAAAAAACAGAACAAAAAAATAAAATTGAGAAAAAGGACATTTACTCATTATTATTCATTGCTTGGTTGTGACCCACACAAATGGACAATAGGGATAGTGAGTGGGATGTAATACACTTTTTGAGGGGTTGAGTGTGTACGTTCATTATAAAAATTTTCTGAATTTTGACATGTTTTGTACATAAGAGATAAAACACTCCTCTTCTGGATCAAATTTTTAAACATTAAATCCTACCAACCCTTGAACCCCAGAACAACATGTTGGAAGTCCTATTAACTAGCACACTAATTTCTGTCGATAGAGAACTAATAATCTTGGAAATCATTGGTTATATCACATAAACATTGAGAAAGAACATAAATCCACTTTCATATGTTTGTTGAGTGTAATAGGAAAATTTTTAGGTGAGGTAGGTTGCAACATGTTTCATGGGTTAACAAATGAAGTTAAACAATTTTGAAAGAGAGAAAAGAAAAATTATAGGAAATTTGATACCATAAATGGGACATGATGAATTTCATTTAAAAATAATATTGGATGTTTTCACACCTATGATTTATGAATTATGAATTATTATAATATTATACTTTTCCTAGGAGTGTAAATTTTTATGTGTGTGGGTGTGATAGTACCACGATTCCCTATTTTATTTCACCCTCATACCAATATATTAAACTAGTTTTGTATTGAAAATTAAAAGTATAATAAAAACTTTAACTCCATTTTTTATTCAATAATTTTGTGTTTAACACTGTTAAAAAGGTAAATTTTACTTATTTTGATAACTACATTGAAGGTGGATGTGATTCGAAGGACCCATGATGAAGTCCAAGAAAAATATGTCAATTTGTACATGATCCAAGCACACCAGTGGAATAAAACGCATGTTTCATCTAAAATGTTCCTTAAAATGAGATAAATAATTGTGGTATGATTAAAATGTTAATTATATACATTTCATCTGAAGGAACCAAAGCCCATTTCGTTCATTAAGAGGCCCTAACGGACTAATCTGTTCAACAAAATGAATCTACCTAGGGTCAAAATATTGGCTTAGTATTTTAGCTATATCTATTATTGTATTCAATATCTAGCCTAAAAATATTACATGGATTTATAAAATATGTAGATAAACAAATTTTTATTTTTGTACAATGTAATTTATGACTATTTGACTAGAAAAAACCAGGGACCAAGAGTATTATCGAAATCAGGGTGCCCAAAACCACCTCCCACTTTGCCTATAAATTGCACCTTGGGCACCCCATTTTAGAGTTTGACAAAGTGGAAATGTGCTACCATTATGGAGTACCAAAGCTGTCTCCTAATAATCTTTATATGTTTTGGAGTCCATGGGAAGTTCTACTTCAACATCTTCTTCTTCCTCCCCTCCCATGGATCTCTAAACCTCTTGTAATCACCCAGGGAACAACATGATTTAATACTGACCTTCATATTTGTATTATTTTGAATGATCTTTTTAATTCCAGGATGTAAGTTTTTTTTATTTATCATAGAATTTTATTTAATTGATTTATATACAAGTATTTCATACACAAACTAAAATGATCATGTTTGGAGGTACCCTTTCATGTGATGTTTCACACAATGTTCATCCATTTTTCCTCCCTCGTTCAATTGTGATGTTTGTGTGGTTCATATTGGACAATTGAACTCATATACGAACTGTTAAGTCCACGTACATTTATTACTTGGTATCACAAAGAAATAACATAAAAACCTAGATTGCATATCAATTCCTTCTTATGTTGCCTTGGTGAGTTTCGGTTATGTAGTCGAACATAAATCACCCAATCATCGGTGGTGTCTGGTGAATCATTTTGTGTTTTTGACTGAAACCTAGAAGCTATCCTAGTATAAACTAGGTAAAATTATGTTAATGGGTGTTACAAACCAGGGATTGAAATATCTATACCCATTCTATTGAAGTGATGAAGGATGAGCATCATGAGACTCCCTTGGGTTGATCATGTTTAATTCATCTTGTTCATTTCTAAATGGTTTTATTGCTTCCATTTTTCTATTTTAATATATAATAATAAAACCCCATGTTTTATTAAATAAAATTACCCTTCAATTTTCATAATCAAAACCCAGTTTTTCAATTGATGATATAAGGCTCCATCGAGAGATGACCTAGAGTTGCTGCTTTACTGCGGAAATTCTAGTAAAAACTTTACTAATTTGATGAACTCGATAACACAATCAGGCGTCATCTACCAACCTAGAATGAGGCTTCGACGACTGTTGGAGTATTTGATGATGAGCGCGAAAGGAAATTAACCTTATCATTCTTCAGCAACACCCTCAGATGTGGACACTCCTTCCTCATCCGCAGTGACTTCCAATGAGCTCGATGTAGGGGTTTTTTTTAAGAGTTATATTTTTCCATCTTCTTTGATGATGTTGAACCCTTTCCATGTTATAATGATAATTTGGAAGGCACGTGATGAATGAACAAGGCTTTAACCCTCTGGCGATCTCAGTGTTTGTTTCGTTCAATGTGGGAGACCGAAAATGTGGCGGTAAGGTGGAACTGAGGGCCGCACAGTGTAGGCATCGTCTCGGGTGGCCCGTAGGCATGAACAATAATAAAAACAGACCACTGGAGATTCACCGGTGGCCCAAGGAAGATTCTCCAGCATGGCGGAACCAGCAACCAAGAGAGGTGATGGCCATCTCCTGCCAGCCGCGAAGGGACAGTGGCACCCAAAGGGGGCGCATTGGACAAGGGGTAGCCAGCTAGCACAGGCTGTATTAAAGCAGGGTGGCGCACTGTGGTGGAATGCCATGGAAAAGGGTTGTGGCATCGAGTCGTGGTGGATGGGGGACCCGTACCTAGGGTTCCACTGAATGCAAATCCACTTGGACCATTCAGGTGGTGTGGCACTATCCGGTGTCGATGCAATGAAGACCCAAACGGCTTCGGCCATTCAAGAGGTGAGTGAACCCCCGTGCCTGCCAATAGGTCGGGCGGTTCCGCAGCCTGACTGGTCGCACCCAGCCAGGTGGTCCAGGCAGATTCTGCAGCCCAATGGGCTAGACCACGCCATCCAAATCGGTCCAGGCCCAGTGAGCTGGGTTGGGTCGGTCCAACCGGGTTAGACCGAACCTGGACCCTTTTCAACCTAGTTATGCTTAAGTGGTCGTATCTACTAAACCGAATGTCCATTTGAAAAACCGTCTGTGTCATCGAAACCCTTCGGATGAGGAAGAATTTTTTTGATAATCCACTCGAGTTTGGGAGAAATTTGGAGAATGGTTGGGTTGGATCGACCCCGAATCCAACCAGGCCCTCGGTACTAAAATGCCAATAACTCACAGATCAGGTGTCTGATTGATGGGTCTTCAGATGCATTGGAACCCTTTTTACGTGGTAGATCATTGGGTTACTTCTTCATGGGACATAGTTCCAGCTAAAATATGCCAAATCTCTCGAGTATTGGATCATCCTAGAATCAAGCGTTCTTTCTGTGGGGATCTAATGGCTGGTTGTGAGGTGGAGGTTGGAGACAGATCTTGCAGGGATTAGTACCCAGCAAGCCTGTGTGCATCAGCACTGAGCTATCCTATGTGGGTTAGCACCTAGCGATCCTATGTGGGTCATCACCTAGTGATCCTATGTGGGTCAACACCTACAATCCTCTGTGGGTTAGCACCTTGCAATCCTTTGTAAGTCGCCACTAATCCTATGTGGGTCAGATCCTGTGTGGGTTTGTGATCAACAATCCTATGAGGGTCAGGGCATACTGATCCTATGTAGATCTTATAGGGTTTAGTACCTACTGATCGTGTTTGGGTCTTTAGGGGGTTAGTACCAACCAATCATGTGTGGGTCTGATCCTGTGTTAGTTAGTATTAGAGTCTCTTGATAGAATAAGATGATATGGCTTACGACTAATCATCTCTACTTCTATACTCAAGTTATAACTTGTTTGAGTTATCTTTTTCTTTGTGATCTATTATTGAAATCATGCTTTTTGGTTTTTCCTTTGTGTAATTCTGAGATATATTCATGGGTCTCAGGGTCCCTACTAGGTATTTTTATACTCACCCCTGAATGGGCTTCACCCGCACCTTGTTGGGTATTGTGCAGATGAAAGATAGCTTGATTGAGTCTTGAGGACTCATGGCTAGATGGTGCTCGATGGTGATTGGAAGATGGAGTACAAAGGTGAATGGTTAGTATGGAGAGCTACAATGATGAGCTGTAACTACACTTTAGGTAGGATCCTTGATGGATGAACTTAAGATCTTATTTTCCTTTTTTCTATTTTTTCATTTCAATTGGGCTTGTATTCTGGCCCCTTTTACTTTCAATACTAACTATTACAGTCAGTGGTGGTTTTATTTGTGGTTGTACCTTTCTTATTCCATTGTGATTTACTTGTGTACAGTGTTCCATGAGTGTGTATGTGCAGGTTTTGAGGCAATACCTTCCCATTTTTAGGGAAACGTTTTTCTAGTTCTAGTCGCTAACCCATGGTCTATGGAACGCGGGCTTGGGGTTGTCACGGCACGGGCCCTGGGGACAGGTCGTGACATTAGAGAAAAAAATCATTTAAATTAATCAAAAAATATTATAAGGGATCCTTCTAACCATTGAGTGTCCTGGATGGCGGAAAATTTTGTTCAGGATGAGTTTGTTAAAAATATATTCCTTTCAAATTATTGGTAAAAAGTCAATAATTTTATTCATCAAAAAAAAAAAATAAGATTCATTTTAATTTTTTTAAGATGTTATATAATGTGTATTAATGTATTTAAACAATTAGTAGAGAATATTAAAAACATTCCAGTAAACATTTTTAGGAAACATGGATTTAGAGGAAAACATATTTTTTGACCAAATAGAGAAATGATGATGGTTTTACTTAAAAATATTTTCTCCATAATTCTAAGTACTTGAAAATTTTATGAATAACCATAAGAGAAGTAAACTAAATGTTTCTATCAAATAAATGTATTATGACTTCTTTCAATGAAAAATCAAGCATAAAAAATCCTTCTTAAAATGAGATTGAAACAAAAATCCATTATCACTTTGGAAACCATTCAATCATAATCCATGTGAAATACATAACATATAATAATAAATTAAATTCCATTAATATAAATATATTCCTGATATAATATATTAAAAAGAGATATAAATACATGTACTAAAAATAAATTAGTGCATAATACAAAATATTTATCAATGGAGTGGAAATTGAGATGAAATCTCATACAAAGATCATATTATTGAAGTTAAAATTTATAAATGAATTTATTGTGTATATCTATTGTAAATCCATAAAAAAGTGGAAATATAATATGAAATAAGAAAAAATCATTATACACATAATCTTAGAATATCAAATACAATGGAGAGGTAATGTGAACCAATTAAAAGAAATTGTATTATGAAACCCCTTACCACTTGGTAACTTTCAAGTCAACTCACATTGGATTAAATTATTTGAATTTCAACATAAAATTACATTAAGTATGAATGATATATGACATAAAATTTTAAATTATGGTATGTAAATAATATAAAATTATTTATTATCATAATAATAAAATATGCCTTTATGAACAAAAATTCAGACGAAATCTCATAACTTAGGTCACACTAATCATGTACATTCTATATCTTCCTAAAAAATTAACTAGTTTTAATTATATAAATTCATAATAAAAAAATTAATTTTTATTGTTTCTTTTATTTTATTTACTATAATGTTATATTTATTTACTAAATCAATTAAGTAAATGTTGGATATTTTGACTATATTCTGTTTATATGTCCAAAATAAATTTAGCATGATTAATGAGCTAAAAGAAGTAATTATTCCATCAATTATAGAATAAAAATAATAAAATTATTTTTATTTTTATATATCAATTATATTTTAAAAAGATCCATGCAATATGGTTATCAAAAATTAACTACATTACAATAAAATAGATGGTTTTTTTACGTGTGCATGAATAAAGTTTTTTATTTTCCAATAATCATGATGAACATAAGGTAACTGTTATTTTATCATTAAAAAATGATCCTTATATCACATATAAAATATTATTTTTTTTAAAAAAACTTATTTTTTCCATCCTTATAATTATATAAATAAAAATGAATCACATCACTTCATGGAGGTGGTAATCCACACGTACGCATAAACGATGTAATTATCATTTAATTAATGCAAGGGTAAGTAAATATAAGATATATTAGATTTCAGAAATTTATAAAAAAATTATTAATATCATATATTTTATCAATAAATAAATGAATAAAAATATCTATGAGTGGTGATGACGGAAAAAAATTTACATAGTTTCGCAGGGCGGTAATCTTCCAAACATTAGAATGATTGTTTTATTTCTAAAGTGATAGAAGATGATATGTATGTAAGTAATTCCATTAACATAACCGCATATAGATATATATCAAAAAATAACTATTTTTATTATATCATAATTGTTGAATAATATTTTAAGGATGAGGGAGAATAATAAAAAAATGCTCGGATAGTAGTGAAACCTCTTCTTCAGATAACCTCTTTAGGATTACTCTAATAGAGAACCTAAGAGGGTTTCCTAATAAAAAAAAATCATATTGGACATGTTATGGGAACAAATTAATGTATTTGGGTAGGTATTTCCTTAAAAAATCTTTTTATGTATGGAAAAATAGGAAAGGAGGTTCCCTTTAATAAGTGAGGGATCGGGCAGTTTTGGAATTTCTTAAATAATTAATTTATTATAAATTATTTCTAACGGAAAAATAGAACCAAAATGATATATATATATATATATATATATATATATATAATTGTATTATTATGAATAGAACTAAAATAATCCAATAAAATTATCACAAGTATAGATTATGATTTAACCCTAATATTTTGGTTCTAAATACATTTAACCCATTATGACAATTATCGTAGTATTAATATTTTTACACTTTAGTGGTCAAGAAAGTTCTTATAAAGGTTGAAATACTAATAAATGGAACATGGTATATATTATTAATCATTTATAATTCACTTTTACTAGTATAGTATTTTTTAAAACCTTATATATTTTAATAAAACATTATTTATTATAAATATCATTAATGTCAATATTGATGTTATTCATTTAATTTTACATTAAAAACATCAAGGCGAAGATGGAATTATAATATATACCTTTCAAAAATACCTATGATATTATAAGTTCAAAAAAAAATTAATTCTATAATATAGTCAGTTTATATTATTTTTTAATTTTTTAATTCATATATTTTATTTAACTTTTAATTAAATAATTATTGTGTCGATGTTTTATAAATATTTAAGGTAATTATATCGTTACTAAATAATAGAAAAAAATATATCCATGATAAAAATAATAATTTATCTTTAAAATTACTATTTATATTCTAACATATTTTATTTCTAACCCTATTAAAATATTATAGATATTAAAAGAATGAAAGTGACATTTGTGTATTTTCATTACATAAAGTATTATAAAGGTCACAATCAAGGACATTTGAGAAAATAGTTGTATATTCTAATTTTAGATTTTTAGGGATAAAATTTCATCATCCAATAAAATTAAAGAAATTTTTATGATAATTTCAAAGTCACTATCACGTTATTTTGAACCTAATTTCCTGATTAACCCTTATCACAGTGACAATTATTTAATATATTTACTATTCATAATGAACAAAAAATAAATGGCTCGTATTTATGAAATTTTGAAATTTAGATTCCATATATTTAATCCATTTTATATGATTTGAAACATAGAATTTGAAGAATGAAATTTAATATTAAACCAGTAATACAAAATAAAAAACATTTTTTCTAGGAAAATGCATTTTCCAGGGAGGAAATAATCTTAAATTAACTATATGAATAAAAATACTTCTTATATGAATTTAAATTGATATATATATATATAAATAAATTATTTATATCTCATTTATTTCATATATTTCCTTCCTTACTATGTGTTATTTTAATAAATTAATATGGATAAATATTATGGACTTAAAATAGTTAGTAGAAAACTGTATCTTTAGGCATAAAAATAAACTTCTAAAAAATCATGAAAATAGATGATTCAAGTGATATTAATTAAATTATTATATATTAAATGGTGCATATTTAAATTTAATAATAAATCAAAAGTTGAATGTGACTTTTAAATTACCTCATTTAATTAAAATAAATAACTGTATTTTAAAAATCGATAATTTTCAAAAATCACATAAAAATCATTCTTCTAAAAAAACCCCAAAATTTCAATATAATTTATTTTTGAAATTATGATATAAAAAATTGTTTTTATTTTGTAAAATAAATTTTCTAATGGCTTTGAATATTTATTATATTATTTTCTCACAAAAATAAAAAAATTAATAAAACATATTTTTTTTGAAAAAAATGCCTTCATTAAAAATTGAGCAATTTTTTTGACAAATTTTTCAATACATTTTTATTGATTAATATTTTTATATATATTTAAAAAATAGTTTAATATCATTCATACCTAATAATTTAATGTCTAGGTTATAACTATCATATTTAAATAATAATATTTCATTATTCGTTTAGGCTCACTATTTCGTGTCATATATGCTATCAAACATAGTATTATGTTGTTTAAAATATTATGGAGTTTCATTTTACCCCCTTAAATAAATTGCTTCATCACAATTAAAATATTTTATAATTGATCAAGGGTTTTACATTTGAAAATTTCATTATGGAAACCCCACATCATAAATGGGTTTTCCATTCGTACTTTTAAAAGAGGGAAAGGGAAAATAAAGGTCATCTATAATAACAAAAAAACAATGTGTCCAGAAATATATTAGATTAAGTGAAAAGATATAAATTTAAGAGAAAACTAGTTTCTACAGACAAATAGAGGGTGATAGAGGACATGGTCAGTGGAAATTTATCTGCCACAAAGAATTAAATCTTTGTTGGGTGAAAAGACCATTGATTCATTGGGAATAAAGGTAAATTTAAAACATTTTTAATTCAATATCATTTTCCTAAAGTAGAGGAATTTTTTTACTATCAATACATTTAAATCTAGAAAATATTTTTATATATTTTTATTGCATAATCAAAATTCCATCATTTGTTTATGCTTCGATCAATGTCCAATTCATTTTTACTCCATGAAATGAATATACAAGTTGAATTTTTTTTACCTAGAGAACTAAAAATAACTTTTGATGGATCATATAATCCATAAAATAATAAAAATATATTCCTCAATGAAAAAACCCTTGATGAACATTTTTATACTAAAATTTTATCTCATGACATTCAACTTATACCTAAAAATACATAATAACATTCTTCTCAAATAATCCATTTTGTTAAAATTAATGTTTATAAATATATATATATCAACCAAATAAAAAAACTTCCAAAATATCATTAATAACCTTAAAATAATAAAAATGTTGAAAATATTTCATCTTATAATATATTCTCTAAACACAACATAAACTTTATACATCAAAACATTTGGGTACAAACAATTTCATATAAACCAGTACATCAAGTAGGCCAGTAGTTGGCGATGCACCCCTATCACCCTTCAGTTGTGGTTTCAATCCTCATGGACTTTCTGGAAGTTATGGGTTGTCACCGTGAATGTGTATTGTAAATTTTATAAAACAATATTAGTATAATTCATATAAAATTACGAAAAAACTGATGAACTTCCTCAATAAGAACATTAATTATAAAATCTTTTTTAAAAAACTATGGTTTTCTATACATATTTTCCAAAAAAATAAAAAAATCTTAAGTGAATATTATTACCTTAACAAAAATGATTGTATTATCTCAAATGGAAATCAAAAAATTTAACTTATGTACATAAAAATATTAAAGCATAATTACTTTTCACTAAAACACGTATTAAAGACACAGATTCATCATGACAAATGTCTCCCCAAATATCTATAATCTTGTTAAATTCCCATCATATAATACCTCAAAATCGGTTTCAATATCTTTAAATTTAAAATCAACCTTATAATTTTTAACCCAATACATTTTATGTTTTATAGATATCACTATGGAATATAATACATTTACATGGGTCTTATTCTCTTATCCAGTATAATTATTCGTAAAGAAAATGTGGATTAACCAAATAATTTCCCTCGAGACTATAGAACTAGGTGTGTAGTAATATTACACACATCATGCACTATAAAGATGGAAAATATATACTTTGACAACTTTTTTCATGGTTTGTACAAAAAGATGAATTTTTTCCAAAACCCCATCTCATTATAGTATCTTGATAGAGATTGTTTTCTATGAACCCACATAATCAAAAAATTACCAAAACTTTTTGATATTATCCTTTACTTGTAATTATCCATAAATTCAGTCATAGGGTTATATTCTTTAATCTATGTTTTCATAAATCTAGTTCCTCGTGTTTCTAAAAACCTTTATTTAATACCATCTTGAAAGAATCTAGCTCCAATATCCCAAATTTAGTTCTTAATTTTTTAAATTGATACTACATAAAAATGAATTGAATCATAAGGGAACAAATATTTCAGAAGTCTTTGGTAAAATAGATATATAATTGAATCTCACATTACATTTGAAAGCATAAAAATACAACATTGTAAGAGTAAATATCATGCACTTTTTAAATCATTCAAAGATTCCTTATTCATAACCTTAGTAATGGAAACAAAATAAGAGGTGACTAAAAATTCTTAGTAACTGTTACATACAATAAAATCTATCATGAATAAAAATGGTATAATCAATATAGAATAGTGAATAATATAAAACATTTTTCATATAATCAATAACATGAGCATGAAAAATTATATGGGAGTATTAAATTATGATAAAATAATTTAATATAAGTAATTACATGAGATTGAAACTTATCCATATATATCATAACTATTTAAATAATGAAATGGACATAAATAACATTTCACATAATAATTGAATGTATAATTCAATACATCATAAGCATTCCTTTAAGGCCTATTTCCAACATATCTCACATAAATGGATAAGTCCTCATCCAAATACCCAAACTAGTTTGTCTAATAAGACACACTGATGAATCAAGGGACTATATAGAGTCCCTCCCATCATATACTAAGTCCAAATCACTCATAAAATTAAAGAAGATAATAACAATTCAATACATAACCAACATAAACATTCATATTGAAATTTGATTATAGGAAGTATTAATATTTCTCCATTCAAACTGATCATAAACATTCAAGATAAATAATAAGGATAGTTACATTAAAACATATTCCTTGTGGAGTATATGTAAAATAATATTTCATTCTTAGAGATGAATACAAAGACTATAAAAATATCATTAAAAACATTCTGAGGTAAAATACCCTTTTTACATTGAAAAACAATTTTTAAAAATAATTTTTTTTTCAATATTATGAAAAATAATTTATTATAAAATAATTAAGAAAACTTTCAAGGGGACATTTAAATCATTTAGTGGTCACAACTACCAGAAATATAGTTCTGGAAGGATATTTTAAAAAAATATTCCTTTCCCATTTTTGGAAAAAAAATCAACAATTACCTTATTTTAAAAATTACGAAAAGGTCCATTTTAAAAAAAATTAAATTAAATCATAGTTAAAAATGAAATTAAATAGTTATATGAGAATATTAATAAAATTATTGTTAACATTTTTTAAATAAAAAGATTTTGAAGAAAAAAGAGTTTCGATCGAAGGGATAAATAATGCTGGATATTCAAAAAAATATTTTCTCACTCATTTTAGGTACTTAAAAATATCATAAATATCCAAGGATAAAAAAATTATATGGACCTATTATATAAATGTAATATGATTTCTTTCAATAGAAATTGAAGCATAAAAAATTCCGATTGAAATGAGAAAGAAACATAAATCTCTTATCACTTTGGTAACATTTTAATTGTAATGTTGACGCAATAAATAACATCAAATGAGTCATTCTATATGTTAAATATAAATATTTTAATTATATTACATATCAAAGGGAATTAAATACAACACATAAAATAAATAAGATAATAATACCAAATATGCCACAATGTAGTCTATATTGAGGGAAAATACCTTACATTGATCATACCATTAAAGTGAAAATTAATTAATGAATTGAATTTGTATATAAAATATAAATACACATAAAAAATTTTGAATAAAATATAAAATAATCAAAACTCATCAGACACATTATCTTATAATGTAAAATACAATGAATATATTATATTAACCAATCAAAATAAATTGAGTTATGAAACCCCTTACCACTTGGTATCTCCCAAATCAACTCCCATTAGATGAAATATTTTGAATTGAAATATAAAATACTATGAATTATTAAGGATTCATGACATAATATATATAATGATAATATATTCATTGTATTAACGAATGTAGGTGTATAATAATAAAATAGAATTCAAAAAAGAATAAATGAGATAAAATTTCTTACCACTAACCTGAATCGTCATTTACATTTTTATCTTACTAAATAATAAAAATAAGTTAATTATTTTATTTATTAAGGGGATTTTAATTTTTTTTAATATTTTTAATATTTAATACCATGTTATATTTAATCACTAAATCAATTAAGTTGATATCGAATGTTTGGATGATATTCAGTTCAGATGTCCAAAATGAATATGGTAGGATGAATACAGAAAAATAAGTCCTTGTTCCATCATCTATAAAATAATTATCATAAAATAATTATAATTTTTTAAATAAATTATACTTTTTAAACTTTAAATGAAGTACTGTTAAGAAAAAAAACTATGTCACAATCTTGGAGATGGGAGGTCGTATGTACGCATGAGTAACAGTTTCCATTATTCATTGACCTTAGTGGATATCAGGAAAGTATTATTTTTTCTTTAAATAATTATAATTATATCATAAATAATATATAATTAATTTAAATTTTATTATTCATACCATCCATGTGATGGGAAGATGACAAATTAATCCCATCACTTTGTGAAGAAGGTAATCCACAAGTATGCATGAATGACATTATGAACTTTTAGTTAATAGAAAGGTAAGAAAATATAAAATATATTAATTTTATAGAAGGATTTATCATTCAGTTATATCACATATATAAATTAAATTCAACAATATAAATTTCCATTATATAAATGGATTGAAAACTAATTACGTCATTTTGTGAGGCGGTATCCCCCTTACACACAAACAATGGTTTTGTTTCCCATTTGATGGAAGAAAATATGGATATATTTTATTACATTAAAATAACAACATCTTAGTATACATGAGTTAATTATGTTACTATATCATCATGATTTAATATGGTTTTAATGACATGGAAGAATAAATAAATCAAAAATCACTCAGTTAGGAATAATACACACTCTTCACACAACCACTTTATAATTACCACAAAATCTTTCCTCAAGGGGTTGGGTCTTAATAAATCCATCAACACAAGGAAATGATAATTGATTTAATGAAGTTCTTTTTTAGTAATTTTATGATTCAAGAGTATTTTTTACGGGCAAAAGAAAATGGACACGGGGTTCCCTTTTATAAGAGAGATGATGGTCACAATTGGAATTTCCTAAATTATTAATTCAATATAAATTATTTATCATGGAAAATGGATCCAAAATGATATATTTTAAAGATATAATGATTATGGGTTGAAATAATATCAACTAATAAAATTTTTACAAGTTTATATTATTTTTTTACCATTATATTTTTTTAACCCCAGTTAACCATATTTTACAATTACTCCTATATTAATATTTTTACACTTTAAGGATAAAGAATGTTCTCAGAAAAGATAAAAATGACAATAAATGAAATTTTATGATATTATAAACAATTTTAAGTTCACTTATAGGAATATAAATTTTTTTGGAACTATAATCTTTTAATAAAACATTATTCAATAAAAAATTTCATTAATGTCAATTTTGACACTATTAATTTATGTTGACATTAGAAACATAAATACAGGGATGAAATTCAAATATATTCCATTAAAAAATCCCAAAAAAATAAATTCTATAAAAAAATTTGATATAATTATATATCTATATTATTTTACTTTAAAATTTTTTTAAATCACTTATTTTATTTAACATTGAATTAAATAGTTTTTGTATCGATGTTGCGTAAGAATTTAAGGTAATTATACCATTACAAAGATTTATAAATACATTTAACTTTAAAAAATAAATATTTGGAATATATCAAAAATTATTTTTATCCCTCTGAAAAAATATTATAGTTATTAAAAACAAATAAAGTTGCATTTTTTTCTTATCTTTATGTAAAGTATTATAAATTTCTTATTCATAGCCATATAAAAATATAATGTCAAAAAAAATAATTTTGGAGTATTAAAGATTAAATTATCTAATCTAATAAAATTAAGTAAGTGTTATGGTCATTTTGAGTCCTTATGAGATTATTTTACCATTAATTACCTGATTTTCCCTTACCATGGTGATATTTATTTACTGTGGTTACTATTAATAATGGTAAAAATTAAAGGGAAATATTTAAAATAAATTAGAAATCATGATTACAAATAATTAATCTATTTTTAAAATATTCAAAGCATATAAGTGCTAGAACTTAATTTATAATTAAACCCAAAATCCCCAATGACAAAGTGTTTTTAAGAAAAAGTCATTTTATAGTATGTATATGATCTTATATTAACTATATGACTAGAAATCATCATTATAAGAATTGAAATTAATATATATATATATATATCATAATGTGGTTAATCATATTCATACCCACCAATTTACTACTTATTTCTAATGAATTTATAAACAAATTTATATTGAATAAGATATTTATATATAAATCATAATGTGGTTAATCATATTCATACCCACCAATTTAACAGGTAGTTTATAATGGTCATATTTAAATAATAATATTTTGTGGTTTGTTTAGGCATAGTGTTGTGTTTTATATACACTATCAAAAATAGTTCTATTTTAAAAATATATATCTAGTTTTTATATCATTGATATCATTGAATCAATAAAAAAATCGTAAGAAAAATTACTTCTCAGATCAATAAATAAAACTTTGATATCTTGGAATACAAATTATGAGATCTTAACATGTCCAATAAAATAACCAAATATTATATAAGCTCCTCATAATATCATGAGTATATCAACATGTCATTGATAAATATTATCATGAATGAATATATATAATAAAGGAAGAAATTGTTAAACAAATCTATAAAAATAGTTAGAATATTCTTCACTATGAATGGAATCACCAATAACTCAAAATGGTTAAACCATATTTTAAAAGAAATGTTGGTCACATGTTTTTTTATAGTCCCAATTGATGACAACATGATCAAATATAAATCTTTAAAAACCATTGATATCGATTCAATTTATTGAATAAGTCATAAATTCAAGAAAAATGATGGATATTTTTAATAGCAACCCGATTCAATCATATATAATCAACTTATTAATACAAGATATGAAATTCTATTTTTGAAGAAAAAATCACTGGAGTTCCCCTTGAACATACACTCTTCCTGGTTAATACTTTGAATTCAATATCTTCCAACAGATTCCTTAATAATCTATCTCTAGTTGGATCCATACAGTAATGAGGTATAGATATAGGCTTAGTTCCCGATGCTAATTCAGTCTTAAATTCCACCTCCTTATCTAGAATAAATGATGAAAACATTAAAGAAAACACAAAAGGATACCTTTCAACCACATAAAAATAGAATTAAAATCACTCTTAGATAATCTAAGATCCAACCCTACTACCTGAAATGTAATTTACTTCAACTAAATCAAATTACAGTTGAATCTACTATCATGATATTTCCATTATCCCAAAATATATATGATTTGTCACTAGACATGAATGAATTGCATTAATATTCAATAAAAATATATATGTATCAAAAATGCGATGACCAATACACCCCAATAATAACATCAAATAATTCCTTCTCAAAAATGAACAAATCCCAAAGATGTCTATTTATATATATATGGAATAAGTTGGACATAATAATAAATAATCCTCTATCATTATTATAATTACCTAAATAAAATAACTTAGGAATTCATATCCATAGTGTCACATAACTCCATATATGCCTCCTCATACACTAGAGATTTTCTTTTATAGGGGAGGACCTAAACCCAATATTGGTGGGACTATGACCTTGATATCATAACCATAATTAATAAATAAATGAATAAACCTCATATATTGTAGATAATTAGTGTGCATGTAAATAAATAATTCATATATACTATAATAGATATTCATGTAGTCATACTATTCGATATCTTATCAAACCACCCACTAGGTCGATCAAATATACAAAAATAGACCATAGAAAAAATGAGGCTCTACTGCCATCTTAATGCCTCACCTATAACCCATATCAAAATCCATTACAAGATTATCAATCCAAATATACTTTATAACTTATTCTCAACTAGTATAATAAATATAAGGTATTCATATACACCAAGGTTTCTAGTTAGTGTGCGGGAAATACATATCATCAGGGTCTAACTAGGTTCCCCTATTATACATCATCATATACATGTGTATTCAAAAGGGATGATAAATATATAATATACAACATATAGTCATGCATGTTGGTTCATTATGTGATAAGTAGGAAACTATGAAAACATTCCATAATTGCCTCTACTTATACCATAAATCATCCACCTCATGTCATAAACCCTAGTCCTCAACTGATGATTCATGTAAGGGTGTCATAGCATGTCCCAACAACAACCCTATAACTTAGGGTAAGTTCACATACCTAGTGTTGGCCTCATATCTGATTTCATAACATCTATACACCACCACCCTCTCATTTAATGTGAATTTCCTTCCACGTCTCATGGTAGAACATAGCGACTGATACCCTCTCACTCGAGGGGGTATCACATCATATCTTTGACAAATACCCTCTCACATAAGGTGTTATATTCTATAACCCTCTCACTTAGAGATATTCCAAGAATAATTTCTATGTTATATCAAATAAACCACTTGCCTATTTCAGGGTAGATCTCACTAGTATAATTTGCAGCAATACCTATCACTCAGGGAGAGCCCTGCTAACAACATATCACACAAGTTAATTCCATGAATTAATTCCCATTATCAACCATGAAATATTAAATACTACCCTATATCTGATTGTTTCTCACTAGTATAACCTATCCTAATACCCTTTCACTTAGAGTAGCACCCACTAACACTATTTAACATGAGTCTCATCATGAACTACAACATTTAAACACATTTTTTCTCTCATAGTGGGTATAACAATCATAACAAGATGAATACCCTACAAAATAGGGTGGTCCCTTAAAATACCCTTTTACTATGGTAATGTTCATAAATATATTCTCTCTAACAAGCATACATAAACTCATGTTTAGTGGCTCCATAAAAAAAATTATGTTTCAATAATTAATAAACACTCACCTTGTTTATGATTTTTTTTACTTTGATTAATTATTATAATATTTTATCACAAATAAAATATTTTTTCATGATTACAATACATATATTGGAAGAAATTTATTTTATTCATTATTTCATTTCTTTTTTTCTATTATTCAATTTTTTAATTATTATTCTATATTTATTATGATTATAATGTTTTGTGTTCAAAATTTACAATATTTTGAATAAGGTAAACATCATAATCATAAATATTTAAGACTTATAAAATTAAAAAAAATTAAAAAATTATGGAATTTGTAGTTATTCTTTGAAATTTTACTCTTATATTTTAGAAATTTAGAAATTCATGACTCTTATGCATTATAAAGGAAGTCAATATTTACTTTTATATATTGATTATTTGGTTAAGTCATTACTCTTTTTTTCAAAATACATTCCTTTTTTTCAGGATTTTGTTAATTTAAATATGAATATTTTATAGAGAAGTTCTAAGTTACTATTTTACATCAACAGAAGTTAAGAAGAGTTTTATTTTCTCAAAGTATCTTACCCTTATAGATATTGAGAGAATTTTATATTTACTTTTATACAATTTAATTTGGATGATGTAAAAAATATTTTATATTCATTGTTCTTTAAATAATTTTGTATTTTGAAAACATAATGGTCTAAAGATAATAATTTATAAAAGGAGAAAAACCTAAACAAATCATTAGAGGTTGGAAATATTGTGTTTGAGGTGAATCTTGAAGAAAACCATTACATATTGTAAATTCTGAGAAATTTTTTTGGGGAAAACATTTTGATAGTGTTGAAGACAATATGTTTTATATTTTAGGTAAATGAAAATTTATTACAATTATTCGATAATATTTTAACATTTATATGACATGTTAATCATAAGATATACTTTTGAATGTTAATTGTTTAAAAAAAATAATTTATAATTTTTTCAAACAAATAGAGAATATCACTAAGACTTGGTGGAAGTAAAAAAAAATATATAATGAGTTCCATGAAATGAAAGAGATGGTTTTGGTATAAAATATCCCTATTTATAATATAGAAACCCAAAATGGGTGTTTTGAAATCATTCTGACCATATTTATGCAATTATGAATATAATTATTACATGTATTTTTTTACAATAACAAAAAAAATTATAATGGATTATCACTTGTATGCTAAAAATGATATTTATGGATTATGAAATTCATATTTTGAATATTTTATGTATCAAATGGTAGTTCCACATGATTTCATAGAGTATTTCGTAGTTATAAAATACTGATATTTATGGGATTATTTAATTATCATTTTAATGTTTGAATTTTTTTACCACAAGATTATATGATGATGAAATATTTTAGGATATATCAATGTGGAGATTATTATTAAACATTTATAATAGAAAATCATAGATATTTTTTTTAAAATAATTTATGTTAAAACTTGGATAGGGTTGAGACACGTGCATGATATACATAGTTTTATACTTGAATTCCAATAATTTTTTAAGATTAATTGTTTATAATAAACTTTATGTCATATATGTTCTATTTGTTAACTAATACATATATATATATATTTAAAATCCTATTACCTTTATATTAGGTTTGTTATAAACCTTTTCATGGTTTTTCTTTTTCATTGACTGGGTATGGTCAAGAAGAAAATGGGAGGGTACCTGTAATGGTGAATTCAGATATTTATGGGAATTTCAGGCACTAAACCTACTGATTCTGAAGCATGCTAGAGAGTGACATGATGTGTAACAGTTTTACATGAATTATAACTCATAAATGAAATTAAATTCACATTTTTAACAATAGGTGATGGATTTCACAGTGATTACAGGAGTTGAAAATTACATGACATTTATTTGGGCCACACGTCATTTATTGTCCAGATGATTGTTTTAAAATAGGAAGCATGACTGAATTTCCCAATTTTTTCCTCATCGGGTTCCTTTCACTCAACATGGAGTAATCACCATAAAATTTTGGGATCCCTGCCACTTCTATGGGTATTTTCATTCGGTGATTGATCCTCAATCTGGTCATTGTGTGACATATCGGTTAAGAGTTCCCTCTACTTCTTACTATATTCTACCTAAGAGTTTGATAGATCTTCTAGGGATTGATGGATCTAAACTCCATATTTTTTATCTTATTTTACATGTGATTTCTTGTATCTTCCACATATTCATTCTTATTGGTGGATCTCATTGTAGGCATGTACGACCCAAGTCTTGAGGTAGGTGGTTCTATCTCTAGCCTATTTTTGATAAACCGTATTCATCCATTTTAATAAATTGATATATAAATAAATTGGTATGAAATTGGATTGATAGTTTGTGGGTGTTAGAAGTGGGTTTTGAATAAAAGTGTTTTTTCTTTGGTTTTTTATAAATATAAAGGAAAGGTGCATTTTCAAACAATTGAATTCATTGAAAAAATGAATTGGGTATTGTCACCCTATTAAATTTTTAATTCAATAAATGGTTTTGAATTTTTTTTCAAAACATTGATATGATTGTGAAAACAAGCACATGGGTTACCTTGGGTACTAAGTCGAAGTTTTAGCTTGAGGCCATTGTCCATTGTGGCAGTTTACATTTTGGGTGTTCCTCTTGTACTAGAGTGTAGATTATTGTCTCAATTTACATATATTATGTTCTTGTTTCACATTATATAGTTTATCCATGGTTTTAGAGTGTAGATAATTGGCTTCAGGTACCAAAATGTATTGATAATAGATTCTATGGTATGAGTAGTCTGTTGCCTGACCTATTATATTTCCTAGTATTTTGATACATGTTTTACTACTATTGTTTTGTATTTCATAGATTTGAATTTTTTATCTGTGATATGCAAGTGGATTATTTTTTAAGATAATATGGAAAAAACTTCTTTGAAATTGATATACCTTATTTTATTTTAGAACTATGGAAGAGGTAAAAGTTTACCATGTTTTTTATAAAAATTCTTTACTTCTTATTATTCCATGTTTTATCTAAAATGAACATACGATAATTTTTATACAGAGACTTATTATGGAGAACCTAGGGGGGATCCTATTTATCCTATTAGCTCACACCCATGTACACCCCTTTGGTGGTGTGTAA
This sequence comes from Viscum album, assembly GCA_963277665.1. NCBI lineage: Eukaryota > Viridiplantae > Streptophyta > Magnoliopsida > Santalales > Viscaceae > Viscum > Viscum album. The sequence goes on from OY728132.1 coordinate 1,349,326,140, forward strand.
ACGATTGTATGTCTTTTGATGCAGGGAAAGGCATGGCACTATAGTGAGGCAGTGGGTTTTCATGTCATCTAGGTTGGGTAAAAAGTGGTGAGATTTTGGGAGGTTTACCAAACTATCAAATGGAGTGGTTTTATGTTTTAAGTATTATTTGTGGATGGAATTGTCTCTTTCAGTTTTTATCTATTTAGATGTTGATGTTTTTCTGATGTATATTTATAGTAATGGTATATATGTATCAATCTTCTATTGTTTCTTTCTACTTTGATTACATATATATTGTCATGTTATTCATTCATGAAGGGATAAAATCATTCCATTGGTGTGTTGCTCAATTTTTGGGTGCTTGTCTCTATCCCATGGGGAATGGGAATGCCCTTTGGATATATAATATATTAGGTTGGGTCATAGGTCTTAGGATAACTCAGGATAGTTCATTATAATGTGGTATGAGAAGATGTATGTCCTCAAGACTCATTATCTTGGGCCATATGTTAGATTAGAGATAGGATTTGTGGGACAAGAGAGGTATGTTTTAATGAGTTCATAACAATATCTTATCATGATGGGACTCAAGTGGCCATATGATGCTAGGATATGTGTCTCTTGTGTTGGGTTTTGTTTTAAATCTCAGTTTCTACTTATGCATTTTCTAGTTTGAATTGACATTTACTATGATGTATGATCCTTACTTCTATTTAGGTGTGTAGTTGTATACCTTCGTGACATCTTCTAGGAGTTTCTCATTAGAGTTTAGTTGATGCTTCTTAAGGTAATATACCAATATAATAGAATCTCATCGAGGCTATAGTATGGGAATTTCATATAATTGATCAGAATGTTCCATGAGTTCATAACATAGTTGTTGAGGTACAACTTAGATATTGAATAGAGAGAGAAATACTACAAGAGTTATTGCTCAAGAATCCACCATAATTTAAAGGAACTAAGGAACCTAAAGGGGTGGAGGATTATTTATATGGTATCGGTCAAATCTTTGAATTTCAGGAGACACTTGAGAATACAAATGTAAAGTGTGCAACGTTCAGGATTGGGGGTTCCGATAAGCAATTATGGGATTCCATAGTCCGGACATATAGACATGTGGACTTAGATTGGATGGGTTTCAAAACCCTATTTTTTCCAACAATTTGGTCCAGTGTTTTGGATGCTGGAAAAATATATGGTGTTATTTTCTATGTAGAAGTCAGAGAAATCAGTATTAGTGTTTACCAACTAGTTTTTTGAGCTTGTTTGTTTTTTCTTCAAATGTGGTAAGGAATGACCAGTAGAAGGCTAATATGTAACTAGAGGGTTTGAGACTGGATTTCATATCATAGTTATTTATATCGAATCTTGTTACCTAAGTAGAGATGGTAGACATAGATATGATGAAAGAGATGAATATGGTAGGAAAGGGTGGATTTTCCACCTCTTATCTTCCATATAGTGGTATCTTCAATGGTACACATGGGAGTAAAGGAAGTGGCGGGATCATCTCAGTTGTGGTGGAGGTGGTTCTTGGTATTGTGCCTCCCCTACACCATCTCCTACAGCCACTGGTGTACCTATTACTTGATATCAGTGTGGAAACATCATCCATTCTAGAAATTTATGTTATATTCCTTTGAAGATGTGCAACAGTTGTGTAACACCCCAAGCTTCTATGGTACGCTTCTCTTTGAATAATGTGATAGCGTGTGTTGTACGCAACACCGAGTTCTAACACACACCACAACTAATTAAACTAGCCGTTGTGGATAGTAATACCTAATTTTTGAAATCATATATATTCTATATTTCAAAATGGACTTCATTTTTGGATTCGGAATATCAAAATTAGCCTAGGGTGAAATTTTGGTACATTTTGGATAACTTTCATATTTTGATGAATAGTGAAAATTTCTAAATTTTAATTAAAAACAACTTTTTTAATCAAAATAATTAATAGTGATAAATTATGAATTTGAGTGGTTTTAAAGTATATTTAGAATATATTTTTACCATTCAATTTAATGTTTATCATTGGACATAATTTTACAATTAAACCGAACATAAACAAGTGTCAATCTTTTGATAGTTATTATCTCTTAAAAACACGCTTTTTGTTTTAACAGCGGGAATTAATTTTAAATTAATTTCTGCCACTTCTGTGTTTTGAATTTAGGAAAATGGATTCCATATTTGGAATCAGGATGTTCAAATTGTGTAAATAGGTAACTTTTATTTTTAGACATTTTGAATAGTTACTGTGGTAAATATTTTATTTACCATGGTTAAAGGGTAAATCCGGTAAATAAGGGTTAAAAAAATAATATTATAATAATACAAAATTACCCTAAAACGTGTCCTAACATTATTGGTGGACACATACCCGACCATGGGCATCCTTGGGTCAATTTGGGGACCCCTTGGAGCCACTTGTATGTGGTAGGGACACTTTATATTAATAAAATTAAAATAAAAATAAAAATGGCATAAGCTTACATCTTTTAGAAGAACAATTTTTACATAGGGTTATACATGTTGGATTTTCGATTATAAATATTCATTAGAAAGCTAAAAAGATTTCCTACATAATGATATTTTATTTATAATTTTTAGACATTGAATAATTTATTTTATTTATGACACAATGATGATGCAGTAATTACTAAAATAGTGAAAAATAAAAATAATTGATCTTATAAATACCCAAATAAATATAATATGAAACTTTTAATGAATTAAACTAATTTTCTATGATAATATGATATATTAGGATTGATTTAATTGACTTTGTTCGAAGTAATCAATCTGTTAGGAGTTTCACAAAAATCAACTATTGAATAGTGTCAAAATTGACATAAAAGAGTTCTTAAAACAAATATTATATTATTAATTGATATTAAATTCCTAAAAATCTAAGGTTCGGCCAAGAGACTTATATTATGATAGGTTCCTCATTAATGGACCACTTGGGGGTCGCTTGGATGTATATAGTAAGTTTATTAACCATATTATATAAAAATACAAAGAGACATTGTAAAAGTGAAACTAATTAACTTAGAGTTAATACTTAAAGATAAGGTTAATATAAGTACCCAAACCTGTCTAAATTCTATTGGATGAGTTGTTTTCGACCTATCCCCACCTCATCCTTTGAATAGTCAACTTTGGAGCCTTTAGAAACCGAATATGAATTTATTATAAAGGTGCCCCTCACCCCTCTTATAAAAGGGCACTCCTCCTTCTCATTTCTTCACACCTCTAAAGCCTTTTGGTTCGGCCAAACTCTGCCCAAATACTCTCCCAACATCCATCACTACAACCTAGAGGCCTTAGTTTGATCAGAAAGCCAACCTAAGGAGCCCTTTTGATCAAATCAAAAGGAAGAACCCGAAGAAGAGGTAATGATTTCACCACCCTTTTCTAAGTTCATTTCTTCTTCCACTTCTTCTTCCTTTGTTCTTACCATTCTAAAATAATAACTCCAGTATCTCACATATACTGTGATGTTATTATAAGTATGGTACAACCATATTCAGTATTCTATCCACCCTTTGAATAACATGTCACCATACGTGCGTACGTACGGCTTACCGTCTCCACGTCGTGGTGTAATTGTTATTCAATATAATATTATTTGGATGGGTATAATAATGATGTGTAACTCATGTAAATAATAAATATAACATGTTAATGATTCTGTATATATGATATACCATTCATTTATATATTATTTTAATATCAAAAGAATGATATTGTCGCTCGTGCGTACGTACGGACTACCGTCTCCACGAACGCGATGAGATTCATTCTCCATCGTATCCATTCAAGTATAATTATCATTTTATAATTTAAAAATGATGTTTAAGGACTTGATATCATTCTGGATATGAATAAGATACAACAAACATGGATTATGTAACAAAACATATAAAAGAAAATGAGTAAGTTAACACCCGAAACGATGATAATTCTAAGATATTATTAATAAATCAATGTTAAAAGATCATATATGATATCATATTAATATATATGATTCTTGTATAATTTAATAACAATTATTTCACCATTATACAGGAGGTTAACCTACCCCAACCAAGGAAAAGTACAAGGTAAGGGTTTATTTCACAATCTCTTCATTATCCGAGGTTGTTTATACGTAATAATCTACTGGGATATCTTTATCATCCACATCCATGTTTCTTAAAAATGTATTTCAAAACATTTTTACCATTTACAAGAATATGGGTTAAAGTCATTTATACCCTTGTTTGACTTTTTATAAGAGGTTTATAAAGGAATCTTTCCGTCGTTTTCAAAACAAGGTCCTTTTTAACCTTTTCGACAGAATTGAGGTAAGAATGTTTTTTTTAACTTATACGGCGGGTGCGGTTATTTTACGCCGTTATAAAATCTTCAAAGCTTCCCTTACAATCTTATAAGAATATTTTCAAAGAAAATGTTTTATTTTATATGTATCTTAAATGATTTCAAAATAAAAGGCGATATTTCTTTAAAAAGAATTTTGATTTCATCTATGTCAACATCCTTTGATGGATTTTAAGATTATTTGAAGTTGATTTATTATGATACAAAACTTCTATATTGTATTGAAGGTTTTGTGATATGTTTGACTGTGGATGTGCTATTTTTATACCATTCATAGTTTATTGTGAAAGTATTAACATTTCGTATGCTAGTTTTAATACGAATGTTTGTGTTATGTTTAAACCTTTTCATATGGGAATGCATTGGACTTAATAAGTGACGGGTGGAGCCCGCTATAGCTCCTCGATGCATCGGTAGGTCTCATGAGACAAACTAGTGTCTTGGCACAAGGCCTTGACAAAATCTTATTTGTAGTCTTGGCACGAGGCCTTGGCTATGTGGTTATGATAGTCTGGCATTATGCATTCCAACATTATGAAAGTGGTTATTGATTTTTGCATGTGATTATTCGATTAGTAGAATATCCATGTGAATAAGTAAATGGCATTATTTCATTTTACTTTTGCCATACCATGTTGAAGTTCAATTTTAAAAGGCTTTTGTTTTAGTAATGCATTGCCTTAAATGTTTATTCTTATTTATGAAAGTTTCCGCTATATTGTTATCCTTACTGGGCATTTGAGCTCACCCCTTTTCTATGTTTTATTTTTCCCCAGGATGTGAAGAAGTAAATTATGAATGACCTGCAGGGATATTATGAGGGGATAGTAGTGTGGATTATGGAGACATTATGTTGTTGTAGTAGTTTTTCATTTTATGATGTAATGTAAAACTTATGAATATATCTAGTGTTTCCAAGGCTACTAAACCAATCGGTCTTTCGAGATTTGATCTTTCTTGTGATCATGCCAATGTTACGAAGTAATGCACCGACTCTGGGTAGCTGGGGTCGGGGCGTTACAAGTTGTGGACGTGTTGGTCACTTACAACGCTTCTATCAGGATATTTCTACACCATATTATGGTCAGGGTTCATCATCTCCAAAGGATTCTACAGGGTAGTTAGATGCTTCAAAGACTACAGGGCTCCAGCTACAGGCCCCAGGAGTGAAGTACTTTCATGCTGTAGATGTGTGTCCAATGGAAGACAATGCAATTCTAGTGACAATGAGAGGTATTACCTTTATTTCAACATTTGTAGAAATTTCATTATTTGATACTAGTGCCTCCCAAACATTTATATCTACATGTCTTGTTGATATGATGAGAATTATAGTAGAACATATGTCTTTTGTTATAGAGTTAGATACAACCCTTAGTAAGATGAAAGAGTTTGGGTTTTTATATACTTATTGTTTGTTAAAGATATGTGATGCAAAGATGGACTGGGATTTTCTCATTCTTGATTTGGATTTGTTTTATATCATCATGAGTTTGTATGGTCTAGTCACTCATCGAGGTGAGGTGTGTTGTTATCATTGGTATGTTTCATTTCTTACTATTAATGGGACCTATCTTCTGTTTCAGGAGGACTAGGACCTGAGGTATGGTCATGCAGGGCATTCCTACTCATAAATAGAAGTTTTCTATCTTCTTTTGTGATTGATCCTGGTGAATTTTCTTCAATTGTTGATCTTATCATTGTTGTTCATGACTTTTCAAATTTCTCCCTAGATAACTTCTCTAGTATTCCTATAAATAGAGTGTTAGAGTTTATGGTTGACTCGGTGGAATGGATGCAGCCGATATCAATACCATCTTATCATAAGGCACTAGGAGATCTAAAAGATATTAAGATTCAGTTGGATGACCTATTGGAAAATGGTTTTGTTCACCCTAGTATTTCTCTTTGGCATCCCCTATTATATTTTCCAACAAGTAAAATTCATCACTTTGATTGTGTGTGGACTATCTGAAGTTTAACGAGGTTACAGTTAAGAACAATTATCATTTGCCTCATGTAGATGATTTGTTTGATCATTTAAAGGGTGAAAAGTGTTTTTCAAAGATTTACCTTCAATCAGGTTATTATTATCTTAGATTTTGGGGGACTGAAATACCAAATATAGCTTTTAAGAGTATGTATGGCCATTATGAATATCTTGAGATTCCTTTTGGTCTAATTAATGCTCCTTCCTTTTTTATGGATTTGATGTATTAGATATTCCTTCAATATCCTAAAATTTTTTAGTAGTGTTTTTGGATGATATTCTGGTCTATTCCAAATCTGATCATGAGAAGGAACACCATCTATGTTTGGTTATACAAATTATGAGAAATCATTATTTGTATTGAAATATTTTGAAATGTAGTTTCAGGATTCAAGAAGTAAATTTTTTTTGGCACGTGATTTCTGAACATAGCTAATCATTTGGTCCTAAAAAGTTGAAGGATGTATTTCTATTGGAAAAACAACATAATTTATTTCAGATTTTTAGTTTTGTTGGTCTTTCTAGATATTACCAATGTTTTATTAAATATTTCCCTAAAATGGAATCACCTTTGACTACCCTTACTAGGAAAGTGGAAATCCACCTAGGATGTGTAGTGTCAGTCTTAATTGGATGAACTGAAATGAATTTTGAAATTGGATCCTATATTGATCTTACCTGAGGCTGATAAGGTATATATGTTGTTTTGTGATCTTCATGTACTGTTTCGGGATTCATGCTAATGTAGGATGATCATGTGGTGTATTATGGATCTTTTAATCTATGACCTCATGAGATGAATTACCCCAATCATGACTTAGATCTTTCAATTCTTATCCATGAGCTTATGTATTGGTGTAACAATCTTTTTGGGGAGTATTTTGAAGTATTTTCTGATCGTAAATGTATATGCTATATATTTTCTCAGAAATACATGAATATTAGAAGGAGACAATGGGTTGAATACCTTATCATGGTTGACTTTGATATCACTAACACCATAGGGAAGTGGAATCAAGTAAAGATATCTCTTTGAATAGTTTTCAGTTGACCTCCTATCTTATCAAGTTAATTCTTTAGGAACAACATCTTGAAAATGAGTTTCGTGTCATTATAGAATATCTTAAAGGTGGGGAGATTATTGTTGAGTGGTCACTCTCTAAATAGAATTTTCTTTTCTTCTGAAAACATTTTGTGGTTCCACAGTCAATAATGGAGATGTTATGGGGGATTTCCATAGTTCCCAATGGGCAGTGCAGCTAAGAACCATGAATAATTTCTATGACATGTGGAAACAATTTTTGTATCTTAGTATGATATAATACATTATAGATTTTGTCTCTCATTACTATAAATTCCAACATGTGATATTAAAGAATCAGAGAGCATTGGAGTTTCTTCACCCACTTATTGTGCCTACATATAATTGGGTTGATATCTCTATAGACTTTGTGGTTTTTTTTGTTCTATACCATGAAAAATAATAATTTTTTATGGGTTTTGATCGATAGCATGACTAAATTGGATCACATTATACACATTCAGGATACAACCAAATTCATGGATTTGGAAAATATCTATGTGAATGAGATTTTTTGGTTTCAAGGATTTCCATCTACTATATTTTATAATAGAGATCCCTGGTTCACTTGTCTCTTTTGGAAAGGCCTTCATGAGGTGTTGTGATAACATGTTATTTTGAATATGGCATATCTTCCACAGTCGGAGGGACATAGAGAAAGATATATATAGTTTCTGTAGGATATTCTTTACATGTTTTTTCTCTACATTAGTGGGTCTTGGGAAGATCTCTTGGGTATGGTTGAGTTTTATTATAACATATGTTACCAATCCATGATCTTAATGGATCCTTTTGTGGCCATGTATGGCTGTACTTATAAATCATCATTATGTTGGTCGGAGATAGTGAACGATCCATAATTTTACTGAGAATGGTACAAGAGACAACAACAATGATTCATTTAGTTCATGACATTGAAAGTGTAAATATAATTCTAGTCATCATCATAGTTGTTGGTGATTCTAGTTAGTGACCAAGTTTTCATAAAAGTTTCACCCAATTTGGGTCATCGACTTCTTAGAAGGAAAGGTAATCTTTCTCCCCATTTCATGGGATATGTTGAGTATAATGAGTAAGTGGGGAATGTTTCTTACCATTTGGAACTTTCACCATAGCTCACATCAATACTTAACATGTTTTGTGTCTCTAAGCTCTAAAAGTATCTATTTGATCCATCTCATGTTTTGAGCTGGTAAGATATTGATGTTGAGCCTGACATATAAATGACTTAGTATACATTCAGGATAATTGATTCCAAAAACATGGTATTTCGTGGTAGGATGATACATTTGGTTCGAATTCTATAGAAGAATGGTTTTAATTCTCATGATATATAGGAATGTGAGGAACTGAAGAGAGAGTAATGGACTCATATATTTGTCAGGGAGTCTTATTTTTAATATTTCTTGGGAAGAAAATATTCTATGGTGGAGAGATTGTAACATCCTATTACCTTTATATCAAGTTTGTTTTAAAACTTGTCATGGTTTTTCATTTTCAATGACTGGTTATGGTTGAGAAATAAATGGGAGGATACAAGTAATGGTGAAGTTAGAGATCAATTGGAATTTCAATCCTGAAACCTACTGATTCTATATCATGCTAGAGAGTTACATGACATGAAATTAGGTTACAAGGTGTGTAACTCATAAATGAAAATAAATTCACTTTTTATCCAAAGGTGAAAATTTTCTTAATGAATATTGGATTTGATAATTAAATGATTTGTAATTGAGTTACACATCTTGTAAATCCCAAATGATTGTTTCTAAATAGGTATCACAACTGAGTTTCTAAAATTTCTACCCTTCAGGTTCCTTTCCCCCAACCAATAGCCATCACCATGAGATTTTGGAGCCCTTAGACCCTCCAGGAATTTTCATTTAGTGATTAGTACTCATTCCAATCGTTGTGTGACAAGTTGTGTAAGTATTATCTCTTTTTATTACTCTAATCTACCTTGGAGTTTGAGAGATAGTATAGTTATTTATGGATCTAAACTCCTTGTTGTGGAATCCTATTTCTAAGGTGTCTTGTTGGATCTTTTAAAGAGTCTTTCTTATTGGGGGATTATGTTGTGGGGGTGTGTGACCCAATTCCTAAGGTAGGTGGTTCCGTCTATAGAATATATTTTTATAAAACATGTTGTTCAATTTTAATAAATTGATTTATAAATAAATTATTATGAAATTGTCCTGATTTTTTTTGTGTGTGTTGGAAATGGATTTTGAAAAAAAGTTTTTTCCCTTTGTTAATGAAAAATAGAAAAGAAAAGGGTATTTTCAAATAATTGAATCAATTGTGGAAAAGAAGTGGGTATGGTTACCCTGTAAAATTTTGAATTGCATAAATGGTTTGTAAATGGTTTTCAAAATAGTCATATGATCATGAAAAGGATCACATGGGTTACCTTTTGAATACCTAGGTGCTACTGGAGTTGGATCTCCTTGATTGGGTTCCATCTCAGCTTCTTCCTTTTATTGTTAGGATTTCTTCATAGAGTTTGTTCCCGGGTATTCTTCCCAGGCCTTCTTCCTCGTTCATCTCACCGTGCTCTGACCTAGCATTCCACCGCTCCTATCCAGGTCTGATTTGGAGTGATGGATACATGGGGGTTTTGGGCTCTGAGGTTCAGCGATCACGGAGTTCCCCAAGTCGGCCTTCATTTGTTTTCCTTTGTTCGGGTTTCATTCCTAGTTTTCTGTTGACTTGGTTTTGTTTAGGGATACTGCCCTAGTTTGGTTTATCTTTTTGTGTTCTCCCTTGATAGTGGTTCGTGATCTACGGTGGTGGTTTCATTCTCTAGTGTTGATCATTGGTGGCGTGAAGATGAGATAGTGGCAGCATTTATTTGACTGTGGTATCTGTTGATGTATTGAGGTGACAAATTCAGTGTTTTTTGTGATGTTGTGAAGTCGGTGACATGATGGTGCCGAGTTCATTTGGTGTTGAAGATGGTGGGGTGACGGCCAGCGGTTCCTCTGGCCGACGGCCGGTGGTGTTCATGACGACGGTCCTTGGAGAGGGGTTGATCGTGAAGGGATGATGCATTAGGTGATGCAATGAAGGTGGTGGCTATGTGGATGTGACTTGACAAGCCTATCCTCGGTCCATGAAGTGGATCTTGCGGCCTTTGAGGTGACAATTTGGTTGGATTTGAGGACCACTTTATTTTGAATTTTTGGATCTTTTTTGGTTTAAATTTTGACTTTTGAATCCAAAAATTTGAATTTTGTAATCCTGATGTACTGTTACCACTACCATAAAGTGGCTTTCATAAAATTCAAAAAAGAGATTTGAGGATAAAAAAAATACATGTGCAACCACTATTGCTTTATATTTATTGTCTTTTTACTATTTGGACTTGATTTTCATGTTGATTATTATGAATGATGGTATGGAAAATATGCTTTGAAATTGATATACCTTCTTTTATTTTAGAACTGTGGAAAAGGTAAATGTTTACCATGTTTTTTATAACACTAATTTACTTCTTATCATGCCATGTTTTATTTGAAAGGTGTATACATGAAATATTATACAAATACATGTTATAGATCACCTTAGTGGGATCCCACTGGGCCTGTTATCTCATACCCTGCACACCCCTTTGATGGTGTGTAGACATTTGTATGCCTTTCAATGCAGGGAAAGGAAAGGTGCTGCAATGAGGAGGCGGGTTTTCATGTTAGTTGATTTGGGTAACTGGTGGTGAGATTGTGGGATGTTTCCCACACTATCACATGGAGTAGTTTATTGTTTTCATTTCCAGTTGTAGTTGGACTTGTTTCTTTGAGTTTTTAGCTACTTTAGCTGTTGTTTTATTTCTTTTTTCAACTTACAGTCATGGTATATATGTGTGTGTGTGTGTATCAGTCTTCCACTATTTCTTTCTGCTTTGAGTATGTATATCTTTCAATCTTCTTTATTTATATTGGGAAAAAATCATTCCTTTTTTGTGTTGTTCGATGCCCAAGTTCTTAACACCATCTCTTGGGGTTTGCAAACACCCTTCAGGTATGTAACAGATCAGGTCATGTCCCATGATTGAGGGTAACTCGGGTCAGTTTGTTACAATATATATATATATATTAACAACATTTTCTTATACATAACAACCTTAGGGAAAGATATTTTTAGATATGATGTCAAGGTAAAGATAATGAACATATTTTTTAGAGGCCTCTATTCTTTTATTTTAATAACTATGGAATATGGAAAGTTAGGGTGGTATCCTACATTAATAATCTAATAATTTGAAATTGGATATTAATGATAAAACCATATTAATTTTAAAAGATTATCCCTGATTCTCTCACTAAAATAGATAAAGGTATGTATGTTTTATATTATAAAATCATGAATATTTTTTATTATTCTATATGTTGAATGGTTTTTAGTCATTTATATACATTAAAAACTACTCATGATATGTATATAATTTTTAAAGTTATTAATATGTCTTAAATAAGTTGATGATAATTAATATTAAGATTTTTTAGACCAAGTATTAATATTTTAAAATGTTTTAAAATGATATTATTAACCAAATTTTCAATAGATTCAAAAGCATCATGAATGGGATAATTTATATTGGTGAAACATTAAACAATACTATAATTGTTGAAGGTTTTTTTAGGTCACTATCAAATAAGTGGAATACTATGATTGTTTCAAATGATTAAATAATTATATTCAAGGTATGTGTTTCAGTGGAGTTTATTGGTTCACTACTTTAGTATGAACTTGAGTTTAGAAATATCATGAATGAAGATAATGTATCAAATAAAATTATCACTTTAAAAAATGTTTCTACTTAATTTAGTTCCTATAATTATGATATGAATTCTTCAACTAATGGAAAATAGATAATAATAGTACATTCTAGGTAGATCATACAGGGACACTAAGAGGTGAAGTGAATCAGTATGCCCCAATTTTACCGAGTATATAATTTATTTTTTATTAGACCCTCTTACTCTTGAACCTATACCCTGTTTAAAAGAAATAGATCATATATTGCCTCTCATAAATCAACTAAACATGTAATTAACATAACAAATGAGATAGGAATACATCTATTTTTTACATGTTCCATCTTCTATAAGAAACCCCACTACTTTTCTTTATCAATCTGTGGTTGTTTCATATATTTTATTATCACTATAATTTTCATAGTTACAAGTATTGTTCAATAAACAGACAACTTTAGATAGGTAACATCCTCATCCTTTAAAAGATAAATTTTTTTATTTATTCTAGAACCACCAGTTCTTCAATGGAGTTCTTTATACGAGCACCATCTACTCCTCAATAATTTTCAAGCACAGTTTTTGAACTAGATCACTCTACTAAACTAGATAAAATCAACTGAATTTCCTTTTTACTCAACTATAGGTTATCAAATACTACTGTATCAATAATATTTATTAAATTCACATCAACCCAATACTATTTAATAAGTGGAAGTTTAAATTTCACTTAGGCTAACTACTTTCTCAGATTGATAAACTAAATAATCTGAAATTAATTGTTAGTTTTCTTATTCTCAAAAAATTATTCGTCTTAAATTCTCAACTAAAATATCAAAACTCCTAGAACAAAAAAAATTATTATTATTATTTAAGTGCTTCTGAGTTTTATTCATTTATTTTGATACCACTATCATTTAATGATAATTGCCTACAATATCAATTTAATTTTGGATTTCTTAAACAAATGGTTAATGTGTTTCAAATAATACATGTAGAGTGTATGAAATAAATGTATTTCTTGAAAATATTGTATATTTTCTTCTTTATGTAAGTGAAATTCATGGGATCTCCCTTCTTCAATTTCACTATATTCATATAAATTAGTAAGTGTTTAAATTATCTTACTTCATCAAGAATATATCCTTCAATTTATCTCAAGTATGATTTACAAAAACAACTAATGGTGTATCAACATTCTTTATTGGAATAGTATATAGAGATACTTAAAACTTCACACACCACAAAATATATTGATTCAATAAGCATTGTGTCAAGATACCACTTTCTTCCTTTCATGAATTCACTATAAAACGGCATGTGTAACATCTCAATAACTTCATATAAGAAAATATGTGAGGATAAAAAACAATTGTTAGTGATATATTATTCCTCAGGAAAATATAAGCATGGGTTCTTCTTTCTTTTTTATAGAAAAATGGGGCTCATGAGAGGATATTATTCTTCATTAATGCATAAATATTCATGGTATATTATTATTTAATCACATGTTTCAGGGTGCAATATTTTTTTTGAAAAAAAGATCATAAAATGTAAAATTGACTACTATTATCTCAGGTTATAATCTTGGTAATTATAAGTGAGATCCCCAACACTATTCCTCCAAACTCTACCCACTTGAATTCCTGAAAAATATACAATGTCACTCAATTTAGGAATATATGGAGATATAGACCTCTGAAATACATCTAATTGGGTTTCATTTTCTTCCTTTATAATCATATTATGCCCATAAATTTGGTTTAACATATTATGCGACAAGGCCTCACATAAATAAAAATAATAATCCCATGCCCCAGTATTTTTATATTCTCAGACGAATGAATGCCTCCAAATGCATGGAAATCTATAACAACTACAAATCAACTCAAATGGTAGTATGTTCTTAGTATAATAACTTTCATGAAATATGTATGTTTCATGCATGATGTCAAGAATTTTTCATTATCTATCTAGTATCGAACACCATATATGGATGGACATTGGTTGTAGATTGTAGAATCAAAACAGTGCATTCAAGGAGCATTAATATTAAACATATGAGAATAGGTTGAAGATGACGATGTGGAGTGCGATCGGAAGATGGGGATTGAATGATTTAAATAACATATGTTTTATTAATTTATTTAAATAAATATGAACAGTATTGGGTAGTACCAAGCCTCACATTGGTTTGTGCTTCACTTAATAACTGATTAAAAATATTCTTTGTGACTTCAAACCTTTGAGAAAGTGTTGGGGTTGGCACCTAGAAAACTGAAAAAATTACATTCATGGAATGTTAAACTCCATTGAGTAGTCCCCCATGAACCCTCTAATATTTTATGTGGGTTTCATTTATACACCTGTGAGTGATCCCTTTGGGCTCTCTCCTTTTCCACTTCATACTACCATGTTGGTTTTCCTCACTAGCTCTCTCATGTGGTTGAGCTCTCTCCAGAATGAGTGGGATTGAGCTGGACTAACCGAGATGGTTGTTGTTGAACAATTTTTTGAATGTAAGTTCCATGAAAATACTTATTTAAAATATTTATCATTAAAAAAATAAATATTTATTTATATATTTTCAGGGACTAATTGAATTCCATTCTCTTAATCATCCTGAAAAACCTCATTTCACATGGTCTTCAAATTCATCAAGAGAATAACTATTTTAATTGCAGTATTTAAAGTTTTTTACTTGTTTGAAACATTTTTTTAGCTTTATAACTCCATAGAAACATATATTTAAACTTATGACCCATTTAACAATCGACATACTTAACATGGAGACTATTATTACTAAATGACATCTAATAGTCTATAATAATTCTCCAGGAATCTTCTTTATCCTTCTTTAGTGTTTCTCAAATTATTTACATTGTTCTCTTTTAATGATTAATAACTAATTATAGATTACTTCATCATGCATTTACATTGACCCATTATTATATATTAAAAATAAACACAATAATAATAATCAACATTCCTCATGGGATTTTCAACCTCCACCTATGGTTTTTTATTCAATAGAATATCCTTAAATAAAGTCAATATATCTACTCCACCCTATTGAAAATAAATGAAAATCATTTATTTGGTCAATTTTTAATGATTAACATGATACTACATGTTTCTATATTATTGAGTCTTTAACTAGTCTTCTTCAAGTCTACATGTGCTAACCCAATGTAGAAAAAAAAGTGTGATTTCACAGAGACATCTATACTTTCTATTAACTCATTCATCCTATGATACAATTTACATATTTTTCTACTTTTAGAAACTATAACTAAATATTATTTAATTAAATATATATCATTTCCTTCACTCAAAAAATTCGTCATAAATTTCATGTAAAAATATAATTTACTCTCCCTTTATATGATATTAATCCTAAACCAACACTCCCATTATATTTATATATATATATACATATATATTGTATAATAAATATAATGAAAATAAGTATAATTAGGTTACCACCATTTTAATATTCTACAGAGATAACATGAAATTCATCATATTCATGGAACAAGCCATGATAGTATCTTCTATATGTTTTCTCCCCCTCAAGGGGTGAACACATTTTATTTTCTTGTAGTATTGTTTTGTCATATAGAACCCAAGATGTTCATGTTGATGATCCATCATTGTAAAACAATTAAAGTTTCTATCAGATCTTGAATAGTCATTCCAACTTGTTGTCTTCTACTTTTTTAAAAAATGCCTCCTATTTGGAAAGAACATCACCTTTGATTACCTAAAATGTATGAATAAAAATATTTCATAAGAATTAAGGGAATAAAGTGGAACTATTGTGATCTTCAGAAAAAGTGAAATAGGGTTATGTATTTTATCAAAACCCAAAAACTCTTTTTCTTTTATCTCTAAATTGGGAGGTACTCTTTATGCTGGTATCTTCATTATATGTCACATCATAAGATTTATTTAATATTATTCAATATTTAATTTCATTCACCTTCTTCCTATGTGGATTATTTTTCTTCACATATACATGTTGTGAAATATATTCCCTTGGTTAATCATTTCTTATATTTATGATATATTATTAAGTAGGTATAAGATTCATACAATTTATTTTATTGTGTAGAATCAGCTTCAAACTTCCATTAATTTTTTTTGAAACACTTCAGTGCTCATTTTTTGAAAACTAATAATGAAATATATTTCTTCTTCATGTGTAATAACCTCTTTTCCTTTTTTCCTCTATTTAGTTTTTCATCTTTATATATTATCATTTCTCTAGTATCTTGAACATGATAAAGAAAAATAATTAAGAATTCATTCTTAATATATATCTCTTTAGAGCCTATGCATGGATTCATTGATTTTTTTGAGTTGAATTTCATTGGTAACTTATCAAAATATTATTTATTATTATCGTCAACCAATATTATATTTTTATTTCTCTCCTTTATTGACTCCCTTCTTGATTTCATCTTTCTTCCATTCATTTTAATTTATATAACCTGCATGTAGTGGTCTATCCAAGGAACTCTATTTCTAAAGAAAAATCATATTTACATTGTTTACATGCAGTTATTATCATCCATATTCTCAATATTCTTAGGAGTGGTTTTTTAGATTACTTTATTTGTATAACATCATTCTTCACATGTTTATCTCCCAAGGTAGCTAGTTCTTCATTCTTTATAACCCGATTCAATTTGGGTTCTGGTATCCTATTCATAGTGGCATAGAAGTTGTGTCTAGATTGTGAATACTAAAAATATTTTTCTATTTGATCACATATGCCACAGTACACACAATAATATTTCTGACATGTGAATCTTTTTCTAGTTTATAAATCCACTTTTTTCTATGGAATGTTCTTCTATTAAGACAATTTCTTAATTCCATTACATATACTCCCCTAAAATTTTTCCTTATATAGTCTTCATACATTTTCATATTTTTCCAACACACAGTAGCTTGATTTACAAACTTTCAGAAGCACAAATAGTAGCTAATGAATCTCCTTATTTTGATTGTAGTACCTCTCTGACTAAATTTAGCACCTTGTTGTTTATGGATTTGAATTTACCAATTTGTAACATAATTTTGGGAGTTATTTTTATTTATCATACCAGTATCAATCCTTAGTGTTTTTTTGGATTTATCATCATTTTTAGAAACCCACATCTTCTCATATTTTGGATTTATACTAACACTAGAATATGAGACTGCATTTGTAAAAACAAAATTAACTATGTTATGAGTTACCATTATCCATGATATTGTATAAATTTGATCAAGATATGGTTTTGAGCTCTTCATTACACCAATATTAGTCTCTTTATATAAATTAATATCATAAAAAAAATTATAGAATCATCTATATTTGTATATCTACACTCTCTAAATGTTTGGGTAGTATAATTATTCTCCTCGCCATCATCAAAAGATTTAGTATGTGTCTCTTATAAATTTAGATATTTAACCTCTACTTAAAGACCATTCATCATTAGTATAAATATAATATCCAATGAAAAACTATCATAATAAAGTGAATGTTTGGAAGAGGGAGTTTATTACCAAAAAATCTAATCAAGAGATGATAGATAATAGTCAATACATATTAAAATAATATTTTATAATAAAATAGTTCCTTTCAAAGAATTGAAGAAAATGAAATAAAAACATTTGAAATAAGTTTTCAAAGAAGATTTTTCTTTAAAACCCCATTGAAATGTGTTAGAAGAAGATAAATAGTGCAAATAGTTATAGTTGTGGGAATATATTTTCACACAATATATGTTAAAAACATTAATTTTTAATTTTTTAAAATAAAATAAAAAATAACCTTTTTCAAAAATATTAAAAATATTACATTAGTTAATTTTGAAAAATAAAATATAAAATATTTTTAATAAATAATTTGAATAAATAAAAATTACTTTTGTAAAAAATATGAAAAAAATATGGAGAGAAGAAAAATATACTCAATCCAAAGATAAATAAGATCGAGTTTTATTTTAAATATTTCTTTTTATGGTTCAAGTTTCAAAGAGAAGAAAACATAGAAGTAAATTTAGAAACACCTTATATATCTAGTGGATGAGAAAATATATGGATTTTATGAAATTTATATAATAATATTCTTTCAGTAAAAATAAGATAAATCCTAAAAATGATATTAACAAATAAATTACATTTTATTTGGGAATATTAAAATTATTCCTCCCAAAAGAATAATTTATAATTGAAAAAATAATCATCACGAAAATCACTAAATACATTAACTAATCAAACCCACATAAAATTAAATCTATTTAAATCTATTTAATTATATTTTTTAATATCTTATTCATGTACTTCATCAACGATGTGTAAGTGTTCTATATAATTATATAATATATAAAAATTAAAAATAATAATATAATAAATATGATTTTTTTCAAACCCAATTAATCTATTTTTATCATTCGTAAACTATTTTTAAATGTATGATAAAATATTTAAATTTATTAAAACAAATAGAGTGACATAGATTATAATAAAATAAAACTGAAAAACCATGAAAAATAGTTTTTCAAAAAAATCATTATATGTATAAAAATATTTTTACACTAAATTCAAGCATAAAATTATTTCCAATGAAACTAATTGGATTATTCATAGTATAATATCACTATATTTTCTTTAAATATATAAACCAAAATGGTAGTTTGAAAATTTTGGAAATGAAATATAGTTTTCAAAAAAAAATATTATTCCTCACAATTCCATTAAAACACCAAGAATTCATGAAATTCTCAAACAACACTCCAAAATAATTCATAAATTCTGATTTCAAAATTAATATTTTCTATAAAATAAAATTTTTAAAAGTTCCATAAATTAATTATAATATTATCTCTTAAAAATATATAAACTATTTTTTAAGAAAAATTATTTTGAATAATAAAATCAATTTACTATGAATTTAGTTCTTATTACATAAGAATTTACAAATAAATTCTTATTGATTATGAACATTATATATATTAAATCATTCTGCTAATTATTTTAATACATGATAATTCAATTGATATGTTATAACTGCAATCAAATAATATGATTTTTTTGGTTTGTTAAAGCATGTTGTTTCATGTTTTATATTCTATCAAACTTTGTATTCATTGAAAATCATAGGATATTATATTATCCCCCTTTAATAAATTCCCTATTTAAAATTTGAGCTTGTTCTCAGAAATCATGGGTTTAATATTTCAAAACTCATTTCTTTTAAACCCACTTCATTAAATGTGTTAACAGAATTTCCTCTTAAATATAAGGAAAGGGAAATAAGAAGGTCAACGGAAATAACACATAACTAGGTTTCAAATTTGGTTAAAATTAGTGAGAAGTGAAAATATGGACATACATTAAAAATTATAATGTACAAATAATGGTAGAGAGTGATATATGACCTTATTACTAAGGAAATGAATGATCATGAGAAAGTTAATGACCATAAAACCATAAATAAATTATGTTTGAAAAAGAACAATGATTTATCAGAAATAATTTCCATAGGTTATCATTTTTTAAGAAAAATTTGTTTGATATGAGTAATTCCTTTACCTTATGAAGGAACATATATAAATATACTAATTTAACAAGTACAATTTCATACCACAACCTATTTCCTCTAGAATCTCATTTTTTTCTCCAAAAAATGAGTATTCAAGATGAATGTATCATGCCTCAAGCACAAAAATCAACTTTATAATAAATAAATAGATATCAGGATATTCATAATGTATTTAAATATTAACCAAAACTAAATGATTTCTTTATTGTAATATAATATCCAAAAAGTATGAACCTTAATATAATGAAATAATATATTTAACTCCAAAATATCCTTAATAATGAAAAGGGTTTCACTTAGATAATTTTATAAATAACCCAAAATCCAAATTAATATCAATAATTTCAACCAAAATTAATTATTTAATATTAAAGGTTATCTCAGGACATTCATCTTGAATCCCTAAAAGTTTAATTGCATTCTTACCAAGTTATCTTTTATGTTAAATCACATGTTAAACCAATAGGTTACATAAACCACTACCCAATGAATCATCACCCAAAATATCCTAAATAACCATGATAAATAACTATATGATCTTATAATGTAGTCAACTTATCTAAACTGACACAAATAAAATTTAGATACCAACATGAAAGGAAATACTTCACATTATAAAAAAAATATAACTAAAAATATCACTTAGTCAGTGAATCTCATTTCCACTATAAATATTTTTTATCTCACTATCTAGTATACCATAATTAACATAATGTTAAATAGTATACCTAAATAAAGGTTTATTTAATCCTAAATATATTATTTTTCTAAAAACCAAGTAAAAGTTTTGAATCCCCTAAAAATATTATATCATAAAGTCTCTAAAGGGGAATCAATTCATTTAAACTTATGATAAACCTTAATATTAAAAACCCATAATGGTATCTATAAATATTTTGTTTACCCCACATGAAAACATATTTTATTCTGAAAATCAACCCAAATCTTATTCTAAAAATAAATTCATAGTCTATTTCAATAAATCCAAAAAAGAAATAGACTTCTTTAAATCTGACTTAAAAAAAATTCATAATATCACCAACCAATTTCATATTAACTAAAACTTCCCCATTTACTTCATCAATATCAATAATCTCTTTATACTAACTAAACACTGTAACATTAAAACTAAATCACTTTTCTTGGTTAGAATAACTTTTTAACATATGCTTTCAAATCATTAAATAAACGATACTATGGATAAATCCTTAGATGTTTCATGATTCTTATATCCGAAATTTCATTAATATATCACTTATAAAACATAATTATTTAATCCCAATATATAAAAACATCAATCCTTTTGTATAATAAATTCACATAGCATAGGTACTTCTTAATTATGTAATATAACCCTTCTTGTAGGACATTGTCTTAGAAATTAATAGTATTCCCTATAAAAAATACATTATACCACAAATGATTCCTTGTGATGAAATTTATTTCCATCTATTTAACTTTTAATTTATTTCCTCATTTATTAAATTCTCTATTCCATTTTATTACTCCCATAAAACAACTTATCATTACTATAAGACTATAAGGCCACAGCCTTAAACATTATTTAATCTTGATAAATGTCAATAATTTGACATTAATTCATATATAAGATCTTTTTAGGTTTTGACCATTAGAGATTTAGGTCGTAATTTATAAATAACATCTCGAATATTATAAGTAAACACTTCTACTCACTATTAATTTTTTTCATAAAACAAAAAATCTTTAAAAAAAGAAACATTACATTGTTTCATGATTTAACAACATAACTTTTCCCTGATCCCATCCTTGACTCTATTCTTTTTTATATCATGTGAAAAACATTTCAGAACATGGGATGAGCATAAAAATATCATTAAGGGATACATAAATAAAGAGAAATGTTAATATTACGATAACAGTAATACCATGAATACTTTATCATAATGTAATACTATCCACCTTTAAGAAGTAGTAGATATACCTCACTGAATTAAGCTCATTACCTACCCTTTTTGAAACTAGAAAATTATCATAAAGCCCTTAAAAATAAACATATATAATATAAAGGTAACTTGGGATATGAACCTACTTAAATGGAATAACCAAACAGTCGACTTCCATAGATATCACTAAATGGTATAGACATTCAACTGACTTCCATACCCAATGAATTTGTCGTTATAACATAACCACATTTCCTTAATTTATCATGGAACCACCCATCATATGGTTTATCACATAACCACCCATAATTGGTTTATCACGTAACCACCCTCTAAATGTCTAATAACCATTATATAATTATAAAAAACCTAAATATTTTAAATATCAATTTTTTACTAATAAGATTTCATTTTCAATGAAAAAAATCATTTCAAAATTTGGAAATAATCAATCCATTTCAAAAACCGTTTTCAATACAGAAACACCCAAAAAGGGAATAAGGTATTTCTTTTCCTTTTAAAAACATTAAGGCTTATAGAGGAAGGCAAATAACGATTACGGTGGTGTAGAGATCATTGTCGTCACATTTGTTAAAAAATTTACTTTTTTCATTCAGTAAAACTCTTCGTAGAAAAAAATTCCATTTGAATAAAAGTAAAATTCAAAGGGGTTTATTATACATCGTATAAAATAATTTCATTTATAAATCAAAATATGCCTCAATGAAAGGTGATTGAGATGAAGTCACTTACTTTGAGTCTCATTCGTCATTTATATTCTTTGTTCTTCCTGAATAATAAACATAAGTTAATTTATAGTTTCTTAACAACCTTTTTTAAGTTTATTATTCCTTTTATATCATTTATTACCATGTTATAAATATTATTTAAGTTAATATCGGTTGTTTTGTCGATATTGGGTACTTGAGTCAAAAATAATCTTGTTATAATTACAAATTGTCTATGTGGTCAAAAGCCCATTATCTCCATAATCATATTCATGATATAAATATAATATATATCTATTATATATGTATTTATATCTAGTATATATGTATTTATAATTTTCCATAACATTTGGAGATAAGAAATGAAATGCACAGTTCAGGGAGATGTTAAACTGTATGTACGCAAGAACGCTACTCTCATTTCTTTTTCAAATTTAATGGAATTATAACTTTATTATACAATGGTATATTATTATTCCTGTATAATATCATATTTTATATACATTACATATTTTAATTAATTCCATCCATTATATATTCCATGTATGGAATGAACGAGTCATATCACATTGAGGGGGTGGTAGTTCGCACTTCCTCGAATGAAATTATCGTATTTACACATCATTAAAATCATAAAAGTATGTTTTTAAATAGAAATTAAAGTATAATAGAGATAATATAAATATAATATATATCATATATAAATTTATTTCCATCAATATGGCCACTATGAGAGGTGGTATGGGAAAATCGGATAATCATTATTTCGTGAGGTAGTAGTTTTTCGTATGTAGAAATAGTATGTTCGAATCCATTAGATGGAGGTCTGTGTAATTTTATTTATAGTAAATTTCATAAAAAAATATTAGTATTTTTAAGATACTGTTTTTTTTTAAAAGAAAAATTAAGAGATTTTTGGGGGTTGTAGAAGGAAAATAAATGAAAGAATCTTGAGATAAGACATTACCTCAAATCGGGTAACTCCTTTTGATAAAAGATAAAAGGATTTATTGAATTTCCATATGCCCCGGTTTTAGGCTTCTAGGAAGAATAGAGGGATTTCTGGAGATTATTTGGGTATGGTTTTGATGATACAAGTGGATTGAGTGGTGTCAGTAAGGGATAGAGTTCATTCCCTTTTATAAGAGGGAGATGGAACTCTTTAGGAAGGTATTGAAATATTATTTAGTTATAAACTGATTTTCGGTTTAAAATGTTCCCAAATTAATTTATTTAAAATATAAGATGATTTTAGGGATAAAATATCTCAACCAATAGGTTTTAGACAAGTCTAGGTCCCAAATTTAACCTTATCTTTTAGCTTTAACCCTTTGTTAACATATTTGACTCTTAAAATTTCTTCTTTTATATCCATACTATATCATTAATATAGTTAATATAAATACCAAAATAACCTCAAGTAGTTCATTAATGAAATTTTCAACTTTATCTAATTAATTTGGAAGAATATTATATTTTTAGGACTATTATATAATTTTATAAAATAGTATTTGTTTTAATAACTCATTAATTTTTATTTTTATATTTTTCATATCATGATTTTTTTAAAATGCATAACAACTTTATTCTTTAGAAAAAACATCATCAATTAAAATATAATAATTAATATGCATCCATAAAATTATTGGATGACATAAAATGTTTCAAAATAAATTTATTTTGATATTTATAATTTCATTTATTTAAATAATTCATTAATAAGGTAATCAATACATCATCATTGTATCATAAATAAATTTATTTATTAGATGAATAAAAATTTTAAATAAAATACCATGATTTGTTAATATATTTATCTTTTTAATGACCATTTTTAATAAAAAATATCACTTATATCACCCTATATAAAAAAAGTTGCTTTCTTAAAAGATACATGTTTATGTAACATTTTTCATTACTTTAGATTAATTCTTATAAATTTTTATTTTAACATATAAGTGGCTCTATGGGTTCCCAAAATCGACCCAATGATTCATATAGTCGGAAGTATCTCATAAAATCTTATTCGGATACATGTTGGGGTAGTTTAATATTATTATAATATTATTTTGTTACCATAATTTACCAAATTTACCCTTTAACCATGGTAAATAAAATAATTACTAAAGTTACTGTTTATAATTTCTAAAAAAAATATTTCTATTTACACAATTCAGACCTCCTGATTCAAAATATGGAATTAATTTTTCCAAATTCAATACACATAAGATGTGTTAATTAATTTAAAATTAATTCTCGTTGTCATAACCAAAAAGTGGGCTATTAAGAAATAATAACTATCAAAATATTGACATGTGTTTATGTCAAATTTCAATGTGAGATTACTTTAAATGACCAGAATTTGATTAAATGGTAAAAACATAATCCAAATATATTATAAAACCAATTAAAATAATAATATAACTATATAAATAAATTAGATGAAAATGTAATTTTGAATTAAAACGCAGTATATTTTACTATTCATTAAAAATGAACTTTATCATAAAAATACCAAAATTTCATCCAAAGTAAATTTTGATGTCCCGCATCTAAAGAATTTTTTTTTCAAATATAATATATAAAATTGACAAAAACTAGATTTAAAATGGTTTCACTTTCAAAAGGTAGTAAAACAACCTTTTAAAAAATTTAGAGTATTTGAAGCTTAAAATCAGATTCATTCCAATTTTAAGAATCTAATATTTATTGGATAAATATAAAAACATTTAAAAAACATTTTTAATCATAATTTAGTCAGTTATGTTAAGTTCCACCAATATAATTACTAGGCATTAACTATCATTTAAAATAATAATTTTATTATTGTATTATAACTCAATGTTGTGTGCAACGTAATATTTCAAAAAACCTGTTGTAACCTGTTGATTATGCTAATAGAAAAATCAACCCATTTAACATAAAATAATTATTTTTTTATAACTATTAATAAAAATAAATAATTATTATTCTATAAATACCTTGGTTGTTAAATCCTTCCCCCTTTTGGAAATTGGGTCCTCATAATTTTAAAATTGGGGTCGAAAACTTCCTTGAAAGTCCCACATTAGAAAAAGAGTCAATAAAAATATCACTTTAGAAGAATGAAAAATAAATTCAAAGGTCACTTGAAATAAAACATACTAGGATTAAATTTTGGAAAACAAGCGTCAAGTACTGATTGGAGGTGATAGAAAACATGATCACAAGATAGTTAACAACAAAAAAACACAAACTTGTGATGGGTTAAATGGTATTTGATTTCCCAATATTAAAATTAAACAAATAACATTTTTGTTTCAATTTCCTTTTTATAATGTTGAAAATTTTATTTATGATATTGACTAATAACATAAGTAAATATACATACTTGTCAAGTAGAGTTACATCCTTTAATAAATTTCTACCATAAAATCATCTTTTCTCCAAATAATGAGTATTTAAGTAGACTCGGATACACCTAAAGAACAAGAATCAACATCTAGAGAATCACATAAACCCAAAAATATGATCTATATATTTACCCTATCATTAGACATTAACCAAAACCAAAATAATTAGTCCAAGATCAGATAATCCCCACAATGGATAATCCTTTTTAAAAATAAATATAACTCATAATCTCCAAAATTCATCAATTAATACCCAATGTTCAACAAAAACCATTCAATAAACCATTTTCCTTAAAATTCATCAATATAATACAAAATAAGATTGAAACCAAAAACTCAGAAGAATTTGATCGCATAGTCTTCCACGATAAATCTTAACATTTATCTCCAAAAAACATTGACTAATCATAAAATATCATACTTGAAAGTAATTTTCCTAATCACATATTCTCAAAGATAGGTTAATCATTTCCATAAATAAACCAAATTTATAAAATTCGATAATAAAAACATATATTCTTCCAAAATAATAATTCAACCATTACTCCTCAAATGGAATCCCATAGTATTCCATTTTCTTTAGAAATATAGTGTTCCAAAAAGAGCAAGCATCTTCCAAAATAACATTATTCACTTAATCACAAAAACATTTTCCTATAATAATGATATCTATTTGACAAAACATAAATTAGAAAATTCAACTTATTCTTGATCCATAAAATCATTTAACTAAAAATAATTAGTTAATTAACCAGGTACTTCATATAGTTTAGTGGTAAGCGATAAATCCCAGTAACAATTTGGTTGCGAGTTCGATTCCCACTGTTTTGTTTGACATGATGGGTTGTCACATGGTATGTGTGTTGTCCTTTTTCAAAAACAATATAATTTTATAAAATTCACAAAAATGAGATAAGTTCCTCAAAAATAATTCTAACATATTTTAACCTAAAATTTATCTCATACCACCCATTTTCATCCCAAAAAGTAATAACTTGTAATTGCCTTAAATTCAAGTATCATATAAACCAAAATAGTTTTTTATAAATATATCCAAAAAAGAAATGATAATTATTCCTCAAATATCATTTTCACATAACAATCTTCAAGGTTACAAATACAATAGAAAATTATTCCAAAGTAATCCCATCAATAAAAGAGCATTAATACTTTTAAACATTTCATCACCCGGATATCTAACATAACTCCTGAATTTATAAAATATTTATATCTTAATCATAGAACATTTTTCATGATCCTTTATCAATTTTTTCATCTTATTCTTTTATGATTATATCCAACCAAAAAAATAATTCATAATTTTCTAATATTTCAGTAATTTCAAAACATGAGCTAATAAATAATCCTTGCATTTCATAACTCATTTTTAGTTTCCTCATCTTCAATTAGAATGGAATTAGGAATTGGTAAACATATATTTTTATGATTCTATTGATCCCATTCCTGAACCTTCTTTGTTGGAATTCTATTTGTATAATGACCTTGCACACCACAATTAAAACATTCAATTGATCCTTTGAAAATAACTTCTTTCCCATTCTTGGAGTCAAATGGACGCTTCCTTTTTCCATGGTTGGTTATTGCTTTATAACCTCCATTAACACATATAAAACATATTACTATCAATTTGAATCATTTTCCTAGGTGTTTCTTTCCATATAATTAAGACATATGTTTTTTAATATACTTGCCTTTATTATTATTGTCTTAACTTCCAATGGGATTTTTTTCTCGCATATATGATGCCATAGAAAAATCACCAAGGTTCAAGTGGTCAATCATGACCCCAAATAATTGGTTAAAAATAACCACAAGAGTTCTCATTGCAGCTCATATTTCCTTCGGTTTCTCATTTAGAAAACCACCATATTTTCCTTCACATCCACAATCACTTTGGTGAATGCTATATCCAGATATTTACTCTAAAACAAAAAAATAGTGTGACTATATTAGTAAAATCATAATATACTCTCTTTTTAGGAGGGTAAACACTAAGATATACTTATTCATGTTATCGGAAACTCGTTCAGTTTATCTAAAATAACTATGAAGCTTTATATTTTTCTAACCATTGTGGTTATGTCACACATTCTTAAATAACACCATAACATCAAAATTTATCTAAACTGACCTCTAATACCTATGATAAGGCTTCATACTTAAACATTACATTATCTTGAGATAAGTTAATAATTTGAATTTAATTCACATTAAGGAAACTTTTAGATTTATATCTTTTGATAATTAGATCATAAATTATATATAACATCATTAATATTTCTAGTAGAAACTTCTACTCACTATCCATTTTTTCATAAAACAAAAACTCATTAAAAAAGGAATATGACATCATTTCATGTTTTAACAGCATAAATTTTCCCTAATCCCATCTATGACTCTATTCTTCTTTATGTCCTATGAAAAACATTTCAAAACGTGGGATGAGTATAAAAAGCTCAGTAAATGATACATAAAGAGAGAAAATGGTTATTCTTGGGATAAATTGAAAACCATGAATACTTTATCCTAAAGTAATAATTTCCACCTTTAAGAATTAAAAAATATACCTCATGGAATATAAGCTCATTACTTACCCTTTTTGTTACCAAAAGATCACTATAAACTAATAAAAAGAAACATATACCATATAAAGGAACTTGGGACATAAACATACATAAATAGAATAACCATATGGATGACTTCCACACATATCACTAAATGGAATAGCTATACATATGACTTTTATACCCATTGAAATAGAGGTTATAACATATCCAACCATCATTGTTTTATCACAGAACCACCCATCATATGGTTTATCATGTAACCACTTGTCATTGGTATATCACGTGACAACATGTCAAATGTCCAAGTACCATTACATAATCACAACACACATAAATATTGAAAATATAAACATTTCACTAATAACATTTTTTTTGAAATCACAAGAAATAATTTCAAGATATTGAAATAATAAATTCATTTCAAATACTATTTTCAATACCAAAACACCCAAAATGGGAATAAGGGATTTCTTTTCCTTTTAAAAACATTAAGGCCAAAAAATAAATCCAAATAATGAAAAAGGCGGTGGATATGTCATTGTCACGACATACGTTAAAAACATTCCTTTTGAATTTTAGTAGAACGCTTCTAAGAAAAAAGATTATTTTTGAATGAATGTAAAATTCATAGGGGTTTATTATGCACCATATAAAATAAAGTCATTTATAAATCAAAATTTTCCTCCATGAAAGGAGATTGAGACGAAGTCCCTTACCTTGAGTCTGATTCGTCACCTAAGTTTTTTGTTCTTCCTAAATAATAAAATTATGTAAATTTATTTGTGATTAAGAACCTTTCTAAATTTTATTATTCTTTTCTATCACTTATTACCACACTATAAAAATTATTCAAGCTAATATTGGTCGTTTTGTCGATATTGGGTACTTTAGTTGAAAATGAACTTGTTATGATTACAAATTGTGTATGTGGTCAAAATCCTATTATCTCCTGAATCGTATTCATGCTTTAAATATCATATATATCTTGTATATATGTATTTATAATCAATATATATGTATTTATAATATTCTGTGACATTTGGTGATAATAAATTAAATTCATCATTCATGGAGAAGGAAAGTTGTACGTATGAATGAACACTACTTTCATTCCATTTTCATGTTTAATGGAATTAAATTTAAATGATAAATAGTTATATTATAATTCTGGAATAATAACATATTTTATATATGTTACATAATTTCATTAATTCAATCTTTTATATGTTCCATGTATGTCATGAATGAGTCGTATCACTTTGAGGGGGCGGCAGTCCGCACTTCCTCAAATGAAATTATCATCTTTAAACATCATGAAAAATATAAAGGTATGTTTGTAAATAAAAAATATAGTATCATTGAAAAAATATAAAAATAATTTATATCATATATATATGCAGTTCCATCATAATGGCCACCATGAGAGGTGGAAGGATAAAATCGAACAATCATCATTTCGTGAGGCAGTAGTTCTCTGTACACAGTAACAGTATGTTCCTATCCATTAGATATAGGTGTGTATTAGTCTAGTTCAAATACATATCATAAAAACATAATATTATATTTAAGATACTGTTTTTTATAAAATAATGTAATAAAGATATTTTAGGGGGTTGGATAAGGAAAATATATAAAAGAAGGTTGAGAGAAGTCATTACCTCAAATCGGATAACTCCTTTTGATTTAAGCTAAAAGGATTTATTGAATTTACATATACCAAAGGTGAGGCTTATAAGAGGAATATATGGATGTTGGGATCTTATTTTGGAATATTTTGGATGAGCCATGGGTCTTGAGAGGTGTGAGTAAGGGTTAGAGGTGATTCCCTTTTATAAGAGGGAGGAGGTTCACTTGAGGAAGGTATTGAAATATTATTTTATTATAAAATAATTTTTGGTTTCAAATGGTCCCAAAGTCATTTATTTCAAAGATAATATGTTTTTGGTTCTAAAACATATCAAAAAATAGGTTTTATACAAGTCTTTGTCACAATTTTAACCTTATCTTTTAGCTTTAACCCTTAGTAAACTAATTTGACTCTTACCATGTCTTCTTGTATATTCATACTATCTGGTTAATGTAGTTACTATAAAATTACAATAGAACCAAAAGTGGTAAATTAATGACATTTTAAACATTATATAATTTATTTAGTCAAATATTATTTTTTTAGTACTATTATATCATTTAATAAAATAGTATTCGTTTTAAAAACTCATTTATGTCAATTTTTATACTATTAATATCATGATTTTTTTAAAATTCATAAAAACTTGATTATTTTGAAACAAATCATTAATTATAATATAACAAGTCATATTCTTCCCTAAAAAAATTTTATGGAATAAAAAGTTTCAAAATAAATTGATTTTAATATTTATAATCTAATTTATTTAAATCATTAATTAATAAGGTAATCACTACATCATCATCGTGTCATAAATAAATTCATTTATTTGATGTCTAAAAATTAAAAATAAAATACCATGATGTATTAAATATTTTCAGATTTCTAATGACTATTTATATTCTAAAACATCACTTACTTAACCCCATATAAAAATAATTACTAAAAGATATATGTTAATGTTACATTTTTTCTTTACTTTAAATTAATTCTTATAAAATGAAATTCTCACATAAAATTGGATCCATGGGGTCCCCAAATCGACCCAAGGATTCCCATGGTCGACAATATATAATCCAATATGATTATGACACATTTTAGGGTGGTTTAATATTATTATAATGTAATTTTTTATCCTTATTTACCAAATTTACCCATTAACCATAGTAAATAATATAATTATTGAATTTACAATTTATAATGTCTAAAAATAAAAGGTATATATTTACACAATTTGGACTTCCTGATTCCAAATATGGAATCCATTTTCCCAAATTTAAAACACCTAATTTTCATTAATTAATTTAAAATTAATTCTTATTGTCAAAAACAAAAGGTGGTTTTTAAGAAGTAATAACTATCAAAAGATTGACATGTTTTTATGTCCAATTTCAATGTGAAATTACTTCCAGTGACCAAAATTGGATTCAATGGTAAAAAAATAATCCAATTATACTATAAAAAATTAAAATTACAATATACCTATGTAAATAAATTAGATGAAAAGGCAGTTTTGAATTAAAATGCAGTATTTTTCACCACGCATTAAAAAAATAGAACAATTTTATCAAAAGTAAATTTTGATGTCTCTATTATAAAGAAAAATTTTATTTTTTCAAATAAAACATATAAAAGTGACAAAATCTTGATTTAAATATGGATCTTCAAAAGTGGGTAAAACGACCTTTTAAAAATATTTGAGTATTTCATCTTTAAAATCAGATTCATTTCTATTTTAAGCCTCTAAAATTTATTGGATAAATATGAAAACATTCAAAAAACATGTTTAATTATAATTCAGTTTATTCTTTTCATTCCCACTAATATAACAAATTTTCATTAACTACCATTTAAAATAATATTATTATTATTGTATTATAACTCAAAGTTGTGTGCAACCTAAGATTTCAAGGAAACTAAATGTTTCTTGTTGACTTTGTTTTTGGAAAAATAATCCCATCTAACGTAAAATTAATAATTTATTAATAATTATAAATAAAAATCAAAAATTATTAGTCTATAAATACCTAGGTTGTTACAAATAAATTTCTTGAATTTTTATTTCCATATACATGACATGTAAGATGATAAATATTCATCGCTCAATGGTATTTCTAAAACATAATTTTTATTTTATTATATATATTATAAAAAATACCTAAGTATTTTTTATTAATAACATAACTACATATTTTATTAGGCACATTCAAAAGGATTCTCCTTCCAGCTCACATTTAATTTGGTTTCTTAGTACAATCATTCAATTTTTCAACACATTTTATGTTAACATGAATCATTAATGTTTTTTACATTAACTAAAACCATTATTTATAGTGTGATAAAAATTATTCTTAGTGAGGAATCATATAATCATGAAAATTTATTCAATATTAATCTTAATCCTGAAACCATAGGTTTATCCTCTGTCATCCTTGGTTTTAATCTATCCAAATCCTTCATAATGGTTCATAATGAAATTTGATTTAACCTAGAAATTTTCCCTAAGAGTGTCAAACTATTTATAAAATAATTTTACACAAATAATGAATAATAACAATTGATGATACATACATTTACCAAATATTTTTAGGATTATTATACCTAGATGCATCTATACGAAAATGACATCTAGTTTTTGTTTTCAAACACGGATGCATTACTATGAAAACAACATTATCTATATCTTACCATATCATTTAGATGTTATACAATACTTTTGATTATACACAACACATTTCAAAAATTTAAATAATCATATTCTCAAATTATTAACTAAACACTACACTGCTACCTACTATAGTGAACCAAACCATAGAAACATAAAAATTGCATCTTTTTAGATGAATTTGCAATACATAACATTGTAAAACTTTCTAGAATCATATAACTTCAATGTATTTTGAAACATAGATACATAAAAAACTTGTTTATAAGAGTTCTACCTAATCTTCATCTAAGTTATTCATAACTGGAACCCTTCATAGATATATCAAGCATAAAGAATTTCCTTATAACCTTGGGAAAAGTAAACATAAGAATGGGTGATCTTAAAATATCAATAAAGATAAAAATGGATATATCAATGATCACTTAAAAATAATATGCACATAATTGTTTGATATCATTAGCATAACATTTGGAAACCATACCCAACATATCATAAATAATAATCATGATCTGTGGAATATATATTGGTAGTTTATAATGCATGAATAATAAATAAATTAAATAATATGATCCATTAGATTATAATATTTTCATTAGACCTAAGTTTGTGGTATAACAATATACCTAGAAAATAATTTCTTTAGTCAATGATAACTTCAATGAATATAATAGTTTATTGGGTTCACTCCACATTCAATCTTATCATTAGTCAAGGTTTCCTCCCAAGTCTATCAAAGAGGATAGAGACCCTTACTAAAATGGGTTCACTCCTCATTCCATTCTTCATTTTCTCATGACATAACAATATTTACCCAAAGCATTAGAGGTATATATAATTCTCATCCCATCTAATAAATAGTTATAATACATTTATAAGTGTCACATGTGATTATTATACCTTCATTATATATCACAACCAATGGAAACTAAATGGGTTCCATTAATATTTCAAGAATCTATCATTTTATATCATATTGAAAAGAAAATATGTTTCATAAACATTTCAGAAATTCATCATAGTATTACTCATGGACAAGAAAATAGTTTTTTTAAACATCACATCATCATAAAAATATACCATATAGTGAAATAATAATGATGTTATCATGGGATCGTTTCCACATTGAAACATATGTAACATAATAGGATGATATCCTCGATGAAAATTTATTAAAATGATCTCAGGATTATTTCTTAAGAAAAATATTCTTTTCAATTTTAAATGATTTATTTAAAATCTAAAAAATTTAAAATATTATGGAAATCATTTTAATTTTAAAATAACCAAGTAAACTTGTAACATATGTTTCAAAAAGTTGAGTGTCTATGATATCAGGAAATTTCATTCATGTCAAGAGTGTTTAAAAAATATTTCTTTCAAACTGTGAGTAAAAAATAAAAAATTTCCTCATTCAAAATATAAAAATAAGATTAATTTTAACCAATATCATAAAAATTTAATCTTGGGTAAAAATTATATTAAAAATCATTTTATAGATTTAAAAACATTCTTGAAACAATTTTTAGAAAACATAGATATAAATAAATATGCATTTTTGACTAAAGAGGGAGATAAAGTGTGTGTTACTTAAAACATTATTTTGGTCACATGAGCTATTAAATAGACTAAAATGAGAGGAATGAATTTAATCTTTAGTAATAACTAGAGTATAAAAACATTAATGATATTCTTTAAATGTATATCATAAAATATCATTATAAAAAAATTATCATAAAAAATCCCGACAAACAATGTTATTGTAATATAAATCACTTACCACTTTGGAAACATTCAAATCAACCCCTCATGAAAGTGATAACCTTAGATGGATGCGAATATCCCCATAATTTTCATTATTACAATAATAAAATACATTAATGGGAATAAAAAACACATAATATAAAAAGATTTTGAATATGGAATGTGTTTCAAAGAAATAAAAGTTAGACAAAAAATTCTCTTACCTCAAGTCCGACAAGATTCAAAAGTGATATAAAGACATTTATAATAAATTTGAATTTATTTAAATTATATAAAATAATTATATACATTTTTATAAAATCATATATGATCCACCAATAATATTTAATCTAATATTTATTAATAATTATTTCTTAGAATCACTATTTCCATGTGTTAACTATTTAATTTTTCCGGAGGGTGTTAGTTTGGTAGTTCCAATTATTATTCAATGTTCATGGTCAAATTATCTAAAAAATAATATCCATGAAATAAATATTATATAAATTAATTATATATTTTTAGATTAAAAATTAAATTCTAGATATTTAAAAATGAATTTTGACATTTGTGGAGACAGTAGGTCGTAGGTATGCATGAACATTTTTTTCCATTTTTTATCGAATAGAATTAAAGATGTGTAAATAAAAATTCACCATTATAGATTAATTTTTTATAATATTTATCCTATAGATATTTTAAATATATCCATATTATGATCAATGAAATAAATAAATAAATAATCCATTTCTTCTAAGATGTGGTTGTCCACGTGTATGCATGAGCGGCATTATCATTTTCCAATAGATGAGAGGAAGGTGGATTTTGGTAATTATATTATAATATTAATAATTATTATTATATTTAATATACTAAATCCATTATTTTATAATGGATACGTTGGATTTAGATGAGTAATAAGAAGAAATAAATTGAAAGAGTTCAAGAAAGATAATTACCTTTTCTTTGGTATTCCTCCTTTTAATATTGTATTAAGGATTCATGGAATTGTATTTTAAGAAAAAAATAACCTCTATTTCATGAATATGTAATTTTATAATATATTTGAAAATATTTATTTATATATATATAGTTAAAATATGTCAGGAACATAATACAAGATTTTCTATTTCATAAAAGAGGCAAGGGGCACTCTTTGAATTACTTATAGTTCTAAATTGATACAATTAATTTTCATAGAATAATTTTTTCAAATATATAAAATAAAAATATATAATTTGGATGAGATTAAATAATTTGATCCAATAAAAAATGAACATGTTTTGGTTATGTTTTTACCCTAATATTTTTTTACACCCGTTAACACTTTTGACAATTTCCATGATATCAAAATATTTACAATTTAAGGGTATTTGATTTTACAATAAACGGAATAGTGAACGATAAATGAAATATGGTTGAAATTAAAAACCATATCCCATTAAATTGTGTGAATTTATGTTTTTTATTAATTTTAAATCTTTTACTTAAATGTTGATTATTATAAAATATCATTATTTTCATTTTTATAAATACATGAAATATATAATATAATATGTCTCTAACTCTTGTAAAATGGTTCAACAATGATATGGAGTCTAATATAAGAATGATATAGTCATAATATAATCATCCAATAATTTTTTTATTGTTTTATATATGATTTTAAAACTTTTTATTGGATTAATCTCTTCATTATTAAATTTTAATATTAATAGTAGTAATGACTTTTGTAATATTAAATGATTATAATTTTACTAATAATGTAAAATTTTGGATAATAAATTAAAATTTTGTACATTTTTTGAACATTACCCATACAAACATTCATATTTCAACATTTTTATGATTTTCAAATAATTTAGTAAAATATATTTTTCATAAATTACTATTAATTTATTTTTTAGAACTATTATCATAATTTTACTTTGATAACCAAAATAAAGAAATGGGATTAAAATATAAATCATTAACACAACTCTAATGTGTTATATTTATCTCAAAAACTATCCGTACTGTTTAAATGACCACAAATATTACTTTTAGTGTTTTTAAAATCATTTGCATTCTTTTTTAATTCTTTCACATTCAGTGTGTGAGCATTGAATAAGAATATAAGAAAATTATATCATTACCGAAATTTAAAAATATAATTCCATAATTAAAAAATTCAACAATATTTTAAAAATCCTTTGAACATATTCTAATTTTATCATTAACCAAAAATATTACAGATATTAAAAGCAAGAGTGTGACATTTTTTACTATATCCTTTATTTAAATATTATAAAGTCCAAGATCAAATATATATGGAAAAAATGTAATATTTTATATTTTTGAAATATTATTATAGAAATATATTCATAAAAAAATAACTTCTAAGGTTTCAATAAATTTTAGGCCTTATTGCATTAATTTTAAACCTAATTAAACCATTTTACCTTAACTATGGTAATAAAAATTTATTATGGTTACTATTTACATTGAAAAAAAATAAGTGACCTTTTTAAAAATATTATGTCAAAATTAAAAATATGGAATAAATTTTTGAAGTTTAATTTTTTAGAATATGCAAAAAATAGTTTATGATAAAAATGAAAAACAAAATAAGAAAAGGTTTTTAAGGAAAAAATCTAGTATATAAATGTTTTTAAGCCAAGTTCAACTATAAAGTTGATTCCAATGAAAATAATTTGATTATTCATAGTATAATAGATCTAATTTATCATCTAAACCATTAAAAAGGTACTTTTTAAATTCATGAAACAAAAGACATCCTTCAATAAAAATTAATATATTCAATATTTAATGAAAAATCAAAATTTTCATAAAATTATTTAAAAATTTCACTCTGAAAATTTTTAAATTATAATTTCAAATATGATATATAGTTCATAAAATAAATTTTATAAATGTTAAATAAATTAATTATAATATTGTTTGAAAAAAATGAGTACTATCATTTTTAGATAAATATTTTTTTGAAGAATAAATTTTCTTCAATAAAAAAATCAGTGATTACTTCATAAAAAAAATTTTAATACATTATTTCTAATTAT
Source organism: Viscum album (assembly GCA_963277665.1). NCBI lineage: Eukaryota > Viridiplantae > Streptophyta > Magnoliopsida > Santalales > Viscaceae > Viscum > Viscum album. Next base: position 1,349,363,663 of record OY728132.1, read on the forward strand.
GGAATTGATATATATTTATATATTAATTTACTTATATTCATAATTTTCAGTTAAACGGCTATGTTAAAATGGCAATAAAATAATTATATTTCATTTTTCATTAATTCTCATTATCTAGTGTTATATATAATATAGAATATAATGTTTCTATAAAATATTTAGGTCTAACAATGATAAGTAACTTAAAATACACTAATTAAGTAATGTCGATTTCATGCTAAAAGATATACGCTTTTTGATAAATATGTTCATAATACACTCACCTACATTCATTAGTGTGTAATAATTAAAATTATGAGAATTGAGTTTGTTTAAGGATATAGAATTAAACAACTTACTATTTTAATATATTATTAACTTTAAATAATTCAATGTGTTTGATAGATTTCTCCAAATGCAACATTGAACCCAAAAAAATATGAATTATTTATGTAACTTATAGATATTTCAAAATTTCAATTTAAATTAGTCATTCACTTATATTAAAATGATATAGTTGACCACTTTATGAAATACTTATCTTAATTAAATTCAATTGGCATAGTTAAAAATCAAAGAAGATCATTTTATACATAATATATACTATCCAAAAAAATTACCATTTATAGAATGTGTTTTTTTATTTCCTTAAACTGATCATTAATCGATGATAAAATATAATTTATATCAATAACTAGTTAAAAATAATTCAATTATTAAATGATAGGAAATATGAATGAGGATGTTTAACATTATAAAAGATGTTATTCTCTTATAAAAACTATTCTTCCTTGTATCGTAGTATTTTATGTAAAAGTTAAATTCATAAATTTTAGGATCTTTATTTGAAAAAATAAAAATTATTTTTGGATTCAACAATTTATTATTTTTCTTAATATATTTTTTTAGAATTTTTCTAGAAATATATTTTTGGTCAATACTTCAAAATAATTTTTTTACAAATAATATGACATTTATAACATCATTATTATATAAGTATGAATTTTTAATTCATTGAACATTTATTATAATAAAAATATTCTTTTATAAGTGTATTTATAATTTAAAAAAATAAAAGATATATTTGAAATGTATTGCCTTTAGTTTTTTCCAAAAAATATTTTTAATAATTTATACATTTATTATTTTAAATTTATTTTTTAAATTATTTTTATAAATATATTCTTATTGAATGGATTTATAATTTTTAATTAGTAAATCCAAATTATGTAAAAAGAGACCATTTTATTTTCAATCATAAATGATAAAATGTTTTGGTAAAAACTACCAACCTTGGTAAAAATAAAAGGGGGTGAAAAGTGATTAACCAGGAGGGAATGATGAAAAACATGTTTAACACATGTGTGGGAGATAATGTTTTGGTAATAATAGACCATATACATTCACATGTCCATTATTTATTGATTTTGAGCTTCTTTCCATAAGATTGACTTCCCATTATTCAAATGTTTTTGGTATTTACAAATATTTCATGTCTTTTGTCTTATAAAAGGGTCACTCTTTTCCACACAAATCCATAAACACAGCCCCACTTATTTTGGTAAAAAAATATACCCAATCCTATTCCAAAAATTCCTATCCAACTTCATGTGTTTTTTGTATTCTCAAAAGACTATCCCTCAAAGGCTTAACCCCCTTCACAAAGAAGAAAATATGAGAAGTAATGTTTAACATTCTAACTGCTCCATTATTATTTTAATATCATTATGGGTACTAATTAATCCTCAAGTTTCATTAAAAATCATAAAATTATAATACAAGAATTAATAATATACTATTATCTTATAACAATTATGGTAAAATCATTAATCACATTTCCATTTTCTATTAATAAATGAAAAAAAATCATTTTTTCATTGTGCAGACTATCATCTCAATGACATAACAGATTTTTTCCCCTTCATCACCTTATAAGGATGGTCTTAATATATATATATATATATATATAAGTATTATTTATTTTACATATTTTATATTCTAAAATGAAAAAATATAGTACTCCTTTCCTGGTTCTATAGAAAACAAAACCACCAACCCTATGTAGGTGTGGACTATTGCCTCTATGGAACAATTGATTTATATTTTCATATTAATCATAGAAATACATGGATGTTCATGATAATGGGTTTAATGGATAATTATTATTTATATTAAATTATTAATTTTTTGTAAATGAAGATTTTATAACCAATTAACAATATGGGAAATAAAAATCTATCGTAAATCCAAACATCTAAATCAGCATTCTAAGAGAGAAAAAATGATTGCTTCATATTAATTAATAACTTCATATATATTTTATTCTTAAAATAATTTATTCTAATTAAAATATATCACAGTAATAAAGACTAAATAATATCATTTTTATTCGGGTATAATGATATTACATCTAAATCACTTCATAATCATATATTAAATTATGGTATGTTCTGGTTTAGGTTAGTTTAACCACCTAATCATGCAATGATCTAAACATATATCATAGAGGTTGTGGGAATTTAATTTTTGGTAATATATGATATTTACAAGTAAATAATCATATTTTGTGTTCATTAATATTTATATAAAAATTTAAATCATTATTTAAGAAATTTCCCTTTGTTTGCCAAGAATCAATGAAACAATCCCATTATTGAGTTCATCATTAATTGTTGTACAAAAACTCTCATAGAATCAAATTATACCATAATAACTCTAATGGTTCATTTATTCTAGTTTCATTAAGGATATTTTAATGATGAACTTTGTAACATGAATAAATACCCATACCATTTTTTATGAAACTAGTAAAAATAAATCAATGTTACATAAACCCAATATTGAAAATAATTAATAAATAACCTCAATTAATATAGACAATAATTATAAATGAAAATTATAAATTGAAATATATATTTATAATTTTTAAAATTAAGTGATTAAGATAAATATTTTTGTGATGGATGAGGTTAAATTACATTCAAGGAAGTCAGGACAACAGGTAAGGGTTTCATATCTCAAATTTTCACTTATTGAGACTTATTTATTTTTGTTATCCATGTTTTCATTATAATATTTTATTTAATTACCATTTAATATTTTATAAAATTATTCTCTTAGTTTTATTTATATTTAACTATTTATTTTAAATCATATCCTCTATTTTTTACTTGAATGTTTCATAGGTTTGAAGGGTTTTTTCTCACAATTCTAATTCATTGAGACATTTCACATGTTATCCACCATGTTTATTTTTTATATAGATATTTTGATTTAAAATCCCATTAATATTCAATATTTTATTTTATTTTACATTATGATATAAACAAATCTATATAAAATTCTTTTATTCCTAAGTCTTTTGACATAAGTGTTACCCCAGTCATAAGAGTTTTTTGTAACTCAATATTCAATAATTGGGTTATGATCATTATTTTGAACATAATAATTATCAGTTGGGTATATTCTTAAATTTTAATTAATTATGTACTATTTAATCATTGTTTACATTTTTACCACATAAACCATAGTTTAAAATGTTCTCTGATTTATAGAGTTTATTACCTATAAAGGATATTGATAACTCAAATCACCTTTCATTGAGTTATAATGTTTCATCTTAAATATTATATTCCCATAAATAAGTTTTACTATACTAATTTTTTAAATATTTCTTTATAATCCTCTTTGTGAAAATTATTTTTTGATGAAAATATGGTTTTAAAACCGTTTTTATGATATGGAACTTTAAAAATGGTAACGTTAATGTATTATAAATGTTCCTATTATTAATTAAATGTTTTATATTTTGGTCCTCATTTACTATATTTTTTTCATTTTTAATTATACATTATTGTAGATTCTTATAAAAATTAATATTTTTCAAAATCGTTCATTTCGGCATTTCAAAAGTAACGTTTTAATGATTTATATAAATAAATATTATACATAAAGGTTAAAAATGTTTTCTAAAATATTTTTAGGTGTTTACTGTCATTTTCCGTTCCATATTAAATAGGATTTAGACTCATGGAATTTATTTTTTATTATTTATTCTCTAACATATATATATATATATTAATTTGGGAGATTGAACTCATAGTTTCAAACAATCATATTCCTGATAACCTCTTGTGTAATATTGTTCAAAGCATTATTTTAAATGAATTTTTTTCATCTATGTCAACATCCTTATATTTTTCTTTTGTTACTACGGGGTTTTACCTTTTAAAACCATCAAAATTATTTATCAGGATGGCTTATGTAACGTCATTATCTATCTTAGAAAATATATATCACTTCCTTTGTCTTTCAAAATCATCCACTTTTATATGAATGATTTTACTTCCAATGAATTTCCTCTATGAATACACTATATTTTGTTCCTATGATTGAAGTTTTTCTAATAGTTATTAAACAAATATTTATTCGGTAAATTATTATCATAACAATAGAACACATTCCCAATAAAAGTTTTATTTTATGATTTCTTACATATAAATCTATTAAATATATTTATTTTGGAAAAATTAAAAATATGTATACTTGTTATTGTGGTACGAATTCTTAATGATTTTTTAAGAAAGCTTACTATGTATTGTTTTTTCATCCAACTTCAATCTCAAGATGGGTTATGACCAATTTTTCCTTTTTTTAACATGATAAAAATTATTTTCATTACATATGATATTATTTTAACATAGATGGTTTTTTAAAATTAAAATATGTATTTTTGGTTTATTTTCTTATATGATTAATTAATTTGACATGAATAAGTGATGGATTGATCCTGGTATTATATAGGCCCCAGATGCATCAGTATATCTCAAAATACAGACATGTTTTAGTATTTTAGTATTTTCCATTATAGAATAATATATTTCCTTAACAGTGGGATAATGATGTCTAGTATCACAACGTCATAGCTTATGGTATGGAATTATTTTTATGATATTATTCATGTCATTGCAACAGAACAAGTTATTATTATCTGTGCGATCTTTTAATTTATGTTGTTATCCATGTATTTATCATTCTTTTGGTTTCATTTTATTATATCATTATTTTTTATTATTTATTCCTATAATAATATTTTTTTCATGTATATGCCATGATTTTCTCAAATATATTTTTTCCCCAAACTAATCATTTGATCTCACCCCTTCTTCTATTTCAATTTCCCTAAATTATGTATAAAATTATTACATAGAATATTTCTTAGAGGTTATAATGTGTGGGGTAATATTGGGAGATGATTAAGTTCTATTATGGATTAATTATTTTATTATATACTAAAACAAATGACCATTAGTTGATGAATAAATGAGATTTATTAGTCTTTGGTTTTTCCTAATTCTATAAATCCTTAAACATAAAAGGTATCAAGAATATATGTAATGAAATAGTTTCTTTATATAATGTAACTATAATATAGTTCTCTCTATAAATGTATAATTGGTATCAAACTCTCTTTGTGATGTATCTCTTTGTGAGAACAATATCTGAGAGAGAAAGTAAAAGGAATTATAATATTAAAATACATTATACAAATGTTATTATATGTACATATGATATATTTCATGTGAGTTTCCCAATGGTTTATGAGTTTTGTAATTTTTTTCAATAAGATATCAATGATGAAGAATATAGTTGAATATCAAAAATAAAATTTATCAGAATGGAGAACCTACTATGTAAAAGAGATCGACGAAGTTGATGAGCCAATGGATGAATGGAAAATTCATTTTATGGGTTAAGTTGATTTTGAGCAGATCCATATATATTTTTTCATAGAAAATGGATTTATAGTTGATGTTCAAAAATTATAGCATTTAGATTTATGTATGTAAGGTTTTTACTACCATATCTGGATGAGTTTCAGATACTTTTTGGTGACTTATTGTGGAATTGATTATATGGATATGAATATTGAATATGATTGTTAATTGTGATAGACCAACCTCTAGATTATAATTCCTAAAGAATATTGTTTGTATATAAGTCTCTCTTAGATGATGTTCTATTAAATAAATTTATTTATAATTGTAATAGTTTTTAAAAATAATGAAAAATTAATTAGAATCTCTGTTATTAAATCATTGTTTAAGTTTGAAGCTATTTTTATGAAAATGAGGTAGTCGAATAATTCTTGAAGTAATATTTTTTTAGTTGAATTAAATGATGAAAACAAATTATTTATTACTAAAACAATAATAATAAATTCTTGAATGGTTTATTATAATTTGGATAAATCTTAAATTAAAATGTATCAAGTTTATTTAAGAGGATGAAACTTAAAAATGGAATTATAATTAATTGGATAATATTGAGACATTAAGAAATATATTATTAAAAAAAAATTATGCAATTTTAGATAGATAAATATAGATGGTACAAAGCTACATAATAATAACTCTGGAAGCTAAAAAATCTATATATGATTAAATCTATAAGTATTATAGATGCGTAAGATTACATCAAAAGTTTATTTGTTGTATAAGTGTAATCCAGAGGCTATGAAAGGCTAAATTTGGAAGATACAGAGCTATGTGAGAATAACATAAGAAGTTAGAATGGCTATGTTAGAATAAAGTTTTCTATAATTGGACTATTTTAGAATAACTCAATGTTATATAAGAATAATTTTAGTCCATGTAAGAGTAAAAGGAATCTCACATAATATTTCTTGGAGTTTACATATGAATAACCTTTTTGAAATAATCCGATATATTTTGATAATTTCAAATTGATATTTCCAAAGGATATTTAAAACTTGATGATTCTATATAATTTAAAAGGCTTTAAAAAAACAATAATTATGAAATATTATGATACAATCCAAGATTACATTGATCTATAAAGTAGAAGACTATGTCCTAAAGATGAATAAATAACATAAAATATATACAAGTAATATTTATTATTATTTTAGTGGTTTTTATAATGTAAATGTAAACATAAACATGGTATGAAATAATTATGTAACTATATGAATAATAAATGATGGTAAATTAAATTATAATAATTAAATTAATAATAAATATCCCAAAGATTTATCAGTTTTTAATAAAAAATAATTACTATAATAAAAAAATTGACTCCTTGGTGTGAAATGATTTTTTCATCAAAGAATGTGATTACGCGGGTTAGCTCGATGTGGTCCAAAATTACCCCAAAGTTATATTCATCCTTGGTTGATTAACATGTGAGGGTTTAAATTCACACTAATATTTTTAAACCATCCTTATAACACAACACTTCTATTTTTTCATTATTATGCCTTGAGGACAGGGAATTCTCAAATATTACACCTTTTGGATATTATTATCATTATGGTTTTTTACTTATGATATCTATTAATAGTGAATAAAATTAATGGGAATGTTAATTAATTACATTGATTGATATAAATGTCATTTTAATAAAAAAAATAGATATTTAAACCACAGATTGATGATAATTAATACAATTGTTAATTTATAAGAAACCAATAAATTCATTTTTAATAAATTAATTTAGTGTTGTATCATTTAATATATGTAAAGGATCTCGATAATGATATTAACACTACATAATTTTTTGAGTAATTTTTTATATAAAATATAATATAAATTAATAAAAAATAATTCTAGTGGTGAATCAAATTAGAAATGAAAATGTGTTGAAAATTAATAGAATTGGGGAAATTATCCATAAATTCAAGATAAACATTTTTTGATATGATATTATAAAAAAATAAAAAAATATTATTTTTTAATGTAATTTATTGTGTGTAAGAAATAACAAAAAATGGGTTGATATATTAAAATTTATTTACCGTTTAATATATTTAAATGGGATTCATCATAAGATTTATAAAAAAATTAATATTTTTAAAGAACAAGAATTTATTACTCAACAAAAATTAATTATTTTCTATGACTTGGTAAATTTAAATTTTTAACTAACATGGAAATTTAGATAGTTATCTTATTAATATATATAATTATATGTGTAATTTATTATGACAAGTAATGTGTTTTATGAGAGGCGCATGATGAATAATAATGATATTAAATTATAGAGAATATACTAATGAGATTAATAATGATAAAATAATATTCAATAGATGATTAAATATTTTCATGATAGGGTTTTTATTATTTAAATATTGATATATATATTCTAGTGAAGATAGTGAAGAATGATATCATAAAAAACTAAAATTAATATAGGTGACCCTTTTTTATAATGATACAGATAAATTATGGGAATATTAGAAAAATGTTATGATGATAGTTTAGGTCTCTTAAGATGATATATATATTATAAATGATGTTTATATTGATATTTAAAACCTTATAATGGGGTTAATTTAATAATTCTATACATAGCATTTAAATTTTATAGAATTACAATTATATTTCTATGAGCTAGGAATTTTGAAAAAATTGGGCATGATATGAAGTCTTTAGATTGTTGTGTAAGAATTTTTATTTGATATATAAATGGGATCATTTTACTTGAGTAAAGTGTTTAATTTTTTGACACATCTACTTGGAAGGTGTTGTAATCCAGTGATCAGAGGATATTAATAGAAATGAAATAGTGCTTTGATTTCACATATACTCACCCACTAACTCATCATATAGTGATATAATTCTATGCATCCTTCTCTCTAACTACTCAAGGTAGGTAATGGTAATGACTTATAAATGTGTTTATTTTTATTCGATCATATTACTAGGTTTTGGGTTATTAATGATATAAAATATCATGTGAAATGGTGATTAACATGAGTGTTTACACTTTTTCTCACACATAACTTTAGGATCATGGAAGATGAAGATTCCCTAACAATTTACTCATTTCACCTACACCACTGGGTTTAAGGGGGACCTAATAATCAGAATGACATTGGTCAATGTTTTTATTCTTCAAATATATCTAATATGAGAATAAGAGAATAATGGATTTGTGTATTCTACTTATATGTTTGTATGGTGCATTTTGGGTGAATCATTTTGTAATAAAATCATTTAAAGGATGTGAGATGATATTATTATTTATAATATTATTTTTATTTCATGAATACTATTCATAGGTGGGGAAGATAAGATTCATCTTCTATATTATAGTATGAATAGATTTTTATGGTAATATCTAGGGTCTCCTCTCAGGTGATAGGGGTACAAAATTGATCTTTGAGGACTTTGTGATAGTATTATAAGATGTATCCCAGTGGGGGACTTTCATATAATTATAAAAATGCTGAAATATTTTACATATCAAAATGTTATTATTTGCTGAAAATATTGAATGTATGTTATGGGTAATAAGATAAGGATTGATAATGAATGTCATTATGATTTATGATGGAATTTTATAATTTTTTTGTCCACACATTGTTTAGTAATGATATATATAGACACTAGTACTCCATGGGGTTAGTTCAGTTCTTAGAACAACTATATTGACTGTTATTGCTCACACTTACAAGAATACCCAAGAATTATCTACACTTCTGTTCAAAAAATACAGTTCATGTGGATGGTGAATAATATTATAGGTTGGATTCATAAAGAATATATGGTAGTTGTTGTCATATATTATTCACTATGAACCCAACTACCATATTTTCTTTATGAATCCAACCTCATAGAGTATTCACTATGATAAAAAAAACCTCATGTCGTTAATATTTTAGATTATATCTATTTAGGATGTTTCAGTTTTATAAAGTGATTTATATTGCTATATTATGTAATGTAACATGGATTTTTACAATATATCCCCCTATAATGATTATGTCAATGATGATAAATAATGTAGGGAATCAAGTGTGCTCCAAGATTGATAAAGGTTTGTGACTATCACTAATAGTCGAAAGACTTCTCTTAGGGAGTGATTTACCCAACAGTGGTCCATTACATAAAAATTATAAAAATATTATAATAACAATAATCATTAGAAAATAATAATAACATTCTCAATAAAGTAAATACATTATTCAATAAATTACTATATGAGTCATACATTCAAACAATACTTTAAAGTAAAACCCAGACAGTAATACATAAATGTTGCAATTGAAAAAAGAAATGAATAAAATTATGAAAATTCCCTCTTTATGGAACCAAATGTATATATATATATCCAATATTTATCCCTATTTAATCCCCTAGATACCAATTCCTCGCCTTCAATTTCATGAATATAATTTATATGCACAAGTTTTGTATACATACATGGAATGATATTAAATCCCTAGTATATACAACTAAATATAAAAAATAACAGAGGGTTTAATGTGAATACATATAAATAATGTAATGATTTTAAATGATTTAGAAATATCATTTTCATCATGTAAATTAACTATTAGGATTTACCAAGTCACATAAATAGTCTAATGCCAAATGTGTCTTGTGTTGGTATAATCCTCTTTTATCAATTATGGAATGAATTATCCAAACCCAAAGATCATAATAATTAAATGAAAAACAGATATAATAATATGAATTCTTAGGTATAACACAAATACAAGATAAATATATGTCCCTCATATCAATATCTCATGTTTCATCCTAACTCGTGGCTCCCTACAAGTGACCAACATCATGGAACTTTTTAGAATAATGGAATCATGGTAAAAAAACCCACAATAATCTTTATTTTGACCATTATATATTTTAAATCATTCCCAAGTTATCTAACATGAATAACACATTCACTTTTCTAAAAAATAAAAAACAACTTTAATTAAAATCATGCCTTTAAATGTTAAAAAACTATTTCCAATAAGAAATCATCACATTAAATCCAAATATCTTAATGATAAAAGTCTGTATAAACCCATAATTAATTATTAATGTTAATTAGATTGGTTTATCACTTATGAACAATTATAAACACTTAATAATACTTATATTATAGAATTTAACGTAAAAAAAACATTCTTAATGTCAATAAATTAAACCAAAATAATTCAATAGAACACGTGCATGCAATGAAATGAATTTATATATAAGAAAATAACACTTTTCATATAAATTAGATATTAAAACACTAAATTTAATCCTCATAATAATTTAATTAATTATACATTAAATCATTATGTTATATATACATGTTATTTTATCATTTCCCTTGTTAATTCCTTATTTAACCTTAGGAATTATAGAAATTCACAATTAAAATAAATGTATAACATGTTCACATCTCTAAATCTGTAATAAAAAATTATTCTATACAATTAAAACTAATTTTTCATTTCACATAACTCAGTTGAATTTTCAAATCATAGGATTAGTTAAAAATAAATATTAAATCACTAAATTGAAAACCAAGGAGTGCAAGAGGTCACCTAAAAAACACAAAACAAACCATCCACGTTTAGGGAGAAATATTAATTACATATAGAATATAAGGACTCCATAAAATCAGTAAACTAGAAGAAAACAAGATGAATTTGAACATGGAAATTATTAGACCATGACCTCTTCACATAAAATTATAAGGAACACAAATATTTTACCCATATAAATTCAACTCCACCAATGCATTGAATTCTATCAACAAATGAGATTTAAATCGCCAGTTGAAGGTAAAGGTGGAGATAATGATATTGGGTAGGAATAAATTCATAAGAACAACCCCCAGAATACTAAAATCTATCATTTAACTAAAATATATTGATATATTATTTAATAAAAATAACCACATTAATAAAATTCACCAGAATCCTATATGGTACCAAATATATAGCCATCGGGTACCCACCGGTTGGCCTAAGGAATCCTAGCCTTTTCTTTATCCACTGGTTACTCGATACCATAGCACTACATACCTTGTGTCACAAACAATAATTTATAGAAAGTTCCACCATCAATCCCCCTCGCATCTACATTATTCACTTATAACCCTGGAAAACGATTTATAATAAATTTAAATTAACTCAAGAAGCATAAAAAATAAAAATAAATAAAATTACCCCAAAAACATGTGTCATTAAATATTTGCTAAGGATTCTCACCAGTGAGACTCAATACCATGACTCATTAATTAATGATTCCAACCATTGACACCTCGTTTCCTCTTCTCATTCTCATGTATCATCTTGATCACGTGCTTCATTACGTAAAACACATAGATGTGGCATGGAATTTCCTAACAAACTATTCTTTCTATGACCAATAATACACAATAGTATCTCTATAAAAGATTCATATAAATCTAGTTCCAAATAATCACATTTATTCATATGATATAGATTCGATTATGTTTAATATTTCACGGCAAATAAAAGGCATCATGATTAAAAATATTCAACATAGTTTTTTATAAAGTGTACTAAATTTCCTTAAATTTCTCCCAAATCTATAATAGTTCAATAAACCATGTATCTAACTTCCCTTCATTACCAATTCATTGAGGTCCCCTCTAAGGTGATACAAGAAGAAACATGTGATATTGAATAACAAAATAAGTAGGATGGTGTATATGATCTACATATGATTACAACTAATTCAATGTCAAAATTAATCAATTATTTATCATTTTCACTCGATCAAAAGTATCTTTGGCCATACTAGGTCCAAAGAATGATACATCACCAACATTCATCCAATAAAAGGGGAACTGATAAGACCTTCCTTATAAGGCATCAAATCGATCCACATAAATTTAAATTTTATGACTATTAATAAAAATACTATCAAGCCCACATAATAATGCCATTAACCACTGAAAATAAGAATTTAACCATGTTGAATATCCTTAAAAATAAGAATGGTATTCCAAATGTTATAATACATTATAGATGATAAGTTCTTATAAAATTCAATTCAGAAACGAAATCTATAAAAAATAATTTATATAATAAATATGTGAATATAATTTTATAATCAAATATATTATTTTTAAGTATCCAATGAATTCATACTATTTAAATTACATTAAGAATCCTCTATATCTAAGTCTCTCAAATTAAAATAAAATATAAAACATAATTTAGTTATTAATTATTGAAAAAAATTACATCCTTCTCATTCAATGATCTCAAAAAAATCATGAAATCCATACTAAAATATTTTAATTTCCACACTAGAAATGTTATTGAATAAATATTACCCACTATCCATTTATTTTCCCCATTCGCACACTAAAAATGGTCACCTAGAAAAAAATCCAACCATGCATCACTTCATACATGGCCATCATATTTATAACCAATAAATATGGTATAATTTTGTAAATCCTTTATGAAATTTCTATTTATAAATGTTAAAATATCTTATTACATATTATCACTGATTGATCAAAAAAATTATCCATTAAAATATAAAAAATAACCAACACTAGTTATCCACCCAGGAATCTTCTCTCCATCATATAATATTGCATATTAAACCTATAATTCATAATATAAATTTTTACCTTCATTCCCTAATTCCATAAAAGATGAATTTATCGTTAAATTAAAAATAAAAACATGGAGTTCCTCTAAAAGTATGTTAATATGTATCTCTGTGAATAATGATATAATCTTACCTTTATTTATTGACTCACAGTTTACATCAATCAGAGACATCATTACCCAAAATGTCTAAGATCGGGGCAAACCTAGTCCAATAAAAAATATTAATAAAAAGTTAATGGTATAATGAATTTCAGCATTTACAAGGGATTTTACAAATTCGAGATTGGGAAACCCCTCGTATGTCATCATTCACTATTGGTGTGCAATAATATAGGGCCCTAAAGGCCCACATTGTGATTTCTTCAGGGACCTCCTCTTTTTCAATATATATTCCACCTAGTTAGACTCCCCATAATCATATAAAACAAGAATATTAATCTATTTAACAAGATTCATGCTAGTAACCCAGTAAGGAATATTCCTCCATGGTACATTTCTTTTTCTTATTTTGAACACCATAACCACATTTCCCATGTCAGATTCATTCCATAAATCATTCAACTGGTTCTAGAAATCATTCTAAATTGAATAAAAAGTATCTTAATGTTTAGATTCACAAGTTATCCCTAATCTAATATAGTGGAAAAAATAAACCCTTAACAAAACCACAATAATTTTGAAAGATGCCTCTACAACCTGTTGGACCAGGCAAGCCTAAGGTTGCACCATAAACACTTTTCTAGCAGTATATGTCATATCTAAATCAATATATATTTATAAGTATATTTATATATATATTTATATATATTAAACCCATATACACAATCATATGTTTTTATATCACTAACAAACAATATTCTACACTTTTTATGGTTGAAAAATATAGAAAACTTCTTACTAAATAGTTAATTCATCCAACTTTTGAGCGCATGAAGAACTATAACCAACTAAAGATAATTAGTAGGGTATTTATTCTCATAAATCCTAAGCAAATGAGAACTATATTCCTCTACTAATATATCTTACATAAAATAAAAATCTAAACACCCATGGGATCCATAAAAATAGGGCACATAATATTATCCTACATCTAGTAAAATGATAACATGTATTAATGTCAATCTATTTTTTATCTCCTAAAATATTGCCTCTAACTTTTCATACCTCTATAATTTCATTTCATTCCTAGTATTCTCTATAATCATTTGTTAAGTGAGAGTACTATTAAATTAATTGATGTCAATAACCTATATGTACCATGAAAATCGGGATCTCAACAAAAGTCATGGGAATCTTCCAAGATATCATAACAAACACTTTATTAGGATTCACTTATAAATACCCTAGCTCTAGTATCCTAGTTCCAGTGGTTACAATTTAACATTGGCACCAGAAACAATGAATCATATCCTGAAATACTGAACTGTTTATTATTCTTTGTAAACTAGATACATAATTAAATCTCATATTACATTTGAAAACATAAATTAAATCATTATAAAAGTAAATATTTGGAATCCTTGAAATTATTAAAATATTCGTTTTTTATATCCTAGGGAAAGGAAAGAAAATAATGGGTGAGATCAAGCTATCAGTAAGGATCACATATAGTGTAATATGTAATGAATAAATAAGGGGTAATCAATATATAATAGTAAATAACTAACAACACATTCCATTTAATCAATAACATGAGATAAAATACTAATATGGATGGAATAAATGATGATAAAATATTTCAATATAGTTAATGACATGATATTAAAACTTATCCATAGATGATATAAATATTCAAAAAATAACATCTAAATCAATAACTAATCTAAAAATGATGGAATTTTTAATTCTGAGCATCATAAACATACTGTTAATGATTCATGCCAAGACATCTTACATAAATGGGTAAGATCTCAATCAAATACCAACACTCAAATGTCTCGTAATACCTTCTAATTCATTGAGGGTCTATAGTGGGAATATCCAATCACATACTAATTCCAATGAATTCATCTGATGAAAGGGGATAATAAAAATGAAATACATAATTAACATAAAAATTCGTATAGAGAAACAAGGATATAAAATATTAATATTTCCAAAGTCAAATAGATTATAAACCATCGATAGAAATAATAAGTATGGTATCATTATTACATATCCCTAGTGTATTATAAGTTAAACAAATATTTATTATCACTAATGAATTAAAACACCATAAAATGGTTGTTAAAAAATTTCTTCCAAAAAGTAACCATTTTCCATTGAAAAATACATTTAAAAACAAAAATAAATCTAAAACTAGGTGTAATTTTTTTGATTTTTTGTATTTTTTAATTATAGGGGATTATTACGAGACCACGATAATTGACGGAATGTGATTTTGAATCCTGGAGTGCATGGAATGATCTGTCGAAGAAAATGTTAATCTTTAAATTGAGCGAGTGAGTAGTTTTTTCTAAAAAAAATGGAATAACTCTTAAAAGGGTGTCTGGATCAGAAATCTGAGGGCAGCATTGCATTTAAGATGGAGGGATTGCCCTTTGAGTGACTTAAGATTAGTCGGTGCAGGACTCTGGTGAGAAAACCCAAAAATGGTATAACCGTAAATAAAATAATTAAATAAAATTATTTTATTTTTCAAATGCTTATAACTCATGAATGGTGACTCACATTGAAAATCTGAGAGCACCATTGATCTTGTGAGGGAATGATTTCCTTAAAAAATTCCCAACCTTGGATGGCGCGGGCCAATAGTGGAAGTTTGTTTTTGGACGTAAATAAAATAATTAAGTAGCAATTATTTTATTGTTAAATTATTTAACTCCTAAACACTAACTCAGATTTAAAATACAAGAGTACCATTGATCTATTGTGGGATTTTTACTCTTAGGAAGAGCCAAAACTTGATTGGCATAGGCCGAAGGTGCCTATTAATAATTTTATGAACTTTTTTAAGGTAGGTTTAGTTAACGTTCTAGCGGTGATTTCTATATTTTGAACCGATGCTCGGATTAAAAATATGAAGGCATAGTTCAATTCACAGTGCTGGTATTTTCTTGAGGGAAGCTTAACATCAACTGGGGAGGGTCGAGCGAAAAAGTTAATTTTTGGACTTTACAAAAAAAAAATCTCAATGAGTTATTTTATTTCTTTCATGTAACTATTGAGGATGGTGGTGAGACCACTGGGTTTTCAGACCATTAAATGGATAGTTACACTTGGTTGTGTAACTACACCATAGAGAGAATTAATAGGTTCATTAATTTAATTCATTAATTAACCTCATTAATTGTTCGGTGTATTGATCCTCTCTTTCTTCTATTTAAATGAATCTCGGGCATGGTTTTTGGCACTCAAGAGAGGAACCTCTCATGAAGTTGCATGGCATCTACCACCAACCTAGAACGAGGCTTCGATGACCGTCGGAGGATTTGATGATGAGTGCCAAAGGATGGGAACCTTCGTCCGAAATACCCTCGGACGTGGACACTCTTTCCTTGTCTGTAGTGACTTCTAACGATCTCAAGGTATGGGAATTTTTTAAGAGTTAAATCTTTCCATATCATTTGATGATTTCAAACCATTTCCATGTTATTATGCGAATGTGGAGGGATTGGGCCAAGAAAACAAGGCCCAGACCCTCCTCCTATCAAAGTGTTGGTTACGTTTTACATGGGCGACCAAAAGATGTGGCGGCAAGGTGGAATCGAGGGACGCACAGTGTAGGCAATGTTCTGGGTTTCCCATAGGTGTAGATGAGAATAAAAATGGATCACTGAAGCTTCACCAATGGCCCGCGGAAGCTTTGTCGATGTGGCAGCACCGGGTACCAAGGGAGGCGGTGGCCGGCTCCCACTGGCCATGAATGGACAGCAGTGCCCAAAGGTGCCATGGCGGACAAGGGGATGTCGTCCAGCTCCAGCCATGATAAAGTAGGGAGGCATGCTGTAGAGTAGGGTTGCAGCCTAAAGCAGTAAAATATGGCGGACTTACGCCCATGGGTTCATTGCTGGTTGGTCCTTTTCTGCTTAGTTACACTTAAATAGAGTTATATACTAAACCAAACATATGTTTTATTAACCGTTTATGGTACCAGAACCCTTAGGAAGAGCCAGACCTTTTCTGATACTCCACTTGAGTTTTGGAGAAAGTTGGAGAATGGCCAGGTTGGATTGACCCCGAATCCAATCGGGCCCCTGACACTAAAATTCTTATAACTCACAGACCGGGCGTCTGATTAACACATCATCTTATGTTTTGAAACCCTTATTACATGGCAGATCATTAGGTTAATTATTCATGGGACTTCTTTCCAGTTAAAATATGACTGAGGGATTGAGGTGTGGATCCTCCCAGAATCAAGCGTGCTTTGTGTGGGAATCTGGTGGATGGCTGTGAGGTGGAGATTGGAGACAGATCTTATGGGGTTTAGTACCTAAAGATCCAGTGTGGGTCATCACTGAGGGATCCTGTGTGGGTCAGTGCTGACTGATCCTGTGTGGGTTAGCACCTAGCGATCATATATGGGTCAGCACCTAGCGATCTTGGGTGGGTCAGCACCTAGCGATCATGTGTGGGTCATCACCTGTGTGGGTTAGCGCTCAATGATCATGTTCATGTCAATGCATACCTATCCTATGTGGGTCTTGTTGGGGT
This sequence comes from Viscum album, assembly GCA_963277665.1. NCBI lineage: Eukaryota > Viridiplantae > Streptophyta > Magnoliopsida > Santalales > Viscaceae > Viscum > Viscum album. Next base: position 1,349,381,697 of record OY728132.1, read on the forward strand.
TAGTACCTACTAATCTTGTGTGGGTCTTGCGGGAGTTAATACCAATAGATCCTATGTGGTACATATCATGTGTTATTCATTAGTAGAGACTCTTAACCAAATAAGACGATCTAGCTTACAACTAATCATTTTTACTTCTGTACTTAAGTTATACCTGGTGTGAGTTGTCTTCTGCTTTGTTCTTTGTGATTGAGATCATGATTTGTGGTTTTTTATTTATGAAATTATGTGAGAACTTTTGGGGTCTCGGGGTATCTAATGGGTATTGTTATACTCACCCCTAAAAGGGCTTCGCTCGTACCTTGTTGTGTCTTGTGCAGATGATAGACATCTTGACTGAGTCTTGAGGAGTCAGGGCTAGATGGTGCTTTGAGGTTATTGTAAGATGGCATAGAAGGTGATCGGTTGACGTGAAGAGTTTCAGTGACGATTTATACCTACCCTTTAGATAGGATCCTTGGCAGATGACCTCAGGAGCTGATTTCCCTTTTTTGTTTTTTATTTTCAGTTGGGCTTATATTCTGGCCCCTTTTTCTTTAAGTAATTACTATATAACTCAATGGTGGTTTTAGTTGTGGTTGTATATTTCTTATTACATTGTGATTTACTTGTGATCAGTGTGCTTATCTGTGTGTGTATAGGTTTTGAGGATATTCCTTCCCATTTTTAGGGAAATTCCCTTTCGGTGCTAGTATCCAGCCATTGTCCAATGGAAGGCGGGCTTTGGGTAGTCATGGAATGGGCCCTGGGGGATGGGTCGTGACAAAGTGGTATTAGAGAGGTTCAGTTCTATCGGAAGAAAAAAGAGTCTATGTTTTCAATGGAACAATAGTGTTAAGTGTCATGAGTATGGATTTCTGTCTAGGGAGTCCAGTATTGGTGCGGTGACCAACGTATCCATACACGAGGACCCTGAATTCTGTTTTCTAACTTGGTAAATGAAAACACGAATTGTGTGTGTTTTTGAAATTTTTTTCTTTTGATCTATTTCTATTCATCTCACTAGGTATAACTTATAGACTATTGTTTATCTTGATTTTCTTTCAATATTCCTCCACGCGGATAGCCATCCATGATTCAAATGCATGACCATGAGGATGGTAAACAGTGAGAGGAGGCTTCATTACAAGGATGGTTTCCCAATATGGTACCTTCGGGCAGCATCCTAGTGATACGACTTCCAGTGGGTCTGTAGTTACTACTGGTGCTACCGGTAGAGGACACAGATAGGCTTAGTGACTTACACAAGTTTCAATGAAATATACCCCTTAGGTTCTGAGGTGATCTAGAATCACTAGCAGTTAAGGACAAGCTTGAGGTGGTGAATGAGTTCCCATTCTACCAGGGAACATTTAGATTAAAGGGGGGTCCTGGCAGTGCGCATTCTATGTGTCTCATAAGGGTGATGGCAGGGTGTAGATTACCCCTATCTTATGGTGAGGTGACTTTTCCCATGGATAGAGCTTGAAAACTTCCTCAGAGAAGGGGTTCTCTTTCCAGGAAAATCTAACGGGGTATGTGTTCCCAAGAGATTTTACATTTTTTATAGGAATACATGTCATTAATTAAGTATTCATTTAGGTGTACTAACCATTATAGGTACTCGATGAATAAAATACGAAGAGTGCTTCAAGGTTCAGACCTCTAAGCAAGTCATGTTTTGGGACAGTTGAGCCAACACTATTCCACTATGCATTCCTTCTTATGTTAGGGTGATAGAGAGAACTTTTGTGGTTGAAAATTCTTTGGCTGAGTAGATGCAACCAGTGAATGTCAGTAGTGGGAAATCAGGAAACCATCATCAGTCTCAGAGACTTATATGCGTAAAATGTTTTGTGAAGAGTAAGTGATAGGGACATATGAATCTACAGGGTAGTGGATGTGGAAGGGGGTCTAGAAGATCTTCATGAAGTGGTGTGCATTTGAAATGTTATAACCACCACCCCATTGTGGTCCCCAACATACTTAGGGTGTTGAAGGAAAGGAGAATGGAGTAAATGCATATGATCAAGGAGTGTGACCCAAGGGCTCCATGAAATATTTGAGGTACGATCTATGTCTACTACTAGCTACCATAATTAATAGACATATGTACTAATAATTCTTTCTAGTCACGACTCTTGTTCTAGACCTAGAGTTTATGGTTAAACTGTTGACTTGACCCTTACATCTGGATATACCTGAGAGGAGACTCGGTAATCACCCTTATGACAATGGTGTGATCTGACCCCTGAGATGAGAGTTTCGATTGGAATAACTTGGTGACAGCGTCGAGGCCTTACGTTGATAGTTTGGGTATGCACTGGTCATCCACATTTCATGCTCAGGTTGATTGTTTTAGGGAAAATGGATGTGGTATATCTATAGCATTGGAATGATCTTCTACTTGGTCGGTGAAAAAGGAAACCTAGGTAGCATGGGATAAACTTTTGAATAGTAGCGTACAACTGATCACTCTTGAGTTAGCTACATTACCCTCATGGCAGCAGGAGTTTTGAGTTTTCAATTCCCAATAGTAGTTGTAGAGTGCAGGAATATCCTTTCTAAAGATGTTTCCAGGATTACCCTTATATAGAGAGAGGGAATTCTGCATTGGCTTGTAACCAGGGGCGACACTGATATCTACAACTGTATATCGGATGGCTCCCATGGAACTTCTAGAGCTAAGAGTATAATCGGGAGAATTGTATGGAAGGAATTAGTAAGACCCAATTTTTGAGGTTATGTATTTATTACAAGCACTTTAACAAAGTGGTCATGAAGAATGATTACCCACTGCCAGAGGGTCAATGGCACAATAATCAGTTAAAATGGGTATCCTTTTCACGTGGATAGAAAGGTTCTTGTAGTATTTTCAGAAGTTGAGACAACGATGATGGTTGGAGTCCCACCAAGACTATGACTTTGAGATATTCTATACTACTAAGAAGGGGGACATGGTGGTGGATGCACTCAGTAGGAGGTCTGGTTGGCAATTGCTGAGTGAGGTGACAGAGCAGCTAGCCATGTTTCATCTGTCCTTTGTGTATAGTGATGGAGCAGCTTGCCTTTAGTCGATGACTGTCACTCCCCTACTCCTTTAGTGAGTTCAGGAAGTATAGCATGGGGATGTAGATTGTGATACCTGACATGCTCTAATATCTTCAGGACAGTCTCATGAATGATTTTCTGAATGTGGAGAGCATTTCATCCTTTTCAAAGGACACACCATGATACCAGTGACACTACGAGTGGAGGTGATTGAGGGAGTTACACATATCCCCTTTTGAGGTACATTTGGGTGTGGAAAAGATGTACCAGGACCTCCGACATAAGTATTGGTGGATAAGGATGAATAAACTGGTGGTAGAGTTCATACAGTTATGCCTCACATTTTATAAAGTGAAGGATGAGAATTAGGTTCCATCATGCTTGAGTACAACTTTTTATCCCTAGACTGATGGAAAAAGGGAGTGGACAATACATTCTTTGGAGGACATGCTTCGTGCTTGTGTCTTGGATTTTGGTCACAGTTGGGAGGATCACCTACCACTAGTGGATTTCTCAATCCACAACAGTTATCCCTCTACCATTGGATTGAAATTGTTTGATACGTTGTACAGGTGACCATGCAGATCACCTCTATACTGGACAAACCCATGGGAGTCAGCACTTATGGGTCCAAAGTTGGTACAGGTTACCACTGAGAAGATGCAGATCATCCGGTAGAGGCTAAAGACTGCATAGATAATGCATAATTCTTATGCTGACCAGATATGAAGACCCTTAGAGTTCAATGAGGGATACCATTTCTACATATGGGTCTCGCCACAATGAGGATTCTAGAGATTTGACTAGGGCGGAAAGCTATCTCTGAGGTTTATTAGACATTTCCAGATTCTCAATAGAGTAGGCAAGGTGGATTACCGCCTAGATCTTCCCCCACAAATACACTGAGTGAATAATGTTTTCCATGTGTCATAGCTGAAGAGACGCATGAATGATCCATCGCATGTTATCGATTATGGGGAGTTGGACTTTGATGATGGGGAAACATTTACGGAGTTCCCGGTGGAGATAGAGGATCGACAGGAGAGAGTCCTTCATGGATGGTCGATCCCTCTTGTGTGAGTTTGATGGCAACAGGGGAACCTCTAGGAGAGGACGTGGGAGTGGGAGGCTCAGATTCGTGCTCAATACCCTCATGTGTTTTATTTTCCTTAGTTTTGGATTTCAGGGATGTAAATCCCTATTCTGGGGAGTATGTGTTGTCCCTAAATTTCAATATAATTTTTTTAACTGTATTGGATTATTTCGAGACAATGAAAATAGACGGCATGTGATTCCAAGGCCCGGAGTGCCCAGAATGATCCATTGAAAAAAATGTTAAGATTTAAATAGCACGCGTGAGCAGTTTTTCTAAAAAAGTGGAATAACTCTTAAATGGTTCCCCATATCAAAAATCCAAGGGCATCATTGTGTTCAGTATGGTGGGTTTACCCTAGGCAAGACTTATGTTTTGTCGACGCAGGCCTCTAGGAAGAAAATCCCAAAATGGAATAACCGTAAATAATATAATTAAATAAATTTATTTTATTTTTTTAAATATTATAACTCATGAACGATGAATTAGATTGAAAATATGAGACCACAATTGAGGTCATGATAGTACTCTTTCCTTTTGAAGATCCTAACCTTAGCTAGCACGGGCCAACAGTTGAAATTAGTTTTTGGTCATAAATAAAATAATTAAGTAGGAATTATTTTATTATTAAATACTTTAACTCTTAAACGGTAACTGGGATTGGAAATCTGAGAGTATCGTTGAGCTCATGAGGGTGCGTTCCCCTTAGGCAGATCCTAACATTGAACAGTGCGGGTCAATGGTGGATATTAATAATTTTTTGAACTTTGTTTAAGGTATGTTCTGTAAACGTGTGGGCATCAATTTGTTTCTTTTCAATCGGTGCATGGATTAAAAATATTAGGGCACCGATGAATTCGCAATTCCAGAATTCGCTTAAGGGAATCTTAACTTCGACCAGAAAGGGTTGAAAAAATGTTAATTTTTGTACTTTACAAAAAAATAACTCAATGAGTTATTTTATTTATTTCTTGTAACTGTTGAGCGATGGTGGCAGGACCGCTGGGTTGTCAAAACATTAAATGTCCAATTACACTTGGTTGTGTAACCGCACAATTGGGAGAATTAATAGGTTCGTTAATTCAATTCATTAATGAACCTTATTAATTGTGTGGTGAATTGATCCTCTCTTTAGTTTATTTAAACAAAACTCAGGCGTGGGTTTTTCTCACTCAAGAGAGAACCTCGGACGAAGTGTTGTGTCATTGATCATACCACGATTCGCTATTTTATTTCACCCATATACCAATGTATTAAACTAGTTTTGTATTGAAAATTACAAGTATAATAACAAATTTCACTCCATGTTTGATTCAATTATTTTGTTTTTAACACTGTTAAAAATGGATATGTTTCTTGTTTTGATAATTATATTGTAGTTGGAGGTGATTTGGAGGACCAATGATGAAGTCCAAGAAAAATGGGTCCATATGCATAGGATCAAAACACACCAGTGAACTAAAATGCATACTGCTACTAAACTATGCATTCGAATAGGCTGAAATTTTTTTTCGTCCAAAATTTAATTATCTACATTTCATCTACAGAAAGTGAATCCTAATTCATTTATTAAGACCCCATATAGACTAATTTGTCAAAAAAATGAATCAACATGGGGTAAAAACTTGTCCTCAGTATTTTAGCCATATCTGTTATTATATCCATTATACAGCCACTTTATTTGACATGGAGGTTTACACAGTGTTGAGAAACAACTCTGTAGTTTTTTACAAAGTTATTTATGACTTTTTGACTGGCCAAACCCATGGACCAAGCGGATAATTGAAATTTGGGTGCCCAAAACCACCTCCCACTTTGTCTATAAATTGGAACCTTGGGCACCCCATTTTGAAGTTCAACTAGGAGGAAAGGTTATACCATTTTGGAGTCCCAAATTTGTATCCCCATGATTCCTAGAAGTTCTGGAGGCTGTTTGAATTTCTACTTCAACATCTTCTTCGTTCTCCCCTCCCATTAATTTCTAAACCCCTTGTAATCACCCATGGAGGAAAGTGATGTAATCTCAAGATTCATATTTGTATTATTTTGAATGATATTTTTAATTCCATATTTTATGTTGTTTTTATTAATATTCTCCTTTTAATTAATTGAGTTATATACTGTTATATTATACTCAAACTCAAATGATCATGTTTAGGGGTACCCTTTATGTGATGTTTCACACAACATTCATCCATTTTTCCTCCCCCATTAAATTGTGGTGTTTGTGTGGTTCATATTAGTCAGTTGAACTCACATAAGTACTATCAATTCCATGTAAATTTATTTATTGGTATCATAAATAAATAACGTATAAACCTGGACAACACATTTAGTTCTTCGTGTGTTGCCTTGGGGAGTTTCGGTTATGAAGTCGAACATAAATCACCCAGTCATCAGTGGTGTCCAGTGAATCATTGTGTGTTTTTTGAATTAAAACTAGGGGGTATGTGAGTATAAACATAGTAACATTATGGTAATAGGTGTTACAAACCAGTCATTAAAATATCTATACCCTTTCTTTTGAAGCGTTGTAGGATGATCATCATGAGACTCCCTTGGGTTGATCACGTTTAATTAATCTTATTCATGTATACTTGGTTTTATCACTTCCATTTCTCAATTAAAAAATTTAATCATCAGAACCCAAGTTTTATTAAATCTAACTCCCCTTCTATTTTTATAATCAAAACCCTATTTTTCAATTGATTATGTAAGGCTCCATTGAGATACAACCAAGGGTTGTTGCTATACAGCATAAATTCTGGTAAAAACAAAACAGCTATTTTGACGTAATCAACAATGCGATGAAATTTTGGCACCATTTCCAGGGATCCAAGATCATTTTTTTCCTTTTTTTACTTTTATTTATTTATTTTACTTCTTAATTAGTACTCTTTTCAATACCCCACCCCCATTTTATTATTTTTGTTTGGGCTTTTTGTTTCTATTTTTTTGGTTGTTTTGTGTGTTCTTCCTATCTCTCTATCTTTCTTCTTCTTCTCCATCTATATCTCTAATTTTGTATTATAACATTCTATTTAATTTCATACTTTCATTTCTTAATTATTTTTATTTCATTCATCTTCCATAAAAAGTCAAAAAAATCCAAAAAAAAAAACAATCAATCAATCAATCAAACTGGACATCATTATTCCATGAGAAGATCTGGTAAAGAAACACTACTTGAATTTGACCCTAAAATTGAAAAATCACTCTATTCACAGATCAAGGTATTTGGATAAGGTCATTAAAGTAACACTGAGTAACCCCTTGTTGAACCTAAAGTGTCTATAATCCAATAAAAAGTCGATCCCAAGAAAACATGGTTACTAATAATCAAACCTTAGAAGAACTGACCACCCTAGATGTCGACTACCAACCTGCGTACATCCAATATCCTGAGGAAGATCTAGCTTTGAGATGATATTAGTCCTCATCCACCTTCTTCCTAAATTTCATGGTCTTCCCGGTGAGGACCCTCATAAACACCTTATAGAGTTTCACATAGTGTGCTCCACCAAGAAACCCCAAAATACATATGAGGACCTAATTATGTTTTGAGTGTTCCCTTTATCTCGTGATGGTTTAGCCAATGACTGGATATACTATTTTCATACCACTATTGGGGGATGGAATTACCCGAAGAGACTCTTTTCAGATAATTTCTTCACTTCCTCCCGTACTGCATCAATTAGAAAATAAATTTGTGTCATTAGGCAATCACAAGGAGAGACCCTTCATGAATAATGGGGGAGATTCAAAAGACTTTTATCAAGATTCCCCCACCACAAAATTAGTGAACAACTATTAATCCAATAATTCTATGAGATACTTTTCCCCATGGATGATGGAATGTTAGATGCTGTAACTGGTGGCACCCATGTTCATAAACCTCCTTCCACCGCTTGTGACTTAATAGACAACATGCATTAAAATGCACAACAATTTTGTACATGATAAACTGCACCAACCCAAGTATTTCATGAGTTGAGTCATTCATCCCTAGAACAAAAGTAAGATATACACATGATGATATGAATACCCTTCTAAGAAATTTTCTCAAGCACAAGGTAACTCACACTATACTTATATTCCATTACATTGTGGTGTTTGTTCTGATACCACTCATTTTTCTGACCAGTGCCCCCAACTTCCGGATTCATCTGAGTCTTGTGCAGTAGTATTCCTAGGGAATCCTTTTCAGCATGCACCGCCATTCAATCAATAACCATTTTGTCCAAATCAAACCCCCGGGTGGAAATCACAACTACAATAACAACAAGGAGGAAAACTGAGCTACCACAAGCAAAATTGGTATCAACAAAGACAAGGTATGTAATCTACTTATCCCTAAAATTCTCAGAATAATCCTTCTCCTCTTCCCAAATGTGAACCAAGCCTCAAAGACATGGTGAAGAAAATGGTATCCCAAAACCTCCAGTTCCAAAAAACCACACAATCAACTATTCAAGACCTGTAAACTCAAGTAGGTAAATTAGAAAACACCATCAGTGAGCTTAATATGAAAGGTTATAGACAACTACCATCCCAACCCATTTTCAATCAGAAGGACAATGGTAATTTATGTGCAGTTACAATTTGTAATGGTAAAGAAGATTGTCCTTCTACTGATTCTACACAATAGGTATTACCCCATATTTAAAACACTCTTTCTCTACCCATAAATGATTCCAATGAAGAAAAAAATGATTAATAAAATTATCATTGATGATTAAAGTGAACAAATAATTCCTCTTCCATTCCTCCAAAGACTCTCTAAATATAAGAAAAATTCTGATGATGATATTGATACTGAAATAATAGATATATTTAAAAAAGTTCAAGTTATTATTCCTTTATTGGATGTAGTCAATAAAATTCCACATTATTCCAAATTTCATAATGAAATTTGCACCCATAGACGAAGGATGGAGGGGAATGAGAGAGTCAATTTGGGGAGGAATGTCTCAGCCTTGATTCAACTAAAAATTCCAACTAAGTGAAAGGATATGGGCAAATTCACGATACTTTGTACCATAGGGGATACATTATTCTTAGATTCTATGTTAGATTTGGGTTCTTACATTAATTTAATGCCTCAATCAATGTATACTTCTCTATAGGTTAGAGAGATTCAACCAACAAGAATTTTTGTGCAACATGAAAATCAGAGTACTACGCATTCAACTAGAGTGATTGAGGATGTCCTTGTAAGAGTAAAGAATCTCATCTTCTCGGATGATTTCTACATTATTAACATGGAAGACAATCAAACCCTAGGACATACCCTTCTCATACATGGGAGGCCATTCTTCAAAATAGCAAATACGATCATCAATGTTCACAATGTTATGTTATACATGGATTTTAGTGGAGAAAAGGTATGTTTTAACATCCTTGAGGCTATAAAACACCCTGTTGAAGAGCACTCCACTCTTCTTATCTACTTTATGGATGTTATCTCAAATAATACACAACACACAATTCTCTCCTACACCCACACTCTGATTCATTTTCCTCTTCTTCACCCTTGGATGATTTGAGTTTTGATTCATGTTTTAAGTGTTGTATAGGATCTAAAAAGTGTAAATATTGTGATTCAATTGATGAGTGTGTTGATTTTAAGGTACCCATGACCGTGGATGATTCTTTCAATCCCATTTCAATAGATTCACTATCTTTAGAGAATAAACATTATCAGAGAGACAGTTTAATGGACCTCACTCCCCCTAAATCCCCTCCCTCAATCCAAAAACCCCTAGTGTTTTAATTAAAACAACTTCTATATAATTTAAGATATGCTTATCTTGAGGGTACTGAACAATTGACCATAATTATTGTCAATAACCTCTCTCAAAAATAGGAATCAAAACTGATCAACCTTTTGAGAGAGTGTAAAAAGGAAATAGGATGGACATTGGTTGATATTCCTAGGATTATCCTATCTATTTTTATTCGCCGTATACTTCTAGATGATGAGGATAAGCTCATAATACAAGATCAATGTTGGTTGAATCCCACTCTCTTTGAAGTGTTAACATTGGAAGCCCATAAATTACTTGTTTTGGGGATCATTTATCCTATATTTGATAGTAAATAAGTTATCCTGGTTCAAATTGTGCCTAAAAATACTGGAATAACAGTTGTTTCTAATAAAAGGAATTAATTGGTTCCAACACATGTGCAAAACAGTTGGAAAATCTGTATTGACTATCATCAACTAAATCAAGTAACGCGAAAAGAACACTTTCCTGTACCTTTCATTGAAAAAATTTTAGAAAGATTAGTTGGTAAGTCCCTTTATTGTTCCCTTGCTGGCCATTCGAGTTATTTTAAAATCAATATATCCCTTTAAGATCAAGAAAATACAACATTTACATGTCCATTTGGAACATTTTCATACAGAATGATGCCTTTGGGTCTTTGTAATTTTCTTGGTACTTTTCAGCATTGTATGTTGAGTATTTTTTCTGAGTACCTAAATAATTTCATGGAAGTTTTTATGGATGATTTCACAATTTATGGAACTTCCTTTGATGACTACTTGTCTAACCTAGGTTCTATCCTCTATCATTGCATAGAAAAATATCATGTATTAAATTATGATAAATTCCATTTCACGGTTGAACAGGGGATAGTTCTTGGGTATGTTATTTAAAAATAGGTAATTCAAGTGGATAAATCAAAAATTGAATTAATTTCAACCCTTCCACATCCAAAATGTGTTCGTGAGGTGCAGTATTTCTTGGTTCATGTTAGTTTTTACCTTTGATTCCCTAAAGACTTCAGTAATATTGAACTTCCCTTTTCTCGATTATTACAAAATGATTCTGAGGTGCGATCTCCAATTTGAACTAATGTGTGATTTCTCTAAATTCCAGTTGGGGGAGTTTTATCACAAAGGGTTGAGAAGGACCCTCATGTTATTGTGTATGCTTCACGTACCCTTGACACTGCCCAGGAAAACTATACAACCAATGAAAAATAACTTCTTTATATTGTTTTCACCCTGGAAAAAATATGTTCATATCTTATCGAGTCAAAAATCATTATCTTCTCTAATCATGATACCCTTCGTTTCCTCCAAAATAAACATAAAGCCAAGTCCCACCTCATTCGATGGATACTCCTCCTCAAATAGTGTGACCTTGAGATTATGGACAAGAGAATAGTGTAAAATGTGTTAGCCGACCAAATTTGTAGGATTTCACCACCATTAGGCCATCATGTTGACTCACCCCTCCCCATTGGAGAATTCTTCCCGCATGAGAACCTTTGTGATGTTGTGGACCTTACCCCCGGTATACAGACATTGTGAATTTTATAGCAACATCTAGGTTCCCCAATAATTTCATCAATTCACAATCCCAGATAATTAACCATTATTCTCAGGGTTACATTTGGGATGACCCATATTTGTTTATAATTTTTGGTAACTATGATGTTCGTCGGTGTGTCCCTGACCATGAGTTCACCTCTGTTTTGACCTTCTGCCACACTTTGGCCAGTGGGGGTCACTTTAGCTCCCAATGTACATCTCAAAAGGTCCTTGACTCCAAACTTTATTAGAAAACACTGTATAGATATTCTCATAGATTTTGAATGTCATTTATTTGTTGTAAATTTATAAGGAATATCTCTAAGAGGAATGAAATGTCCCAACATCCCATGTTATTCTGTGCAAATTTTTGATCCATGGGGCATTGACATCATCGGGCCTTTTCCAAATTTATTTGCCTTTTTTTACATCTTATTGGATATTGACTATGTATCTAAATGGGTGGAAGAAAAGTCCACCAGGATCGATGACTATCGAGTGGTTTTTGACTTTTTGAGGTCCCAAATTTTTAGTAGGTTTGGTTTACCGAGACTCTTCATTAGTGATCAGGGTTCACATTTTTACAATCTCAACATGAAAAATTATCTTTATATGTATGGGGTTGATCATAAATTTTCCACTTCATATCACCCCCAAACTAATAGACATGTAGAAATCTCAAATCGGGAAGGTAAGAGAATCTTAGAAGAAACAATACAATTGAATAGGAAATATTGGAGTTTTCATATAAATGATGCACTTTGGGCATATCAAGTAGATTTTTAAACCCCAATAGGGATGACACCATACAAAATTGTGTTTCTAAAGGATTTTCACCTCCTGGTGGAGGCAGAACACCAGGCATATTGGGATGTTAAACAATTAAATATGAATCTTTCAGATGCAGGTGAGCATAAAAAGCTGGAGATTCAAGATTTAGAAGAAATTTGATGTGATGCATATGAGAAATACCCAAACTATAAAGAGAATAAAAATGCTATCCATGATAGCATGATTCATCAGTGGATGTTTCATATTGGTGAGAAAGTTATCATGTATAATGCAAGGCTAAATCTCTACTCTGGTAAGCTTCGTTCTCAATGCCTCGATCCTTATACTTTTACTGATGTTAAACCATTTGGTGATATATAGTTTTTTCATTGGAATAGTGTACAAAGAATTCTTTTTGATGGGAAGAGGCTCAAATTCTTCTATGGGGATTTTCCAAAGCATCTCGTGGAGGAAATCCAACTGATAGATGCCATATATGAAACCACTTAGCAGGTTTTCCCTTCTCCCTATCTTTATTTACATGTCTATTTAATTAAAATACTTTAATTGAGGAAAATGTAACTTTTAGGTGTGCGGGAGGGTGACATGTCATATTTAGGAATAAAAAAATTAAAAAAAAAATTAAAAAAAAAATTGTTTTCATTTTTGATTTATTTATTTTGTGTATTTAGATAAAAATTGATCTTAAATACAATATCAAAAATCATTTTTCATGCTTCAGTTGATTGTGTAGAAAATTCCATTATTTTTGGAAAAATGATTTTCAAATTAATTTTGACATGGAATATTTTTCTATAATTTTTATTTTCCAATCATTATTAGGTGTTTAATGGATTTTTGAATCCCATGCCACATTAGTACTAACCAATATTTTAATCCCTTATCCTAGAGACATTCTAATCCCTTTATTGCCTATTCTTTTTTTTAATCACTTTATTGAGAGTCTCAGGTCATGTAGGGAAACTAGAACTTTCCTTGATTCTGTTTGAACCCATAATATTCAAATATTCTACATTCATGATAGAGGAAATCATTTATTAAAATCCCTTTGAACAATTATCCTCTATTTTCATCCACCTTTAGATTTTATCCTTCTTAAGCCTTAGAGACCCCTAAATTCCTACTAGATAGCCACATTACAAGAGAATTTATCCCTTCCTACCCATATCTTGTGTATATTCTTGTTTTATTTTCAAAAAGTGTGGGAGAGAGGGTGTTTCCATGGAAATTCATGGAAGACAATCATTGTTATGGGTTGATATAGAGGGTGCCTACATTTTCCTTAGGCAATGGGTTCACAATCCATATTACATGATTCTTTTAAATATGTTCCCCTCTTTACCTCCAAAAAAACTATAATTAAAAAAAATAGATCTGTACATTGAAAAAAAAACAGAACAAAAAAATAAAATTGAGAAAAAGGACATTTACTCATTATTATTCATTGCTTGTTTTTGACCCACACAAATGGACAATAGGGATAGTGAGTGGGATGTAATACACTTTTTGAGGGGTTGAGTGTTTACGTTCATTATAAAAACTTTCTGAATTTTGACATGTTTTGTACATAAGAGATAAAACACTCCTCTTCTGGATCAAATTTTTAAACATTAAATCCTACCAACCCTTGAACCCCATAACAACATGTTGGAAGTCCTATTAACTAGCACACTAATTTCGGTCGATAGAAAACTAATAATCTTGGAAATCATTGGTTATATCACATAAACATTGAGAAAGAACATAAATCCACTTTCATATGTTTGTTGAGTGTAATAGGAAAATTTTTAGGTGAGGTAGGTTGCAACATGTTTCATGGGTTAACAAATGAAGTTAAACAATTTTGAAAGAGAGAAAAGAAAAATTATAGGAAATTTGATACCATAAATGGGACATGATGAATTTCATTTAAAAATAATATTGGATGTTTTCACACCTATGATTTATGAATTATAAATTATTATAATATTATACTTTTCCTAGGAGTGTAAATTTTTATGTGTGTGGGTGTGATTGTACCACGATTCTCTGTTTTATTTCACCCTCATACCAATGCATTAAACTAGTTTTGTATTGAAAATTAAAAGTATAATAAAAACTTTAACTCCATTTTTTATTCAATAATTTTGTGTTTAACACTGTTAAAAAGGTAAATTTTACTTGTTTTGATAACTACATTGAAGGTGGAGGTGATTCGAAGAACCCATGATGAAGTCCAAGAAAAATAAGTCAATTTGTACATGATCCAAGCACACCAGTGGAATAAAACGCATGTTTCATCTAAAATGTTCCTTGAAATGAGATAAATAATTGTGGTATGATTAAAATGTTAATTATATACATTTCATCTGAAAGAACCAAAGCCCATTTCGTTCATTAAGAGGCCCTAACGGACTAATCTGTTCAACAAAATGAATCTACCCAGGGTCAAAATATTGGCTTAGTATTTTAGCTATATCTATTATTGTATTCAATATCTAGCCTAAAAATATTAAATGGATTTATAAAAGATGTAGATAAACAACTTTTTATTTTTGTACAATGTAATTTATGACTATTTGACTAGAAAAAACCAGGGACCAAGAGAGGCGATGGCCAGCTCCTGCGTAGGCATCGTCTCGGGAGGCCCGTAGGCATGAACAAGAATAAAAACAGACCAATGGAGCGTCACCGGTGACCCAAGGAAGCTTCTCCAGCATGGCGGAACTAGCAACCAAGAGAGGCGATGGCCAGCTCCTGCCAGCCGTGAAGGGACAGTGGCACCCAAAGGGGCGCATTGGACAAGGGGTGGCCAGCTAGCGCAGGCTGTATTAAAGCAGGGTGGCGCACTGTGGTGGAATGCCATGGAAAAGGGTCGTGGAATTGAGTCGTGGAAGATGGGGGACCCATACCCAGGGGTCCACTAAATGCAAATCCACGTGGACCATTCAGGTGGTGTGGCACTATCTGGTGTCGATGCTTTGAAGACCCAAACGGATTCTGCCATTCAAGAGGGGAGTGAACCCCCGTGCCTGCCAATAGGTCGGGCGGTTCCGAGGCCTGACTAGTCGCACCTAGCCAGGTGGTCCGGGCTGATTCTGCAGCCCAATGGGCTAGACCACGCCATCAAAATCGGTCTAGGCCCAGTGAGCTGGGTTGGGTCGGTCCAACCGGGTTAGACCGAGCCCGGACCCTTTTCAGCCTAGTTATGCTTAAGTGTCTGTATCTACTAAACCGAATGTCCATTTGAAAATCCGTCTGTGTCATAGAAACCCTTCGGATGAGGAAGAATTTTTTTGATAATCCACTCGAGTTTGGGAGAAATTTAGAGAATGGATGGGTTGGATCGACCCCGAATCCAACCAGGCCCTCGGTACTAAAATGCCAATAACTCACAGATCAGGTGTCTGATTGATGTGTCTTCAGATGCATTGGAACCCTTATGACGTGGTAGATCATTGGGTTACTTCTTAATGGGACTTAGTTCCAGTAAAAATATGCCAAATCTCTCGAGTATTGGATCATCCTATAATCAAGCGTTCTTTCTGTGGGGATCTAATGGCTGGTTGTGAGGTGGAGGTTGGAGACAGATCTTGCAGGGGTTAGTACCCAGCGAGCCTGTGTGTGTCAGCACTGATCTATCCTATGTGGGTTACCACCTAGCGATCCTATGTGGTTCATCACCTAGTGATCCTATGTGGGTCAACACCTACGATCCTCTGTGGGTTAGCACCTTGCAATCCTTTGTGAGTCGGCACTAATCCTATGTGGGTCAGATCCTGTGTGGGTTTGTGATCAACAATCCGATGTGGGTCAGGGCATACTGATCCTATGTAGATCTTATAGGGGTCAGTACCTACTGATCGTGTTTGTCTCTTTAGGGGGTTAGTACCAACCAATCCTGTGTGGGTCAGATCTTGTGTTAGTTAGTATTAGAGTCTCTTGATAGAATAAGATGATATGGCTTACGACTAATCATCTCTACTTCTATACTCAAGTTATAACTTGTGTGAGTTGTCTTTTGCTTTGTGATCTATTATTGAAATCATGCTTTTTGGTTTTTCCTTTGTGTAATTCTGAGATATCTTCGTGGGTCTCAGGGTCCCTACTAGGTATTTTTATACTCACCCCTGAATGTGCTTCACCCGCACCTTGTTGGGTATTGTGCAGATGAAAGATAGCTTGATTGAGTCTTGAGGACTCATGGCTAGATGGTGCTCGATGGTGATTGGAAGATGGAGTACAAAGGTGAATGGTTAGCATGGAGAGTTGCAATGATGAGCTGTAACTACACTTTAGGTAGGATCCTTGATCGATGAACTTAAGAGCTTATTTTCCTTTTTTCTATTTTTTCATTTCAATTGGGCTTGTATTCTGGCCCCTTTTACTTTCAATACTTACTATTACAGTCAGTAGTGGTTTTAGTTGTGGTTGTACCTTTCTTATTCCATTGTGATTTACTTGTGTACAGTGTTCCATGAGTGTGTATGTGCAGGTTTTGAGGCAATACCTTCCCATTTTTAGGGAAACGTTCTTCTGGTTCTAGTCGCTAACCCATGGTCTATGGAAGGCGGGCTTGGGGTTCTCACGACACGGGCCCTGGGGACAGGTCGTGACATTAGAGGAAAAAAATCATTTAAATTAATCAAAAAATATTATAAGGGATCCTTCTAACCATTGAGTGTCCCTGATGGCGGAAAATGTTTTTCAGGATGAGTTTGTTAAAAATATATTCCTTTCAAATTGTTGGTAAAAAGTCAATAATTTTCTTCATCAAAAACGAAAAATAAGATTCATTTTAATTTTTTTAAAATGTTATATAATGTGTATTAATGTATTTAAACAATTAGCAGAGAATATTAAAAACATTCCAGTAAACATTTTTAGGAAACATGGATTTAGAGGAAAACATATTTTTTGACCAAATAGAGAAATGATGATGGTTTTAATTAAAAATATTGTCTCCATAATTCTAAGTACTTGAAAATTTTATGAATAACCATAAGAGAAGTAAATTAAAGGTTTCTATCAAATTAATGTATTATGACTTCTTTCAATGAAAAATCAAGTATAAAAAATCCTTCTTAAAATGAGATTGAACCATAAATCCATTATCACTTTGGAAACCATTGAATCATAATCCATGTGAAATACATAACATATAATAATAAATTAAATGCCATGAATATAAATATATTCCTGATATAATATATCAAAAAGAGATATAAATACATGTACTAAAAATAAATTGCTGCATAATACAAAATATTTATCAATGGAGTGGAAATTGAGATGAAATCTCATACAAAGATCATATTATTGAAGTTAAAATTTATAAATGAATTTATTGTGTATATCTAATGTAAATCCATAAAAAAGTGGAAATATAATATGAAATAAGAAAAAATCAGTATACACATAATCTTAGAATATCAAATACAATGGAGAGGTAACGTGAACCAATTAAAAGAAATTGTATTATGAAACCCCTTACCACTTGGTAACTTTCAATTCAACACACATTGGATTAAATTATTTGAATTTCAACATAAAATTACATTAAGTATGAATGATATATGACATAAAATTTTAAATTATGGTATGTAAATAATATAAAATTATTTATTATCATAATAATAAAATATGCCTATATGAAGGAAAATTCAGACGAAATCTCATAACTTAGGTCAGACTAATCATGTACATTCTATATCTTCCTAAAAAATTAACTAGTTCTAATTATATAAATTCATAATAAAAAATTTAATTTTTATTGTTTCTTTTATTTTATTTACTATAATTTTATATTTATTTACTAAATCAATTAAGTAAATGTTGGATATTTTGACTATATTCTGTTTATACGTCCAAAATAAATTTAGCATGATTAATGAGCTAAAATAAGTAATTATTCCATCAATTATAGAATAAAAATAATAAAATTATTTTTATTTTTATATATCAATTATATTTAAAAAATATCCATGCAATATGGTTATCAAAAATTAACTACATTACAATAAAATAGATGGTTTTTTTACGTATGCATGAATAAAGTTTTTTATTTTCCAATAATCATGATGAACATAAGGTAACTGTTATTTTAGCATTAAAAATGATCCTTATATCACATATAAAATATTATTTTTTTTTAAAAGACTTATTTTTTCCATCCTTATAATTCTATAAATAAAAATGAATCACATCACTTCATGGAGGTGGTAATCCACACGTACGCATAAACGATGTAATTATCATTTAATTAATGCAAGGGTAAGTAAATATAAGATATATTAGATTTCAGAAATTTATAAAAAAATTTATTAATATCATATATTTTATCATTAAATCAATGAATAAAAATATCTATGAGAGGTGATGACGGAAAAAAATTTACATAGTTTCGCAGGGCGGTAATCTTCCAAACATTAGAATGATTGTTTTATTTCTAAAGTGATAGAATATGATATGTATGTAAGTAATTCCATTAACATAACCACATATAGATATATATCAAAAAATAACTATTTTTATTATATCATCATTGTTGAATAATATTTGAAGGATGAGGGAGAATAATAAAAAAATGCTCGGTTAGTAGTGAATCCTCTTCTTCAGATAACCTCTTTAGGATTACTCTAATAGAGAACCTAAGAGGGTTTCCTAATCAAAAAAATCATATTGGACATGTTATGGGAATTAATTAATGTATTTGGGTAGGTATTTCCTTAAAAAATCTTTTTATGTATGGAAAAATAGGAAAGGAGGTTCCCTTTAATAAGGGAGGGATCGGGCAGTTTTGGAATTTCTTAAATAATTAATTTATTATAAATTATTTCTAATGGAAAAATAGAACCAAAATGAAATATATATATATATATATATATATATTAGTATTATTATGAATAGAACTAAAATAATCCAATAAAATTATCACAAGTATAGATTATGATTTAACCCTAATATTTTTGTTCTAAATACATTTAACCCATTATGACAATTATCATATTATTAATATTTTTACACTTTAGTGGTCAAGAAAGTTCTTATAAAGGTTGAAATACTAATAAATGGAACATGGTATATATTATTAATCATTTATAATTCACTTTTACTAGTATAGGATTTTTTAAAACCTTATATATTTTAATAAAAGATTATTTATTATAAATATCATTAATGTCAATATTGATGTTATTCATTTAATTTTACATTAAAAACATCAAGGCGAAGATGGAATTATAATATATACCTTTCAAAAATACCTATGATATTATAAGTTCTAAAAAAATTATAATTCTATAATATAGTCAGTTTGTATTATTTTTTAATTTTTTAATTCATATATTTTATTTAACTTTTAATTAATTAATTATTGTTTCGATGTTGTATAAATATTTAAGATAATTATATCATTACTAAATAATAGAAAAAAATATATCCATGATAAAAATAATAATTTATCTTTAAAATTACTATTTATATTCTAACATATTTTATTTATAACCCTATTAAAATATTATAGATATTAAAAGAATGAAAGTGACATTTGTGTATTTTCATTACATAAAGTATTATAAAGGTCACAATCAAGGACATTTGAGAAAATAGTCGTATATTCTAATTTTAGATTTTTAGGGATAAAATTTCATCATCCAATAAAATTAATGAAATTTTTATGATAATTTCAAAGTCACTATCACGTTATTTTGAACCTAATTTCCTGATTAACCCTTATCACAGTGACAATTATTTAATATATTTATTATTCATAATGAACAAAAATAAATGGCTCGTATTTATGAAATTTTGAAATTTAGATTCCATATATTGAATCCATTTTATATGATTTGAAACATAGAATTTGAAGAATGAAATTTAATATTAAACCAGTAATACAAAATAAAAAACATTTTTTCTAGGAAAATGCATTTTCCAGGGAGTAAATAATCTTAAATTAACTATATGAATAAAAATAATTCTTATATGAATTTAAATTGATATATATATATAAATAAATTATTTATATCTCATTTATTTCATATATTTCCATCCTTAATATGTGTTATTTTAATAAATTAATATGGATAAATATTATGGACTTAAAATAGTTAGTAGAAAACTGTATTTTTAGGAATAAAAATAAACTTCTAAAAAATCATGAAAATAGATGATTCAAATTATATTAATTAAATTATTATATATTAAATGGTTCATATTTAAATTTAATAATAAATCAAAAGTTTAATGTGACTTTTAAATTACCTCATTTAATTAAAATAAATAACTGTATTTTAAAAATCGAAAATTTTCAAAAATCACATAAAAATCATTCATCTAAAAAAACCCAAAATTTCAATATAATTTATTTTTGAAATTATGATTTAAAAAATTGTTTTAATTTTTTAAAATAAATTTTCTAATGGCTTTGAATATTTATTTTATTATTTTCTCACAAAAATAAAAAAAATTAATAAAACATATTTTTTTGAAAAAAATGCCTTCATTAAAAATTGAGCAATTTTTTTGAAAAATTTTTTAATACATTTTTATTGATTAATATTTTTATATATATTTCAAAAATAGTTTAATATTATTCATACCTAATAATTTAATGTCTATGTTATAACTATTATATTTAAATAATAATATTTCATTATTCGTTTAGGCTCACTGTTTCGTGTCATATATGCTATCAAACATAGTATTATGTTGTTTAAAATATTATGGAGTTTCATTTTACCCCCTTCAATAAATTGCTTCATCACAATTAAAATATTTTATAAATGATCAAGGGTTTTACATTTGAAAATTTCATTATGGAAACCCCACATCATAAAAGGGTTTTCCATTCGTACTTTTAAAAGAGGGAAAGGGAAAATAAAGGTCATCTATAAAAACAAAAAAACAATGTGTCCAGAAATATATTAGATTAAGTGAAAAGATATAAATTTAAGAGAAAACTAGTTTCTACAGACAAATAGAGGGTGATAGAGGACATAGTCAGTGGAAATTTATCTGCCACAAAGAAATAAATCTTTGTTGGGTGAAAAGACCATTGATTCATTGGGAATAAAGGTAAATTTAAAACATTTTTAATTCAATATCATTTTCCTAAAGTAGATGAATTTTTTTACTATCAATACATTTAAATCTAGAAAGTATTTTTATATATTTTTATTGCATAATCAAAATTCTATCATTTTTTTATGCTTCGATCAATGTCCAATTCATTTTTACTCCATGAAATGAATATACAAGTTGATTTTTTTTTACCTAGAGAACTAAAAATAACTTTTGATGGATCATATAATCCATAAAATAATAAAAATATATTCCTCAATGAAAAAACCCTTGATTAACATTTTTATACTAAAATTTTATCTCATGACATTCAACTTATACCTAAAAATACATAATAACATTATTCTCAAATAATCCATTTTGTTAAAATTAATGTTTATATATATATATATCAACCAAATAAAACATCTTCCAAAATATCATTAATAACCTTTAAATAATAAAAATGTTGGAAATATTTCATCTTATAATATATTTTCTAAACACAACATAGACTTTATACATCAAAAAATTTGGGTACGAATAATTTCATATAAACTAGTACATCAAGTAGGCCAGTAGTTGGCGATGCACCCTTATCACCCTTCAGTTGTGGTTTCAATGCTCATGGACTTTTTGGAAGTTATGGGTTGTCACCGTGAATGTGTATTGTAAATTTTATAAAACAATATTAGTATAATTCATATAAAATTCCGAAAAAACTTATGAACTTCCTCAATAATAACATTAATTATAAAATCTTTTTTAAAAAACTATGATTTTCTATACATATTTTCCAACAAAATAAAAAAATCTTAAGTGAATATTATTACCTTAACAAAAATGATTGTATTATCTCAAATGGAAATCAAAAAATTTAACTTATGTACATAAAAATATTAAATCATAATTACTTTTCACTAAAATACGTATTAAAGACACAGATTCATCATGACAAATGTCTCCCCAAATATCTATAATCTTGTTAAATTCCCATCATATAATACCTCAAAATCGGTTTCTATATCTTTAAATTTATAATCACCCTTATAATTTTTAACCCAATACATTTTAGGTTTTATAGATATCACTATGGAATATAATACATTTACATGGGTCTTATTCTCTAATCCAGTATAATTATTCGTAAATAAAATGTGGATTAACCAAATAATTTCCCTCGAGACTATAGAACTAGGTGTGTAGTAATATTACACACATCATGCACTATAAAGATGGAAAATATATACTTTGACAACTTTTTTCATGGTTTGTACAAAAAGATGAATTTTTTCCAAAACCCCATCTAATTATAGTATCTTGATACAGATTGTTTTCTATGAACCCACATAATCTCAAAATTACCAAAACTTTTTGATATTATCCTTTACTTGTAATTATCCATAAATTCAGTCATAGGGTTATATTCTTTAATCTATTTTTTCATAAATCTAGTTCCTCGTGTTTCTACAAACCTTTATTTAATACCATCTTGAAAGAATCTAGCTCCAATATCCCAAATTCAGTGCTTAATTTTTTAAATTGATACTACATAAAAATGAATTGAATCATAAGGGAACAAATATTTCAGAAGTCTTTGGTAAAATAGATATATAATTGAATCTCACATTACATTTGAAAGCATAAAAATACAACATTGTAAGAGTAAATATCATGCACTTTTTAACTCATTCAAAGATTCCTTATTCATAACCTTAGTAAAGGAAACAAAATAAGGGGTGACTAAAAATTCTTAGTAACTGTTACATACAATAAAATCTATCATGAATTAAAATGGTATAATCAATATATAATAGTTAATAATATAAAACATTTTTCATATAATCAATAACTTGAGCATGAAAAATTATATGGGAGGATTAAATTATGATAAAATAATGTAATATAAGTAATTACATGATATTGAAACTTATCCATAGATATAATAACTATTTAAACAATGAAATGGACATAAATAACATTTCACATAATAATTGAATGTATAATTCCATGCATCATAAGCATTCCTTTAAGGCCTATTTCCAACATATCTAACATAAATGGATAAGTCCTCATCCAAATACCAAACTAGTTTGTCTAATAAGACACACTGATTCATCAAGGGACTATATAGAGTCCCTCCCATCATATAATAAGTCCAACTCACTCATAAAATTAAAGAAGATAATAACAATTCAAGACATAACCAACATAAACATTCATATTGAAATTTGATTATATGAAGTTTTGATATTTCTCCATTCAAACTGATAATAAACATTCTAGATAAAGAATAAGGATAGTTACATTAAAAAATATTCCTTGTGGAGTATATGTAAAATAATATTTCATTCTTAGAGATGAATACAAAGACTATAAAAATATCATTAAAAACATTCTGAGGTAAAATACCCTTTTTACATTGAAAATCTATTTTTAAAAATAATTTTTTTTCAATATTATGAAAAATAATTTATTATAAAATAATTAAGAAAACTTTCAAGGGGACATTTAAATCATTTAGTGGTCACAACTACCAGAAATATAGTTCTGGAAGGATATTTTAAAAAAAATATTCCTTTCCCATTTTTGGAAAAAAAATAAACAATTACCTTATTTTAAAAATTACGAACATGTCCATTTTAAAAAAAATTAAATTAAATAATAGTTAAAAATGAAATTAAATAGTTATATGAGAATATTAATAAAATTATTGTTAACATTTTTTAAATAAAAAGATTTTGAATAAAAAGGAGTTTCGATCGAAGGGATAAATAATGATGGATATTCAAAAAAATATTTTCTCACTCATTTTAGGTACTTAAAAATATCATAAATATCCAAGGATAAAAAAATTATATGTACCTATTATATAAATGTAATATTATTTCTTTCAATAGAAATTGAAGCATAAAAAATTCCGATTGAAATGAGAAAGAAACATAAATCTCTTATATCTTTGGTAACATTTGAATTGTAATTTTGACGCAATAAATAACATCAAATGAGTCATTCTATATGTTAAATATAAATATTTTAATTATATTACATATCAAAGGGAATTAAATAAAACACATAACATAAATAAGAGCACAATACCAAATATGCCACAATGTAGTCTATATTGAGGGAAAATACCTTACATTGATCATACCATTAAAGTGAAAATTAATTAATGAATTGAATTTGTATATAAAATATAAATACACATAAAAAAATTTAAATAAAATATAAAATAATCAAGACTCATCAGACACATTTTCTTATAATGTAAAATACAATGAATATATTATATTAACCAATTAAAATAAATTGAGTTATGAAACCCCTTACCACTTGGTATCTCCCAAGTCAACTCCCATTAGATGAAATATTTTGAATTGAAATATAAAATACTATGAATTATTAAGGATTCATGACATAATATGTATAATGATAATATATTCATTGTATTAACGAATGTAGGTGTATAATAATAAAATAGTATTCAAAAAAGAATAAATGAGATAAAATCTCTTACCACTGACCTGAATCGTCACTTACATTTTTATCTTACTAAATAATAAAAATAAGTTAATTATTTTATTTATTAAGGGGATTTTAATTTTTTTTAATATTTTTAATATTTAATACCATGTTATATTTAATCACTAAATCAATTAAGTTGATATCGAATGTTTGGATGATATTCAGTTCAGATGTCCAAAATGAATATGGTAGGATGAATACAGAAAAATAAGTCCTTGTTCCATCATCTATAAAATAATTATCATAAAATAATTATATTTTTTTAAATAAATTATACTTTTTAAACTTTAAATGAAGTACTGTTAAGAAAAACAAACTATGTCACAATCTTCGAGATGGGAGGTTGTATGTACGCATGAGTAACAGTTTCCATTATTCATTGACCTTAGTGGATATCAGGAAAGTATTATTTTTTCTTTAAATAATTATAATTATATAATAAATAATATATAATTAATTTAAATTTTATTATTCATACCATCCATGTGATGGGAAGATGACAAATTAATCCCATCACTTTGTGAAGAAGGTAATCCACAAGTATGCATGAATGACATTATGAACTTTTAATTAATAGAAAGGTAAGAAAATATAAAATATATTAATTTTATAGAAGGATTTATCATTCAGTTATATCACATATATAAATTAAATTAAACAATATAAATTTCCATTATATAAATGGATTGAAAACTAATTACGTCATTTTGTGAGGCGGTATCCCCCTTACACACAAACAATGGTTTTGTTTCCCATTTGATGGAAGAAAATATGGATATATTTTATTACATTTAAATAACAACATCTTAGTATACATGAGTTAATTATGTTACTATATCATCATGATTTAATATGATTTTAATGACATGGAAGAATAAATAAATCAAAAATCATTCAGTTAGGAATAATACACACTCTTCACACAACCACTTTTTAATTACCACAAAATCTTTCCTCAAGGGGTTGGGTCCTAATAAATCCATCAACACAAGGAAATGATAATTGATTTAATGAAGTTCTTTTTTAGTAATTTTATGATTCAAGAGTATTTTTTATGGGAAAAGGAAATAGGACACGGGGTTCCCTTTTATTAGAGAGATGAGGGTCACAATTGGAATTTCCTAAATTATTAATTCAATATAAATTATTTATCATGGAAAAATGGATCCAAAATGATATATTTTAAAGATATAATGATTATGGGTTGAAATAATATCAACTAATAAAATTTTTACAAGTTTATATTATTTTTTTACCATTATATTTTTTTAACCCCAGTTAACCATATTTTACAATTACTGCCATATTAAAATTTTTACACTTTAAGGATAAAGAAAGTTCTCAGAAAAGATAAAAATGACAATAAATTAAATTTTTATGATATTATAAACAATTTTAAGTTAACTTATAGGAATATAAAATTTTTTGGAACTATAATCTTTTAATAAAACATTATTCAATAAAAATTTTCATTAATGTCAATTTTCACACTATTAATTTATGTTGACATTAGAAACATAAATACAGGGATGGAATTCAAATATATTCCATTAAAAATCCTAAAAAAATAAATTCTATAAAAAAATTTGATATAATTATATATCTATATTATTTTACTTTAAAATTTTTTTAAATCACTTATTTTATTTAACATTGAATTAAATAGTTTTTGTATCGATGTTGCGTAAGAATTTAAGGTAATTATACCATTACAAATATTTATAAATACATTTAACTTTAAAAAATAAATATTTGGAATATATCAAAAATTATTTTTATCCCTCTGAAAAAATATTATAGTTATTAAAAACAAATAAAGTTACATTTTTTTCTTATTTTTATGTAAAGTATTATAAATTTCTTATTCATAGCCATATAAAAATATAATGTCAAATAAAATAATTTTGGAGTATTAAAGATTAAATTATCTAATCTAATAAAATTAAGTAAGTGTTATGGTCAATTTGAGTCCTTATCAGATTATTTTACCATTAATTACCTGATTTTCCCTTACCATGGTGATATTTATTTACTGTGGTTACTATTAATAATGGTAAAAATTAAAGGGAAATGTTTAAAAAAATTAGAAATCATGATTACAAATAATTAATCTATTTTTAAAATATTCAAAGCATATAAGTGCTAGAACTTAATTTATAATTAAACCCAAAATCCCCAATGACAAAGTGTTTTTAAGAAAAAGTCATTTTATAGTGTGTGTATATGATCTTATATTAACTATATGACTAGAAATCATCATTATAAGAATTGAAATTAATATATATATATATATATCATAATGTGGTTAATCATATTCATACCCACCAATTTACTACTTATTTCTTATGAATTTATAAACAAATTTATATTAAATAAGATATTTATATATAAATCATAATGTGGTTAATCATTTTCATACCCACCAATTTAACAGGTATTTTATAATGGTCATATTTAAATAATAATATTTTGTGGTTTGTTTAGGCATAGTGTTGTGTTTTATATACACTATCAAAAATAGTTCTATTTTAAAAATATATATCTAGTTTTTATATCATTGATATCATTGAATCAATGAGAAAATTCGTAAGAAAAATTACTTCTCAGATCAATAAATAAAACTTTGATATCTTGGAATACAAATTATGAGATCTTAACATGTCCAATAAAATAACCAAATATTATATAAGCTCCTCATAATATCATGAGTATATCAACATGTCGTTGATAAATATTATCATGAATGAATATATATAATAAAGGAAGAAATTGTTAAACAAATCTATAAAAATAGTTGGAATATTCTTCACTATGAATAGAATCACCAATAACTCAAAATGGTTAAACCATATTTTAAAAGAAATGTTGGTCACATGTTTTTTTATAGTCCCAATTGATGACAACATGATCAAATATAAATATTTAAAAACCATTGAGATCGATTCAATTTATTGAATAAGTCATAAATTCAAGAAAAATGATGGATATTTTTAATAGCAACTCGATTCAATCATATATAATCAACTTATTAATACAAGATATGAAATTCTATTTTGGAAGAAAAAATCACTGGAGTTCCCCTTGAACATACACTCTTCCTGGTTAATACTTTGAATTCAATATCTTCTAACAGATTCTTTAATAATCTATTTCTAGTTGGATCCATACAGTAATGAGGTATAGATATAGGCTTAGTTCTCGATGCTAATTCAGTCTTAAATTCCACCTCCTTATCTATAATAAATGATGAAAACATTAAAGAAAACACAAAATGATACCTTTCAACCACATAAAAATAGAATTAAAATCACTCTTAGATAATCTAAGATCCAACCCTACTACCTGAAATGTAATTTAATTCAACTAAATCAAATTACAGTTGAATCTACTATCATGATAGTTCCATTATCCCAAAATATATATGATTTGTCACTAGACATGAATGAATTACATTAATATTCAATAAAAATATATATGTATCAAAAATGCGATGACCAATACACCCCAATAATAACATCAAATAATTCTTTCTCAAAAATGAAAAAATCCCAAAGATGTCTATTTATATATATATGGAATAAGTTGGACATAATAATAAATAATCCTCTATCATTATTATAATTACCTAAATAAAATAACTTAGGAATTCATATCCAGAGTGTCACATAACTCCATATATGCCTCCTCATACACTATAGATTTGCTTTTATAGGGGAGGACCTAAATCCAATATTGGTGGGACTATGACCTTGATATCATAACCATAATTAATAAATAAATGAATAAACCTCATATATTGTAGATAATTAGTGTGCATGTAAATAAATAATTCATCTATACTATAATAGATATTCATGTAGTCATACTATTCGACATCTTATCAAACCACCCACTAGGCCGATCAAATATACAAAAATAGACCATAGAAAAAATGAGGCTCTACTGCCATCTTAATGCCTCACCTATAACCCATATCAAAATCCATTACAAGATTATCAATCCAAATATACTTTATAACTTATTCTCAACCAGTATAATAAATATAAGGTATTCATATACACCAAGGTTTCTAGTTAGTGTGTGGGAAATACATATCATCGGGGTCTAACTAGGTTCCCCTATTATACATCATCATATACATGTGTATTCAAAAGGGATGATAAATATATAATATACAAAATATAGTCATGCATGTTGGTTCATTATGTGATAAGTAGGAAACTATGACAACATTCCATAATTGCCTCTACCTATACCATAAATCATCCACCTCATGTCATAAACCCTAGTCCTCAACTGATTATTCATGTAAGGGTGTCATAGCATGTCCCAACCACAACCCTATAACTTAGGGTAAGTTCACATACCTAGTGTTGGCCTCATATCTGATTTCATAACATCAATACACCACCACCCTCTCATTTAATGTTAGTTTCCTTCCACGTCTCATGGTAGAACATTGCGACTGATACCCTCTCACTCGAGGGGGTATCACATCATATCTTTGACCAATACCCTCTCACATAAGGTGTTATATTCCATAACCCTCTCACTAAGAGATATTACAAGAATCATTTCTATGTTATATGATAAAACACTATTTTATTGAATATTTTATTGATAATAAATGATATAATTTCCTCACATTGTGTTAAATATGTTTATTTATAAAATATTTGGGATTTGATCATTCATTTGAAAATTTGGTGAAAATTCCAGTTTTACCCTTAATAGTGCACTGTAGTATTTCGAAGATAAATATTTTTATAAATTTTATTTGAATTTGAAATTTTGTAACAGTGTTCCTAACTTAATTATCTACAACTTTTATTCAGGACAATAGAGCTAAAGAGTTCATTTGGTTGTTGAAATTGGGCCATTAAGTCAAAGTTGGGCTGGGCTCGCCAGAATGGAGAAGGTTCTGTATTTGGGCCATATCCTCTACATAAGGGCTTGGAGTGAGCCCAAATTTTGAGGAAAGCTCGGGGACATGATGTGGCACAAATAATCCTTCTGGAAGGCCGGTCAATTCACGCGTTTTGGAGGTCAAATGGTCGGTGCAAGTTTCATTAAAATATTTGGCCGAGATTTTGCATTCACACTTGAAACCACTTTAAACCTAGCCTCCCCTCCACTCTATAAATTAGTGATTTTCTCATTTGGAGAGGCTGGTTCGTGCATTGGGAGATTGGAGGCAGAGGAGAATTGGTTTCAACCAAATTCTACAACCATTGTAAGAGAGGTAGCTCTTGAAGCAAGGATCCTCTCATCGAAGCCTCCTTCTCTCCTTCATGTTGTAATTGTTTTGTTTGTGTAATAAACTTCTTTGTTCTTCTTTTATTTCTTCTCTTTTCCTCTGTTTTATTTAAATTTATTCTTCTATTAATCTTCCTCTTGGGGCTGGAATTCTTGAGTAGAAGCGATATTGGGTTATACCCATTATAAACCTTTGCACATGCAAAACGCTTCTACGATGATTACGCCACCCATGGAAGAGTAATTTTTAGTGATCGATCTATCTTCTACCCTCTTCATTTAATTATTTTGAATCATTGAGCCTACTGTAATTCACTTAATATGATCCATGAATTATGTTTTTAAATTTTAAGAAACTAAGCAAGCAATTGAACAATTAATACAAAAACACGCGAGGTCGAGATTTTGTGTAAATTGTGAGAGTGCGAGTTTAATCGGTAATACAAGACCACTTGGGATAAATTTGTAGAGTTCAAATATAATCCCTAAACACAACTCATCCTCATTTCCAGAATGGATTTGTGCTCTAATTAACCACTGACCATAATCTAGCCTTAGAACAACAATCAAAGCAGGGTTCTGCGATTGCATGTTCCGAAGCTAGCCTAGGGTTTAAGTAATTCCATCTTTGTGGTTAAGTTAACTCTTGTAGGGTTCGAGGGTTAACAAATTAGAGGATCATAATTAAGTGGATATTCATTTAAATGATAATGATTAATATGTAAATGAAGAGGTATAGTTAGATCGATTACGCCTTTTAAAATATTTTCTAAAAAAAACATCTTCTTGTTGTGTTATTTTAATCGGAATTCATTTCAAAACTAAAAACAAAAAAAAATACAATCTTCTTCCAGAAAACTTCTTCTAGATTCATAAACTATAAACAACCCCCATCCTTTTCTAGTAGTGTTTTTATTCTCTTTTATTTTATTTTTAGAATACCTCTAATAAGATGTTTTAATTCACTTCCTCCTTTGAGAGACGACCTTGGTTAGCCCCCTATGCTACACCAAGTAAACTAAACATTAGCTTCATAGAGTGTTGTGCTTGGAGTTTTATCCAACGTAACTCACTTTTAAAGTTCTTTTGAGAGCGTGTGCGACAACGCTCTTTCATTATATCAAATAAACCACTTGCCTATTTCAGGGTAGATCTCACTAGTATAATTTGCAGCAATACCCTATCACTCAGGGAGAACCCTGCCAACACCATATCACACAAGTTAATTCCATGAATTAATTCCCATTATCAACCATGAAATATTAAATACTACCCTATATCTGATTGGGTATCACTAGTATAACCTATCCTAATACCCTTTCACTTAGAGTAGCACCCACTAACACCATTCAACTTGATTCTCATCATGAACTACAACATTTAAACACATTTTTTCTCTCATAGTGGGTATAACAATCATAATAAGATGAATACCCTACAAAATAGGGTGGTCCCTTAAAATACCCTTTTACTATGGTAATGTTCATAAATATATTCTCTCTAACAAGCATACACAAACTCATGTTTAGTGGATCCATAAAAAAAAATTATGTTTCAATAATTAATAAACACTCACCTTGTTTATGATTTTTTTACTTTGATTAATTATTATAATATTTTATCACAAATAAAATATATTTTTATGATTACAATACATATATTGGAATAAATTTATTTTATTCATTATTTCATTTCTTTTTTTTTCTATTATTCAATTTTTTTAATTATTATTCTATATTTATTATGATTCTAATGTTTTGTGTTCAAAATTTACAATATTTCGAATAAGGTAAACATCATAATCATAAATATTTAGGACTTATGAAATTAAAAAAACTAAAAAATTATGGAATTTATAGTTATTCTTTGAAATTTTACTCTTATATTTTAGAAATTCAGAAATTCATGACTATTATGCATTATAAAGGAAGTCAATAT
This sequence comes from Viscum album, assembly GCA_963277665.1. Lineage (NCBI taxonomy): Eukaryota > Viridiplantae > Streptophyta > Magnoliopsida > Santalales > Viscaceae > Viscum > Viscum album. The sequence continues at coordinate 1,349,413,697 of OY728132.1, forward strand.
TTGCTTTTATATATTGATTATTTGGTTAAGTCATTACTCTTTTTTTCAAAATACATTCCTTTTTTCAGTATTTTGTTAATTTAAATATGAATATCTTATATAGAAGTTATAAGTTACTATTTTACATCAACAGAAGTTAAGAAGAGTTTTATTTTCTCAAAGTATATTACTCTTATAGATATTGAGAGAAGTTCATATTTACTTTTATACAATTTAATTTGGATGATGTAAAAAATATTTTATATTCATTGATCTTTAAATAATTTTGTATTTTGAAAACATAATGGTCTGAAGATAATAATTTATAAAAGGAGAAAAACCTAAACAAATCAGTAGAGGTTGGAAATATTATGTTTGAGGTGAATCTTGAAGAAAACCATTACATATTGTAAATTCTGAGAACATTTTTTGGTGAAAACATTTTGATTGTGTTGAAGACAATATATTTTATATTTTAAGTAAATGAAAATTTATTACAATTATTCGATAATATTTTAACATTTATATGACATGTTAATCGTAAGATATAATTTTGAATGTTAATTGTTTAAAAAAATAATTTATAATTTTTTCAAACCACTAGAGAATATCACTAAGACATGGTGGAAGTAATCTAAATATAATGAGTTCCATGAAATAAAAGCGATAGTTTTGGTATAAAATATCCCTATTTATAATATAGAAACCCAAAATGGGTGTTTTGAAATCATTCTAACCATATTTATGCAATTATGAATATAATTATTACATATATTTTTTTACAATAACAAAAAAAATTAAATTGGATTATCACTTGTATGCTAAAAATGATATTTATGGATTATGAAATTCATATTTTGAATAGTTTATGTATCAAATGGTAGTTCCACGTGATTTCATAGAGTATTTCGTAGTTATAAAATACCGATATTTATGGGATTATTTAATTATCATTTTAATGTTTGAATTTTTTTTACCACAAGATTATATGATGATGAAATATTTTATTATATATCTATGTGGAGATTATTATTCAAAATTTATAATAGAAAATCATAGATATTTTTTTTAAAATAATTTATGTTAAAACTTGGATAGGGTTGAGACACGTGCATGATATACATAGTTTTATACTTGAATTCCCATAATTTTTTAAGATTAATTGTTTATAATAAACTCTATGTCATATATGTTATATTTATTAACTAATACATATATATATATATTTAAAATCCTATTACCTTTATATTATGTTTGTTATAAACCTTTTCATGGTTTTTCTTTTTCATTGACTGGGTATGGTCGAGAAGAAAATGGGAGGGTACCTGTAATGGTGAAGTCAGATATTTATTGGAATTTTAGGCACTAAACCTACTGATTCTGCAGCATGCTAGAGAGTGACATGATGTGTAACAGTTTTACATGAATTATAACTCATAAATGAAATTAAATTCACATTTTTAACAATAGGTGATGGATTTCACAGTGATTACGGGAGTTGAAAATTATATGACATGTATTTGGGCCACACGTCATTTATTGTCCATATGATTGTTTTAAAATAGGAAGCATGACTGAATTTCCCAATTTTTTCCTCATCGGGTTCCTTTCACTCAATATGGAGTAATCACCATGAAATTTTGGGATCCCTCCAACTTCTATGGGTATTTTCATTCGGTGATTGATCCTCATTCTGGTCGTTGTGTGACATATCGGTTAAGAGTTCCCTCTACTTCTTACTATATTCTACCTAATAGTTTGATAGATCTTTTATGGATTGATGGATCTAAACTCCATATTTTTTATCTTATTTTACATGTGATTTCTTGTATCTTCCACATCTTCATTCTTATTGGTGGATCTCATTGTAGGCATGTACGACCCAAGTCTTGAGGTAGGTGGTTCTATCTCTAGCCTATTTTTGATAAACCGTATTCATCCATTTTAATAAATTGATATATAAATAAATTGGTATGAAATTGGAATGATAGTTTGTGGGTGTTAGAAGTGGGTTTTGAATAAAAGTGTTTTTCTTTGGTTTTTTATAAATATAAAGGAAATGTGCATTTTCAAATAATTTAATTCATTGAAAAAAAGAATTGGGTATTGTCACCCTGTTAAATTTTTAATTCAATAAATGGTTTTGAATTTTTTTCAAAACATTGATATGATTGTGAAAACAAGAACATGGGTTACCTTGGGTACTAAGTCGAAGTTTTAGCTTGAGGCCATCGTCCATTGTGGCAGTTTACATTTTGGGTGTTCCTGTTGTACTAGAGTGTAGATTATTGTCTCAATTTACATATATTATGTTCTTGTTTCACATTATATAGTTTATCCATGGTTCTGGAGTGTAGACAATTGGCTTCGGGTACCAAAATGAATTCATCATAGATTCTATGGTATGAGGAGTCTGTTGCCTGACCTATTATATTTCCTAGTATTGTGATACATGTTTTACTACTATTGTTTTGTATTTCATAGATTTGAATTTTTTATCTGTGATATGAAAGTGGATTATTTTTTAAGATAATATGGAAAAAACTTCTTTGAAATTGATATACCTTATTTTATTTTAGAACTATGGAAGAGGTAAAAGTTTACCATGTTTTTTATAAAAATTCTTTACTTCTTATTATTCCATGTTTTATCTAAAATGAACATATGATAATTTTTATACAGAGACTTATTATGGAGAACCTAGGGGGATCCTATTGATCATATTAGCTCACACCCATGTGCACCCCTTTGGTGGTGTGTAAACGATTGTATGTCTTTCGATGCAAGGAAAGGCATGGCACTATATTGAGGCAGCGGGTTTTCATGTCATCTAGGTTGGGTAGAAAGTGGTGAGATTTTGGGAGGTTTCCCACACTATCAAATGGAGTGGTTTTTTGTTTTAAGTATTATTTGTGGTTGGAATTGTCTCTTTCAGTTTTTATCTATTTAGATTTTGATGTTTTTCAGATGTATATTTACAGTAATGGTATATATGTATCAGTCTTCTATTGTTTCTTTCTACTTTGATTACATATATATTGTCATGTTATTCATTTATAAAGGGATAAAATCATTCCATTGGTGTGTTGCTCAATTTTCGGGTGCTTGTATGTATCCCATGGGGAATGGGAATGCCCTTTGGGTATATAATATATTAGGTTGGGTCATAGGTCTTAGGATAACTCAGGATAGTTCATTATAATGTGGTATTATAAGATGTATGTCCTCAAGAGTCATTATCTTGGTCCATATGTTAGATTAGAGATAGGATTTGTGGGACAAGAGTGGTATGTTTTAATGAGTTCATAACAATATCTTATCATGATGGGACTCAAGTGTCCATATGACGCTAGGATATGTGTCTCTTGTGTTGGGTTTTGTTTTAAATCTCAGTTTCTACTTATGCATTTTCTAGTTTTAATTGACATTTACTATTTTGTATGATCATTACTTCTATTTAGGTGTGTAGTTGTATACCTTCGTGACATCTTCTAGGAGTTTCTCATTAGAGTTCAGTTGATGCTTCTTAAGGTAATATACCAATATAATAGAATCTCATTGAGGTTATAGTATGGGAATTTCATATTATTGATCAGAATGTTCCATGAGTTCATAACATAGTTGTTGAGGTACAACTTAGATATTGAGGAGAGAGAGAAATACTACAAGAGTTATTGCTCAATAATCCACCATAATTTAAAGGAACTAAGGAACCTAAAGGGGTGGAGGATTATTTATATGGTATCGGTCAAATCTTTGACTTTCAGGAGACACTTGAGAATACCAATGTAAAGTGTGCAACGTTCAGGATTGGGGGTTCCGATAAGCGATGTTGGGATTCCATATTCCAGACATATAGACATTTGGACTTAGATTGGATGGGTTTCAAAACCCTATTTTTTCCAACAATTTGGTCCAGAGTTTTGGATGCTGGAAAAATATATGGTGTTCTTTTCTATGTAGAAGTCATAGAAATCAGTATTAGTGTTTACCAACTAGTTTGTTGAGCTTGTTTGTTTTTTCTCCAAATGTGGTAAGGAATGACCAGTAGAAGGATAATATGTAACTAGAGGGTTTGCGACTGGATTTCATATCATAGTTATTTATATCGAATCTTGTTACCTAAGTAGAGATGGTAGAAATAGATATGATGAAAGAGATGAATATGGTATGAAAGGGTGGATTTTCCACCTCTTATCTTCCATATAGTGGTATCTTCAATGGTACACATGGGAGGAAAGGAAGTGGCGGGATCATCTCAGTTGTGGTGGAGGTGGTTCTTGGTATTGTGCCTCCCCTACACCATCTCCTACAGCCACTGGTGTACCTATTACTTGATATCAGTGTGGAAACATCATCCATTATAGAAATTTATGTTATATTCCTGTGAATATGTGCAACAGTTGTGGACGTGTTGGTCACTTACAACGCTTCTATCAGGCTATTTCTACACCATATTATGGTCAGGGTTCATCATCTCCAAAGGATTCTACAGGGTAGTTAGATTCTTCAAAGACTACAGGGCTCCAGCTACAGGCCTTAGGAGTGAAGTACTTTCATGCTGTAGATGTGTGTCCAATGGAATCCAATGAAATTCTAGTGACAATGAGAGGTATTACCTTTATTTAAACATTTGTAGAAATTTCATTATTTGATACTAGTGCCTCCCAAACATTTATATCTACATGTCTTGTTGATATGATGAGAATTATAAGAACATATGCCTTTTGTTATAGAGTTAGATACAACCCTTAGTAAGATAAATGAGTATGGGTTTTTATATACTTCTTGTTCGTTAAAGATATGTGATGCAAAGATGGAATGGGATTTTCTCATTATTGATTTGGATTTGTTTTATATCATCATGAGTTTGAATGGTCTAGTCACTCATCGAGCTGAGGTGGGTTGTTATCATTGGTATGTTTCATTTCTTACTATTAATGGGATCTATCTTCTCTTTCAGGAGGACTAGGACCTGAGGTATGGTCATGCAGGGCATTCCTACTCATAAATAGAAGTTTTCTATCTTCTTTTGTGATTGATCCTGGTGAATTTTCTTCAATTGTTGATCTTATAATTGTTGTTCGTGACTTTTCCAATTTCTCCCAAGATAACTTCTCCAGTATTCCTATAAATAGAGTGTTAGAGTTTATGGTTGACTTGGTGGAATGGATGCAGCCGATATCGATACCATCTTATCATAAGGCACTAGAAGAGCTAAAAGATATTAAGATTCAGTTGGATGACCTATTGGAAAATGGTTGTGTTCACCCTAGTATTTCTATTTGGCATCCCCTATTATATTTTCCAAGAAGTAAAATTCATCACTTTGATTGTGTGTGGACTATCTGAAGTTTAACGAGGTTACAGTTAAGAACAATTATCCTTTACCTCATGTGGATGATTTGTTTGATCATTTAAAGGGTGAAAAGTGTTTTTCAAAGATTTACCTTCAGTCAGGTTATTATTATCTTAGATTTTGGGGGACTGAAATACCAAATATAGCTTTTAAGAGTATTTATGGCCATTATGAATATATTGAGATTCCTTTTGGTCTGATTAATGCTCCTTCCTTTTTTATGGATTTGATGTATTAGATATTCCGTCAATATCCTAAAATTTTTTAGTAGTGTTTTTGGATGATATTCTGGTCTATTCCGAATCTGATCATGAGTAGGAACACCATCTATGTTTGGTTATAAAAATTATGAGAAATAACTATTTGTATTGAAATATTTTGAAATGTAGTTTCATGATTCAAGAAGTAAATTTTTTATGGCACGTGATTTCTGAACATAGCTAATCATTTGATCCTAAAAAGGTGAAGGATGTATTGGTATTGGAAAAACAACATAATTTATTTCAGATTTTTAGTTTTGTTGGTCTTTCTAGATATTACCAATGTTTTATTAAAGATTTCTCTAAAATGGAATCACCTTTGACTACCCTTACTAGGAAAGTGGAAATCCACCTAGGATGTGTAGTGTCAGTCTTAATTGGATGAACTGAAATGAATTTTGAAATTGGATCCTATATTGATCTTACCTGAGGCTGATAAGGTATATATGTTGTTTTGTGATCTTTATGTACTGTTTCGGGATTCATGCTAATGTAGGATGATCATGTGGTGTATTATGTCTCTTTTAATCTATGACCGCATGAGAGGAATTACCCCACTCATGACTTAGAGCTTCCAATTCTTATCCATGAGCTTATGTATTGGTGTAACAATCTTTTTGGGGAGTATTATGAAGTATTTTCTGATCGTGAATGTATATGCTATATATTTTCTCAGAAATACATGAATATTAGAAGGAGACGATGGGTTGAATACCTTATCATGGTTGACTTTGATATCACCAACACCATAGGGAAGTGGAATCAAGGGAAGATATCTCTTTGAATAGTTTTCAGTTGACCTCCTCTCTTCTCAAGTTAATTCTTTAGGAACAACATCTTGAAAATGAGTTTCGTATCATTAGATAATATCTTAAAGGTGGGGAGATTATTGTTGAGTGGTCACTCTCTAAATAGAATTTTCTTTTCTTCTGAAAACATTTTGTGGTTCCACAGTCAATAATGGAGATGTTATGGGGGATTTCCATAGTTACCAATGGGCAGTGCAGTTAAGAACCATGAATAATTTCTATGACATGTGGAAACAATTTTTGTATCTTAGTATGATATAATACATTATAGATTTTGTCTCTCATTACTATAAATTCCAACATGTGATATTAAAGAATCAGAGAGCATTGGAGTTTCTTCATCCACTTATTGTGCCTACATAGAATTGGGTTGATATCTCTATGGACTTTGTGGTTTTTTTTTTTGTTCTATACCATGAAAAATAATATTTTTTTATGGGTTTTGATCGATAGCATGACTAAATTGGATCACATTATACACATTCAGGATACAACCAAATTCATGGACTTGGAAAATATCTATGTGAATGAGATTTTTTGGTTTCAAGGATTTCCATCTACTATATTTTCTAATAGAGATCCCTGGTTCACTTGTCTCTTTTGGAAAGGCCTTCATGAGGTGTTGTGATAACATGTTATTTTGAATATGGCATATCTTCAACATTCGGAGGGACATAGATAAAGATATATATAGTTTCTGTAGGACATTCTTTACATGTTTTTTCTCAACATTAGTGGGTCTTGGGAAGATCTCTTGGGTATGGTTGAGTTTTATTATAACATATGTTACCAATCCATGATCTTAATGGATCCTTTTGGGGCCATGTATGGTTGTACTTATAAATCATCGTTATGTTGGTCAGAGATAGTGAACGATCCATAATTGTACTAAGAATGGTACAAGAGACAACAACAATGATTCATTTAGTTCATGACATTGAAAGTGTAAATATAATTCTAGTCATCATCATAGTTGTTGGTGATTCTAGTTAGTGACCAAGTTTTCATAAAAGTTTCACCCAATTTGGGTCATCGACATCTTAGAAGGAAAGGTAATCTTTCTCCCCATTTCATGGGATATGTTGGGTATAATGAGTAAGTGGGGAATGTTTCTTACCATTTGGAACTTCCACCATAGCTCACATCGATACTTAACATGTTTTGTGTCTCTATGATCTAAAAGTATCTATTTGATCCATCTCATGTTTTGAGCCGGTAAGATATTGAAGTTGATCCTGACTTATAAATGACTTAGTATCCATTCAGGATAGTTGATTCTAAAAACATGGTATTTCATGGTAGGATGATACATTTGGTTCGAATTCTATAGAAGAATGGTTTTAATTCTCATGATATATAGGAATGTGAGGAACTGAAGAGAGAGTAATGGACTCATATATTTGTCATGGAGTCTTATTTGTAATATTTCTTGGGAAGAAAATATTCTATGGTGGAGAGATTGTAACATCCTATTACCTTTATATCAAGTTTGTTTTAAAACTTGTCATGGTTTTTCATTTTCAATGACTGGTTATGGTTGAGAAGGAAATGGGAGGATACAAGTAATGGTGAAGTTAGAGATCAATTGGAATTGCAATCCTGAAACCTACTGATTCTATATCATTCTAGAGAGTTACATGACATGAAATTAGGTTACAAGGTGTGTAACTCATAAATGAAAATAAATTCACTTTTTATCCAAAGGTGAAAAATTTCTCAATGAATATGGGATTTGATAATTAAATGATTTGTAATTGGGTTACACATCTTTTAAATCATAAATGATTGTTTCTAAATAGGTATCACAACTGAGTTTCTCAAATTTCTACCCTTCAGGTTCCTTTCCCCCAACCAATAGCCATCACCATGAGATTTTGGATCCCTTAGCCCCTCCAGGAATTTTCATTTAGTGATTAGTACTCATTCCAATAGTTGTGTGAAAAGTTGTGTAAGTATTATCTCTTTTTATTACTCTAATCTACCTTGGAGTTTGAGAGATAATATAGTTATTTATGGATCTAAACTCCTTGTTGTGGAATCCTATTTCTAAGGTGTCTTCTTGGATCTTTTAAAGAGTATTTCTTATTGGGGGATTATGTTGTGGGTGTGTGTGACCCAAGTCCTAAGGTAGGTGGTTCCGTCTATAGACTATATTTTTATAAAACATGTTGTTCAATTTTAATAAATTGATTTATAAATAAATTATTATGAAATTTTCATGATTTTGTTTGTGTGTGTTGGAAATGGATTTTGAAAAAAAGTTTTTTTCCTTTGTTAATGAAAAATAGAAAAGAAAAGGGTATTTTCAAAGAATTGAATCAATTGTGGAAAAGAAGTGGGTATGGTTACCCTGTAAAATGTTGAATTGCATAAATTGTTTGTAAATGGTTTTCAAAACAGTCATATGATCATGAAAAGGAGCACATGGGTTACCTTTTGAATTCCCAGGTGCTATTGGAGTTGAATCTCCTTGATTGGGTTCCATCTCAGTTTCTTCCTTTTATTGTTAGGATTTCTTCATAGGGTTTTTTCTTGGGAATTCTTCCCAGGCCTTCTTCCTCGTTTGTCTCACCGTGCTCTGACCTAGCATTCCACCGCTCCTCTCCCGGTCATATTTGGAGCGATGGATACATGGGGGTTTTGGGCTGTGAGGTTCAGCGGTCACGGAGTTCCCCAAGTCGGCCTTCATTTGTTTTCCTTTGTTTGGGTTTCATTCCTAGTTGTCTGTTGACTCGGTTTTGTTTATGGATACTGCCTTAGTTTGGTTTATCTTTTTGTGTTCTCCCTTGAAAGTGGTTCGTGATCTACGGTGGTGGTTTCATTCTCTGGTGTTGATCGTTGGTGGCGTGAAGATGAGATAGTGGCAGGATATGTTTGACTGTGGTATCTGTTGATGTCTTGAGGTGACAAATTCAGTGTTGTTTGTGATGTTGTGAAGTCGGTGACATGATGGTGCTGAGTTCATTTGGTGTTAAAGACGGTGGGGTGACGGCCAGCGGTTCCTCTGGCCGACGGCCGGTGGTGTTCATGACGACGGTCCTTGGAGAGGGGTTGATGGTGAAGGGATGATGCATTTGGTGATGCAATGAAGGTGGTGGCTATGTGGATGTGACTTGACAAGCCTATCCTCGGTCCATGAAGTGGATCTTGCGGCCTTTGAGGTGACGATTTGGTTGGATTTGAGGACCACTTTATTTTGAATTTTTGGATCTTTTTTGGTTTAAATTTTGAATTTTGAATACAAAAATTTAAATTTTGTAATCCTGATGTACTGTTACCACTACCATAAAGTGGCTTTCATAAAATTCAAAAAAGTGATTTGAGGATAAAAAAAATACATGTGCAACCACTATTGTTTTATATTTATTGTCTTTTTACTATTTGGACTTGATTTTCATGTTGATTATTATGAATGATGGTATGAAAAATATGCTTTGAAATTGATATACCTTCTTTTATTTTAGAACTGTGGAGAAGTTAAATGTTTACCATGTTTTTTATAACACTAATTTACTTCTTATCATGCCATGTTTTATTTGAAAGGTGTATACATGAAATATTATACAAATACATGTTATAGATCACCTTAGTGGGATCCTACTGGGCCTGTTATCTCATTCCCTGCACACCCCTTTGATGGTGTGTAGACATTTTTATGACTTTCAATGCAGGGAAAGGAAAGGTGCTGCAATGAGGAGGCGGGTTTTCATGTTAGTTGATTTGGGTAACTGGTGGTGAGATTGTGGGATGTTTCCCACACTATCACATGGAGTAGTTTATTGTTTTCATTTCCAGTTGTAGTTGGACTTGTTTCTTTGAGTTTTTAGCTACTTTAGCTGTTGTTTTATTTATTTTTTTCAACTTACAGTCATGGTATATATATGTGTGTGTGTGTATCAGTCTTCCACTATTTCATTCTGCTTTGAGTGTGTATATCTTTCAATCTTCTTTATTTATATTGGGAAAAAATCATTCCTTTTTTGTGTTGTTCGATGCCCAAGTTTTTAACACCATCTCTTGGGGTTTGCAAACACCCTTCAGGTATGTAACAGATCAGGTCAGGTCCCAGGATTGAGGGTAACTCGGGTCAGTTTGTTACAATATATATATATATATATATTAACAACATTTTCTTATACTTAACAACCTTAGGGAAAGATATTTTTAGATATTATTTCAAGGTAAAGATAATGAACAGATTTTTTATAGGCCTCTATTCTTTTATTTTAATAACTATAGAATATGGAAAGTTAGGGAGGTATCCTACCTTAATAATCTAAGAATTTGAAATTGGATATTAATGATAAAACCATATTAATTTTCTAAGATTATCCCTGATTCTCTCACTAAAATAGATAAAGGTAAGTATGTTTTATATTATAAAATCATGAATATTTTTTATTATTCTATATGTCGAATGGTTTTTAGTCATTTATATACATTAAAAACTACTCATGATATGTATATAATTTTTAAAGTTATTAACATGTCTTAAATAAGTTAATGATAATGAATATTAAGATGTTTTATACCTAGTATTAATATTTTAAAATGTTTTAAAATGATATTATTAACCAAATTTTCAATAGATTCAAAAGCATCATGAATGGGATAATTTATATTGGTGAAACATTAAACAATACTATAATTGTTGAAGGTTTTTTTAGTTCACTATCAAATAAGTGGAAAACTATGATTGTTTCAAATGATTAAATAATTATATTCAAGGTATATGTTTCAGAGGAGTTTATTGGTTCACTACTTTAGTATGAACTTGAGTTTAGAAATATCATGAATGAAGATAATGTATCAAATAAAATTATCACTTTAAAAAATGTTGCTACTTAATTTAGTTCCTGTAATTATGATATGAATTCTTCAACTAATGGAAAATAGATAATAATAGTACATTCTAGGTAGATCATACAGGGACACTAAGAGGTGAAGTGAATCAGTATGCCTAAATTTTACCGAGTATATAATTTATTTTTTATTAGACCCTCTCACTCTTGAACCTATACCCTGTTTAAAAGAAATAGATCATATATTGCCTCTCATAAATCAACTAAACATGTAATTAAGATAATAAATGAGATAGGAATACATCTATTTTTTACATGTTTCATCTTCTATAAGAAACCCCACTACTTTTCTTTATCAATCTGTGGTTGTTTCATATATTTTATTATCACTATAATTTTTATAGTTACAAGTATTGTTCAATAAACAGAAAAAATTAGATAGGTAACATCCACATCCTTTAAAATATAAATTTTTTTATTTATTCTAGAACCACCAGTTCTTCAATGGAGTTATTTATACGAGCACCATCTACTCCTCAATTATTTTCAAGCACAGTTTTTGAACTAGATCACTCTACTAAACTAGATAAAATCAACTGAATTTCCTTTTTACTCAACTATAGGTTGTCAAATACTACTGTATCAATAATATTTATTAAATTCACATCAACCCAATACTATTTAATAAGTGGAAGTTTAAATTTCACTTAGTCTAACTACTTTCTCAGATTGATAAACTAAATAATCTGAAATTAATTGTTAGTTTTCTTATTCTCAAAAAATTATTCATCTTAAATTCTCAACTCAAATATCAAAAATCCTAGAAAAAAAAATTATTATTATTATTTAAGTGCTTCTGAGTTTTATTCATTTATTTTGATACCACTATCATTTAATGATAATTTCCTACAATCTCAATTTAATTTTGGATTTCTTAAACAAATGGTTAATGTGTTTCAAATAATACATGTAGAGTGTATGAAATAAATGTATTTCATGAAAATATTGTATATTTTCTTCTTTATGTAAGTGAAATTCATGGGATCTCCCTTCTTCAATTTCACTGTCTTCATATAAACTAGTAAGTGTTTAAATGATCTTACTTCATCAAGAATATATCCTTCAATTTATCTCAAGTATGATTTACAAAAACAACTAATGGTGTATCAACATTCTTTATTGGAATAGTATATAGAGATACTTAAAACTTCACACACCACAAAATATATTGATTCAATAAGCATTGTGTCAAGATACCACTATCTTCCTTTCATGAAATCACTGTAAAACGGCATGTGTAATATCTCAAGAACTTCATATAAGAAAATATGTGAGGATAAAAAACAAGTGTTAGTGATATATTATTCCTCAGGAAAATATAATCATGGGTTCTTCTTTCTTTTTTATAGAAAAATGGGGCTCATGAAAGGATCTTATTCTTCATTAATGTATAAATATTCATGGTATATTATTTTTGAATCACATGTTTCAGGGTGCAATATTTTTTTTTGAAAAATAGATCATAAAATATAAAATTGACTGATATTATCTCAGGTTATAATTTCGATAATTATAAGTGATATCCCCAACACTATTCCTCCAAACTCTACCCACTTGAATTCCTGAAAACTATACAATGTCACTCATGTTAGGAATACATGGAGATATAGACCTCTGAAATACATCTAATTGGGTTTTATTTTATTCCTTTATAATCATATTATGCCCATAAATTTGGTTTAACATATTATGCGACAAGGCCTCACATAAATAAAAATAATAATACCATGCCCCAGTATTTTTATATTCTCAGACAAATGAATGCCTCCAAATGCATGGAAATCTATAACAACTACAAATCAACTCAAACGGTAGTATGTTATTAGTATAACAACTTTCATGAAATATGTATGTTTCATGCATGATGTCAAGAATTTTTCATTATCTATCTAGTATCAAACACCATAGATGGATGGACATTGGTTGTAGATTGTAGAATCAAAACAGTGCATTCAAGGAGCATTAATATTAAACATATGAGAATAGGTTGAAGATGACGATGTGGAGTGCGATGGAAAGATGGGGATTGAATGATTCCAATAACATATGTTTTATTAATTTATTTAAATAAATATGAAAAGTATTGAGTAGTACCAAGTCTCACATTGGTTTGTGCTTCAGTTAATAACTGATTAAAGATATTCTTTGTGACTTCCAACCTTTGAGCAAGTGTTGGGGTTGGCACCTAGAAAACTGCAAAAATTCCATTCATGGAATGTTAAACTCCATTGAGTAGTCCCCCATTAACCCTCTAATATTTTATGTGGGTGTCATTTATACACCTGTGAGCGATCCCTTTGGGCTCTCTGCTTTTCCACTTCATACCACCATGTTGGTTGTCCTCACTAGCTCTCTCATGTGGTTGAGCTCTCTCCAGCATGAGTGGGATTGAGCTGGACTAACCGAGATGGTTGTTGCAGAACAATTTTTTGAATGTAAGTTACATGAAAATACTTATTTAAAATATTTATCATTAAAAAAATAAATATTTATTTATATATTTTCATGGACTAATTTAATTCCATTCTCTTAATCATCCTGAAAAACCTCATTTCACATGGTCTTCAAATTAATCAAGAGAATAACTATTTTAATTGCATTATTTAAAGTTTTTTACTTGTTTGAAACATTTTTTTAGCTTTATAACTCCATAGAAACATATATTTAAACTTATGACCCATTTAACAATAGACATACTTAACATGGAGACTATTATTACTAAATGACAGCTAATAGTCTATAATAATTCTCCATGAATCTTCATTATCCTTCTTTAGTGTTTCTCAAATTATTTACATTGTTCTGTTTTAATGATTAATAACTAATTATAGATTACTTCATCAAGCATTTACATTGACCCATTATTATATATTAAAAATAAACACAATAATAATAATCAACATTCCTCATGGGATTTTCAACCTCCACCTTTGGTTTTTTATTCAATAGAATATCCTTAAATAAAGTCAATAAATCTACTCCACCCTATTGAAAATAAATGAAAATCATTTATTTGGTCAATTTTTAATGATTAACATGATACTACATGTTTCTATATTATTGAGTCTTTAACTAGTCTTCTTCAAGTATACATGTGCTAACCCAATGTAGAAAAAAAAGTGTGATTTCACAGAGACATCTATACTTTCTATTAACTCATTCATCCTATGATACAATTTACATATTTTTCTACTTTTAGAAACTATAACTAAATATTATTTAATTAAATATATATCATTTCCTTCACTCAAAAAATTCCTCATAAATTTCATGTAAAAATATAATTTACTCTCCCTTTATATGATCTTAATCCTAAACCAACACTCCCCTTATATTTATATATATATATATATACATATATATTGTATAATAAATATAATGAAAATAAGTATAATTAGGTTACCTCCATTTTAATATTCTACAGAGATAACATGAAATTCATCATATTCATGGAACAAGCCATGATAGTATCTTCTATATGTTTTCTCCCCCTCAAGGGGTGAACACATTTTATTTTCTTGTAGTATTGTTTCTCCATATAGAACCCAAGATGTTCATGTTGATGATCCACCATTGTAAAACAATTAAAGTTTCTATCAGATCTTGAATAGACATTCCAACTTGTTGTCTTCTACTTTTTTTAAAAATGCCTCCTATTTGGAAAGAACATCACCTTCGATTACCTAAAATGTATGAATAAAAATATTTCATAAGAAGTAAGGGAATAAAGTGGAACTATTTTGATCTTCAGAAAAAGTGAAATAGGGTTATGTATTTTATCAAAACCCAAAAACTCTTTTTCTTTTATCTCTAAATTGGGAGGTACTCTTTATACTGGTATCTTCATTATATGTCACATCATAAGATTTATTTAATATTATTCAATATTTAATTTCATTCACCTTCTTCCTATGTGGATTATTTTTCTACACATATACATGTTGTGAAATATATTCCCTTGGTTAATCATTTCTTATATTTATGATATATTATTAAGTATGTATAAGATTCATACAATTTATTTTATTGTGTATAATCAGCTTCAAACTTCCATTAATTTTTTTTTAAACACTTCAGTGCTCATTTTTTGAAAACTAATAATGAAATATATTTCTTCTTCATGTGTAATAACCTCTTTTCCTTTTTTCCTCTATTTAGTTTTTCATCTTTATATATTATCATTTCTCTAGTAGCTTGAACATGATAAAGAAAAATTATTAAGAATTCATTCTTAATATATATCTATTTAGAGCCTATGCATGGATTCATTGATTTTGTTGAGTTGAATTTCATTGGTAACTTATAAAAATATTATTTATGGTTATCGTCAACCAATATTATATTTTTATTTCTCTCCTTGATTGACTCCCTTCTTGATTTCATCTTTCTTCCATTCATTTTAATTTATATAACCTGCATGCAGTGGTCTATCCAATGAACTCTATTTATAAAGTAAAATCATATTTACATTGTTTACATGCAGTTATTATCATCCATATTCTCAATATTCTTAGGAGTGGTTTTTTAGATTACTTTATTTGTATAACATCATTCTTCACATGTTTATCTCCCAAGGTAGCTAGTTCTTCATTCTTTATAACCCGATTCAATTTGGGTTGTGGTATCCTATTCATAGTGGCATAGAAGTTGTGTCTGTATTGGGAATAATAAAAATATTTTTCTATTTGATCACATATGCCACAGTACACACAATAATATTCCTGACATGTGAATCTTTTTCTAGTTTATAAATTCACTTTTTTCTATGGAATGTTCTTCTGTAAAGACAATTTCTTAATTAAATTACATATACTCCCCCTAAAATTTTCCCTTATATAGTCTTCATACATTTTCATATTTTTCCAACACATAGTAGCTTGATTAACAAACTTTCAGAAGCACAAATAGTAGCTAATGAATCTCCTTCTTTTGATTGTAGTACCTCTCTGACTAGATTTAGCACCTTGTTGTTTATGGATTTGAATTTACCAATTTGTAACATCATTTTGGGAGTTATTTTTATTTATCATACCAGTATCAATCCTTAGTGTTTTTTTGGATTTATCATCATTTTTAGAAACCCACATCTTCTCATATTTTGGATTTAAACTAGCACTAGAATATGAGACTGCATTTGTAAAAACAAA
Source organism: Viscum album (assembly GCA_963277665.1). Taxonomy (NCBI): domain Eukaryota; kingdom Viridiplantae; phylum Streptophyta; class Magnoliopsida; order Santalales; family Viscaceae; genus Viscum; species Viscum album. The sequence goes on from OY728132.1 coordinate 1,349,430,113, forward strand.
ATTAACTATGTTATGAGTTACCATTATCCATGATATTGTATAAATTTGATCAAGATATGGTTTTGAGCTCTTCATTACACCAATATTAGTCTCTTTATATAAATTAATCTCATCAAAAAAAATTATAGAATCATCTATATTTGCATATTTACACTCTCTAAATGTTTGGGTAGTATAATTATTCTCCTCGCCATCATCAAAAGATTTAGTACGTGTCTCTTATAAATTTAGATATTTAACCTCTAGTTAAATACCATTCATCATTAGGGAAACCTTAAAATTTCTAAATAATGTTATACTACATTCCCATTAACCTTTCATTTTATTAGTGTGGTCTTCCTATTGTATACTAATTTCACTCAAAGAGTTAACAAGGACTTTGATTCTTCCATCATTGTGTTCCAATTTGGATTCCATGAGAATAATAGTATCTTTATGAGATCATTCTATAGAATGGACCATATGAATATAATATTCATGAAATATGTTCTTTTAATTTACTAAAACTTAAATCTCTTGCACCTTACCTTTTTTCTTCTAACTGAGGATCTCTAATATTCATCAAAACATTGAACTATATTTCAAGTGAATGGATTACTTCACCCAAAAAACATCACTCCTAACTCTCTCATAAAAATTCCTTATAAATTATTCTAAAATTAATGAAATATTTTCATTAAAAACACTCACATATTCCTCATTTTATTTAATGAGTTATGTGATAGAATTACACCTTTTGAGTTCCGTACCAAGTACATATTCCATTTTGTTATTTTTTCTTTAGGTTGTACTTTATCATAAAAAAATATACTTAATCAAATAAACTATATATAAAATCACTTAATCAGGAAAAATCATCACATATAATTTAATGTGAGACTAAAATTCTTTAATAGTATTCATATACTTATCTTCCTCAAACACTCCCCAACTCAAGCTAGCCTATTCAGAAGGATCATTTTCAAAAAAATGATAATATATAATTTTAAATATTTATTTTTATTATATTATGATTGATCATTATCTCTTTTATTTGTGATTTTACACAATATATTTTAAAACTTATTCTTCCTATTATTTATTTTCTGGGATGATACCTTAATGTCTTCTAAAATAAGAGTGGATAGTAAGTCTTCCACTAGTGGCACTTCAGTATACACATAAAATATACACTTCATATAAATATTCTAAAATATTACTAGAATAAATAAATAAATCCAATCAGAGGAAACCCCACCCTATAATAAAACTTATGGGTCATACATAGATTGTATAGGTAAATTAAAAGGGGGTGAATCTATGTACCCAATATTTATTGGGTTTATGGTTTCTTTTCAATTATATGCCCTTACTCTCAAACCACTACTCTAGTCAAGGATAATAGATCTTATATAGAAACTTAAAAAATTTCATTAAAATTTAATGTGTATAACAAATTATCCAGCAAAACCTCGATATTTATGCAAGGTTTAACATCAATGAGAAATCATGCTCCTAATCATGATCAACCAGTGGTGGTTTTATGCACTTTCATATCACTATTATTATTATGATTATATATGCAGTTAAATTTGTTAAAAAAAAATTGATAGGTAATATGTGCATCCTATAAAAAATAAATGGAATTATTTATATTGGAACCAACAATTATTAAATGTATTTTTTGGTACTAGAACCACTATTTCATTAATGATTTTAGAAAAAAAATTATAAAAAAGATCTATCTACTACACTGGATTTATTTTCATCAACAAAATAAAATTAGTACTCAATTATGGGTCTTTTAATACTATTGTATCAACAATATTGATCATACGTACATTAGCATAGTACTCTCTAATAAGTGGAAGATGGAAATTCCACTACAACTCACTACATTCTTATAATGATCAACAAAAAAATATGCAACGTTGAGTTAGTTTTCTACATACTCAAAAAATTATTCTTCTTGAATTATCAACTTAAATATATCATGTCATAACATATAAAAAATTTAGCTATTATTATTTATATGCTTCACAAGTTTTTTCAATGCTTTTAATAACACTGTCTTTCAACAAAAATAGTTTTTAAATATCAATATCTTTCTTGGATATTATTACCAAATGGTTGAAGTGTTTTAATTAATATATTTAAGTGTATGGAATTTATGTATTTAATGTGACGTTTTTCTCATGATTTCTATATATAATAGATAAGAATAGGATCACACTTCATCATATTCACTATCTAATCACAACCTAGTAGATATTTACATGATCTGCCTTCTTTAATAACACTTCCTTCATGTGATCTCAAATGTGCATCACATAAATAGCTATGTTTTTTCTCATCCTTTCACTCATTAATAGTATGCATGAATCCTTAATAATTCACATAACACAATTTATATTAGGTTCACAAGTAGAGTGTTGCGAGGTCACATTCTTCTTTCATCAAATTCAGGTAAGGTGACTCGTGGAATGTCTTAGAGACATCACATAATTTTCTCATAGCTAACTGAGGTTCGTGTGAGGATCTTATTATTAAATAAAATAGAAAAATTCATGGTAACCTCTTCATAAAACACATTTTTTTTGTGATATTATTTTTTTCTAAAAACGGGACCCTCAAATACAAACATTTGAATCATTATCTTAAGATTGATGGTCAATATTTATAGGTTAGGTCCCCATCTAGTTTCCTAAAAAATTACCAAATTAAATGCCTAAAAAAATATTATTTCAATCATATTTTGAATGCTAGATGATCTCAACCATGGAAATATTTCTACATGAGTTTCTATTTCATTAATTGGTTTTACATGACCCTGAAAAAAAGTGTTTTTATTTTTTATGTGATGATCCCTCATGTGAATAAGGAAATGATCATATAACCCATTATTATTCTATTCTTGAACATACACATGCCTCCAGATGCATGGAAATCTCTGACAACTATAAATATACTCACATAAAAACATATTATTTGTATAATAGAATCAAAACAAGATATATATTACATTTTTTATATTGAAAATGTCTCAGTCTTGATTCAGCATTAGTCACCAGAGATGGTTGGATATTGGGTGCATCTTTTGGCATCGATCCAATAGAATTTGGGATATTGAATATGAAGCAGAAGAGTGGATGTTTAAGATGAATATGTTTTCATATGATAAAGATAATTTAATAAATCAGATGGAATATGTTATATGAATATTTTTTTTACATGTGAATAGTATTAGAAATTGAAACATCGCACATCAAGATGTGCTTCAATCAGTCACATCTTAATAATATTCTCTATGGATTCTATATTTTTATTCGGCAATAATGTCAGCACTTAAAACACTACCCATATTCCCTAAATGGGCTACACCATAATATTTTATGGTCCCCTATGCACCATTCTATATGCTCTATACATACCATGTGTACACTTGTGCGCTCTACCTGTGGCCTCTATGCTTTTCCACTTTCTTCCACCATGATGTCTTCCCAAGATAGATCTCCCACTTGGTTGAGATTTATCCTATATGTGTGGGATTAATATAGCCTATCGTAGCTAGTTGTGGTTGAAAAACAAAATGTATAAAAATTTCAATCTAACCCTTCTTCAAAATATTTATCCTAAATGAATACATAGGTATTTATATTTTTTTCATGTATTTATTTAATTCAGGTCTCTTAATAATTATATAGCAAATTATTTTTTATGTGATTCAAATTCATCATGGAAATAAATATTTTCATGTTATTCTTCAAAAGTGTTTTACTTATTGTAAACATTGTATTTCCTGAAAAAATCCACTAACAACTGTCTCTAAACATAATACTAGTTCAGAAATCAACATACTACGTGGATTATTTTCATATCAAATTATATCCAATAAATCTATAATAATTCTTCAAGAATCATCACCATTATTATTTAATGTTTCCCAAAATATTTTGATCATTATATTTCCAAGATTAATCACTAGTTATATAGTATGTCATATAATTTAACTTGGATTCCTTATAAAATATTGACAATAAATACATCTAGACTCATTAACCATTGACATGTTCTTTTCAGTAAATAAGGTTGGAAATTTATTCATAAATAGGTCAAGATAAGTCAGTATATGAGTGAAAAGAAGAGGTTTGAGATGGATGAAAAGAAATTTAATTCAAATATAAATTCATATCTTACTTATAATTATAGAAAGAATAAATATTCCCTCAAATGTGATTGTATGAGGTTTGAAAATTATATAAAATAAAATAAGTTCATATAGAATAAATTTATGGTTCCATGTAGTTGTTCTAAAAATATAGATTTTAGGGATTAGTCTATAATTTAAAAGGTTGTATAATGGAAAAATATTATAAAATTATATTTTAATATTCCCAATATGGATCTTCAAGTTTCTTGGGTGTGTTTTCCAAGAATGTTTTAAATACTTGTTGGGTGTGTAACAAGTATGGTGTTAGTAATTCAAGTTAAAATTACACCTATGAATCTATCCTTGATTATTAATGTATTAATCTTTGTGTTATGGAGTTGGTAAATAAGGTATATGTGATTTATGATAGTGTTTTAACTGTTTTATATTCCTATATTAAATTTATAAAGGATTGCAAAACATTTATAGAGGAGAAAAAGGATATTGATTCCAAAGTATTCAATCAGATAGAATAAAATGCTAAATCAAAAGAAGATAATGTAAAAAATTAAGAATACAACTTAATCCACTAATGAGATTTTTTTATGATTTTTGGTCCATTCAATATTTAAATTTTTATCTGAAAATGAGATTTAAAATTTGATGAAAATATTATAATTTTTTATCAAGGAAGAGATATTTATAAAAATATTAATTCTCTGAGCAGGATGAAAAAATGTACTTGGTTATAATGGATTTTTAAATTAGATATATAGAAATTAATTTATCAAATGTAAAAATTAAATTTACTTTATTTATTAGTTATTTTCAATTTGATTCTTTTGGTCATTAATATAATTAATTCCCATTGAGTTTTATTCGATATCTCAGTCATAAGAAATATATTTTAACTAAATTGGTTTTTAATTTTCATCTATCTAACCCTTTTCTAGCTTATGATCTATATGTTCCTATTTAAACCCTATTTAAACTAAATTAGTTTATATTATTATGTAAATTATATATTTTTGAGAATTATGTCTACCATTTTAAGTATTACTCTTTATTTTATATCATGAATGGATGTGTTTATTTCATATAGTCAAGGACCATGAATTACCTATTTTATTATTTATGTTTAATGGTATATTTTTTAGTCTTATTTTTATGTTTTAATTCATTTCATATCCCTTTATAATTATTTAAATATCATTAACAATTTTTATGGATCTTTGTGGTTTTATTTGTTTCTATACAATAGTATTTAACAACTCATTCAATTTATTATTATAAAGAAAGATAAATATTGGATTAAGGGGATTATTTTCTTCTTAATATATTAATATTATATATATGCCTAAATTTAGGAGAGGATAAATGTTTTAAACTATAAGTATCTCTCTATTTATGAATAATATTTTTTTACTTTTAAATTATTTTACATATCTTCTTAAGAAAGTTGTGTATATTTTTTCTACACTGTTATTAAATCATGTTATATCCATTTATCAATTTATGAAAGTGTTATTGATTATTTTTTATTATTTAATTTAAGGGGTGAGTTATTTATTATCTCTTGAAACATTTACAATGGGATAGTGTGTTTGGTTATTGGTGGAGAGTAGTTTTTTTCATTACATATCATGATGTTATTTTCTTTATTCTATTTTTTTTAATTACTAAGAGTCCCAAGGGTTTTTTTAGTCACCCTGAGAGGTGGTGGAATCAGAGTGACAAGATTTTACCAATTATTTTTAAAATAAATTCTTAATTCCTTTCAGTTGATCAAGCTTCTATCATCAGTTTGGATGTATGGATACTTATACATATCCCTAACCAATTTTGTCTATTGGTATTCATATAATGAAAAGTAAACAACACAAGATCATTTTTATAGTTTTTGGACCCAATTTCAGAACCTACGTCTTTTCTTTTTGACTCACTTTGAGTAATAGATTCTTCCAATAATAATTATTTTCAACATTTAAAAATTGGTGTGGGAATTTACATTATTTATAAAAATTTCAACCCACACACTAAGTCTCATGACTTTTCAAAATATCCAAAATTTAGATTATACATACTCCCATCAATCTTACAGATTATCCAAACATAAAAATGTATTTGACTATAAATTCTTCGACCACTTGAGTAATTTTAGGTCATCATAGTTATACTACTAGTAAAAGTAATTCTGGATCTCTCACAATCCAAGAAACATGATGTTCTATTATTCTCAACTTTCACAAAACATGATGTTCTAAAAATCTCATCATTCCTTAGAACCTGATATTCCGATCATGTCAAAATTTTCTTGAAATAGGATGTTTTATACATTTAAATTTTACCTGAAACATGATGTCTTGGTCTTCTTAACTTTCCTTGGAACTTGATAATAAAGTGTTATCAACTTTTCTCAAACCCTAACATTCTATTCTTATCAGCATTCTTTGACCAAACTAAGTCATTCTTGAAAGTACTTTGATGGAATATTTACCTCTCTAATATTTTATCCTCTTCAGTGACATTATTTAAGTGAGTTTGGTTGTTTTCTAGGCACAAAATCCTCCAAACATTATGGAATAAACTCATGCTAAAAATATTAATTTCCTTCTCAACTCAAACTTCTTTTAAATACCTTCAAATCCTCTAAATAAGTCAGAGTGCAAATTCATCATCAAGGATTCAAATAATTTTTTCATTAATAAACTTTACTAATCATTCATGAATCTTAGATATATTTATAATGGATAAAATTAATGATTGTAATTTTAAAAATGTTTTACTTTACTAAGTTTTTGAAAAGATCCTAAAACCTCAGTCCAATCTAAAAAAAATTATCCATATTTTCATAAATCATATATTTTTATTCTTATCTTTCTAAAATGAACATTGTACTGCCCAACATTAAAACTCAAACACCATATAATAAAACTTTATAAATCATGATTTGTGTAGATCAATTTTATAACTTTCACATTGTATAGCTCAAATTTTTTAACTAAATTTTATTGATCTCAAATTTATAACACAAACTTTTTTTAGATCAAAATTATAAATTAAACTCTATAAAATTTAAACATTACAAATCAAAAAATGTATAGAAAATTCTTCATAATTTCATATTTTTATATCTGTAACTTTGTTACTTGAACATTCTAAATATACAACATTATAACATGAACTTTGTATTGAATAAATATCATAACTAGACTTTAAACAACTGAAAAATCATAAATTGAACTACGTAAATCTGTAAAATTGTAACATGAACATTATAAGGTTGAAACATATTAACATAATTTTTTTAAATATTTGATAAAATATTCTACAACTTCACTTTGTGTCCTTATTAAGTATTTGGTACAAAATTCTTCAACCTTACCCAGTGAACTTTTTAAAGATATGGTGAACATTCTACCTTTAGCTTTATCAAATTTATCAATATAATAAACTTTTGAGATTACTCTATCTTGTACAAAATTATAAATTTCTCTATCCTCTATAAATTCATATATTTCGATATATAGAAAAAATTCATAGATTTCACTATTTTAGGTAACTTCATAGATTTATCTATTTGGTACAAAAATATAAAATCTTGAATAATGGAACTCTTTTTGATGGCCCTTTTTTTGTGATTATCACATCTCAATATTTGGTAGACTTTATAATTCTCTTCTTAGTAGACTGAAAAACACTCATTATACTATAGGAACAAAGTCATTGATTGGTCATTCTGTGTCTAATCACAACTTCATGTATCAAACATCATAAATCAGTAGAACCATGACTTATTAATTTCAAACATTATACTTCATTCAATTTCATCATTTTATAACTTGAAATTTTTACAAACTATCTCAACCTAAAATATTATTATTTAACCATGAGAACCTTTTAGTAATCATAATGTTATAAATTGTGAGGATCAATGGGTCATCATATTATATACATAGGAAACTTCTTAGGAAACTATATAGGAAACCCCATAGGAAACATCCTAATATACTCCATAAGAAACACCTTTTGAAACTTCATAGGAAACATTATAGGAAACATCATGGGAAACTTCATTTGAAATTTCCTATACATACTAAATAACATTTCCATAGTATATTAAAAATAATGACAATACATGAATTATCATAATTCAATGGGCACTTCACATACCAAAATGGGGAGAGTTATATAGTTATTTTGGAGAATGAGTTCAGTTTTTGAAATTATCAAAAAGGTAGAGAATGTTGAGGGGATCCTTGAAATATTTTTATGATTTCATAATTTTTAATCCCTCTCTTTGTTTAAACTATTTATATGCTTGGATTATTTATTATTCAATAATTCTCATTATTTAATGTTAATATAAATAAAAAAATTATGTTTTCAATCCTTGTAGAATAAAAGTGTGATGTTATTAACTATGTATTTTTATTTTTTTATGTAATTAATTTTTTGTTCTTAAATTATTATGGTCCCACTTTTTTGGAGAATTTCTTAATTACTGTATAAATGATTATTTTTACTCATATGTATTTAAGACTTAAAAAAATAACATTGTATAGAATTATATCGTAAACTTGTGCTAGGAAATTTTTCTGTTTTGATTAAACATTTATGAAATTCATTACTCTTACCCACTATAGTGGAAATTAGCATTTACTTTTACATATTGATTAATCAGCAAAGTCATTACTCTTTTGTTCTGAAGATATTAATCTTACTTTTTAAGAGTTTATAAATTTCACTAAGTATTGGTTATAGGGATTATCGAAGTTACTATTATATATCATCAGATGTTAAGAAGAGTTTGTTTTGTTTAAGTCTCTTACTCTTAAGTATGTTGGTATATGTTCATATTTACATTTATAATATGGAATTTGGGAAAATTAAACAACACTTATGTATTAATTATTCTCTATATAATTTAATAGTTTTGAAAATATTTATTATAATTTAATAATTCAAAAAAGGATATAAACCTATTCATCTTAGAGAAATTTTATAATGTTATGTATAGGGTGTACTGAAGAAAACTATTATGTATTTGAAAATATGAGAATTTTCCTATACATAAAAGCTTACATTTAAGTTGAATATATTATTCATTAGGTTTTTATAAAATTATAATATATTGTGACTATTTGATATTATCATTAGAATTATGTTATATACTTCTCAGAAGATACCGTTTTTGATGATAAGTTTTTGGATGCTAATTGACAAACAAATCATTCCCATAGAAAAGATCAAAATATATTGGTGGTAGTAAATTTAGAATATGATGAATACCAAAATGTGATAGAGACCAATTTGGTTTAAAACATCCCAATACATAACAAGGAAACCAAAAATGGGTGTCCTTAATTAAACCATGTGGTGTTGTTCAAATCATGAATATCAACACACCTTGGAAAAATTTTAACTACATGAATCATTATTTATAATTTGACTATATATTGTATGATATGATTGATATTTATTGTTTATGATATTCAAATTTATAATAGTTGGATTTTCAAAAGATCTATTCCATTTGACTTATAGGAGTATTTCAAATTCTAATAATTTTTATTATTCTACAATATTTAATGATATTTGTAATTTTTGTGTGAATTGATCAAAACATGTGATTAAAATTCATGTTATATTTCAGGCTATGTAAACATGAATATTATCCTTGATTTTTTTAATGTAACCCCATAGAGTTTGTTGTAAGAATATATATTCACTGTTCTTTTCCTTTTAAAAGTATTCCAATGTTGAATAATGGAGGAGAAAAATATATGATATACAATTTTTGATACTTGATTTATTGAAATATTTGGGGAATTATTGTTTAATCTACCCTTTTTAGTTATATCAATCCAATAATGTTCTATATTTACTTTATGTACCAATAATCCTAGTTATACACAAGTAACCAACTTCAAAATATATTTTTGGTCTTACAATTTACATTTTACAGTGGGTTGTAATTTTATTCATTATCAAGATTTATTTTTGGGTAAAATTGCATTGAGTATACCTCCCATAAAATGTACATATTATTTATTTTAGCATACAAAATGCATATACCCTTGTCTTCCTTAGGTCTAGTAATAGTTTATGGTTTTGATTTTTCTTTAATAAAGTTAAAGGAATGGTTGGTTATTCCTCCAATTCAAAAGGTGGGTTTTCGTTTTGTATATCTAATTTTGAAAAAGGGGTGGTTTTCTATTATGATTCTGGGGTTAAGAAATATAGGTTTTAATGTTTCATCACTATCCTTAAAAATTGTTGTTTTATATTGGGTTTTATATCTCTTTCTAACTAGAGAGGTGTGAAGAGTAAATATAGGACCATTTCGATCTGAAAAAATATAAAAATACATATGTGTTATCTATTTTTCTTTTTTTATTACAAAATTCACACTCACTAAACATAATTGATTATGGTTGAATTATTTTACCTATATATCTATCTTATTTCACATTATAATTTAAATAAATATTATTTTTTAAAATCAAAAATCCACAACACTATTATTTCCATTAAACTATCTGGGGCCAATAATTCAAATACACACATGTAATAAAAATATTGGTTTCATGGCCATCCTATAACCATGAGATAGTGTCTAGAAACTTCACCCCACACCTCGAAACACATCACATCACAAGACTAGCTATGTAGTCTAAATCTAATGTTATAATCAAACATAAAATAGAGATATGTTCAACCCAAGGAAATCTTCACCTCACATGTAAATGAATTCAATATAATTTCTTAGACTCAACCTTATCTCTACTCATTGGTACAGAAATGTTATCATCACCCCTTGGATTTCCCACACCATACATGACTACCAGCCTCTTTCCTTAAGAGGCTAGGTCCAAATCCCCTTTCAATTTATGTAATGCAACCATGTCCCTCTAACTAATGATCATTATAAGGAGATCACACTAAGACCCCTGGAAACCCAATTCCAAGTCATCATAAAAATTCTCACTAACCATACATGGGTCCCATATCACATTACCTATAGAAGAAAACATATTCCCCTATCCTGTAGGAATCCATTACCAACATGATATGTCTATTGTTGAAGAAATTATCCTTTTTAAATCACCCACCAAGATACTTCCCTACAATTAAGAGGGTGTTCCCAACCAAGTGTGAGAAATACAACCATCTCACCAAACACACATACTCATAATCCTATCATGCTTGTTATAATAGTATAAGGAATTTATCTGAGGCTATGAATAACTCATCTAGAATCTAAGGTCTCTCAAGAACTCAACTAGAATATTCACCCCCATGGAGACATAATCATTTGGAATTTCTAAAAATACCCCACATAAAAATAAGCATATTCTCTAACTCTAGCATGCAGAATGATACCATATTTATTAACCTTGTATACCCTTAGTCCCCATCCATTTCATGAGAACACATTCTCTTGTGCACACATACAAGATGTTTTCCTTTTAATTAGGATGATGAAGTATAAATTTATAAGACTCAAGATATAGCACGGTGGCTAACCTCGGGGTTCCTCTCAAGTAAGCAATGTCGAATGTTTAAATGGTATTTCCAAAATTATTTTAACATTTTCCTTATATTTTAAAAATAGTAAAACAAAACACCAAAAATAGTGAAAATTGATGAAAATCATAGTGGTAGAGGAAACAGTGAATGGTGACTAAAGAAACACAGAAGAAAAACAGATAAAACAAAACAAACTGCAAAAAAGAAAAGGCAAATGACGCAGACACAAAGGTCTGTAAGAACAAGGCCACACTCAAGTAAATCCTCCCTCAACTACCTATCATATATCTATAAACTTTTTTTCATCAAAAAATATATATATTATTTAAATATAAATATTATTACTAAAAATAGTTAAATATATAAATATATAAATAAAATTATAATTATATTAAATAATTAAAATTGCATAATTAAATTATTAAATAAATATATATATATATATATATATTAATATATTAAATATACCTAACATTATATAAATAATATTATATAAAAAACTATTAAAATATATTTTTTTATTACTATATTATGTTAATTTTCTTAATTATATATATATATATATATTGATAGATATATTATTATTATTATAGTTGATATTAGAATAATAATAATAAAAGGAAATGGAAAAGGAGATGAGGGGGTGTGCAGTAAAGAGATAGAAAGGGAAGGGAGAGTGGGGGTTAGTGAGTAGGGTAGAAGGGGGAAATGGTGGGATGGTGGCAGAAAGGAAGGGTAGGGGAAACTCGTAGTGAAAGAGTGGGAAAGAGGAGGTGGTGAGTGGCACAGGGGGTTCAACCAATGAGAGTGTTGGGTGGTGGTAATAACATGGACGAGGAAGAGAGGAAGCAGTGGAGCTTCTACTGATAGTGGTGTTGGTGAATTTCGATGGAAGTTGTGGTTGTTTATCTTTTTCAGGGATTTTAAGTATTTCAAGTCCTATAAATTTGGTATTTGGTTTCAAATCAATTATGTTGTGTAAATTATATTGATACTACTATGGTCAAATTTCTTATTCTAATACTCTTGAATTGCATTGTATTTTTTATAATGTTGATTTTTTACTGCTTTGATTTGTTTTTGTTCTTTGTGTTGTCATTGTTTTGGTTCTGTTGGTTTCAACCTTAGTGGTGGTGGCAGTAGTAGTGAAGATTGGTGGTAAAAGGGGAGATGGAGGATCTAGTAGTGTAAAGAGTCCTAGAAGAAGTGGTGATACATGGAGAAGAAGTTGGATATAGAAATATGGGTGGTGGGTCCATGTGAGTGTGATGCTAGTAATGTGAAAATAGAACTAGGGTAGTGTGAAAAGAAGCTAGTGGTGTGTGAGAGATAGATCACCAGGGGTGCAAGGGGGTCTGTAAGTGTGTGCGGAGTCACCACTAGAGATTCTAGCAGTGAGTGCTGAAAAATAGAAAAGGAATGAATATTGGTGGTTAGGAAATGAGACACACGTAGTGTTGTAAAAATGAGACATCACTGTGAAAATAAAAAAGAAAAGGAAGGTGATGGTGGGTGTGGTTGGAAGTGACATGGGACTCACACATTTTCCAATAATGAGTCAGTTTAGAGGTAGCAGCACTAAGAGAAAACAAACAAAAATGAAGAATTTTGTGCATACATACATGAAATTTTCCTTATCATGAGGAAGATCAAGTTTACATTTATAAGACTCGGTATATATCAGAGTGGTTAACCTTGAGGTTCCTCTCAAGTAAGTTGTGTTGAATGTTTAAATAGTATTTCTGAAAATATTTTTACATTTTCTTTATATTTTAAAAATAGTAAAACCAAACACCAAAAATAGTGAAGAATGATGAAAATCATAGTGGTTGAAGAAATATTGAATGGAGACTGAGGTAACACAAAAGAAAAACTGAGAAAACAAAACAAACTGACAAAAAAGAAAAGACAGATGACACAGATACAATAGTCAGTAAGAACAAGTCTAGACTCAGGTAAATCCTCCCTCAACTCCATATCATATATTTATAAATTATAAAACAAAGAAATTTTATCTCACTCAGTTCATGGTCAATGGATTGATGCACACACCTCTCTCACCCAAAATATTTAGCACTCATGTGCAGAATTGCTTCCAACACAGAAGTACTCTCCCAAAAGTGAAGAAATCTCCCAATCAGATCACTCCAATCAAGAATTTATCTTTGAATGAAGTGATCTTAAATGGTTAAGAATTCACTCAACCTAGAATAACCACTCAATTGAAAATGTTAATATAATATGGGTAATTTGTGATGGTAAATTAATAAGGAATCTAATCCCTCAAAATAATTCACTCACGCACACCCCAATTCACCTTCAGGTCTCTTCAGAGTGATGAAAAGATGATGATGATGATCCTGATGGGGATTGAGTCTCTAGATTTTTTCAGGATTCACTTCTTGATTTTGGCCTCATAAATTAGATCACCATTTATAGATATTCAAGATCAGGAAAAAAATTAAGGAAGAACAATTAACAGACAGTCATCACAATTGAATTAAAAACATAGCAGCATAATGAGTTATTTTCAGCAAATGAGAAACTGAGAATAGTTGACAAAAATAGTGGAAGATAAAGGAGAGGGATATCGTATCTATGTTTAATATGAGTTCCCATTCTAGGAGTTGTTGATGAATCATGGAGTGACCCCCTAATCGATAGAGGAGCTAAGTATCCTATTATTTGAAAAACTAAACTGAAAAGAAAGATGTAGTGAAATTAAACAAACAAACATCAATAAATCCATGGGTATAGATCTGATGTACTTGTCACTAGATCTTTAGTGAATAATTAGTAAAAGTATCCTTCCACTTATAATGACCTTACCTTCATTACAGTTTTCCCACTATCTCGTGATGATCAACTATCAACCCTGGTAGAAAAAAAGAAAGAGAAAAAAGGAATCAAACATAAGTTATGTACAACAAATATAAAAGATTACATGATTAAATTATATAAATATTAATTATATATATAATCTGTATCTACTATAATTACTGTTAGATAATTATAAACTTCTTTTCATTAAAAAAAAATATTATTTAAATATAATTATTATTACTAAAAATAGATAAATATATAAATATATAAATAAAATTTTAATTATATCAATTAATTAAGATTACATAATTAAATTATTATATACATAAATAAATTTATTAATATATTAAATATACCAAATAATATATAAATAATATTATATAAAAAACTATTAAAATATATATTTTTTATTACTATATTATGTTAATTATGACAATTATTATTATATATATTTTATTTTGTTTTGTTAGATATATTATTATTATTATAGATTATATTATAATAATAATAATGAATGTAAAAGGAAAACGAGATGCGGGGTGTGCTATAAAGAGAAAGAAATGGAAGGGAGAGTGGGGGTTAGTGAGTAGGAGAGAAGGGGTAAATGGGGGGGACTGTGGTAGAAAGTAAGGGTAGGGGTGGCTTGTAGTGAAAGAGGGGGAAATAGGAGGTGTTGAGTGGCGTAGGGGGTTCAACAAATGAGAGTGTTAGGTGGTGGTAGCGGCATGGATGAGGAAGCAAGGAAGTGGTGGAGATTCTACTGATAGTGGTGTTGGTGGATTTCTATAGAAGATGTGGTTTTTCATCTTCTTCACTGATTTTGAGTATTTCAAGTCCTATAAATTTGGTATTTGGTTTCAGATCTATTATGCTGTGTAAATTGGATTGATACTACTACAGTCAAATTTCTTATTCTACTGCTCTTGCATTTCATTTTTTTTATACTGTTGATTTTTTACTGCATCTATTTTTTTTTCGTTCTCTATGTGGTCATTGTTTTGATTTTGCTGGTTTCGATCTTAGTGGCAGAAGTAGAAGCAGTGAAGATTGGTGGTAAATGGGAAGATGGAGGGTCTAATAGTGTGAAGAGTTGTGGCGGTGGTGGGGTTACATGGATCAGAAGTTGGGGATGGAAATATGGGTGGTGGTTCCATGTGAGTGTGATGCTAACCATGTGAAAATAGAACTATGATGGTGTGAAAGGAAGCTTGTGTTGTGTGAGAGAGACATCGCCATGGGGTGCAAGGGCATCTAGAAGTTTTTGGGGAGTCACTTCTAGAGAGTTTCTCAGGGAGTTCTAAAAAATAGAAAAGGAATGAATGCTGGTGGTTAGGAAATTAGTCATGCTTAGTGGTGGGAAAATGAGACATCACTGTAAAAATAAATAGAAAAGGAAGGTGATGGTGGGTGTGGTTGGCAGTGACATAGGACTCATTGTTGACAGTTTCCAGCTATGAGTCTGTCTGGAGGTAGCATCACCTAGAGAAAACAAAGAAAAATGAATAATGTTGTGATGAGAAGTCAACAAATAAATGAAACAAAAAAAATTAAATAACAAAAATATAAAAAAAATCAATTTTACAATTTAAAATTGTAAAAAGAATAATAAAATTAATTTTCAGGAAAGAATGATTTATTAGTACATTATAATTTATTCACAATTAATTTGAAAAATATTTTATTCGGTTTGTTTAAATTAATTAAAAATAATAATTAAGAAAAAAGTTGATCAAATCAAATAATTAAATTCAAAAATAAATACAACTAACCATTAAAAGAATTTACTTTATTGAATTAAATTATTAAAATAAGTTTAATTATTAGAAATTTCAAAAAAAATAAATAGGAAATTTATTTATTTACATAATAATCAATTAACTTAAAGAATTAAACAAACTATTTTTTTGAAAAAAATAAAATAAATGAAAAATTAAACGATTAAAATGAAATAAAATTATTAATTTAAATAAAAAAACAAAATATTAAAGTAAAATCAATTATTCTATTAAAAAAAATTCAAAAAAACAAAAATTATCACTGAAATAAATGATTTTAAAACAAAAACATATTTTTAAGATTTAGTTATATAACATACATCAATTTTTAGTTATAACACTAGATAAATTAAATTAATACCAAAAAGAAAAAAAATTGAAAAATGATGTGGAAGAAAGCATTAAAAAACATCCATATCAAACTCCCCCACAGAAGAATATTCGTTTTACCTCAAAAAATGCATGATTTTGAATTTTTAAAAAATAAGAAATGATTTTTCAAATTTAGTTCAACATGTTTATGTCAAAACACTAAAAAGAGAGGCATAGAATTTAGAAGTGGGTGAGGCTTTTCAAAGGTGTGTTCAAAAGTTTTCATGTATAAATTGAAACACCAACTAGAAATGAAAGGCAACACAAACTCATTCATTTTCATGAATTTAATTCCTTCTATATGAAATCACTTAATTACAAACTTCAATTATAGTTCCAATTCCAATTCAAGGAGTGGAGATATATTTAATAAAGTAGAATTAAAATCTTAACAAAATGAACCATCAATTTTTACTTTCTCCTATGTTCCAAAAATGTTTTTTTATCACTTCCTAGATATAACTCAAATGATCTTTAATTAAGTCAATTTTTCCCTTCTTCATTTGGGTTCAAATTTCACACCACATAAATGAATTCATTTTTTATAGGGAATATAATTTTATTTTTTTACCAGCCATATTTCTTGTGCAAATCATTTTGTATAGTAATTATTTAAATTGAAAATGGATTTTATTTATTTACAGAAATGCAGTCAGAACCCTTGTCTCAGAGACTCCCCATGGGATCCAATTTGGAAATTTTATTCTACTTACAAAAGACTTTAATAAGTATCATTTGAGTGGGCTCAATAAATATATTATTTGTTATTAAAAGAAGAGTCTTATATGATCAAATAAAAAATACAATTTCTTAAAGTCTTGATCAAAATTTCACCAAAATCTATCATATCTCACTCCTTTACAAAGTTCCGAAAAAAATTCATAAAAATAGAAAACTACTCCATTTAGAAATCACTCATTCCCAAAAATTTCAGAATCAGTGAAATGCTCAACAAAAAGTAGGTATTTATGCACTAGTTAGGACTGAATTAAAGTAAGGTTTTAGGCCAAATGAACCTTAGGTTGTGAAATAAAATTTTAAAAAATTTGAAGGAAACTTTAAAAATTTTGGAAACATTTTAAAAAAATTTTGACAAAAAAATAGGTGGAATTTGAAGAGATGAAATGACCCATCTCCCCCACACTTATAACTCAACATTGTCCCCAATTTTTAATCTCAAGTTGGGATATATCTATGGTAAAAATAGATTTGAAATTCAACATGAATAGAATTTTAAGGGGTAATAGTGAAGTTCAAAATATTATTTTCTACACAAAAAAAGTAAAAGAAAAAGAAAACCCCAAACAAACATATACAGAATAATCCCATTCATCACCACCAGGTAATAAGAGAAATATATTTTTCTTTAAATATTCCATTATTTAAAGTTGTACAAGAATACATAATATTTATCAATGAATTTCCAGAATTAGCATGATGATCAATGAAGTACAACAAGCAATAGTAGAAACATGAATGGCAAAGAGTGGGGTGAATGAAAATTTCAAAAATCTGCTCAAAATAAATATTCAACTATATATATTTTAATAATGAAAAACCCAAGAAGGAAAAAAAATTAAATTTCAAAAAAATACTCATAGAAGAATCTCCTACACATAGAAACTTGTATCATGTATAAAAATATAAGAAGAAAATTAAAAATTAGAAAAATAAAACAACACTTCCCTGACTGTGTAGGTTTTCAATTACAAGTTCACACCAAATGAAGTCTCAATTTATTATCTTTTTTTAAGAACTATAACTTATAAATTCAATCACATATAGGAAGGAAAAAAATTAATATTTGATTCAAGATGTAAAGAGTAAAAAAAATAACCAGATTTTTGTTAGAGAGTTTTACCCTGTCAAATTTCAATGAGCTAGTCTCTCTGATAATGATTGAATACCACATCGAACTAATGCATGTTTATTTTTCTACAAATATAAAAACACACAAATTAAAATAGAATGAAAAAAAATTGAAAATTAATTGAAAGGGGTAATCTTGGTATAACACACCAAATGGTGCTATAGTTTGATTGTAAAAAGCTAGAAAGTAATTAGATCAGCCCCAGTGTAATGGGGGATTAGAATTCTTCCTTATTAACCACAAGATGTACTTCTTTAAAACTTCAGAGACATGAAATCTTCAAAGTAACCCTTTTAAAGCATCATGTAATTCTCTCTCCTTGGAAGTGGAGTACCTCACTTGATGTACTGGATGGGAAAAAAATTAGGGGTACTTCCCTCCAGTAGAATAATGTTGGGTGTGAAAAATTTATAAGAAATCAACTTTAGGATGTGACTTTTCCGATGGAATATTTCATTCAACAACTTATTCTTTGACAACAACAAAAATTTCAATCATCTACTTCTGATCATATGCACAACTCAATCAATTCCTCTTCAATAGAAGGGAATGCATAATAGTCCAACTAATGTGCTTGATTGGTTTCTTCAAATAGATAAAAGAAGTCAAAAAATATAACTAACCCATAAATATCTATATAGGGAAAATCAAAATTAGAATTAACATAAAAAGTGTAGCATTAAAACAATTGATAACATTATCCATAAAATTTTTAACTCCCTCAATATGTCTATATTTTTCTTCTCTAAGAATCATTAGTGCCCTGGGAGTATGTATGTGGAAGAACCGAGGTAATAAACCTCCTCGAGCATCTATTTAATGAAAATGATCTCTCATGTGTAATCCTTTAAGGAAAAGACAAGGATTTTTTATGATGGTTCGTCTTGTTGAAGCATGGAAAAATCATTAAATAATTTAAAACCCATGAAATCGTCAGATGAATAGCTAGAAATAAAACGATCTCCTAGTTTGTGCCCAGATTCTTCTATATATATTTTATCTATCTTATTCTAACCCTTGAAATGAGATTCTGGATACAACTCATGAATTCTTATTTTTATGTTAGAGGGAAATTCTTACACCCGAGTAAACAGCTCCAGCTTCTTGTCCCTCCTTTTGTTTCTTTTCTCCTTTCATACAAGTTTTTTTGTAGAAGGTTCAATATCAATGGCTTGTTGGTGAATTTCCTTGATCTTTTGGTCCTTTGGATCTATGTAGGTTGGGCCAAGAAATTAAATCATTCTCTTTGTGTCTATAAATCCCTATTGTAAGGTATCTTCCCATCTTGAACCTCATTGATTCGATTGAATACTTGTGTATATTGTAGTTTAGTTTGATGTGTCATAGCCTTTATAACAACTCAGTGGTCTCCCATTGGTCGTCTTTGTATCCAAAAATTGAAATAATTCCACATCGAAATATAATTCCTGCACATCAATGAAATAAAAACCATCATTAGCAAAACAAAATATAGTATCCATTTTTAGTTCCTTTTTTTGTTTTTTTTTTAATTTTTTTAAAGAAAAATGGAGATAATAAATCTATCAAATGTTACTTCCTCCACAGCAACACCAAAATTCGATATCATCCTTGTCATAAGGATGGTTAATTTTACATTTATGAGACCCAAGATATAGCAAAGCGGCAAAAATTTAGGTCACTCTTAAGGAAATAGTATTAAATGCTTAAATGGTATTTCATAAAATATTTTTGTTTTTTTATTTTTTGAAAATATTAAAACAAAACACCAAAAATAGTGAATCGGGATGAAAATCATAGTGGTAGAGGAAATATTTAATGGATACTAAAGAAACATAGAATAAACATAGATAAAACAAAAAAAATATGAAGAATAAGAAAAGGTAGAAGACACATACCCAATAGTCAATAGGAATAAGGCTAGACACAGGTGAATCCTCCCTCAACTCCCTGTCATAGGTCTACAAAGGATAAAACCAAAAAAGTCTAAACTAAACCTTTTCAGGGTCAATGGATCAATGCACTCCCCACAATCACCCAAAATAGTTAACACTCATGTGAAGAATCACTTCCACACACAAGTACTCTCCCAAAAGTGAAGAAATCGCCAAAACAAATCGATCCACCCAAAAATTTCTTCTTGGATGAAGTTATCATCAAAGGGTAAAAAGTAACTCACCCTGTCCTAATTTCTTAATCGATCGAGTTAAGAGAAGACAATGAAAAGGATGGAATTAAATCAAGAAGTAAATTGATCCATTGAAAGAATGTGCTCATGAACCCCACAATTCACCTTCATTGTCTCCGTATTGTGATGAAAAGATGATGATGATCACGATGGTGGTTGAATCTCCAGGTCCTGTCATGATTCACATCCTGGTTCTAGTATTTTAAATTATATCTCCATTTATAGATATTCAATATCATGAAACAAATCTAGGAATAACAATGAACAAATAATTATCAAAATTGAATTAAAAACAGGGCAGCAAAACGAGTTATTTACAACAAAGGAGAAAACAAAAACACATAACAACAGAAGCGGAAGATGGATGAGAGAGATATTGTTTCTAGGTTGAGGTAGAGTTCCTAGTATATGATTCTTGGATGAATCATGGATTTTCCCCCTATTTGAGGAAGAAGTCGAGGATCATCTTCTTTGAAAAACTAAAGTGAATAAAAAAATTCAATGAAACTAAACAAACAATCAGTAATTAATCAACATGGATGTACTTGTCATCAGCTCTTTAGTGAACTATCAGTGAAATTAGTCAGCCTCTTACAATGACCTCACCTCTATTATAATTTCCCCATGACCTGGTGATGATCAACTCCTGGACCTACTAGAAAAAATAGGGGGAATACGTAAAAGGAGTCAAATAGATGTTACGTGTAGCAAATAAAAAACAACTTAATTAAATTATTTCCCGATAAATTATATATATATGTATGTTGTATCAACTATAAATACTATTAAATAATTATAATCCTTTTTTCATCAAAAAAATATTTTTTAAATATAATTATATTCACTAAAAATAGATAAATATATAAATAAAATAATAATTATATTATTTAATTAAAATTACATAATAAAATTACTATACACATAAACAAATGTATTTATATTTTAAATATACCTAATATTATATACATAATATTAAATAAAATACTATTAAAATATATTTTTTTATTATTATATTATATTAATAATGTTAATTATTATTATTATATGTATTAAATTATTATAATAATAAAGAAAATAAAAATAAAAGGATAAGAGGGGGTGTGCGGAAAAGAGGAAGAAAGAGAAGGGGGAGGGGTCTGCGAGCAGGGAAGAAGGGGGGAAATGGGGGCAGCGGCAGAGGGGGGAAGAGGAGGTAGTCATCAGCACAGGGGTTTCAGCCGATGAGAGGGTCGAACAGAGACGGCGTCACTGGTGTAGAAGCAAAGTGGTGGTAGTGCTTTGACTAACAGCGGCGTCAATGGATTTTGACGGAAGCTGTGGTGTTTCATAATCTTCTCTGATTTTGAGAATTTCATGTTCAGTAAATTTGGTATTCAGTTTTATATCTATTATGTTGTTTTAAATTGTTTGATACTAGTGCGGTTGAATTTCTTATTCTCTTTCTCCCAAATTTGACTGGATTTTTGAAAAAATAAAATTAGTATTGAACAAATAATTACAATTTATTCATCATTAATTTCAAAAATAATTTATTTGATTTGATTAAATTAATTAAAAAATAATTAAATAAATAGTTAATAATATCAAATAATTAAATTAAAAATTAAATACAACATACCATTTAAAGAATTCACATAATTGAAATGATTTATTAAAATTAATTTAATTATATGAAATGTCAAAAAATGAAAATTTATTTATTTCGAAATGTATCAATTAAATTAATGAATTAATTGAACAATTATTTTGAAAAAAACATAGAAATGAAAAAAAAATGAAAGAATAAAAAAAATATATATATAATTTAAATAAAAATAATAGAAAATAAAATTTAAAGAAAAATAAATTATTCTATTTAAAAAACTATTCAAAACAACAAAAATACTCTCTAAAATATATGATTTTAACACAAAAACGTATTTTGACCAATTAGTTACATAACATATTACAATTTTTAGTTATAACAAAAAATACATTATTTTAATACCAAAAAGAGATGAAAAAGTGAAAATTGATGTGGCAAAAATCATTGAAAAACATCCACATCAATACACAATCATGCATAAGAAAGCATATAGTTTATAATTATAGGGACCATCTACTTCAAAATAGAGTTACCATCCTCATGAATTATTCCACCCATCCTCAACCAATCTCATACAATGTCTTGGACAACACTCGAGCCCATATCTCAAGCCACAAAAAATGAAAATTAATTGTTAAAAAAATATTATTAGTTATAAAATTTGATCCAATGAGTTATAATCACCCAAGAAAACATCCCAAGTATCTTCCCATGACTGAAACCTACTTCCATGACACCTATTAACAAAATATATATCATAAAACACCCCATCATTTACCAATTCCTCGAAAAAATAGCGAATACACAAGGTAAATTCACTATGTAACATATATCTAATGAAGAAAATGAAATATGACATGTTTATCCAATCTAGATCCCCTCTTTCCAAGATGAAAAACTATCCATCAATTCAACCAAATTCCACCTTGAATTAGTGAACTTGGAAATGAAACCTATCCTAAATAATAACAAATCAGAGAAGAACTAAATGAGATAGAAGTGGAATAGAGGAAGGTACTTACCTAGATCTAAAACACCAAAAAATATCTCAATTAGCCATGATTAAAGCAAGAAACATGGTACATACAAGGGGAAAACAAAATCTAACAGGCCTCTAAATAACTCTCTAAAGTTCCCATTCACCTAGAGAGGGAGAAGGATTATAATGTAAATGAAAAGTCTTCCCCTTCTTTAAAAAATGGGAAAAGGGAACATCCCATTATGATCATAATTGTCACAACATGATTCCCCATCCTTGTGAAAGGATTCAATGTGGGCCAAGTAGTCACAAAACAATAAAAAATTCATGGTCTCCCCTTTTTCACATAGCATAATGCCTCATGACACGAGATTCTCTATCAAGGGACACAACATGTAATGGCCCATCCGGTCATAAGTTTTCAAACTAAACCCAAAAGAAAAAAAATATATGTATCTCAATCCTTCATGGAATGTCATTATCCATTTATATCAACCCAAATGTAACCCCCATACCAATTCTTGTGTATCATCTAGAGAACCCTTAATTAAGTGATTTACCAATTCTAATATTCTTGGCATGTAATAAGTAACACCATACATATTAGTTACATAACCACTATTCTAACCCTTATTCATCGGCGTAAACCTTACATATCAAAGTGTAACCATCACATATGTACTTTTATCAATTCTAGACCCTTATGTTTCATCTAGATCCATTGATACATATTATAGACTAACCAGGAGTTAACCATTGTATATCCCAAGATATCTCTTATGTATCATAGTGTTAACCTTTAAGTATTCCCATTTTCATAGGTATCCTTTAGGTTTTTCCCTTTACACTGGAAATCCTTATATATTTTATTTTTTGGGGAAACTATCATCAATGAGGAACATTATGCATCATAACCCTAGAATCCAAAAAAAATATACACAAAAATGTGTCGCCCCATGATAGCCACTAGTCACGACGTGCAGATCCAACTATATCTCATATCCCAGTCATCATGCCATGGTTACCCTTTGAATGGAACAACATTTATTAGCACTTCACCATGTCATGATTCCCTATATCACATTATAGAATTCATTACACTATATAAATTTATTTCAAGGCCACCCAGATCATTCTTTAATACTCACTTGAGCATCATGAACTCCTTCTAGGACTTTGGTCGCATCAAAAAAACATTTCCTAGATATTTATAACCACCTAGAATCATTATCTAAACCCTAGTTCTTTTAATGTACCATGATCTAGGAAAAAACATTCATATTTCCTCTAAAAATTTGATCCAAAAATTCATTGGTCATTAAAAACTCTACACATTAAGTCTTATCATCCCCAATAATCACCAAATAATCTATCTCATATTCCAATCCATTAATTTAAATCTAATACCAAACCTCTTTTTTATTCAAAAAAAATTGGGCATAGATTAGTTTCCCTATAACCAAACCCAGATACAATATATTTTTTTATCTTGAATCCC
Organism: Viscum album; assembly: GCA_963277665.1. NCBI lineage: Eukaryota > Viridiplantae > Streptophyta > Magnoliopsida > Santalales > Viscaceae > Viscum > Viscum album. Next base: position 1,349,454,844 of record OY728132.1, read on the forward strand.
TAGTTTGATCCATAAAACACATAATCCAAATCCTATAATATGAATTTGAGTTAATTTCAACTTCCCTACATCAATTTATATGAAAAAACGCATATCATCCCTCCCATCGATGGATTTCCCAAATAATTCTTAACTACACCCACAAATGCATCATCACATCACCTAATCTTAATGCCTTAACTCCCAAATGGAATCATAGAATTAGCTAACCACAAACACCAATGTTCAAAATATACTCTTAGTTTTGTTCTATATTTGGTTCCTCAACTAAACAATTATATTATTGCACTCTCCCTTTGAGAATTGTAATGCCCCTGATCCAATTCACTCTTGGATCACACCAGGTTTTATCCTGGGCCCAATTCCAAAACAAAGACTTCAACCAAGACCATTTTTATGCAAAAATACATGTTTCACAGGAGAGATCTAGGAATGTATGGCTAGTTCAAGCTGATTTCTTCCCGAAATAGCCCAAATATCCACTTAAGGGACTAGATTCACAAAGGTCTACACCTTCACAAACATATTCGGCTCATGAATGACCTCGTTCATGTGGAGATTTGACAGAAAATTAAAAATGGAATAAGTAAATATTCCCATAGCTCAAGTAAATAGAACTCTATAATGGAATGGAGATTTTATGGTAATATTTTCATAGCATAAATCGGGTTTTTGGAACCCCATCTGTTTGTGATTCTTATAATCTTTTACTAAAGCGTCCATATTTTGAGAAAAAAATTAATTTTCCTCAATTGGGCCTATAAATACCAAACTAGTGTCCTAAATTCTAAATAAAGTGACCTCTCAGATTCTAATAAAATCATTCAGATCATAAAACTCAGAAGATCCATCAATGAAAAAAATACAAGGACTTCTAATGGTAGCTATCTTTAATGAAACTACTTCAAATGGGTTTTAGAAAATCTCAAACCATGGTGGAGATTCATTATATGATGCTCCATGGCCTTCGTATAAGAATGTGAACCTTTATGTCTCTAGGGGTTTCATGATATAATTATACTTTGTAAAACAACCCCCATGGGAACCAATAGTTTACTTTAAGGCTGGATCCCATGCTTCGTGAAACATACAATTTTTTCGGGCCCATGACATATGAAAGAGCCTTGGCCTTCATGAAGTTCCAAACTATCAGGAGGAACTAATCTTTGGGAAATCCATCCTCTATGTTTCTCCATGGTTCCTCCTTTTATTCCACTTGCTTTTCCAAATGATGAGTTCCCAAGGCCCCCATACCAATCCAAGAGTGGTTCAACCGCACCCCAATCCCAATGTGATTGTTCCCACTTACTCTTCAACCTTCCCGCTATTCTTGATGTGAATATTAGGTCTTCACCCAACCTATTTCTTCTAATAATTGGTTCCATAATTCCTATTTCCCATAAGCATAGGTAACCCAATGTTGGGCTTCCAAATTTACATTCCTCTACGATAGTGTTTACACCATGTTCCACCCAGAGTCACTTGAACAACAGAGACAGAAACCCTAAAGGTGTTTTCATTTATTGAGATGGATTACATGTCTCATTAGAGAGTATTTAGGGTTGATATTACTCTTTCCTTGACATGGTCCCCCTTGTGGTGTAACCCACATCCTTATCTGAGATGCATGACAAAAAACATCCTAGATTCATATCCTAGTCATACAATGGTAAACATCATGATAACATCCTCAAAACATAATGATAAACTATTCCCTTATCCTATGTGATTAACATAGGTTTCCCCATGAATGATCATGATGGTATTCCACTCCCTTCCCAACCATGGTATGAAACACCTAAAATGGGAAACTTCAATGCGTAAGCCCCATGCCATCCTTCCCCATTATGGGATGAAACACCCACCACATGATGTATCCATGAATAAGCCCCCACACTACCATCCTTATACTTCAGATGAAACTCTACTCCTGGGATAAACCCCAAAAACTTGGGTAGGTTCTATGTGTAAGCCCCATTCACATCATCACTGCTCTTAGTATCACCCAGGAAACATTAATTTGTAATCCACACACCATCACACATTGATTATCCTTTTGCAACATGAGAGTATTTTCTTCACAATGTTAAATTACATCAACTTGTCCTATCAGACAACCTTAAACAACAGCATTAAACTACATGGGGTTTGATACCTATTTACCAATATGGTACATTGGATGACTCCATGAGTATCAGTCCAAACAATATCCCAGTGTCAAATCACTCCCCTGGGGGTACACACTCCACTATCTTAGTGTGAAATATTTCCCCATGGGGGGACACATTCCATCATTCATGTGTGAAATATCCCCCCTTGGGAGATACACTCCATCAATCCTAGTGTGAAATATTCCCCCATGGGGGACACACTTCCTCATCAAAATGTGAAAATCTTCCTCCCTTGGGGGGACATAATCCATCAATAGTAGTGTGAAATATTTCCTCAATGGGGAACACTCCACCATCCTAGTGTGAAATCTTCTGCATTGGGGGGACACACTCTATCATCCAAGTGTAAAATATTATCCCTTGGAGGGGACACACTTCATCATTCTAGTGTAAAATCTACCCCATTTGGAGGACACACTCCATCAATATTATCATAAAATATTCCCCCTTGGGGGGGACACCCTCCCCCATCCTATAGTGAAATCTACCCCATGGGGGATTCACTCCATATTCCCAGTGTAAAATCTTACCCTTTAGGGGACACACTCTATCATCTAAATGTGAAATATTTCCTCTTAGGGGACAAACACTACAATCTATGTCAATGAAATTACCCCTTGTGAGGACACACTCCACCATCTATCCCAACAAGACGTTATGGTTGTGAACTTCTCTACAAGGTGTTAAACATGTTACCTAATCTAGAATTCAAAGACCATATAATAATCATGATATTTATGTGGTAAAAATAATTAGAAGACCTACACCCCTGGCATAAACAGCCTTATGACCAACATGGGATGCATTGGGATTCACATCTAAGGTTCCTCAAAGATGATATGACCTCTAAAAGAGAAATACTTTATAGGTGCCCAACCTACCCTATGCCCATATGTTGCCAAAATTAATACCTCCCCTTTGGAATGTTTCATCCCTATTGAGATATAAGTAGCGTAATTAACCAATTTCAACCTTCATAAGGCATCAATAATGAATTTCAAAACATGATTTAAATTTAGGGGGGAACCTTACTAGACGACTGGCTCTAAGGAGGAATCATTGGATGGAGGAAATAAATTCACATCATCATGTTTTGACCAATGTGTAGACTTGTCTGATTGAAGTGAAGGAATCCACCAGCCTTTGGAAAGAGGGGACAATGGGCAACAGACGGCGCATGCGGCAAGCCAGCCCCATCAAAAGCATTAAAAATAGCCATATCAAAATCCCAAATATGGTATTCTCAACGAACCAAATAAAATCAAATCTAACTTCCCAGTTGAATCTAGGTTCCCTCTCAACTATCCACCAACTACTCTCACTATATCCACGACCCTCCCATCATAAGGGTAACACACCCACGAATAATTTTATGGACCCTTCCAATGAATTATAATTATATTCACCCATACAAAACCAAAAATATTTATCTTCATAGCACAAAAAATTTATATTACCAAATGTAATGACCAAACATGAATAACCCAATAATACATGAGTGTAAAGACAAAATGATACTAACGATAAAAAATATTCTATCTAGGATTATTATCTTTAACATTCACTAATATAAAACCACAATGACGGTCTCACCCTTTGATAATAAATTGAATACTCCCCTCCATATGTATTTCCTTACACTACTACTCATTAACTGACTAGGACAGGTTCCATCATTACATATGTGTCACTCGATCGTAGTCACGTTCATCTCACCATACAACAATATTCCTATCAGTCAACAATGTTACCCCTTATGATAACAGAAACACATTTAATTATCATCATTAGAAAAGGCAACAATTCTTGAAATCACCTCACCATTCACCCTGGTCACCTCACTATAATGGTGAAACCTTTAACAAATGCCTTGTAAAGTGTAACTTCTCACCTATGAGTAATCAATACTAATAGGTATTTATCTTCGCAACATAGTCACTTAATCTCTTAGGATCCCCTATAATCTATTAATTATTAATTCACTACACATATCTCACTTGATGATCTCTAAATTGACTGTTCACTATGCATAAAAAATTTTCACTTTTCCTAATGCATGGGTAGTTTCCTTGAAAATACCCACAAAGACTCACTTTTCTCCCACAAAGGAAAATTAAACTCATAATAACCCTCTAATAGGGACTTATTGTAACACCTAAAACTTCCACGACACTTTTCCCTTTGAATAATGCAATAGATTGCATTTGATGCAACTTCGAGATTCTAAAACACCGCAACCTATCAAAAAAGCCGTTATCAATTGTAATACCCACTTTTTAAAATTTTATAAATTTTATTTTTCAAAATGGACTTCATTTTTGAATTCAGAATATCAAAATTATCTTAGGGTGGATTTTTGGTATTTCTCTAAAAAGTGTCAATTTTTTATGAATAGTGAAAACACCACGTTTTTTGTTAAAACCAACTTTTTATTTAAATAAATATTTATTTTATTTAAATTTATTTTACATAAAAATAGATACATAATACCAATATAAGTTCAGTTTAATTCATTGGAGTCATTTTATACTAATTTTAGATATATAAAAATTTTATTGAACTTTTTACCGACTTTTACCCACCTACTAAGAGCATTTAAAAATTTGCACAAGACCTAATTTTACTGCTTCTGTGAGTTGAATTTCAAAAATATGAGACACACAGATAATATCAGCAGGTAAAATTTGGTTCATTAAGATGAAAATAATTTTTGTTGAATATTAACTTTTGACTTTAAATTACCATGGTTAAAAAGAAAAAGGGTAATTAAGGGTAAAAATGGTATTATAATTACCCTAACACATGTCCTAATTCTATTGGATAAGTGTAATTAGACAAAAATCAACCTTAGTAATAACATATCACCCACTTTGATCCACTTGGATTAGATTAGGACATTTATTATTATTTTATTTAAAGAATAGTTAAAAGAGTTACATTCAATGTTTATTAACTAAACCATTTTTAATATAGGGTTACACCCAATATAAATTCTACTATAATTATTCATTAGAAATCTAAAAATATTATATAAATAATGGTATTTTATTCAAAAAAATTAGACCTTAAATAATTTAATTTATTTATGACACAATGATGATGCAGTAATTACCTTATTAATGAAATATTAAAATAATTGATATTATAAATATCCAAATAATTGTAAATTGAGACTTTTGATGAATTAAACTAATTTTCTAGGTTAATATGACATGTTAGAGTTGGTTAAATAAGTTTTATTTGAAGTGACAAAGTTTTAATGGCTTTCAAAAAAACATACTAAATAGTGTCAAAATTGACATAATTGAGTTTTTAAAACAAATACTATATTATTAATTGATATAATATTCATAAAAATCTAATGTTTGGCCAGAAGACTTAGATAATGTTATATATATTAATAATAAACCACATGGGGTTTTCTTGATAGTTTATAGTAAGTTTATTAACCATATAACATAAAAATATAAAGAGACATGGTAAATGACAAACTATTTAACTAAGAGTTAAATCTAAAAGATAATGTTAATATGGTGACCAAAACTTATCTAAAACCTATTGGTTGAGAGTTTTTTGATCCATACCCACCTTATCCTCTAAATAAATCTTTTTTGGAGCCATTAGAAACCGAAAATGATTTTATTATAAAATAATATTTCATGTTTTTTCTAAAGTGACCCTCACTACTCTTATTATAATGACTCGGCCTTAAACATTACATAATATTGAATTAAATGAATAATTCATGTTGAGGATCTTTTCATGTTTAGTGTTTTATAGAATTAGGCCATAACTATTACATAAAAAATTGAATATTACATGTAGACACTACTACTAATATCCATTTTTTTCATAAAATAAAAACTCTTAAAAAGAAACATGTCTAGTTCCATATTTTAGACAGCATGAATTTTCCTTGATCCCATCCTTGACCCTATTAATCTTTAGGTCCTGTGGAAAACATTTCAAAAACATGGGATGAGCATAAAAATCTTAGTAAGGGTTATAAAATAAGGAAGAAAAACATTATCCCATCAATAAATACAAATAAAAAAAACTATACTTTTCAATCATAACATACCTTATGAAATCACAAGATTTATGAATAACACACACAAATCATAAATAATAAAGGTAAATTATGGCATCCAAATCAAACTTAAAAAGTAACTATCACATATATATATTAAGTTACACTTGGAATACCCATCATATTATATTCCTTAAATCTCTTAGGAGAAACATCACGTTTAAATCTATCACGTTACCAATTACATTGGAGAGCTATCTCGGGCTCACCCACCCTTGGATTATCACAAAACCACCCATATACGTAAACAATGACCAATAACCATAACATAATCATAATATATAACACAAGTATAAAGTAAAGATAACATTTCCACATTCTAATATATCAAATCAAGATATTGAAATAAACAATGCTTTATCAAATAATTTTCAAAACCATTTAAAAAGAGATTTTTAAATCAAAATGTCTGATACAAATTTGATGCTTTTAAATGAATTATCATTTTAAAACATTAATGTCCATATAAATAAATCCTAAAACCATTTTTAAAACATGGACATTAATGAGAAATATTTATAATAATAAATATTTAAAACATTTAAAATGATATTTTAGTTAAAGAGTTTTTTAACAAAAAGATAGATGCTTGAATAAAAAACATTTCGGCATAACATTTAATCAGAACTTTATAATATCATGAGAATAAATGGATTCATGATATAAAATTTCAAAGTAAAGTATATGCACCATATAAGAGTGAATTGGTTCATAACAACAATGAGGCCTCAGTGGAAATGTAAATTGAGATGAAATCCTTTATAAAGATGGTAACCTTAAATTAAGGATAAATCAATCACATAATTATGTGTGAAAAATTTAAAAACACACAATATAAGTGGATATTAAGTGTAAATAAATCATAGGTCATTCACACATATTCATATGATTACATATTCAAGAAGTAAAAGTTGATCCCAAAGAATTTAAATTGGGTTAAGAAGATAACTTGTAAAAATTCGACAGCCTAACAGCTTTACTTTAAAATTATGAAAATGGGTTGATGAGATAAAAAGGGTATATCATCAAATGGAAATAAATTTTAAATCAATAAGTATATATAAGAACATATACCAACATAATAATATGTAAATTAAAAGACATAACAAAAAGAAGTCTTTTAAAAAGAGGAGGGTGAAAGGTCCCCTTACAGATTGAGTAACATACAAAAGATACACCACATCAAAGAAGGAACATTAAATGAAGATATAAATACCCAAAAAAGATATATTATATTACACAATTAATAAAATCAAGTATAGTACAAACTCCACATAAAAGGAAAAAGTTGCCAATATAGCATGAATCTCACGGGAATAAAAATTGAGATGAAAACCCCTTACTTCGTTATAATCAAATGAGTTGTATGACCAAAAGATAATAACCAAAAAATTTATCACAGAATACCATGAATATAAATTGAATCATGATAATATATATCAAATGTAAGTACTAAATACAAAACATGCAATGAATAATTGGCGAGCAATAGAATTCTCACAGGATTGAAAATGAGATAAGAAATCCCTTACCTCGTGTCTGACTTGACTTATTTGTTCCATGTTCTTGTTGAATAATAAACTAAAATTAATTTATACTTTCTTAAGAAACTTTTTCAAGTTTATTATTATTCTTATATCACTTATTACCATGTTATAGATATTATGCAATCATTTAAGTTAATAATGGTCGTTTTGTCGATATTTGGTACTTGAGTCAAAAAAATAGACTTCTTATAATTACAAGTTGTTCACATAGTCAACATTTCATTATATCAAGAATGATATTCCTGTTTATATATCATATATATCATATATATCCAATATATTCATTTATTTATAATAGTACATAAAATTTGGAGGTAAGAAATGAAATGCCCCGTTCATGGATACGGTAAGTCGTACGTACACATTAACGCTACTTTCATTTCTATTTCTGATTTTAATGGAATTAAAAAATAATTATACATAGGTATATTATAATTCCAGTATAATATCATATATAATATAATTAAATCCAACCTTTATACATCCAAAATATGGCATTAATGAGTCATATCACATTGAGGGGGTGGTAGTCCGCACTTCCTCAAATGAAATTATCGCGTTTACCCATAATGGAAACCATAAAGGTAGGATATAAATGTAAGATAAAAAATCATAAAGAAAATATAAACATAATATATATCATATATAAATATAGTTCTATATTAATAGACACCGTGAGAGGCGGTAGAAGATAATCGAACAATAATCATTTTGTGAGGCATTAGTCTTCCATCCATAGAAACAGTATGTTCTTCACCCATTAGATGGAGGTGTGTGTAATTGTAGTTAACATAATTATCATAAAAACATCCTAGTATATTTAGGATACTGTTTATGTTATAAAAGTAAGGAATAAAAAGAGTTTAGGGGTTGGAGATTTAAAATAAAATAAAATAAGTTAAGAGGAACTGTTACCTTTAATTTTGATAACTTTCATTAGTTTGAACCAAAAGGACATCATGAAGTGCCTTCTTCATAAGTTGGGTATTATAGGAGGGGTAGAGGGATTTATGGAGCATAATTTTTTAGATTTTAGATGATCCAAAAGGCTTTAGAGGTGTGAGTAATTGGTTAGAAGTGCTGTCTTTTTATAAGGGGGAGGGGGGGATCTTTATGAAAGTGTTAAAATATTATTTTATTATGTAATTATATTTGGTTTCTAAAGGTCCAAAACTAATTAAAGTTGAAGATAAGATGACTCATGGTCGTAATAAAATCATACAATATGAATTGGATAGGTTTTAGATGTTATTTTAATATTTATAATCTTATTTATTTAAATCATTTATTAATGAGGTATATACAGCATCATTATTGTGTGATAAATAATTTAATTTATTTGTTGTCTAAAAATTATAAACAAAAATCCATGATTTAGGAAATATTTTTACCTTTCCAATAAATATTGATAGTTGAAATTATAATTTATATGACCCTTTTAAAAATTAATTTACTAAAAGATAATTGTTTTTGTCATTTTTTCTTTTACTTTAAGTTAATTAATCTAACTGTCATTATCACTCTAAAGTGGCTCAATGGGGTCACAAAATTGATCCAAAGATACTCATGGTTGTAAATGACTCAACCAATAAAGTTAAGACATGTGTTAAGGTAAATTTGTATTATTATAATATTATTTTTACCTTGAATTACATTATTTACCTTTAATCGCGGTAAATAAAAGTCAAAAGTGTATATTCACCAAAAATTATTTTCATCTTATTGAACCAAATTTTACTTACTAATAATAATCATGTTTGTCGTATTTTTGAAATTCAAACCGCATAAGTGGTAAAATTTCATTTAAATAAAAAAGGCAATTTTTTAACTACTACTAAGTGGTTTCACTATTCATCAAAAATTGAAGTTTTTTAGAAAAATACCAAAAATTAAGCCTAAGTTATATTTTATATTCCAAATTAAAAAATTATGTCAATTTTATAAAATTCAAAACATATAATTTTCATTAATTAATTTAAAATTAATTTTCGTTGTCAAAACAAATAGCGTGTTTTTAAGAAATAATAACTATCAAAAGACTGACACTTGTTTATGTCCATTTTCAAAATAAAATTATTTCCAATGAACAAAATTAGATTAAATGATAAAAATATATTCTAATTAAAATTTAAAACCAATTAAAAAGATAATCTAACCATATTAATGAATTAGATTAGCAGGCATTCTTGAATTGAAATACAGTATTTTCACTATTCATTAAAAAATGAACTTTATCAGAAAAATACAAAAAAAATTACCCAAAGTAAATTTTGATGTCCCGAATCTAAATAAGATTTTTATTTTGTCAAATAGAACATATAAAAATTAACAAAACTAAATTTAAAGAGGGTTCTCCACCAAAAGGCAGTAAATAGACCTTTTACTGAATATTAGAGTATTCGAGCTTAAAATAAGATTCATTTATATTTTAATCCCTTAAATTTTATTGTATAATTGTAAAAATATTTAACAATCATATATAATCATATTTTAGTTAGTTCTATTCATTCTCACCAATACAATGGCTAGGCATTAACTACCATTTAAAATAATAATATTATATTATTATAGTGCAACGTAAGATTTCAAAGAAACTCGTTTCTTCGTATTAGGTACGCCATCAAATATATCTTCCCCTTTAATGTAAAATTAATATTTAATTCACAAATATTAATAAATATGAAAAGTGTCTTATTCTTTATTTATCTGGGATGTATTATCCTTCCCCCCTTTTGGGAATTGCGTCCACACAATTTTAAAACTCGGCTTGGAAACTTCATTAAAAGTCCCACATTAGAAAAGAGTAAGTAAAACTATCACATTAAAAGAAAGAAAGAAGATTAAAATGGTCACCCAAGATAACCCGTACTAGGATTCCATGTAAGAAAACATGGATATGGAAGAGAGAACAAATTGTCATGTTCTGATGGAGAGTGACAGAAAATGTGATTAGGAGAAAGTTGACAACTATAAAATCACAAACTTATGATGTGTTAAATGGTATTTGATTACCAAGTAAGAAACATTAAATAACAATGATTTTTTTTACATTACTTTTCATAATTTGGAAGAATTAATTTACTATATAGAATAAAAACATACGGAAATATACTTACGTTCAAGTAGAGTTTCATCCTTTAATAAGTTTCTACAAAATACTAGTCTTTTCTCTAAACAAAGAGCACTAAAAAAGACTTGGTCACATAAAAAGCACAAGAATAATCTTCTTGAGAATCACATAATCTACAAAAGAAGAACTATATATTTCCCTTGTCTTTAGACATCAACTAAAACCAAAATGGTTAGTGCGAGATCAGATAATACCCAAAAAAGATAATCTTTTACAAAAATAAAAACTACTCTTAATCTCCAAAATTTGTAAAACAATATCCAATGTTCAACCAAGACCATTCAATAAACAACTATCCATAAAATTCTTCAAAAGTAATCCAAACTAAGATTGAAACCCAAATCTCATAAGGATTTATTTACATAGTCTTCCAAGATAAATCTTATCATTTATCTCCAAATAACATCAGTTACTCATAAAATCTAATATTGAAAAGTAATTAACCTAATCACAAATTTTCCATGATAGGTTTATCAGTTTCATAAATAAACCAAATCATCATATGTCCACAATAAAAGCATAGATTCTTCCAAACTAAAATTTCAACCATTATTCCACAATTGAAATCACATAGTATTCTATCTTAATTAGGAATATAGTGTTTCCTCAAAAGAGAGAACGTCTTTTACAAAATCATTTATCACATAATCACTAAATAATTTTTCTATATTAATTATATCCATTTGATTAAACATAAGTTCCAAAAATAACCTTATTCTTGTTCCCTAAAAACATTTTACTAAAATAATAAGTCATACTAACTAGGGACTTTAAGTAGGCTAGTGGAAGTCAATGCTCCCTTATCGCCCTTCGGTTGTGGGTTCGATTCCTCCGGCCTTACCAGATGCGACGAGTTGTCAACCATCCTATGGGTTGTACTTTCTATAAAACTCAAAAATAACCCAAACATGTTTTAACCTCAATGGTTTTCTTATACCTATCATCTTCATTCAAATTCATTATGATCTCAACATCATAATTCTTATAGTCTTATTTCACCACCATATGATAAAATAAAATGATCCCCAAAATGAAGAACAACATACCTTGATCATGGTGTCCATTTTGTTTCATCATCATATTGTTCACGTAGATAGAAGGTCCATGCATTGCAATAATGATTTATAGATCCTTCAAAATCATTTTCTTCCACCATCCAAATACATGTTGTACAACATGGGTCATATGGGTGTTCACAGAAAAACAGTTTTGGAAAATAATCATTTATGACATATAATTTCAAAACATCTGATAAAACATGATTTCTATAAAATAGTCTGACCAAATTTGAGTTGAAAATTTAAATTAATGGTCCTTTTAAAAGACCATAGGTATGTTCTTAGAGACTATATTGTAAAATTAAATATAAATAGGTTTTTCAAGGGTCTCCTTCTTCAACACCTTTTTGAAAATCATAATATTCTTCAAAATCTTGTGATGAGGTGAAATATTTGAAAATTCCTTGATAACCCACGGTCCACAATGATAACGAGGTATAGTGGAGGTGTTTGATATCTCAAACAACTGCTTGCAAGTGATTTGTATGCTAGAAAAAGTTTCACAATCATCCGAACATGACTTTGCAATAATTATTGAAAGCATGTCATCTGGAAGAGACAGGAATGTCGTTTGAGATCCTCCAAATTCTATTTGTAACTGGCTTTACTTGATCTGAAAAAAAAAATATAAAACAAGTATTTAACTGAAATAATAGACATAGGGACTAACCATGTTTCTAACAAAAACTCTTAATCCTTAAAGTTTTCTAAAACGACCTCTGATACCAACTATAAGGACCTGATCATAAACATTACATAATATTGAATTAAATGAATAATTCACATTGAGGATCTTTTTAGGTTTGTAGTTTTAGAAAATTACACCATAACTATTACATAAAAACATGAATATTATATGTAGACACTACTACTCAGTATCCATTTTTTCATAAAAAACTCTTAAAAAGAAACATGTCTAGTTCCATATTTTAGACAGCATGACTTTTCCTTGATCCCATCATTAACCCTATTCATCTTTAAGTCCTGTGGAAACCATTTCAAAAACTAGGGATGAGCATAAAAATATCGGAAAGGGATCTAAAATAAGGAAGAAAAACATTATCCCATCAATAAATACAAATCAATGAAACTATACTTTTCAATCATAACATATATTACGAAATTATAATATTTATGAATAACACACACAAATCATAAATCATAAAGGTTACTTATGGCATCCATATCAAATATAACTTGTAGTTATCACAGCTACATAAGGATTTACACTTGGAATACCCATCACAGTATAATCCCCAAATCTCTTAGGATAAACATCATGTTTACCTCTGTCACGTTACCCAATGCATTGGAGAGCTATCCTGGGCACACCCACCCTAGGTTTACCAAGGAACCACCCGTATAAGTAAACAATGCCCAATAACCATAACATAATCATAACACATAACACAAGTATAAAGGAAAGATAACATTTCCACATTACAATATATCAAATCAAGATATTGAAATAAAAAATGCATTATCAAATCATTTTCAAAACTATTTAAAAATAGATTTTTGAATCAATGTGTCTCATACCACTTTAAATATTTTAATGGTTTTATCATTTGAAAACATTAATGTACATATAAATCAATCCTAAAATACATTTTTAAAACATGGACATTAATGAGAAATATTTATAAGAACAAATCTTTAAAACATTTAAAACAATATTTTAGTTAAAGAGTTTTTTAACAAAGAGAGAGATGCTTGAATAAAAATAATTGAGGAATAAAATTTAATCATAACTTTTTAATATATTGAGAATAATAGGATTCATGATATAATATGTTAAAGGATAGTATATAAACCATATAAGAGTGAATTGGTGCATAATAACAATGAAGTCTCACTAGAAATGTAAATTGAGATGAAATCCCTTATAAAGATGGTATCCTTAAATTAAGGATAAATCAATCACATAATTATGTGTGAAAAATATAAATACACCCAATATGAGTGGATATTATGTGTAAAAAAACCTGAGGTCATTCACACATATTCATTGGATGACATATTCAATAAGTACACGTTGAACCCCAAAAATTGAAATTGGCTTAAGAAGTTCCCTTGTAAAAATTCGACAGCCTAACGGCGTTACTTTAAAATTTAGAAAATGCGTTGATGAGATAAAAAGGGTTTATCATCACTTGGAAATAAATTTTACCTAAATAAGGATATATAAGAACATATCCCAACATAATAAGATGTAAATTAAAAGACATAACAAAAATAAGTCTTTTAAAAAGGGGAGGGTGAAATGTTCCCTTACAGATTGGGTAACGTACGAAAGATACACCACATAAAAGAGGGATCATTCAATGAAGATGTAAATACCCAAAAAAATTATAGTATATTATCCAATGAATACAATCATGGACAGTACGTATTCCACACAAAAGGAAATAGTGGCCAATATATCATGACTATCACGAGAATAAAAAGTGAGATGAAAAACCCTTACATCGTAGTAATCAATCGAGTCGTATGACCAAAAGTTAATAACCACAAAATAAATCATAGAATACCATGAATATAAATAGAATCATGATAATATATATCTAATTGCAGTAAAAAATACCCCACATGTAATGAATAAGTGGTGAGAAATGGAAGTCTCATGGAATTGAAAATGAGATAAGAAATCCCTTACTTCGTGTCTGACCTAACTTGCTTTTTCTTTGTTCTTCCTGAATAATAAACTAAAGATAATTTATACTTTATTAAGAACCTTTTTCAATTATATTAATCTTTTTAAATCACTTATTACCATGATATATATATTATGAAATCATTTATGTTAATAATGGTCGTTTTGTCGATATTTGGTACTTGAGTCAAAAAAATAGACTTCTTATTATTACAAGTTGTTCACATATTCAAAAGTTCATTATATAAATAATGATATTAATGATTTATATATCATATATATCATTTATATCCAGTATATACATGTATTTATAATAGTACACAACATTTGGAGGTATGAAATAAAATGTACCGTTCATGGAGACGGTAAGTCGTACGTACACATGAACGCTTCTTTCATTTCTATTTCTTATTTTAATCGAATTAAAACATAATGATAAATGGGTATACTATAATTCCAGTATAATATCATATATAATATCATTAACTCCATCCTTTATACATCCCACATATGGAATTAACGAGTCATATCACTTTGAATGGGTGATAGTCCGCACTTCCTCAAAGGAAATTATCATGTTTACCCATAATGGAAGCCATAAATGTAGGATATAAATATAAAATACAAAAGAAGAAAGAAAATATAAACATAATATATAAAATATACAAATTAAGTTCCATCTTAATGGCCACTATGATAGGTTGTAGGAGATAATCGAACAATCATCATTTCGTGAGGCGTTAGTTTGCCATCCATAGAAAAAGTATGTTCTTAACCCATTAGATGGAGGTGTCTGTAAGTGTAGTTAAAATCCTTCTCATAAAAACATCCAAGTATATTGAGGATTCTGTTGTTGTTATAAATTAAAGGAATAAAAAGATTTTAGGGGTTGGAGAAGTAAAATAAAAGAAAAGAAGTTAAGAGGAACTGTTACCTTTAATTTGGGTAACTTCCTTTGGTTTGAACCAAAAGGACTTCTTGAAGTGCCTTCTGCCTACGGTAAGGCTTCTAGGAGGAGGAGAGTGATGTAGAAAGACTAATTGGATAGATTTTTTATGACAAAAATAGGCATTATATGTGTGAGAAATTGGTTAGAAGTGGTGTCCTTTTATAAGGGGGAGGAGGGGCTCTTTAGGAAAGTGTGAAAATATAATTTTATTATATAATGAAATTCGGTTTCTAAAGATCCAAAACTAATTAAAGTCGAAGATAAGATGACTCATGGTCAAAATAAAATCATCCAATAATAATTGGACTGGTTTTGGATGTTATTTTAACATTTATAATCTTATTTATTTAAGTCATTTATTAATGAGGTATATTCTGAATCATTATTGTGTCATAAATAATTTAATTTATTTGTAGTCTAAAAATTATAAAAAATACCATGATGTTGGAAATATTTTTATCTTTCCAATGAATATTTATAGTTGAAAAGATAATTTATATAACCCCTTGTAAAAATTAATTTGATAAAATATGTGTGTTTTTGACATTTTCGCCTTTACTTTATGTTAATTAATCTAAAGTATCATTATCACTCCCAAGTGGCTCAATGGGGTCAAAAAAACAACCCAAATATGCTCATGGTCGTAAATGACTCAACCAATAAGGATAGGACATGTGTTAAGGTGATTTTATATTATTATAATATTATTTTTACCTTGAATTATATTATTTACCTTTAAATGCGGTAAATAAAAGTCAAAAGTCATTATTCACCAAAAATTATTTTCATCTTATTGAACCACATTTTACTTAATAATAAGAACCATGTATGTCAGATTTTTGAAATTCAAACCACATAAGAGGTAAAATTTTATTTAAATTGAAATTTCATTTTTTTTAACTACTACTATGTGGTTTCACTATTCAACACAAATTAAAGTTTTTTAGAAAAATACCAAAAATTCAGCCTAAGTTATATTTGATATTATAAATTCAAAAATGACGTCTATTTTACAAAATTAAAAACTTATAAGTTGTATTAATTAATTTAAAATTAATTTCTGTTGTCAAAAAAATAATAGTGTGTTTTTAAGAAATTATAACTATTAAAATATTGACACTTGTTTATGTATAATTTCAAAAAAAACTATTTCCAAGGACCAACATTAGATTAAAAGCTAAAAATATATTCTAATTAAAATTTAAAACCAACTAAAAAGATAATCTAACCATATAAATAAATTACATTAAAAGGAACTTTTGAATTAAAATACATTATTTTTCACTATTCATTAAAAAAATGAACTTTATCAGAAAAATACCAAAAATTTACCCAAAGTGAATTTTGATATCCCGAATCTAAAGAAGGATTTTTTTTTTGTCAAATAGAACATATAAAAATGACCAAAACTAGATTTAAATAGGGTTCACCATCACAAGGTGGTAAATCGACCTTTTACTGAATATTAGACTATTCATGCTTAAATTTAGATTCATTCATATTTTAAGCCCCTAACATTTATTGGATAATTGTAAAAAAATTTAACAAACATATATAATTATATTTTAGTTAGTTCTATTCATTCTAGCCAATATAGCGGCTAGGCATTAACTACCATTTAAAATAATAATATTATATTATTAGTGTGCAACGTAAGATTTCAAAGAAACTTGTTGTTGAATATCGGGTATTCCATTGAATATAGAGTCCCCTTTAATGTAAAATTATTATTTAATTCACAAATATTAATAAATATGAAAAGTGCCTTATTCCTTATTTATCAAGGATGTTACACTTATAAAAGGCAACTTACCCTTCTCTTATTTTCACACCTCCAAACCCTTTTGGCTCAGAAAACCCCTTCCCAAATAACCTCTCAACTATCCTCCCTTTAACCTAGTGGTATTAATTTGATCAGAAATCCAACCTAAGGATTCCTTTTGATCAAATCAAAAGGAAGAACCCGAAGAAGAGGTAAATATTTCATCACCTCTTTCAAGTTCTTTTCTTCTTCCACTTACTCATTCTTTATTGTTTACATTATAAAATAATAACTCCAGTATCTTCTATATACTGTGATGTTATTAAAATGTTACAACCATATTTATTATTCTATCCAACATATTAATGATAGAGTCACCATACGTGTGTACGTACGGCTTACCGTCTCCACGTCTTGGTGTAGTTCGTTATTAAAACACTTCATTATTTGGATGGTTATAATAATGTGTATAACTGATTTAAATAATAAATATAAAATTTTAATTATACTTTTTATATGATATACCATCCAATTACATACGATTTCACCATCAATATAATGACATTGTCACTCGTGCGTATGTACAGATTACCATCTCCATGAACAAGATGAGATTCATTCCTCATCGCACATTCAAGAATAATTTTCATATTATGATTAACAATAATGTCTAAGAACATAATATGACTCTGGATAGGAATAAAATACATCATATCTGTAACAAACATGGATTACATAACTGATCATATAGAGTAAAAGAGATTAGTTAACACCCGAAATGATGATACTACTAAAATTTTATAAACAAAGAAATATTAAAGGATCATATATGATATCATATTTATGTATATAGTACTTGTATAATTTAATAACAATGATTTAACTATTATATAGGAGGTTAACGTACCCTCGACCAAGGAAAAGTATAATTTAAGGGTTAATTCCACAATATATTTATTATCTGAGGTTGTTTTTACATAAGTATCTACCAGGACCTCTTTATCAGCCACATCTGTGTTTTCTTAAAAATGTATTTCAAAAAAAAATTACTATTTACTAGATAATGGGTTAAATTCAATTATACCCTTATTTGACCTTATATGTTTTTAAAGGAATCTTTCTGTCGTTTACCATACAAGGTACTTTATGACCTTTTCGACAAAATTAAGGTAAGAATGTTTTTTATCTTATGTTGTGAGTGCGGCTATTTACAGCCATTATAACATCATCAAATCTTACATTACAAGATTATGAGAATATTTTCAATATAAATGTTTTCT
This sequence comes from Viscum album, assembly GCA_963277665.1. NCBI lineage: Eukaryota > Viridiplantae > Streptophyta > Magnoliopsida > Santalales > Viscaceae > Viscum > Viscum album. Next base: position 1,349,473,484 of record OY728132.1, read on the forward strand.
TTTATAATTATATGACTTTTAAATGATTACAAAATAGAAATAGATATTTCTCTAAAAAAATTGATGTTGTCTATGTCAACATCATTTTGATGGATTTTAATCTTGTTTGAAGTTGATTTATTATGATAAAAGTCATCCATATTGTATTGAAGGTTTTGTGATATGTTTGAATGTGGATGTGTTATTCTTATACCATTCATGGTTTATGGATAAATTATTGACATTTTGTATGCTAGTATTAATATGAATGTTTATATTATGTTTATACCTTTTCATATGAGGAATTCATTGGACTTAGTAAGTGATGGCTGGAGCCCTCAATAGCTCCTTGATGCATCGGTAGGTATCATGAGACAATCTAGTGTCTTGGAACAATTCCTTGACAAAATCGTAATTGTAGTCTTGGCACAAGGTTATGACAATGTGGTTATGAAATCTGGCATTATGCATTCCTTCATTATGAAAGTGGCTATTGATGTTGCATGTGATTATTCTACTAGTATAATATCCATGTGAATAAGTAAATAGAATTATTTTATTTTATAATTTCCATATCAAGAAGAAGTTTAAGTTTAAAAGGATTTAGTTTTAGTCTTATAAATTGCCATAATTTTTTATAATTATTTATGAAAGTTTCTGCTATATTCTTATCCTTAATGATCATTTGAGCTCACCCCTTTCAATGTTTTATTTTTCCCATGATTTGAAGAAATATTTTATGGTTGACCTATAGGGATACACTAAGGATATAAGTGTGGCCAATGTGGAAAAAAATTTGTTGATGTTTTTATTTCATGATATAATGTAAAACATGTGAATGCATCTAGTACTTCCAAGGCTACTAAACTGATTGGTCTTTTGAGACAGGATTCCGTGTATGATTCAAATGTTATATAATAATGCACTAACTCTGGGTAACTGGGGTCGGGGCGTTATAGTTTGTATCAGAGGAATTTTAGTTCAAACCTTAGAAACTATATTTAGAAAAACTATGATTAGAGAACACAAACCTAAGATAGAATTTGAGGATTAATAGAGAAGAACTTCTAAGAATTTTGGTACTATAGAGATTTTGGGAGTTTTCCATGAAATACATCCCTATATAGATACGAGCGGGTAGAGGCAACTCTAGTATAGATGTACCTAGGCATAAAACCCGAAAACACCGCTTTGAGCTAGACTCGAATGAGAATTGGTGCACGACAACATGTCTTACTACACTCTTGGTTATGACACAGTTCCAGGGGATATGATTAGGATCAATCTCATTTTCATTAAAAACCATTATGAAGGGTTTATGAGTATATACCTCCTCAAAAAAATATTTTTATGAATATGGATTATATCCATAAACTACTCAATTTAAGTTAAGTTTCTTAAAAGTTCAGAATTATGTATTGGGATTCATTAACTAATCTACTGTATGCTATTGTTTAGAAATGGCGCCTAGTGGAAGGAATGAAAACTGTATCAACGCACGCAATCCATGTAGGTATTTCCATCCTAATCAAGAAAATTATAGTTAATATAGGGAAGAAATTGGTGTTGATCAGCTTATCACCATCCTGGGACAACTCACTCAGGTTATAAATAATAACCTTACCCGTATGAAGCACCCTGATCTACAATGCGGAGGATCAATGTTAGAATGCTTCCTGAGGAAAAAACCACCATCATTCAATGGGAGTACAAATATGTTAGTATTAGAGAAATGGATAAGTTCCTTAGAGAAAATATTTCATGATTTGGGGAGTTGCAAAAAGGGAAAAAGTTGTCATGGTAGTTTGTCACCTCACAGGAGATGCAGATCAATGGTGGTCATTGATTCAAAACACAAGAGAAGATGAATAAGTATCCAACATGGAATGGAGGAATTTTAAAAAGATTTTTCTTATAAAAATACTTTCCTCATGACCATTGAGAAGATATTGAAATATAATTCCAGAGTCTGACGCAAAAAGAGGATGAGAATTTGCAAAGTATAAGTCTATCTTTACAAGGTTTGCAAGGCATACTGCAGATTATATACATAACCCAAGGAGTATGATTGATCGAGTATTTTATGGGTTAAAACCATTTATTTAGTGATCATTAGTCTCACAATACTTCTTATCATACAATGATATTGTCTCATGTGATATCAAGACAGAAAAATATTTCTCTAAGTCTTACGATATTAAATCAAAGGAGGAGAAGAAGAGATATGATGAACACTCTGGAAATGTAAATAAGGGGAAGAAGGGAAATTTTGAATATCCATACTTTGGTAAATGTTGGAGGAAACACCCTGGTACTTTCCTGAAGGTAATGGGAGTCTATTACAAGTGTGTTGAAAAAGGCCACCAAACTCGTGATTGAAAGGGAAAGAAATAGGCTGCCCATGTTGAATGCTACAATAATAGAGAAAAGTTGAATTATGCCAATGAATATCCTAAGTGCCAAGGGAACTTACCTAAGAAAAGGAAAAGGGATCAAGGATAAGCTTATGTGATCACTACTACTGTGGTTGAAGCACTGAAAGATATGGTGGTAGGTAATTTAATGGTTTCCTCAAGTTTAATCAATGATTTATTTGATTCTGGATCATCACATTGATTCATATATTCCCAGTTTTCTAAGATAATTAGATATTTCCAATTTGATTTAACACGGGATTTGTCGGTCAAAACTCCTAAGGGAAGTATCATTGCAACACAGTTTTGTGAATCAGTTCCCATTTAGGCATATAAATTTTCTTTATCTATTGATATCATCTCTATACCCAAGATTGAATATGATATAATCCTACAAACGGATTGGCTTTCGGACCGAGATGCAAAAATTTATTGCAAGAATAAGGAGGTTACAATCTTCTATGATGATAAAGAGTACCTTTTATTTAGAGAATAAACGTCACCACCTGATTCATATCAAGATCCGCCCCCATTAGAACTAATAAATTCAATTATTGAGGAAGAATATAATTAAATAACTATGGGTGAGGAAAATAATGTTTGAATAGAGGATGTACCTATTGTTCTAGAATGTGTTGATGTGTTTCCAGAGGATTTACCTCGACATGCTCCTGAATGAGAATTTGAGTTTTCCATTGATTTAATTCACAATTCAAGGATCATATCAAAGACCCCTTATTGAATGGACATTGTGGAATTAGTGTAACTAAAGAAAAAACTAGAGGAATTGAGTAACATGGTATTTATTTACCCTAGTTTTTCTCTATGGGGATCCCCCGTCCTTTTTTCTAAGAAAAAAGATGGATCTATGAGGTTATGAATTAACTACAACGAGATCAATGCTATAACAATAAAAACAAGTATCCCCTACCTTGCATTGATGATTTATTCGACAAACATCATGGAGCTCAATATTTTTCAAATATTGATCTTCAATCTGGATATCATCAGTTGTGTGTGAAGAAGGAAGACATTTCGAAAAAAGCTTTTCAAATAAAGAACAAGCATTATGAGTTTACAGTAATGCCTTTTGGATTGACTAATGTGACCTCTGTCTTCATGGATCTAATTAATAGAGTTTAAAGGAATATCTTGATGACTTTGTAGTGGTATTTATTGATGATACCTTGGAATAATCTAAAAGTTAAGAAGATCATAAAAATCACTTGTGCATTATTCTAAATACTCTTAGAAGAAATGAATTATATGGGATGTTTAGGAATTTTGAATTATGGCTTCAAGAGATTTATTTTCTTGGCCATATTGTCTCTAAGGATGGAATCTCTTTTGATCATTTAAATACCAAGGCAATCCAAGAATTGCCATCACCAACAAGTATAACTAAGGAAATCAGTTTTATTGGTGTAGCAGGTTATTATAGGAATTTTGTCTAGAATTTTTCCCGATTGGCTATCCCATTAACCAAGCTCACGCGTAAAGGGCTTAAATTTTTTTAGAAAAAAGAGTTTGAAGAATGTTTTGAAGAACTAAAGAGAATATTAGTCAATTCTCCCATATTGACTCTACCATCAGGGAACGATGGGTTTGTTATTATAGTGATGCTTTAAAGAAAGGACTTGGTTGTGTCCTTATGCAGAATGATAGAGTTATTTCATATGCATCACGACATCTAAAATTAATGATCAAAACTATCCTACTCATGATATTGAGTTAGCAGCTGTAATCTTTGATCTGAAAATATTGTGACACTATCTCTATGATGAAAAATGTGAGATTTATATTGATCATAAGAGTTTGAAGTATATTGTCTCACAGAAAGAACTCAACATGAGGAAAAGACGATGGATTTAACTACTCAAGGATTATGATTCTAATATACACTACCACCCAGGGAAGGAAAATAAGGTGGAAGATGATTTGAGTAGAAAAGGATTATGGAGTTTGGAACAAGATGAGAGTTTAAATGGGTCTTATTTTCATGGATCTAGTAAAGATGGATATCAGAATAACCATGGACGGTGAAACATCAATACTTTTTCAAATGGTTCCCAAACCATATTTATTATAAAGGATAAAAATTTCTCAAAATAATGATAAGGAATTTTCAAAAGAAATTTAAAGCTGTAAACGAAGGGATATTGATCGAATTCATATATGAAGATGGAATTTTGAAATCTGGTAAGAGACTTTGTGTTCCCAATATACATGATCTAAAAAGTAAATTGTTGGATAATGCTCATTACTCCAATTTCTCTATATACCTTGGTAGTACTAAGATGTATAGAGATTTGAAAGAACATTTTTGGTGGGAAAACATGAAGAGGGATATTGCCAATTTTCGGTCAAGATGTATGGTTTTTTAATAAGTGAAAGATGGAAGGAAAAATCCTAGAGGATTCATGCAACATCTTCCCATACCTAAGTGGAAATGAGATAATATTATGATGTAATTTTTCATGGGGCTACCAAAGACTCCTAGAAGGAATGATGCAATATGGGTCATTGTTGATTGTCTTACCGAGTCAACACATTTTCATGCTATAAGAGAAGATTTATCACTTGAACTTTTGTAAATACTATATATTAATGAAGTTTTAAGACTCCATGGTGTACCCCTATCTATTTTTTCTGATCATGATCCATGTTTTACATAAAAATTATGAAAAATTCTTCAGAAGGCCCTGGATACTAAACTTCTTTTGAGCACTGCCTACCACCCTCAAACTGATGGACAATCAGAATAGACTATTCAAACCTTAGAAGACATATTGATATCTTGATCACTTGACTTTCAAGGTATGTGGGATCAATATTTACCTCTGGAATAATTTTCCTATAATAATTTCTTCCACTCAAGTATTCATATGGCACCATATGAAGCATTATACAGAAAGAGATATCGCACGCCAACTTGTTGGGATGATGTTGGTGAAAGAAAACTCGTAGGCTCAAAACTTGTTGAAGAAACAATGGAAAAGTTGAAGGTTATCCAAACCCATATCCAAGCATCTCAATGTTGGCAAAAGAGCTATGCCGGTAACCGAAGGAAGGATTTGTAATTTCAAGTAGAAAACCATGTTTTCTTGAAGGTATCTCCATGGAAGGGTGTTAAATGTTTTGGTAAGAAGGGTCAATTGAGTCCCAAGTACATCAGACCTTTTGAAATTCTATAATGAATTGAAGTTTTAGCTTATTTTTTGGCAATTCCTCCAAGTATCTCAAAAGTTCATGATGTGTCCCACGTATCACTGTTGAGAAAATACATGTCTGACTCAACGCATGTACTCACCTATGAGGAAATTGAATTGGAACCTGGTTTATCTTATAATGAAGAGCCTATCAAAATTCTTGATGCAAGAGAACAAGTGATACAAAACTGGATGACTTTTCTGGTAAAAGTTTTATGGAGAAACCATAAGATCGAAGAGGCAATGTGGGAACTATAGGTATTTATGATGAAGAACCACTCGAATATTTTTGTGTAGTAGTATTATAGAAATTTCGAGGATAAAATTATTTGAGGAGGGAAGAATGTAACACCCGAATATTTTTGTGCAGTAGTATAATATAAATTTCAGTAAGTAAAATGTGGTTCAATAAGATGAAAATATTTTTTTGTAAATAGAAACTTTTGACTTTTATTTACCACAGTTAAAAGTTCATAGGGTAATTAACGTTAAAAATGATATTATGATTACCCTAAAACATGTTCTAATTATATTGGATAAATTAAATTTGACCAAAAACAACCTTAGGAATAAAATATGACACACTTTGGTCCACTTGGATTAGATTAGGACATTTATTATTACTTTATTTAAAGAAGAGTTAAAAGAGTTAAATTCAATGTATAATAACTAAACCATTTTTAATATTGGGTTACACCCAATATAAATTTGACTATAAATATTAATTATAAATCTAAAAATATGTCCTACATAATGGTATTTTATTTATAATTTTTAGACGATAATAATTTAATTTATATATGACATAATGATGATGTAGTAATTACCTTATTAATAAAATATTAAAATAATTGATATTATAAATATCTAAATAAATGAAAATTGAGACTTCTTCTAAATTACATTAATTTTATAGGTCAATATGAAATGTTAGGGTTGGTTATATAAATTTTATTCTAAGTGATAAAGTTTTAATGGCTTTAAAAAAAATCAAATACTAAATAGTGATAAAATTGACATAATTTAGTTTTTAAAAAAATACTATATTATTAATTGATATAATATTCATAAATATCTAAAGTTCAGAAAAAAGAATTAGATAAGGTTATATATATTAATAATGAACCACTTGGGGTTCTCCAATTAGGTTTTATTAAGTTTATTAACCATATAATATAAAAATACAAAGAGACATTTTAAATGTCAATTTATTTAACTAAGAGTTAAATCTAAAACATAATGTTAATATGGGGACTTAAACCAATATAAAACCTATTGTCAGAGATTTTTTCGACCCATACCCACCATAGACTCTAAATAAATCATTTTGGATCCATTAGAAACCGAAAATTATTTTAATGTAAAATAATATTTCAATATTTTCCTAAAGTGACCCTCACCTCTCTTATAAAAGGCCACTTCCCCTTCTCTTAATTTCAAACCTCCAAATCCTTTTGTCTCGACCAACCCCTAACCAAATATCCTCTCATCTTTCCTCCATTCAACCTATATTCCTTACTTTGATCATAAATTCATCATAAGTATCCCTTTGGATCAAATGAAAAGGAATAACCCGAAGAAGAGGTAAATATTTCATCACCTCTTTTAAGTTCATTTATTCTTCCACTTACTCTTTCTTTGTTATTTTCATTATAAAATAATAACTCTAGTATATTATATATACTATGATGTTATTAAAATTTTACAACCATATTCATTATTCTATCCATCATTTGAATAACAAAGTCACCATACGAGTGTACGTACGGCTTATCGTCTCCACGTCGTGGTGGAGTTTGTTATTCGAACACTTCATTATTTGTATGGGAATAATAATGAGTATAATTATTGTAAATAAAAAATAAAACATGTTAATGATTATTTATATATGATATACCATCCAATTGCATACTATTTCACCATCAATATAATGATATTTTCACTCGTGCATACGTATGGATTACCGTCTCCACGAACCAGATGAGATTCATTCTCCATCATAATCATTCAAGAATAATTTTCATTTTATGATTAAAAATATTGTCTAAGGACTCAATATCATTCTGGATATGAATTAAATACATCCTATCCCTAACAAACATGGCTTACGTAACAGAGCATATAGAGGAAAATGGATTAGTTAACACCCGAAATGATGATACTACTAAAATATTTTTAACAAAGCGACATTAGAGGATCATATATTATATCATATTGGTGTATATAGTACTTATATAATTTAATAAAATTGATTTAACTATTATACATGAGTTTAATTTACCCTAAACCAAGGAAAAGTACAATGTAAAGATTAATTCTACAATCTCTTTATTATCTAAGGTTGTTTTTACGGAAGTATCTACTGGGACCTCTTTATCATCCACATCTGTGTTTTATTAAAAATGTATTTCAAAACACTTTTACTATTTACTAGAAAATGGGTTAAAGTAATTTATACCCCTATTTTACCTTATATGTTTTGAAAGGAATCTTTCTATCATTTTCTAAACAAGGTACTTTATGACCTTTTCGATAAAATTAAAGTAAGAATGTTTTTTTAACTTATACGGAAAGTGCGGCTATTTTTTACCGTTATAACATCATCAAAGATTCCCTTACAATATTATAAGAATATTTTCAAAATATATGTTTTCTTTTATAATTATATGAATTTTAAAATATTACAAAATAGAATGAGATATTTCTATATAAAAAGTTTTGATTTCATCTATATCAACATCCTTTTGATGGATTTTATGCCTATTTGAAGTTGGTTTATTATGATACAAATCTTCCATATTGTATTGAAGTTTTTTTGATATGTTTGATTATGAATGTGTTATTCTTATACCATTCATGGTTTATTCATAAATTATTGACATTTTTTATTCTAGTTTTAATATAAATTTTTATGTTATGTTTAAACCTTTTCATATGAGGAATGCATTGGACTTAGTAAGTGACGGGTGGAGACCGCTATATATCCACAATACATCAGTTGGCCTCATTATACAAACTAGTGTTTTGGCACAAGGCCTCAAAGAAATCTTATTTGTGTTCATGGAACAAGGCCTTGATTATGTGGTTATGAAGTCTGGAATTATGAATTTCATCATCATGAATGTGACTATTGATATTGCATGTGATTATTTGACTAGTAGAATATCCATGTGAATAATTAAATGGAATTATTTGATTTTATCTTTGCCATATCATGTGGCTTTTTAATTTTAAAAGGCTTTTGTTTTAGTCTTATACATTGTCTTAATTGTTCATGCTTATTTATGAAAGTTTCTGCTATATTTTTATCCCTTCTAAACATCTGAGCTCACCCCTTTCTATATTTTATTTTTCCCAGGATGTGAAGAAATATTTTATGGTTGACCTGCAGGGATAGGATAAAGATATAAGTGTCGTCAATGGGGACAAAATTTTGTTTATGTTTTTATTTCATGATATAATCTAAAACTTATGAATGTATATCGTACTTCCAATGCTACTAAACTGATCGGTATTTCAGGACATTATTCCTTGTATCATGATAATGTTATGTAATAATGCACCGACTTTGGGTAACTAGGTTCGGGGCGTTACAGTTGGTATTAGAAGAATTTTAGTAAAAACCTTAAAAACTAGATTTAGAAAAACTCTCTTTAGAGAACACTACCCTAAGATAGACATTGATGATTAATATAGAAAAACATACTTGAATTTTGGTATTGTAGAGATTTTATGAGTTTTCCAAGAAATACATCCCTGTCTAGATATGAGAAGGTAAAGGCAGCTCTGTAACAGATGTAACTAAGGGTAAACCCCGAAAACACCGCTTTGAGCTAGACTCGAATGGGAACTGGTGCACGACAACGGGCCTTGCTGCACTCTTGGTTACGACACTCCCAGGGGATATGTTTAGGATAATTTTTATTTTCATTATAAAACATTATGAAGGGTTTATGAGTATATATCTCCTCAAAAAAATATTTTTATGATTATGGATTATATCCATAAACAGTTCAATTAATGTTAATAATTTTACAGGTTTGAAATTATGTATTGTGATTCATAATCTAATATACTGTATGCCATTGTTTAGAAATGGAACCTAGTGGAAGGAATGGAAACTGTATCAATGCACATAATCTATGTAGGGATTTCCCTCCTACTCAAGATAATTATAGTGGAGCTGGTGATGCAATTGGTTCTGATCAGCTTGTCACTATACTGGGACAATTTACTCAAGTTATGAATAATAACCTTACCCGTATGGAGCACCCTGATCCACAACGCAGAGGATCAATGTTAGACCGCTTCATGAGGAAACAACCACCAACATTCAATGTGAGTATAAATCTGTTAGTAGCAGTGAAATGGATATGTTCCATAGATAATATATTTCATGCTTTGGGGAGTAGCGAAAGTGAAAAAGTTTTCATGGCAGTTTAACGCCTCACAGGAGATTCAAATCAATGGTGGTCATTGATTTAAAACACAAGGGATGATAAATAATTATCAAACATGGAATGGAGGGAGTTTAAATAGATTTTCATAGAAAAATACTTTCTTAATGACCATCGAGCGGATATGGAAAGACAATTTTGCAGTCTGAAGCAAAAGGAGGTTGAGAATGTCGCAAAGTATGAGGCAAACTTTACAAGGTTATCAAGGCATGATTCATATTATATACGTAACCCAAGGAGTATGATTGATCGATTATTTGATGGGTTAAAACCATTTCCGTAGTGAGAAATATTCTCACAATCCTTCTTATCATATGATTATATTGTCTCATGTGCTATCAAGACAGAAAAAAAATTCTCTGAGTCTTACGAATTCAAAGAAAAGTATGAGAAAAAGAGATCTAATGAACACTCTGGAAATGGAAATAAGGGGAAGAAGGGAAAAGTTGAATATCCATCCTGTGTTAAATGTGGTAAGAAACACGCCAGTCTATTCCTGAAGGGAATGGGAGTCTGTTAAAAGTGTGGTGAAAATGGCCACCAATCCAGTGATTGTAAGGGAAATAAAGAGGTTGTCAATTTTGAATGCTACAATTGTAGAGAAAAGGGGAATTATGCAAATGAATGTCCTAATCACTGAGGGAAATTACCTTACAAAAGAATAAGGGAGAAAGGCCTAGCTATGTGATCACTACAGTTGAGGTTGAATCTCTGAAAGACGTGGTGGCATGTAATTTAAGGTTTTCCTCAAGTTTAGCCAATGATTTTTTGATTTTTGATCATTTCATTGTTTCATATCTTCTTAGTTTTCTAAGAAAATTAGATATTTCCGATTTGATTTAACAAGGTCATTGTCAGTCAAAACATCTAAGGGAAGTATCATTGCAAAAATGTTTTGCGAATCAGTTCCCATTAGGTAATATAAATGTTCTTTATCTATTGATCTCATCGTCATACCCAAGATTGAATTTGATATAATCCTGGGAATAGATTGGCTTTCAGACTATGATGAAAAAACTTATTGTAATAAGAAGCAGGTTACATTTTTTATGATGATAAAGAGTACATTATCTTTAGAGCATAAACATCACCACCCGATTATTATATAGATTCTCCCCCAGTAGCCCTACTAAATTCAATTATTGGGGAAGAAGATAATGAAATAACTATGGGTGAGGAAAATAATGTTCAAACATAGGATGTACATATTGTGCCAAAATATGTTGATGTGTTTCCTGCGGATTTACCTAAACATCCTATAGAATGAGAAATTGAATTTTTCAATTATTTAATTCTTTTTTCAAGGCCCATATGAAAGAACCTTTATTGATTGGCCACTATAGAATTAGTGTAACTAAATAAAAAACTAGAGGAATTGAGTAACAAGGGATTTTTTTTCCTAATGTTTCTTCATGGGGATCCCCTGTCCTTTTTGTTAATAAGAAAGATATATCTATGAGGTTATGCATTAACTAAAGGGAGACCAATGCTATAACAATAAATAACAAGTATCCTCTATCTCAAATTGATGATTTATTCCACCAACTTCATGGAGCTCAATATTTTTCAAATATTTACCTTCGATCTAGATATCATCAGTTGTGTGTGTAGAAGGAAGACATTTCAAAAATAGCTTTTCAAAAAAGGTACAAGCATTACGATTTTATAGTAATGCCTTTTAGATTGACTATTGCACGCTCTGTCTTCATGGATATAATGAATATAATTTTAAAGGAATATCTTTATGACTTTTTAGTGGTATTTATTAATTATATCTTGGTATACTCCAAAATCTACGAAGATCATGAAAATCACTTGAGCATTATTCTAAATAATCTTAGAAGAAATGAATTATATGGGAAGTTTAGAAGGTTTGAATTCTGGATTCTGGAGATTTATTTTCTTGGACATACTTTCTCTAAGGATGGGGTATCTATTGATCCTTCAAATACTAGGAAATCCATGAATGGACAGCACCGAAAAGTATAACTGAGGTATGTATTTTTATTGGTTCAGCATGTTATTATTTCCATTTTTTCCATAATTTTGCCTGATTGGCTAACCCATTAACCAAGCTCACATGTAAAGGGGTAAAATTTGTTTGGACAAAAGAGTGTGAATAATGTTTTGAAGAACTGAAGAGAAGACTAGTCAATGATACTCTCTTGACTCTACCATCAGAGAAAGTTGGGTCTGTTATTTATAGTGATGATTTAAAGAAAGGACATGGTTTTGTCCTTATATAGAAAGATAGAGTTATTACCTATGAATCACGATAGATAAAAATTCATGAGAAAAACTATCCTACTCAAGATCTTGAGTTAGCAGCTATAATCTTTGATCTGAAAATATGGAGACACTATCTCTATGGTGAAAAATCTGAGATTTATACTCATCAAAAGAGTTTGAAGTATATTTTCTCATAGAAAGAACTAAACATGAGGCAAAGACGATGGCTTGAACTACTCAAGGATTATGATTGTACTATACACTACCACCCTGGGAAAAAAATACGGTGGAAGATGATTTGAGTAGAATGGATCATGGAGTTTTGAACAAAATGAGAGTTGAAATGGATCCTATTTTCATGGATCTAGTAAAGATGGATATGGGAATAACCATGGAAGGTGAAACATCAGTACTTTTTCAAATGGTTGTCAAACCATCTTTACTAGAAAGGAAAAAAAATTCTCAAACTGATGATAATGAATTTCAAAAGAAAATTAAAGCTGTGACTGATGGTAGATTGATCGAATTCGTATATGAAGATGGAAATTTGAAATTTGGGATGTGAATTTGTATTCCTGATATACCCGATCAAAAAATGGAATTGTTGGATGATTCTCATAGATCCAATTTATCTATACACCCTGGTAGTACTAAGATGTATATATATTTGAAAGAACATTTTGGGTGGGAAAACTTGAAGAGGGAGATTGTTTATTTTGTGTCAAGATGTATGGTTTTCAACAAGTGAAAGAAGGAAGGCAACAACCTGAAGGATTCATGAAACCTCTTACCATACCTTAGTGGAAATCAGATAATATTACGATGAACTTTTTCATGGGGCCACCAAAGACTCCTAGAAGGAATGATGCAATATGGGTCATTATTGATCATCTTACAAAGTCAGCATATTTTCTTTCTATAAGAGAATATTTACCACTTGAACGTCTAGAAAGAATATATTTTAATGATGTTTTAAGACTCCATGATGTACCCTTATTTATTTTTTCTAATCATGATCCTCATTTTACATCAGGATTCTAGAAAAGTCTTCATAAGTCCAACGATATTGAACTTCATTTGAGAACTGCCTACCACCCTCAAAATGATTGAGAATCAGAATGGTCTATTCAAACCTTATAAGACATGGTGAGATCTTGCTCACCTGACTTTAAAGGTATGTGGGATCAATATTTACCTCTAGTATAATTTTCCTATAACCATAGCTTCCATTCAAGTATTCATATAGTACCATTTGAAGCGTTATACGGAAAGAGGTGTCGCACACCAACTGGATGGTTTGATGTTGGTAAAAGAAAACTTGTAGGCCCAGAACTTTTTGATAAAACAATAGAAATGGTGAAGGTTATCCAAACCCACATCAATGCATCCCAAAGTAGGCAAAAGAGATATATAGATAACCGAAGGAAGGATTTTGAATTTCAAGTAAGAGATTATTTTTTCTTGAAGGTATTTCTAAGGAATGGTGTTTTATGTTTTGGTAAGAAGGTTAAATTGTGTCCCCAGTACATTGGACCTTTCGAATTTCTATAAGGAATTGGTGTTGTAGCTTATCATTTGGAAATGCCTCCAAGTCTCTCCAACGTTCAGGATGTGTTCCACGTATCACTGTTGAGAAAATACATGCTGGACCCAATGTGTGTACTGACCTATGAGGAAATTGAATTTGAACCAGATCTGTCTTATTATGAAGAGCACGTCAAAATTCTTGATAGAGGAGAACAAGCACTGACAAATAGGAAAACTCATCTGGTAAAAGTTATAACGACCCACACTTTACATACATTGTTAATACTTCAAAATTGAAGCACACTTATTACAACATATGACAAAACCACAAAGGACCGTATAGGTATAGTGTCTTTAGAAACTGGGGAAACATAAACAACTGGTTCATAAATCTTCTACAGTGTCTCCCATTTATTTCATCATATCTAGGGTCCCTTTTAGCATATTCTACTTAATATCCATCTTCCTGACCTGGGGAAAAGAAAACATAAAAGGGTGAGCTCAAATGCTCAGCAAGGGCAAATAAAGGAAATAAAAATCATATCATATCTTTATGAAAATCAAAACCTGCAAAAGAGATCATAATATCTTAACATGGAATAAATCATAGAAGTGAAAATGAGATCCCCATAATCATAACCTAAAACTTGAATCTTTGTGGCATGCACACATAATCATGGAAAATCATTTCGTGTTAGTCATGACTCATTGCCAAGACTATCTTAGTGGACAAAGTCCCTTTCTGAACCGAGTTCACTCCTCGTTTCAGTCTTGTATCACTGAACCGAAATAACCTTCCGTTCCAGCCATGTCTATCTCATGAGATATAAAATCATTACCCAATGCATTGGAGGGAGATATAGGTCCCACCCATCTTATAATGAATCCTTTCTTATGTGTGCCACATAATCATAAAACATACATCATCGCATAACACATGTAACAAAAATGGGATTCTTGAAACATCATGACATCATAAATCAATTCATATAAGATAAAGGAATTCATAAACATAATTTCATCACAACATAGTCAAATCAATGTAAAAATATGGATAGAAACATAACTCTTTATTATCTTATATGGAAAATAATTTTGATAAAACACTTGAATTGAATTCTTGAGGAAAATATCCTTTCTTCTTCAAAAACATTTTTCCTTTCATAACATGTCATAAAACTTTAAAATAAAAGAAGTTGATTAAAAATAAACTTGAAAACTTGTAAAGGAAGCTTCTTTGAAGTAATTTTTTTTAAATCCATTCATGCCGTATAAGTTAAAAAAAAACACTCTTCGTACTTTTGTCGGAAAAGTCAAAAAGTACCTCGTACGGAAAAACAACAAAAGATTCCTTTCATATTCTTTACTAAAAACTCACCTAAGGGTAAAATTGGATTTAAAATATTTCAAGTGGATGGAAACAATATTACATATTGAGGGAACATGGATGTGGATGATAAAATACACCCCAGTAAATACTTACGAATAAACAATCTCGGATAAAAATGAGATTGTGATATTTCCCTTACCTTAGGTCTGATTTGCTTTGTTCGTGTCCGAAGCTCCTGTATAATGGTTTAAATAATGTTATTGACTTATTCCATAATCATACATATTGATATGATATCATATATGGTCATATTATTAGCTTCTTGTTAGTAATATTTCATTGTTACTTGTTACTCGGGTCTTTATAACTTTTTGTTCTTATGCGTGTTTTGTCGAATAAATTCTTATTCTTATCTTTAGGTTATAGATAATTCATTTCCAGAATTGTATTAGTGTAGTATATACCATATTCATTCATTCAATTCATTTATACAATCATTATGAAATGAAGATCATGTAGAACGAGTCGCATCACATCGTGGAGACGGTATTCCGTACGTACGCACGAGTGATGATATCGTTCCTATGATCGTGGAATTGTATTGGAGTATATATATATATTATTTCAGTATCAATATTACTTAGTAATAATCATATATAGTTACTCATTACACCATTATACCCATCCTTGTAAGGTGATGGTGGAAAATAGATTACACCACGGCGTGGAGACGGTATTCCGTACGTACCCACGCGCGGTGATTTCATTTTTCCGTAGGATGGATAGAAGGTGAATTAGGGTTGTTTCATATTTATAATAACATATCAGTATGTAAGTAATACTGATGTTATTACTTTATCATGAAACAACTAAAGAAGAAGAAGTTGAAGAAGAAAGAAATTGAAAAGATCGGTAATGGATATTACCTCTTATTTGGAACGCTTCTTTGAATCCTCCACTTAAGGAACTAAGATTGGTCTTTGGAGAAGACCAAGACCTCTAGGATTATTCTAGGGAAGTGGAGAAGGGAAAATGGCAGGGTTTGGCCGAGCTTGAGTGCTCAAATTGGTGTGAGGAGGAGGGGGAGGAGGTGCCCTTTTATAAGGGAGGAGAGGGGCACCTTAGGAATATCTCAAAATATTATTTTATATTAAAGTCAAAATCGGTTTATAATGGTTCCAAAAGGTCTTATTTCGAAGCTAAAGTGGGGATGGGTCGAAATCCTATCAACCAATAGAATTTAGACAAGTTTAGGATATTATTTTAACCTTATCAATTAAATTTAACTCTAAGTTAAATAATTTAACTTTTACCATGTCTTTTTGTTTTCTTTCACTATATGGTTAATACACTTACTATAACATGCCAAACGAACCCCAAATTGTTTATTATTAATTTATATATCCTTATCTAAGTCATTTGGCCGAACCTTAGATTTTTAGGAATAAAATAACAATTAATAATATAATATTTGATTTAAAAACTATTTTGTGTCAATTTTGACACTATTTGATATATGATTTTTGTGAAAGTCATAACAGAATTATATGTTCGAACCAAGTTGATTAAATCAATACTAATATATCATAGTAACCTAGAAAATTAGTGGAATTCATAAAAAGTCTCAAATTACATTTATTTTGGTATTTATATTATCAATTTTGTCAATATTTCATTAATAAGATAATTACTGCATCATCTTTGTGTCATAAATAAATTAAATTATTTGATGTCTAAAAATTACAAATAAAATACCATCATGTAGGAAATCTTTTTAGCTTTCTAAGGAATATTTACAATCGAATTTATCTTATGTATAACCCTATATTAAAAATGATTTACTTATTAAACTTTGATTTTAACTATTTTAACCCTTCTTTAAATAAGTTAATAATAAATGTCCTAATCTAATCCAAGTGGGCCTAAATGGTCATATTTTATTCCTAAGTTTGTTTTTGGTCGAATTACACTTGTCCAATAGAATTAGGACATGTGTTAGGGTAATATTAATATCATATTTACCCTTAGTTACCCTATTTACTATTAACCGCGGTAAAAATAGTAAAAAGTTACTATTCACCAAAAAATTATTTTCATCTCATTGAACCACATTTTAGTCCTTGATATTAACCGTGTCTCTCGGATTTTTGAAATTCCATTCACAGAAGCGGTAAAATTAAGTTTTATGCAAAATTCAGTTTTTTAACCTACCACTTAGTGGTTTCACTATTCATCAAAAATTGAAAGTTTCAGAAAAATACCAAAATTTCACCCTAGGCTAATTTCGATATTCTGAGTCCAAAAATGAAGTCCATTTTGAAAAATAAAATTTATAAAATTTCAAAAAGTGGTTATTACTATTCATAACGGCTAGTTTTAATAGCATATTGTTGTTTAGTGAAACTCGGTATTGCGTACGACGCAAGCTATCGAGGAAGGTCGCGATTGCGTGTAAAGCAAGCCAAGAAAGTGTTGTGTAGAAAAAGATTCCTTTGATGATTTATATAACATAAAAGTATCGGGTGTTACATTCTACCCCCCTTAAAAAGAATTTCGCCCTCGAAATTCGTCACTTTGCAACAAACAAATGAGGATACTTCTCCCTCATCATATCCTCAAGCTCCCATGTAGCTTCTTCAAGTTGGTGGTTTCTCCATAAAACTTTCACCAAGCGAGTGGTCTTGTTTCGTAGGACTTTTTCGCTACGATCCAGAATCTCTATCGGTTGTTCTTCATAAGAAAGATCTTGCTCCAGCGGTACAACTTCTGAGCTGAGTACATGTGAAGGATCTGGTATGTACTTTCTCAGGAGAGATACATGGAACACATCGTGAACTTGAGAGAGATTCGGTGGAAGCGCCAATCGGTAAGCTACCTTCCCAACACGATCCAGTATTTCGAAAGGACCGATATATCTAGGGCTCAACTTCCCCTTCTTTCCAAATCTCATAACCCTCTTCCAGGGAGATATTCGTAAGAACACTTTATCACCCACTTCAAACTCTAGGTCTTTTCTTCGGTTGTCGGCATAACTTTTCTGTCGACTCTGAGCTGCTCTTATGTGTTGTTGAATAGATCTGACCTTTTCTGCCATTTCATCAACGAGATCAGGTCCTAATAGCTTTCTTTCCCCAACTTCATCCCAGCAAGTTGGAGTCCTGCATTTCTTTCCATAGAGAGCTTCATAAGGAGCCATCTGAATACTGGAGTGAAAGCTATTATTATAAGAAAATTCCACCAAAGGTAGGTGTTGATCCCAACCTCCTTTGAAATCCATAGAGCAAGCTCTCAACATATCTTCTAGGGTTTGAATTGTTCTCTCAGACTGACCGTCTGTCTGGGGATGATAAGCAGTGCTGAAACTCAACTCTGTATCCAGAGTATGCTGAAGACTTCGCCAGAACTTCGAGGTAAATCTCGGATCCCGATCAGATATAATAGAAAGTGGTACTCCATGCAATCTTACCACTTCCTTTACATATATCCTGGCAAGCTGATCTAGAGAGAAATCCTCTCTAATAGCAATGAAGTGTGCAGACTTTGTAAGACGATCAACTATGACCCAGATAGCATTATTGCCTTTGGATGTTTTAGGAAGTCCTGTGACAAAGTCCATAGTGATGTTTTCCCATTTCCATTCGGGTATGGGTAATGGTTGTAACATCCCCTTAGACTTCTGTCTCTCAGCTTTAACTTGTTGACAAACCAAGCATCGAGAGACATATTCAGCAACATCTCTTTTCATACCATCCCACCAGAAGTACTCTTTCAGGTCCCTATACATCTTCGTGCTTCCAGGATGAATAGAGAATGAAGAACTATGAGCCTCATCCAGCAGCTCTTTCTTTAATTCGGGGATGGGAGGAACACAAACCCGATTCCTGAACTTTATTATCCCATCACAATCAAGGTTGAATTCAGGAACATTTCTCACCTTCTTTTGTAACTCGACATCTTCTTTCTGTGCCTCTTTAATCTTCACATGTATAGATGGTTGAACATTCATTTGAGAAAGATAAGATTTTTCCCCTTCCATTATAATTCCAAGATCCATCCTTTGTAAATCCATAAATATTGGATCTTTTGTGATCCTCATCATGGATAAACTAGCATGGTCTTGTCGACTTAATGCATCTGCCACCTTGTTTGCTTTCCCAGGGTGGTAATGGATTGAGCATTCATAATCCTTAATCAGCTCCAACCATCTTCTTTGGCGCATATTCAGCTCCTTTTGTGTGAAAATATACTTTAAACTTTTATGATCAGTAAAAATATCACACCTTTCACCATAAAGGTAATGCCTCCAAATCTTTAATGCAAAGATTACCGCAGCCAACTCCAAATCATGTGTTGGGTAATTTTGCTCATGGATTTTCAACTGTCGTGAGGCATAAGCTATCACCATATCATTTTGCATAAGAACACACCCCAATCCCTTCTTGGATGCATCACTGTAGATCACAAACCTTTCTCCACTACAAGGCAGTGTGAGCACAGGTGCACTGGATAACCTTCTTTTCAACTCCTTGAAATTCTCTTCACATTCCTCTGTCCAGACAAACTTAACTCCTTTCCGAGTCAACTTGGTGATTGGATTAGATAACCGTGAAAAATCTTTTACAAAAAGTCGATAATATCCAGCCAAACCAAGAAAACTTCGGATCTCAGTTACTGTTGTTGGTCTTGACCATCTTTCGATAACCTCTGTTTTTGCTGGATCCACAGATATCCCCTCTTTTGAGATTATATGACCCAAAAATGCAACTTTTTGAAGCCAAAATTCACACTTGGTAAATTTGGCATAAAGCTTCTCTTTTCTCAGGGTCTTCAATATAATTCTCAAGTGATCTTCATGCTCTTCCTTGCTCTTTGAATAGATAAGAATATCGTCTATAAAGACTACCACAAATTGATCAAGATAGTCTCTAAAGACTCTATTCATTAGATCCATGAAGATAGCAGGGGCATTAGTAAGACCAAATGGCATCACTATAAATTCATAGTGTCCATACCTTGTACGGAAAGCCGTCTTTGGTATATCCTCCCTTTTGACCCTTAATTGATGATACCCTGAACGAAGATCAATCTTGGAAAAGTATTGAGCTCCGCGTAGTTGGTCAAATAAGTCATCAATGCGTGGGAGAGGATATTTGTTCTTGATAGTGATCTTGTTAAGTTCTCGATAATCAATGCAGAGTCTCATTGATCCATCTTTCTTCTTAACAAATAGAACAGGTGCTCCCCAAGGTGACGCACTAGGGCGTATGAATCCCTTATCAAGATTCTCTTGGAGTTGCTTCTTCAATTCCTGCAACTCAATTGGGGCCATTCTATAAGGTGTCTTTGAAATAGGCAAAGCACCCGGTACGAGTTCTATTGAAAACTCAACTTCACGATTTGGTGGAAGACCCGGCAATTCCTCCGGAAAGACATCATCAAACTCCCGTACAATGGGCATATTCTTAATCGTGAGTTTCTCACCAACCATTTGAGATAAATAACCTTCATTTAGTGGAATCAATACCCATAAGATGGAAGAAATTTCCACTGGAAGGTTATGTTCATCCTTGCATTGATAGACGATCGTAGGTTGATCTGGAATATGAAATGTGACTTCCCTTCTTTGGCAATTGATATGAGCTCCATGTAGAGAAAGCCAATCCATGCCAAGAATCACATCAAATTCCACTAAAGGAAGGATCACAAGATTTGCAGGAAGCACTTTCCCACAAACTTCGATCGGAGAAGAATTATAAACTTCTGATGCGATTGATGTGCCATTAGGTGTTGTCACAGCTAACTCAACATCTAATTGTTGAGGTAATACGGTGATACCCTTAGAAAATTTTTCAGAAATAAAAGAGTGTGTGGATCCAGAATCAAATAAAACATTTGCTACTTTAGAGTGGACGGTAAGTGTACCTTTCACCACTTCATTATCGTACTCCACATCGCTGATAGAAATTGCATGTGACTTTCCTTTATCTTTAGCCTTAAGAGTTTGTTGACGTCGACCATCATCATCAACCCTTGGATTTGGGCATTGATTGGCATAATGCCCCATCTCCTTGCACTTGAAACATTGAAGTGTAGCAGGTTCATTCTGTGTATCCCTTCCTTTGTTTGCATCATTAGACATCTTCTTCCCATTATCACGGCATTCAAATGCCCGATGACCTTCCTTTCCACATTTAAAACATTTACTTGTCCCTTTAAGACAACTCCCTCCATGTTTCTTTCCACACTTTGAGCATAAGGGAAAGTTCATCTTCTTTTCCGTGTGCTCTTTAGATTTTTCTTTGAATTCCATCTTCCTCTTCTTATCAAACCCATGTGACTGATGGGTTACTCCAATCTCCATCTCGACTTTGAGAGCACATCGAACGATTTCCTCGTAGCTATTGAAGTCCCTTATGGCTAACGCCCTTCGAAGACTTGGTTTTAAGCCACTAAAGAATCGATCGATCTTACTCTCAGGTTGGATAATAATACCAGAAGCGTACCTTGCAAGTCTTGTAAAATTTGCTTCATAGGTACTAACAGATTCATCATCCCTTTGCTTCAGTTCAAGGAACTCTTTCTCCATCTTTGTTCGGAGAATACGAGGGAAGTACTTATTGAAAAATAAGTTCTTGAACTCGTCCCATTCCATGGACTCAATTTCATCCCTTTGCCTCGTATTCTTAACAAGATTCCACCATTGATCAGCATCTCCTTCCAAACGATACACTGCTAGGATGACTTTATCATGCTCAGAACATTGAAAAACTGAAAATATCTTTTCAGTAGTACTAATCCATTGTTCAGCAACTAATGGATCAGTAGACCCGCTGAAAGAAGGTGGACGCTGCCTCATGAAGGATTCAACAGAATGTTGCTCCCTCCTTTGCTCGTTTGGAAATCCTGCATGATTCATAGCTTGAGAAAGTTGTGTGAGCATGGCTAAAAGATTTTGCATTCCAGCTCCCATATCGTTTGGTTGCTCAGGGGGACAATCATTGCATTGCCCATCGCATTCCGCATTAACACGGTTCCTTCGGGTTCCAGCCATTGACTAAAACCAAGAAGAATAGTGTGAGCAACACTAATTATAATAGGAAACCACATAATTCAAGAATAAAATTTTCATGCTTAAGGTCTTATCCTAGGTTATTCAAGGCCATTTCTAAAACACTAAGATTGTGTTCTATGCTTAGACTTATCCTTAGGGTTCTTACTAAGGCTTTCACATCCTAGTTTCCAAAGGTTGACTATACCTTTCCTCTGATACCAACTATAACGACCCACACTTTACATACATTGTTAATACTTCAAAATTGAAGCACACTTATTACAACATATGACAAAACCACAAAGGACCGTATAGGTATAGTGTCTTTAGAAACTGGGGAAACATAAACAACTGGTTCATAAATCTTCTACAGTGTCTCCCATTTATTTCATCATATCTAGGGTCCCTTTTAGCATATTCTACTTAATATCCATCTTCCTGACCTGGGGAAAAGAAAACATAAAAGGGTGAGCTCAAATGCTCAGCAAGGGCAAATAAAGGAAATAAAAATCATATCATATCTTTATGAAAATCAAAACCTGCAAAAGAGATCATAATATCTTAACATGGAATAAATCATAGAAGTGAAAATGAGATCCCCATAATCATAACCTAAAACTTGAATCTTTGTGGCATGCACACATAATCATGGAAAATCATTTCTTGTTAGTCATGACTCATTGCCAAGACTATCTTAGTGGACAAAGTCCCTTTCTGAACCGAGTTCACTCCTCGTTTCAGTCCTGTATCACTGAACCGAAATAACCTTCCGTTCCAGCCATGTCTATCTCATGAGATATAAAATCATTACCCAATGCATTGGAGGGAGATATAGGTCCCACCCATCTTATAATGAATCCTTTCTTATGTGTGCCACATAATCATAAAACATACATCATCGCATAACACATGTAACAAAAATGGGATTCTTGAAACATCATGACATCATAAATCAATTCATATAAGATAAAGGAATTCATAAACATAATTTCATCACAACATAGTCAAATCAATGTAAAAATATGGATAGAAACATAACTCTTTATTATCTTATATGGAAAATAATTTTGATAAAACACTTGAATTGAATTCTTGAGGAAAATATCCTTTCTTCTTCAAAAACATTTTTCCTTTCATAACATGTCATACAACTTTAAAATAAAAGAAGTTGATTAAAAATAAACTTGAAAACTTGTAAAGGAAGCTTCTTTGAAGTAATTTTTTTTAAATCCATTCATGCCGTATAAGTTAAAAAAAACATTCTTCGTACTTTTGTCGGAAAAGTCAAAAAGTACCTCGTACGGAAAAACAACAAAAGATTCCTTTCATATTCTTTACTAAAAACTCACCTAAGGGTAAAATTGGATTTAAAATATTTCAAGTGGATGGAAACAATATTACATATTGAGGGAACATGGATGTGGATGATAAAATACACCCCAGTAAATACTTACGAATAAACAATCTCGGATAAAAATGAGATTGTGATATTTCCCTTACCTTAGGTCCGATTTGCTTTGTTCGTGTCCGAAGCTCCTGTATAATGGTTTAAATAATGTTATTGACTTATTCCATAATCATACATATTGATATGATATCATATATGGTCATATTATTAGCTTCTTGTTAGTAATATTTCATTGTTACTTGTTACTCGGGTCTTTATAACTTTTTGTTCTTATGCGTGTTTTGTCGAATAAATTCTTATTCTTATCTTTAGGTTATAGATAATTCATTTACAGAATTGTATTAGTGTAGTATATACCATATTCATTCATTCAATTCATTTATACAATCATTATGAAATGAAGATCATGTAGAACGAGTCGCATCACATCGTGGAGACGGTATTCCGTACGTACGCACGAGTGATGATATCGTTCCTATGATCGTGGAATTGTATTGGAGTATATATATATATTATTTCAGTATCAATATTACTTAGTAATAATCATATATAGTTACTCATTACACCATTATACCCATCCTTGTAAGGTGATGGTGGAAAATAGATTACACCACGGCGTGGAGACGGTATTCCGTACGTACGCACGCGCGGTGATTTCATTTTTCCGTAGGATGGATAGAATGTGAATTAGGGTTGTTTCATATTTATAATAACATATCAGTATGTAAGTAATACTGATGTTATTACTTTATCATGAAACAACTAAAGAAGAAGAAGTTGAAGAAGAAAGAAATTGAAAAGATCGGTAATGGATATTACCTCTTATTTGGAACGCTTCTTTGAATCCTCCACTTAAGGAACTAAGATTGGTCTTTGGAGAAGACCAGGACCTCTAGGATTATTCTAGGGAAGTGGAGAAGGGAAAATGGCAGGGTTTGGCCGAGCTTGAGTGCTCAAATTGGTGTGAGGAGGAGGGGGAGGAGGTGCCCTTTTATAAGGGAGGAGAGGGGCACCTTAGGAATATCTCAAAATATTATTTTATATTAAAGTCAAAATCGGTTTATAATGGTTCCAAAAGGTCTTATTTCAAAGCTAAAGTGGGGATGGGTCGAAATCCTATCAACCAATAGAATTTAGACAAGTTTAGGATATTATTTTAACCTTATCAATTAAATTTAACTCTAAGTTAAATAATTTAACTTTTACCATGTCTTTTTGTTTTCTTTCACTATATGGTTAATACACTTACTATAACATGCCAAACGAACCCCAAATTGTTTATTATTAATGTATATATCCTTATCTAAGTCATTTGGCCTAACCTTAGATTTTTAGGAATAAAATAACAATTAATAATATAATATTTGATTTAAAAACTATTTTGTGTCAATTTTGACACTATTTGATATATGATTTTTGTGAAAGTCATAACAGAATTATATGTTCGAACCAAGTTGATTAAATCAATACTAATATATCATAGTAACCTAGAAAATTAGTGGAATTCATAAAAAGTCTCAAATTACATTTATTTTGGTATTTATATTATCAATTTTGTCAATATTTCATTAATAAGATAATTACTGCATCATCTTTGTGTCATAAATAAATTAAATTATTTGATGTCTAAAAATTACAAATAAAATACCATAATGTAGGAAATCTTTTTAGCTTTCTAATGAATATTTACAATCTAATTTATCTTATGTATAACCCTATATTAAAAATGATTTACTTATTAAACTTTGATTTTAACTATTTTAACCCTTCTTTAAATAAGTTAATAATAAATGTCCTAATCTAATCCAAGTGGGCCTAAATGGTCATATTTTATTCCTAAGTTTGTTTTTCGTCGAATTACACTTGTCCAATAGAATTAGGACATGTGTTAGGGTAATATTAATATCATATTTACCCTTAGTTACCCTATTTACTATTAACCGCGGTAAAAATAGTAAAAAGTTACTATTCACCAAAAAATTATTTTCATCTCATTGAACCACATTTTAGTCCTTGATATTAACCGTGTCTCTCGGATTTTTGAAATTCCATTCACAGAAGCGGTAAAATTAAGTTTTATGCA
The DNA here is from genome assembly GCA_963277665.1 of Viscum album. NCBI lineage: Eukaryota > Viridiplantae > Streptophyta > Magnoliopsida > Santalales > Viscaceae > Viscum > Viscum album. Next base: position 1,349,499,171 of record OY728132.1, read on the forward strand.
AAATTCAGTTTTTTAACCTACCACTTAGTGGTTTCACTATTCATCAAAAATTGAAAGTTTCAGAAAAATACCAAAATTTCACCCTAGGCTAATTTCGATATTCTGAGTCCAAAAATGAAGTCCATTTTGAAAAATAAAATTTATAAAATTTCAAAAAGTGGTTATTACTATTCATAACGGCTAGTTTTAATAGCATATTGTTGTTTAGTGAAACTCGGTATTGCGTACGACGCAAGCTATCGAGGAAGGTCGCGATTGCGTGTAAAGCAAGCCAAGAAAGTGTTGTGTAGAAAAAGATTCCTTTGATGATTTATATAACATAAAAGTATCGGGTGTTACAAAAGTTCTATGGAGAAACCATAAGATGGAAGAGGTAACATGGTAACTAGAGGAACTTATGATGAAGAACCACCCGTATTGTTTTGTGCGGTAGTATTATATAAATTTTTAGGATGAAATTATTTTAAGGTGGGAAGAATGTAACACCCCAAGCTTTCACGGCATGTTTCCCTATGAAAAATACAATATCTTGCATTGTATGCAACTTCAAGATTCTAACACACTCAGACCAATCAAACTAGTCGTTATGAATATTAATACCCACTTTTTGAAATTTTATAAATTTTATTTTTCAAAATGGACTTCATTTTTGAATTCATAATATTGAAATTAGTTTAGGGTGATTTTTTGGAATTTTTCTGAAAGCTTTCAATTTTTGATGAATAGTGAAAAACACTACATTTTTGGTTAAAACCAAAATTTTATTTAAATAATTATTTTAGGTCAAAATAGATACATAATACCTATATAATTTCAATTTAATTCATTGTAGTCATTTTATAATGAGTTTAGATATATAAAAATGGTATTGAACTTTTTATCGTCTTTTACCCACCTCCTAGGAGCATTTAAAAATTTGCATAAAACATAATTTTTCCACTTATATGAGTTGAATTTAAAAAATCCTAGAGCCATGGTTAATATTAGTAAGTAAAATATGGTTCAATAAGATAAAAATATTTTTTTGTGAATAGTAACTTTTGACTTTTATTTACCGTGGTTGAAAGTATATAGGGTAACTAAGGGTAAAAATGATATTATAAGTACCATAACACATGTCCTAATTCTATTGGATAAGTGTAATTAGACCAAAAACAGCCTTAAAAATAAAATATAACCCCCTTTGGTATACTTGGATTGGTTCAGTACATTTATTATTATTTTATTTAAAGAAGAGTTAAAAGAGTTAAATTCAATGTTAAATAACTAAACCAATTTTAATATAGGGTTAAATACAATATAATTTAGACTATAAATATTCATTAGAAATAAAAAAATATTTCATACATAATTTTATTTTATTTATAATTTTTACATATTGAATAATTTAATTTATTTGTGACACAATGATGATGTAGTAATTACTTTATTAATGAAATATTAAAATAATTGATATTATAAATATCCAAATAAATGTAAATTGAGACTTTTTATAAATTCAACTAATTTTTCTAGGTCAATATGACATTTTAGGGTTGGTTAAATAAATTTTATTCGAATCGAAAAAGTTTTAATGGCTTTCAAAAAAATAAAATACTAAATAGTATCAAAATTGACATAACTGAGTTTTTAAAACAAATACTATATTATTATTTGATATAATATTCCTAAAAATATAAGGTTCAGACAAAAGACTTAGATAATGTTATATATATTAATAATAAAGCACTTTGGGTTTTTTTGGAAGTTTATAGTAAGTTTATTAACCATATAATTTAAAAATACAAAGAGACATGGTAAATGTCCAACTATTTAACTAAGAGTTAAATCTAAAAGATAATGTTAATATGGTGTCCTAAACCTATATAAACCAATTTTTTGAGAGTTTTTCGACTCATCCCCACCTTAGCCTTTAAGGAAATTATTTTTAATCCATTAGAAACTGAGACAGATTTTATTATAAAACAATATTTCGAGTTTTTCCTAAAGTGACCCTCAACTATCTTATAAAAGGCCACTTCCCATTCTCTTAATTTCACATCTCCAAAGCCTTTTTTCTTGGCCAACATCTTACCAAATATCCTCTCAACTATCCTCCCTTCAACCTAGTGGCCTTACTTTTATCAAAAATCTAACCTAGGGAGCAATTTTGATCAAATCAAAAGGAAGAACCAGAAGAAGAGGTCAATATTTCATCACCTCTTTCAAGTTCTTTTCTTATTCCACTTTATATTTCTTTGTTGTTTACATTATAAAATAATAACTTCAATATATTATATATATTGTGATATTATTAAAATTTTACAACCATATTCTTTATTCTATCCATTATATGAATGACAAAGTCACCAAACGTGCACACGTATGGCTTCCCGTCTCCACGTCGTGGTGTAGTTTGTTCTTCAAATATTTCATTATTTGGATGGGTATAATAATGAGTATAACTGATGTAAATAATAAATTTAACATGTTAATGATTCTTTATATATGATATACAATCCAATTACATAAAATTTCACTATCAATATAATGATATTCTCGCTCATGCGTACGTACGGATTACCGTCTCCACGAACGCGATGATATTCATTCCCCATCGTAATCATTCAAGAATAATTTTCATTTTATGATTAAAAATAATGTCTAAGAACTCAATAATAATTATGTATATGAATAAAATACATCCTATCTATAACAAACATGTCTTACGTATCCGATCATATAGAGAAAAACGGATCAGTTAACACCTTAAATGATGATTATACTAAAATATTATTAACAAAGAAATATTTGGGGATCATATATGATATCATATTTACATATATAGTTTTTTTATAATTTAATAAAAATGATTTAACTATTATACAGGATTTTAAAGTACCCTCAACCAAGGAAAATTAAAAGTTAAGGGTTAATTCCACAATCTCTTTAATGTCTGAGATTGTTTTTACGTAAGTATCTATTGTGACCTATTTATCATTCACATCTGTGTTTCCTTAAAAATGTATTTCAAAACTTTTTTACTATTTACTATACAATGGGTAAAATTCATTTATACCCTTATTTTACCTTATATGATTTTAAAGGAATCTTTCCGTCATTTTCCAAACAAGGTACTTTATAACCTTTTTGAAAAAATTAAGGTAAGAATGTTTTTTTAACTTATAAGGCGAGAGAGGATATTTTCTGTCGTTATAACATCGATGAATCTTTCCTTACAATCTTATAAGAATATTTTCAAAATAAATATTTTCTTTTATAATTATATAACTTTAAATGGTTTCAAAATAGAAAGATATATTTCTCTAAAAAAGTTTTGATTTAATCTATGTCAACATCCTTTTGATGGATTTTAAGCTTGTTTGAAGTTGATTTATTATGATACAAATCTTTCATATTTTATTGAAGGTTTTGTGATATGCTTGACTGTGGATGTGTTATTCTTATACCATTCATGGTTTTGGGATAAAGTATTGGCATTTCATATGCAAGTTTTAATACGAATGTTTATGTTATGTTTAAACCTTTTCATATGAGGAATGCATTGGACTTAGTAAGTGATGGGTGAAGCCCGCTATAGCTCCTCAATGCATTGGTAGGTATCATGAGACAAACTAGTTTCTTTCCACAAGGCCTTGAAAAAATCTTATTTGTTTTCTTGGAACAAGGCCTTGACTATGTGGTTATGAAGACTTGTATTATGCATTCTATCATTATGAAAGTGGATGTTGATATTGCATGTGATTATTCAACTAGTATAATATCTATGTGAATAAGTAAATGGATTTTTTTTGATTTTATATTTTCCATATCATGTTGAAGTTTATGTCTAAAGGTATTTTGTTTTAGTTTTATACATTGCCTTAGTTTTTTATGCTTATTAATGAATGTTTCCTCTATATTGTTATCCTTACTGATCATCAGATCTCACCCCTTTCTATGTTTTATTTTTCCCAGGATGTGAAGAAATATTTTATGGTTAACTTTCAGGGATAGGCTAAGGATATAAATATGGTCAAAGGGGACAAAATGTTTTGATGTTTTTATTTCATGATGTAATTTAAAACTTATGAATGTATCTAGTGCTTCCAAGTATACTAAACTAATCTGTCTTTTGGGACATGATTCTTCATATCATGTAAATGTTATATAATAACACACCGACTCTGGGTAACTGGGGTCAGGATTTTACACTTATTACACCATACATCTTGATATCATCCACAAAATGGAAATATTCTACTATATCTATAGATTACACACCTCAAATCACCTCTCATTCATCACATCCCATTGAATATACAACTAACCATGATTTCCTTATATTCTAATATCATATATCCAAAAGCCCGAATGGCCCGAAGGCCTACATTTTTTATTAATTTTTTATAACCCCTCTTTCAAAGGATGAGGGGGAACCCTTAAAAGGCATGTAGGCTTATTGATTACAAGTACCATAGGCTTAAGAGACGTTATACGACCCGAAGGTCTTAGGTAATTCATCTAGAATATAACTTCAAGGAACTGACCCTCCCCAACATTTACATCGTGATGATAGCTCTCCCCCATCACATGGTCATTTGGCTAAGCTTCCCCTGTAAGAACAGGCTTCTCCCGATGGTGTAGTCATACCCTATCATTATTCCAAATCTATTGGTTTTTATCTGGTGAGTGCACCTACTCTGAATCCACCTATAGGGCTACTCCATTTTTATAGAGTCTGTCTGGGGAAATTACATGGGGCTCGAAGGCCTTGAGGTGGTCTGAAGGCCTTAAAGGTGGGAAACCAAACCAAAATAGATATACCCATGGTCATATTACTAAAACCAAAAGGAATCTACCCATGGTCTAACCATCCAATATCTTGCCATCTAGGATAATAATCCACTATATCATGGGAAACCAAACCCAAAACCAATAGCGATGGGAATCCAACTGTTATTTCCCTCATCACATATCGACAATACCAAAATAACTAATTTTATTAGAATAATAGCAGCCCAAATAATACCAAATTACTTCCTCAACCCTATCAAGGGTATGAATCTCACTAAGGTATCTTATTCCCACTTCAAACCATATATCAAGAACAACTCGTCTATATTTTACTATTACTAAAGAATATAATGATATAACTAACCCACCAAGAGTTATTATACATATCTTTCACCTAGTCATCACAAAAAACACCTCACAACATGACCTATATATCCTATAATAAAAAAATAATGTGTATGAGCATAGTAAAATTTCACTAATAAGTTATATAGGGAATCACTATATAAGTTGTTATTTATAAATTAAATAATTGAACTCATATGTATTTAGAAAAATAAGTCACACAGAAAAAATGTATGTCATGTAAATCCTAAAATCCAAATATGATGCATGTATACACAACTATTTACCATATTTATCAAGAGACAAAACCAAAAAATAAATATCTTAAATTAGCACATAGTACTTGAATAAATATATGAATGTTTATAGTGAAATCAAATCACACAATCACAAAACCCCAATAGCCTAAAATTTCTGCCCTGATGGTGTTGATAACTCACTAGTCAAAGTTCCATTACACTAATTGTCGAAAATCTATACTTTATGATTTGGCACTAAATACATAAAATTTATAATTGATACCAACTTTTTTCCTTTAAATGTTACAACATTAAAAGGAAATAATGGATTCCTTATATACCCAACCTTTTAGGTATAGTGTTTTATAGAAATGGGTTAAACTATTTGAATCTTCCGTTCACATTTAACTAGTTTATAAATAAAAACAAATTATCTTCCACTATGTCAATATTTTCTTATTTCATATTAGGTCATTAACATCATCTATGTGAAATAATTTTATACAAAACTCATTTAACATAATTTCTCTTAACCTGGGAAAATTAAACATAAGAAAGGGTATGCTCAAATACTCTATAAGTGTAAAAGGAGAGATATGTAAGCATAAAAATGAACATAAGGGTATGAGAACAAGATAATATAAATATAATACCTTACACTACATATAAAAGATCAAAAAGAGTAATGGAATAAATATTGGAATTTTATAATACATGAATCATTAGAAAATAAAGAAAATAATCCATGTAATCATAAAATATGAACAAGAAATGGAATTTGTGGAAGAAAAATAAGCACATAATATTATTTCCATAGTATGAAAGGAATCTATACCAAGACCATAATAGTGGAAAATTCTTATACTAAACTGACTTCACCCTTCATTCCATCCATGTATTACTGAACTGGATTTAATTTTGTTCTTTTCATGTCTATCTCATGAGATATAAATCTTTACCCAATTCATTTTAGGGATATATTGGTCTCATCCATCTCATAATGAAAATATTATTATGCGTTCCACAAGAACATAGATAATTATTGACTCTTGAAAAGAAATGAATTTCATTAAACACTTCAACATAGCATAACTTATAGGAAAGAAAACAAAATCATAATTACCAATCCATAATAAATTAAAACCATAAAAAGAAAGAATAATAATGGAATCATTGGTAATATCCCCAATAAAACATAAGTAACATCAAATAATGTAGTCTTATATGGAAAATAAGTTTATGAAAACTCTTGGAAATAGTTTTTGATGAAAATATCCCTTTTTCTTTGAAAATTTATTTTCAGAACATGAAACATTTTTAAAAACCTTTTTCTTTGAGAATAGATTTTAAAACATATAATGGAACACTTTATAAAATAAAAAATTTCATTAAAACAGTTTTCCTTAAAAATGAGCTGAATAAATCTTTTGAAAACATTTATTGAGGAAAATAATCTTCAAACATTTCAAAGAATCCCATACCACATTGAAACATTTGAATAATAATCCCCATGAAATAATAACAATAAAATAATATTATAATATAATAAAAATGATTATATTACTGATATAACATTTTAAATTATAGTATATACCCCTCATATAATAACATAGGTGCATAACAAAACATGTGTCTCAAAGAAATCAATTTGAGACAAAATATTTCTTACTCATTTGGAAACTTTTGAACTGTAAAACCCCAAAAAATAGATATAATAAAATGGATAAGTAAATAACCATAAATTAAAGTACAAAATTCATTGAATACATTCATGTTATGTACGTACAGCACACAAAAGAAATGAGTGGTGAATGAAGCATGTATCTCAAAGAAAAAATGATATGAAATTCCCATAACTTAGGTTGGGGTTACTTTGTACGTATCAAAAAATTATTTAAAATTGATTAAATAATGTTATTATATTATTTTAGAAACAAATATATTTTTATGATATCATATATTATCATATTATCACCCATTTAATAATAATTCTTTATTACTCTTCTTTCGGGTGTTCATTGTTTCATATTTTCTAAGCATGTTTTTTCATATATGTCCAACATATTCATCATAGGTTATATTTATATAATTTAAATAATTTAATTAAGGTAATATATATAATATTTATTACTTATACACATTTATTTAATCATACATTAATTTTGAATAATAAATATGAATCTCATCGCGTCGTGGAGATGGTAGTCTGTACGTACGCACAAGCGACAATATCTTTTTTTAATAGTAATTATTATGGAAGTGAATGGTATATATTTTTTTCCATAATAATTATCATGAAATAAGTACTTTATATTTCTATTACATCCATCATTATACCGATACAAATAATGTGGTGACGAAAAACAGATTACATAATGACATGGAGACTGTAGGTCGTATGTAGGCACGCATGGTGAATTCATTTTTCATTACATTGATAGAAGGTGGAGTGTGGTTGTTCTATAACCATAATAAAATATCAAAATATAGTTAATAATAGATTTATTATATTCTAATGGAAATAATATAATAATATGATGTAGAAGAAGAAATGATTTTGAAAATTTGGTAAGGAAGTTACTTGTTCTTCGATAATCACACTGTAAATCTTTTTTTAAAATCACTGGAGTTGGTATTTTTAGAAACCTATGACCTATATTATGTGACTAGGGATGTATTTTGGGTAAATAGGAAGATGTTTTTTGATATTCAAGGCTCAAATTTGTGTGAATATTTGAGGGAGGGTGTGCCGTTTTATAATTCAGGTGAGGATCACTTTTTGAATTTTTTAAACAATTAAATTATAATAATTTAAAAATAAATTAAAGTACTTTAAAAATGAGGTATATTAAAATTTATGATATGATATTATTTTAATATCATCAATGAATAAAATTTATACAAGTTTTAATGTCAATTTAATATTTATATTTTAATTTGATACTTAATTATCTATTTTAATTATTACTAAGGTAACTGATTTTCCAAAATTAAATGATTTTAATTTTACTTATTTTATGTCAAATAAATCATAAATAAAAAATTTATAATATTTTATATTATATTGTTATTATTTTGTATTTTTGATTATGTATTATTCTTTTCAAATAAATTAATAAAACATTATTTTGAAAAAATATCAATAGCATCTATTTTGGCACTATTCACATTTTGTATTTTAAAAAATATCTAGATAAGATGTAAACCACAAAATATATACTTTGTTATATCCCAATGTGGTCAGTGTAATCTTTATAATTTATTGGATATATTTATAGTACCAAAAAAAATTTATTTTAATATTTTTGAAAACATTAATTTGATATTTCTATTAATAAAATAATTGCTACATTAGTTTTGATTTAATTGTATAATATACATATTTTTAACTAAAAATTAAAATAAAATACAATGATGAATATAAATTTTTTAGCATCCAAAATAGTTTTGATAGTCTAATATATCTTTTTATTAACCCAATATTTAAAATTACGTAGTATTAAAAATATGAAAGTGACACATTTGACTCTACTTTAAATAAAATAATATAAATGTCAGAATCCTTTCTATGTGGTTCTAAATGGTCAATAACTCTACCCTTGGATGATTATCATATATATATACCCTTACAATAATATTTTTTCATGTTTTTTTGTCTTTTAATGGTTATTATCATTTTAAAAAAATATTTTATTGATTTTTCATCTGTTACATAATTTCTACATCATCAATTTGTAATAATTTAAGGTAATTATTTTTTTCATAAAAATTATCAATAAATTTCCATGATGTATTTAATTTTTTTATCTTTCTAGGGAATTTTTATGTTCAATTATATCCCCGGATTATCTCTATATTAAAATTTTTATATTTATAAGAGATGTGGATGTTCCATTTTCTAACTTTCATTGGTTTTATTAATATCTGTGTTACTTTTATGAACCGTTTTCCATTAAATGACTATGTTTTTACACTAAGTTGTTATGGGTATAATTTTATTCATCCAATAAAATATATTCACTTGTTTGGGTCATTTAATAATCTTTATAATTTTATTTTTAACCTAAATTAAAAAATTTACCCATAAATGTGGGAAAAAAATTTACAATGGTTATTATTTATATTGGGAAAAAATAAAAAGGACCTATAAAACAATATTGGATCTTATAAATATAAATTTGAAATCAATCTTTCCAAATTCACAACACATAAGTGGTAGAATTAAATTTAAAACAAAACAGGTAAAATTCCATGAAAACCAATTTTCCGAAAAATGAACCTTGTAAAACATAAAATGATATTATTATAATTTTATATAAAAAATAACAAATTAAAAAATCATATAAGAATTATTTGAACCAAAATTATTTCAAAACATAATTTTACTTTGTAAATACCTTCCAAAAATTATCTTTTTTATAAAAATTTGTATTTCACTATTCATTAAAAAGTGAAACTTATTAGAAAAAATACGAAAAATTCATCCAAGGTAAATTTTTATACCATTAATTCAAATAACATGTTTATTTTGTTAAATATATTATATAAAATTGTCAAAAACTAAATTTAAAATGCAGGTTCCATCAAAATGATGCCAAACTTCATTTTTTTTTAGAAATATTTCTTTTATCCAAAAAAACTGAATTTGTTCTTATATCATGTTGAAAAAACATATATGATTAATTTTAAACATTATATTGAATATATAAATTATATATTTCATTGATAAAATTCATCTAGAGTTATTTTATTATAGATTTCATTATACTCAAAATTTCATGAAATGAACTCTATCAAAATAACTTAAAATTGTATATAACACAAACCAAGCATAGTATTGTGTATACAAAAAGCTAACATGGTTTTTCATATAGCTCAAGATTATCTTGGTGTATTTTTCAACCCAAAAAATAAAATAAATTCAAAATATATCTCATAAAAATCTTTAGGTATTACATTCTACCCCCCTTAAAATGAATTTCACCCTCAAAATTCATATGGGTTATAAAAGAAATAATACTGGAATGTTTTATTATATAAACCCACATCATAAAAAGGATTTATAAAACTATAATTTTAAATTAAAGAAATATAAGTATGATTCTCACCTCAGATAACAGCTACTAGGGACCCATGTAAGAAAATATGGATATAAAAGAAAAAACTAACCACCAAGTTTTGATAGAGAGTGATAGAAAACATTGTTAAGTGAATGTTAATAATAACGAAACTATAAATTCCAGATGTGTTAAACATTCTTTGATTTTGTGGGAGGAAAAGTAAATGGGAAAAAAATTATACATTTTTCATTGTTTTTAGGAATTATACTACTTCTTCAACAAAGATCATAAGGAAGTATACTTATTTAACAAGTAGAGTTTCATTGTTTAATAAATTTCCAGCACAAACTCCTATTTTCCTCCATACTATGGGTATTTAAGATGAATTTTTCACACCTTAATCACTAGAGTCAACTTCTAGAAAATCGTATAATCCATAAAAAATTAACTATATATTTCTATTATATTTAGGTATTAACCAAAATGGTTAGTATAAGAGAATATAATTCACAAAAATAATAAACATAATGTGATGAAAAACTAATTCAGTCTCCAAAATTTAACATTAATACACAAAGATCGATATAGACCTTTCAAAAAATAAGTGACATTAATAATTTCCTAACTTATATTGAATGCCAATATTTAGAATAATTTGATCACATAATATTTCAATATAAATTTTATCATTTATATCCAAATCACATCAACTAATCTTAATGTCGTATAAAAAAAGTTATTTACCTAATCACATATTCTCCATGATAGGTTAATCATTTCCATAAATAACCCAATTCCCCATAATTCTGCAATTGAAATCAATGATTCTTCCAAAATTTAATTATACCATTACTCCTCAATTAAAATCCAATACTATTCTCTTTACCTTAATCATATTAAGTTCCCAAAATAGTGAATGTCTTCTAAAATAATATTTATCACCTACACCACAAATCATTTTCAAATAGTAAGGATATCCATTTGATAAAACATAAGTCCCAAAATAAATTTATTCTTATTCCATCAAATAATTTATATAAAAAAATTGGTACTAACCTATGACTTAAAGTAGGAATGTGGTATGTGATAAAAAAATTTCTCCTTTTGATTCTGGGTTTGATTTCTATGGCCTTGTCTAACGCAATGGGTTTTCACCCTTCCTGCGGGTTGTCCTATTTATAAAACTAAATAATTATTATAACATTCACAAAATAAGATAAAATACTAAAAATAAGAATTACATATATTAACTTCAATGGTTGGATCATACCTATCAATTTTCATCCCAAAGATGCAATAAACCTTAATTAACTCTAAACTAAATGTCTCCAAACTACCGTTAGTCACCTTAAAATTTTGTAACCAAATTCCTAAAATATGGGTTCTAAGACACTGATCATATTTTCAAACCTATAATTATAATACCATGATGGTATGAATAACAATTAATAAAACATCCTAATATCCAAATTTATCTAAACCCTGCACTAATACCAAATGCAATAGCCCAAAATCCACACATCTTGATTCGGTAGAAAAGACATAAAATTTACTAAAGTGACCCAATTTTTTCCATTAAATCTTAAAACATAAAAAGAAAATAATGGATCACTTACATACCCAAGGACCTTTTAGAATAATAGTTTTAGATAATTTGGAAAAACTTTTATAAAATTTTGTACATAAACAACAATTTCATATATAAAAACACATTATCTCCCACTATGTCAATATTTTATCTTTTCACATTAAGTCATAAACATCATCCGTGTGAAATACTTCTACCCAAAACTCATTTAACATCATTCCTCTTAACCTGGGGAAAAGAGACATAAGAGAGGGTGAGCTCAAATTCTTAGTAAGGTTAAAAAAGATATATATATATATATATATATAAGAATAAACATGAACATAAGTGTATGAGAACATGATCATTATAGTAGAATATCAAACCTTATATATCAAAGATCATAAATAGGAGTCATGGAATAAATATTGGAAGTTTATAATACCTGAATCATAAGGAAATTAATAACATAATCCATGTAATCAAAACATATGAACAATTCATGGAATTTTTTAAAGACAAATAAGCACATAATATGATTTACATTATAGCCATAGCATCGCTGCTAAGACTATCATAGTGAAAAATGTCCTATACTGAACCAATTTCAATATCTATTCTATCTATGTATTACTAAATAGGGTTAATTTTTTATTCTAGTCATGTATATATCATGAGATATAAATCTTTACCCAATGCGTAAGAGGGATATATAAGTCTCATCATTCTCATAATTAAATCGTTCTTTTTTGTGTCATAAGAACATATATCATGTATAACTCATGAAAGGAAATAGGTTTCATAAAACAATTCATCATAGAATAACTCACGAAAATGAAACAAAATTCATATGTACCAAACCATAATAAATTTAAAACAGTCAAAGAAATAATAATAATGGTATCATTGGTTCATATCCCCAATAAAACAAATGTAACATCAAATAATATTTTCTTATATGGAAAATAATTTGAAGAAAACTCTTGAAAAAAGTTCTCGAGGAGAAAATATGTTTTCTTTGAAAATTTATTTTTAGAACATAAAACATTTTTTAAAACCTTTTTCATTGAAAATATATTTGAAAAATTATAATGGAACACTTTATAACATAAAAGTGTTCATTAAAATAATTTTTATTGAAAATGAGATAAAGAGATCTTTTAAAAATATTTCTTGAGGAAAATAATCTTCAAACATTTCAAAGTGTCCCAAACCACTCTGAAACATTTGAATCCCAATCCCAATGAAATAATAAAAGAAAAATAATCTTATAATATAATTAAAATAAGGATATTCCAGATATAAAATTTCAACTATAATTATTTACCCCTTGTATAAGAACTTAGGTGAAAAACAATACTTGTGTCTCAAAGAAAGAAAATTGAGACAAAAACTACTTTTCTCATTTGGTATATTTTGAATTGTAAAACCCTATAAAATTGTTATAATAAAATTGAAATATAAATAACCATAAATTAAAGTACAAAATCCATTTTATACACTCATGAAAAGTATTTACCCCACACAAAAGAAATGAGTGGTGAATAAGATATGTATCTGAAAGAATTAAAAAGTGATATAAAATTCTCTTACCTTAGGTAGGGATCCTTTGAACTTATAAAAAACTCTTCTATAATTTATTAAATAATGATATTATCTTATTACATAACCATATTTATATTTATGATATCATATATGATCATATTATCACTTGTTTAATAATATTTCATTATTACTCTTCTTTTGGGTGTTAGTTTTTCATCTTTTTAAAGTTTGTTTTGTCATATAGGTCCAATATATTCATCATAGGTTATAGTTATATCATTTAATGAATGGAATTAAGGTATTATATATCATATTTATACATTATATAAAATTATTTAATGATTCATTAATGGTGATTAGTGAAAATGAATCTCATCGCATCGTCGAGATGGTAGTCCATGTGTACGCACAAGCAATAGTATCATTTCCTTAATAGTAATAATTATGGAAGTGAATGGTATATAAACAATTTTAAGAATCAGTATCATTTTATAATTATTATATATATCTATTACTTTCATCATTGTACCCATCCAAATGAATTGGTGTAGAAAAACATATTACACCACGACGTGGAGACGGTAGGTCGTACGCATACACGCTTGGTGACTACATTTTTTTATTGGATAGATAAAAGGTAGAATATGGTTGTTACATAACCATAATAACATATAACATACAGATAATATTGTTATTATTATATTATAATGTAAATAATATATGAATATAAACTTGAAGAAGAAATGATTTTTAAAAGTCGGTAAAGAAGTTACCTCTTCTTCGATGATCACTCTAGAGTTGGTCTTTTAAGAAACTTGTACCACTATAATGTGACTAGAGATGTTTTTAAGGGAAATGGTAAGAGTTTGTTCGAGATTAAATGTTCAAAGTCGTGTGAAGATCTGAGGGAGGAGTGTCCCTTTTATAATTGAGGTCAGGTGCACTTTTGGAATTTCAAAAAATATTAATTTATAATAATTTATATAGAATTAAAAATACCTCAAAATGAGATATATTAATACATTAGATATTATAATATTGTATTCTCCACAAGAAAAAAAAATAGACATGTTTGGATGTCATTTTAAGCATTATCTATTTAATTTATCCTTAATTATCTATTTTAAGTTTTACTAAAGTAACAACGTTTCCAATATTAAAAGTTTTTAATTTTACTTATTTTATGTCAAATAAACCCTAAATGAATAACTAATAACATTTTATAGCATTTTATTGTTTTTATTTATTTTTAAATGTGTCTTATGAATTTTAAATAATTTAATAAATCATTATTTTTCATAAAATATCATTAGTGTCAATTTTTATAGTATTCATTTTTTATTTTTTAAAAAATATCAAGATAAGATGTTAAACCCAAGGTAAAATAGAAAAAAAAAATTGATATATTAATGATCCCAAATTATATTTATTTTAATATTTTTAATAACATTAATTTGATATTTCCATTAATAAAATAATTACAACATCTGTTTGATTAATTATTTAATATTAATATTTTTCATGAAAATTTCAAAATAAAATACCATTATGAAGATAAATTTTCTATATAACATAAGTGTATTTATATTCAAATATGTGTTTTGATTAACCCTATATTTAAAATGATATTTTATTAAAAAATTAAAAGTGACTACTTTGAT
The DNA here is from genome assembly GCA_963277665.1 of Viscum album. NCBI lineage: Eukaryota > Viridiplantae > Streptophyta > Magnoliopsida > Santalales > Viscaceae > Viscum > Viscum album. The sequence goes on from OY728132.1 coordinate 1,349,514,364, forward strand.
GATACTTTAAATAAAATAATATAAATGTCATAATCCTTTCTATGTGGTTCCAAATTCTCAATATCTCGATGCTTGGATGATTATGGTGGATATATAGATGACCAATAATATTTTTTATTATTTTTTTCAATTAATGGTTATTATCATTATAATAATACGTTTTTATTTTTCATCTATTAAATAATTTATGCATCATCAATTTATATGCCTTTAAGGTAATTATTTATTTATTAAAATTTATCAATAAATTACCATGATATAGGTAATTTTATTATCTATCCAAGTAATATTTATGTTTGAAGATATCCCATGGTTACCACTATATTAAAATTATTATATTTATAAGATATGTGACTGTGACCTTTTGTCACTTCCATTGGTTTTATTAATATCTATGTCATTTTCATAGGCAAGTTGTCACTAAATGAATATTTTTCGAACCAAAGTTGTTAAGGATATACTTTAATTCATCTAATAAAATTTTTTCACTTATTAGGGTCATTTTACAATCATTATAATTTTATTTTAAACATAAATGACAAATTTTACCCTAAACCATGGTTATAAAATTTATCATGGTTATTATTCATATTTGAAAAAAATTAAATGAACGTATTTACCAATTTTGGACATTATGAATCTAAATTTGACATCCATTTCTCAAAATCTAGAACATATAAGTTTCAGAAATAAATTTAAAATAAAATCGATAAAACTTCATGAAAATCAAATTTCATAAAAATGACCCTTGTAAAGCATAAAAGAGTTTTATAATAAAATCATGTATAAAATTAAAAATTAAAAAATCGTATTAGGATTATGTTTAACCAAAAATAACTAATTATAATTTAAAATTAATTTAAAAAATAATTTTACTTTTTTAATACCCTAAATGAAACAATAGTTTTAATTAAAATTTGTATTTCATTATTCATCAAAAACTGAAAATTTTTAAAAAAATATAAAAAAATTATCCACAGTAATGTTTTATATCCTTATTTGAAATATAATTTTATTTTTTTAAATAAAATATATAAAAATGTCAATAACTATATTTAAAGTGGTTTCACCATCAAAAGGTAGCAAAATTGCATTTTTTTAAAAATAATTCTCTTATAAAAAACAAAATTTGTTTTTATATCATGTCAATAAAATATATGTGATTAATTTTAAACATTATATTTAATATATTAATCATATATTTCATTAATAGAATCCATCAAGAAGGATTTTATTATAAATTCCCTTAAACCGAGTCTTATATGAAATGAACTCTATCAAAATAACATGAAATTGTATATTACACAAACCAAGAATAATGTTGCATATAATGAAAGCTAATATGGTGTTCTGTATAGATAAATCTTATCTTGGTGTAGCATTCAATACAAGACATAAGAGAAATTAAAAAAAATATCATAAAAAACTCAAGGTATTACAATCACAATCTCTGACACTATACTTATATCCAACTACCATACCCTAAATAGTAAGAAAAATAAAACCATACATTGATACCATTATGAATTTCCCAAAATAAAATCACATAGAAGTAACCTATACTGAATACCACATGACCTTAAATTCTCTTCCCCATATTCTAGAGGCTATCGACTAATAGAAAGGGCCTATATCATACAACAGGGAGAAAATTCCCTCATTATCATAACCATAAATAACAAATAAATGACCAAATGTAAATCATAATGGATAATTAGAGTAATCATAAATAAAAAACACACCCATGTTAAAACAATCTATCTTTCTACTGTACAATCATATATTCCAATATAATTTCCAGTAAGCTGGTCATATATAAAAAAATATTCCATTGAAAAGAAATTAAAAGACGCTCTACTACCATCCATGAGCCACACTTCCATACTATATCCCAATCCCAATCAAGGTGCTCTATCTATATCCACTGTAAAACCTATTTTCAACCTGAATTAATTACATAAGGTATAAAGGTGTTCAAGGGTTACCATGAAAGGTAAGGGAAATAAATATTATTACAGTCTCACCATGTTCCCTAAGTATACACCACTATATAAATGTTTATATATGAGAAAAATAAATAAAAAATACACAATATGTAATAATGATTGGTGGGTCATCATGTATTAACCATACCACCATAACATTAGACTAAACATATTTAGGCCAATGTCAGGAATCGTCCATATTATTCCAAAAACACTAGACCATACCCAAATATTCAGGGTATGGTTTTTTTCATGTTCTGACCACAACCCAGTCAATTAATGTATGTTCATGTTCCTATTATTAATCACATATTCCATTTCATACCAATACTACACCACCACCCACTCACTTAGGGTGAGGTCCCAACCTCATCTCATTCCATTATATAGCAACTCCCCCCTCTCAGTCGGGGTGGTTTTACCTGACATTCAAAAAAAACTCCCTATCACAATGGGTGGTTCGTGATAGCACATTCTCAAGTGGGGTGTGGCCAATCATCAATTCCATGCCACATCACATAAACCAATCCCCTCTATCTTGTTGGGTCTCTCTAATAAAAACTAGGCCAACATCCTCTCACCTATGGTGGTCCCAACCTACACCCTTTTTGACAACCTCCTATCAATATTGTATATTAATTTATATTAATTTGAGAGATTTGAATTAGTGGATAATTCATGTTTAAATTTTTTATTATATATATATATATATATATATATATATCATTTTTTCCTTATTTAGTGTGCATGTTTTAGTGGAAATTATGTGATTTCACTTTTTTTGGTGGTTCTTTAGTTCACTTCATTCTTTAATTGTTTTTATGATCAGGTATCACATGGTTAGATCCAAACAATTTGAAATATGGTGTATATTTTTTGAGATAATTTTATCATAGAGTATTGTAACATGTCCATATCATGCTTATCAGAAACCACGAAGTGTCCTTTAAGGGTCCCATGAAACTTTTAACATAGCTATTTTCATGGTTATTTCATGGTTTTCCTAACCATGTGGGTGAAAAAAACATTATTCCAATGTGTAGATAATGTCATCCCTTGGTTGGTACATGGTTTAGAAAAACATGTTACCAAACTATGGGATCTACCCTGATTCATTAAAAATGAGATTTAATCAATTTCCCCAACTTGGTTTTACCACATTACCACCCAAATTACTCTAATTTGATACTCATAGTTTAATAAGAATCTCCCCCATTGATTCCCTTTTCCATTTGGAAATTAAAAGGATATTTATTCAATTTTTGAGGTAGTTTATTTATTTTATGCTCTTCAGGACTTCTCCCCCCTTCATATTCTCCATCACCACCTTTATTCTCTAACCCTAGCATGGACTAGTGACCTGGGGTTTTTCTTGTGTTGTTTTTAATGAGGGGTTTTGTTTGATTAGGATTTATTTTAGTATTCTAAGGATTACTTAGCCATCTTGATGTATATTAATAGTAACTATTATAAAAGTGATTTTCTTAAACAAGGTTTCTCCATGCTTAAACCATTAAATTTAAAATCATTTATTTATTTCATGAGTTTAACCTCTATTTTGAGCTTATTTAAAGTGATATAAAGTGTTATAATTATTTAAGTTTGATAAAGTTAAATTTAATTGGTTTTAATTGGTATGAGGCGTTTTTATATTGTTTCCATGATCAATAACTATTTTATAAAATGTTTGTACCTATAAGGATTTTTTAAATCCCTAATAATGATTATTTAAAAAATCAAATACATATTTAATTATATTTTAAATAAGGGTCTTTGGTATTTTAAAAAGGTATTATATATAAAAATAAGGAACTTGTACATGTTTGTAATTAATTTTAGACTTCTAGGTTTCCATGAAACAAAATTGGAGTCTTTAAAGTGGTCTTAAAGTGTTGTTTTAATGACTGGATTTCAATTGGTACAATGATGGATTGGAAATAAATATCCATTTTTATAGGACCAACTAGAACTTTAAAGGGAAAGATGTTTGGTGTTTGTTATTACCCAATATTATTCCCATTATTTAGTAATTAGTCTTACCAATTTTCCATTATGTAATTTTTTTCTATTATTTTATCATTTTTTGTTATGAATGGGGGTTTCTTAAGGAATTATAGGTGGGGTAGATTTATTATTGTTCATTTTTCACTAATTTGGTGAATATTATATAATATTACCACCCTCAATTGAGATATGCCATGGAAACCCTAGGTATCAGATGGATGTTTAGGATTAGTGATCCTCTAGAAATTATTAAACATGATATATTTCATTGTGTATAATTTTATTCTAATGAGGGTTACCTCCAATTTGGGCCTTAAGTGTAAGCCATGGACTATTGTGATTAAGTTAACCTAAGTTCATCCGATTCTGTATTATGTGATCCATTATATAGGTCCAACTTTATTTCACATTAGGACCCAATATATTACCCTTGACTCATATTCGTTGATGATAATCACACTATGGTATTTTTATTATAGGCTTGATGGTATCCCCTTTATTCTTGATTGGTTTAGCAGGACCATACAATTATGGTGTTTTCACTATTTTTTCTTAACATTATGGTTCTATAGTTATTTATTACATTATTTTTGTAATTGTATGGATTACCTTTTTAAAAATAAATGTTTGAATTGGAGAGTTAGGAATTATTTTTAAGGGAAAGAAAATGTTTTAGTTCAGTTAAATTAACATGTAAGTCCACTAGTTTATAGTTTTTAAAATGGTTTATTATTTAAAATTTTAGATTCCATCCATAGTTAATAAGGGGGTTTCAAAGGCATGTTTCCAATGTTTTATAGAAAATGGTTTCAAACTAACATTATTTATTATTGTTTTTAGTAAAATAAAAAATATTATATTCATAATTTTATTTCAAACTATCTTTAAATGGATTTATCATTAAAGGTTATGAATGGAGTATAAGTAGGCAATCTACATGGAATTTTATCTCATGCCTGTCACATTTTAGTTTCAATTATGGTTATATTTGGACGATGTGTTGGAAATTTTGGTTTTAGTTTAGGAATGTTGGTTATAATAAGTGATATTAATTCACATAGCACATTGTGATGGATTTTATAGTTTTTTTATTTTACTTATCTTCCTTTTACATAATTTAGCACAACATATTGTCATTCCTAAACTAGTCATTTTTTTATTATGTTAAAGTTGTATTTTTTATTCATTTTAACTTTTATTTTTGGATGTTTTGGATGTATACTCTATTATATTTATTTTTCATGCATTATAGTGACATGCTTATACATTTTTGGGTTATGATGACTATTAACTTTGTTTCTCATGCATGTGATCATCCATCCTACGGATTGTTCACTTCAGATTTTTGGGTGTGACTACATGGTTGTTTATTTATTTGTCATGTGAAATCATTACCAAGTCTGATTCCATAATTCCCATTCACTAGTTTCTGTCTTGTAGTGATTTTGAATACCCTTTGGGGCCAATTATGAGTCGATTATAATGATGTGTCAGGTCAATCTTGGATAATTAATTATAAACAGTGTCAAATACAATATTCTTGATAGGTCCTAAGTTTCTAAATCACACCCTTATTTTTTGGATGTATCAAAGTAGGAAGGATATTGTGAATGTTGTTTAAACATGATATGTTGATTAAGAGTTGGTTTTTGAGCACCACTTTTCATGATGACACTAAGATTACATGGGTATTTGGGAATTAAATATACTTTTTTATTCATGATGGATTTAGGTTTAAAAAGTTATTTTGAACCCCATTTTCATTTAATTAGATTCCATTAAACTTGGTCTTTGAATTTTGGGATGAAAATAGAAAAAAATATCAAAGGTGTGAGGTTAGATTGAATGGCCTAAAAAATTAGTTAGTGACTCAGTACACGATCATTGAAACATTTCTAAAATTGTTTCATGGATAAACCATGGCACATCAAAACATTTTTACAAGTCAATTATGGTTATATATATTGTTTTTTTATATTTATAAACCTCTACTATTTTTTTATTGGATCTCAATAATTGGAAAACATCAAGAGGGGTCTTATCATTTATTGATTTCATTAAAATAACTTTTGGTTGGGTTTGTGGTGTAAATTTTATTTTGAGTGTCTTATGAAGCATGATATTTCTTTGAAAAGTAAATTTCATAAAAAAATATTTTTAATAATTCAAATGGATTTCATATAAAATGGATGTGGTGTTAAGAAAATGGTTATTTTATCAGGGAACTCGGGAAGTATTTTAATTTTGAATTTGGTTTATGATTTATTCATAAAGAAATGTGTCATCTTTGATTGTTTCTCTTGATAGTGGTTATATTTATAATGAAAATAATTTTGTTCAAAATTTTGAAATGGTTTCACCTTAAAAATGGGGTTTAAAATATTTTTAAGAACCTTAATGAGTAGTTTTAAAAATCCCATTTAGATACCTTAAAAATATTCTTTTTATGAAAGTTTTTATAACCATGTTTGGGTAATTTTATTCAGTTGTGATTTGGATTTTCTGTTAATTTGTTAAAATAAAAAAGGTTTTGAAGGTTTTTTAATAATTTTAATGAATGGATTATTTGTATTTCTGCTTGGTTTTATTGATATTGTTTTGTTTGGTTTTGGATGTATGACCAAGTTGGGTTCATGTGTTGGGTTGTATGACGCATACTACAAATTATTTGAGTTGAAGTGGGGTGTTTTTTATTAGGTATTAATCTATTCTTAATATTGGATATTCCCAGACATTGAGTAGGGTGTAAATGTGTTTTCTATTAGTTTATTTTGAAACTGTGTAGGTTGTTTTGGGTTGTCTAGGTTTATAAAACTAGGTAGAGGACAAATATTATTGAATTTTATATTGATGATCGATTTTGGTAATTGTGTTTCATGATCATAGAGTCATTATGTTTTGAGGTGACCTTGTTTGATTTTTTTTAGGATTCCTTTTTGGTCGCCCTCTTCTGAGTAGTGGTATCATTGGTATATTAATACCTCAATGATTGGTAATGATTTAATGGTTGATCTGTGATACTAGATATGATTGTAAGGATGTCCATGTATTTTAGATTATTAGTTTGACTATGGGGAATATTTAGGTTCATTCAAGGGTCATGGGGTTGTGTGGATGATTTCAGTTGGGTTGTGGCCACCACTATGTTAAGATTTCATTGATTAGGATAACCAGGAGCTAGTGTTTGATGGGTTGACCTCAGTTACCATATAATGTGGTTTCATAGAATGATATTAGAACCATGTAGTTTATATTTGGATAATTTATTGAGTTGATTCACTCCATACATAATATATGAATTGATTCATTCAATGGACTTGTTTTATTGGTCTTGGAGTGTTCATTGGTTTTGATCTCTTCTTGTTTAATTTTTTTTAATTCTTCATAGGATTTGAGTTTATTTATTATGGATGGTGGATTATTTATGGTTATATTAAGGATATTTGAAGAGTGTTTGGTAATTTTCTTCCTCTCAAATAGCTTTCTCATTGTTTTCAGCATGTTATACTAATTCTAAAATTTGGGAAAAACTATGTGGGGTTTAAATCACATTAGAGCTTATTTTTGAGTAGTTGTGAATTGGATTATTTCATTAGGTTTATTGATTTTTAATTAGGTATTATGATATAATTTTAATAGAATTATGTGTTTATATTTTTACTATTAAAACCATTTTATGTAATTTTCCAGAGACCCTCCCAACAATTTCATGGAGGTGTGGATATCCTAAGGTTTCATTTCCTTTTTATTGAAAATTTTTTGGGAGTATAATTTTGAATGGTAGGGAGAATTATCACAGCCTCATGTCATTGTAGTTTACTATTTCATATTAATAGGGATATTTAAATTATAATTTTTTTGGTGTTGAAATTTTTTGTTCTCTTGAAATTTTATCTATTTTTAATGGTTAGTACACAAAGTTTCAGCACAATTATGTGATTAAACTAATATAGGGTGTTTATTAGTTCATTATATTCTTACATTGTTTGTTTAGATGGGGTTTATATGGTTAGGTCTAAACCATGAAAAATATAGTTTGAACTATGTCAGTCTCTTTTGGGTTGGATTAATAGAAAAATTATATCTCACATTTATAATAAATCATTTGGTGACCATGAATAATATGAAAAATATTTTAACAAATCCATTTTCATAGTTGGTAAGTAGTTTTTCTAACCATGAGGTTAAAACATAATTTATGCCTAGGTGTAGTCAGTTCCATCTATATGGTTAGTAATTTTTCAAGAAAACCATTCTTCTAAACAATTGGATATTTCAATATTCATTGAAAAGTATGAATTACTTAATTTACCCTTTGGTATTTTACCTATTGGACACCCCTCTTTCTTTTATTCCACCCCACAACCCAAATTTTATCTCCTTCATCAATTTTATCTTCCCTTTGAAAATTATAAAGGAATTTATTCATGTTTTGAGGGTAGTGGTTCTTCATGTTTAGACCTTATAAACTTCTCTCACCATTAATATTTTCTATTTCCTCATTTCCTCTCCAGACCAAGCACAGTCTGCTAAACTGGGTTTTGTCTTGGATTGTTTTTAATTGTTGGTTTTTATTTCTTGTTGTTTATTTTGGTCTTCTGCGTATTTTTTGGCCTTATTGAGGAAAATTAACACCACATATTGTAAAAATGATCTTTTGAGGAAGGCTTATCCAAGATTCAACCATTAAATTTAAAACCATTGATTTCTTTCATTTTTTATGCTCTAGCTCGTTTTTTTTTAAGTGACATTAAGTGTTCTAACATTTCTTGTTTTATAAAGTTGAATTTACTTGGTTATAATTGGTATGAGGGGTATAAATCAAATTTTTACATTCAAATTCTATTTAATATTAATTCTATACTTTTAGTGCTTATGTAAATTCATATGAGACTTTAATAAAAAAGAGAAATAAATAGATGATTTTATTTCATAGTGGGGTTTTTGTATTTTTAAAGGAATGTTATGAAAAAATGAGACACTTGTCCTTGGTTGGAATTATCCTAATCCCACTTGGTTTTCATGAAAATTATGTTATGTTTTTAAAGTGGTTTTTAAAGGATATATCAATCATTGGTTTTAAAATAGTAGTGTGACATATTTCCATTTAATTTCATTTATTCAAATGCTCAGTTGGTCGTTTAAATCATAATATAATTATTGTCTATGATTTCCCTATCATGTTATGCTAATTTATGAATTGTTTCAACCATTTACAATTATTTGATTTTGTGTATCATTTTAGCCTTATATGAAATGATTGGCAGTGTTTCATGAAATAGAATTGAATGTAAGGATATATTTATTCTTATTCCCCCATTTATGCATGTGATTCTTATTGATTATTATTTCTAAATTACATTGATATATGTCATGGGAACCCTAGGTAATAAGTTAAAGTTATAGACGAGTAATCTTCTGGTAGAGATTACACACTGGCTAGATCTATGTGTATGAATTTGTTCTACTAGGGTTGACCTCTTGATAAGACTATGAGGGTATTTAATGGTTTAACTAGATAATATCACTTACGAAAAACCAATTTTGGGTTGGTTGCCTCATTTTCCATGCCCATTTTATGATCCCAAGATTTTTTATGTTTTCCATTGATATAAAATTGAAATATTTCATAGTTTCATTATAAGAAATCTTGACTGTAAATGAACCCTTGATCAAGTATAACTTTGTAACCTATATATTAGATAGAATATTATGAATAGGATTAAACACTTTATGAAATATTTATAATATATTTTTTCATAAATAAAAACTAATTTATTGATGCCTAAAAAATATATATTAAATTTTTAACAATATCATTTATTAGTTTAAAACCTTATTTTTCAAAGAAACATATTTTTCTACATGGTATGTATTATTAACTAATAAAATTATACTGATAAATATTAAAAATATAATTTAATTAAATTTATTAGTAATGTTTTAATAACCATACTTAATTTACTTAATTAAAGTTCAAGAAGAAAGATAAAAAAATTTAAGGTAAAAAAATAAATATTTACTATAAAACTTTTTTTAGGTGTGCAATGTGTTTTTATCATAATAAATGAAATAAATATTTATTTATTGATGGTTTTAATGAAATTTATATGTATTATATCAAAAAAAATTATTTAATATTTATTTAATAGTTTTTATTGTTCAAGGAATGATAGTAAATTCAGTTTTTTTCTTAAAAATGAATTTCTATTAAAATAGGTTTTCATTGGGATTATATTAAAGTTAATTTATAACAAAAATATAAATTGAATTTGATAAAATGGATTTCATATTTGGAATCAAAATTTCAAAAAATAATTGAGGGAACATTCATTTATGGTCATAATGAATAGTAGAAATGGTAAAAATTTGTCATCAAACGGGTCTACCATGGGGGTTTAACCAAGTGATGAGAGTAATATTGCCATATAAAATTGTATAACACTTATATTATGGGTATATATTGACCCCATATTATCCTAAATTGTAATTATCTTTCTTTTTGACCCACATTCACTTGGATGTGACATTATATTATTTAAATCATCTATGCAAATCCACATGTGTCCTCTCTCTCCCTTATAAAAGGGAACCTCCTCTACACCCTTATTATATACTTTATATCATTATATATCTTACAATAACTATCCCAAAACCTTCATAGATTCATTACCTTAGTCATAGATCCTATTTTATTCTATAAAGAACAACCTCTCAATGATTAATTTGTAATCCAAATGAGGTCTCTCAAAGTATATGTATAAATCATTACCGGACACTTTTGATTTTATTTCTTATTTCACCTTATCAAATAATTTTACATCCAACATAAAATTATAAATTAAATTTAATCAATATAATAAGATGTTATTATTTTTATTTAATTACCCTTTTTCATCTATTTTATATCAAATGAGAAATGAAAGTACTGCTTGTGTGTATGTGTGGACTACGACCTCCACATAATTATATGATTCATTTTCAATAATTACCTTAAATTTTAAGATGTAAAGATTGATTTAATAAATTTATATTATATTTATGATATAATTAGGCTTATGTAATGATAAAAAATTACTTTTCTTTCTTTCGTTATTTTCATTAGAAAACAAAATCAGTTTTCATTCTTATGTACAGACTATCATCTCCATGAACGTGGTAATTCATTTTAAATATCTACCTTCTATAGATGGTTCTAAATATGTATTATATGAATATATATATATATATGATATTTAACATTTTGGAGATTATGTAACCATGATCATGATGTAAGAACCATAAGAACCGAATCAAAGCATATATGAAAAATGAAACAGTTATCACCTGAAACAGTGATTTTAATAAAGAATTACTAAAGAAAGGGAGATAAGATATTACAACTAAAATATTTAGGATATTACAAGTATTAATATGGTTCATTTATATAAATAAAATGAATTTAAATTTATTATATAGTTGGTTATATTGATTATTAATCAATTCTAACTTTATTTAAGGGTTTTACATTACAATCTCATTTTTATCAAGATTGTTTATGCTTAAATTCATTATAATGAAATTATATGAAAAATCACTCTAAAACATTTTTTTCATTTATTTTACTCAATATATTTCAATATATTAGAGGTTTTATTTTCATTTTTCTCTCTATATTGTCTTAAAATTTCAAAATAATGTTTTAAGGGAAACCGAAATTGTTTCACTATTAAACCAGGATCATTTTTCTTCCATGTGAATATTTTCTTCAAAAAACAATTTTTTTTAATATTATAACATAATTTATTAAATTAATTTTAAATGATGTTTTATTTTTTGTAAAATTGTTTCAAAATAATATTATTTTTATTTTCTAAATGATGTAATTTTTATAAAAGATTTGAACGGATTCATTGTTTTAACATATACCTTGTGATTAGATTTTCCCACTATCATGAATAATCATTTCTTTGAAGATTAATTAAAAATATTATATGATTATATTAAAATAAATTTTTTTACTAATATTCTATAAATATTAATATCTTGAATAAGTTATTTTAAAATGAAAATTACATTTCACTCAAGATATGTTACAATGACATTTAAATGTATTTTCTTCTATGAAAACATCCACTAATGTAACATATGATTCACTAGGAATGTTATCCAATGATACAATCATTATTCTTTCTCCATATGTTTTATGATTATTGTGATGATATATTAATGAAACCCATTTTATTTTCCATGGGTTTAGTTATGACTAAATAATAAATATTTTCATGATCATATGGAATATATATGAATAGAATACGGTTATGTGATGGGTGGGTCCATTATATTAATTTAATGCATTGGGTAAAGATTAATGTTTGATGGGATAAAAGGGTATATGAATGGTGATCCCAAAACCAAAAGAGGGTAAAATAGATGTTATTGTAAGCCAAAAATATGTTGCACTTGAGGTTATCTCAATCCCAAAGTAGGTACAATGGTGGTTATCCCAAGACTAGCATGTGATGAATGTCATAGAGGGTATCCTTGAAATAAGATTTATATGATTATAAATATTTCACACATTATGAAACTATTTTGTGGCATGGTCTTATACCAATTTTATTCCTTCATGGATCATCTTCTTTAATTCCTTTATGACCCATATCTTATGAACTGTCAAGATTTAGGCCATCACCCGTGATTATGATCTATGAATTGTTGGGTATGGTATTAAAATGTTAATATCATGTTATCCTACCCATATTCTCTTATTATGATCAAATTACCATTTTATCTATCTTGTTTACCATTACTAATCATCTATGGTCACCCTTTATCACGTTTCATTTTTCAAGGATATGAAGAATTTTTTTATGTATGATATGTATAAGAAGGGTCCTAGTTATAAAGAACATAATGGGATATTATGTAGATATTTTATGTACCAGTTCTTTATATATCCAATTCTACCTAAATAAATATTGATCTAGAATATATTTCAATGAATTGTAATGAATATTCTTCTAATAAGATTTAATATTTAAGTATGAAATACTTAGGTCGTATCAATTAGTATTAGAGTGCAGATTAAATATTTATTGAAATTAGGATGAAAAAAATGAGAACCCTTAGGATAAGGCTAAGTATGGTAGAAAACACTAGGTTACGGTAATGAAATAAGTGTGGTTTTCTTAGAAAATTTATCCATATATAGATACTATAAATTGAATGCAGTTATGGAAGACATGCATCTCGGGTAACAAATCTAAGAGGGGTAGATTTTGTATTTACTCGCTCATCACAGGTGCACTAAGAGTAGGCATAAGACTACAAAACTTTCTTGAAATCCATGGGGATATGGTTAGGTTAATTTTATATTCCTTTATGAACCATTATAAAGGATTTTAAAATATGATAACCATGTATGACCTTGGTTAAATCTATTGTGTCATAGATTGAAAAGAAGGTCTCGGTATCTACACATATGAAAAATTATTTCCACGACTATATGGTTTCTCACTACGGTTATTTTTTCTCACATTATACTTTTGTTTTTATTAAACTACTAGAAACAAAAGAAACCATGTTAACATTGAATGTGATGGAAAATAAAAATTTTCTACTCATGAGAAACTGAATGTTATGGGAGTTGTAATGAAAAATATTATTGTTATGCTAACGCAACATTTTCAAGATATGAATATTTATGTGATTAAAAATGATAAAAGGAAGGAGTAACATTATATTTATTCCGTAATTAGAAAAATCCACTTTCTTTTACTGGATCTATAGATCCACTAACTACTGAGTAATGTATAAGTACCACTGAAATGATATTATCTTGTTTCATGTTCTCATAGAATGAAACTATTATTTTGAATATTTATAATTTTTTAGGATAAATAGAACAATAATGTACTATTATCAAGAATATTAGGTAAGCGGAAAAAACTGAGTCTATGGAATTTGATGATTTTGGAATATTATTTTTCAAAAGTTACCTTCCTCATATTCTTTGTATGAGAGTAAAGAAAAAATTATTTAATATAAATTAAAAGTATGATTAATTTATTACTACATATGAGGAAAATTTTATAATACATGGAAGGTATTCTTCAGGTATTATAATCCAATCTAAAAGAAATATTTATCAATCCTTTAGTGTACTATAACTAAGTATCTAAAGGGTGTCATACATAAGAGATTTAATAAATATAAAGTAATAATTTAGTATTCTCCCATGGTAGAAATGGATATCTAAGTCACCCATAAATATCGTGGTTTTGATAAGTAAAGTAAAGTGTAAAAAAAGAAAATTATAATGATAAAACCATTTAGGAAAGATGTTTAGTATTCAATTATTCCAGAAGTGTGGAAAGAAACATGGTAGATATTATGCTAATCATTATTCATATATGAGAGTTAATAATGATGATAGACATTAAAAACCTTATAAGCTCAAATATAAAGGGAAATATTTTATGATCATTATATTCAAGGTGAGTTATGATAACTATGTGGTGAAAGGAGCACATACCATCCACTCTAGAACTTCAAATGTATTACATGTTTCTGTTTTATCCCACTATTTTATATCTAGTGAATTTTATAATGGTATTACATTACCATATTAATAATTAGATATTAAATTATAAAATAAAACTCAAAATGGTATGATGATTACATCTAAAGTCTATAATTCTTCTCTAATTGAAGTTTTTAATAATATGACTCCCAGAAATATTGTTATTCTCCCTCTGTCTAAACATTATATTATTTTGGACATGGATTGGATTTATTTATATGAAACTATATCAATTTATGAGGAAGGGAATTTAAATTTGATATTCTAAACCAACCAATGATAAAATATTAGAGTAAGGATAAATATGAAATTCCAATGGAAATTACAGCCATTTTATGGGTCATGATTCATATTAAAAGGTGATTTTTATCTTTCATGGTTGGGGACTTAGTCAACATCAAATATATGACTATTCTATTGGAGTTTGATGATGCCTTTAAGGAATATTTTTCTACTCTTACACCAAATTATGAAGTTGAGTTTCAATTAAACTAATACCAAGTGACACACCTATTTTAAAGCCTCTATATAGAAAGGCCATTGTTGAATTATAGGAATTAAAGAATTTACTCCAAGAGACTCCTAATAAGGGATTAATTCTTCTAGTTGGATCACTATAGGGTACACCAGTTGTTTTTTTAAACAAATAGAGATTAATTTATCTCTTCCTTGATTATTTGGAACTAAACATGATTAAAATCAAGAATTAGTATCATATTACCCATATTTATGGTTTCCTCAATCAATTAAGAGGAAATATATAATTACCCATACTTTACATACATTATTATTACTTAAAAATTGAAGAACACTTATTACAACATATAACAAAACCATGAAAGGACCGTATAGGTATAGTGTTTTTAGAAACTGGAAAACATAAACAACTAGTTTATAAAGAAGCTACATTGTCTCCCATTTATTTCATCATATTTATAGTCCCTTTTAGCATATCTTACTTAATACCCTTCGTCCTGGACTGGGGAAAAGAAAACATACAACAGGGTGAGCTTAAATGCTCATTAAGGGTAAATAAAAGAAATATTAATCATATCATATTCATAAGAACGTAACATTTTGAAAATCTTAACCTGCAAAAGAGATCATAAAATCATAGCATGGGATAAATCATGGTAGTGAAATGTAATACCAATAATAATAACATTAAACATTGTGGAATACACACACAATCATAGAGAATCATTTCTTATTAGTCAAGACTCATT
Organism: Viscum album; assembly: GCA_963277665.1. Classification (NCBI taxonomy): domain Eukaryota; kingdom Viridiplantae; phylum Streptophyta; class Magnoliopsida; order Santalales; family Viscaceae; genus Viscum; species Viscum album. The sequence goes on from OY728132.1 coordinate 1,349,530,143, forward strand.
TCCAAGACTATCTTAGCGGACAAAGTCCATTTCTGAACTGAGTTCACTCCTTGTTTCAGTCCTGTTTCACTGAACCGGATTAACCTTCCATTCCATCCATGTTTATCTCATGAGATATAAATCTTTACCCAATTAATTGGATGTATATATAGGTCCCACCCATCTCATAATGATACCATTCTTATGTGTTCCACAAGATCATTAATCATACATCATATCATAAATCATGTAATAAAAATGGGATTCTTAAAAATCATACCATCATAACATAATCCATATAAGATAAAAAAATCATAAAAATAATTCCATCATAGCATAAGCAAATCAATGTAAAAATAGGGACATAAATAGAACCCCATATTATCTTAGATGGAAACTAATTTTGATAAAACACTTGAACTCCATTCTTGAGGAAAATATCCTTTCTACTTCAAAAACATTTTTCCTTTCTTAAAATGTCATAAAATTTCAATCTAAAATAAGTTGATTAAAAATAAACTTGAAAACTTGTAAAGGAAGCTTCATGTAAATAATGTTATAAAATTCTATTTAGGCCGTATAAGTTAAAAAAACATTCTTCTCATACTTTGGCCGGAAAATTTAAAAAGTACCTCGTACTAAAAACGACAAAAGATTCCTTTCATATCTTTTACTAAAAACTCACCAATGAGTAATATTGGATTTAAACAATTTTATAAGGATATAAATAATATTACATATTTATGACACATTTATGTGGATGATAAATACACCCCATTAAATACCAAAGTATAAACAATCTCGGACAAAAATAAGATTGTGAGATTTTCCCTTACCTTAGGTCCGATAAGCTTTGTACATGTCTGAACCTCCTATATAATGATTTAAATAAGGTCATTGACTTATTACAGAATCATATTCATTGTTATGAAATCTTATATGTTCATATTCTTATCTTCTTATTAGTAATATTTGATTTCTACTTGTTATTTGGGTGTTCATTGTTTTATGTTCTTATGCATGTCTTGTCGAATAAATTCTTATTCTTATTTTTAGGTTATAGATACCTAATTTCCATAATATTATTATTGTAACATATATCATATTTATTCATTCAATATATTTATATAATCATTATTCAATGAAGATCATGTAGAATGAGTCGCATCACATCATGGAGACGGTAGGTTGTACGTACGCACGAGCGATGATATCATTCCCATGATCATGGAATTGTATTTAAGTGTATGTATACTATTTCAGAATAAATATCACTTTACAATAATCATATTTAGTTATTATTTACACCATTATACCCATCCAAGTAAGGTGGTGGTCGAAAACAGATTACACCACGGCATGGAGACGGTATTCTGTATGTATGCACGCGCGGTGTAGGATGGATAGAAGGTGAAATAAGGTTGTTTCATATTTATAATAACATATCAGTATATGAGTGATACTTATTTTATTACTTCATAATTAAATAACTAAAGAAACAGAAGTATAAGAAAAAATAAATTTTAAAGAATCTGTAACGGACATTACCTCTTCTTTGAAGTGCCTCTTCTTAACCTCTATTTAGGGCACTAAAGATGGTCTTTGAAGAAAACAAGGACCTCTAGGATGTTTCTAGGGAAGTGAAGAAGATAAATTTTCAGGGTTTTTCCGATCTTGAAGGCTCAAAGTTGTGTGAGGAGGAGAGGGAGGAGTGCCCTTTTATAAGGGAGAAGAGGCGCACCTTAGGAAAAACTTAAAATATTATTTTATTATAAAGTCATATTCTGTTTTTCATAGCTCCAAATTTATTTATTTAGAATCCAAGGTGTGGATGGGTCGAAATACTCTCAACCAATATATTTTAGACAAGTTTAGGTTACTATTTTAACCCTATCATTTAGATTTAACTCTAAGTTAAATAATACAACTTTTATCGTGTCTTCTGTTTTCCTACACTATATGGTTAATAAACTTACTATAACAAGCCAAACGAACCCCAAGTTGTTCATTATTAATATATATAACCGTATATAATTCATTGGGATGAACCTCAGATTTTTAGGAATAAAATAACAATTAATAATATAATATTTGTTTTAAAAACTATTTTATGTAAATTTTGAATCTATTTGGTAATTAATTTTTGTGAAAATCATAACAACATGATTAGTTCAAAAAAAGTTAATTAAATCAATACTAACATGTCATGTTTACCTATAAAATTATTTTAATTCATAAAAAGTCTAAAATTACATTTATTTGGGTATTTATAATATCAATTATGTTAATATTTCATTAATAAGGTAATTACTGCATCATCATTGTGTCATAAATAAATTAAATTATTTAATTTCTAAAAATTATAAATAAAATACCATTATGTAGGAAATATTTTTTTCTTTCTAATGAATATTTATAGTTGAATTTGTATTATGTATAACCCTATATTAAAAAAATATTTATTAAACTTTGTTTTTAACACTTTTAACTCTTTTAACTCTTCTTTAAATAAAATAATAATAAGTGTCCTAATCTAATCCAAGTAGACCTAAATGGTCATGTTTTATTCCTAAGGTTGTTCTTGGTCGAATTAAACTTATCCAATAGAATTAGGACATGTGTAAGGGTAATAATAATATCATTTTTACCCTTAATTACCCTATTTACTTTTAACAGTGGTAAATAAAAGTAAAAAGTTACTGTTCACAAAAAAATTATTTTTATCTTATAGAACCACATTTTACTCCTTAATATTAACCGTGTCTCTCGAATTTTCAAAATTCCACTCACAGAAGTGGTAAAATTATGTTTTATGTAAATTTTCAAATTCTCCTAGGAGGTGTGTAAAAGATGGTGAAAAGTTCAATAAAATTTTTATATATCTAAAATTATTATAAAATGACTCCAATGAATTAAATTAAAATTATATATGTATTATGTATCAATTTTTACCTAAAATAAAATAAATAATTATTTAAATAAAAGTCGGTTTTTAAATAGTAACGCAGTGTTTTCACTATTCATTAAAAATTGAAAGTTTTCAGAAAAATACCAAAAATTCACCCTAAGATAATTTTGATATTCCGAATCCAAAAATGAAGTCCATTTTTAAAGATAAAATTTATAAAATTTCACAAATTGGGTATTACTATTCATAATGGCTAGTTTATATAATATTTTAATAACAAATCGTTGTTTAGTGAAACTCGGTAATTCGTACAACGCAAGCTATCGAGGAAGGTTGCTCTTACGTGTAACGCAAACCAAGAAAGTGTTGTGTGTAGTGAAATATTCCTTTATATAACATAATACATAAAAACAAAATATTTCTCATAAAATCTCGGGTGTTACAAACTCAATATTTTTCCAAGATTATTATTAGATTTGGATACTATAAATTAAGGGTAAAAAAGTGAATACATACCCATGATAGACTTTCATATGTGGTATGGACACTATGAGTTTAAAGTGATAACATTTGGTCATACTTCATACTTATAAATCTTGATGGATTTAATTATTAGATTCTCTATAAATTAAATTGATTGGTTTTTATAGTCATTATAGACAATATTAATATATATATATATATATATATTTCAATAGAAAGGAATAATATAATAATCACCCGAATATTATACTTATTACCCTAAGGATAGAGAAGTTTTATGAAACAATTACCATGTTTAGATTTTTGATATAGAAAGTTTCATTATTGGGCCATATAATTTCAATCAAGGGTATATCCGTGGATCTATCAGTGGTATAATTTTTTGAACATTGGACCAAGCTAACCACTATTACTGAGAAATATAGTTTTATTAAATTGGATGGATATTATTGTAACTTCATGAATAATTTATCATGTCTATATAATACACTATATATGTTAACTTAAAAGGGATTCATGTTCCTTTGGAATTTTGATTATGAATAAAATTTCAAGGAACTGAAGAGAAGGTTGGTGAGTGTATTTATTCTCTCACTACCCGGTAGTGAAGAAGGGGTTTTTATTTACAGTGATGCATCAAATAAGGGATTGGGATCTATTCTTATGAAGAATGATATGGTTATAACTTATGTCTCACTCTAATTGAATATTCTTGAGACAAATTACCCAAATAAAAAAACTTGACTATGCAATGTTAAACATTTAATTAAAGTAATAGAAGAAATATCATTATTGATAAATTTGTTACATATATAGTGATTCTAAAAGATAAAAGAATATATTCATTGAGAAAGAGTCAAATATGTTCCAGATAAGATTGTTGGATTTGATTAAATATTATGATTTCTCAATACTTTTCCATCCAAGTAATGTGAAAAAGGTAGATAATACTCTTAGTAAAAAATATCTTGTTAGATTATCTATGTTTAGGATAAAAAAGATTCCAATATTTTTGGATTTTCAAAGTATTTACCTTAAAATCATGAAGTAATTGGAGAAAAAATATCTTACTCAAATGAGTGTTAAATCATTTATCTATGCCAATATTAAAGTGGTTTATAAGAAGGATGTAGAGTTTCAAAATAAGGTAAGAAATTTTGCTTAGTTAAATAATGGTTGTGATTGAATGATAAGCTTTATGAACCAAGTATGAGTCCCATCAGTACCAAACATGAATAATGATATATTGTAAGAATCTTATATTTTATAAATCCCTATTCATCCTACATGTAAAATAGATGTATAGAGATCTGAATGATTATTTTTGGTGGGGAAACATGAAAATGGATACTGAAAATTATGTATCTAATTGATTACTATGTCAAAATTTTAACGCTAAGGGATATAATTCTAATTGGATGTTACAACCATTAACCATACCATAATAGAAATGATAAAATATTACAATTGAGTTTGTCATCATACTCTCTAAATCTTAAGAATTATGTAATTAAAACAAGATTGTAGTTGTGAAAATTATGAATTTATACCATTTCATTACTATCAGAGAACATTTCCATCATGACAATATTTATGGGATATACATTAATGAGGTGGTAATCTCTAAAATAGTACCACATTATACTGTATCTGATTGATATTTGTTGATTAACATGAAAATTTAGTGAAGTATTCAGTAATATTTGGATATAGTTTTATGTTTTGGTAAAGATTTTATTTATTAAATAGATAGTTAGTATAAAAGAACCATTAAAAATATGGAGGATATGATGAGATAAAGTTCTCTATATTTTAAATGTGGTTGGTATTAAAACCTTCCTCTTATCAAATTCCCTTACAAAAATAGCTTTAACATGAGTATTCTGATCGCTCCAAATGAATCTATCTATCGAAGAAAGCTCATAATGCATACATGTCAGGATGAAGAGAGATAAAAAATAATATTTTGGCCCGATCCAACTAAAGAAAAGGAAAATAATGTAAGATACATTCACCAGTACATGAATTCACATCAGAGTCGATAGAATGGTTATGGTGATAATCATCGGTGATATTTGGAATTCATAGTTGGTGAGAAGGTATTCTTGAAAATTTATTAATGGAAAAAGTTAATGATATTCATAAAAATATAAAATTTGAGCCCTAGGAATATTGTTCCCTTTTATATTCATGATCAGGATAGATGGTTACAGATCACTTGGTGCTTCCCCTAACCCTCTGACAAGTTTATGATGTGTTCCATGTATCACAACTAAGGAAGTACATACTAGATCCCTCACAGGTATAAAATTAGGAGGTTATACCACTGGTTCATGATCTTTACTATAAATATAAATTGATAGAAATTGGGGATAATATATAAAGTTCTACAAAAAAACACTACTCTCCTAGTTACAGTTATCTAGAGGAATAAAAATTTCAATGAAGATACAAGGGTACCTAAGTATATCATAAATCAGATATATCCTCATTTATTTATATTATAGTGATATAATTTTGTGGAAAATTAATTTTCATGAGGTTTCATATAACACCCAATGATTTTATAAGTATTTATTTGAAATAAATTTGATGTATTCGATAGATGGATTTATATGCAACCCAAAGTCTAAATGAAACCATGATATAGTATAGATTTATAAACTATCTACTACATTGGAATTTATGAATAATATTAGCCAAATTATGAAATATAAATATATATATACATGTTTTCCTAAATTTAAATTTATTTATTAATTTCGAAATATAATAATTGAATTTTTATTAAAATTAGATTATTATTAAAGGACATATTTTTTAAAGAAATTTATTTTTTCTACATGTTCTGTATTATAATAAAAAATGAATATTTATCACTACTGAATATTTATTTTAATTAAATTTATTGGTAATATAATAATAATCATAAATAAATTTGTTATCTAAAGGTTAGGAATGGAGATAAAATAATTTAATGATAAAAAGTGTTATTTTTCAAAAAAAATATGTTTATGTGTACAATATTATACTATAATAACAAATAAATAAAAATTATTGATTAATAGTTTTAAAAAATATATATAGATTATACATTTAAACAAATAATTTGACATTTAGTTGATATATTTTTACTATATAAGTAATGAATGTAAATCAAGTTTTATGTTCAAAAAATCGTTTTTATAAAAATTGGTTTATGTTATGATTTTTTTAAAGTTAAATTTTTTCAACTATATAAATTGAAATTTATAAAATGGGATTAATATTTAGATTTAAAATTTATAAATTTTTTAAAGAGGTTACTTTCATTTTTTTATCATAATGAACAGTATAAACAATTATCATTTGCCCCATGGTTAACATTAAATTAGGATTTCCATGGGTTAAACAAATATATAAGGATAAGACTGAATAAAACATGCCTAATTATTATTGACTTGATATAACTATACTATAAATTATCGTAATCTCTATTTTTTCCATTTTTATCCACTTTTAAAATAATGTGATATTATATTATTTAAATCTTTTAAGTAATTCCAAGTGTGTCTTATCCCTTGGCTATAAAAGGGAGCCTTCTCTCCACCTAGATTAAAACATTTGAACATTATAGCATAGAAAATACTTACCTAAAAATATTTATAGGTTATTTACCTAGTAATAGATCCCTTTTAATTTTCTAAAGACTAATATTTCAAGGATAAATGTGTAATCCAAAGAAGGTCTTTCAAAGAAGTCGTATAATTATTAAGTGAGATATTTTGATTTTATTTCTTTTTAAAACTTATATAAACCTATTTTATCCACAAAAAAATTTTGAATTCAGTATCATAAATAATATATGATTTTATGTAACAACCCTTTTCAAACTTGTTTTTATCAAATGGGAAATGAAAGTATCGTTCATGCATATGTGTGGACTGCCACCTCCATGAAGTAATGTCATTCATTTTCCATCACAACCTCATATTGATGGATATAATGATGTATTTAATAAAAATATATTATATTTATGATTTAATTATGATTATTTAATTATAAAATACAATTTTTTCCTTCTTCTCATTATAAAATGAAAACATCATTCATGTATATGTATGGAATACTATCTCAATGAACTGTGCAATTCATTTTTTTATCTCTACCATATATGAATGTTGATAAATTTGTTTATAATTCATATGTATAGTATTTATATCAGGATTAAAACTTTTAATTTTATGGACCCATAATAAAGATTCTAGTACCACAATAACTAAGTCAAAACATATACAATAAAGAAAAAGGTATCACTTAGAACTGTGATTTCAATAATGAATTATTAATGCACAGAAGATAATATGTTATAAGTAAACCATGTTTGGTATTTTAAGTTTGAATATCATTTTCATATAAAATTATAATAAATTTAAATTTATTATACTTGATTTCGGATCTCTTATACATAAATTTGAACCTATGGTGACAGTTTTATGTTACAATCACATTTCTGATGGGATTGTTTATACTTAAATTTAAAATGATGAATTTATATAACATAAATTTTAATAATATTATTAATTTTGTTTTAATAAATTTATTTTTAGAGATTATAAGTTTTATTTTCCTCTATTTAATTACTCAAAATGTTGAAAGATATTTTTAAGTAAAATTGACTTTGTTTCTCTCCTTGGGCAAGAATATTTTCCACTTTGTCCATATTTTCTTTAAAATGATTTCATGAATGTTTTTACTATATTATTGTGACTAATAAAAGTCAATTTTATCCTTTTTTTCATTATATAAAATGGTTAAGGAATATTATTGTGATTTTATTAATGATACTAATGGAGTGAATGTAATGTCTATTTAAACATATACTATATTAATGAATTTTACCATCATCATGAATACTCTTTGATTTGAATCATCCATTATTATTTTCCATTATTATCATAAAATAAAATATTATACCTAATATTATGGAAATATTTAGATTTTAAACAAGTGGTTTCAAAATCAAAAGGTTATTTTCCTCAATAAACTCTCTATTTATTTTAGTTATTTTCATATGTGAATACATCCATTAATGTTATATATTATTCAATGGGTATATGATCTAGTGGTACCATATTTATTTTATCTTTTTTGGTTTGTGAATATGATCATTAAAAATTTATGAATCATTTTTTATTTTCTATAGGTTATGTTATAATGAAATGAAAAATGTTTCCCTGATCTTGTGGCATACATATGAATTAATTATGGTTATTTGATAAGAGGATTAATTACATCACTCCAACTAATTGGGTATAGATTATTATTTTATGAGCATAAATGGTACATGAGATGTTATTTCAAGACCTAAAGAGGGTACACGAGAAGTTTTCCCAATCCCATAGCAGGTACATAGGAGGTTATACCAAGCCTACCATGTAATGATTGTCTTCGTGGGTATCCTTGACATAAGATTTATAATATTTTGATTATTCCACTCTTTACTCCACTCATTTATGAAATAATATTTTTCCAAAGTTACACTATAATTGTTCATGTTTTTTTAATCCATTTTGATACATGTTTTTTGAACTTTCAATAATTATCCCATGAATGATGATGGGGATTGATGAATTGTTTTCTATGGTTTTTAAATGTCAATATAATTTTATTCTACCCTTATTCTCATGTTATGAATAAATGATCCTTTATATATCCCTTATTTACCCTTACTAATAATATTATCTCACCCTTTATTATGTTTCCTTTTCCCAATGATGTGAAGAATGGTTTTAACTATGATAAGCCTAATAAATTTACTAGTTGTGAAGAACTTAGTGAGAGATGATATAGATCTTTTATGTACCAGTAGTTTATGTATTGATGTTTCTAAAGACACCAAACCTTTATGGTTATCATGTGGATCATAATGGTACCCTATGAATATTAATCAAATAATATGTAATGTTTATATTTTAAATTATTTAGTCACCTCATCCAGTATCATTTCAAATTATATCATAGTGTATTAACAAATATTCATATCAATTGAAAATGATTCCACTAGTGGTTTCCAATTTCATATTTGATGGTTTTTTTGTTATTCTTAATTGGTTTAGAGACACTATTACATTATGGTGGTTTCAATATATTTCATTCCATTATGTTACCCTTTTATATATTAATTTTTTATTTTAATTCTATGGCATAACTTTTAAAAATAAATTTTTTGATCTCAGTAATTGTGAATTATTTTTAAAATATGGAGAAAATTTTGGTCCAATTTTATAAATAGTTAATTTCATCACTTTATAGTTTTCATAGTAGTTTTATCTTTAAAATGGTGGATTAAATACCTTGGTAAAAAGGTGTTTTTTAAATGCATGTTTTTAATATTTTAAACAGAAAAAATTCAAACGGTACTAACATGTTACTAGTTTTTTGATAAAAGAGAAAATATTATATTCATACTTGTATTTATGACTATAATAAAAAGATTTATCTTCAATGGTGAAGCATGAGGTGTGGGGATGAAATATAAAAGGAATTTTTTGTCAAACCTATAATATTATAGGTTTATGATAGGTTATGGTTAGATGTTTCATTTGTATTTCTGGTTTTGGTTTGGAAATATTTTTAGAGAAAAGTGAGAGTGATTCACTTGGAATAGGGATATGGGTTGTTAAATTTTTTTTAGTTTTCTTAGGATTGCCATATTAAAGGGTCTACTTCTAGATCTAACCTTGGTTTTGGATTAAATAGTATTTTTATGTTAAGATTAATTTAAATTCAATTGTGGGATGTTTTATATGTGTACTATAATTTATAAATATTTTATGATTAATAGTTACATGTTTATGCTTATATGGGTTATACATATTATATATATTTTTATGTGTGTGATAATATGACCTATGAATTGGTAACATTGGGTTTCTTGGTAGAACTATTTATTTTATTATTTCATTATCATGTTAAATGTTCCAAAGTGTGATTATTTAATACACAATTACCATTTTCCAACCAGTGGGGATTGAGAATTCCCTTCGAGACTATTGGAGAGACGATTCATGTGCAATGTTTTCTTAGCCTAGTCTGGTTTGTTACAACCTCTCACACAATGTGAGATAAGTCATTGAGTTTGGTCATTAACCACATCACATTAACCACTCTCCTCTCTCAAGGTGTGTCTCATGAGTAAAACATTTTCAGATACCCATTTTCTCAGGGTGGCCCAAACCGACCCCCTCTTAGTCAAGTTGAGACCTCACATTGATTCTTCATATTAACCACATAACATCAACCATTACTCCATATCACAGTGGGTCTCAAAAACATAACTAGTACAGTACCATATCACTCTGGGAGTTCTCTTCCAGTACCCTCCCACTCGAGGCGAGGTCATATATCTAGTATTTCCATTATAAATATGCAATGTTTGGAACATGAATGTGTTACCAATCAAGTCCACATGGTTATCCCATAAAAGGGAATTTTTTTCTAAAAAACCATACCCAAACATTGAAAAAATAATTCCACTTACCTAACCCCATCAGCTAACACCGATTCCTAAATTAAGCATATAATTATGACATGCCGAACTAATTAAGTTCCTCCTTTTGCTCATAAATGCATTCACTAGGTTTACATAGACCCAATATAATCTATAGTACCCCATAATTTCCATATTTAATTATCCTTTAAATAATACTAAGTTTTATTGAATTTAACATATAAAAAACTAAGCTTAAATGAACCATTATATACCGTAGAAATATTATTATATAAATATGATCATTATAAACTAGTCATTGGATTGGCAGATATGAATAAGTGTAACCACATTATTAAATATTTATATATTTTTTATATAAGTTATACTAATTAAAATTTATTATTTGTTTGGATATAATAACTCAAATTTTTAATAATAATGATGAATTCATATAAATGTAAGAACAGTTGATGTTTAAAATAGTCATTTTTCAATAAAAATGATTAGGTTGTATATTTTTTATTTTCATTCTAAAGATAAATTTCAAAAATTTAGAAATTTATTTTGACAAAAATTATTTCATTTCTGGTTTCATCATATCAAAATTACCTTACTATGAATTTTTATGATATTTCAGAAATAATTCTTTTTTTGGTGAATAGTTAAAAATATCCATTTCACGAGTAATGTCATTTTTATAAAATTAACATGGTATGATAATTACCTGAATGTTTATTAAAAAAATTTATAAAAAAAATATATATTTTTTTGATTAATATTATTAATTTAAAAATATAATTTTGGACAAAAAAATTAAGGTTTGGAATATTTGAAATCTATATAATGTTTTTATTCATATGAAAACTATTTTCTATACGTCTCATTAAATCAATTTTTAACAATGTAAATTTCAGAATTCAATTGTTTTAAAATTGAAATATGTATGTTTTTATTAATTATAATATAATTAATTCCATAGGACCTAACATTATACATGATTTTTGTATAAAATCACTTTTACACTTAAAATAGTTATTTTTCAAAAAATGGATTTTCATTGTTTTTTTTAGATCATTTATTAAAAATAATTTCTAAAAATTATAGAAATTGAATATTTAAAAATTTATTTAATATTTTTAATTATGAGTTATAGATTCTGTAATGAGTTCAATTTCATTCTTGTTTATAATAAATAGTAATTATGGTAAAAAGTTACCACCATGGTAAAGGGTAGAACAGCTTAATTATTGTCAAGGCATTATGATAAGGCCATAAAACATATTATTAATTATTATTATATGTGATTATTTCAAACTTCGTCACCTTATCTTTAGAAATATGGTAATTTTGTGCCACATTAATTTCATTTGGAACTTTATACGATATTATAAAAAGAATAATTTCAACAAGTTACTATTTTTTGTAATGTCCCTCATTTGTTTTCATAGGGATGAAAAGAAGTTATTAAAATTTGTAAATAGATATTTTTAATCTGGAGAAATTATTTTTGTGATTGTAATTTATTTTTAAATTTTTAGTGATGTTATAATTACCTTTAATTACTATGCAATTTTGATTCAATGATTGTGAAAGCAGTAGAAAAAATATGTAAATTATTTTAAAAACATTAAAAGTAAAACTTTTTGGATGAATTATGATGTCTAATAAAATTTATAGAAGAATATAATAATTATATTTATTTAAAATTGTTTATTTTCTAATTATATTTTTATCTTTATGTCCTAAAATTCATTTTTTTGGAACAATCATGAAAATAAGTTAAAATGGTATTTAACGTTTAAAAATTATTTTTTAATCATTATAAAATCATAAAAATACTTCTACGAATAAAATTTATGGGAATTGTTTTAGGTTATTACCAATGGTCCATGTATTTTTCATATTTCAATTTTTAAAAATTACTTTCATTTCCCTTAATGATTGAAAATTTTGTTACCACGATTAAGGTTAAAAGGGTTAAAGTAGAACCTAAAGTAAGAGATAAGGTTCAAATTTACACTTATGCTTGTCTAAACTTTATTTTTTGAATTTATTTCGAACTTAAACTCTTTATAATATAATAATTTGAAACTTTAATCCATTTTACAGGATTTAGATACAAAATATATATTAATATTTCATGTATTTACAATACTTCCACCCACCTCAGTTATAAATGTGTACCTATTCTCCTCCAATTTTCATAACAATTTATCTATTTTGATCAAAAAACATCTACCCAGATATCATTCTAAACCTCGTCCCATAATTATAGTGGTTCTAGTCTCATCTAAATACCAATCTATAAGTCTTAAGGTGTAATTTTAATGATATTTCTCAAAAAATATGTACAACTCTTAACCGATTATTTTTACATTTATTTCCTCTTCCACCTCCTTAAAATATTACATAAAAAATTATCATAAAATAACATAAATATATTATATATACTTAAATTTTATTTTTTATTGAACAGTACTTATTTTTCCCGTATACTATCTTATGGAAAATGAAAACATCATTCGTGCATACCTGTGCACTACCATCCCCATTAAGTGATGTGTTTCATTTTCCATCACTTCCATTAATGGAAGGTTGAAATGATTGATAAAATGAACATATATGATATTTATAGATTAATTATTATTATATAACTATTATGTATCACTTACCTCTCTACCATTTCATCCATTATAAAATCATAACATCACCCATGCATGTGTGTGGACTACCACCATCCCAAGTGATGAGATTAGTTTTTAATTATCACCTCACATTAACAGTCATAAATATGGACATAATGAATATATAAGGAATAATTATCATATTTATGATTTTTAAAAAGTTAAGAAACTATATTATTTATTTATTTTCCACTCATTATAATATTGAAAATTTCATTCATCTGTACATAAAGATTAATATCTCCAAGAAAAGATGTGATTCATTTTTCATGATTTCATTAAATGGTTGGTTTTAAAACTTTTTTTAAATTAAAATATTGTAATTAATAGTTTTTAAATATTCTGTTAATGATATAAAAATGATCCCTTTAACCGTGTTCATCCTACAAACATTTTTTCCGTGTTATGAAACAAACATCCTCAAAACTCTCAATATAAATTTAAATAATTTAGTAACACAATAAAATAAGGTAATAAATAAAATAAAATTAATAATTAAAATGGAATGAAAATTAAAAATTTAATTAATAATGTATAAAATTCATTCGATTTTATTTTTTAGGATTGAAATTATTTATGAAATAATTTAGGGCTTCAGGTAAGAGATTGTTTTCTTTTATAACCTTTTTTTAAATAATGTTTATAAAATAATCTTATTAGCTGTCATATTTCAATTAAATGTTTTAATAATGTTAATATTCATACTTCAAGATATTTAATGGTAATTTTTAACAAATTTCTAACTTCTTTAAAAATATTTGAAAAATGAATCTCTTTAACATTTATCATATGGTTTATTTTGACTTTTTATAAAGATGCAAAAAAGAAAAAAAGTGTCTTTTTTAATATATATATATTGACCACATCTTCCATTCATCATAGTAATTATTTCTTATAAATAATAATCTATAAGTTACAAAGGGTTTCAAATAAAATAAAATTCCCATTATTCTATAAATTTTTAGTTTTAAAATGATTTCAAAAGAAAAGAATATTTCATTTTTTAAAAGTGACCATATAATATATTTTTGAGGGTATTTTAATATATGAAAACATCAATTAAAGGTTATTATGCTTCACTTGGGATATTATATAATTATATCATCCACCTTATTTCTTTGGATGGATTATGATGATTTTTTCTTATTTATTGGTTGGAGAAAATGTTGACATTTCATATGATTTTTTTAAACACGGATAAATATATAGATTATGTATTGTTTTGAATAGTTAATCTTTTCATAATATTAATAAAATAGACTTAATAAGTGTTTTTGTGTCCCAATATTATATATCCCCTTTATTTATCGGTATGTCTCATGAAAAGAACTACTCTCGGTATCGAGTGCCTGTATTCCCAATTATTTATGATGTCTTGGTATAAAAAATTGATGGTAATATTATGATGCATGGAATTATACATTACATAATTATGAAATTAGATACTATTATCCATTTGATTATTTATATTTTTATCCTTGGATATATTTTCATCTCAATTTTATGGGATTTTGTAGAAATTAATTTCTTATGAAAAGAAAAGGAGCTAATGATTTAAAAAAAATTGATATCCTATGTGTTAACAGTTTTTTAAGGAAAACTATTCATGATTTTTAAAAAGTCATTATGAATTATTATTTTTCATTTATTCATTTCAGGAAATATTTTGTGAAAAAACATTAGAAAAAAATTCATGACTAATTTACTATTTTGAGTAAATAATTTTTTACATGAAAAATAAAACTTACTTATGAGTTTTTATGAATTTAAAATAAATTCATGGGTCTCAATTATTTTTATATCCCCTATTAAACTTTTTTTCTTATACTAGGATTTCAAAATTTATTCACAAGACTTAAGAATATTTATGGATTATATCAAAGTTAATAGTGACACATCTATATGAAAAAAATGTTACATGAAAAAATTCAAGTGTAAAAATAAGAACCATTATTTTTTGAAAAAATGTAAACTGAGTGGAAGTTTCCAATTTATATGTAATAGTTTTCCTAATTCACCAAGACTCTAATCCCAAAAGATCATTGAACATAATAAAATTAAATATCTATATTTAAACCCATAATTATGGGTTATTTAATGTATGGGATGTTATATGCTCTCTAATCATCGATATAAATGAAAATAATCAACCCATTGTGATCCATAGATTGAAATACCTTCCCAACCCAATCTTTAATAGGTTGGGCCTCATTTCCCTTTCAATTACTACATCACAACCCAGTCTCCCCAATTAAGTACCATCCTAAAAAACTCATACTAATACCCTAGGAAACCTAATATCAAGTCATTAAGATAATTCCAACTACCCATACATAGGTCTAAACTCACATATCCTTTAAGAGAAACCATAAAACCATCACCTAGAGGAAACACTCTGTGTTACACTGTATCTATCTTTGAATGACATATCATACCCATAACACCCACCAAGAAACTTCTATATTGGATTTAGTTCCCTAGATCAAATTTAATTTAAATTTTCAATTACCAAAATATTAACAAATTTATTATCACATGAAGAGTACACTTCTATATGACATTAATGTGATAATGTCTTTAATGTATATAAAGAATCTAAAGGTTGTAGAAGTTATCTAATATAATAAGAACCTCAAAGTAAAATTAAAATAATATTAAAGATATCTCATCTTGGCCTGTAACACCCTTATATTTTATGAAATATATTTTTCAAATAATTTAAATTTCTTCAAAAGATTGTATTACATGCATCATAATTATTTAATGAACCATGAATATCTATTAATATTATTATTTAAATGAAATCATTATTACAAATATGTTAAACATTTTAGAATTAATAGGAATAAAAATATTTTAAAAACTATTTATAATTTTTTTACACAAATATATCATATTCATATAAAAATATATTTTTTAGTAAAGACATAATATGCTTTGAAAATAAATTTTATTAAAAAATTGATTTTTATTACCTCTATGAAAAAATAATAAAATTAATTTTTGAATCATTTAGAAAGTATATTTGACAAATATAACATCATTTTTACAATCAACATGCCAAAATTAGTGTAAATTTATTTTTCGGGATTTTCTGAAATGATTAATATTTCAATTAACAGTGAAAATACTAGTTTATACCAAAAACTTCCTATTCATTTAAAGAATTGATATTGGTAAATTTTATTTTATAATGATTTTTAATGTTAAATTATCCCTATTATATTATAATTAATCTAATATTTTTCATTTGAATAATTTCATTATTCAATTTTGATATTGAAACTTTTCAAACTTTTGAAAATGTTCTCTTTCAAAAATCGGTTTTTCATCGCTTCTGTAGGATTAATCATAAATTGAAATTATTCCACATATCTAATTTAAATTTGATAAAATAGATACTTATTTTTTAAAAAAATTATATTATATAATATGTTCAAGTAAATTTCTTTTTTAAATATTAATAAATATAATAAAAAAACAAATATCATTATTAAGGTTAAAACAGGGTTTCACGCGTTACATGCGCTTGTGCTAAAATTACTTTTCCACACACATAGGATTTTTATTTGATAAACTTTATTTCATATTTAGAATTATTGGGTAGAAATTATATGATAATATTCTTTTTAATTTTAATCTTAAAGGATAAATTAACAATGTTAATAAAAAGAAAAAAGTTACCATGGTGAAAATTAACATTGTTAAAATAAGTAAACATAAAGGTTAAGGAATAACGAGATTAAAACAAGTATTTTATTTATTTAAGAGGTTTTTTACAATATCTTCCCTAAAATCCATTATTTATAAAAAATTTACACACTTGTGGTGAGAGTGGCTTCTGATTATTCAATTTTATTAGGTATTTACAAAAATGTCACCCCATTAATATAAAATACCACCTCCTCCCTTTACTTATTCACTCATATTAATCACAATGGATCACAAAGACTCTAAAAAAACCCTCCAAAAAATCCATATATTTGTTATAAATATTATTTTTATCCCAAAAGGGCATCCCTAGGGTCCCTAAATAGAGAACCAAAGGGAGTTTTCCTAAGCGAAGGTAATTTCCTTCAATAAACTATTTTTTTATTCATCTCTTACCACCAGAATTCATGTTATATTAATAAAAATATAATAACACCATTATATAACATATAATTATATGTTATTATTTTTATGGAAAAACCTATATCTATCTTCTCTTCCATCAAATGGAAAAGTAAATCAAAGATCTTGTGTACGGTGGACGACCGGCTTGCGAACCGATGAAATTATTTTCCATCACCACCTATCAAGATTTGATATAATAGTGAATTTAATGTTTATAAATGATATTTATGATATTATTATTCTTCATTAATTATAATATCTCATATACATTTTTAGTTTTCATTCTGCAAAAATATCAGAACAGCGCTCGTGTGTACGATGGACTACTTCCTCATGAAGTGATGCGACTCATTATTCACATACTCATTACATGGAAAGTAATAAGGACTGGTTTGATAAAAATATGTGATATATATGAAATATAAATTATTATATAAGTTTAATATATTATATATCTTTTCATTTTTATCCCTTGAGAAAATGGATACAACATTTATGTGTATATATGACATATTATATCAATGATGGGTGTATTTAATTATATATAATGATATACCTTTTATGGATATATATAAATAAATATATAATTAATATATATTATCATTATATCATCATTTAAATTTTATATATGTTGGAACCATGATCAAAGTAAATGTATCAAAAATACCAAATCAAATCATACCTAAAAAACAAAGCAGTTATTACCTAAAATGTGATTTTATGATGGAATTGTTATTGGACATATAATAAAAGGTAATTGGTGAATCATATATGAAATGATATATATAATTAGGGTTATTTAATAGTTTTATAATAAACCTATACTTGTTATACATGAGTTTAAAATTTGTATGAAGGAATTCAAGACATTCGGTAAGGGATTTTCATCTAACTTATATTTTCCATGAGACATATGTCATATTCATCATGTGTTTCATTTATATGGAATATATACTAAAAATGAATTAAATTTAAGACTCTAATAATTAAAATAACAAGTATTTAAATATCCTTTTTTATCACACTTTTCTAGGGTTTTCAGATCAAAAGTCACCAAAGCGGTAAGGGTTTTTTTCTCAAATTACCTTTATTGAGAAATACATTATGTTATGCACATATATTCTTTCATGAGATATCTATAATGCATATTTTTTATTTTTTCTCAAAAATATAAGTACATTCATTATATTTTAGTTTTCAGGTGATGTTTTTATTTAATTGGTCTTATAATTAAAAAGATATCAAAGTGGTAAAGGTTTTATGTTAAAATATCATTGATTATCAGGATTTTTGATGATTGACTTTTTGATGATGAAATATTGTGATCCAACATGAAATAAACTCACATAATTTTTTATAATATGGGTATTTATGGAAAATACATGCTTTTACTTCATTTTCCTCTATTAAATAATTAAATATAGCAATATGATACTTTTAAGAAAATTGTCTTTTTATTTACTTGGTCAATAACCATTTTTCTTCAATATCTATGTTTTCTAAAAAAAATCAAAAATGTTTTAAGATTATCCAAATTATATTTTAAAGAAATTTTTACCCATGTTTTTCTTTTAAAAAATGATTTAAAAGGATTCTCCATGTTGTTTTGAAAAATAAATCCCTGAATCTTTTATTAAAAATAGGAAAGTAATATTTTTTTATGTGTTTGGAATGAAAGTAATTTCCCACCATCATGAAAACTATTTTCTTCGAAGATCACCTTATAAGTTTTTAGATTATTTTTCAAAGAAAGTGATTTTTATAATGTTTTTTTATTATTTTATTTTAAAAATATATTTTTAAAGTGGAAAGGATATTTTTCTCAAGAAATGTTTTAAATGATCATTGATGATTCATTTATGAGTTTGCAATATTATTTTCATATAATTAAATGTCTGTAATATTTTATAAATGTCTAATATTAAAAAGGTTATTTTCAATGAATGGTTATTTTCTTCAAGAATTTTTACTAGTGATTTTTCCTTCAAAATAATTTTATATATAAGATGAAATATTTTGATGTTACATAAGTTTTACTAGGGATATAAGCCAATGATACCATCCTTATTATTTCTATGGATTATTTTTTATCATGATGAAAATTTTTAATGAAATATGTTTATTCCCCATGGGTTATGAAATGATGAAATGTTTATGAACATTATTTTCTTTTCATGGGTTAAGATATGATAAATGTTTCATGTTCATATGGAAAAAAATTTATGGATTATGTGATGGGTGGTACCTATGTACCCCTATAATTCATTTTTTTAAAGAATTATAAATCTTGAGATAACAATTAGTAACAATTTTATGGGCTCGATCCAAAATGGGAAATAGGCCTATGGGATTGATCTGTAATAGGAAACAGGGTGATTGTATAGATCCACAATATGAAAATGGTGATGGGGAAAGATTGAAAGTTTTTATGGTCTTTATAGATAACCAAGATAAAATAAATAATTTATATACCTAGGTTTGTGCCACACTTTTGTGACATGATCATATGGTACTTGAATTATGATGATTTCATGGTTTTATGAGTCATGTTTTTTGGATTGATAATGTTTTATTTCATGAATCATTTTTATGATCTATGAAGTGTTGGGTATGAAATTTATAAGTTATGTTCATGATCTCATACCTTTAATCTTGTATTATGCATTAATATTATCCTATAATGATATCTTCCATGTTTTTCCATACTAATTATTTGAGATCACACTTTTTTTGTTTCTTTTCCCCGAGTTATGTTAAAAAGTTTTAAGTGGGGTATATTTATAAAGATTACAAAAGGGGATGATATATATGTGAGGTGTTTAAGATCATGCACTAAATTATAAGATTGTGTACCTTGTAACCAAATTCACTAAAACATTATGGTCCTTAGGCATGTATTTGTGAAATTTATTGAATATTTATGTAAATGATTTGATATTTATATATGAGAAACTTGGGTCATTATAGTTGGTATTAGAGGAAAGGTTTATTTGACCATTGGAAAATAGTATGTTAAAACATTGTTGATATACGTAGGTATAAGTCTATGTATATTTACAAGTATTATTATAAGGATGATTTTAAGGATGATTCAATGTATTGAAAAAATGTACTAGAATTTTGGTAAAGGATAGAGCTTGTGGTTTCCATGAAATTGTATCCTTTCCTGGATTCTATAAGTTGATATGAATCTGGAATAGAGGAAATTATTGGAAGTAAATATGAAAATTCCAAATTGATATGGACTCAGTCGACACATGGTGAATTTCAATGGGCCTTACTACAAACATGGTTCGAAAATCTAGGGGGATATCCGTTGGAAATTCAAAAACTCTTTATGAACCCTCATAAGGGATTTAAATGGATGATGACTATGAATGACCTAAGGTAAACCTACGGTTGAATATATTTAAATTATGGTTCCATGAATTAGACATATTATAAGTTATTTTTCTTTATTATATGGTTTACCAATATGATTATTGTTTCTCATAATATAATTTTTGTGTTTAGACAATGGCTAGAACCAAGAGGAATCATGTTAACACTCAATGTCATGGAAAATTTGGTGATTATGTGCAACCCAATTAGATTATGACTATAGAGATTGATATTATGATTATTCCTAATGATATTTCATGATATATTATTAACAATTTAAACATTGGTGAGATTAATAATGTTTAAAATAAGAGAAAAATATACTTTTATTAAAGCTTGTGTGGTAACGAATATCGGGTAAAAAAGATTAATCTTTAAAAATGTCAATAAGGTGAGAAGAATAACCTATTACAATACCTAAAATATAATATATTATGTTTTCTTTGTGTAAATTATCTTCATAGAGCAATTATTTTTCAATTAATTTGATGTCTTATGTGTAGGGAACTTGGGAATTATCCGAGTTAATGCCCTAAACTATGGGTTAGCCTATAGACCATGGAAATAACTATTACAATATTACAATTGAAGTGAAATGAATGAAGTTTGTAGGTATTTAGATTCATTAATTATATTGTTTATGTATTTTATTAATGGTATTTTGGTTATAAGAATCCACAAATATCAAAGGATTGGGTAAATTATAGAAGAATGTATGTCTTTATTTAAGTTTAACTTAAGAGTTATGGATACCATCATGGGTTTATGATTTTATGGTCGATCATAACCTCAAATTATTAGACACCCCTTTTGAGGTTTTATGGGGGGTTGTTATCAATATTAATGATATTTTTGGGATATTTTCATGGAAATATAACAATTAGGATTTTCTTATGTTCTAGTGAAAAAGTTATTTGAGGAGAAATATCATTAAATGTGATGAAAATAAGATTAAAGGTATTGTTAACCATTAGATTTTATCATATATTTGAGGTTGAGGTAATTATTGTCGTTATAAGAATTATGTTAATTTTTTTTTTGAAAAAAGATAACTAGTATGTAGGGTAACATCTTGTCGCATCTGGAAAGGCTATAGAGATTAAACCCACAACCAAAGGATGATAAGGGTACACCACCTAAAAATTTCCTACCTGAAAGAATATTTATAGTGGGATAACATGAAGAGATAAATTATAAATTATGTATCTTGGTTCTTAGTATGTCATTAAATTAATATTGAAAAACAAAATTCTGAGGGGATGGTGTAATCATTACCTATAATAAAATGGTAATGGGAAAATCTCACCATGGATTTTGTCATTTGGCTACCCAGAAAATCTAAAGGGTGTAATGTTATATGGTTTATAGTTGATAGACTTTCCTAATAATCATACTTCATCACTATTAGAGAAGATATATCTCGCTATAAACTTATTGAGATCTACCCTAAGGAAGTAGTAACGTTCCATAGAATACCGCATATTATTTTGACTAATTGGGATCTGAGGTTTACCTTGAAGTTTTGGTGAAGTATTCTGCAGTATATTGATACAGAGTTGGGTTTTATCATTTTTTATAATCCCTAAATAGATATATAGTATAGTGAAAAAATTCAAACACAATAGGATTTGTTGATATCTTTTTATATAGATTGAAAAGTTGGTTGGGATCAACTCTTTCTTCTATATGAGTTTTCAAAGAATAATAACTTTCACTCGAGCATTTAGATGGATTCTAATTAATACCTCTATGGAATGAAATGTTGAACTCTAATTTTATATTATATATTTGTATAAATAATTATAATGGTATTAGAGATAGTGGGTGGAATTGAAGATAAGTTTAGATCAATTTACAACACATAATGGTTTAAAAAATCGATAAAAATTTATACTAATAATTGTCAGAGTTATATTGAATTTGAAGTTTCTAGAAAAATGTTTCAAATAATTTATCCATAGAATAGGTTAATGAGATTTGGAAAAAAGGAAAAACAAATAACAAGGTATATCAACCCCATTTAATTTCTTTATCATATCAGGATCATAAATTATCTCTTGGTGCATCCACTGAAACTATCTTGAGTTTAGGATCAGTTCAATATATCTATTATAAGGAAGTACATAACTAATCCATCACATGCACTAAACGTAGATTTCATCCCAATATAACAAGATATTTCTTATGTAAAACTAATAGTGTATATTTAGATCATACATAGAATGTTCTATAAAACAATACCACTCACTTGGTCAAAATTTTGTGGCAAAACCACAATCTTGAGGAAGCTACATGGGATCCAAAGCATGTAGTAAGGCTGGATTATGCCAAGTTGCATGTACCAAAGTGAAGTAATTTCATTGGTGAATTAATTTTAGGGGAATATATTATGACATTCTGATATTTTTTGAAATATTTTTTTGAATAAATTTGACTTCTTTAAAAGCTTTAGTTATAAGAAACACTGATTTTTAACCAAACATGAAAACAATTAGTTTTATTTTTTAAAAGTAGTCACTATTATATATATATATATTAAAAATTTTGGATTGAATAGGAATAAAAAAATTAAAATAATAAGTATAATGGTTTTATATAATTAAAACATATTGATAGAAAAGTACTAAATTGTTTTAGTAATGACTTTTTCTGCTTCCAAAATACCTT
This sequence comes from Viscum album, assembly GCA_963277665.1. Classification (NCBI taxonomy): domain Eukaryota; kingdom Viridiplantae; phylum Streptophyta; class Magnoliopsida; order Santalales; family Viscaceae; genus Viscum; species Viscum album. The sequence continues at coordinate 1,349,553,835 of OY728132.1, forward strand.
TCCTAAAAAATGATTTTATAGATTTTTTGAAAAAATAATACAAATAATTTTTGAAAAATATAGAAAACTTAAATTAAAAAAATATCTTCTTTTTTGGAATGAACATGTAAATATTATCATAGAGTTATTTTTTGGGACTTTTAAAAAAGTTAATTTTTTGATGAATAGTGGAAAATACTGTTATTTACTAAAAACTGCATTTTTGTTTAAAGAATTGATAAAGTTTAATTTTATTTTAAAGTGGTCTAAAATTTAAAATTAACTAAATTTTATTATAATTAGGAAAATATTTTTCATTTGAATCAATTTCATATAGAATTTTTATATAGAAACTTTTACAACATTTGAAAAATTTCTCTTTGCAAAACCGCTTTTCCATCTCATATATGGGATTAATCTAAAATTAAATACTTCCTATTAAAAGATTTTAATTTTATATAATTCATTATACATTTTACATAAGAATAATTTATATTATATAATAATATCATAATAATTTTTGGCCATAAATATTAATAAAGGAAATAAAAATTAATTATCACCTTTAATGTTAAAATGGGGATCTGTGTGTTACATGCACTTGTGTTAAAATTAATTTTTCACAAAAGAATAATTTTTATTTAATTAATTTTATTAAAATTTTAAAATAAGTGGTTAAATATTAAATAATAAGGATCATTTTATTTTTATTCTTAAATGTTAAATCTCTAAGGTAAAAAACGTTATAAGTTACAATAGTGAAAACTAAAATGGAAACATTACGAAAACAAAAAGGCTAAGGAATAATAAGTTCAATTTTTTTTATTTTTTTGTCTTTTCAAGAAACTTTTATCCCTAAACTCTATTATGTATCTATTTTAGAGGATATTGGGGTGATATTGATCTCCCATTATGGAATAGATTTGGGTATTTATAAAAATACCACTCATCCCCCATTATAAATGGACACCTCCTCCACTCACATATTCATACCTATTAATCCATTTAGATCAACCAAAAAAATAAAAATCCCTCCCCGAAAACCTTATACATGTTCTCGGGATGAATGTAATACCAAAATACCAACCCTATGGTCCATAATAAGAGATCCAAAGGTGGTTGTTCTAAGTGAATGTAATTGTCTTCACTAAATTATTTCTTTTTAATTGTTCTCTTACCACCGTAATTAATTTCCTATTAATTAAAATATATTAAAAAGTATAAAAAATTATATAAAATTTTATTATTTTTATAAAATATTCAGTATCCATCTACTCTTCTATAGAATGGAAAATGAAAACATCGATCGTTTGTACAATAGACTACCAACTTGCGAACAGATGTAATTAATTTTCCATCACCACCTCTCATGGATAGATATAATGATATATTTGATGTTTATTTATTATATCTATGATATTATTATACTTATTTAATTAAATATCACATATAAATTCTAAATTTTCAATCCATGTGAATACGATAACTTCTCTCATGTGTACAATGAACTACCACAACGCAAAGCAACACAGATCATTCTTCACTTACGCTTTACAAGGAAACTAATATGAATATATTTAATGAATATATGTGATAAAAATTAAATAAAAAAATTTATATAGTTTTAATATATTATTTATATTTCAATATTTTCATTCGTAAAGAAAATGGAAATAGAATTCATGATTACATACGACCTACCCTCTCCATGAATGGTGTAATTCATTTTCTATATATAAATTTTATAGATTTACTTAAATACATATATAATGAATATATAGGAATATTTTATCATGGATAACATTATATAGATTATGTATCCATGATCAAAGTAAAATGATGAAAATACCTAAGCAAAACATGCCTGAAAAAAGCAGTTATTACCTATAACAAGATTTTAACAATGAACTGCTAATAAACAGGTAATTAATGGTTATAAGTGAATCTTGTATGGTATGATATATATAATTTTTTTCTAAAATTTATTGATAATAAACCTATATTGATTATACATGGGTTAAATGTGTATAAAGGAAGTCGAGACCTAAGGTAAGGAATTTTATTCTAACTTTCATTTTGTGTGTGACGCATGCCAATTCATCATCTGTTTATTTTATATTGATTATATAATTACCATGAAGGTATTTTTTATTATTATCCTTATAATTATTAGGATTTACATATCCATTTAGGACCTCTCTTTTATGCTGCTTATAGTACAAAATTTACCAAAGTGGTACGGGATATTTTTCACAACATACCTTCTTTGAGACATATGTTTTGTTACACAACTATTGTATTTTATGAGAATTTTAAACTACTACATTACCATGTTATATAATGTATTTCCTTATATTCTTGATATTTAATGTTTCATATGTTTTTATTTTTTAATGGGGCTTATGATTAAAAAGACCCAAAGTGGTCAATGTTTTATGTTGAAATCTAATTAAATATAGGTATTATTTATGATTAAGCTTCTAATAATGAAATATTATGATCAACCTCTCATGAAACCTGTGTATTTTATTATCAATAGGTTATTTATTGAGAATAAATTTTTCCCTTCATTTTTATCTGTTAAAGTATTAAAGTGATGAAAATAGTTTTTTTTAACATCTTTATTTCTCTCTTTGGTCGAAAACACTTTTTCATCCATATACATATTTTATAAAAATTATTTCAAAAATATTTTATCATTATAGAAAATATTTATTAAGGAAAATTTTACCCAGGTTTTTCTTTATAATTTTTTTAAAAATGATTTAAATTATCCTTGAAGATTCCTTTATAGGTTTTCATTATTATTTTAAAATAAAAGGATTTTTATACTATTTTATAAACTTTTAACATAAAATTTTAGCTTTCAAAGAATGATTACTTTACTCAAGAAAAGCTCTATGTTATTTTTCATTAAAAAAAATCTATCTAAGATGATATATTTTTATATTACTTAAATTTTACTAGGAATATGATCCAATGATACCATCCTTATTCTTTCTCAATATAATTTATTATTATTATTATAAATTTTCATGAAAGCCATTTATTTCCCATGGTTTATACTATGATAAAGTTTTTAGGAACAGAATTTCATTTTCACGGGTTATGATATGATGGATGTATTTTGATCTTCTAGAACACCAATGTATGTATTATGTTATGGGTTATGCCTATATCTCCCAACAATTCAATGGTTAGTGCTTTATATCTACTGAGGGTAAAATGGGATACAAGTTAAAAGTCTTGATTCATAATGGAAGACATTCCAATAGGTTTGATCCATAATTGGAAGCTAAAAAATTGTCTTGATATATAACTAAAAATATGTTATGAGGCATGATCAAATATGTTTGATGGTCTTTCTAGTTAACCTTGACAAATTAAATCATTTTAATACATATGTTGTTTCTAAACATTACTTACATAATATTATGGTTTATAAATTATGATGATTTCACAATTTTATGAATCATGTTTTTTGGAATCATAATTATTTATTCCATTACTAGTGTTTATGATCTATGATAGGTTGGGTATAGATTTTTTATTTTTTTTCAAAATGTTATCCCATTATTCTTATATTATGACTTCATATGATCATAATATGATATATCCCATGTTTTTACTATCTGGGCATCTGATTTCATACTTCATAATGTTTAATTTCCTCAGGTTATAAAGAAATGTTTCTAGTAGGTTATGTTTTTTAAGAGTAAAAATTGGGAATATATTTATGTGATATATTGAATATATTTCAATAAATAAGAATTTTATATACCAAGTCCCCAAATCTACTAAACCATTCTAGTCTTTGGGTATGTATTTGAGATTTTTTTTGAATATTATTCTATAAAGATGTGATATTTATGTATGAGAAACTTGGGACATTACAATTATATATTAAATATATTTGTAAAGGGCATTGATGATTTTTCATTATCATATGATCATTTTTTTAAATTGGACGAGTATTTTTCTCAATAATTTTTCACTTGGTAATCTCTAAGAAGGAAAGTAATGAGCATAGACCTATCACTAGGAATTCCAGATAGTGTATGTTTAATTGGTAATTTCTATCTATGGACTTGTGTATTGGTACTTAGACATGGGATTGTTGTTAATATATATCCAAAACAATGTTTTTTATGTATTGATAAAAATTGAAGTGACATATGATGGTAGTTATTTAGGATACATTGGTTTCACCATAAATTATATGATATTAATTGAATAAGTAAATAAAGGATGTTTCCCTTATGAGTTGATGGAATATTATGTCTCTTACCCATTCATTTAAATGTAACAATATGATTAAATCCATGTCTATGGTATTTCATCAATAATTTTATTTTAAGGAGATGAAGAAAATTAATTAAGAATATTGGTTTACCACACAATTATGTAACCTAATTGATGAGATAAATAAAAAATAAAATTATTTTACTACTAAACATTTATATAAAATTGTTTTCATAATAATGTAAGCTTTTTTCTTTATGGGATCCTTATTGTATTGCTAGACATTGATCCTATAATTTATAAAAGTTTAACTAATTCCACTAGAAAAGGGGCCTTGAGGGTCACACACAAAGTATATATGGAATATCAATTAAAATATATTTGAATTTTATATTAAGAATAAATATTATTCTGATTTTTTGGAAAAATAATTATTCATGTTATGTTGACCACATATATTCAATAACCACTTACCTGAGTTTAGAAAATACATGAGTTGAATAATATATAAATTTTCTTTAATTAGTTAAAATAATATTTATTTATTTATTCATTGAATAAATAATATTAAAATATTTATTTATATAAAAAAATTATTTTTTAAGGTTAGATAATTGTAAATGACTAGAAGGCCATGTAAATGGCCTAATAGAAATGATATTTGTTATTTAATATCATTTAAATAAATATTGTTTAATTTTTTTAATAAATAATATTTAAATATCAACAAATTAGCACAAGTGATGGAATATAATAATATTTTTATTTTAATTATTTGGTAATTTGATGAATTTGAATAAAAAATTTATATATAGGCTATTGTGTAATTATTAAATATTTTAACACTAAGTATATATTCTCATTTATATAATTTTTAGGAGGTGTGATTGTTATTGTGTATAACTAATTATCTCAATATAAGTTTCTCAATACCAAAAGAAACTCTCTATAACTATCTCAATAATTAAAATTGAAAATCGACCACCTCCATCTCTATAATTAAGGAATAAGTGAAGAAATATTCTAGGACTACAAGATTACTTGTTATGATAAATGGAGAATAATGCAATTAACTTTGTTCCATCATGCTAACACTTGGAATACAAGTGGTGATGCTACAAGATTCATGTAAAACATGTGAATATCACTAGAGAAATTATATTTTGGATTCATCACTATAATGATGATATTAGAGGGGATATTTATTTGATCATTAAGAAAAAATAGCATGCAGTGGTAATTATTGTTATAAATTAATTATAACCAAAATGTAAAAAAAATCTTCTCTAAGAATATTTTGGGGTTTCTTTGTCATGTTATTATAAATTTACCCATTTTAAAAGTTAAAAAAATTATTATTAACTTATCCAACCACTTTTGATGTTCCCTGAAACCTTTAAGTGGTATCTAAGTGTTCACATTATAATTTATAATTAATATCTAGTTTTCTTAGAAAATTGTTCATTTTTAGTTTTTCATTATTTTAATTTGAGTTTCTAGATAATACCTTTATACACAACTATATGACCAAAAACATTCCAATAAAAAATAATTAATTTTAGAGGTTCTCGTCTCAAAGTGTCAAGGAATATTGGCTATAATAAAAAGTTACATGATGTGTAACTGAAATAACACATCATGTACCCTTGATCAACAACACAATCAAAGTCCATGGAAGTAATCAAAAACTATGTGGGGGTGGGTACACACTTCCATTACATTCCATATATTAACTTCTAGTAATCACAATTTTGGATAATGAATACATATCATTCAGTTTGGGTACATGCCATGTAACTCTGCGAAATTTTCCCTACATAAGTCAAGGAATCCATTTGAAAAAATTACACTGAATATAATTATAACATATCACCTACTAAATGAAATTCAATAGAAATTAAATAAAATGATGTAAATGCAATTTAATAGAATGTACACATCATGGGACATGTGATTAACCATGTGAGATGCATATTTAATCCCTAGGTGTGTAGTATAGGTGGAAAATAAAAAATTACATGGTCTCAATCTGGTTATACAAACTATGTAACATAAGCCAACTCATACAAGGAACATATTGAGATAATCATTTAATATGAGTTGAAAATGTTGGAAAATTAATTAATTAAATAAAATAAAAACTAGTAAACTTTTAGTTGGTTCTATATGCCAGGTAACAGGGTTTTATTACATAAGGTACACAGGATTCATTTTCATATTATCAAGTGGAATTAAATTCTTTAACAATTTTTTCCGTGTTATTCTAAAAATAAATGGTGTCTATGGTTTTTATTAATTTAACACACATCATGGGAATTTCTTGTAGTACACATTGTATATATTCATGGCATATTGTGTGTTTATACACATTATGTGGACTCTATGGCTTAACCCATGAAATAAAATGACATTTAATATTGTGATATATAGGTCATTTAAGTACGCCATGAATGGAAAGGACTGTATATAGTGTTAGTCACACACTATATCGATTAATATTACATGTCGTGTAGGTTTTAAAGTATAGAAATAGTTTTAATCAGTGGAAAAGGGATTCACATAATGTTTTATCTAGTAAAATCCATATATATTAAATTCTTGACCCAACTTAATCTTACTAGGAGTGTAAATATTGTTTACCTATTTAGTACATTCTATGTTTTATTTAATTTTAAATTATAGTTAATTTATATAATTTTTAAAAAAATCCCATAGGAAGAAAATATCAAAGATAATTTAGATATATAATTATGAAAAAATATATACAATTAATTAATATGATGTTTAATTTATTAATTTAATAAAATTATATTCATTAAGAATGAATAGAAATGAAGGATATAAATTAGTTGTTGCATACTGTGAATGACCATGATCTTGAAAGACTAGTGTATGTGTTCAGTTTTTATTTATTTACTTATTTATCACATTTGGTTTTCTATAGGATTTATTACTAAATTAAATATGATGAACAAAAAATCATCCCTTCCACCACTATTATGTATTATGATGAATGTCCAAGGATTATTTATGAAACCCTAAATGCCTAGTTCAGTTCACCTATGAGTGAGTAAAATAATGTAGATGATGGAGCTCCATGAATGGAGGGATGGTTAAATACTGAGTTTTTGTGAAACAATCCAAGGAGATACAATGATTTATTAATGAATGGTGCAACTTGATCTAGATATCAGGTCAATGACATTCCCACATATATTCATGGTTATTTAACATTCCACATGATAAACCAACCAATAGTTAAATAAACATGATCATATCTTTTATTTATTATATTTTTCTATGTATTGTTATCTATTTATGTGATTAATAATTATTTTATGATTAAACAAGATCACATAATGTAGAAAAATAAAAATCATATAATTTCAAATAAAATAATGTTATAATGTGAAAATTAAATTATCTGATGTGGTTATCTAATTATATAAAATCCATTTAATATTTAAAATAATGTAAAATTATAAAATAAAGAATATTTATGAAAAATTTATTTGAAATCACAATTGTAAATATTATGTTTGATAACACCTTCTCTATTCTACATTAAAATACACCAATAGTTAATGTATTGGTTAGGCCAAACTCACTGGTATTTCTCAATTATTAGAGAGCCCTAATAAAGATAATGGGTTGAAATAACCAAATTGGTATAAAGGGTTATGACCAATGTATACTTAATAAAATTCTCAAGAAAGTGTAAAGAAAATATATGTTTATAATTCTAGTATTAGAGAGTCCACTAAACAGATCAAGGAACAACTTATTAATAATTATATAAAGGCCACCTATAAAAATAATTTTGTGTAATTTTCAAGGGTAATGTTTGTGTTTTGAGAAGGGAAATATGGATACTTTCCATTAGAATATCGATTCAATGGTATAGTTCAAACCAAATGGGGAGCACTATTCGGTTTAGATAAAATAGTGGGAGGATAATAAAATTAATTTTTGACATCACACTTGGTAATCAAGATAAAGTACTAAAATATGATTTTATTTATTATAGAAAATATAATTTCTCTCGACCATGAAATTTTATTTGCAATCTATATTGGAGAAATATAATCTCTCAACTAACTCTAACTTAATAGATTCATAGAGGTGATTGAACATCATACTATTCCAAGAGATAAATTTTAACATTAAAGAGTATCCAATTCATTTAGATCCATCTAACTTAGAATGTGGGGATCATAATTCTATATTAAAGAAACCAATGGATTGTGAATTGGATATAAAATTCATCATGTTTCATCCATGATTATGACATTAAAAATCATAATTCAGACATGTATTAATACACCATATTGTCTCATCTCCATTATATTTAGTTGGAGAAAGAAAAATATGAGAGGCATGATATCTCCGTGGAACTCTTTACATGTATGTTTAGATATGGTGCTCCATATTGACTTCAGGTTATAAAGAGGATTGGATACATTGAGTGTTTAGAAATTATATATTTCAAGCTACCCAAGGAATTTTGTATGGACATAATGCTCACCTAGAGTCCTTAGAGATTCTCATGCATTATTTTGAATTTTAGTAGGAAAAATATAATGAAGACACTCTCAAATATCTTGATTCTAAATCTTTATACATATAATAATATGAATCATAAACAATAATATGGTCTTTATAGATTATAATAGGAAAGTAAAGAAAAATATATATAAGATTAACTCGAAGTCTATGGAACCTTTACACCACCCTTCCTAGAGGAGAAAGACAAAGAGACATAGTAACAATCTAGATGTGATGTGTTTTTCTTATGAAAAGAAATACCAGTGGGAAAAGAGACATATACAATAAAGAATTAAGGAGAAGCTTCATGTGTGTTAATTATTGAGTGTAATATGTACATTTATTCAAATTTTGAATTAGTTACATATTTTAGTCCTTAAATTTTTATCCAAATATAGGATCCAAGTTGATTATCTAAAATTACCAAACATGAGGTGGATCTTTGAGCTTCAAATTGAGTTAGGATGGTTATGATGACTATTGGAGACTACCATCTCACACAATTGATATGATTTTTTCAAGTTTGAAATAATTTTAACTATGTTCCCAGTGTGTAAAGGAACATAATATTCATGACTATATTGGATATGGATGGATTTATTTTCATGTCTATAAATTAGATCATACACTCATATAAATATATCATATGTTATATGAACACACATTTCAATAAAGGTATTTATGTACCAAAGTATTAAAATCAAGTGTTATAAATTGAAATTGAATCAAGTTCACATGACTCATCTAACACCCAATTATGGGATCATAAGATTATTCATGTAAATGAGAATCATTCTATAATGTTACAACAATAAGTATATTTAGATTATTTTGAACTAAAACCCATCATTAAATGTCACACTTTTTTATAAAAAAATAATAACCAATTATCCACTTAATGAAAATGTATAAAGCGTTATAGAGCTTCTATAATTAATTCATATATATGAGTATGGACCTTTTACAATAGAATCTAGATGTGGATACTCTTACTTCAAAAAAACTTACAAATAAATTTAGTAGATATGTATATTTCTAATTAATAAGTTATAAGTATGTTTCGTTTTAGAAATTTAAGGAATTAAATAATTAAGTAGATAATAATATTTATATAATGATATATAAACTTCATTCAGAAAATGGTAGGAATTATCTTAACTAATATTTCATTGATTATGTAAAAATATATCAACTCCATCTTCCTTATACACAATAAGAAAATGGTAACAATTATAGGGGGAACTTCACCTTGTTTGATATGGTGAGATCAAGAATGAGTCATGAAAGTTTTACAATATTATTTTAAGGATGCACATTAAAAATTATAGCACATAAATAAAATTGAATTCCAACTAAATATGCGAGTATAATTCCATACACGTTATAGTGTGGTAAGAAATTAGTTTTTTCATATATTCATATGTGGGGTTGTGATGAATTTGTTATGTCTTTTTTGGGAAACAAACTAGCATCATAAGGAATAAAGTAAATCATTATATGATGTCCTAATGAAACTAAATTATTATATATATAAAATACCATAGATAAAATTGTCTTTGTAAACTGACATCCCACATTTCATAAAAGGGAATACATCTCCAAAATTGATAGTGGGATCAAGGTAGTCATTGAAAAAGTTTAAATCTCATGTTGTGAAACAGTTTGTATAGAAATTCAAAAGTCCTAGTAGAATAATTTACTCTAGAGACACAAGTATTGCATTGGATAATAAGATACATTTGATAATTAGTTAGATATGGTTTTGTATTCATTGATTCAAGTGACGCGTTATTAATTAAAGATGATGAATCTCTATTATATATAGAAATAGTAAGCAACTAATATATTACAAAGTGGAAATAATACATGATATCTAAAATGGATTCCATGTACCAGAAAAAAATTTGGGGTTTGGTAGATCCACTAATTTATGTAAATCATGTTTCTTGGAAATAGGTATTTAAGAAGATGTTGGAATTAGATGGTAAATTCAGAACATATAAATCATGAATATTGGATAATGGGTTTAGAAACATCAATTCTTGGGCTGTGATGAAAAATTTTCACTAGTAGTAATGGTGAAATCCATTAGGATTATAGTTTCTAGAGTATCTTACCATGACTGCACTACATAAAAAATATTTTTAATAGTTTATTAATGATAGTTATATATATATATATATATATTCCATGAATTGCAGAAAATGAAATTTAAATCGAAATATTGGTGGTGGTGTTAAAAATCCATTTCTGCTCAATTATTAGTGGTAGTTTCCTAATAAATCACTACGAACTTAGAATTTTGAAGTGCTTTTTTAAAAATGTTTCTAATAAAAGGTTAGTTTCATGTGACCTTCCATTATTCCAAATAAAACCTATCCCCTCCAAAAACTCACCCCCCCCCCCCCTCCCCACTTGAGTCCACCTCCACATCGACCTCTTTGACCCCTGTCACCATCCTTTTTAAACTCTGACCTCAATCACCTCTTCACTAACCTAATCCACCATGTGACCCACTTCCCCTTATCTCTTTGACCTCATCTAAAACTAAACATAGTATAGTATTAACGGAAACAATCTTATCTACCCTATCACAATAAAAAAATTCCATAATCTCTACCACCTCATCACATACCTACAAGTTGCGAGCTCCACTCCACCCTCCCTCCCAACATCTGCAATAACTCACATAAGAAAGAATCTATCATTCATAAAGTAATCTATATTAAGATAATATGAAAAATTTAATAGTTTTCTTGATTGATTATGTTAATGTACTATTTTTTTCAAAAATTTCAGTAGATTTAATTTTCATATTTTTTTAATTATATGTTTACATAATCAATATTTTCATTTGTTAGTGTCAATATGTGTACAAAATATTAGGTGTGTGGGTAGGGTTATGCAATGATTCAATCTAATTTTTTCCTCTCATATGTATGTCTATTAGTCCCTATAGATATTAAATATTAAATTTTATTATAATATATTATAATTTTATACTTTTATTAGTAGTTTTATATGAGTGTTATATTAATTATATGTTATATTTTAAATGTGTTTTCATTTCACTAATATGTTGTATATAATTTTTATATTTATTTCATAGAAGTACAAAAAATGGAAAAAATGTTGATTAATATTTTTCGAAACACTCCTCAATATCATAAGGTGTTAGATATATTTTAACATATTGAAAATGAAAATGATTCATTTTGTGGAAGAATAAAATTTACATGTCCTACTTGTAAATCTATATGATGGTTGAAATGGAATAATGTTTAAAAACACATGATATGAAAATAATTTTATATTGTATATTTGTAATGGATTTTATATGGGTAATCAAACATTACAAAAACAAAGATCTTTGTACAACCTAATAATCCTCAAGACACTACCCCGGTAGTAAAGAATGAATTTTAGAACCATTTTATTGAAACTTTAGGGAGAATAGAAGAATAATATAAAGATCATAACATGTTAGTAGAATATTGTTTTGATTGTATATAAATTAATATATATGATAAATTAATTGAGAGATAAAATGAGTTTTATGAACTTATAAAATATATAAATCAAGAGTTATATGATGATTGTCAAAAATATTAAAATTTTCACTTTTAATTTAATTGTACAATATCAAGTGTTTTTGAAAAATTAATAATAAATAAATGTCCATGATAATAGATGTTCTACATTAGGTGTGTGACAAATCTATGAGATGTGAATAATTTTAGGATATGAACAAAGTTATTAACAATTTGGATCTCAGTTTCACCATGATAAATGAATTTCCTCAGGAATATAAGTTATATTCAGGAGAAGACTCGGACAGAGAGGTGTGTAAAAGTTGTTATACATGTATATGAAAATAAATGGACAACGATAAAAGATTCAATGAACATGATACTATGAAAAATAAGATAAATAAAAATCCCATAATCGTTATATGTTACTTTCCTTTGAAATATTGAATTCAATGATAATTCACATCATTTAAAACCACAGTGCAGATGGCATGGCATGCGATGAAAAAAAATTGACCAATTAATGTTTCATCAAATAGTTTTAGTGGCATGGAAATATTTCAATTATTTATAGAAACATTTCTCTATTGACCATAGTAATGTGCATTTAGTATTGATTAATGATGGATTTAATCCATTCACAACTTTAAGTACAAGTTATATTATATGGTGAGTTATTTTGATCTCATAGAATCTGCATCCATATACATTAATGAAACAAACATATTTTATTATTTTGATGATTATTTTAAAAAAAATCTATATAAATGATATCAATGTATAACTTTAACTTCTTAAATATAAATTGATGCATGTATGAGACTATAGTGTGGATAAAAATTATGTGTCAACTAAAAATATTGAAATTCATGGTACACTCATGAGTACCATAAGTGACTTTCTAGGATATTTTAATATTTCAATTTGGAATAAACACACCTATATAGGATATCTAGTTTTTAGCATTTATTTCAACTATAAAATTTTTATCTATTGTATAAAATAGTATTTAATTTGATAGAATCAATTCCATAATGAATGTAGATATTTTGATTTAATAATTCACTATTTCTTGTACAAAATTACTTAACCCCATGAATTATCTAGGAAATAAAATTTAACAAAATTACAAACTATTATTGAATAATATGAGATAGTCTATTAGTTAACTTATTGTGGGAAAATAATTAAACCCAAATCAGATTGAATTGGAACACAATAATATAAGAAATATTTTTTTTTCATACTCCTATATTGTGAACATCATATGTTATATTATAACCTTGATGTTATGTAGATTGAGAATAATTTGTGTTATAATGTTCTTATAATGATACATAATGAGTATGGAAAAATGACACATTTTAATTCTAATAAATACTTAGAATAAATGAATATAAATTAAGATATATGGTAAATGAGAATGAGAAGTATCCTATAATAATTGTTTCATTTAATAACCATAAAAAATATATATTACTTAAAATACTTAAAAATATAAATTTATATTATGATTATTCTAGTAACATTTCAATATGGGTTGGCTTAAACATCATAAAATACATAGACTGTAAATTCATAACTCATACATTTTGATGTAGTACCTAATACTATTAGTATTGTGAAACTTTTACCTGATAAAGAAATATGGTAACAAACCTAGCCCTAGTAACCCGGATATGGTGCTAACTTTAATACATTTGAATAAATACAAAGGTGTAAAATAAAAAATTATCGTTCAGTTTAATAATTTTAGAAAACTATTACATAAATGATAACCATTTTACATTGGAAAAATAAAATAATACATAACAAAATTAAATTCCCAATATTCTTGAAACGCATTCAAAGGATTCATCTTCAAAACCTATAGAGAGGAAAAAATAATGGAGAAGTCAAAGGCTCTGTATAGGTTGTGCATCATGAAATATATCATTAATAAATAATAATATTCTAAATGGAAAGGTAAATAACTAAAAAATCCATTTAATCAATAACATGAGCATGAAATAAGGCATAATCAATATAGACCGGTATCTAAGTGAACACCCTTGCCATTTAATCAATAAAAAGATAATTAACTACATCCAGATATAATATCAATGAAAAAAATATCATTGATAATAATAAAAAATGCATTTTAAATTAATTAAATTCTTAATTATTATATTTAAATGTCTCTTACATTATGATACCTCTACTATTAAAAAATTTCACAAGTGTGTTTAAAACTATGAGTAAAACCCCATCTGATTTGGCCATCTGATTTTTCTCATGATACCTAACAATGAATCAAGTGGATATCTATAACAAAGAACCACACAAAACTAAATTTACAAGGTATTATTCACATATCTTATAATATATTTAATTCATGAATCAATATTCCCTAGAAATAAATATATGTATTGAGTAAAGGGTGTAGGTTTTTTATTATTTTTATTGCCAAACAAATAACTTTTAAAGTGAAACCCATATGTAAAAGTGGTATATATTTTAAGAAATAATTGAATAAATTAGATAATAATATTAATATTTACTATAAATTTAGTTTCTAATGAAAAATAAACATAAGAAAGTTATTTTTTCAAGAGAAACTAAACAATCACAAAAGAAAGTGAGAACATAAAAATACATTTTTACCTCTTTGGTTACTTGTAGACTGTAAAATATTGAAGAATAAACTTGAAGAAAAACACTAATCATAATGAATAAATATTAATTTAATTTGAATAAATCAAAAGGGTATTATATACATCACATAAAATTAAATAGGTGCTTACTAACAAAAATGTAACAATGAAATGGAAATTGAGACAAAATCCCCTACCTCATGCTTTCCTTTAGTTAAAATTTCATTAAAGTCATGGATAACTTTATTATGAATGTTATTAATTTATAAATAAAAAATAATTTTAATTTTAAAATCATATATGATCTTATTATAACATTTTACCACCAGGTGGCTATTAATATTTCATTATTTTGGGAGTTAATTGACTTAATTTCTCATGCATGTTTTTTCATGAATGTTCTAGTACATTTATATAGAATACAAATAAATCATATCTATAATGATAATAATTTTAAAAATATCATATTGACTTATTTGATACATTATTATAACTATTCATAATATTTGATCCGGGAAAATAAATTGCATCTCTTCGTGGTGATGGTTGGTCGTATATACCCAGGAGTAAGGATATGATTCCCTTAACAGGTGAAAGGGTAAGAAATTTTTTGATGTATTAATTTTATATAATTTATATAATTTTATACATATCACATATATTCATTATATATATCCGTAATAACTTCTATGTAATGAGTAAGCGAAAAACAAATCACTTCACTTCACGAGGGGGTAGTCCGCCTCACACAAGAGCGAGAATATCATATTTTAAATAGAATGTAACATAAGATGGTATATTTGATATTAAAATTAAATAAAAATAAAAATATCCTAAATATAACATCAATGTGTTAAATTCGTCATTATATCTATCCTTTTAAGCTGGTGATGGATAATGAATGACACTAGTTCATGAATTGGTAGACCGTCATACGCACAATAAACAAGTTAGTTTCACATTTAATGGAGGATAATATAAATATACGTTTCTAACATAACATAATTAAATATAATTATATGAAATACACTTATGATATTATATAATAATGTTTTAAAAATATTTTAATGAGGTGGAATAAGAAACAAAATAAAAACTCTTGTTTAAGAACATTTCCTCTTCTTCAAACAAATTCATTATTTATGCACCGAATCTATCCTAGGTTAGATTTTTTATCAAAACAAGATATCTTGGATGTTTTTAGGAAATTAATAAATTAATTTTGATAGGTATTTTCTAAAAAAAATGGATTTTTAAGTGTGAATATTTGAGGATATGTGTGGCCTTTTATTAGTGGGGGAGAAGACATACTTGGATTTGTTTTAAAATAATCAATATCAACAATGGTTGTCTCATTATAAAAGTCTCAAAAAAACGGGTCATTATATCCCCTTATATGTTATAAGATGCGAATATGTATATAAAATTGGTGTTTCACAAGTTAGGAAGTCATTTTAACCCTTAACCTTTTATTTTAGCCCATGGTAAATCAGTTTTTATCTTGACAATGATAATTAATTTTTACTACTTTTACTATTCATAATGGTTAAAAAAATATGTTGAAATTTTTAGAAAATAGAAATTATTATAATTAAATATATGGAATCCATTATTTCAAATTCAATTCAAATATTTTTTAGATTCCAATTTATAATTATACCTATAGTTGTGAGGAAAAACAGGTTTCCAAAGATAAAGTTCTCATTAGTGTAGATTTTTTTAATATAAAAATTAATCAAAAAATTTATTATAATAAAATATATTATATAAATTATAATATTACATATCTAATTTTACTTTAAAATAAATTCAAAAAGTAATTTAACTATTTAAATATTTTAAATGAAAAGACTGTTTTCAATAATAACATTATTTTTCCAATTCATAGAAAAATTAAACACTTAAAAAATATCCAAAAAACCACCCTAAGTTAATTTTTATATTATTATTTGAAAAATATATTTAATTTTATCAGCAAAATTTTCTTAAAGTGTCAAAAAATATAATTTAATTATAATTTCACAAGAAGCTACGAAATTGTTTTCTTTGAAAAAAATATAGTTTTTAAAAAAACATTTCTTTTACTTTAAAATGATTATTACGTTATTTATAAAAATAATTACCTTAATTTTTATAATATATTTAGTCTTATTCATACACAAAAAATAAAAACATGGTTAAATGGTAATTTTTAAATAAAATTTAATAGATTATCATATTTCATTTACACCTTGTGTTGTGTGCATCGTAAGTTATCTAAGAGATAGAAATTATTTAAAATGAAATAAATATGAAAGTATAGGTGTGTCACATTATTCCATCCTATAAAATTCATCATTAAAATTTCATGTATATAACCATTTAAATAATTTAGGGTGGTTCTTCTTCATAACATTCTCTAGCTCCCACATTACTTCCTCCATTTTATGATTTCTCTAAAGTACCATAACCGGTTGAGTCATCCAATTCCCCAATACTTGTTCTAAAGTATTAAAAATCTATATAGTTTATTCATATTAAGATATATAAAGTTCTAATTCTAATTCATCATGTTTGATTACATGTTTTGTTTTTGGAATGTACTTCCTTAACAATGATATATGGAAAACATTATGAACTTTTGAGAGACTTAGTGTAATTTCCATGAGATAAGTCATAGCTCTAATTATTTCAAGGATTTTAATGGTTATAATATATCTATGGATCCTCGTTATATTCTTACAAAACTATATTACATCCTTCCATGGATATAATTTCAAGAAAACATAATCTCCCATATGGAATTTGAACACCATCCTCTAATTGTTTCCATAACTCATTTTCCTGCATTGAGCTAATTTACTATGATCCTGGATTTTCATTACCTTTATTTTTTTTATTAAAAAAGTTCAAGTCCAAAAAATTGTCTCTCACCACCTTCATCCTATGAACTTTTATTACAACATCTCATTCAATGTATTTCTTCATTCATTGCCATTTTATTATTTGAATGGAAATTATTGTCATAGGAAAACACTACCAAAGGTAAATACTAATCACACATACATTGAAACATAAGTGATCTTGAATTCAACATGTATTCAATTATATGAATAGTACTTTTATATTTTCCATCAGTTTCAGGAATGTATGAATTGATCAAATGAAGCACAATATCAAGATCCTCTTGAGGATGCTTCGAGATTTTTGAGGTAAAATAGGGATCACAATCAGAAAAGATCGAAATAGGTGTATAATTATGTCTTAAAACTTCATTAATATAGATTATTACAGTGATATAAATAATAAATCATATTGAATCATTATTTCTATGATTCTTTGGTAGTCCTATGAAAAATTCCATAGTACTATCATCCCATTTCCATATATGAACAGGAAGAGATTTCATGACTCCTATAGAATATTTTCTCTCATTCACAACCTATTGAAAAACCAATAATCTAAATAAATAGTCTAAAAATTTCCCTCTTCATTTTATCCAACAAAAAATTATCCCTCAAATACCTATCCATATTTTTACTAATACGGTGTATAGAGAAATTCAAGCAATGATCATCATTCAAAAATTCCCTTTTAGAATAGGTATAGATGAAACACATAACCTCATTCCAAATTTTAAAACTCCATCTTTAGAAATGATTTATACTAATTTCCAATCATTCACAACTTTAATTTTCTTCTAAAAGTTATAATAATCCTATTGATAACTTTTTATATTTTCTAAGAAATATTGTTTCACAATCATTTGAAAAAGGTGTGATTTCTCATCTTCCTTAATAATTCCCATTTCCATTTTCACTATATCTATGAACATAGAATCCCTATCAATCCTCATATTGTTCATAACTCCATAATATTTCCTAATCAATGTATCTCATTCTTTAGTTTAATTTTGTGGGAGTTATTTTATTAATCAATCATAATCCTTGAGTATCTAGATCTATATCTTTTATCTCATACGGATGTCTTTCTATGAAAATATGAATTTTAGTATTTTACGATCTATTTATATCTCATATATTTCACCACAGTGATAATGTATCCATATCTTTAAATCAAATATTACATCTACCAACTCAAGATCAAGGGTTGGACATTTATATTCATGAGACTTGAATTTCCTTGAATCATATACAATAACATTATCTTGTAGCATTTAGAAACAATAAAGTCCCTTCTTTTAGTAATCACTATATATAACGAATGATACTTTTCCAAATGTTAGATTCAAAATTACAGCATTGAAAAATCTCATAATCAGCTCAATAAAATATTCTTCATATTCCTTCAGGATAACAAACTTTACCCCTTTACATGAAATCTTGGGTAATAGTTATCTAATTAGGAAAAATGCTAAATGAATCCTAGAGAGTAACATTTTGAATCCATGAAACCATATACCTTTATTATCTCCATTGCTATATTCCATTATCTGAATACCTTTGTCTTTATAGGATCAACTGAGATTCCATGTTTGAGACAATATATGCAAAAAAGATACCACATAAAGCCAAAAAATGCACTTACTAATTTTCACATATAACTCTTTTCTTAATAAGTGTATTAAGAGTAATATTCAATTTATTTTCATGATCCTTGTATATTTTATAATAATCTGGGATATCATTAATGAATACCACAATAAAATCATCAAGATATTCCTTGAATATTTTGTTTATTAGATCCAAAAAACAGAAGGTAAACTAGTTAATACAAATGTGATTACTATAAAATCATAATTTCTATACATCATTAATAATTCTTTCTTTAGAATTTATTACATATTTAATCACAATAGATAATCCCCTGAATGAAGATCAATCATTGAAAAATATCAGTCACAATTAAGTTGATTGAATAACTCATCAATATAAGGAATAAGATACATGTTCTTTATATTAATTGAATTTGTTTCCCAATATTTAGTTCACAACCTCATGGATCAAAAATTATTCTTTATGAAGAGTATAGGGGCTCCCCATGGTGAAACAGAAGTTTTAATAAATACTATATCACATAAATCCGCAAGTTATTTCTTACCACAAATTATAATATCTAGGTGAATTCAGTAATAGAAATTTAGTAATAAAATGTGAAAAAGAAAGTTAGTGGTAACAATTAGTTTAACAAAAAAGGGAATGGATATCAGCCATTATATCTTTATCCACCAAGGGTTCACAATAATCAAGAGTCCAAAATGACCACATATTTCTTGAATCTATGATTTCTATTTTCAACAACGAATATGTGACTTTATATGTCTCTATATAAGCATGGGAGACCATTAGTTTGAGTTGCTATGTATCTTGTAGGAATTCAATCCAGTGATGAAAAAAATATAGCTCACATTCTTAGTCCTAGTCTTGAGGGAATCAACTACAATTTCAGATTCATATTGAATCCAGATATACCTACAATCATTATGGATTACATTATTAATGAAAAAAATCATAGACCAATGCTCATCTTCATACGGAATTCCAATTCCAATATAACGATAGGATATTACATTGATAAATATATGGTGAGTATGGAACATTCCTCCATAAAATGAAGTTCCTTGCATGAAATTGGAAACACCATCAATATTAACCTTGATCCATGAAGTTATCATAAGAATCCAGTGAACATATTTCAACTCTAGAGGTTTTTTGGGCCTTCTAGTAAAAACCAAATGCAGAAAAATTTAAATATTAGTAACAATATTATCCATCGCATCTATTTGGAGATTGGATTTATTAAACACATCCCTATTAATGTTAGGGATTACCACATTAATGGAAGGGGATGGTTATCAACCACCAACTTATTTCTTATGCTCATTGTAAAGGAAATAATAGAGGAATTGGCTATAAGGAGAATATTATGCACCTAATCACTAAATTATAATTTAGTGATGGATAATATAAAATTATCCCGAAAGTTTTCTGTGTATATGGAGACTAAGAAAGGAATATATATGTACTTCCAAATCTAGAGTGTAATTTTTCATCTTATGAATTGATGACATTCATTCTCTTTAGCTCCGATACACCTACATCATACTGATGCAAGCTGTTGTATGAATTTTTTCAACTGATCAGGGGCTAGTTGAATCCCATTCTGTATTCTCTAGTGGATCATGAGAATACCAAGTTGGATGAAATGTGACTTAAACTGGATCATCCAAGGATAAATATTGGTAGAATAATCACACTTTTTCATATAGGAGTCCTTGATATTAAAGTGTCTACTTCATTTTGGCATCCAAATGAATGTGTCTCTATGCATGAAAGTCTACTTCTGAATTTTAAGGAAAATAAAATGGGGCACAGTGAAACCCTGAAAATTATTACAATAGATGATATCAATGAAGGATATATGATGTATATTTTGAGGTATTTCCATAATTTCTTTGAGAGGGCCACCCAGACCAAATATAATCCAACAATTGAGGTTAGACTGTATGAAAACTATCCTTTTTTAGTTTCACCAAAGTTCATTATATAGGGATATGATAACAAGATAAATATAGGGTGTGAGATAGTTGGAATATCTATCCAAAATAATTTTATTTAACATATTTTTCATAAAATCTAGAGAATAGTCATTATAAATTAAGAAAATCCAAGTAACTCGTTCAAAAGAGAATCTTTAAAGATCCTGAGTTCCATGATGCCAAGAACCCCCCCCCCCCCCCCACACACACACACATCAATTTTAATGATGAATTCTTTTTATAAAATGGTGATTAATTTACTTTTATGTATAGATCTAGTCAATATATATTTTCTAAGCATTATTTGGAGATAATTTATGATACTTCTAGGTCATCCATAAAGTGTGAAAGACAAAAAACATAGAGGGGATCACTGAGTTGGCCAAGAAAAATATTCTATACTAGGAAATAGATTTACCATTCCATCAATATACTTGGATAATAATTCGATAATAGATGCTCTCAATGTGACATCTCATTATCTTGACCCAAAATAAGGGGACATTGGGGAAAGTGAAAGGGTGGGATCCCCTCTTCACAACCATTCTCTTAGTAATCATGTTCTTCATAGAAATAGAGACTCAATCCCAAAACAAACTGAATGACATGTTCCAACTAAAGTATTTCCCTTCCACCTATTCATATTGAAAAAAAGAGATCAAATAATAGAAATAGTTTTCTTAGAGGCCTGAATAAGGAGAAGTATATCATTATTATAAATGTTATGTGGGGAGTTAAAGAGGCTTCTTATATCCTGGTTTTTTTTAGATTCCACTATAAATAAGTTCATTAATTTATCGAGTTAAATATTCTTCATCAATGAATAATAGGAGACCAGAAAGATGAAATCCCTATTTCACACCCCTATTGTAATGGAAAAATTCTCTAAGATATCAATTAATGAGTTTTGAGATCCAATTAGAGGTAAGGATGATGATAATGATTCAGATAAATCTTTTAGAAAATCCATAATGAGGACCATAAAGATGAATCCCTATTTTAATGTCTCAAAAGCCTTAAAAATTTCAATTTTCATGGATAAGTTCCCATCCTTAAATTTCATATTCAAAAGTCTAAAACTTTCCAAATCAGTAAAATGGTAGTTTTGGATGCTTCTACCAAGGAAAAATCCAACATTATTTGCAGTTTTTATGTCCCTAATGATGCCACCCAACTAGGTCATGATGATTTTTCTAAACACTTTGGGAGTAATATTCCCAATAGAAACCATCTGTAAATCTATGATGTCAATGAAATTTTTCTTATTGTGTATTAGGGAAATAAAACATGAGTTAATCCCAGACAAAATATAGACATACATAAAAAATTGATTAACATATATGGTCAATTACTCATGTATAATATACTAATATAACATGAATATTTTTTTTTCAATCCATGAGGTCTGGGAACACTACCAATCTTCATGGAGATGGGAGCATCTTTGACCTCTACCACTAAAAGAGAAATAATGAGGCTTGGTTTGGATGTCCTCAATACAAGAGTAGATGTTATCAATCATCATGTGGTTTTTTCCACCCTATTATCATAAGAAATACATTTGAATTACTCAACCACAACATTAGATATATCACCTTAATATGTAAAGAGACAACAATTCATATTAATTTTTCTAACACTTTTCTAAGTGCTCTACTAGTGGAAGATCGTGGAGTTCCTATCACCATGATACACCCATATTACATTAAGTTGGTTTTGATCTGACCTCTCCTTCATTTTTAAGAGGTCATGTATCTTTTAAATGGATTTGATTTATTCCCTAGATAGAGTGAACGATTATGATTACCATTTTAGTAGTTGTAAAGGTGATCCTGAGCAACCTTAATGTCATCATCGCCTCTAGAACAATATTTCCTACTCCATTATCTTAATATTTCCTATATGTGTTTGTGTTTTCAAATAAATAAATAGAGGCATATTCCCATTAGATTTATTTTACAAGAATTCAAGACCACTTCTCTACATTCATGGGTGAAAGAAAAATAAATTATTGAACTTTATTGGAATTGGGGCTGACCTTTGAAAATAATGGGATAACTCAATAATTATTCAATTGTGATATGAGTGATATTTGGGGAGGGTGAAACCAAATATTCCAAACATAGTATTCTTGTCATTCATATGGATGAAGTGTCTATCCATTTTACTCACCATTTTCCCAATCATGGAATATCTTCACTATTTTATGTCATCTCTAATAATTGGAACTTCAATGAAGTTTAAAAGATTAACATAGGAGACAAACTCATAACAGGAATCCCATTGAAATGAATCTCATTTTTTTCATCGTGCCTCAAGAAAATATTTTGATCACCTATGATAATCCTTTTAAAAAAAATTGTCAAATTTTGTTTCCAATTCCTTTCAAAGGTCACTCTTCCTAATATATAACAGGGAAGCATAAATGAATGAAATAGAGGGAGAGTAGGACTGATTGAATATTTAGACTCTACTAATCTGAGAGAAATTATTTCATGAAAGAATCTAGATTATATCATGATTTAGGATCCATAGGTGATCTATATTAGAGTCATGTGGATTGTGTGAGATAAAATAGTATCCAAGTGAGGCATATTCAAAGGAATTATAGTTTTCAAAAATTATTTTTTGTTTAACAAGTCCAATTAAAAAGGTTTTTTAGGTCAGTAAAGAATATTTAAGGTCTTTGATCAGTGGGGGGTCAGGGGAATTCTCTAGACCTTGAAAAATAAAATAAATAATCTTTTTTTGTTTCTATTCCATGCCTTCCATGGGGGCCACTATTTGTTGTGACACATCCATGTGGCCTTTAATTCTATTTTTCCTACCATATTTTTTCCTCAAATTTTTGGATACATTCCCCAATTTAACAAACCTTGTTTTATGGTCTCTAATTATTTTTTATGGATCCATTAGGTTTAAAAACTTTAGATTAATCAACTAAAAAGTGACAATCAAGGGGAATATATTTTTTGTATAATTTTAGTTTGCAGTGGTTGTCCTTAAGGGACCTTATTTTAGAATCATTTGATGTTGAAACTTGGATGAAAGGTTCCTCTTTTTCTTCTAGAGTAGTTAAATCCTCGGCCACAGGCTCAATTATAAGAGAATACTCTTCATTGGAGGAGGGGTCACAAAATGAGAATTATTATACCTTGTCCATAGGGGTGACAACCAAAGTCTGAGCATCAACTATTTCAATTTCTATATATTCCTCTATTAGGTCCCTTCTAACTCAATCTGTATGGTGTAGTTTCATATCTTTATCCCTCTTATTCCTATTGATCTCTATAAAAATTTCTCATGAGGGACGGTATCCTAATATTGTAGTTGAAAGTCTTTGGTAGCCTCTTCCACGTCCATGATTCAAACCAAATCTAAAACTTTGTAGTCAATATTTATATATATTCCATCATCTTTTGAAAGGACATATGGGGGGATTAGGGACCAGGATCCTTTGTATTGACTATGGGTTTAGGGCCCCAATATAGGACACAAAAAGGGTATGTTCTAGATGATTCCACATCATATGGGCTGGGTTCTAGGAAATTTTCCTCCCCTTTTAATTTCATGTTGATTTCCCCTTCATTCCCTTTCATTTTACAAAAAAAGTATAAAATTTATCATTGTTTAAATCAAGTGACCAAAAAGGATAAAGTTAATAAAAAATTTGGGTTTCATTCATATAGAATAAAAATATTTATATATTCATATATTTTATTAAGAATCACCTCTTCTGCTAAGGTAATTACCATATCCACCTCCATTAGGACCATAAAATAGTTCCTAAAAATTAGATTATCTATTTTTAAATCCAATCTGAATGGGTTTCCCAATAAGGATGAAATATTCCATTGAATTTCATGATGCTAATAAGTCCATTTTAGTTTGAAAATAAAAATCCAAACTTTGGGTATAGTGTTTGTAATATTACCTGGGTGGAAGATCTAGTCCCTTCCTTGAATTTTGAGTAACCCAAGATTCAATGTGATAAACCAAATCCCCAATCCATCCTTTTAAAATCATAAAAGGGAAAAATTTATGTGAACAACCTCTCAACATGTTCATCATATTCCAATCCTAAAATATAGAGATATGTTTGGTTCTCATGTAGAGGTTGTGAAATTTCTAAATCCTTTCCCCTTTTCGAGTTATTACCTTCACAATAATGGAAAACAAGTAAAGTTTAATCATTCATTTAATAGATTACTAATTATTCATTACAAGAGAAGTATGCTCCTTTCTAATCAATATTCTATGAGGAGTTTTAAAATTTTATAAATCTAGGTTTGTGGCTGATTTTACAACTTTCACAAAAAAAAATCTCCATCCATAAATTTTTATCTCTTATTCCTAAAGAATATCATTCAGTAGACCTTTGGTTGGGGGGATCTAAACATCCATCAGATAATGGTGTACCTACTCAAAAGATATATAATTAGACATCATCATCATGAATATAATTTCTTTCTTCACATAATAAATTTTTACGCTATATTTTGATAGCCATTCCATACCAAGGATTATGTAAAAGTTAACCATAGGTATGATAATAAGTTTAGTAAATAAAGATTTTCTATGTGTCATAATGGTATCTTCTTGAAACATACTTACTGTAGTTGGAATTATACTAGGAGAATTTAATGAAAAATTCCTTCTTAATGTGATGGGGAAATATCTAATTTTCTTAGAAAAAATAGAATATATAAAAAAGTGTGAGGATACCAAATTAAATAAATATTTTTTTAAAATTTGAATCTAATCATTGGATACATACACCTTAACTATAGGTTTCACATAATCATGAACTTCTCCCCTCAGGATATTCTAGGGTAGATTATCTTGACACATAGAGAATTCATTTTTATAGTGACCCACCTCTTAATAGTTGAAACTCTGAATAACAACAATTTCTTTCTTCCATTCACATTTTGTATCCTGATGACCCAAATCTAAACACATATAACAATCTTCAAAACACTTTAACCATTTTCTAGGATGATTCATTCCATTTTTCTAACAATATAGAAATTTATTTTTTATATTCATTATCTATGATGAATTCCCATTTTCTTGACAATAATTCAACCTATTATTTTTTTTTGATTTCCCTTGAATAAGTAGGGTCTAGAGAAATCCATCTCAATTTTTTTGCACATACAAATATTTCATAATATGATGAATGTTTTGTGACATTATCTCCCTTTAAATACATTTCTTAATCCCTTTAAGGAAATTTTCAATCATTTAATCACTATTTTGTATTTAATTCATAGCATACTTATCTATCCTTATAAATGTATCCTCATACTTATCAACACTTTATTCTTTTTTTATTTAATTTAATTAAATTTATTTTCATTTCAGTTTTTTTCTCATTAGGGAAATATTTATTGAATAATATAACCTTAAAAGATTTCCATTCCATGTGTTCTATTTCCTCATCCTTCATATTATTCTGAATCAAAAAAAACATTTATTAACATAAAATTTGAGAAAATAAACTCCAATTATAACATTTCTATTTACATCACATACAATGGCCAATAATATAATCCCAAGAAACATAATCCATTACTCATCTTCAATTTTATTAGTAGCTCCACCAAATGATTGGGGATTTTGTCGCATAAAAGGATCCAGTATAAGAGTATCACAATGTTCAATAGGATTATCCATCTAGGAAAGGTTATTTTTTATAATGTGATTAATATTACATAATATAGACTTGATATTCTCAATTACAATACAAGTTGTATTAGTTTTCATAGCAGTGTAATATCTATATTGGCCATGAGTATTGATACCCTTCTTCTTTCCATACACCATTTCTAAATAATGACATATACTAGTTTAGCTCATAAAATTATAATTTTTAAATCATATTGTATAGTTTAATGTATGGTGTAA
This sequence comes from Viscum album, assembly GCA_963277665.1. Classification (NCBI taxonomy): domain Eukaryota; kingdom Viridiplantae; phylum Streptophyta; class Magnoliopsida; order Santalales; family Viscaceae; genus Viscum; species Viscum album. The sequence continues at coordinate 1,349,581,152 of OY728132.1, forward strand.
CACATATCATAAATTGAAAATATATGTGTCACTCCCCGACCATGATTTATTAATTATTTAATTATATCAGGTTTTTATTTTGAGTTTTAGGTTGAACTAGTTTTAAATTTTAAATTTAGGGGGCTCCAGTAGAGTATAATGGTTGGAACATGGTTTGGAAAACTGTGTGGCCAAATCGTGCGTGGTTATCAGGATTTTGAAAAATAAAATTAAATGAAAAAAACGAAAATTAAATTAAATTAAATTAAAATTAATTGCCTTAATAATAATAATAGTAATAATGTTGTTTTTATTATGTATAATATTATTATTATTATGTTTATTATTAAGATTATTATTATTATTATTATTATTATTATTATTATTATTATTATTATGTTTATTATTAATTTTTTATGGTTATTTTACTCTCTATGTTCATATTCGTTCTCCTCCCTCTCTTGTACACATCACGCAGCCCCTCATAGGGATTACCCCATGACCAGCACACACCACCTCCATGGAAAATCATTATTAAGTGTTCGAGCTCCCCTCCAACTACCTCCATGGTTGAGCATCACTAATGCATGCACCTCCATCATGCTCGTGACCCCCCTTGACCAAATCCCCTAGACACGTGACCCCATGTATTGTGCACCTCATATCCACCAAATATTCTCTCTAATCACTATTCTTCCATGTTTATTCATGATCCCTCTTTGATCCAGGGAGGTATGGTCCTCTCTCCCTCCTCCTTCAAACTCTTGACTGCGATTTGGTCTCTCCATCGACTTATGAAATTAGGTCAAACCCTAGGTATGGGATAACTCTGATTTCTTTCATTTATTCCCTTTTAAGGTGGTGAAGAAGGTCCATCGGAACTCCCTCATGCATTTTATGACAACCTCCACTAAAGGCGAGGCGGTTTGGGGTGTTTTGGTTCATTGAAATGTTTTGGAGTAAGGTTTTCCTTCTGTTTTTTTTTTCATAACTCTATTATAAGGGTTTTTGTGCGTTGTTGACTTGTTTTTGATTAATTGGTATGGAGTTGGGATATACTGTGTGATTTCAGGTCACTTCCTCCATCTGAGGTGATGCTTAAATCTTGTTTCTATGTTTCACACCATCTTAATTCGGGTCATCTTTTGTTTTAAGGTTTTAAGTATTTTTGGTGTAACGAGTTTAACTCTGCTTAGCAGTTTCAAGTCATTGGGTCTAAGGCGACTTTCCTGCATGTTTATAGGTAAGTATATATATATATATGGGTTCCCCCACTACATGTATAATCATCCATGTAGTTAATATACTTGTATGGGGATAATTGTGCCCATGTATTTATATGAAAATACATACGTAGGTGAGTGGCGACAAGTATGTTAATATAATCATATATGTAACGATCCCCTTGAACATGTTCATGTCCATGAGGATGTGTGAATTTGGGATGGTGTTTTTTACATGAATGTGAAGGTACATATGCTTAGTGGGTGAGAAACAAATTTTTTTTAGAAAGTGCTAAGGGTTGAATTTTTGGTTTGGTTCCACCATGAGGTAGGTCCCCTAAGCCTAACCCCTTTAATTTGAATTCCATAATTTCATTATTGTTTTAGGAATATGTTTTATATTTATGTAGTATATACATAAGCTATTTGATATGGTTTTTCTTGTTAAAAATGGTTCTGCATTCGTTTTTCATAATTTATAATGTCTCCAATGTGTTATTTTCTTGTTTTTATATGCCCTCAACCTTGTTTTGAAAATGAAATTCATTTCTAATTATCAACTAGTTTTAAATGTTAAATCATTAAAAATTGATTCCTAAATGCTTTTTAGAGTTTGATGTATTTCCAAGGGAATCTGCAGTGTATAGTGGTTGTCCAATATGGATTGAATGAAGATGGGTTATTGTGTAATTTTAAAAAGTGAAAGTTTCATGTTTTGGATAGTTTAAAAAAAATTAATGGGTTTCATTATGAATTTGAGGTTATTTGGTAATGTTCCTTTCTAAAAAATATCTTCTTTATTTCAAACATGGTTTTAAGATATTTTTTCTAAGTGTGGTTCCTTGTTTGTTTAATTGGTATTTTAAGGGGTTTGTGAAATTGTTATATGTTAATAGTTTTCTAAAATGAAAATATTTCTTGTAAAGTAATGTGGCACGTTTAGCACGTTGTGAATGGTTTGAGAAAGTAGAAAACCCATCTTGATGAAGTTCCCCTTAGCGTTATAAATGTGATGTAAGTGTTAACATGTGATTTTTGATATGTGCCTAGTGTTGAGTTTATGGATTTTGTGATGTGAAACATGAGGAATGCACTTAAGGAGGGAGAACAATGCTGATAGGTTGAATGGTTTTTGGATAAATAAAGTTTCATTTTCATTTATATTATCTTGATAAAACATCACTACCATTTGAAATAGAGCACATGGGTAACCATGGGTACCTTGGTGGGCAGACTAGGACTAGTACGCTAAATGATTTGGGAGTGGTTCATACCTGTTTCATCTAACAGGATTGATGATATAACACTAAGTAAACATTTTTGATGATTTGAGACCACTAGTCCATTGGCGTGTCCCCTATTAGTGTCTCATGCATGATAATGTTGATTTTCATGGTTTCTAATCCATTTTTCACAGAGCTACAAGGATCCTAGGTCTTCAACTAACATTGGATTCATAGGGATTTCCCATGGTGCTTGTGATGTGATTTTAATTGCAGTTGTTTTATACTTGAAGTCTCATTTGGGAAAACTATAATAAAATCGAAATTTCATTCCTTTTAATTTTGAAATGTTAATGTAAACTTTTTGATTGAATTCGGAAATAATGAAAAACATTACCTTATTTTGTATTATTTTCAAACTATCATGATTGGGTTTCTTTTTAAAGGCAAGGGAATAGGGTATTATTGTACATTAGAATTTTTACTGAGCATATCGTTGCTCTCGCCTATTTTATCTTTTCAGTTTCAGGTTCTATTTTTGGATCACACTTACAACGAGTGTGTTTCAATGTTTAGTGGTGACCCATGAGGTCACTTGGAGGTATGTTTAGCCACCTAGTTCTTTTAATTATTTCCACTGGTAGTGTTTATCTATTTTTTCAGTTTATATTTATTTCTTTGGATTTTAGTTATGGGCCAAAATAATTTCCAACTATTTTACTTTGGTTCCTGACACTGTTTTTTAGCTTGTGGGGATCAGGAACACCCTTTGGTCCTTATCATGGGCCAACTTGAGTGATCGTTTCAGGGTTAACCTAGGTTGGTTCCTGGGAAAATGGTTTCATTAGAGGCCCTTGTTATTTGGGGTGTCAGGTAGCTTGGATTTTAGGATTTTCGGGACTCAAGAGGTTTGTGCAAGAAGGACGTCATGAACCCTATCCATCCCAAGCCTTGAGTTTCTAGGGGTTTTCTGGGATTTGAATTTTTCTTTCACTTTGTCTTTGTGGATAAGGGATGACAATGTAAGTGAACCTGTGTAATGAAATGATCTTGTATGGAGTAGCGACCCATGTGTGGACTAAGTGCACGGTTCAAGGTACTTCCTGTTATTGATTCTCTCTCAAATCATGGTCTTCTAATCCAAGTTTTTTGGTTGAAATTTCCACTATTTCCTTATTTTTTGAATCCTTGTTGTGAGTTATGTTTGGGATTAGTTTTTTTCCTTGAGTGTATTTCAAAAAAAAGGAAAATGGGTTTTAGGAAAAGGGGATTTAAAAAGGGAATGTTGTTTTTTTAGTGGTAAAATGGATTTTGAAATGGAAATTGTTTTCTTTTAAAATAATATGATGTTTCAAATGGAAATATAGAAAGTGTTTTTGGGTTTGAGAAATACTTTTTGGAATTTGAAATGGAAAATGTTTAAGAATTTGTAAATGCATTTCTTTAATGATAAGTGACATTTTTAAATTGTTTGGGAATTTTTTTATTTACATTGAATGATCTGTTTTGGAAATGGGAAGTGTTTTGAATTGACCCATGGTATTACTATGAGTGATGGCATGTATGGAGGTACGCAAGTGGAAAGTGTAAAATCGGTGATATGTGTGGATGAGTGTATGAGATGGCATAGGGATATGTATATGTGAGGCTTCATGGAATACCAATGGTGGGCATTTAAGTTGTTTGATTTCAAAATGTTTTCTAAAGGGATGATTTCATCTTTGTGCTTATTATTTTTGAGTATTACGGCAAGAAAAGTTGCATAGGATTTGAGGGATTCTCTTCTATTTTTTAGTTCTACACTGACTCCTAGCAGAGTTTTGGAATTGAGTTCTTTTCATATTTTATATGTATTTCATTTTGATCATGATCTATTGAAGGCAGTGTAATGGTTGGTGAAATCATTGGTGTTTTTAGGTTATTAGAAACTACCAAAGCTATGAGAGTCTATGGTGTTTTTGGTTTGTTTTAAGGTTCAACTTTAGATTCATAGAAGGAGATGATCCCAGTATCATTGCATGATGGAATGTATTTGAAGGTTTTTAAGACCACTTTAGTCTGATGGTTTATATCATATGAGGTCAATGGGAGGAAAGTGGTAGAACTCATGAGTGTTCTGTAAGGCCAACTAGCAGTAAAGACTAACATGGGGCATTTGAAGGGGTTGATTCCCTTTTCTTCAAGGTAGTGTTGAGGAAGAAGATAAATTTTCCCTTGTTTAGAATCTCCATCTAAAGATCAAAGACCAATTATTTTTTGGGTTTGAGAAGTTTCACCAACTGATAAATAGAATGAATTGGAGGACCCAATTTCCTACAAGTCTTCTTGTCAATTCCATATTCTATTAGTCGGGCTACTCTCTTATTTTCTTCTGGTGTGACCAGTTTAATTACTCTAAGTCCCCCTATCATCATCCTTTTAAGAATTATTCATTAGTTTTGATTGACTTTTAGTGGCATGAAATTTTAAAAAATGAGGTGTTTAAGGTTTTTGAGGAAATTATGAATGAGTGTTTTGTTGAATATTCTCATTGGAAAATCTACCCAGACTCTGAATTGAGTGGTGGAGCCAAAATATTTCATGAATTTGGACAACTAATAAGTCTTATTTTTTATCTCCAACTATCATTAGCATAAAAATAGAAGAATGTCACTTTATTATCAGCTTATGATAGGATTATTTGTTTGGCGTGGTCACTTGGGTTATTGGAAAGGGTTATGTGAGTCAAATTACTGTAACTGAAGTTTTTATTTTAGATTATCATCTTCTGTATGTGGGGCAGCAAATGCTTCAAGACATCAGAGCTCCATCTACAGGTCTCGAAGTGAAGCTTTCCACATAGTCAAGAAATCATTGGTTGTGGAGGAACATGGTATCGATATTTTCTCCAGGGCTGGAATTTGGATGGTTTTTGTTTCTCTATTATTGCATATTTTTAATTGAGGATTTTGTTTTGTTGTAAGAGTCATATAGGTATCACTTCCTCATTGGGGTTTTTGTTCTTTGATTACTCCACTTTGAGTATAAAAAATCATTGTGATTTTGTTTTCTTGAAATTCTAGTGATTGTGCCACTTCAAAGGTGAGTATTTGAATGGATTTCTCTCTTGTGTGTTTAGCCATTTTGTAGATCGTTCTTTTTTGAAAAAGTGTTCATATTTGAGATACTCACATCTCATAGAAATTAAAAATCTTGGTTCAGTTCGATGTTTGGTTTGAGCTCTTTCAGTGTTTTTTCCCATGTGTTGGGGGTTTGTGGTATGGGTTGGAAGATCATATGTTAGCATGTGTTGGTTGGAATAAGTTGGTCGATTTTAAAATGGTAGAGATATGCATGATGGATCTTGATATGGTTTCTTTGAGAGTTAGTCTATATTAGATTTTTTTTGTCTTTATTGGTGGTTTTTTCTTGGTTCAAGTTAGTAGTTATAGAGTTATAATGTTTTGAGAGTCACAATGTTAGTTGTTCTAGTCAGGATCATATGGACAGGAGAACCTTCCTTGTTTCATGTTGGCTCTTCTCATTTCCATTTCCCTTAAAGCTGGTCGGGTGTGACTGGTGGAGTGAAAAGTCGCACTGAGTTCATCATTTCTTTGGCCTCATTCAATTTTGAACTCAATTTTGATTCGTCATTTTTTTAGTGACTTTCAAGGAGAAGAAAGTGTTTTTGGTGGGTAGAATTATCACACACCAACCATGATTTATTATTTATTTAATTATATCTAGTTTTTATTTTGAGTATCAAGTCTAACTGTTTTAAAATTTTAAATTTTAGGGGTCTCCAATAGAGGTGCATGGATGGTGCACGGTTTGGCCAACTGTGCAGCCAAAGCTTGTGTAGTTTCAAGGATTTTGAATAATAAGATTAAATGAAAAATAAAATTGAAAATAAAATAAAATAAATATAAAAGTAAATTTGTTTAAAATAATAGTAGTAATAATATTATTTTTATTATGGATATTATTATTATTATTAAGTTTATTATTAAGGTTATTATTACTTAGAATATTATTATTATTATTATATTTATTATTAATTTGTTTAGGGTTATTTTTACTCCAGTGCAATAATCTCCATTCTCATCCCTCTCTTGTTCCCATCATACGACCCCTCCTACAGCTTCCCAATTAAACAACACGCATAACCTCTATGGCTAATCCTTATGAGGCACACAAGATCCCCTCAATCTACTTCCATGTTCAAGCCTCCCTAGTGAATTCACCTCCCTCATGTATACAAACCCCCTTATCTGAGCCCCCCTGGATGCGCGGCCCCCTATAGCATGTACCCCATCTTCTCTAGATCTCCACTCTCATCACTATTCTTCCTTATTTCTTTATTATCCCTATTTGATCTAGTTATTTATGGCCCTCTCTCCCTCCTTCTTCCAATTTCAAACTATTATTTGGTCTCTCCATCGACCTATGAAATTTTCTTGAACCTTTGGTACGTGCTAACTTTGATTTCATATGTTTCTTCCGTTTTAAGGTGGTGTGGAAGGTCTATATGGACTCCCTTGTGCATGTTCTGGAAACCGCTGCTAATGATGAGGTAGTTAAGGGTGTTTCGGTTCACCAAAAATGTTTTGGGGTAAGGTGTTCCTTCCATTTTGTTGTTTCACACCTATAGTATTCAGGCTTATGGGTGTTATTGACTTCCTTTTGATTAATCAATAGGGCGTCAGGATGTTACATGTGATTTTGAGCTTCTATCGACATTCAGGGTGAGGATTAAATCTTATTTTTTATTTTTTCACTATCTTAATTAGGTTCTTCATTTTTTTTAAGTTTTATAGTATTTTTGGTGTAGTGCATTGAAATTTGATTTGAGGTTTTGAGTCGTCGGGTCGATGGTGACTCACCTGCTTGTGCAAAGGTAAGTGTGTTTATATATATATATATATATATATATATATATTTGTGTGTGTGTGTGTGCGTGTGTGGTTTCCCACTTTACATGTATAATCATCCATGGTAGTGAATATACATGTACGGGGTTAGGTGTTCCCATGTATATATAGGAAAATGCATACGCAGGTGAGTGGTGACTCGTATGTGCATATAAGAATATATGTAAGGATCCCCTATCATATGTGCATGGTCATGACGTCATGTACATAGGGGCTATGTGTCTTTATAATTATATGAAGGTATATATTCTTAGGGGGGGAGAAGCATCTTTTAGTTATAAGGCTCCAAGGGCCGAATATTTAGTTTGGTTCCACCCTGAGGTAGGTCCTCTATGCCTAACCCTTTTAATTTGAATTCCATAATTTATTTATTGTTTTAAGAATATGGTTTATATTAATGTATTATATGTATAAGCTATTTGATATGGTTGTTCTTTTTAAAAATGGTTCCCCATTAATTTTTCATAATTTATAAAGTTTCCAGTGTGTGCTTTTTTATTATTATTTTCCCTCGACCCTATTTGGAAAATGTAATGCATTTCTAATGCTCAATTGGTTTTAAATGTTAAATGTTTAAAAATTTATTCCTAAATAGTTTTGAGAGTTTGAAGTATTATCAAGGGTATTTGGAAAATATAATAGTTGTGCAAGATGGATTGAATGAAGAAGGGTTAGTGTGTGATTTTAAAAAGGGGAAGTTTCATGTTTTGGTTAGTTTGAAAAAATGCATGGGTTATGGTATGAATTTAAGGTAAATTGGAAATCTTCCTCTCATAAAAAGGTTTTCTTTTTTTCAAACACGGCTTTTATCTAGTTTTTAAAAGTGTGGTTCCTTGGTTGTTTCATTAGGCTTTTAAGGGTTTTTTTAAAGTGTTGGATGTTTATGATTTTCTAAAATGACAATATTTATTGTAAAGTATTGGGGGTTGTTTGGAACATTTTTAATGGTTTTGGAAAGTTTAAAACCCCTCTTGAGGCATTCCCCCTAGTTTTAAAAATTTGATGTAAGTGTTAACATGTGATTTTTGATAAGTGACTAGTGTTGAGGCTTATGTATTGTGTGATGTGAAAGAGGGGGAATTCTCTTAAGGAGGGAGAATAGGGGTGAGAGATTGAATGGGTTTCGGATAAATAGTGTAATGTTCATTTATTTTCACTTGATAAAACATTGCCACCATTTGAAATAAAGAACATGGTTAACCCTAGGTACTTAAGAGGAAAGACTAGGACTAGTACGCTAGTTGATTTGGAAGTGGTTAATCCCGGTTTCATCTAAAAGGATTGATGCTAGAATAGTAACTAAAAATTTCTGATGATTGGAGACCACTAGGAAATTTGGGGTGTCCCATCCAAGTGTATCGTGCACAAGAATACCTATGGTTGTGGTTTCTAAGACATGTTTCAATGAGGTACAAGGATCCTAGGTCTCTATATTACACAAGATGCTTAGGGATTTCCCAGGGTGCCTGTGATGTGATTTTCATTTCAGTTTTTTCATAATCGATGTATCCTTTTTGAAGACAAAAATAGAATCTATAACTACTTTCCTTTAATTTTAAAATGTTAAAGAAAACTTATTACTTCAATCTGGAAAGAATGAAAAACAGTATCTTATTTTGTCTTATTTTCAAACTTACATGATTAGGTTTCTTTTAAATTCAAGGTCATTGGGAATTGGTGTACTTTGGAATTCCTACTGAGAAACTCAGTGCTCACACCTATGTTGTCTTTTTCTGTTTCAGGTTTTATTTTTGAATCTCTCTTGCATTGAGTGTGTTTCCATGTTTAGTGGTGACCCATAAGGTCACTTGGAGGTAAGTTTATCCACCATGTTTTTTTTCTTATTTTTTCTGTTAGTGTTTATCTTATTTGTTCAGTTTATATTTATTTATTTGTCTTTAATTTATGGGAAAAAATCATTCCCAATTTTTTAACTCTGGTTCCCGACACTAGTTTACTACCAGTGGGGATCATGAATTCCCATTCAGGCCCTGTCGTGGGCCATCATGGGTGAATGATTCCACGTTATCCCGAGTTAGTTCATGATAATATGTTCTTTTTAATATGGGAATCATAAACTTGGTTTCTTTAAGGATTTATTTATATTCATATCCTTTATAACTATTTTTAATGAAAATTTGAATTATCCTAACAATATCCCCTTGGAGTTTTAAAGAAAATTCACAGTGAGGAATGTATTCAAGAAATATGTAACTCTTGAGTAAAGCCCGATGCACCTTCCTTGGAGTAATTACCCTTAGGACATTGGTTTCAGAACCAAGTATACATGTAGTATTAACACGTGGGTTTTTTATTAGGAAAACACACAAAAATTCATCCTCACCAAAACATTAGGATATTCTTCTATACTTATCATCAAATTATATCATATAGTTATGTTCCATAATTTATTATTTAATTAATCTTGTTCCCAATGTTCCTTCTAAACTTTCTCTAATACCAAATATAATGACCCCGACTCTAGTGACACATAGGTGGGGACTACTTTATTACATTTTCATAGCTACAACAGGGTCAAATCATAAAGCACTGATCATTTTAGTAGTTCTAGATAACTAGATACATACATGATTCCCATTTTACATTAGGTAAATAATATAAAACATAATAAGATAAAATCCCCATCATTCTTAAAACTCATTCAAAGTATTCTTCTTCATAACCTAGGGAAAGGAAAAAAAATAAGGGTTAGCTGAAATGCTCAGTAAGGGTTACTAATAGTGGATGATATCATGAATAAATAATAATACTAAATATGGAAAGGTAAATAAATTAAACTCAAACCATTTAATCAATAACTTGAGCATGAAATAATGAATTACCAATATGAAAATGAAACTTACTGAACAGCCATGATATTTAATAAATAAATTGTGTATAAAATTCATCCAGAGATAATATCAATGTGAAAATATTAGGGATAATAATAATAATTTAATTCTAAATGAAGGAAATTCTTAATTATTATGTTTCATGATCCCAAGCATCATGATACCTCTACTTTCAACACCCTTCGCAAGAAATTTTAAAACTAACGGTTAAACAAAATATGATTTGGCCAACTAATTTATCTCAGGATACATGTTGATGCATTGAGGGTATATCTATAATTAGGTAACACCCATAACTTAATTTCCAAATAATTCATTAAATATTTATTAATTGATTTAATTCATGAATAAAATTCCTTATCATCAAATATCAGTATTGATTAAAGGATACAAATTTATCAATATTTCCCCAGTTGATCAAATATGTTTCAAAGTCAATAATATATGTAAAAATTATATAAATATCAATAAATAATTATATTAATCATACAATAATATGGATACTTAATAGAAATTTAGTCTAAAATGAGAAATTATCATAAGAAAGTGATTTTTTCAAGAGAAATTAAAAAATCACAAAATAAAGTGACATTGAATAATAATTTTTTACATATTCCCTAATGTTTAAATCATAAAACCAATATGAATAAACTTGAAACATAAAATTAACCAGAATTAATAAAAAGTTATTCATTTTGAGTAAATAAAAAAGGGCATTATATACACCACATAAAAGTGAATATGTACATATTAACAAAAATGTATCACTGAAATTAAAATTGAAACAAAATACCCAAACTCAGGTTATCCTTTAGTTGAATGTCATTTAACATCTCGTATAACGGTTTTAAAAATGGTATTAATTTAAACCAGAAACATAATTATATTTAAAATATCATATATTATCATATTATTTCATTTTACCACCTTTTTATTAGTATTATTTCATTATTTTCATTATTTTGGGTGTTAATTTCCTTATTTTATCATGCAAGTTTTTTCACGAATATGATGATTATTTTATATAGAATATAAATACATAATATATATAATTATAATAATTTTATAATAATTATATTTACTCATTATATAAATTATTATAACTATTATTAAAATTTGGTCTTGGAAAATAAATCGTATCACTTTGTGGAGATGGTAGGACATGCGTACCCACAATCAAAAAATTCATTCCCAGAATGAGTGAATGGGTAAGAAAGTTTATGATATATTATTTTTATATAATTTATATCATTTCATATATGTCACATATATTAATTAAATTGCTATATTCCATGTAAATTATAAGTGAAAAATAAATCACATCACTTCGTGAGGGGGTAGTCCGCTGTCGACAAGAGTGACATTATCATATTTTAAATGGAATGGAATGTTTGAATGTATATGTGATATTAAAATAAAATAATTATAATAATATCATAATTATCTTATAAATTTTTTAATTTCATCATTATATATATCTTTTAAAGGTGGTGATGGAAATTAATTACATCGGTTCACGATATGGTACCCCTACGTACACATGATCAATAGTTTTATTTCCCATTTATTGGAAAAGGAAATGTATATAGGTCATGCTCATTAAAAAATAACATATAAATACATGAAATATAATTATTATATCATATAATAATGTTTTAAGAATATTGTTTATATGTTTAATAAGAATAAAAATAAAAATTCTTGTTTAATAACATTACCTCTTCTTCAGAAAACTTCTTTAGGATTACACAAAAAGACTTCCTAGGTTGAATTTATAATAAGACCAAGGGATCTATGTTGTTTTTAGTGGAGTAAATAATTATTTTTGGAATTAATTTGAATAAATAAATGTATTTTTACATGTGAATAGTTGAGGAGAGTGGATGGCCATTTATAAGTGGGGGATAGGAAAAACATGGAATTTTTTTAAAGAATCAATTTCACTCATGTTTTCATCTTTTGAAAAGACTCAAAATGGGTCATTATAAATAATTAAATTTTATAAGGTTGTAATATTTCTATAAAATGGTTTTTGGACATGTTATTAGTTCATTTTAACCCTTGTCTTTTTAGATTTTCCCTCGGGTAAGTCATTGTTTACCTTAACCACAGTAATTAATTTTTAATTATTTTACTATTCATAATGTTCAAAACTTATGTTGACTTAATTAGACAATATAAATTATTTTTATTATAGGGTTGGAATCCATTTTTCAAAATTAAATTCATGGAATTTGCAGAATCTTATTTAAAATTATAGTTGCGGATAGGAGGAAAGGTGGGATTCCAAAAACAAAATTCTCATTAGTATAGAATGATTTAATATAAAAATTCAATATAATTTTTTTAGACTATCATAAATTATATTTATTATAAAATAATTTATCTAATTTTATTTTAAAACAAATTTAAAATATAATTTAAAATTTTAAATAATTTAAATGAAAAGGCAGTTTCTAATAAAAATATTATTTTCACTATTCATCAATAAAATTAAACTATTCAAAAAAACCTAAAAATGCACTCTAAGATAATTTTTATGTTGATTTAAAAAATTAATTTCATTTTATCAATAATAATTCTTAAAAGTGTCAAAAAATAATAATTTTATCATTACTTCATAAGAAGATACAAAACTATTTTCATTGAAAAATAATATTGTTTTTCTGAAAACATTTTTTACTTTCAAATGATTTTTATTTTATTTATAATCAATATATTAACATAATACTCATAAATAAGTTACTTTCATTCATACCTAAAAACATAATGACTAGGTTATAATGGTCATGTTTACATATTATTTTAATAGAGTATCAATTTTTTTAAACATAGTATTTTGTGCATCACAAGTTATCAAAGAGATTAAATTTCTTTGAATGGAAATAAAAAAAAAGTCTAGGTGTTTTAAATTATTCCCTCAAAGAAAAATTTTATTCTCAAATTATCATGGAGTTTCCTTTTAAATAATTGATTGTTGTTCTTCTACATAACATCCTATGGTTCCCACACTACTTCCTCCATTTTGTGATTTCTTTAAAGTACCATTACTAGTCAAGTAATTATGTTCCTTAATACATACTCTATTGTATCTAGAATATATATGTTTTATTCATTATAAGGTATATGAGGTTATAATTATAATTCATAATAGGTGAGTATACGTGTTGGGTCTTTCATGTACTTCTTAAATAATGATATATGGAACACATCATGTTCATTTGAGACAATTTGTGGAATTTTCAAGAGGTAAGTAACAGTGCCAATTCCTTACAGGATTTAAAGGGTTCGATATACCTAGGTATGAACTAAAACTTCTTAAAACCCCATATAAAAACCTTCCATGGAGATACTTTCAAGATAACATGATCTTCCACATAGAATTCCCAAACCTTCCTTTGATTTTTGGAATAACTATTTTGCATACTTTGAGCTACTTTACTAAGAGGCTGGATTGTATTTAACTTTATTTTTTCCTCCTAAAAAAATTATTAGCCTACACATTTCCTTTCACCATCTTCATCTCAAAAAGTTTTATTACAACATATTTTTCCATATAATGATTTATATGGTGCCATTTTAATTCTAGAATGGAAACTATTATTATATAAATACTCCGCCAAAGGTAAATGCTAATCCCACATACCTTGAAATTTATGTGATTATAACCTCAAAATTTCTTCCATTATTGGAATATTCCTTTATAATTTTCCATAAATATGATAATGGTAAGAAGTACTCAAATTAATCTAACTATCAAGATCATTTTGATGACTCTTCTATAATTTCTATGTAAAATAGGGATCACAATCAGACATGTTTGAAAGCGGTATACAATGAAGTCTTACAACTTCATTAATGTAGATCCTTGAAAGGTTTTAAATGGGTAACTATTCTTCTATATGGAGTAAATGTGTATATTTGGTTAGGTGATTAATAATAACCCATACTGCATCATCCTTTCTAGGAGTCTTTAGTAGTCTAGGGAAAAAGTTTTCAGTAATGTCATGCCATTTACCCATAGGAATATAAAGTGGTTACATGAACCCTCTATGATTTTTTCTCTTATAATTTTCCAATTGACAGATAAATCATCTTGATACATAGTTCTCAATTTCCCTTTTCACATTTTCCCACCAAAATGTTCCATCAAATTCTTGTACAACTTAGTGCTTTGGGTTTTATAGAGAAATTCTATTTATGAGCATCATCTAAAAATTCCTTTTATACCAGGTATAGATGGAACACATAACCACTTTAGAAATTTAAGAACACCATCTTCAAAAATTAATTATGCTAATTTCCCACCATTCATACCTTTAATTTTCACTTGAATGTTCCCATCATCATATTGAGAACATTTTATCTTTTATAATAAATATTATTTCTCAATCATTTGAAAGAGGGGTGATTTCTCTTCCTCTTTAAAAATTCTCATATCCATTTTTACCATATCCATGAACATAGGATCCCTCTCAATCCTCATTTGGGTTAGAACTCCATGACCTTTCCTACTCAAAAAATATAAAATCTTATTTTCTTTACCTAGGTAATAGTTTTTTTGGGTAATCATAATCCTTGAGTAGCTCGAGCCATCTCTATTTCCTCATATTGACCTCTTTCTATCAAAATATGAATTTTAGGATTTAATGATTTTTGTATATCTAAAATATTTCACCATAGAGATAATGTATCTATATTTTCAAAGAAAATATTACTACTACCAACTCAATACCATGGGTTGGATAGTTCTATTTGTGAGTCTTAAATTTCATTGAATCATATGCAATAACTTTATCATGTTTCATTAGGGCACAACCAGGTATCTTAATCGATGCATCACTATATATCATGAACCCATCATTTTGAAATGGTATAGTCAAAATATACCCATTGACCAATCAAATCTTCAGTTTATCAAAACATTCTTCACATTACTTTTTCCAAACGAATTGAACCCCTTTGCGTATAATATTGGTTAAAGGGTTATAAAGATTGTAAAATTTTTATATGAATAACTGATAGTAACATTCCAAACCATTGAAACTACATTCCTTGGTTATTTTCATTGGTATATTCCTTTATTTGACTACGTTTGTCTTCATAAGATCCACTCAGATTCTATCCATGTAGAAAATATAGACAAGACAATAAACATCATTATGCCACACATCACACTTACTAAATTTTTTCAAATAAATCTATCCTTATAAGAGTCTCTTGAGTAACCCTTGATTGATTCTCAAAGTCCATATATATTTTATAAAAAAAACTAACATATCATCAATGAATACCACAGTAAATTCATCATGATATTAAATGAATATTGTGTTCTTTATATCCATAAAATAATAGGGTGAATTATTCCATAAATATGGAAATATTTTAATCTTGTATTGTCCATACATCATTGAAAACATTGTATTAAGAATTTCATCCTTATTTACTCACAATAAATGATACCCAGAATGAAGTTCAGTCGTTGAATAATATTGGTTTGAGTGAAGTTTATTGAATTATTCATCAATGTGAGGCATGAGATACTTGTTCTTTATCATAATAAAATTAATTTACCAATAATAAATGCACAACTACTTGCATCCATCATTATTATTAATAAATATAGTTAGGTATCTCCATGTTAAAATAAAAGGGTGAATAAATAACTTATCACACAACTCCTTTAGTTTATTCTCAATATAAATTCTATGCTCTAGGATAATCCAATACTAAACATTTATTAATAAAATGTAAATATTAAAATCAATGGTAACTAGAATTTTTAAAAAATGGAAATATATCTCAACTGTCATGAACCAAATTGGGTACCCTAGTAAACCGTTAATCGAGCTAGTCCTAACATAGCCTGAAGGGAATTTTGGATCCCTCGTGTTAGTGACAAGCAACTGGAATCATAAAAAATAAACATGGGAATGGTTTTTCCACTTAAAATGAGGAGGTAAAATAAACAAGACAGTATGAATATCAAAAGAAACTCCACTAGGAGTAAATTACCAGAATTAAAATAAGAAACAAAGACCATTGTACTCTAACCAATGTATTGAAATGGGGAAAAACCCAAGTCCCTAAGGAGATGACTCGCCAAGTACAAGGATCAATAGCTGGATCCACCTCCAAGAGATCCTTTACTCTTGAAAAAACCTGAAAATAGATAATATAAAAACACATGAAAGCACAAGTAGGGTGTGAGCCAAAGACTATTAGGATTTCACCCAAAGGACCCATAATAGGATTCCAATGTCAAATTAACCAATAAGGTTCTTTAAATTTTCGAATAAAAGTAGTTTGAAAATCAAAATAATATTTAAAAAATCATGATTTGTAATTTAAAATATGGAAACACATTTAGCAATTCATGCTTCACATTTCAAATGATGGAAATATATTTCAATGATTGAATTTACCTTTAATCAATGGTGCTTTACAAAAATGTAACTTTTTTACAATATGGATTAAATAAACACATTTATATAAAATATTTTATATATATTCTCAGGGCATTTAATGTTGTTTTAAAATATAATGACATATATTTCAAATACAGAAAAGCGAGAAACATGGTCATATTCTAAGTTGGTACAATAGTTCTAGTCTATAGGGACCCAACATTGTGAAATGGAAAAGTATGTAAATACTCCCCTTGAACCAAGTCCAATGGGACTAATCACAATCACATAAAAAATGGGATGTGATGATATGAGGAATTAGAAAACTGTAAATCATAAATTTCTGCCCAAGAAAACTCACTAACTTCAAAAATATTGCATGTTCTCTAATAAAAAATGATGGGAAATTTATTTTAAAACAACTTAATATACAATTAAATCCCATTATACATTTTAAATATTCTAATTTTACCTTTAAAAACCATAATAGGTTTTTAATTAATAAAAAATTCCCTTTCATAAAGATGAAACCATAGGGTTTCCATCAAAACAATTTTGAATCCATTTTTCAGAAATAGGGATTTAAATCAATTCACCATGGTACTTCAGGATCCAATTTTTTTCAATGAAATTCAATAGTTTAGTTTTTAAAAAAATCCATCAATTACATAACAATCCCCCAATTCAATGGAATTTGGGTTTTTCACAACTTTCCATAAAAAGAATTTTTATAATTAAATACAAAAATTCAATTGAATACATTTACATCAAACCCAAAATATAAATTTAGAAATTTAAATACCATAATTTCCATAATCACACCCTAATTCAATAGAATTGTGGGTTTTCTAATTCTATACTAGAACCAAATTTTTCTTAAAACCCCAACTCAATGGAATTTTATTTTTATCCAATAAAAAAATTGAAAACCTTTTGATCATAATTAAACAATTCTATTTGATTTAAAATAGTATAAATTAAATAAATCAATTTAGGGTTAACAAAAAGACATTATAATGAAACCACCTACTGAAATCCATGGATCTCACAACGCCAAACCCTAAAAAAATTCTTATTAAGAAAAACAATCACAAAAACAGAAATCAAAAATAGGTTTAGTACAAAAAACATAGGGTATTAGATCCATAAATCAAAAAAATCCATATAAACCTAGAGAGAAGAAGAGATCCCAAGGGTGAATGATAATGAGAGAATTCAACTAACTGGAATAGGATAGACCGATGTTCTCTAAACTTATTATTGCTTCTAGGAGGGATATGATGGGCCAAGTATCCTCCATGGGAGCTCTAAGGAAGTGAAAATGAGTTTGGATCAAAGGAGGTCCATCTGGGACATAAAATTGTGGTTCATTAATTTTTAATAAAAATTGAAATCTCTGAAAATCTCAAACACTTGGTTTTTTGGGAAAAACCACACAGTTGGATCGAACCACATGTCTAGGTCGCGAATATATTTTAAATGGGCCACATGGTTTCTACTAATAGGGTGCACAACCTGACTAACCATGTACCAACAATGAAAAATCCCACTTTCTTGGATTTCATGGTTTTCTCTAATAGGATTCATGGTTTGGGGAAACAGTGCGCCAACCGTGCACTATCCCCAAAAGTTCCACACGTTTAACATTTCAACCGAAGCAACGAGAAACAAAAACTCAACCAAATATCAAGAAAAAGAATGGTTGATTAATACCTAAAAATAGTAACAGGATGTCACGTCAACCCTAATATCTTTATCTAATAAGGTTTCACAATAGTTAATATTCATAATTCTAGTCCTGAGGGATTAAAACACATTTTTAAAATCAAACTCAGTCTAGATATATCCCTAATCATTATGGACAATAAGCCTAATAGAATAAATCATAGAACAGAGAATAGATTCATACATAATTATAATTCCAATATAATGATACAGACGCCCTTGAAAAATCCTTGGTGAGTTCGGAAGATACCTCTATGACCTGAAATTCTTAGCATTCCATTGGTTGAAATGTCAACATTTACCTGGATCCATGAAGGTATTAAATGAATCCTGTGAACATATTTCAATACTTGGGGTTTTTTCACCTTCTATTAACACCAAAAAGGAACATTATTTTAAGATAAAAATATCATTATCCATTAATTATATTTAGATCGTGGATGTAGAAAATACATTTGTATGTATGTTGATGATTCCCACATGAGAGGAGGGTGGTGGTTATCAAACAGCACCACATTTCTTGGGCTCTAGGTGAAAAAAATAACAGATGAAGTGGCTTCAAGGATCATATTATGAAACTAATCACTCAATTAGACATTAGTGATGGAAAATATAAAATTATCCATCTAGTTTCTTGTGTATATGGTGACCCTGAATAAAATTTTCATGTACTTACAGAGTTGGAGAGTAAAGTTGTAGCTTCTAAATAGAAATATTGCATTCTCTTCATCTCCCATACACTTATAACATACTAATTAAATTTTCTATCTATATTTTTTATGCTAATCATTTTTTGGT
Source organism: Viscum album (assembly GCA_963277665.1). NCBI lineage: Eukaryota > Viridiplantae > Streptophyta > Magnoliopsida > Santalales > Viscaceae > Viscum > Viscum album. The sequence goes on from OY728132.1 coordinate 1,349,600,269, forward strand.
ATTCACCCTTTCCATATTCTTCAATGGATCATGAGCCCAGTTGGTTAGATGAAATGTGACTTAATCTTGAGCATACTTGGATGAAAATTGGAAGATCCATGAAACTTCAGCCTATATAAGTCCTTTTTATTTAAGTGTATTTTAGGGAAATATGATGTGTCGCAATGCTACCATGAATTTTGTTGCAAAATATTAGATCATCGATGTATATCTGACATCTATTTGGAGGAATAACCACAATTCCTTTGATTGGGCCTCAGAGATAGGATGTACTCCAATAATTGATGTTGGATATAATGGAAACCATCCATTTATAGTTTCAAATTAGTTCATTATATTAGGATCTGATAACAGTCCAAACAGTGGTTGTGAGATAGTGGGAATAACCATTCAAAATCATTACATTGAACCTGTTAGATATAAAATCCGGAGAAGATCCATTATACATTAATATAATCCAATTAGATTTGAAAAAAATGGAATCATTAAATATCCTGAGGTCCTTGACTCCAAGACCCCCCATCTCACCATCAATGGTCTTCATTAAATCTTTATATGAAATGGTGATAAATTGCCTTTCATAGATAGATATGGTATACATAAGATTCTTTAACATGTAGTGGAGATCATTAATCATACATTTATGCCATATATAAAGAGCAAAAGAGTACAAAAATATAGAGTTTATCCCTAGTTTAACATGAAAACTCTTTCATCATGGGACATGTATGTACAAACCCATCCACAAGCTAACTAATGATTCAATAATAGATTATCTCAATGTGGAATATCTTCAACTTACCCTAAAATAATGGGACGCCAAGGTAAGTGAAAGAGAGGGATCCCCTCTTCAAACTGAGACCCATTTTAATCTTGTTATTATTAAACCTAGATACTCAATCCCCACAAAAAATAATGACTTGTCTCAGCTGATAGATTTCCCTACCACTTACTCATGGTGTGAAAAATGGGATTTGAAAATAGAAAGGTTTCTTTTAGATTATTGACTAAGGAGACAGATTTTAATCATCACAAAGGATATGTGAGGGTGGTAAAGAGGCTTCTTCCATCCTCAATTTGTTTATAGCTTCCAATCTGAAGAAGATCATTGATGCATCTACTTAAATATATTTTAGTAATAGAAAATTGGTGACCTAAAATAAGTTCTCCCTACCTCACACCCCTTGTGTATTGGAAAACCCCCCTTGGATATCCATTAATAAGTATTGGGAGACTATAAGAGGTTAGGATAGTTTTAATGATCCTGATAAATCCATTATAAAATAAATGAATCTTATGGATAGTAAATATGAAGCCAAATTTCATAGTGATAAAATCCTTAGATATGTAAATTTATAAGGAAAATTTACCAGCTTTCAATTTCATCTTCATAAGTTTTTAACTTTATAAAGCTATAAAATGGAATTTTTTGATGCTTCTACCTTGGGAAAAGACAAACTAATTTGGAGTTATTATACCTCAAAATTGATCATAATGATTTTTTATTCACTCTGGGAATATTTTTCTCAATATCAACAAGCCTAAAATCATTGATCTTGATGGAATTGCTCTTATAGGGTATGAGAGAAATTAAACATCAGTTAATCTCATGTGATATATAGACATGAAAGAAAAATTAATTAATGAAAATTGTCACCTACTAATGTAAAATATCCCTGTAAAACAAGAATAATTTTTTTTAAGCCATCAAGACCATAAAAAATCAATTTTTAGTGAGAATATATCATATTTGACCTCTTCTTTAGTAGGAGCAACAATGAGGATTCGGTTTTGGGTGTTATAAATACAAAATAATATGTTATGAATCATCATGTTGGTGTTGTCCAACCCATTATGAAAATAAAATCCTTTAAATTAAACTACCAAAATATTAGAGATATCACATTTGGATGTGAAAAGAAAACCATTGATACTCAGGATAATATTCCTTCTTCTAAATTTTTTCTCTTGGTGAAACTGTTGAAAGATATTACAGTTCCTATCATAATCCAACAAACATCTTATATTAGGTTGGATTCAATATACCCTCTCCTTAATTTTTAAGAGGTAATCCATCTTGGTAATGTAATGAATTTTATTCCTATATGGAGTTCAATGATTATGATTACCATTTTGGTAGTATTAAATGTGATTCTGGTCAACCTTGACTTCACCATCAAGTTAGGATTAATATTTCCTTCTCGACTCTCTTAATAATTCTTGTTGTTTTTATATTTTCCAATAAAATTTTGGAGGGGAATACCTATTAGAATGATTTTCTATTCCATTCAGACCACTTCTCATAATCCACAAGTGACAAATGATCAATTATTAAACACAAAAGGAAGAGGGACTTGCCCTAGAAATTCAAGGGATAGCTCAATAATTATTAGATTGTGATATAAGTCATATTTTGGAAGATTTAAACAAGATATTACAAATATAGTATTATTATCATTCACATGGACAATGAATATTTCCAGTTTACATGCTTTCTTCCCATTAATTGTGTAAATTAACCATGCAAAGTCCACTCTAGCAATTAAAACTTTAGTGAAGTTGTAAATATTATCATAGGACGATAACCAATGATAAGAATCCATGTTGAAATGAGAAAAAAATTCATCAGGACTTAAGATATTATTTTAATCCCTTTGAATAATTCATTACTGAACTATGTTGTTAGATGTTGTCTCTGGTTACTCCAAGGTTCCCTTCTGCTAATATAGGAGGTGGAAGTAGAAAGGAATTAAATAGAGAGAGTGTAGTAGTGAATGAATATTGAGACCGTATTTCCCTAAGAGTAATTATTTCTTGAAAATAGATGGATTCTATCATGCTTTAGGATATATAGGTAGTCAATATTAGAGTTATGTTGATTCTTTGAGACAAAATAGTACCAAAGTGAGGCCCATTTGAAGAAATTTAAGTTTTAAAAAATATTTTTTTGGTTCTTTAAGTAAAAATATAGGGTATTATAAGTCATAATAAATGGTAAAATGGCCTTCAACATGGGGGTACCCCATCCCTTTACAATTCCAATAAATACGATTCATTTTTTATAAGCACGAACTATCAAGAGAGTCCCTCATTGTTGAGCTACTTCCTTAGGGCCTTTCTTTATCTTCTACCTTCCACATTTTTTTATTCTCATTTGTGGTTACATCCCCCATTGTGAAACCCTTGTTTTCTAGGTATCATATTCATTTTGGATAGTTATATTAGTCAAAAATCCTTTAAATTCATCAACCTAATACTTATCATTAAGGGGTCTGAATTTTTTAAAGGATTGAGCCTTGTAGCGGTTGTCCTCTAGGGACCTTATTTTTACAGATTTAGTTGTGGAAACTTTGATGAATGGTTCCTATTTTTATTCTTGAGGGGTAAATTCTTAAACCATTGTATAAGTACTAAGAGTATCATTCCCATGGGAGGTGGGGTCACCATGTGAGCATTCTTATGCCATGTCCACAAGGGTGAAATCCAAATTTTGAGGATCTATTATTTCAATTGGTCTATATTCCTCATCCAGGTTCCTAATAACTCCATCTAAAATGACCATTTTGATATCTTAATCCTAGTTCTATATATTTATTTTCATATAAAATCCAAAAGGAGGGAGGGTTCCTTGATATTTCGGTTGAATTTCTTTAGCAACATCTTCCACTTTCATGGTTTTAACTAGATATTGAATGGTGTAGTCAATGTCCATCTATATACCTCATCGGTTGAAAGTAATGTGTGAGTTTTTTGAGGATTGGAATCCAATGAATTTTACAAAGAGTTGGGGACCATGTATACTTCACTAGAAGATATGTTTTTTGATGATACCACCTCATGGGGTCTGGGTTCTAGTACATTTTCCTTCCTTTTTCATTTTCACAGAAATTGAAAAAAATTATCCTTATTAATCTCATAATATAAATGTCCAAAAAGGATATGGTTCCTAAAAATTGGGTTTCCATTCATACTGAATAAAAATATTTATATTTTCATCACCCGTTGTGAAGATCATGTCTTCCACCAAGGTATTTTCTATATAAACATCATCTAGGGCCCTAGAATAGTTCCTAAAAATAGGATTTCCATTTTTAGGTCCAATATAATTGGTTTTGCCATTGAGTAAAAAATATCCCATAAAATCATGGATTCCAAAAAATCCAATTTTGTTTGAAATTTCCAGATAGTGTTTCTAAGATTTCCAAGATCGATGGTCTGGTACCATTCCTGAAATCTAAGGAACCCAAACTTAAATTTCTGAAAACCAAAAATCCATGAACTATTTTTTAAATCATCAGAGCTAAAAATTATAAGATAATATCCTCCCAAAATGGTCATCACCTTACAGTACACAAATACCCAGATCTATGAAATTATATTATAGAGGTTTCTAAATTTCCAAATCCTTTCCCCTTTTTAGGTTATAACCCTCACAATAATGAAAAATATGTAGAGCATAATCGTTTATTAAATAGATTCATGATTAGTAATTAATTTATAATTATTCCCCTTTTTAATCACTCTCCCTAGATAAAGAGTGTAAAAATAATTGAAATCTAGGTTCCAATAGTATTTGACCACTTACATAAAAAAAATTATTCATCCACAGTTTTTTCTCTTCTTCCTAATGAAACTCATTCGGTAGAGCTGCTGGGGGTAGATCAAGAAATCTATCATATGATTATGTATCTACTCTAAAGATATGTAATTCTATATCTTCATTACGAATATAATTTCCTTCTCATTATAGTAAATTTATTCATCATATTTTGAAAGCTAGTCCATACCAAGGATTATATCTGAGTCCCCCATTGGTATGATAATATGGTAAGAAAATTATGCATGTTTATGTGTCATAATGGGAACTTCATCACATATTCTTTTTACAGTGTGACTACTACTAGGGGTATTGACTAAAAACCACCTTCTTAAATAACTAAGGAGATATAATATTTTCTTGGAAAACATGGATGATATAAAAGACTAATAAATCTAGAATCAAATAAAAAGTAGCTAAATTTGAAGCTATGATTAAAGTACTTGCCACCAAATAATTGGATACTCCAGCTTGAACTATTGTGATCACATAATCTTAGACTCCTCCTCTTGGAGTCTTTTATGGTAGATTCCCTTGATGTTTAGATCATTCATTTGTGTATATCCCTAACTCCCTGCAGTTGAAACTCTAAATAAAAACATTTTCTTTTATCCCTTTTAATTCTATAGCATGGTGACCCATATCTCCACATGTATAATAAAATACTATTCCATTCAAGAATTTTTTAGGATCATTATTACCATAGTTATCAAAATACGAAAATTTATTCATTATCTTTATCTTCTTTGATGCATTCCATTTTTCATGGTGATTATATGACCATTTATTTTATTAATTTCCATTAAAAAAGTAGGAACAAGAGAATCTCTACACTTTTTTGATGGTATAAATGACTATTTCATCACATGATGAAAAATTTTGAGAGACCATCGCCCTTCAGAGACTTGTCTTCAGACCATCAAGGAAATGTTCATTTGTTCACTCTAGGTTTTATATGTAATTCATAGCATAAATGGATAACCATGTAAAGTTATCCTTATACTCTACAACACTTTCTTCTTCCTTTTATTTAATATGAGGAAATTTCTTTTTATTTTAGTTTTTTTTCATGATCAAAATATTTGTCGAAGAATTTATCCTTAAAATATGTATATTAAATTTGTTCCATTTCTTCATCCTCCGTAGTATTCTAGATAAAAACCAATTTATTAGCATCACCATTATGGTAATAAACTAAAATTGTAACCTTTTTTATTTCATCGCATACAATGACCATAAATATCTTCTTATGAAAATTAATCTATGACTTATATACCATTGGATTATTAGTCACATCAAATGATTGGGGCTTCTATCCCATGAAACGATCCAACATAAGAGTGTCATACTGTCAAATTTGTTTCTCCATCTGAGAAATTTTATTTTTCATAACCTAATTATGATTTCCTAAGAAAAACATGATCTCCTTAGTTACAATACCAATTATATTGTCATTATCAGTTGGGTAATATCAAAATTGTTCATGTGTTTTGATACACTTCTTCCTTCTTAGAACCATTTCTAAACAATGGAAAATACTCGGTTATCTTATAAAATTATGAATTTTAAATCATAATTTATAATTATAAATATCATGTAATAGTTATCATAAATTAAAAATTAATACAATGTTAATATCAAAATCCTAAACTTGGTTTCCATAGGGATGTATTTATCTTCAAATCCTTTATAATGTTTTTAATTGAAAATGTGAATTATCTTAAAAATCTAACCCAATAGTTTCAAACTAGCTGCGTTGTAAATCCTATTTTCATGTACCATGTAACACTCGATTCAAACCCTATAAAAAAAATTTGGAGTTATTTCCCCTAGGTTAATTGGTGTAAGAAACATTTATATTGTATTATCCATAAACAGATGTATTTCTAGGAAAACAACATAGTCTCTTCATCAACAAAAATTTAGAATGTTTTATTTTCCCTAACCTTTTCTTTCCTTAATCTAAATCCCACGGAATCTACTAAACTTTATTTATTATCAAATTTAATGAACCAAACTCCAGTAACCCTGAGTGGGTGCCTACTATATGAAATTATCATATCTATAATGGGGTAAAATCCTAAATCTAGGATCATTTTAGAATTTTTTGAGATATATATATATATATATATATATGATTCCCATTTTACATTGGGGATAGAAAATAAAACATAACAAAAGAATATTCCAAATATCCTTGAAAATCAATACAAGGATTCACCTTCATAGACTAGGGAAAGGAAACAAAATAATAGTGATCTCAAATTCTTTATAAGGGATACATATAGTAGAAGATATCATGAATCAATAAGAATATTCAATAATAAATGGTAAATAATAGAAACTCATTCTATTTAATCAATAACATGACCATGTAATAATTCATAATCAATATGTAGAGGTAACTTACTGAACACCCCTGAAATTGAATCAATAAATTGATAATGAAATGTATCCAAATATAATATCAATGAAAAAATATCATGGTTAATATTGATAATAATTTTTTTCTCAATAAAGGAAATGATTAATTTTTGTACATCGTGATCTCAGGAATTATGATACTTCTACTACCAAGAATTATCACAATATAGTTTAAACTATGGGTAGAAGACCATATGATTTGGACAAATGATTTGTATCATGGGACATGTCAATGCATTAAGGGTAAATCTATAATAAATTCAGACCCTAAATTTATTTCCAATTCATTCCTCATATATCTAATAATATATTTAATTCATGAGTCACTATTATTTATCATCAAATATCATATATTGACTAAAGGATAGAAAATTTAAAATATTTACCCAATTAATTATGTAACCTTCAAAGAAAACTTTATATGTGAATATTATATAAGGTTTAGTAGATAATCATATCCATAATACAACAGGATGTATATTTAAGAACAATTTAGTTTCTCCTGAACAATTATCATAATAAAGTAAGTGTTTAAATAGAAAGTAAACAATCACAAAAGATAGTGAGAGTGTACAATAATTTTTTTAATTATTTGATAAATTTTTAATTGTAACCAATTGAATAATAAACTTGAAACAAAACATTAAAAATAATGAATACAAATTTATTCATATAAAATAAATCTAATGGGTAGCATATAAACTAAATAAATGGTTATATGTTTAAATTAACAAATATGACTCAATGAAAAGGAAATTGAAATGAAATCAATTATATCATAATTCCCATTACTTGAATATTGTTTAAAATAATGTATAATTGTTTTTATCCTATTATTAATTTATACCATAACCATAATCATATTTATTATAAGGACCCAGCCTTATTACATACATAATCGTGAATTTAGTCAAGAAAACACTTCCTTTTACATTTAATATCTTTCAAAGTTTAGAGATTTATATAATTAGGACAACACATTCATGACATTACACATTATTACAAAGTGGATACCATAAAAACAATTTCCATTTTTTTCAAAATATAAAACATTAAAAAATAAAACAAGACTCTTTGACAATTCTTCAAAATTTAACATGTCTTCCTTCCTTATATTACACATCCATTAACCTATGAAAAATCATTTAAAAACTTTGTATGAGCACAAAATCTCAGTAAGGGATGGAAAAGAAGAAAATATCACATTAGTCCAGGAATACTCATAACGTATGAAAGCATTTTCAAAAGACGTTCTTGTCACCTATATATACTTAATTTGTGTAACATGAGATTTACACAAAATCCAAAAAAAACATGAGAACATAAATATAATCATAAAGTTATATTTTGGAATTACTTACATAATCTTGTAACCATTCTTGGCTACCTTATAATTTGTAACCCTCATGGCTACCTTACTCTGTGTAACCATCGTAGTTACACTTGGAGTAACCATACGTCCGACCTCCAAATTACTCATACCCAATTCATTGGAGGTAAATATAGGTCCCACCCTTAATCATAAATAATTCCCAAGAACCAAAACATAATCATAAAACATGAATAATTCCATAACAACATTACTTTGGAATTTCGTAAAACCGAATTTAAAAAGAGGATTTTTAAAGAAAAGACCTTATAAATATCATATAATTGAAGAGAGACTTAATATAGTAGATGGATTATGTATATATACTGTAAATACACATAATAAAACATAATATAAACATAACCCATCACACAACCAATTTAAATAGAACATAAATAATGAAGTCGAAGGTTAACCAAAAGAATGGAAATCGGGTTAATAATTCCCTTACCTTGGGTTTGTCTTACTTCAAACTTGTTTAAACCTATTTTATAATGGTTAAAAGAGTGTTATTAATATTTTAAAGAAACATTTACATTCTTATAACATCTTATATGATAATTTAATAACATCATTTCACCCTTAATTGTTAGTATTTTGCCCATTGCACTGTTTTTGGGTGAGTTCTTAACATGATTTCCATGATTGGTTCATGATGGACATTCTTGTCGATTGGAAGTGAAACTCCAGAATTTTAATGGAGTAGTATTTACATATATCCAGTAACATAAATTATTCCATTCATAATTTTAATTCTTACATTAGTATGATTCATAAGTTAGAACATTAATGATGTTTGTTTAGATAAATTTAGTGGTTATTTGATAATAACAACCCCATTTTATCTTATAAATTAGAACGATGAGTACAAAAGAATTCAAGAACCATGGGTGAGTCATAAAACATATATTATAACCTAGTTCAACCATATAAATGTTTTCATGACCAGACTTGAAAGAATTAATGGAAATTGAAATCACATCGTCCACGATGTCGATAATTCAACACAAACAGATAATGTTTTTATTCTTTAAATAAGTCTGAGAGGAGAAGAATAATGATGAGTAATTTTCCAAAAAAATGATAACATATAGAATATTCATGATTTCTGTAGATTTAATGCCTTTTGGGTAAGGATTTATGAATAAATAATAAGGAAAGAACTCAAAATAAAATAATAATTGTGAAATCGCTTACAAAAATTCGGCAGCCTAATGGCTACGCAACAAGGTTTTAGAAAATATTAAAAAAAGAGGGGACAAGAGTCACCCATAAAGAAATAAATCATAAAATAGAGTAGATCAAGAATAATAAGTAAATAAGAACATGGTATGGAAACTTGAAAGTTATACCACATAAAAGAGAACTTGAAAGGAAAAAAGAAAGAAATTGAGAATTTTCTTACCTTGTAAAGTAACCCATAGAACTTGAATTTTGGGACCTTAGGGGCTTAAAGAAATATTAGGAGGACTAATATGAAGGTAAGGAGTCCAGATATTTGTTGAGGGAGAATTGGGAATGAATTCAATGAAGGGAAGAGTTGGCATTTATAGGAAAAGTGAGGGATTATTTTAATAATTTTCAAGGGACACCTCATGAGTGGTATTTACAAAACCATGGGCTTTCCCATGGTATAAGCCACTTGGGACACCTCACATATTATTTAACTATACACAAGTTTACCAGATTTATGACATAATTATTATATCATTAATGGTGTCTTTAATACACTGAAACTAAAAACTGTATTTTTTTACTATTCACCGAAAAATCAATTATTTCAGAAAAATTCTCAAAATTCACCCTAACCATTTATAGATGTGTATATTTCAAAAATGAAGTCCATTTTTTGAAAATAATTTTCTAAATATTATTAATTTAATTTTTAAATAAAAGCATACTTAATTCAAAAATTAACAGTTCTAATTCTACAACTACTTCTTTATCACAATGAAGAATTAACCAAGATGTTATTATATTCTAGTATTAAGAAAATAAAATAATAATAAAATTTACCATTAATTAGATTCATATTACTATTTATTAGGGTATGTTACTATTCACCAAAAAAACAAGTTGGTTCCAATAGACTCTAAATAACATACTGAATACATGTAGATGATAGTTTCTTGAAATTCAAAACATAGAAGTGGAAAAATTATATTAAAAGGCTAGTTATAAATATCTACTTAAAACAAAGTTCCATGCATTTATATTTATTTTTAAAAAAACTTGGGGTGTTACATTATCCCCACCTTCTTGAAATTGCGTCCTCGCAATTTTATTTACTTATTAAACAACTGAGGGTTATTTTTATCTCATAGCATTTTCAGACTCTCATGTTGCTTCTTCAACCATGTGGTTTCTCCACAAAACCTTTACCTGGTAGATTACCTTATTCCGCAAAACCAGTTCTCTTCGATCAAGAATTTGAACCAGTTTCTCTTCATAAGAAAGGTTCTCTCCCAGATGAACTAATTTTGGGCTCAAGACATGTGATGAATCTGGAACATACTTTCTCAACATCGAAACATGAAAAACATTGTGTACCTAAAACAAACTCAGAGGCAAAGCTACGCGGTATACAACTATTCCAACTTTCTCCAAGATTTCAAAAGGACCAATGAACCGTGGACTTATCTTCCCTTTCTTACCGAAACACATCACACATTTCCAAGGAGATATTTTAAGGAAAAAATTACCACCTACCTCAAAAGAGAAGTCTTTCCTTCTATTATTGGCATAACTTTTCTGCCTACTCTGAGATGTCCTCATGTGCTGCTGGATAATCCTCACTTTCTCAGCCACTTCTTCTACTAATTATGGCCCCATCGGCTTTCTTTCACCAACTTCATCTCAAAATGCTGGAGTCCGACACTGCTTCCCATACAAGGCCTCAAAAGGTTCCATTTGAATACTGGAATGAAAACTGTTATTATAAGAAAACTCAACTAAAAAAAGATGATGATCCCAACTTCCATGATAGTCCATTGAACAAGATCGAATCATATCCTCCAAAGTTGGAATCGTTCATTCTGACTGCCCATTTGATTGAGGATGAAAAGTTGTACTGAAATTTAACTTTGTGCCCAATGACTTCTGAAGTCCCTTACAAAAGTTATAAGTGAACTTGGGATCTCGGTCCAAAACTATGGAAAGAGGGACTCCATGTAACCTGAAAATATCCTTGAGGTACAATCGAGAAAGTTGATCCAAAGACATTATATCTTTAATATAAAGAAAATGTGCAGATTTTTTCAGCTGATCAACAATAACCCAAATCGCATTGTTACCTCAAGAAGTCTTTTGTAGTCACACCACGAAGTCCATGGATACATTCTCCTATTTCCACCCTGGAACTAGAAAAGGCTGAAGCATCCCCTTTAGTGATTTTCGCTCTGCTTTAACTTATTGACATGTCAAACATCTCATGGTAAAATCAACAATATCTCTTTTCATTCCATCCCACTAATAATACTTCCTAAGGTCTTTGTATATCTTAGTACTGCTAGGATAAACAGAAAATGGAGAACTATGAGCTTCACACAACAATTCTTTCTTCAACTGGGAATCACAAGGCACACACAACCTTTTTCCAAATCTTAAAACACAATCTTTATCAAGATTAAATTCTGTAAACTTACCCATTTCAACCAATTCTACCTTTTTCTATATCTCACAGTCTTCCTTCTGTGCTTGCTTAATTTTGTCTGACAACAAAGACTGCACTGAAACCTAAAACAGAATAGATCAAATCATTAATCAAGGGATCTTGTTCAAACTTAGCATGTTTAATGATGCATGATGTTTCCGACTTAAGGCATCTGCCACTTTTTTTTCTTTCCCAGGATAGTAATTGATCGTTCAGTCATAATCCTTTATCAGTTATATCCATCTTCCCTGCCTCATGTTTAATTCCTTCTGAGTGAATATATACTTTAGACTTTTATGGTCAATATATATTTGGCATTTGGTTCCGTATAGATGATTCCTCCAAATTTTCAAATCAAAAACCAGAGCTTCCAATTCCAAATCATGTGTGGGATAATTTATCTCATGAGGTTTAAGTTGTCTTGAAGCATAGGCAATTACTTGATCAGTCATCATCAAAACAAAACCAAGACCCTTCAAAGAAGCATCACTATAGATGACAAACTCACCATTTCAGGAAGGTAAGGCCAAAACTGGATCATTCACCAATCTCTTCTTCAGTTCCTGAAAACAAAAATCACATTACTCTATCCAAACAAATTTATCTTCTTTCCGTGTTAACTTAGTTATCGGGCTAAATAACCGTGCAAAGTTCTTAACAAACTTTTGGTAAAAACTTGATAAGCCCGGAAAACTATGAATCTCTGTAACATTTGTGGGTCTTCTCCATTCATCAACTAATTTTGTTTTGTCAGGATCAACTATTATTCCATCCTTATTTACAATGTACCCAAGAAAAGAAATTTGTTGCAACCAAAAATCACACTTTCTGAATTTTCCATATAGTTTTTTTTTCTTTTAATGTTTGTAAAACAACCCTTAGATGTTTTTCATGTTCCTCTTTATTTTTAGAAAATACCAGAATTTCATCAATAAATACAACCACAAACTTATCCAATAACTCATGAAATACTCTATTTATAATATTCATGAATACATCAGGTGCATTAGTTAATCCAAATGTCATAACAAAAAATTCATAATGCCCATATCTAGTAAGAAAGGCTGTTTTCGGGATGTCATCTTCCTTTACCTTCAGCTGATGGTATCCGGATCTCAAGTTAATCTTGGAAAAGTACTGATCTCCCAAGAGATGATCAAACAAGTCCTAAATATGTGGAAAAGGATACTTGTTTTTAACAGTGATGTTATTAAAATCTCTATAATCAATGCAAAGTCTCATGGAACCATCTTTCTTTTTAACAAACAAAACAAGGGCTCCCCATGGTGAAGTGCTAGGACGAATGAAGCCTTTTTCAAGAAAATCTTGCAACTGATTTTTCAATTCAAGAAGTTCTATTGGAGCCATATGATATGGGGGTTTTGAAATTGTCTTAGCATCAGGAACTAAGTCAATTGTGAATTTGACTTCTCGATCAGGTATGACACCGGGTAACTCATCAGGAAAAACATCAAGGTATTCATTTACCACTGGCACAACATTAATTTGAATAGTTCCATTGTTTTCAACAATATGAGCAAGATAACTTTCATTTTCATCTTTTAATAGTTTCTCAGATTCCTAATATATTATCAATTGTATGGGTTCATTCTTGTATACAAACTGAAACTCTTTCTGAAAAACAACTTCTTTAGCTCTACAGTCAATCTTAGCATGATAATCAGAAATCCAGTCTATCCCCAGAATAACATGAAACTCAACTAAGGGTAAAACAACAAGGTTTGAAGGTAAATTATTTCCACAGACCACAATAGAAAGATTATTATAATTCCTCTTTGTTATAACATTTCCCCTTAGTTTTTTAACAACAAGTTCGGGTCTCATTTGTTGAGGTGATATTTCCAATTTACCAGAAAATTTCTCAGAGATTAAGGAATGTGTAGACCCCATATCAAACAAAACTTTAGAAAAATATGAGTGAACAAACAAAGTACCTGATACAACTTCATTGGATAGCCCAACATCTGCTGACATAGTCACAAAGGATCTCACTACACCTTTCTGCTTATAGTCTGGCTTCTTTGCATTATTCGGATCTCTCTTTGGGCAGACATTTGCATAATGACCCATTTCACCACATTTAAAACACTTTAGAGTTTTCTTGTCAGAATTATTCTTAAGATCATTTTCATTGCAATCTCGGTCCATATGTCTAAACTTACCACATTTAAAACACTTCCCAGTTTTTCTAGGACATTCCCCAGGGTGTTTCTTTCCCCACTTTTCACAAACTGGAAATTAGATTTTCTTACCATTGGATTTCTTTGGTTCATTCTTACCCATTCCTTTCCAATTGGACCTCTTCTTCTCTTTTTTTCCAAAATGCACATGATCATTAGCAAACTCCATCTCTATCCTCTGAGCACATCAGACAAGTTTCTCATAACTTTTGAATTCACACGAGTCCAACACCCTTCGATAACCTAGATTCAGTCCTGAGTAAAAGAGGTTGATTTTGCTATAAAGATCCAGAATAAGATTTGGTGCATACCTCGCCAGTCATGTGAAGTTCGCTTCATACACAGCCACTGAATCTTCCTCCTTCTGTTTTAATTCAAGGAATTTCTTCTCCATTCTAAGTTGCACCACCTTAGGAAAATATTTTTCAAGGAAAATACTTTTAAATTCATCCCACTCTAAGGCATCAAAATCCCCTCTACCCCTGATATTCCTTACCATTGACCACCACTGATCAGATTCCCCTTCAAAAAGATAAATGGTAAGACTTACCTTTTGATTGTATGAACATCCCATAACATCGAATAACTTTTCAAGGGCTTTGATCTATCCTTCAGCTACTACTAGGTCCGAAGATCAATTGAATGCAGGTGGATGTTGTCTCATAAAATGTTCCACTACTATCATGTTCCGTTGTGGTACCTCAATTGGTTCTCTTGCATGGATGCCACCACCATTTATTGCCTGCATTTGCTGATCCATTACTATCACAAACTGCTCAGGTCCAATCCCTACCATTCTGGGGTGTAGTTCTAGAAGGATGTCATTCTGTCGGTGCCTCTCCTCTTCAGCATCCCTATTCCTTCTACGGACAACCGTTATAAATAAAAATGTCTTAAATAAAGAAACATGGAAATTTTTAAATTCTATGACATTTCAAATAAAACATAGAGTGAAAATAATTTATATTATTCTATTAACATCACCTTAACCCCTAAAGTTATTTAAACCATCCTCTGATACCAACTATAAGGACATGGCCTTATTAAATACATAATCTTGAATTTAGTCAAGAAAACACTTCTTTTTACATTGAATATCTTTTCAAGTTTAGAGCTTTATAGAATTAGGACAATACATTCATGACATTACACATTATTACAGAGTGGATACCATAAAAACAGTTTCCATTTTTTTCAAAATATAAAACATTAAAACATAAAACAAGACTCCTTGACAATTCTTCAAAATTTAACATGTCTTCCTTCCTTGTATTACACATCCATTAACCTGTGAAAAATCATTTAAAAACATGGTATGAGCACAAAATCTCAGTAAGGTATGGAAAATAATGAAAGATCATATTAGTCTGTGAATACTCATAACGTATGAAAGCATTTTCAAAAGACATTCTTGTCACCCATATATACTTACTTTGGGTAACATTAGATTTACACAGAATCCACACAAAACATGAGAACATAAATATAATCATAAAGTTATCTTGGGGAATTACTTACATAACTTGTAACCATTCTTGGCTACCTTATAATTTGTAACCCTAACAGCTACCTTACTTTGTGTAACCATCGTAGTTACACTTAGAGTAACCATACGACCGACCTCAAACTTACTCATACCCAATGCATTGGAGAGAAATATAGGTCCCACCATTCATCATAAATAATTCCCAAGAACCAAAACATAATCATACAACTTGAATAATTCTATAACAACATTACTTTGGAATTTCGTAAAACCGAATTTAAAAAGAGGATTTTTAAAGAAAAGCCCTTATAAATATCATACAATTGAAGAGAGACTTAATAGAGTGGATTGAGTATGTATATTTAATGTAAATACACATAATAAAACATAATATAAATAGAAACCATCACACAAACAATTTAAATAGAACATAAATAATGAATTCGAAGGTTAACCCAAAGAATGGAAATCGGGTTAAGAATTCCCTTACCTCGGGTTTGTCGTTTAAACCTCCTATATAATAGTTAAAAGAGTGTTATTAATATTTTACAGAAACATTTACATGTTTATAAAATCTTATATTATCATTTCATAACATCATTTCACCCTTAATTTTTATTATTTTTCCCTTTGCACTGTTTTTGGGTGAGTTCTTAACATGATTTCCATGACTCGTTCATGATGGACATTTTTGTTGATTGGAATTAAAACTCCAGAATTGGAATGGAGTATTATTTACATATATCCAGTAACATAAATTATTTCATTCATCATTTTTAATTCTTACATGAGGATGATTCATAAGTTAGAACATTAATTATGTTTGTTTAGATCATTTTAGTGGTTATTTGATAATAACAGCCCCGTTTTGTCTTAAAAATTATAATGATGAGTAAAAAAGAATTATAGAACCATGGGTGAGTTCTAAAACATATATTATAACCTGGTTCAACCATATAAATGGTTTCATGACCAGAATTGAAAGAATTAATGGAAATTGAAATCACATCGTCCACGATGTCGATAATTCGACACAAACGGACAATGTTTTTATTCTTTAAATAAGTCGGAGAGGAGAAGAATAATGATGATTAATTTTCCATAAACCTGATAACATATATAATATACATGATTTTTGTAGATTTCATTCCTCTTGGTAAAGGAGTTATGAATAAAGAATAAGGAAAGAACTCAAAATAAAATAACAATTGTGAAATCGCTTACAAAAATTCGGCAGCTAACATCTACGCAACATGGTTTTAGAAAATATTAAAAATATAGGGTACAAAGGTCACCAATCCAGAAATGAATCATAAAATATAGTAGATCAATAATAAGAAGTAAATAAGAAAATGGTATGGAAAATTTAAAGTTATACCACATAAAAGAGAACTTGAAAGGAAAAAGAAAGAAATTGAGAATTTTCTTACCTTGTAGAGTAACCCTTAGAACATGCATTTTGGGACCTTGGGGGCTTGAAGAAACCTTATTATTACTACTATGAAGGTAAGGAGGCCAAATATTCGTTGAGGGAAAATTGGGAATTAATTCAATGAAGGGAAGAGTTGGTATTTATAGGAAAAGTGAAGGATTATTTTAATAATTTTCAAGGGACTCCTCATGAGTGGTATTTACAAAACCATGGGCTTGCCCATGGTATTTTCCCATGGTATAAGCCACTTGGGACACCTCACATATTATTTAACTATACACAAGTCGGAAATATTTATGACATCATTATTATATCATTAATGATGTCATTAATACACCGAAACTAAAAACTGTATTTTTTTACTATTCACCAAAAAATCAATTGTTTCAGAAAAATTACCAAAATTCAACATAACCATTTATCGATGTGTAAATTTCAAAAATGAAGTCCATTTTTTGAAAATAATTTTCTAAATATTATTAATTTAATTTTTAAATAAAAGCATACTTAATTCAAAAATTAACAGTTCTAATTCTACAACTACTTCTTTATCCCAATGAAAATTTAACCAAGATGTTATTATCTTCTAGCCTTATGAAAATAAAATAATAATAAAATTTACTATTCATTAGGGTCATATTACTATTCATATTACTATTCATTACAGTATGTTACTATTCACCCAAAAAACAAGTTGGTTCCAATAGACTCCAAATAACATACTGAACACAATTGTAGATAACAATTTCTTGAAATTCAAATAATAGAAGTGGAAAAATTATGTTAAATGGCTAGTTATAAATATCTACTTAAAAAAGTTCCATTAATTTATATTTATTTTTATAAAAACTTGGGCTGTTACATTTATAGTATCATATATTATCCAATTATAACATTTTACCACCTATTTGTTAATAATATTTCATTATTTTCATTATTTCAGGTATTAATTGTCATGTTTTCTCTTGCCTATTTTGTCAATAAATTTAGGATTTTTGTAAATAAGGTAAAAATATATCATCTAAAAATTGTAATAATGTTATAAATATCATATTTATTTATTATATACTTTATTATAACCATTATTAAAAGTTGGGCATGCAAAATGAATTGCATCGCTGCGTGGAGATAGTAGGTCGAACGTACGCACAAGCGACGATATCATTCCATTAACAAGTGAAAGGGTAAGGATGATTATGATATATTAATTTTAAAGAATTTATATCATGTCATATAAATCACAAATATTCATTAAATTCATTCGCATTACCTTCCACGTAAAGCATAAGTGAAAAATGAATCACAACACTTCATGAGGAGGTAGTATGCCAAACACACGAGCAATGTAATCATATTATAAATAGAATAGAATGTAAGAAGTTATATGTGATATTAATATTAATTAAGTAAAATAATATCATAAATATCATATAAATGTTTTAAATACATAATTATATATATCCCTGAAAGGTGGTGATATAAAACGAATTACATAGGTTCTTAAGGAAGTAGTTCATAGTACACACGATCGACAATTTTGATACCCATTTGATGGAAGAGGAAATATATATGTTATAACCCTAAAATCATGACATATAGCTATATAGAATATAATTATGTTATTATATAATGAATTTTTTAATAATATTTGTATGATGTGGAATAAAAAACAAAATAAAGATGCTCATTTAAGAATGTTACCTCTTCTTCAGACAACTTCTTTAGGTTTCTAGAAAATACTTAGGATCGATTCTAGATAAAACTGAGGGCTATAAGTTTTTTAGGGTAGTAAAGAAGTTGTTTTTAAGTTATTTTATGAAAAAAAATTCTTTGTAACTGTAAATTGGGGTGGAGATGTGGTGGGCTTTTAAAAGTGGATGAGAAGAAACACATGGAAATTTTGAAAAGATTCAATTACACCCATATTTTTATCATGAACCTAGACTAAAAAAAGGATCTTTATTGATCATTAAAGGTTATAAGGTCTAAATATTTCTATTAAATGGGTTTTTTAAATTCCTTTAGGCAATTTTAACATTTATGTTTTTATTAACCCCATAAATCAATTTTTTACATAACGAAAATAACTAATCTTTACTTCTTTTACTGTTTATAATGGTCAAAAATAAATTTGAAATTATTAGATAATCTAAATTATGGTGATTCAAAATATTTAATCCATTTTTCCAAATTCAATACAAATAAGTGGAAGAAAACAATTTAAAATTATACCTACAAATGCGATGAAAAAGAAGGTTTCTAGAAAGAAAATTCTCATAAGTATAGATGGTTTTGATATCAAAATTCAATATTAAATTCATTATAACTACCAATATTGAATTTATTATAATATAATTCAACTTATTTTTATTTAAATAAAATAAAATAAAATTTAACTTTGTAAATATCATAAATGAAACTAATATTTTCACCTAAAAAATTATTTTTACTATTCATTAAAAAAATTAAACCTTTCCAAAAAATTGAAAAAATGAACCTTCAGAAAATTTTGATGTTATTATTTTAAAAAAGAAGCTAAATTTTTCAAATAAAATTAGTAAAATTAAAAACTTTTAATTTTTTCATAACTTCCTATGAAATGAAGAAACTGTTTTCTTTGGAAAAAATATATAGTTTTTCAGAAAACATTTCTTTCACTTTCAAAATATTATTATTTTATTTATAATCAATAGATAACCATAATTTCCATTATTTATTTAGAACTATTCATACCCAATAACGTTACATCTAGGTTATAATTTTCATGTTTAAAAAACATTTTAATATATTATCACATTTTGTTTAAATCTAGTGTTGTGTACAACACAAGATATCAAAGAGATTGAATTAATTTAAAAGGAAATAAATCATAAAGTATTGGGGTTTTAAAAATATAATTAATATTACACACTTTAATGTTCTTTAGACAATTTTTTGATAAATATGTGAACCTTCATGAGTTTGAAATTTTTTAGCAAATAATTTTTAGTACACTTTGTCTCGTAAAGATGATATTTACCCTATGAATTTCCATTGTGATGATTCATTTGATAGTGTATTTGGATAAGGAATATAAATTTATTGGACCTTTAAAAAAAATTGGATGACTCATATAGAGATGTGTTGTATTTTTAAATTTTTTTCACTATTAAATAATGTTTTTACAAATCATAATATATCAGGCTTGTTATGTCTTCATTAATTTGGTACCATGGTCATTTGAAGTGTAGTGTGGTGAAAAAAGATCAAGATAGGGCTCTTTTTTTAATTTTGCATGGTTGAAAAGTCTCTCAAATTATGTTTGAATAATTTGGATAAGATTGAGACAATGTTAAATTGATTTGGACATGTTTAAGATAACTCAACTAATATTCATTCCTTCTATACATCAAATTTATTTCCAAATTTAGGTCATCCAGATGGAAAGATATCCGAATTTTAACCAAATCATATGGATTTCATACAATCATAAAGATTTATTCTACTAATTAGTGATATAATTGAACCTTTCCTAGAATAACTAAAGACACAAACAATGACATGACATCAGATTCAAACTCAAATTGATAAATAAAAAATAAAAGTTATGAATAATGTTATTATTGATTGGTTTTAACATAGTTTAAGTATATAAATAGTTTTATTCTTAAAATATATTAATAATTATATTTTATAATTACTATTTTATTGTATGCATTTTTATAAGTCATGGATATTTATATTAGATTTTAATAGTTTGTTGATTAGAAATATTTAGCTCAAGGACCTTTCAATTAGTCTAGGAGATTTTAATCCTATAATATTAATAGTTTCAAGTTTATTACTGCTTATCATGATAATGGTTTGAAAAAAATAGTCACATCCCCAGAAAAATCATAGAGTTTTAATATTATTGATATTTTGTTGACATTTAAAAATTAACTTACCATGGATAATTTTATGTTGTGTTATTCAATGTAAGTGGGTCAATGTGCATTAGGGTATAAAGAAAAAAATTATAGTTTACTTATGTAAACATAAATCATTTGGTAGATACTAGTGATCCTAAAGAACATGATTCTTATATTTTAGCTTCCTAAGAAATTTTTTTTTATAATATTGTTAATGGTGTGGATAACTGGAGGAGTGTTATAGTCCATATGAAATAGAAACACTTTTATGATATGGGAAATTATTTTAAAGAATGTTTTACTGATAGTACACCCTTTCATCTAGAAGGGATTGATCTTTTTTTACATAGTGGCATTGAATCTATTATTTTTTCAAAAGGGGGTGAAGATGAGGATGTCTTGTTAATAGTGGATGATGACTATCAATTATAGATGAAACCGTTGTATTGCTAATCCTCCTTTAACAAAGTAAAAAATATTTTTTTACTATTTAAAAGGAATGGTTCATTTTGTTAGAGTTTCTATCATATACATATAGAGTTTAATTTTATAAATATTGATATTCGTGTTTATAGTGGACAATTTTTATGCTTATAAAAATCAAGAAGCCAACATTAACTATGAATTATCTAGGGTATATTAATCTCCATTTTTTCATTAATGATTATATATTAAATGTTTGAGGGGAAAATAAAAATTCCAAGATTTTTGATTATATATAATAATACTAAAATTTTAATAAAATAAATACATGTTTTTGAGCATAAATTTTACTGTTAAAATGAAAATATATGATTGGAAAATTTTTTGTTTCTAATTTTAAATTTTATAATTTTTTTGTATCATTTTTGATATTTTAAATTTCTTAATTATTTTTTATATTTTATAATTAATCCCAAGGAATAAATGGTTTTCATACCATAGTCAGTATACATAATCAAATACCACTAAGACACTACGAGGGAAAAACCCTACTCCATTAAGTATATTTCCCACATCTATAGGTACATATCTAACATATAGAGATCTAATATTGACTATGAATTTTGTCTCATCATGTCATTCAATACATGATAATGATGTTACTAAAAATATGTTGCCACTTATAACCTTACAAAGGTATTGGAGGGTGATATTTATTGGTATATACATCATAGTGAACACATTATTTATTTCTTAGTTATACTAACTATTGAATATTTTTTTAATGTTGGTAAAAATGGTCAAAAATAGAAAAACAAAGGGGGAAAATAATGTTTTTAGTTTGAATAATATAAATATTTTTGTGTTGTTTGACATTTTCAGGGTATATTCGACTAATATTGGAGGCATATACGAGATGTTTTCCAGTAATCTTTTATTTGAGTTGATAACCCTCATAATCACATGTCATGATTTGATACATGTTCCAATCAAATATAATAACAAGATCTTTTAAAATAAAATAAATTTAAATGAAAATAAATATTTATAAACTATATAATAATCTGATATTACTATAAATATTATTTTTCAAACAATTTTTTAAATTTTTTATTTATAGGACGTCTTTCATTTCCATATGCATAACTCCATTTAACATCGGTGGAATTTAAAAATATTGGAAAAAATTGAAGAATTTCCGGTAAAGATTATGGTATAGGTTTATTGACAACTCATCAAGACATCAGAAGATATATCATAATGTACTATAAGTGATACCTAGAGGGAAGTGGTTTTCTTTTATGGATAGGTTCTCTACTAACTCATTCAAGGAATTTTACAATGTGATATTAAATTTACATGAATTTTCAATATTACTAATTTTTATTTCTTATTGATATTATATTTAATATTAATATATCTTAATTTTTTAGTAATTGTTTACAAAAACACTACAAGTAAAGATAAGAATATAATACCACACACAGTAAGGTTGAATTGTTTTGTAAGGAGAATATCAAGAAAGGAAATATATTAAATTATTATAATATGTGTGTGTGTGTTTGTTTGCTTTTGTGGGTGCTCAATTTTATTTGATTATGATTTAGTAATTGAATTTTTTTTTAACTTTTTTGATTTAGGCTTTGTAGGATGGCCATCAAGTTAGGTGGACTAAGATTTGGTTTTATGTTCATATAAAGTCAAATGGGAGGTACAGGAATGAATCTAATCAGATCATAGGGGTATAATAATTAAACTATGGTATGATTTTACTAAATCATGATATTATTTTATATTATTCCATGTGTACGCTAAAATTAAGGAGTAATGGGATTAAAATCATTCATAGTCTACAAAAGAAATTTTCCAAGTGATATTTTAAAGGAATTTTTCATCTATGATGAAATCCTTTGATATTAATTATGTTTCAATGGGGATATGATTCTATGATACCATCCTTATTTTTTCATTGGATGGTTTATTATTATTATGATGAAATATTGATGAAATCTATTTTATTTTCCATGGGTTAAGTTATGATGAAAAGTTAAATGTTTTCATAATCTTGTGGAATACATATGAATGGATTATGATAATGTGATGGGTGGGTCTGTTATATACCTATAAAACATTAGGTAAATATGTATAACTCATGAGATAATTATGGTATGTGTGAAAATAATTTCATGTTCGCAAAAAGATACATGGACCTGGTTTCATATCCATAAGTTTATATGAGGACCTTGTTTCATGTCCTTAAGTTTATGCATGGAACTGGTTTCATGAACAAAGGTTTATGCATGGATCTAGTTTCATGTTCATAATTTTATGCAAGAACTTATTTCATGTCCTTAACTTAAAGAGATAACCTTCTAATAATTATACATGTTTATAATATTATAAATTTATACATGTTCCACATTAATATGTTTATGATATTCTCTCGTGGGTTATTATTGATTATTGATGATTCCACACTTTTATGAATTTTTTATTTTGTTATGACAAATCCTTATTCCATGACTCATGATTAAAGATATTTAATTGATTGGGTATGACTTCCTTATGTTATGATTATGTTCTTATACCCTTATGATCATTTATGATCATTGATTGACATCTCCTATAATTGTTGGAAACATAGGCTATACCAACGGTTTCAAACCATTAGTATAGCCTGGAAAACCATTGGTATAAGATATACCAACAATTTTCCAAACCATTGTGTGTTAAGGTGGGGGGATATCCATATGCCAATAGTTATTCATAAACCATTTGGGTAGGCTACTGAAAGTTACAGTATACCAATGGTTTATTAATAATCATTGGTATAGATTTCTCCCAATAGTTTGTAAATTGTGGGTCTCTTGGTATATATAATGTCTACTAATGGTTCTTAAACCATTGGTATAAAGTTTTACCAATGGTTTATCTATAACTATTGGCATATATAGTTTGTCCAAACTATACAAATAGTTTTTAAACCATTGGTATAGAGTTTTTACGACAATTTATAAACTATTGGTCTCTTATAATGTTGTTTGTCAACACTATACCAACGGTTTATAAACTTTTGGTATTTAGCATACCCCCAAGATATAGGCAGTAGACCCCCAGGATGCAGGTAGAATACCCCCAGGATCTGATCTCTAGCATTGCATACAGAAGCTTCACCTCTACCCTATACAAATAACACAAACAACACCAAAAACACTCCAATACCATATACATAATTTAAAAAACTAATACAGCACCTGAAAATACACTACAATACAATATACATAATTCAAAAAATTAGGATTCCAATGACTAGTGGATGAACATTTTGGAATTAGGGTGTTCTAATGTTTGGTATATTAAGATCTTAAAGAATTATTTTGGGGTTATATGTTTTTTTTTTGAAAGGTTGAGGGTCGAAGCCCACTTTTATTGAAAAAAACGAAAAGAAACTCTTTTATGACTAGGTAAGAGGGAACCTATTACAGATAATGGAAAATTACCAAAAGAAATGTGAAGAAAATGGGAAAATGGGATTATAAGATCAAAGGAAATAGAAATCCAAGCAAACACCTGCCAAGCCTTGTTGCCCCCCTGCCAAAGGTTCATCTGTGAATAAGGTCCAAAGGTTACATCACCCCCTCTACCAAGAAGTTGCACTGTGATGGTGGTACAACGAGTCAGAGTACCTCTCCAATCGACACAAAGTGCGAAGGAGAGTCGGATGAAAGGCGCCAATACACCTTTCCCTAAAAAGAGCCGCCCACCTAGACAAAACATGAAAAGAATTAAAGTAATGTCACCAATGTGATGTAGGATCAGACCAAAAACATAGAGAAAACCATGGAAAGGCACCCATAAGTCAATAAATAAGATGACCAATGGATGGATGATGAATTTCAACACATCCATCCCTCAAGAGAGGTCTCCCACCCAGCAACACAGACAGGAAGCAATTCTGCACCAAATGCAACATGGAGAAACAAGAATCTACAAGGAAAATAGCATCCCAAGATCAAATAGCGCCATTGAAACCCATGTAAAATAGGATTAAACCACTCCTGAAAAGACCACCATTGTAGTAGAAAGCATGGAAAACGAAAACAGCCAAGCACCAAAACTTGATCAAAAGAGAGACTGCAAACAAAAACATCCATCCCAAAACCTTTAAGGTAGCAGCAGAGTCATCAAACCAGGTGAACCAGTAGCACATCCCGAGAAGGTAGCAACCAAATAACCTCGGAAAGAAAAAGGAAATCGAAAACCTCCAAAATTGAAATCCAAATCCTACCTCCAATCCATCAGAAGTCGCCGCTCGAAGGAGCCCAAGCAAAGATCCGAGTCCTTCACCACCGCGCAGAGAAACATGACAACCACGGGGTCTCAAATCTGAAGACAGATCAGAAGGTAGGGATGAGTACCAATCCATGCAAGGAGGAATAATCTTCCACCTGCAAGACCCAAAGGTCAAGAAACGAAATCTTTGAACTCTGCCGGGGAACCGCGGTGAGGGGAACGAAGCCATCGTCAAAGGATGAGGGGATGAAGTGAAAATGTTGCAGACCCGTCCGAATAAAGCTGAATGCAACACATCCGATTCGAAGTCGGAGAGTGAAGATGAGGCCTTGAGGACCTGCAGCGAACGTGGGATGAAGGAAGTCAGGTCAAGGCCGAAGAGGAAAACTGAGGCCAGCAGGCACCGGAGGAGGAAGGGGCTATGCCAATACCTTGATCTGATCATCCTGATGGAAAATTTGGAACATTAGTGTCCAAGTTTAATAACCCATTAGTGTATGGAAGTGATGAAGAACCATAGAAAACATTAAAAGAAAAAAATCCTGGGAAAAAGATTTCCTAGTAAACAAAAGAGGGATAAAGGCCAATAAAGAGGGTCTTTTTGAGGGGGTCATTTTCATGCTAGCTGCTAAGGAAACATGTAATGCATATTGACATTCAACCTTCATAGAGTGGATTAGAAATAATCCTTTTAAGTTTATAATGAGGTAAGTGATCCCTTATATATAAATCTATATATGATGTGGTATGTGTAATTACAATAGTAACAAAACTATAAAAATCATGCGAGTTCTTAACAATGATAGAATCCTTGTACAAAATATCTCAAATAAAAAGAGATACAATATTGGGAAAGTAGGAATAACATGATCATGTAGATTATGTGTGTATAGTGAGTCTTTTATTTTACAAGGACACCCATTTCATAATTCCATAACACTTATGTGAAACTACAAGATCTCATCTCTTTACGTGAAGCTGAAACCCCTTATGAATTTCTTTTTGTATGACCCATTCAACCATGTTACCTCATTCTATTTATTTGATACACTTACATGACTTCAATCACATAAACTACACCACATTCTATGACATCATTATATGATACAATTTTGAGGTGGCTTGGATGATGATGTCATCAAGTATACATGTTGCAAACTATGATCCAGTCATTGAGTTATGTGACAAATACTTGAGATGTCAAGATTTGACCTCGGTTCTATATAGTACCCCCAAGATTCCTGGGGTCCCTAGTATTCATATCCAATCTAGGATCTAGGAATGTAATATTAGGGGTTATTTTATTGTGTTTATTATAATGATTATGAGATATATAACTCATCCCTATAATTTGGATAACTGATCTAGATGGTATACATGTTCTTGGTTAGGATTCCATAGATTTTTGGGATTTTTCTTTTTGGTTTGGTGGCTTATGGTTTGTTTTGATTCAGTGATTACCAAGGAAGAAGAGGGGAAGGGAAAGTTGAGTGCATAGCCTTGTGTGCTAGAAGGTAATAGTGGGAGTGTGGGAATTTGTTCTTTGTTTTGGTGGTGTTATTTTGCAGATAAGTTTGTGGATAATATTGGAATAACTTAGTGCACAGAGAAATACATACAATTTAGCAATGACACTATATGGTGGGTGATCATGAGATAGGTCATGTAACATGTAAAGTGAATGATATTTTAGAGTTCCAAGGCTTCTCTTGGATGGCATGATGACATGTAATAGAGAATAGTAACTTTAATTTAGTGAGGTATGACTTCAGGGGCATGAGTTGGATGATATATTGGGTGGACTAGGATTTTAGACCTACTACACAAGATAATACGGGAATATAAAGAAATTTTTTCACGTGGTACCCATTTTAATTGTAAATCAGCGATAGTCATGAGTGGTCCAATTGTTGAGTTTTTATTTAAGCATGTATTTATTGATACTAAGGTTCTATCCTCCAAACTAATTTAATTTAGACCCCCCTTCCTACAAGCACAGCCCCCCTCCCCCCCCCCCCCACCTCACCCGCAGTAGACTCCCCCTGTATAGCCCCCCCTCCCCCCTGCACACCCCCCTCCCCACCTGCACACTGCACATCCCCCCCCACCTACACACCCCCCTCCCCACCGACTTCCACACCCCCCCCTCCCACCTACACACCCCCCATCCACTAGCACCACCCCCCCCCCCCACACACACACACACCTGTACTGCCCCCCCCCCCACCTGCACATCCCCCCACCCCCCACCTTCATACCCCCCTGACCCCCACCTGCATATCCCCCCCACCGCCTCACCCCCAATAGACTCCCCCTGTACAACCCCCATCTCCCTTGCACCCCCCCCCCCCACCTGCAAACTGCACATCCCCCCCCCCTGCACACACCCCTCCCCACCTACACATCCCCCCCCCCCCCCGCACCTAAACACACCCCCACCTACACACCCCCCATATGTATATCCCACCCCCCACCTACACAGCCCACCCCACCCCCCACCGATACAACCCCCACCCCCCTTTACACCCCCTCCCCACCTATATAGCCTCCCACCCCCTCTCGAGTGAGATCGAGACTTAGTGTAAGGCTCTAACACAAGTGATAGGGTGAAGTTCAAGACTAAGATGTATAAACCTTACCTAATTGGTAGGGTATGAGTTTTGGTTCATGTTTTGAGATGACTTCTATTTCAACATTCTCCAAATCAAGTGAGGTCAGGTGTTGGGTCTCCCTAGGTAGCACCCGCTGACCATTTATAATTGTTTCATGTTGTATATTGGTACTTGTTTTATTTTCCCATACATGTATACATTGTATATAATGATGTATATTGGGGGAAATCAGTGAGACCATACCAAGTTATATCATGGTGATGTTATCTGTTATTATTGGTTATCTCTTAATTGTAATTTATTATACTTACTCTAATGTTTTATTTTTATTGTGTTATTTATATATTTTTATTTATGAGGGTATATAGAGTATAATATCCCCACGATAATTATAGACTCCTGCCACTATTCTAAATCATCTGATATAAGAACATTTGACACATTTTTATGTAATATGTGCCTCATTATATAGGAATAAAGAAAATGGTATTAGTAAAAAATGTATTTTCCATTAATCTCTTAAAAAAACCATTACATAAAAATTTCAAAATGTAATTGTTGTAACTCCCTTTTAGAAGAAATTAATTAGTTTCAAAGGTAAAATTCCTCAAAATATAAATTTGAACATGACCTACAGAAGAAAATATAGTACCCCTAGAACACTAATATTGTGTAACACACCTATAAAAATTAGTAATGGTGGCAGTGATTCAAGAAGGGAAATTCATTGTCTATGTGTAGGTTGGAGTATTTGGAACATGCCAATTTCACATTCAAGAACAATCGAAAACCCTAAATGAAGATATATTTCAGTGTATGAGGAAATAAAATAAACTTGGTATATAAAAATCCAAAATAAATGTAGGCAGAAGATGTAAATCCAACTCAACAATTTGAAGTAGAAACAACTAGGATGGATCATTGGAAGAGGAGTGGTCGTCGGCTGGGAAGAGAGAACCACTATGGTAGGGAAAAAATAAATAAAATCTAGAAACGGGAGTGGGGGATCAAGTGTATTTAGGGAAAAACTGTCCCAATGGTTTTAAAAAACCATTGGGAAACATCACCTTTACCAACAGTTTACAAAAACCATTGGGAAACATTGTTATACCTCCACTATATCCCAACGGTTTACAAAAATTGTTGGTAAAATTCCCTATACCGTGAAGTTTTACACAAACCATTGGGAAATACTAAAATAAATCACTATATCCCAATAGTTTTCAAAAACCATTGGGAAAAACTCTCTATCCCAATAGTTTAGACAAACCATTGGGATAAGGGCGTTGGTATAATTATGATTTCTAGTAGTGATGTTTACCCTTATTGAGTGCCTGATCTCACACTTTATTATGTTTCAATTTTCCCTAGGATATAAAGAAATGTTTTAATAATGATTTTTACAATAAGGGTGATATTTATGAATAAATTAGTGAGAGATTGTGTAAATATTTTACATACTAGTTCATTATGTATCCAAGTTTCCAAATAAAATAAACCTATATGGTTCTGGAAAGGATCATAATTATATATAATGAATATTAATCTAATTAGATGTAATATTTATGCATGAAAATTATGGTTCACTATATTTGGAATTAGAACAGATTTTATTTAATATTTAAATAATGGGATTAGATAACTTTGGTGAAAACCATAGGGATAAGTCTATTTATAAGGTAATATCCTAAATTTTTTGTATGGTAGAGTTTATGTGATTTTCCTAGAAATACATCCATATTTGGATACTATAAGTGGATGTGGTTTGGCATAGATTAGTCTAGGGGTAATAACCCCAAAAAGAACAGGTTGAGTATATCTCGACCATCATTCTAGTGCATAGTGAATGGGTCCTTACTGGGCACCTAGTTTGACACTCCTGTAGGATATTCTTGGGTTAACTCACATTTTCCTTATGAACCATTATAAATGATTTGAATATATGATAATGAAGAATGTCCAATATTAAACCAAATGTTTTATAGATTGAAAATAATGTGTCAAGATTTAAGCATCCTATAAATGATTTTTCATGATTAAATGTTTTCTCACTATGATTGTTTTTGCTCATGCTATGAATTTTGGTTTTATTAAATGTATGGAATCTTAAAGAACAATCTTGGAACTGAATTTAATAGATAATTAAATGATTTTAATAAAGATAAAACAAATTAAATAGGATTTGGAATGTGAAACCTTGTGATTATACCCAATTAGCTATCATGTTATATGATTAACAAACTCAACACAGGAAAGATTACTAACACACCTAATAAGAGAAAAATTTTAACAAACCAGGTAATATTAAAATAAATAATTTTCATTTATTATTAATATTACTTAGATTTTACAGAGTTATATTCATTATAATAATATTAAGACATTTTCCAGCCAAAATGGAAAATAGTTTTATTCGTACTAAATTTGTTTACTTATAAGGTTTTATTTCAAGGATTGATTTCAAAATTATAGTTTTTTAATTTGAAAAAATGAAATTAATTTTTTAGATCATCATATAAAATTTAAATTAGGGTGAAATTTTGTTATTTTTATGAAATGATAGATTTTTTAGTGAATAGTGATAATACTGATTTTTGTAAAACATTATTTTCTTTTTATTAAATTAAGTAATTTAAAAATTACCATTGTGATTAGAATTTTATTTCAAATTAACATAAGTATTATTTAGTTATATATAATCTAATTAGTTATATGTGAATCATCTTTATACCTAATTTTTGTATAAGTACATTGTTTGGTTTAAAATGCATTTTCTTGAAAACCCATTTTTCATTGTGTTTTTCAGGTTTTATTTTAAATTAAATTATTCCACTTACATAAATTTAATTATTAAAAATTTATTTCATATTTGGAATCATGCGGTCTAAATATGCTAAACAGATCCCTTTTATTTTTGGTCAATATCAATAGTAACCATAGTAAAATTTGTTACCACTATAAGGGTAAACTAGGTAATTAAGGTTAAAAAAATATGATAAGGACTAAAAATTTACCCTAACATTTTTCTTTATCCTATTGGATGATAACATCATTTATGTGTACATGTGGAATACAACCTCCATGAAGCGATGTGATTCATTTTCTATCACCACATCACATAGATGATATATATAAGTGTATTTAAATAAATAATATGGTATTTATGATAAAATTATAATTTTTGAATGATAAAAAATACTTACCTTATTTCTATCATGGTCTTTGAAAAATGTAAATGTTACTCTTGTGTACACATGGCCTATCGTCTACAAGATTATAATGTATTTCATTTTTTATAAACATATTTCATGGATGGTTTTAGAAGTATAATTTATTTATAAAAATTAAAATTATTTCATGATTATTAATCTATAGATTAGGAAATAATTACCTTGTTGACAATATTCAACCTACTGAAGTCATTTTGGACATATGAGCTGAATATCATCAAAACATCTAACATGAACTTAATTGATTAAGTAACTGTATATGACATGGTAAAAATATAATAAAATAAATAATAAAATTGAAAAGGGTTCTTAATCAAGTAAATAATTAACATAAATTTTTTATTTAGGAAGATAAATAATGTACGTTGTGATTCAAACTCGAGGTAAGGGATACTTTAAATTAAAACCTTGTTTTAAATGTTTTAAAGATTTATTTTCTAAATATTTATCTTTCATGTTAATATTATTATATTTATTTTATTGATTTATTTATATAGAAATTAATTAATTATAATGTTTTATTTTTACTTTCTTATAAATTATTTTAAAAAATAATCATTTTACAGAATGTTTCGACTCTCTTTCAAAAATAAAAAAGGAATGTTCTATTTTAACATATACAGCATCAATGGATTTTCCTAATACCACAACCATTATTTGAATTGTGTATTACTTTACAAGTGTTCATGTTTTCCTCAAATAAAATCCCTACTTCCCTTTTTTTGGTTATTTTAGTTTTAAAAATGGGTTTTTAAAGGAAAATGTTATTTTGATATCCAAAATTGTTTTTATTATGGGTTCAAAAGAGTTTTTCAAGGGATTTATAATGAATAAAGTGGAATATTAAAATGTTGTATTCATTATATGTTCCTTGGGAAATTTTTATGATGATGGGTGATCCTAATATATCTTGTGATGATAGGTTAGATTGGTTTATCTCATGATGATGAGTGAGCCTGATATAGATCAGAATGGTGGGTGAGTCCAATATAGCTCTCAAATCTATTGGGTAATAATTAAGCTCTTTGGAGAATTTTATTGGAATTTAGTCATTTTGGTTATTAAAATTTGTAAGGGTTCTATAAGGGTTTTATGAAGATGACGTCCCAAGGCACCTACATGACTTCTCTATGCTTTCTAATGAGTTTTCAAGGAAATCATTTGATTTCAAAAGGTAAGTTAATGATATTTTGTTTAAAGGGAATGATTTTCCATTTTGGTTAAAAGGGGATGTTTTTAAGAAAATATTTTTCATGGTTTATCATGTTTTTTAAGAAACCCTTAAGATTGTGATTTTTCCTTTGTATTTTATTATAAATTATTTTATGAATAACTTTTGGAAGTAAAGCTAATTTCATGTGTAATTAAATTATTATTTGATCTCAAAGTTTATTTATGTTAAAGGTGGAATCTTTTATGATGACATGATTTTAAAATGTACTAACAGGTTCCTTTATTTTTTTATGTCCCTTACTAAGCTGTTTTTGGTCACCCCATATTTTTAAATGCTTTTTAAGGGTTTTAAGGATGTGTAGGAACAAATAATAAGTCAATTTGAAAATCATAAATACTTTTCATAAAAAGAAAGCATATTATTTTTAAAAAGTTTTTTTATTGTGGTAAAAATGGATACTAAGAAAAAATTTCAAACATGTATTGTATGGGTTTTTTATATAATATTTATGACCTAATTATATAAACTCTAAAATTAAAAATATCCTCAAATGTAATAGAATAAATTCTTAACTTAAAACTCGATATTATGTGATGTTTAAGGTTTGTTCTTTATAGATGGTATCAAAGGATGGTTTAGAAAAATTTAGAGGTTAGGATAATAAAATTAAGTTCCCTTAAGAGATTGTAATTTATGGTTATTATTATATAGAATTTGAATATTACCATGTTTATCTATCTAAACTATATCTGGTCATGATGGTTTTCTGTAGAGGAAACAAGAAAATTGTAGTAGTAAGTTTCCAATAGGACAATATCCTTCCAAATCAGAAACCTATAATTTTTGGAATTTGAATAGAGTAGTTTGTTATTGTGATCTGTTGGTTCATTTAGGATATAAATAATAGTGGTTTCTATATTAGAGAGAAACCAGATTTACCATTGAAGAACATGTTGATAGTAAATAATTTCAGGAAATAGTACCCTCTATATTTCAATGGAACCTCATATATAGTGGTAACTAAAGGATGTATCAATGTACTAGAAAATATATTTGAATTCATGAGATATTTAGAATTTCAAATGGTAAATCTTTCCATTTATTTTTTTGAAGGTGACGTTGATCAATGCTGGTATTTGGTTAAGAATATTAGAGATTTATAAGCCCTATTCCATGGGATGGGATGAATTTAATAATATTTTTCTATAAAAATGTTTCCCTAAGGTTGTTAAACTCAAGATAGAGAAACAGTTCTTATAATTGAGGTAAAAAGATGAAGATTCGGTAATTGTGTATGAAAAAAAATTATAATATTTTCCATGTATGTACCAGATTTTATCGAGGATCTTGATAGTATGCTTAATCTATTTTATTCGTGATTTAAACTAAGATATCAAAGGGAATTGTCTTCCCATGAATTAAAATGTTATGAAAAAATTGTTTGATGTGCCAAGAAGGTAAAAATAAATTTTCCTGATGATCATGTATTCTATGAAAAGAAGCATAAGAAAAGGTCTGGATGGCAGGAAATGGGGAAGCATTAATCAAAAAAATATGTAGGTAAGAAAATCTAGTTCCCATATTATGATAAGTGTGGTAAAAAGTATCCTAGGGAACATATTATAAAATATATGAAGCGTTTATGATGTGGAAAATTTTTACATGTGGCTCATAAATGTAAGGAAATTGATTAGATATATAATGAAAAGATGATAAGAAGATATATTTATTGCAATGAGTTAGGGAATTATGCTAACATTTTTACAAAGTTAATAACATAGGGTGGAAATTGTCAATATCAAAATAAAAAAGGTGTCGAAAAATAATTTGATACTATTATAATTGATGTTGGTCTATCTAATGAAGTGGTGACATGTATGTTACTTATTTATTCAAATTATACCAATGCACTATTTGAATCTGGATCTTTTCATTCTTTTATTTCTAATAAATTTTCAAGTAAAATGGGAATATCACCATATTAAAAGAAGATGGTAATTTTAAGGAAAAATCTCGGTGAAAATACTAAAGAAACAAAGATTTATAGGAATATTACTTTTATTATTAGTGGAATGTTATTTCTTGAAAATATTATTGAACTAACCATAGTAGAGTTTGATATTATTTAGGGTATGGATTGGCTTTCATTTTATCATGATAATATATATTAAAAAGTTAATAAAGTTATATTCAATGATTTTATACCTTTGATTACATACCAAGAATCTAAAAATTCATTAGAGATAGTAGTGAAAGTTACCTAGTTTAGGTTGTTAAAAAGAAATAAACCCTTCAAATTAGTGATGTGCCAGTAGTGAATGAATATATTAATGTTTTTCCTACATAATTTTTTGGTGTTGTTCCTAATTAGAAGTTTTATTTTACTATTGAATTAGTACTTGATGCTAATCCTATTTTAAAACCCCCTTATCTCAGGGCTCAATTAAAAAATGGAATTGAAAAAGTAGTACCAAAAGATTCTAGATAAAGGTTTCGTTCATCCTAGCACTTCACCATAGGGTGAAAATGTTTTATTTTATAAAAATAAAGATGGTTCAATAAGACTTTTCATTGATTATAGAACCTTGAATAACATAATTATTTACAAAAAGTATCATTTAAATCATATCGATGATTTTTTTTATCATCTCCAGGTAATATAATATTTTTTATAGATTGATATCAAGTCGAGGTACCATCAGTTGAAGGGGAATGAGGTAGATATTCCAAAGATAGTGTTTTATAAAAGGTACGAGCATTGTGAGTTTTTAGTTATTCCCTTTGGGTTATCAAACTCACCAGTTGTATTCATGGTTCTTATGAATAGTGTTTTAAAATGACTATTTAGATAATTTTGTTTTTATGTTTATTGATGATATAATGGTATATTATAAAATTTGTGAGGATCATGAAAGACACCTGGTGATTTTTTTGAAAACCTTAAAAGAAAAGAAACTACATGGAAATTTTAGTAAGTTTGAATTTTGGTTGAAACAAATTTATTTTCTCAAGAATATTATTTCTAAATATGGAATAACTATTGACCCTACTAAAACTAAAGTTGTTTAAGAATGGCCAAAAAAAATTTCATAGAAATTTTTAGTTTTTTTGGGTTCGGTGTGTCACTATCGGTGGTTTGTTGAAAATAATTCTTAGTTATCTAGCACACTAACTAAGTTAACTTGAAAAGAGTTGAATTTATCTAGATGAAAGAGTTTTCTAATTGTTTCCAATAATTGAAAATAAGATTATTGAATGCTCTAATTTTTTCCCTATCCTCTAGAAAAGGTGAATTTTTCATCTACATTGTTTCTTTGTTGAAGGGACTAGGTTGTGTCCTGATGCAAAATGATTAGTTAATTTCTTATGATTCGCGTCAACTAAAACCACATGAGATAAATTATCATACACAAGATATAGAATTAGATGCTATGGTTTTTACTTTAAAAATATATATATGGGATTTATATGCATTAAAGTGTGGAATATATATCTATTATAAAAGTTTTAAGTATATATTCACTCAGAAAGAGTTGAACATGAGGCCAAGAAGATTGTTCTAACTTATTAAGCATTATGACTGTGTGATTCATTCCATCTAGGAAAATAAAAAAAATGTATTTGATTCTTTGAGATGGAAAAATAGTGCTATATTAACCATGATACATTTGGAATAGGACCCTTTGGTTAATTATTTTATAAATTTTGTCCAAGAAACTTTGAATGTAGAAACTTCCATTATTTTGTTTCAGTTTTCAGTAAAATCATCTCTGTCATAAATAATTAATAAATCTTGAAAGGTAGATCATGTTTTATAGGAAGAGGTAGAATATGTTAAAAAGGGTAAGTTTATATATTTTTATGTTGATGATGTAGGTGTTATCAAATTTGGAAAAAAAATTATATATTCCATGTGATTCAAAATTGAAGAAATAATTATTGACTGAAGCTCATAGTTACCTATCTTTTCTTGATCTTGGAAACACTAAGATATATAGAGACCTTCGGGGGTACTGATAGTGGGATGGGATGAAAATATATTTTGTTGGATTAACCATGAAATGTTTGAATTATCAATAGGTTAATGTAGAAATACAATTGCTCAATAGAACACTTCAAGATTTTCTAGTTCTAAACTGGAAATGGTGAAATATATCCATGGATTTTGTGATGGGATTACTAAAGAAATCTTGAGGTAATAATGTTTTATGTCCACTAGGTCGAATACCTTGAGAGGGAGGGTGAATCAGTGTATGAGAAATTAAAATTTATTCCCCTTAGGATATTGTTTCTTTATTAAACAAAACTCTATTCTATCTCTTTCCCATTGTAAATTATGAACGTAATTTAAATCATGAATGAGACACAACAATTTTTACTTGGTTCACCCTCACTAGACTACGTCCAAGGAGCATACAATGGTAGTGTGCTGATATACCAAATTCACTAAGGATCCCTTACAATAATGAGTATAATGTTCAGGCTAGATCTTTTATGCTCAGGATCACTACCTTTACAAGGTTTAGGGTCTGATCACTGCATTCCCAAGGGTCACTCCCTATGCCTCTTTTTCTTTCCCACTACTAATGGAAAGGGTTGTCTTCTTCCTCTTTATTCACTCACTGCTTTTGAAAAAGGAATCCACTCATATTTTATTGACTTGCAGATCGAACATAGTTTATGGACATGTAGGTCCCTTCATTTCCATGAATTCCTACATCCTCAACTTTAGATAGATGCTCTGTTGAAGTCCCTTTTTCACCTTCCCAGATACTATTAGATACTATAAAATACTTTCGCAAATTGATTTAAAGCTTTTTCAAGATTCCTTGTGTGTTATGAGAACCAATTGTTACTCCAGTATACTATGTAGAAGGATTGATACATGGAACACCTCTTCTGCATACCACTATCGCATTTGTGAACCACCCTCTATTTTCAAACTGCCTCTATCTTTTTTGTCACATACCAACTCCATATACCGACTCTGAAAACTGTGTTTTCATAACGAATCTGCATACTGGCTCTGCTTCTAAGAACCACCCTCTGTCCAAAAATTATTCTTTGTTCACATAATGCCTTTGTTTCCACGTATCAAAGATCCTTCTACATGTAACATGTTCTTCTTCTATTTATGTTCTTCATTTTCGGCCTACAACGCCCCATAAACACCTTCGGCAGAATTCCTTCCATGCAAACAACTTCAGCCTTCATGGAATTCTCCCCTGAAAACTTCCTTCAGACTTTGCTGAATTCCTAGAGAAAAGTGATGTTATCTAATGATATTCACTCTCTCATAAATTTATGGGCTTAACTCTCCTTATATAGGAAAATATATCTTCTTAATACACTAAATCAAGATTTAACAATTCTTTAACATAGCACTACCTTCACCACGTACTGCTTCTCCTACCACGGATTGTGAGCCATCTGTGAACCATTTTTTATACGCGGTCCACGTACTACATCTATTCCTATGCGGTGGAACATTCTACAAATATCCATGCCTCCCACGTACCATAATCCCTTCACTATGAACCATTCCGCATACCATTTCTACTACACCGGGTACCATTCCCGCTGCCTGGTACGCGGCCGTGAACTGTTCTCAAACATGATACGCGAACCATGTTAGGAGGTACATGGTTCCCTTATTTTGATAATTTTATTCAAAGTTCTTCACACCATTCAATCCTATGGTGAAAACCTTCCTTTTCCAAATAGAAATTCCCAATTTTGAGGCCCAAAAATTTGGAAAATTCTAGGAAACTACACCATGTTAAAAACATAGTTTCAGCAAACACCAACCATGCTCATTTGTAGTCATCTAGCTTTATCAAAAAACACAATCACACCCAAAACATACCAAGAGGACACCTTGAGGGATTTTTTAACAAAAATATTCCCCTTTGTGTTTGTTGAAAACTCTTCTCATAACAATCCTTTTCATTTTGATACATCTTTAAAGCTACTTCCTTCTTTAATTGGCATTCGATTCTTGCAATTAAGATAGTGATCATAGATTTACTCAACACATACTCTAAGAACACATGATCAATGATCGGTGTGAGAAAAAAGAGTATAATGAAAATTTCATCAATGAATTACTTCATTCCTGACACCAACTCTTGAAACCAATTATCTACTTTCATCACAAACCTCAACTGCTATGATATGTAATATTTGATCGATCACTTCTAGAATTGTCATATTTAATACTCCCCCTACATCACAGATTCATCTAAACTTTAACTTTAACTCCCTCTATCTCACTAATCCACTTAACAGCTTCTCCCCATGTATTTTTTACCTCTAGAATAGTCACACTTTCTCCCTCTTTGTCAACAAACACTAAGGACACTTCATGGTTGTTTGCAATAGGGTAAAGAACACATGTCAGTAAATTAGGGGAAAATACACCATACCTTAGGGATAGGGGGTCCCACATCCATACTTTTTCATGTGTGGGGAGTCGGCTGGCTTCCAGAGCCATTTGATGCCTTTCAAACTCTTCTTTTGTTTAAGGACTTTGTAATAATATCTGCAACTTTTTTGTTCTATTTCCACATGATCCAAATTCAAAATCTCATTCTCCACCTTCTCCATGATAAAATAATATATTATTTCAATGTTCTTTATCCTTGAATGATGCAATGGATCTTTTCTCAGATTTATAGCACTTGAATTATCGCAATGGATTCTGATCGTAGATTTCACTTCAACTCCCATATCATCAAGTTGTTTCTTCATCCACAGTTATTGTGTGCGTTATTGAGTAGCTGCAATGTACTCAGATTCTACAATGCTTAATGAAATGCAATCTTATTTCTTTCTTAACCAATAAATACACAATCAACCAAGATATAAAGCACCTCTGGACATTGATTTTCTAGAATCTACTGATCTGACCCAATCTTCATCTATATATATCAATAACTCTGGATGAGATT
This sequence comes from Viscum album, assembly GCA_963277665.1. Classification (NCBI taxonomy): domain Eukaryota; kingdom Viridiplantae; phylum Streptophyta; class Magnoliopsida; order Santalales; family Viscaceae; genus Viscum; species Viscum album. The sequence goes on from OY728132.1 coordinate 1,349,640,002, forward strand.
TTTCATTATACATTAAACCAAAATACATTTTTCAATTAATATACCAAAGTATTATTTTCACTACAATCATGTGTATATCCTTGGGATTAATTTAATATCTTACTACTTGGAATGTGGAAAATATAATATCAGGCCTTTTCACTATCAGGTACAATATACTTCCAATGATTTGCTTGTATTCTGTGATATTAATTGCCTTACCTTCATCATCCCATGACAGTTTCAACTGGGTAGTAACAAGAGTCTTTATATATTTGGAATCATCCATTCCAAAACTTCAAAAAACTTCCTTGGAATAATTATATTGATAAATTAATGTGACATTCTTTCCTTTTGTTACCTTTAAACCAAAGAAAAATGTCAGTTCACCAATCATTAACATTTTAAATTCACTTTTCATGAATTTAGAAAATTTTCTTCATTGTGCCTTATCTGATCCACTAAAAATTATTTCATATACATAAATCTGCACCATCATCCTTTTATTACTTCCATTTTTGAAATATAGATTGTAATCAACTCTACCATGTTGGAAACTGAACTTCTTCAAAAACTGGTTAAGCCTTGAATACCATGCTCTTAGTGCTTGATTCAAATCATAAAAACCTTTCTTCAGCCAAAAAACTTTGTTCTCAACTTCATGAATGAGAAAACCATCTAGTGGCTCAATGTAAACTTCTTATTCTAGTACTCCATTCATAAATTCTGACTTAACATCCATCTGGAAAACCTTGAACTTTCTTTTCACTATTATGGCCAAGAATAATCTGACTGTCTCTAGCCTCGCAACAGGTGAAAATGTTTCATAAATTTCTATCTACTCTATCTAGGAGTAGCCTTTTCACACTATACATGCTTTGTTTCAAATCACTACACCATATTCATTCATCTTGTTATGAAAGACCCATTTAGTCCTGATGACATTCTTATTTATTGGCATCGAAACAATTTTCCAAGTCTGATTCTTCTCAATTTGATCAAGCTCTTCATTCATATCACGAACCCAACTCTCATATAACATAACTTCATTAAAACATTTAGGATATACCTTTTATAGTTACAATGGTTATTGTAGAGACTTTGTCCTATTTTTCTACACTGGGGTTTTTTGATCACCAATTATGTTTTGTCTATCAATTTCAGCTCTTCTTGCCGGTCTCCGTGCAGAAACTGATTGATTATCATCATTCTCATCATTTGATTCTTTTTATGAATCAATATCTAGAACTGGAGAATCTTCTTATCTTCTTATATCTTTATCACTATCCTCCTAAGACTGATTGTGCATTTGATGAAAATTCTGTTCATTCTTCACTATGGTTACATCATGGCTTTCAACAATCATTCTTAGCCGCTTATTGAAGAATTCATATGCTTTGATTTTATTTGAGTAACCAAGAAATATCCCTTCATCCCCACAGGATTCAAACTTTTTGTGTTTCTACTTATTGATAATGAAACATTCACTTTTGAATACTTGAAATTACTTTAATGACGGCTTATTTTCATATTATAACTCGTATGAAGTCTTCACCTGAAGGTCTTTCTCAATGAGCACTGTTCTGGCCATGTTGTTGAAAATCTTATTTCCTCTCTCAACTACCCCATTCTAATGTGGAGTTCTTACCACTAAAACTTGATTCCTTATCCCATGTTTCTCAAGATAATTTTCCACTAGTATAGTTATAAACTCTGTTCCATTATCTGTTCAAATCGTTCGGATTTTCTGACCAAGCATCTTTTCACATTCCCCTCGATATCTTTTAATACAACTGAACACTTTAGATTTATGGATGATTATTGAAACCCATTTCATTCTTCTATAATCATCAATTAAGAGAACATAATATCTCCTCCCATCAATATCCCTTGGCAAAATTGTCTCACACACATCAATATGCACCAACTCAAGTAATCGGGTTGACTTTTTCTCCTTTAGAGTATATGCATTTCGAATGATCTTCCCCTATTGGTAGGCATCACATGTATGGGTATGATCATGTAATAATATAGGGAGATTTTTATCAGCATCATATTTCACCAGATCTTCCAAGGATATTTGACTTATATGGCCAATATGCTTATGCTATAACTTTTTTTCTTCATCCTTGGACAGAAAGCACATATCTTCTTCTCCACTCATGAGGTAGAGATTTCATTTTATATGCTTTCCTTGCAGTACAGAAGCACCATAATTTTCCTTTATGATACATAGTTTCTTGGAAAAAAGTTATTTCATGCCCTGAGTCACACAATTAACTGACACTAAGCAAGTTGTGACTAAGCCCTTCAGCAACCAAGACATCTACTTGTCTCATGTCTTTTCCTCTAAACTTGGCCTTTCCTAGACCAATAATTTTCAGGCCCTCATAATTACCAAATATAACAATACCTTCTTTATCATACCAGATTCCAGTCACTATATCCTTATTTATCATCATATGGTATATGAATCCAATATCAATGATCCATATCCCAGTGCGATCAGATGCCTTAAATGCAATTTCTGCAACCACTGCCTGCTCAACCCTTTTCTTTTTGACACAATTATTTGACTTTATACCTGATATAAAATGGTAATCTTAATCTTCCTCAGTATATGATAGAGCATCTTTAACTTGTAGAGCTACAAATCAATTTTGAATTTTCATCTCTCTTGATGATAGATTTGGATGCATCTTATGAACAAATTTAGTCTGCCTTGGAAGATTCCTCTGCATTGTTGACGTGAAATATTTTTCCATATGTTTGAGTCCTTTACACCTAAAACAAATACCATCAAATGATGACCTAGAGTATTGAGCTTTGTATGACCACTTATGTTGGTCTTGTTCCCTTTGATACCTCTTTGCTATGGAACATTCATTTTGAGAGTGTCCCATCTTACCACAACAATAGCATATTATGTGAGGTACATTCCTATGTGGAAATGATGCACCACTAGTTATGCCTTAGGTTCTCTAAATCTTTTGATTTTTCTTCATACCCAAATCAATCTTCAATCTTAGAGTGGGTGCTTGTGGTCTGACTTGAACTATAACTACTTTATATTTTTAATCAAGCCCCATACCAGCTTTATCATTCAAATTTGATTATTGATTTTGTTCTTCTAGACCACTCTGCTCAAATTTCATCTTCTATGTTGCCTATATGATCTTCTTTCCTAATATCGAACCGAGAGTTAATTGTTTCTATTGATATTTAACTATTCATCGTAGACTGAAGACTTCCTCTTCTAGTTATTTGATACGTGTGATTTTATATTTTCCAATTTCACTCAAAATATCAATTTTTATTTTCTTTTCTTTGATTTTGAGTTTGTAATCAACCACCTTTTCTGATCATTCTGGTGTTGAAGACCTCATCTTTTCAATTTCTACATTCAGCTCAGAATTCTCTTCTTCCATCTATTTCATGTAGAGTTTGGAATCACGAACAACTTTGTAAGATTTCTTTGTTTTGGCTCTCAAAATATCTATCTCTTCAAGTTTAGATTCTAATTTAGCCTAAATATAAAATCTTCCTTAAATTTCTCCTTCTTCATTGTCACTTTATTTCCTTGTTAAAGAATTTCCAACAACTGCCACCAAAGCATCTACTTTAGGATCCATGTAGTCCTCCAACTCCTCTGCCTCATATTCTTCTAAACTTTCATCATCTTTTGAGAGAAGATTCTTATTTTTGAATAAATTTCTCTTAGTAATTCTCCTACCCTTCACATTTGATGAATACTTCTTTTGGGTAATTTTATCATTGTATTCATTGTCATCATCAAACTTCTTAGGACACTTTACTTCAAAATTCCCAATATTTTTGCATCAAAAGCAAGAAAATGGAAATTTACCTTTGAACTTTCCTTTTCTTCTTTGCAAATTTGAGGAGATAAATGACATTATATCATACAAATTGTATTCCTACTGACTGTATTCAATAGATATATTTTGTATGAACTTGAATTCCATTTCTCATTTCATTTGATATAAGGTTACTGTGTAGGTTATCAAGTGTAATATCTTTTGGGTCTTTGTATTCCAATACTGAAACTTTCGGATTGAACCATGATGGAAGTTTTCTCAAGATACATTTCACAATCTTTGTATATTCAATGACTTCTCCAAGACCCCACATGTATTCCATAATAACATTTACCCTATCAAAAAATGTATCAATAGTCTCATTGGGTTTCATTCTGAGATCCTCATACTAGTTCCACAGAACCTGCTGCTTTGGTTCTCAAACTTTTGTGTCAACCTCATAAATGTTCAACAATTTTTTCCAAACAGCATGTGATGTTTTACAGGATATCACCTTTATATAAATTTCATTTGATAAGGATCCCCCTAAATAATTTATCCATTTAGCATCAGCATTCAATTCCCTTCTTTCAGCTTCTGATAAAGTACCACTATTAATGCCAGCTAATATTCAATGCATAACTGCTGTGAAGACATCTATTCCTAATGATCATAAGTAGTATTGCATCTGATTCTTCCATAGCTAAAAATTATTTCTATTGAAGATTGTAATTCCTTTATGATTGACCACCTCCATTTCTTCTTTTAAGAGAAAACCACTAACTTTGAACTTTTCCCTCTAATACCAATTGTTAGTTCTACTAGGTCGAATACCCAAAGAGGGGGGTGAATCAGGGTATGAAAAATTCAAATTTCTTCCCCTTCGGATCTGGTTTCATTGTTAAAAAAACTCACTTCTCTATTTTTCCCATTTCAAAGTATGAACATAATTTAAATCATGTACAAGACATAGAAATTTTTACTTAGTTCACCCTCATTGGGCTACATCCAAAGAGAATAAAACGGCGGTGTGTTGATGTACCAAATTTACTAAGGATCACTACCAATAATGTGTACAATGTTTGGGTTGGATTATATATGCCTAGGCTCACTGCCTTTAAAAGGTTTAGGGTTTTATCATTGAATTCCCAAGGGTCACTCCCTATGCCTCTTTCTCGGGCTCACTATTGGTGGAAAGGGTCATTGTATTTCACTTCCTTTGCTCACTGCTCTTGAAAAGGAATCCACTCGTAGTTTATTGACTTGTAGGTCAAACACAGTTTATGGAAATATAGGTACCTTTATTTTCATGAATTCCTATATCCTCAACTTTAGGTAGATGATCTATTGAAGTCTTTTTCACCTTCTTTGGTACTATTAGATATTGAAAAATACTTTTGCAAACTGATTTAAAGCTTCTGCAAGCTTCCTTGTGTATTCCACGAACCACTTTCTCCTATCATGTACTGTGTAGTGGGTTTGCTACATGGAACACCTCTTCTGGGTACTGCTACTGTTTCTGTGAACCACCCTCCATTTGTGTACTGTCTTCTCCTTCACTATTGCACACCATCTCCACATACCGACTCCATGAATTGTGTCTGTGTACCGCATCCGTGTACCGGCTCTGCTTTTGCAAACCCTCTATCCACAACCTATTCTCTATTCTTGGACTACCTTTGCTTCTGCATACTAAAGCTCCTCCTCCACATAACACATTCTTCTTATGTGTACATTTTTTCTTTGTGGCCTACAATGCCCCACAAACACTTTCGGTGGAATTCCTATCGTAAAAACCACTTCAAACTTCATGGAATTCTCCCTCATGAACTTACTTCGGAATTCACCAAATTCCCAGTGAAAAGTGATGTTATCTAATTATTTTCTATCTCCCTTAAATCATTGGTATTAACTCTCCTTATATAGGAAAATATATCCACTTAATCCACAATATCAAGATTTACCAAATCTTTAACACATCACCGCCTTCACCGCATACCTTCTCTCCTACCAAGGACCACGAGACATCTGTGAACCATTTTTCATATGAATTCCATGTACTGTATCTCTTCCTACATGGTTGACCATTCCATGAATCTATATGCCTCCCACATACCGCAATCCCTTCACTGTGAACTGTTCCACATACGGTTTTCACCGCTTCGTGTACCGTTCCTACTGCCTGGTACGCAGTCGCGAACCATTCCCAAACATGGTATGCGGACCATGTTTCAAGGTATGTGGTTCCCTTATTTTTCTAATTTTATTTACAGTTCTTCACACTATTCACTCCTATGATGAAAACATTCTTTTTCCAAACACAAACTCCAAATTTTAAGGCCCAAAACTTTAGAAAACACTGGGAAACCACACCATCTTAAAAACCTGCTTTCGGCAAACACCAACCATACTCATTCGCGGTCATTTGGATTTATCAACAAATACAATCACACCCAAAACATACTGAGAGGATACATTGAGGGATTTTTTCCCAATATAACATAATTCGAGTTATTGTTGACCGACTAACTAAATCTTCACATTTACTTCCCATTCAAAATATTATGTCTTTAGATCATCTTTCTAAACTGTACCTTAATAAGATAGTCTTCCATGTATTTACTCTCTCCATTGCATCTAACTATGTTCCTATATTTACTTCTAACTTTTTTAAAGGACTTCATAAGTTATTAAGTACTGAATTAAATTCTATTACACCTTTTCATCCTCAATTTGATAGACAGTCCAAGAAATAATTCATACCTTATAAGACATTCTTAATGCTTGTTCAAGGATTACCAAGGAAGTTGGTATCAATACCTTTCATTGGTCTGTTTTTCTTATAATAACATCTTTCATTTTACTATGCAGATGGAATCTTTTGAGGTGTTATATGGAAAGTAATGTTAGACTCCGAAATTTTGGGATGAAGTAAGTGAAAGGAAGTTGATGGGACTAGAGTTGGTAGAGTAAAAATTTTAGAAGGTGAATATGATTTGATGATATATAATGATGGGTCAGATCATGTAGAAAATTTATGTGGATAACTAGAGTAAATATCTTTCTTTTGAGGTAGGTGATCATGTTTTTCTTAAAGTGTCTCCATGTAAAAGTGTTATCTATTTTGGTAAAAAGAGTAATCTAAGTCCATGGTTCATTTTACCAAATGAAATATTGGATAAGGTTGGATTATTTTCTAACCAATTGACCTTAACTTGAAGCTTATCCCAAGTATACAGTGTATTTCATGTTTCAATGTTAAGGAAATATGTGTCAGATTCATCTCATGTTTTGAGCCCTGAAGTGGTTCAGTTGGAAGAGAAACTTTCTTATGAAGAATGGCCTATCTAGATTCTTAACCATAAAGATAAATTGTTATGGAATAAGTTAATTCATAAAGTAAAGTTTTTTTGTAAAACTCATATGGTTGAAGAAGCAGCATGGGATTTGAAAATGCTATGAGGGAAAGATATCCCCACTTGTTTAAGTAATGAATAAAATTGTGAGTATAGAATTTTAAAAAGGTAAGGAGAATGTAAAAACCCAAATAATATTTGAAAAAATCATTTCTATGTCTTATTAATATTAATTAAATTGTATAGACTTATATTCATTATAATAATATTAAGTAACCATCCATCCAAAAAGGAAAATACTTTTATTCTTACTAAATTTGTTTACTTATATAGTTTTATTTAAAGGATTGATTTTCAATTTTTAGAATTTTAATTTGAAAAAATAAACTTCATTTTTTAGATCAGTATATAAAATTTAATTTATGGTAAAATTTTGGTATTTCTATGAAAATATTAATTTTTAAGTGAATAGTTAAAAATACTGATTTTTGTAAAATGGTTGTTTATTTTCATTAAATTAAGTAATTTAAAAAGTTCCATTACGATTTGAATTTGATTTAAAAGTAACATAATTATTACTTGGTTTTATTTAATCTAATTTGTTACATTTCAATCGTTTTTATACCTAATTTTGGTATAAGTATATTTTTGGGTTCAAAAATGCATTTTCCTAAAAAACTAATTTTCATCGCATTTTGTGGGTTTAATTTTAAATTAAATTCTTCCACTTATGTAAATTAAATCTAGAAAAAATTATTCCATATTTGGAATCATTGGATCCAAATTTGATAAATACTTTCTTTTTATTTTTTCCGATATGAATAGTAATCGTAGTAAATATCTATCACCTTGGTAAGGGTAAATTAGGTAATTAAGGTTAAAAACAATATGATAAGGACTAAAAAACAACCCTAACATTTTGATTTATCCTGTTGGATAAGTTTATTTACATCATTTTCATTCAATTCGAAAATATATGTCAACTTGGTGCTATATTTCTTTGATTTTGACATTTATAATATGTTAAATATAAAGTCAAAAATGTCACTCTCATGCTATTAATATCTATAATATTTTCTAACAACGATAAAAATGAATTATGTTCAGTTCTAAATATTCATTTAAAATAAAAATTATTTTTTTATCATGATAATTTATTTCTAATTGTTTAGTGATTAAATAATTTCCTTATATGCGTATGCAGCGCCGACATAATATTTATTCAAGTAATAGAAAAATAAAATAAATAGATTTAAAAATAATAAACGTGATGTAATTTAAAATAATTATTATGTTAAATGACATTTTTAGATAAATATAATATTTTAGGAGTGTTTTAAAGGATTATATTTGAATTCTTTTGCAATAAATTTATTTTCAATAGTTCCAAAAATAAAATTAATGATATTTTATAATAAATAATAATTTATTAAATGATTTACAATTCCTAAAAATTGTCCATTTGTCCAAGAGATTGGTATAAGGTTTAAAATATCAACCATTTTCTATTTAATGGCCAATTTTTATTTTATAGTAACTATTTTGACATCAAAATAGTAAAAAACTTTGTTATTGTGGTAATTGTCAAAAGGGGTTAACATGAGTTAAAACAAAAAATATAATGGTGAAAAATCACCTAAACTTACCCATTTTTTATTTTATGAGATTATTTATAATAACCATCATTTTATATTCAAATTATATCATTTTGGATCTATTTTAACATAAAAAGTAAATTATGTTAATTTAAAAATTTAAGAAGAGGGCACCCCCCCCCCCCCCGTCTCTTATAAAAGGGCACCTCTGATCCTCTTTTCTTCACACTTAGAAGCCTTTTTGGCCAATACCTTCTCAAATACATTACTTAGATCCATCCCCATGTCCTAGATAACATTTTATCATAAAACTAACCTAGGAAATATTTTTATGTAAACCTTATGAGGTTGCCTGAAGAAGAGGTATAGTTCATATCCAAGAATTTTCATTTTATTTATTATTATAACTCATTCAAATATTCCTCATACATGATTAAATAATTAAAAAATTATATTACATATATTTAAATTTTTTATTTTAAAATAACTCCCTATATAATACATCTCATATTCTATCAAATGGGAAACAAAATTGTCATTCACGTGTACAGCAGATTGTCGCCTCGTGAACTGATGTTGTTCATTTTCCATAAACACCTATCATAACTGGTTATAATGGGGGATTTAATTTATATATATTATATTTCTGACATATTTATAATTCTTTAAAGATTTTATATCAATTATTTTTTTACCTTTCCATTCACTGAAAAATGATAACGTCATTTGTGCATACGTGTGGACTACGACCTCCATAAAGTGATGTGATTCGTTTTTCATCACCACATCTCATGGATGATATATATAAGTTTATTTAAAGAAATATTATTGTATTTATTATAAAATTATTATTCTTTAAAGATAAAAAAATTACCTTCTTTCCATCGTGATTGTTGAAAAATTGAAATGTTACTCATGCATATATACGGTCTACTGATTCCATGATTGTTACATAGTTCATTTTCTATAACCATATTTCATGGAAATTTTAGAAGTAAAATTAATGTATAAAAATGATAATTATTTCATTACAATTATTATAGATATTATTAAATATTAATCTCAATGACCATAGTCAACCTACTGAATGTATTTTTCACATATGGTCCCAATATCATCAAAACATCTGACGTGAACTTAGTTAATTAAAGTAACTATATATAACATTGTGGTAAATAAAATAAAAGGAATAATAAATTTTAAATTTTTTCTTAAGTACGTAAATAATTAACATATTTTTATTATTTGGGAAGATAAATAACATATGTGATGAGTCACACTCAAGGTAAGGGACACTTTTACTTAAAACCTCATTTTAAATGTTTTAAAGATTTATTTGATAAATATTTCTCTTTAATGTTCATATTATTATAATTATTTTATTTATATATTTATATTTACATGAATTAATTGGGAATTATTATTTTTAATTTCTTAAAAACGTTTTTAAAAAAATAATCTGTTTACGAGACACTTTTACTCTCTTTGAAAAATATAAAAGGAATCTTATATTTTAACATTTACAACATCAATGTATTTTTCAACTGCCACAACCATTATTTAAATTTTGGAGTACCTGAAAAGATTTTATTTTTCCCACAAAGAAAAAAAAATTCTATTTTTTGTATATTTTATCTTTTTAAATTTTTTTCTAAAAGAAAGTTTTATTTTAATATCCGAAAGTCTTTTTCTTATGGGTTTAAAAGATTTTTGCAAGGTATTTATGATGAAAAGGGTTCAAGATTAAAATGGTTTGTTCATGATATAATCCTTATTCATTGTTTATGATGATGGGTGATCCTAATATGGATCATGATGATGCGTGAGCTTAATATAGCTCATGGTAATGGGTGGGCCTGATGTAGCTCAGAATGACGGGTGAAACTGATATAGCTCTTCAATGAATTTTGTAATGATTATGTTATATGAAAAATTGTGTTGAAATTCAAATGTAATGGTTATTAAAATTTGTAAGGGTTATTTAAGGGTTTTATGAAGATTATTTCCCCAGGTAACTACATGATTTTTCTATTCTTGGTAATTATTTTTCATATGAATCATTTGATTTCAAAAGGTAATCTATTGATATTTTGTTTTAAAGGAATGATTTTACCTTTTTGGGTAAAAATATATGTTTTCATGAAAAAAATCATGGATTATCATGTTTTCTAATAAAATCCCATGATTATTATTTTTAATTTATGCTTTATTATAAAGTGTTTTATTAAAAACTTTGGGCAGTAATGTTGGTTTCATGTGTAATTAAATGATTATTTGAGCTTAATGTTTATTTATGTTAAAGGAAAAATATTTTATGATCTCATTATTTTAAAATATACTAATGGGTTTCCTTCTTTTTTTTATGTCCCATACTGAGATTCTTGTGATTATCCCACATTTTTAAATATTTTCTACAAGTTTTAAGGATGTGTAGGAATGAAGAAGAATTAAATTTTAAAATCATAAATATTTTTTATGAAAAGAAAACATGTTCCTTTTTAAAAGTTTTTGTATTATGGGAAAAATATATACTAAGAGGAAGTGTCCAACATGTATTGTATGGGTTTGTTATGTAAGAGTTATGACCTAATTTTATGAAGCTTTAAACTTGAAAATATCCTCAAATGTAAGAGAGTAAATTCCTGACTTAAAATTCAAAATTGTGTAATGTTTTAAGATTGGGTCTTTATAAAAATGGTGTTTCATAAGATTTCAGTTGATTAAGACCATGAAGGAAAGAATATATAGCTTCCTACATGTTATTAATGTGGTAAAGGTCACCAAGGAAAATATATTTAAAGAATAAAAATATATTTTATGAGTGGAAAATAAGGGCATATATCAAGTAATTTCTAAGAAAAATGAAGGGTTTGATAGAGAGAAATATATAAAATCATAAAGTATCATCCATATTTCAATGTCTTATGCATGGGGAATATGTGAATTCTCCAATTCAATTCTCTAATATATGGAATAACTCCTCTACCAAGGAAGGTACCATATTATACCAATTTTTAAAGTGTAATGATTGAAGTGTTTATGTATTGGGATTAAATAATTATGTTGTGGAAGTGTTTTATCAGTGATATTCTTGTTATAAGAATAATGAAACGTCTAAAGATTATTATACAATGGTTTTTCAATAAGGATTTTCAAGAATATGTTGAATGGTACTGATAACCTAGAAAATTATTTTATTGGTAAGGTGATATTTTTTGAAATTGCATGATTAAGAGACTAATAACCATTAATATGTTATTGATGTTGAGATAATAATGATTATTAGGGATAAAGATATGATTTATTTGGATAGTATTGTTGACCTTGGAATTGATTTGTGATTTTATTAAAAATTAGTTTAAGTAATCTTTAATAAAGTTTACTTCATTTGTAGATTTGTGTAATATAATCAACAGTCAGTGATTTTATTTAATGATATACTTAGTTTTTGGAAGCATTGGCATTTTTATTAAGGTTTTATGGTGATTAGCATGTTTTAAGAGAATATATGATCTTGGTATTTATGTGTTTGGTTTGTAACATTATGAGATAATTTGTATTATTTGGGTATTAAGCTTATTTTGATTTTTTAAATTTAGTGACTTTTCCTAAATTTTTAGGTTTTAAATTTACATAGAAATATTTTTGAAAATTCTTAAGCTTAACTATTTATGTAATTATTTAGGTTTAATTTTTGGTTTTATTGATTAGGTTTTAGAGATTAATGTGTTATTTAATTATATAAAGATTTATCCATATTATATAACTTGTTCTACCATTTTGGTTTTGGTAAATTTATAGCGACAGGAGGAATAACTTTTCATTCTTTTATAGATATTATGATCCATTAAAAGTTATTTTTAGTGCTTCAAACATGAAAACTTATCTTGAATATTAGTTTCTTAGAGTAATATATGAAGTGTGAATTTATCAAAACACATAAAATGTATGAAATTATTCTTATGTTATCGAAATAAATCAAATAAGTATGTTATTTCATATTCTCCACCTTGATGGTAAATGATTTCCTTAACTTCAGTAAGAGGACTATAAATCTATTAAGTCTTAAGTTGAAATTATCACACAACTATCAAGTTATGTTTTTAGAAACTTATGGGTCACTATAATGATACATACTTGGTTTTTTAAATACTTAATTAGTAAATAATAATCTTTCTAGTAGTGATATAGAAATTAGTTATCATGATAGAATCTACATCAGATTTTATTACTATGTCGTGGTACACTATTTCAACTAATTGATAATTAAAATTTTTTGGGATAAATTTATTTAAGGGGTGTAATGTAACAAACATCTATTTTAGAATATTTTCTGTTTAAATAAATTTGAAATATTTGATATCTTGTTTTATACGCAACATCAAGTTTTAACAAACTGTGATATACTATAATATATTATTATTTGATCATAACTATTATAACCTAGTCATTTTATTGAAAATTATGTGTAGTGGTAATCACATAATGAAATATAAGTATAATTTATTTCTTTGATATAATTACATTAATTTATTCATGGAAAATAAGCACTCATATTTTGGAAAAGTTATTTTATGTTTCAAAAATGATTTTTATTACATTTTTTTCAGGGAAATTATAATTAATTTATACCAATTTTAGAAACAATATTTTAAAAAATCAATTTCATTTTTTAAATTATAATATTAAAATTAACTTCAGTTTAAATTTTGGGATTTTTCTAAAATGATTTATTTTTCATTAAATAGTGACAAATACCGATTTTTCAAATATTGTCATTTTTTCATTGAATCAATTAATTTAAAAGTATAATTATATTTTGGATTTTATATTAAATTTAAATATGATAAATTTTATTTATAATAATATAATTAATTCTATTTTAATCAATATTATTTATGATTTTGATATAAGTAAATTTTTAGGCTTAAAAACACATTTTTCTATAGAAACAATTTTTTTGCATGTTACGAATTTATATTAAAATTAATTATTAAACTTATAGAAATTGAATCATGAAAAATATATTTCATATTTTTAATTCTTGGGTTAAAATTTGGTAAATATACTTTTTTATTTTTTATCATTATGAATAGTAACCATGCTAAATATTTGTCACCTTGGTAAGGGTAAAACGAGGAAAACAAGGTTAAAAATATGGGATAATACTTTAAAATAACACTAATAATTTACTTTAATATATTTTAAGAGTGTTTTTAGACCATCCTCAACTAATATTTTAAGTTATGAAAAAAAAATTCTATTTTTTCTTTGATAATGAAATATATGTTATTTTAACTAAAGAAAAACACAAAATGCCACGCTCTTGCTTTAAAATTTATCTTATATGTTCACATATATAAAAAAATTCATTTTGGACGAATACTAAAGTTTATTTTTAGAATTATAAAATTATTTTTATTGTGTTAATTTATTTATAGATTTTAGTGACTATATAATTACTGTAAACGCTTGTATAGCGCGAACACGGTGTTTGTGCAAGTAATGGAAAAATCAAAGTAAATAATTTTAAAAACATTAAAAGTAATGTATTTGGAATAATTAGAGTGAAAAGAATAATTTTATAATTAATTATAATTTATTATTTATGGTAAAATGGATTATATTTTTGTTCCATTGATGTCTTGATGTCTTTAAAGTCAAATTATGTGAATAGTTCTTAAAATGACTTCAATAGTTTTTTATGATAAATAATATTTTATTAAATTATTTAAAAATCATAAAAATATTTTAATATTAAAATTAGGATTATAAATGGTTTAAAATTTCATCTCTTGTCTATTTATGAGAAAACTATTAACTTATAAGTAAAATTATAACTCTTTAAAATTGAAAAATTCATTACTCACTACTACAAATAGGGCTTTTAAAAGTGCAAAAAACTACCTTTAATAGCTCTAGAAAAGTGTTATTAATCACGATTAAGATAAAGGGAGTCCCCTTTATCAACTATATTTTGAGCGCTGATAAATGTGTCATATATCAGTGCTCAAAATAGAACTGATAAAGGGGAACTTTATCAGCGCTGTTTTGAGCGCTGATATATAACACATTTATCAGTGCTCAAAATAGAATTGATAAAAGCCAAGTTTCCTGAGAAAACCCAACACCTGCACAGCACCTGCACACCTGAGACAACACTTTAAAACACATCACAAAACTACTGCACAAAACAACACCTACACACAAACAAATAATAGAAGAACAAAACAGCACGCACAAGAGTTTCCCAAACAATGCTATATACATTTACTTGAAATCATTAATAAAAAAATACACTGCTATATACATTTAAAACAATGTTTTATATAGTTACAATTACAATTATCTAACAAGCAGTTAAAACATTAATGTTTCATCCTTTTTTCATCTGTGATCCCCTCTCAAAAATTGTCGTCCATGGTATTAGTTGCTGAACAAAACATCCGAACTCAGGAAAAAAATTCCACCTATATAAGAAAAAAATATTATATTATTAATACAATTATGAAATAAATTAAACATTAATGTGAAATAATACATTATTAAAATGTCAATTGTTACCTATTACAACATTTATGTGTCCATATTTCCTTGGATTGAATTAATATTTTAGAATTGGCTTAACATGATTCATTGACTTATAAATACTGTTTTGTTAAGATTACATGGATGAGAAAAGAAGAGGAAGAAATGTCAACAACAACATGGAATCTAAAAGGTTTCATTTATTGACAATAAAAAGAGAGAGGAATCTCCACAGTCTACAGTCTCCCATAACTCCCAAATATGGGGGGTAGGATAAATTTAGAGTACTCAAAATAGTATGCGCTCAGAATACCCCCTCGATCTCTGCAATCCAATGCTCTAGAGTAGAATATAGATTAGAATAAATGAGAAAATGATTTATTTTCCACATCTACACCCTGTTTTAGTGCCTCTTCCTTGCTAGTAGCATAAAATCTAGACTTTTCTGCCACATTGATAAGATTATGTTGATCTATTATTTTTTTCTCTTCAACATTGATCATTTATTATAGGTTATACAATTCATGTTAGAAGTTTTCTATCTCATACCTCTCATCAGTGACTAAATTTTTATGAGCTTCTACTTCTATTGTACACATAGATGCTTCATTCAAGTCCTCATTGTGATGTTGAATGTCTGAATTTTATGCCTCAACCATCGATACTCTCAGCTCAATGAAACTATTTTTCTCCCTCATAGTGACCACCTCCTTTACACTAGCATGGAGTTATTGATAATATAACTCACTATAACTAAGGGTTGTGAACATGTACAAGAGGTTTCCAAACTAGTATTTTAGCTCTTTGAAGGTTCCCTCCATGATTATATTCCAAATATCCCCCACACTTGTCACTGAAACTATTTATGAAATGTTGTGTGTTCCAAAACTCAACACAGGACTAGTCCATAAATAGGAATATACTCTAGGACCAAGTTTCTAAGTGAGGGACTCATACTCACATCCCTTTATGTGCTTGAAAAAGGAAATACTTGTGCCCTAGTTATTATAATGGGGAGAGATAAAAAGTGGAATAGTTTGGGACTTCTAAGCTCTAAGGTGGAGTTACTCTGATAAATCATATAAATATTATTAGTCAATAGAAAAATAATTCCATCAAAAAATCAACATTCATGATAATAATTGAGAACATACCTCTATCGACCACATTATTATCCACTTATATCACCTAAACATTAAATTGATTGGTGATAATAAAATATTCCAATAAAAAATGACCTCAAGACACATATAAAGTTCTTTCTATCAATGCTAACTGTTCTTCAACTTGGAGTGCTAAAAGTGTAAATAGAGGTTATACAATATGACACATACATGATGGTGTATTCAATTTCATATGAGTATTCAATTTTAGAATAAATTCTAACATTTTCCTAGTGATACCACCATCCTAGATAGGTTATAAACCTAATAGTTTCATATATCAGGAGCCCCCTCCCTACCACTGGATAGCCCCCCCCCCCTCACCCCACCCACCCACCCCCCTGCACTCCACCTGCATCCCCCTCCCTCCTCCTAGACAACCCCCCTCCCTCCCCCTACATCCCCCCTCCCTTTCCCTATATACCCCAAACACACACCACCACCACCACCACCACTCCCCCTGCAGCCCCCCTCCCTCCCTTTCCCTAGACAACCCCCCTCCTCCTCCCACCCCCTGTACAACCCCCCCCCCCCACCACCCTACATAACCCCCCTAGAAATCCCCCTTCCTACCCCCTAGACACCACCACCCCTCCTGGACACCCCCCCCCCACACACTCTTGGACATCTGCCTAGACACCCCCCCCCCCCCTCCTGGACACCCCCCCCCCACTCATGGGAACCCCCCTCCCTCTTGGACACCCCCCCACTCACCCTCCCACTTGGACACCCCCTCCCTCCTGGACACCCCTCATTCCTGGACACCCCCCCACCCACCCCCACACCTGGACACCCCCTCCCTCCCCTCCTGGACACCCCCCCCCCACTCCTAAACACCCCCTGGACACCCCCCCCCCCTCCCTCCTGGAAACCCCCTCCCTCCTGGACACCCCACTCCTTCTTGGACACCCCCTCCCTCCTCAACACCCCCTCCCTCTTGGACACCTCCCTCCCTTCCTGGACACCCCCCCCCCACCCACTCGTGGACACCCCTCCCTCCTGGACACCCCTCACCCACACATAAGGGAAAGTAATTAGAAATTGAAAATCTAATATATTGGTTCCCATAAAGATTTTAATATGCTCATGAGTGGATTGAATGACTATGCATTGGTTGACTTACACACGACCCTTGAATCTTTATGTGATCATATAAATAAGACTAGAATACACGAATCACGGTTCGAGTGAATTACCTTAATTGATTATGTAATTTTTTTATGTGATTTGATCATGTGATGATATCACAAGATCTGTTCGCATGAATAATTCATACAAAGGATATTATGTGACATGATTACATAAAAAGGATTATGTAAAGTAGAGAAAAAACATAATAGTTCTCGTAGAGCTATTAAATATTGAGTCATTAGTGAAATAGATTTCCCATTACTCACCTATCTATAGGAAATTTCATGGAATACCAAGACTATCTTAGAATAATAAAAGAAAATAAAATCCCAAGGGAATTATTCAAGTATTCAATTCCTTATAACAAAGTCCTTTTTTCTTCCTCTCAAATTTGTATGTGAGGTGTGTATGTATCTGGGAATTGATGTGATGCAGGTTCTATATGAGGTGCGTAGCCACCCAGATTTTGATGGGCATGCTATGTATATATGATGCGGGTTTATTTGAGAAATTGTTGAGATACAATATCTACAGACAATGATTTTACTGTGAAAAAATCAATATTACCTTTGTGATTGAGCAAACACAGCGTCATTGCTCTTCCTATAAAGGCATGTCACATGGATAGAAATCTTCTAAAATAAACGAACCCTGTAAGGAAAAATGAAAATCAAATCAACGTTTCATTATATATTTTTTCATTAAAATAGACATATTATATCGTAACATTACCTTCACATATTTCCAAATGGTTTTTTGGTATAGATATAATATAATAACAAAACTAATGATTATTTTTTCACTTTACTACTGTTGGTTAACTACCACTTACCATAGCATCTGATCTGAACTTTCGATCTAGCGTCCCCGTGATGCTCTCATCCGACACCATCTCTATGATATCATCATTCATCATTCACTTTTCCTTCTCTTCCTTCACCCATTTACCCCGTGATTGGAAGTTCATATCAGATGTTATGATAAGCGGTAGTTAACCAACAATAGTGAATAATCCTTAGTTTTGTTATTAAATTTGTGAGTGTTTCACAACCAATATTCTTAAAACACACTACATTAGTAGAAACAACTGCATAAATGACCAAAATACAGAATACAAATGATCCATGCCATAATAGTTAGGTCTAGTGATTTTGGAAACATATAAACATAAAGAACTAGTTCATAATAGTCTCTCATTAATTTATGCTTTATTAGAAAGACAAATCATTTCTAAATCGCTTAAATTATTTTTCATATATACGCCTATAAAAAATATGAAATGTATTTAGTCATAATTATCATAGTATATCATCTTTTTTAAAATCAAATCATGAAAACATACCTCATGTATACATTTACAACTGAGGTGCCTAACTATTCATACTTGAGGATTTCATTTACATTTTAAGCACTAATGAAATCTGGTTTTTCCTCTTTGTATATATTTTTTTCAAAATCAACTGTGTAAGTATTGTTGTCTATCAACTCTATATCCACATGAGCCTTCAATGATATTAAATGTGGATATAGAGAGGGAGGGGTGAAGGTGTTCTAAGTAGATTATTTCAATCGGTTGTTTAATCCTTGAGATGGTTTTGAATCTATATTTCATTTCACCCCCTTCTCTTTGTCATTCTGTAATAACATTCATCAGTCCATACCTTTTTTCATTAAATTTTACAGGTTCATCTTGAAAAATAAATTGGAAATGGATACCTCCTTGTCGACATGTTTTTTTACAAGAAATGGTGGCCATGTGATGAATGTTCCAACAACTTGTTCAACCGTATGAATGTCATCATGGTCATTTGAAATAAGTAGCTCCGAACTCGGCTCATTAGATACATTAATTGATACTCTGACATGATTTTTTGGAAGCTTTCTGTTGTGTAGCATTTTGTTCTGCATATTGAACATTGTAGCCCTCACTACAAGGCGACAGGTAGGAGTTGATAGATATAAATCACAGTCATTTTCACCCTGTAGAATATTAGTACAAGAAAGGTATCAGTTTTTATGTGATTCACATTTCACAGAAACAATTATTATAACATTGATTACCTCATCTAATTCAGGTTTTTGAGGGGAATGGCTCACCTTAAAGCTGGTGGGGGTGGGGCGGGATCTTCACACATGGGTTGTTATTGAGTTTTTTCTTCTCTTTGCCTCCCCCCCATAAAACATGATATTATCTCTCTCCAGTATTGTAATTATTCTTGAAAAATAGAAAATTTTTCTTTCATATTTTTCATTTCCTCAGTTTGATCCTCCTCTTGTTTTTGTTTCTGAAAATATGTTCAGGGTGTCACCCCAAAACCCGCACCTCTAACACAGCCATATTGTTCTGGCTGCTTCAAGGCCGCTGAAAGTATGTCTACATCTAGTGTGGGTGTTGTTGATTCCTGTGACTATGTCAGATATAATATATAGGAAAATTAGTAGTCATTGTTATGTAATAGTGATTTAAAGCAAAAAAAAATTATATTATGTCATACTTACACATGGTTCTCACACTTTTTGTGTGTTTTCATCTATCAATATCCCCTCTTTATTTACATGAGCCTCCTTCTATAGCACATGGAATGGGATGGATATGTATTTAGATTTCAATTCATCAATCTGTATATAAACAGAAAAACATGTTTATGGTGTTGTTTTATGTCACATAAAAGTATTGTGGCAGATTTAAAAGATGTACCAAGTTTTTCTCTAGTGAAGTATACCGATTCCTTGCTTTATAGTAGGGGTATGCTGGTTTTATTTCCTGTTATTTATTTTTAGCACTCAGTAGCAATTTCATAAATAAAAAACTATCAATCAAATTGATGAATAAAAGCAATGTCAAACAATGTATTACCAGACACAATGTACCTAAAAAGTCTGCTCCCCATGACGGTTGCTAAACACATCCCATGCTCCTTGGGATCTCAAGTTTGCATAAAGAGGAGTTGGGTGCGGCTTGATTTTCCCTTCAGCATTTTTAAGATGATATTTCATTAAAATTATGCAGAAGACTCTATGAATCCTTCCTGCAACTCTTAATTCATATTCCTTATGTGAGGAATCTACTATAAATGCACTCTACAATGGATGATGAAGAGTGAGTCAATGTTTTAGTATTTTATTTTATTTTAATAAATTAAAGAAATGATATCATAATTTTACCGTAATATCTTTCCACATTAGTGTCTTAAGCCCGATGACAACATGGTGCCATGACTATACATCAATCGACACGTGTTTCCAAGTGACGATTCCAATGTAGCTACTAAATATGGATTTTTTGGGGTTAACATTTTGGTCTCACTTATTCCATATCACCTCAAATTTGATGCCTTTTTCTTTTGCCTTAAGGATTTTGGATAACACTATCAAACTACGATGATCTTGTTTTTTTTTTGCATCATCAAGGTTTCATTTCCTACCATTTCCTCAGAAGAATCATTATTATGTTCCTCCAGAGTTATAGCATCGGCATTGGGACCAGTAGTAGTAGGTTTAGAGACTTGTTGTGCCTTAGTACTAGGACTAGTAGCAACAGGTTGAGAAACTTATTGTTGATCTACACTGGGACCAACAGAAGCAGGTTGAGAGACCTATTGTGCCTCAGGATTGGGTGCATCAGTAGGTGTAGAAGTCATTATCTGCAGATGTGGTTTAATATTTAACTTAGATTACATAAAACCAGCAACGAACAGATAATAACATAACGTAACACAATGTATATTACAATAAACAAATAACCTAATTATTAAACTCTCTCTTTTTTAAAGGCTGAAGAGATTTGACCCCTCTATCGACTATATAAATATCTTCATTGTGGTCTACTCTGACATAAAAAACATCGTATACATTGGGATCACTGCGAAATGATTGTGAATTTCCAATGAAAGGTTCGTCCTTCGTTGAACTTTCATTTGATCCTTCAGTTGTTTTGGTTGATAACAGAACAATTGACCAGTTTTGGTTTGCAGTATCTGGAACATAAAATACCTGTACTACCTGTGATGCCATTATAAATGGTTCATTTTTCTCCCCTTCCTTACCAAAATCAACTTTCATGAATCCCAATTCATCTATTTTAACATCACTTTTGTTATCAACCCACTTGTATTGAAAAATCAGCACATGGAATTTCATATAATCCAACTCCCATATTTGTCTGATGATGCCAAATTATGACATATTTTCATAAATTGGATTTCTATACATAGCACCAGAAACATGCATTACTTAATCCACAAGTGTAACCCCACTATTCTGTATGGTACTGTCTTCATCATGTTCATTAGTATAGAATTTATAACCATTAACTACATAAGCATTGTAAGATAATACATACACACTTTCTCCTCCGGCTAGCCATCGAAGTCATTCTAAAATTGAGTCCATATTTTCATCTAATTTCTTAAAAATATAGTCCTGAAACCATCCTATAAACTATCGATTATGTGTATTTGATATCCATTTTTCATCCCTAAATGGATTCAAATGCCTAAGAATTTATTTTTGGGTTTGAACATATGGGTCAATGTCGAAACAGTTATGCAAAAAATAAAGGTGGGTCTGCTCCTGATCTGTAACATTGATTGTGACAACCTCTCTTCCAAAAATTCCCTCACCCTCAAGCCACCCAGTGTAACGAGATTTCTGTAAGCCAACGTTTTCCACACAAGACAGGTATTCGGTACAAAATTCAACAGCTTCCTCAATAATATATTGCTCCTCAAAACAACCCTCTGGCCAACTTTGATTTTTGATATACCCTTTCAAAATATTTATATACCGTTCAATGGGGTACATCTATCTATAATGTACAGGACCACATAGTCTAATCTCTCTCACCAAATGAACAATCAAATAAACCATCATATCAAAGAATGTCAATGAGAAGAACATTTTTAATTCACATAATATGATGGAAAATTCTCTTTCTATAGTTAGAAATTTGTTCAGGTCTATAACTTTACTACATATAGCTTTGAAGAAGAAATAGATCTTTATTAATGTATGGTATACATTATTAGGAAAAATGCAATATAAAGCTATAGGAATTAGATCTCTCATCAAAACATGGTAGTCATGTGATTTCGGACCCTTTAACTTTAAATTGCTCATTGAAACGATGTTCTTGATATTTGATAAACACCCCTCTAGAACCTTTACGTCATTCAAGAATTTTTAAAATATATATCACTTCTTTCTGGAAACAGTGTAAGCAGCAGGAGGAAGAAATGTTTGTTTTTCACCCTTCATTGGTGCCAACTCTTCTCATATTCCCATCTCAACCATGTCCAATCTAGCCTTAATTCCATACTTTGTTTTTTTGAGTGCATTTAGCAACATTCTGATGAAAATATCACATAAATTTTTTTCAACATGAATAACATCAAGAAAATGTATCACATACAAACAATTCTAGTATGGAAATTCAAAAAAACTGATCTCTTTTTCCAACCAGTTTTCGTAAGGTTTTTTGAAAATGTTTTACCAAAATAAGTGTCCACATATTTTAATTTCTCAAATAGTTGATCACCTATTAGTGGATATGGTGTTGTGCATTCTTATGAACTTTTGTCGAATGATGTCGTCCAAGATCGGTACTTATGTCGTTGGGGTAGAAATATGTGATGTCATAGAAACATGGTTTTCAATGAATGTTTCAACCTAATTGACTGTGTACCTTGTTCACAAATGAGACACCCTTGAGTTCCTTTAATTATATATCCTAAAAAATTTATATAAGCAGGAAAGTCATTTATTGTCCTATACAATATGTCTCTTAAAGTGAAATCTTCATTTTTGTAAGCAACATACAATGTAACACCTGAATCCCACAATAATTTCAAATCCTCGATTAATGGATCCAAATAAACATCAATATTATTACCCAGTTGTTTTCGTCCTGATATAAGCATAGATAACATGATGTATTTTTGTTTCATGCATAACCACGGTGGTAATTTATAATTTTCCAACATAATCGGCCATGTATTGTGACTACTACTTTGAAAACCAAAAGGATCACCCCATTTGTAGATAACACGAGATGAAGGTTTCTCGGCTCACTTCCAAATTCAGGATACTCATGATCAATTCTCTTTTGCTGAGGAGATTCTATCAGGTGACGTAGTTTTCCATCTTTAATTCTTGTATCTGCATGCCATGTCAAGTGTCCTTCAGTCTCCTCACTTTCATATAGGTGCTTAAACCTTGGAATGATTGGAAAGTACCATACAAATTTTGTAGGACTAAATTCATCTTTCTTGTATCGAGAAGCACCATACTTTGGGAATTCTTTAAGTGATTTTTTGTCCTTGCAAAACAATATACAGTCATTTGGGCAGGCGTGTATTCTTTCAGAAATCATACCCATTAAGTGTAGAATTCATTTGGCATCATATGTTCGGCTAGGGAGCTCATTATCTTTTGGGAGTATGTCATTCATGAGATCAAGTAGTTCTATAAAACTAGTCTCACTTCACTTGTTTCCTTATTTCAAATTATACAGCTTCAGTACGGCTGACAATGCTGTATATTTAGTGCAACCAGTATACAATGGCAATTTTGCATAACTCTTTAACTTCTCAAACAATTTTGGTCAATCACAAAGTTTATCTTAAATTTTCCTTTTCATTTCCTCAATAAAATCTTCATCATCATTCAAATCTATAATCACATACTCTATACAGTTGTATTCATTGTTCACGCTTGTAATCATATCATATGATCCATAAAACGCAGTGTTATCCCTGCCACTACCTACATTCTTTTTTTCCCCGTGTTTATTCCAACATGTATAACTTTGATCTATTCCATGATAGATCAGGTGTTCTTACAACTCCTCTAGACTAATTTTTCTTTAATAACAACAGCGTAAACACAGAAAAAGGATTTGAGAAGGGTCACATGCATGATCTTTTGCAAACTTGATAAACTATTTCATGCCATCTTCATAATATTTTGTCAACCGATTATAATTCATCCATTATTTATTCATATTCATCCTATTTGATATAGTAATATTAATATTTAACAAAATAATTACACAAAATATTTTCAACAAGTTTGAGAATACCTTGCATTAGAATGTTTTAGTATCCCACATGTGATCTATATGAATTGTTGTAAACTGGTTTTTTAGTGTTTCTCTAGAAACATAATGTCTCTAGTCAAGAACTATGGTAATAAACTAATAGATGGTGTGATTTTCAATAGAGTGCTTGTGGGTGGACGGATTCATTACATGTGTTGTTATGGTTATTTTACTTGGGTGTCCATAAAGTGTCTCATAGAGTCCTCTAGTGAAGTGGTTTTCAAAGATTCGGTGGAATTTTACTAGTAAAAAAGTGGTGGTGCCATTGAAATGGGTAAAGTTTGTATTGATATTCAATGATGGAATAACTAAAACATGGAAAAAATGGAATACCAATCATTCCAACAACTGCAATGCCAAACAAATACACAATCATGCTCACAATCGTAACACCATACAAACCGAACAATCACAAAATATGATTTTATAAAGCATCCCTTATTCAATTCTGTTTGTTAATTAAGGGGTTATCACATAAGTTTTATCATCCCAGGGAACTCATCCATTAGTCAAGTATACATAAATTACCAATTTTTATATCCAAAGTTCAACAGGAACCAACCAACATGCAATTCATTTAGTGCGCAAATAAGGACCACCAACGGCCACGATTTTCAATGGAGATTGTATCCCATACATTTCACATTATAAACATAAATATAAAATAGTAATAACATGTGAACAAGAGTAAACCAATGAGTAAGAGGAGAAAACTCACCACGAAGGTGTCGTTCAGTACACAGTAGAGGTGCGTTCGTGGCAGAGGAGAGGCATGAGGCAGAGGATATTTCCAACTGAAAAGAAAACATAAAATGAGAACTCATATTTTATACCTATCCAAAATAGGTCCAATGATATTTAGGAATGGAACATGTCTAATTAAACAATTTTATTGGTCAATAGTGGGCTTTTATTTTCCATCTATGATATCTGCTTCCTATTTATTTATTTTTTGTGTATCTACTATTTTATTAGATGTTCGACTTATGAATGGCACATGTCTGCTTTTTAGGAGAAAGATCATTTTAAATTTACTCTAATTTAGGGGTAAAATATTCCACATTAATTGTATCTTTTTCCTAGGGGATAATTTCTATCTCGTAGGGATCATGAATGCCTATTAGGTTAGTGGAAAGTCAGGTTAGTTGTTGGTTATGATACCAGCCTGGGTTGTATCGTTACATTCCCAATTGTAATTGACCCATTTCCATTTAAATATAGGATTTGGTGGGGGTTAGACGCTAATATATAGGAGGATTAATAGAGGTAAAAATTATCATACGCTCTCCAATATAATTGATGAATGATAAAACATACACTGGGTGATGGAGAACCACCCAAGAGGAGGGGAAGGGGAGGGTGGCATAGCGCGGAGGGGTTCTGGATGAGAAAAGGGGGAAAATCAAGTAAAACATAAAAGGTTAAAAGAGAAAGGGGGTGGGATGTCCGGGGGGTAGGGGGATGCAGGGGTGTGGGGGAGGGGTTGTGGGCTATCCAAGGAGGGGGGGTGGGCCAACCAGGTGGGGTGGGTTGGGGGGAAACAGGGGTGTGGGGGAGGGGGTGGGCTGTCGAGGGGGGTGGGTTGTCCACTATGAAATGACCATTAAAAATCTTAAAGAGTGAATTATGAGAAGTGAAAATTATGGGGAATAGGGGTTTGGGTGATGGGGTTGAGTAAATAATAAGTAATAGGAGGACCTCATTAAAAGGACTAAAAAATCTCTTCATTTCAAGAATAGGGTACATTATGGTGTAGCCTAAGGGTTTGTTGCATAGTGCACCCTATGATGTCACATTGTTGAATTACTACAAGGTATATACTGCAACACTCATCACCTAGGCAGAACCATTAAATCTTGATCATGAATTTTGATGTGACAATATGCCTCATCGAATAACATCCACCCTCAAAAAAATAGTATAGAGGGAATAACATAGCCAACCTTCCTCATGATCCAAACCATTAACATAAGGCAGGTACCATGGATAAACTCACATAAATAAAGGAGGACCTAAATAGGAATAACAAATCTAACCATAAACACAATCAGAACCACTGAAATAATTTATTTCTTTGTGGAAAACTGCATATACCACATTATGTATAGCCAAACATAAACTTTAAAAAATTTGAAAGAATGTTCACCTTGGTGGAGTATCTCTACATTGCAATCCAAAGGTCTCTAGGACTCATCCTCGTCATAGATATATAATAACGATTAAGACATAATGAATAAGCATGGAAGATAAGCCTCATCCTAGATCTTAGCTAGCTAATGATTGATACCTAGCATCGAGCAAGAGGCTATTACATAAGAAGCTCATACATGACACATCCTAAGTAGCATCACTAAATGTATCCATCATTAACATATCCTATAGTTAAAAAATATATCATGATGATCCCAAGACCTATAGGTAACAATATATCAATAATAAATCTCTTTATTCATATTTAGTTACCAACCTACACCACCCCATGTGTGGATTTCCCTACCCTTAAGGTCATAACGAATCCACATTATCATTTCCACTAACATCATAATCAACCTCTTTCCATGTACTGTACCTATAATGGTTCTAAGGGAGATGTCACAATTTCATATAGCCATGATAAATATTTTATATGGGATAATCAATAAAAACCATGTACTCAACATGATATAATATTTAAAATAATTCTTGATATATCACACACAACAACCTAACCACTGGTTATTCCATCACTAGTACCCACCAAGGCATCCCCCCAATCGAATGGTCGAGGGATAAATATCTTAGGAGAACACAAATACCGTGGGACATAAGATTATATATTCTTACCTTCCATGATCTAATGATCACTCTCTAATCTATTATCTCACTCAGTCTAGTGGGCCACCCTCAAAATATTATAAACATCCTATAAAATGGTTTTCACATATCCAAATCAATACCTAGTCTCCTAAGAGTCCTAAGACATCAAATAAGGTGGTTAGAAATCAATAAATTCAATGCATCAAGAATCATCTAAATTGAATACAGTTATAAATAAATGATCACCCAATCTCAAATTCCCTAGAAAGAAACATCACCTATCTCTATCACAAGAACACCACATGTATAGAGAACCACCCATTAGTTAGAAAAAAACAAAAATGGGAATAATTTGATCATAAATATTTTATAAAAAAACATTTATCATAATATCCCAAATCAACAAAAAACATTTTTAGGGTGTGAATCCATATAAAATAATTTAAAATATCTTCCAAATCAACTCTTAAGGCCAATATTATGAATAAAATTTTATAAAACCACATGAGATCCAAAAATTCAAAATAATAACATTTTTAATAGTGAAATTCTATAAAAATGTTTACAATATAACTCATATGGGTTAACACACCCTTGTAAAATCTAATAACCCCTTTAGGACACTTCAATAACATTACATACCCCAAACACGTTATTTAGAAATCAATAGGTGTAAAACTCCCATTTAAAAACCTTTATATAGTACTGAATTTGAATTTTTAAAATATTTTCATGCTTTAAAGGACACTTGGGAATTTTTCTATACAATTGGTACTTAACCTATTCCATAATAAGGCTTAAAAACCTCCTAGAAATCAACATTATTATATCATATGACACATACGTATAAACAAGATGGATTATTCTTCCTTTAATGAAAAATAGTAAACTAAGCCACAATATGTCCTTATAAACCATTAATAAATAAAACCCCCATGATTAAAGTCACATTATCCATGATTTCAAGATCCATATCTTCTAGGGTTCATGGGAGAAAACTAAAAAGGGAATTAAAAGGTCAAAAATATTCAAGGAATGAGAAGGAGGTTTCTTTGTGAAACTCTTTTTAAAAGAGGAACAAATACACCAAAATGATGAAGATGAAGGGGGAGAAGCTCCCCACACACCATGGAGGGATTTATAAGATAGAGGGAAGTATGAGGGTGATCTAAAGACTTATATGAAAAATGGAATTATTATAAACTAGAAAATTTTTAACTCCTTGGTATATCATATAAATCAGCCAAACTATTTTCCAAGTTGCATCCTAGTAGTGTGGTAGCCAATGCTAAGGAAAATTCTCCCCCCATTGTTTCTCAAGTGGACATTCCACACTAGGAAATTCCATCATCCAGTCCTGGAAGATGGAACTATAAAATTAAAGTGTGAACTCATATGATTAATGCATGGTTTCTATAAAAATACACAAGAATTGAGCCATGACCCATACGTACCAATGGTTCCAAATTATTTTACCAATGATTCCCATATTTTGCACAGAAATGTGTGATACTAGTGATGAATGACCTTATATAGATCATAATGAACTAAAAATTCATATCTATAAGGGTTACCAAGTAGGAGGGATCACAGTGAAGGAGGGATCACGGTGGAGGCAGCAGCGGCGGAGGAAGCAGCAGCGAAGGAGGGATCATGGTGGAGGCAGTGGCAGCAGAGGCAGTGGCTGTAGAGGAGGAGGAGGACGGTCATGAAAGAGGAGGAAAAGGCAGTGGCAGTGGAGGAGTAGGAGGAGGATGAGGGGTCGCAGCGGAGGTGAGGTCGCAAGCGTAGGGTTCAACTTCCACGAAGTCTTGCTGGGTGTGAGGGAAGAGGGGCCTATTAGGGTTCTTTTATAAAAACCACTAGAACCTTTATCAGCACTAGCTAAAAGCGCTGCAAACAACTATTTATCAGTGCTAAAATTATAACGCTGATAAATACTTATTTTATAAAGTTATAATTTTAATAATTTATTTATATTCTTATATATCTATTTAAAATGATATATAGGATGGATATTTATTTATTTATTAATAATTATAACTATAAAAAGTATATATTTATAAATATTGGTATATAATTGTTAATATATATTAATAAAATTATTTAATTATATATATATATATTTAATTATAATCATAGAAATACTTTTTAAAATTGAAACAATATATATATATATATATATATTTGAATTATTAAAAAATATATATTAAATATAAACAATTGTTTTTTATTTAATGTATACAAATAAACATTATTTTTTAATATAAATATAATAATTTTATATAAATTAATAATAAAAACTTTTATCAGTGCTAAAAAAAGCACTGATAAATGGTATGCCATTATTAGCGCTTGTTTTAGCGCTGATAAAGGCACACCCCTTTATCAGTGCTTTCTGTTTAGCACTGATAAAGGGCAGCACTTCTCTTGCCTTGTTTTGTGGCAGTTACTCTAGTTAAGGTTAAAATTGGTTTACAACAGGGTTAAACCAAATGATAAGGTTTAAAATACAACTTAAAAATCTTAAACATTTTTTTTTTTGACTGTATTTAAAGCATATACTATATTATATTTTAAATTAATTCCACGTGGTTCCAATTTCACATGGAAATAAATTTATTATATTTAAATATTTTTATTAATTCCATATGCGTTGTTTCCTTTACTTATAAAAGGAAACCCCTTATCACTTTTCTTTACACCACTTTGAGCCTAATAAATTGACCATACCCTAACCAATTCTCTTATAAAATTCCACATCCATGAATTAAAGGTGTTTTTCTTCTTAAAATACCATTCCAATGGTACTTAACAAGGGATATAAAGGAGGTATACTAAATAAGAGGTAATCATCTTACTAAGCCTCTTTCAATTTATTTCTTATTATACCTAATTTAAATATATGGTATTCAAAATAAAATAATAATTTAAGTATCCTAAATATAATTAAATATTGTTATTATTATGGAACCACCATTATCATCTCTCTTTTCCAACAAATGGGAAATGAAAGTATTGCACAAGCATATGTGTGGACTACCACCTCCACATAACGATATGATTCATTCTCCGTCATCATAATTTAGGGTTGGTTATTATAATGGATTTAATGTTTATATATAATATTTATTACATAATTATACTTATGTAATTATAATATATTTTTTACCTTCTTACCTTCCCATCCGTTGAAAAATGATAACATCGCTCGTGCGTACGTATGAACTACCACCTTCATGAAGCAATGTGATTATTTTTTTCATTTTCAATTTATATGTATAGTAATAAGGATATATTTAATGAATATATATGATATATATGATATAAAAATTAATTTTTAAAATTTAAATTATTGTTTACCTTTCTTTCATTCCAACCATTGAAAAGTGGAAACATCACTCGTGTGTACATACGGACTACCATTTCAATGAATTGATGTAATTCATTTTTTGTCAAAACTTTATATAAATAATTATAAAATTAAATGTAAAGAAAAAAATATTATACTTATTTAAGGATTAATATTATTTATATGATGAAACCATGACCAAGGTGTAAGTACCGGAACCATCTAACTGAAATATGCATGAAAAATGAAGTAGTTATCACCAAGAATAGTGATTTTAATAAATAATTATTAATAAATGGGTGATAGGATGTTATAAGTAAATCATACATGGTAATATATGTATGAATATGGTTATATAATATTTTATTATACAATATATTTTAATTTTTATAAATCAAGACAATACTTAAGGTAAGGTATTTATGTTTCAATCCCATTTTTATCGAGATTGCTTATGATTTAATTTCCATTATGGAAATTATATGATACTTATCTGATAAACCCCTTTAATTTTTATTATACTATTTTATTTCTTAAAACTTTAAGTTTTAGTACCATTTTTCTCTCTTTATTACTCAAAATGGTCCAAAAAAATGTTTTTAAGAAAATCTGACTATATTTCTCCTCTTTTGAACAGAAACCCATTTTCTTCTATATCCATGTTTTCTAAAATTATTTTAAGAATGTTTGTGAATAATATTAAGTAATTATTTAAATTCATTATAACCCAATTTTTAATTTTTATAAAAAATTTTAAAAAGAATCTTTTTTACATTTTTTGAATAAGGTTCTTTTTACTGAAGGTGTGAAAAAAATATTTGTTTTAATGATTATGAAATGAACAAAATTTCTCACCTTCATAACCACTCAATGCTTTGAAGACTCATTTAAAAGTTCCCATATTTATTTTAAATAAAATTTATTCCATAATATATTGTATATGTTTTTATTTTAAAAAAGTGATTTTAAAATGAAAAGGGTATTTTCCTCAAGAAATATTCCAAGTGATCTTTCAAAGGAATTCTTAATATATGATAAAATTATTTTATGTTACTTATGTTTCATTGGGAATATGATTCTATGATAACATACTTGTTATTTCTATGGGTGTTTTATGTTTATGATGATTAAATATTGATAAAATCCATTTTATTTTCCATGGGTTAAGTTATGATGAACTATTTAATGTTTTCATAATCTTGTGGTGTAAATATGAATGGATTATGATTATGTGATAGGTGGTTATTTCATAGACCTTTAATTAATTGGGTAAATATTGATAACTCATGAAATAATTATGTTATTTGTAAACCTAATTTCATATTCACAATAATATTTATGGACCCGGTTTCATGTCCATAAGTTTATGTGTGGACTTAGTTTTATGTCCATAAGTTTATGCATAGACCTAATTTCATGTCCATAATTTTAGACATGGATCTGATTTCATGTACATAAGTTTATATAAGGGCCTGATATCAGGTTCTTGAATCAAATAGTGAACCTGTTACTATTTATACATGTTCACAATATTATAAGTTTATGGTTGTTAGGCATTCTTATGTTTATGATATGCCCTCATGGATCATGATTGATTATTGATGATTCCACACTTTTATTAATTTTTTTTTATGAAAAAACCTTATTCCATGACTCGTGATTAAAGATATTTTATTGATTGGTTATGACTTCCTTATATTATGATTATATTGTCAAACTCTTATGCTCATGTATGATCATTGATTAATATCTCCTATTTTACCCTTACTATGCATCTGAGCTCAAACTTTATTATGTTTCTTTTTCCCCATGATATGAAGAAATGTTTTAAGTATGATGTGTCTAAGAAGGATTATATTTGTAAATAACTAAGTGTGATATTATGGAAATATTTTATGTACCAGTTGTTTATGTATCCAAGTTTCCAAAGACACTAAACCTATAATGTTTTGGAATGGATCTTAATGATATGTAATGAATATTCATATAATAATATATAATATTTATGTATGAAATGTATTGGTCTCTATATATTCCTTGTTTAGTTTTCAAGTAACTATTATTAATATCCATTTCCACGTATATTTCATTGATTAAAACATGCCCCAAATGAAAAACTAAACATATATAAATATAAAAAAAGTACAATTATGTAACTCAAGTACATAAGAATATATAATAAAAACATATATAAATATAATACAAAACATATATTAACATATAAAACATACCATATTTAAATATAAAACACTAAAAATATATAAATATAAAAAAAATTGATAATAAGCCATCAAAATTTTATAGTAATGTAGAACATCCCAAAGAGGTCATCAAACAGGAAAAATCACCACATAAGCTTTACAACCAAACAACAAAAAGATCTTCTACATATTTAGTGTTTGAGTTGGTGTCCTATGACCAATTGTTTGTGCTTTGATTAAATGTATATTGGATGATTTTAATATTAATAAAATATCTTATTACATATTGTTTATTGTTCTGTATTAATTTGATGTAATAATGTTCAAGGGTATTTTTTCTCATTGATAAGGTCATAGTAGTTCCCTGCTATAATGAGAACCTTGAAGTTACATGATGATATTTTTTAATATAGTTCTATATTTTGATAACATACTATGATAGGGAACATAGTATGTAGACTGTCGGGTGAGAGTACTCATAAGAGGATGAGACTTCTTCTCACGAAGTTCCCAATTGGTAATCTTCAAGATGGTAGATTATGAGAATAGACCTGCCAGTAGAAATTCCATATGTTTCAGTGTCATCGAATATTCCAATATAAGAGTGTGTGTAATGGTACTTATACTTTAATATTGTCATCAATTCATTTCATTACTTTCACGGTTAGATTTACTAACCAAAACCATAATTCCATATGTTCATGGGAAGTAGGGTATGTTGGGTGAGTCACTAATGAAATGCTATTAATGTATAAGTCGATGAAGTATTTTTCACTTCTATCTTTATAGAAGTTGATATATCCCTTTAACTACAATAAAACCATCACCTTAAATTCCATATTCATGGTGTAATGATGTGTTTATTTTAGATATTCAAAGAAAGGCGTATCAGGCATATAGGTTGGCGACATGATGTGAAACTTTCTTGATGAGATATTGTGGAAAAATGTATTATATTATGTGGTGATCATTCATATGTATTTTTCAATGTTATGGCATTATTTTGTTTCTCTTGGGTGCCTTGGCCCGTTTATAGATAGTAATATTGTACTTTATGCATGCCCACATAATTCCAATAAAAAATAATCCTAGAGGGTCACCCACTAAGTATTTCTATCGATCTCGATTAAATTCTATTTGAATTTAATTAATCAAATATATATTATTCTCAAGACTGAGGAATAATTTTATTCATGTTTTATCAATCGAAGATATTTTTTTTGATGAATGAAATATTTAATTAAATATTTATTCTGATATTTAATAAATGTCAAGGAATTGGAGCGGTCTAAGATCATGTTCAATGATGAATATTTATATTCAAACTTGTAAATAATATTTATCATTTCATGATATAGCACGTGCCATAAAATAATATTATTATTATTCTTATTATATGGAATAGGGTTTTATAATGATTATTACTTAAGAGATGGTATGAAAATAAATAATTTTTAACTTAAACCATATCTCTATAAATAGATGTTTATAACTATTGTGTAAGGTTAATCAAGATGTAAGAATTGTTACGCACAATTTAATTCTATCTCAATCCCTATTCATCTCTTCCTCTAAAGATAAAGAAGCACTGGATATATTCTTTCAAGATAAAAGGAACTATAATAGATCAACTTGAATAATTCAAGTCAATTGATTCAGTGTGCTAGCACATGAAAATCAATTGGCATCATTCAAAGATCAAAATAGCACTTGTGAATCAACGCTAAAGGTATTATGAACTTAGATCCTCCTAAAACAATGAAGGTAATCTGAAAAGGGTTTTTTTTAATTATCAACATCTATATCTAAGAAATATCCTGATATGAGGTAATTCTTATTCTAATCATAAATAAATTAATTATAAATTTAATATTTAAAGTTTCTTTTCAAGTTCTAGTTTTCTTTATGTCAATTTTAAGTGGAAAACTTTCTTGGTCATGGCATTCACATTATGTACAGTATTATGAATGATACACTAAATATACATTATTTTAATTGTTTTTCACTCACCTAGGAACTTCTATTGTACCTAGAACCATCAAGTGGTATCATATTTGTCACTTTTGAAATTTATAATTATTTATTTGATTGTTGATCTATATGCACAATAGTTGTTAGATATTTCATTTCAGTAATATTTGTTCTTTAATTTAATTTTAATTAACATGTTTTTGACATATTAATTATCATCGTTTAGTATTTCAATTTCATAAAGGACTAAAAATATATGAAGAATGACTGGAGATTCTATCATGAAGTGTCAAGGATTTTGGCTAGATATCATGGGATTACATGGAATATAGCCAAAGTATGGTTGTTTTTCCAAGTGCATTACATCTATTCATGTCGTAGGATATACGACACACTGAGCAGTAACTACGCGCTATGAATTTATTGCACACCATGTGTAAACTGGACCAACCTAGCACATGAAATTTCAGATTACATGGTATGTAGTTGGAATACATGCCATGTGATCTACACGATTTAGTAGTGAAATTCATTCAATTCTTGTGGTCATATACATGATCAAAACCATGTGATACTAAAAACCTAGAGTAATAATGACATAAACTACATGTTGTTGGAGTACACATCATATAGTGTATTATTTCCTATGACCAAAGTACACATCAATCCATCAGGGGAGACAAGTGGATACATAGTATGGAGATACATGATGTGTAGTTGGATTATACATGTTGTGTAGTCTAGTGTCTAATGAACACACTAATTCATTCATAAGGTTACACATACAAATGGAATTCAGACCATGAGACATGTGGCTTTCTAGTAAATTCCATGTAGTTTGGCCGAGGTACACACCAAATCCCCAAGCATGTATCCCGAGTACATGGTAACTATGGTACATGGTAACTGTGGTACATGGTAACCATGGTACACGGTGTGTAGCTCATAAGTACACATAGTGTAGTCTCCCAATAAGGGACAGAATTAAATTACATTAAATTTATAATCATAGAATTAAAACCTTATTATATTGATTGGAACCTTTTGTGTTTGATAGTTTAATAAAAAATTTAAGATTCATTAAATACTCAATTAATTTATTATAATAATCTTTTATTATTGGTTTTTCCATTTATTTTCCATGAATACCTTTAATGATGAGTATCTCCAAGAGAATTTTTATGGTCATTAAGATGAAAGGGGATTAATTAATTAATTAATTAATTAATGTGTGTTTATCTTAATAATAAAGAATTAATAGAAATGAATTTTATCCATTATAATTTTATGTAACTATTTCATGTGTATGACTAATCTTGAGCTTGACAAGGACCTATGTATGTGTTGTAATTATTTAATTTAATTTATTTCATGGGTTTTCAATTATTTAATTACTAAATTAAAAGGATGGAATATGAGACATACCTCTCTCCTTTATTATATAGGACATGTGTTTCCATGGTGATTTATATAATTTCATTTTAACCAATCCTTTGGTTCCCCTCATCTTCATGTGAGTTATAAATAAATGTAATAAATGGAATATCTCAAGGAACATGGAGGTGGTTCAAGACAGAACCAAGATGATACCAACCCAAGTGATGCATAGGTGGATATGTGGGATAACATAACTCAAACCAAGAATGGAACAAGGATTTTTACCCTAAATCGTAGGTTGATTTATTCTCCCCTTAATAAATCAATTATTAGATATGCTCATAGTTGAGTCATTTATTTATTTATTTCTATCTTATGTGTTACTTATTTTATGGATTCAAGACCTTGATCACATAAATAAATGAATTAATGTGAAAATATGGAATATACATAAATGGTTTATGTGTAAATGTTTTATCAAAACATGTTTAATCACTTAAGTAAAATCCACTTAATATTAACAATACATGTAAAAGATAAAACAAGGTAACTTTAATAATAATAAAAAAATCCCTTAACTAAATATTAATTCAGACTTGGTATTCCATTACTTGACTAGGAATGAAATCCTTAGAACTAAGTGTTTGACCAACCCTCATCGAGACACTTAATTTTAACATGGAGTTCTTATAAAGGTTATGGTTTTACTTAACCATCTTACATCAATATAAGTATCCCTCACTATACTTGATGTGACTTGGAGGAAATTTTTAAGGAAATCCAAGTTAATTTCAGGATTGGGGAATCCACTCAATGGATTATGGAGCTGCAAGCTCGCAGTTGGAAAATAATTTCCTACCTAAATACCTTCAAGTATCTTGACCAACCCTCATTAGGTTTATGTGAAGTAAAATATGGATCCTTGACACTAGAATATCCTGGAAACTAGAAATTTTAAGTTCAATGGTGAATTCTATTAGTACATGATAAAATAATGGAATATTTAATAAAAATAATTATTATTATTATTTCTAAAATAATTTTTGATCAATAAAAGTAGTTTTAATATGCTATTTTAAATTTTATAATAATTCCAAGTTTATCATCCACATTATCCCTATGAACTATATTGGATAAAGATCATCTCCTCACTAAAAATAACTTCCAAGAGTGGTTCAGATGACTTTAGGTTGTGTTACTCCATGAACATAAATATTACATGCTATAATCCTCATTACATGATCTGATTGTGAAGGTGGTGAGTGATTCTATGAAAAAATTTTGAATGAAACATTTGAGTTCAATGTTTGATGGTATAATCTATGTCCAGGGAACTCATGATGTCTCTTGAATACATGGATTCTTATAGTATACTCGATTATATATGTGGTTTATTCTAGGAGATAGCAAGGAAGGAATAGTTATAGATTTACAAGTCTCTTTTTCAGGGAAATCTTGGAGAGGGTGCACCAGTTGGACCTTACGCAGTCAAACCCATTGGTTATATTGAGTGTCAGAAATTTATAGGGTTTAAACTCCCTAAATAACTATGTACTGATCTCATTATCATATCACTCCCTCATAACTTCTCCATATTTTTTGTATATTTTAATATGAACAACATTGAGAAGTCTCTCCTGGGTCTTCTCACTCTTCTTCGCCAATTAGATAAGGAGAAAAAACATGAAAATCATTTTTTCCTTATGGTGAATAAACAAAAAGTCCAAGAGAATATCTCTATAACCAAATCTTCTTTGCAATACCCTTCCATGAAGAGGAAGATTGAGGTAAAAGCAAGGGAATGGGATGTTCTCTATTTCACATGTGGAAAGAAGGTACATTGGAAGAGAAACTACACCAAACTAAAGAAGCAAGGGGAAGCTTCAGGTTCATTTGTTATCGAGTGCAATTTATCTATTTTTTCAAATTAGTTATTAGATACATCTTTTGGTTCTCACATATGTATTCAAATATAGGAACCAAATATATTTAGAAAGATTGAATAAGGAGAGGTAAATATATGATCATCCAATAGATCTAAACTAGTTTTTGTGGATATCGGGGACTACTACCTCACATTGCCAATGGGAATGATCTTGGTTTTGAAGGATTTTTATTTTGTATCATCTGTTACCAAAACATTATTTTTTATCCAAACTTGATACAGATGGTTTTATTTTCAAGTTGAAGAATAAATGTTTCTTATTTTATAAAAATAACATTTTTTATTATAAGTCACATTTAAATAATGATATTTATGTGTTGGATTACACAAACCAAGTAATAGAAATTGATAATGAAACTAATTTACATGACTCGTACCACACCCAACTATGGAATCACTGGCTAATTCATGTAAATGAAAAACATTTGAAAAAATTACACAAATATGTATATTTAGATTCTGTGTAACTAAAACCACTTGGTGTATTTCATGCATGTTTACAAGGAAAAATGAACAAATCCCCATTTGGTGGAAAATGTGAAAGGGATAAAGAGCTTCTTTAATTGGTTCATACCGATGTATGTGGACCATTTATAGTTGAAGTAAGTGGTGGGTACTCATACTTGATAAATTTTACTAATGATTTTAGTAGATATGGATATGTATACTTAATGAGGTATAAGTTAGATTCCTTTAAGAGATTCAAGTAATACAAGAATGAAGTTGAGTACCATATTGGAAAGAAGATTAAGAAACAACACTTAGACCATGGTGGAGAAGATCTTAATCAAGAATTCATTGATTATTTATGGGAGTTTGGGGTTCAATATCAACTCACTCCTCCTTATACACATCAATGGAATGGTGTGAGTGAAAGGAGAAACTGCACCCTATTGTACATTATGAGATCAATGATGAGTCATATAAGTCTTCTATTATACTTTTGGGGATACATGTTACAAATATAAGCACAAATTCTAAACCAAGTTCCAACTAGAGTGGTAGATGGTATACCATACCAATTTTGGAATGGAAAGAAACTTGTGTTCCATACTTACATGTGTAGGGTTGAGAAGAAATTTTTGAGGCCTATTCAGGTCACAAACTTTCACCCCAAGAGTTGGAACATGAACAAATTCTATAAATACCCATAAAAGAATATTTTTCAGAGATGCAAGTACTTTGTATGAGTAATGGAGCGGTTAGAGAACCAGAATGGTATGGTTTTCTAGTCACCAAGGATGGTGACTTATTATTAGTTGCTAATAATGATCCTATAAACTATAAGGAAGAAATAAGTGGCATAGATATTTTCAAGTGGCATGAATCCATGAATTATTAAATGGGTTCCATATAGAAAAACCATATAACAACCATGTTCTTTATTACATACTTAAACATGATTTATTACAAAAAACCATCACTTGATACAATATAGAAGATCGAGAGATCTAGTGTATTTAGGGCTTAGGATCATTACATAATAACTTAAAACATGAAATACAACATCTTTATTGAAAAATTCTTTTACATGACCACTACATTCCTTCATACTTAGCATTTCATGGGATAACTTGAGGACATGCATAAGAAAAGGGTGAGCTATAAAGCCCAGTAAGGGAATAAACATGTAAAAACATGAGGATTACAATAAATGTTATAAAATAGGCATATCAATGGATAACAAGACAAAAAATAAACATAAAGGCATGATAAAGCATGATAATCATAACATGTAAATGTGACGACAACACTTAACATGGAATTAGCATGAGCCAAGGCTCATTGCACATGGAGTATGAGTAAAACCTCATTGCACATGAATCATAAGTAAAACCTTGTTGCACTTGAATTATAATGATTCAACACCCATTTTATGTGACGTATCATGATACTATACTTTACCCAATGCATTGGAGCACTATTAGGGTGCACACTTCTTAAACATTTCATTTCATGCATAAGTGTGACACATGGATCATATAACATGGAATCAATCAACATCATAAGTTATTATACGATTAAGTAATGTTTAATAAATACATTAAAGTACCATTAAATATGTATATGTACATATAGTTGAATACCCTTGATAGATACATGGGTATAGTATTCACTACACAATGATCTTGGCTTGGAAAAACACAGTGCAATTTCAGCAGCATAACAGCGTGACATAAAGATTCATGAATGTGGTTGATGAGAGATAAAAGGGTGTATCATCATATTTACATGAAATGTAAAGTAAGGGGGTCATATAGATACATGTCCCAACAAATTTAATGGAATTTAGATGCATAATACAAAATAATTACTTGGATGTAAAAGATGAGAGAGAAATCTCTCACAGAATTTTGGCATGGTAATGGGCGTACATGGGAGGAATTAATAAGAGAGAAAGGGGTATCCCATAATCCAAACATAAATAGGTAAGTATGGGTGAGGTTTGAAATCATACCCCAAAATTTTTAATTGAAAACAAAAGGGCATAACAACTTAAAGAAAATTGGATGAAAATGAGAAAGGAAGAAATCCCTTACTTGGAAGTGTGATCCCAAAGGCTTGGGAGAGGATTGAGTGAGGCTTATTTGGAGATTGGGGCACCTCGGGATGATTCTAGAGATAGTAGGGAAGAGTTTTTATGAACTATAATGTCTTTGAGTGAAGATAAAGTGGGATCTTGGGTGGGTTTATATAGGAAAGAAGAGGGAATTCATTATTATTTAGGTTTGGGACACCTCACATTAAACTAATCAAAACCACAAACCAGCCCATGGTTTTTGCCCATGGTTTTTTCCAAAGGGAATTAGAAAATAATATTTTATAAGTCCAGTGGTCGAAATTATTAAAATAATAGGGTTTCTTATGTGGAGGGGAGTCACACTCTCAAGGAAAACAATTTAAAAAGACAAAATGGTTTATAAGCCTTGAAGGGTTCACTAAAGCTTTGTAAAATAAATCAAAAAAACACAAATTCACATTATTTTAATGTTAAAAAATATATTGTCCAAACATATTTTTTATATTATTTTATTACATCACTATTGGGTCATTATGATGTCATAAAACACATTATATATTTAAACGATATTTAATTTTTACCCAAAAATTGGACCATCTCAGAAAATTATGAAAAATCCACCATTGGATAATTTTGATGTCCTGATTCAAAAAATAATATTCATTTTATCTAAATAATTTTATAAATATGTGAATTTTTACTTTTAAAATAAAAACCGATATTTACCGAAAATTCATGGGTTTTGACAAAAACAACTTTCAAACCTTAATAAAAACTACAATTACATTCATAAAATTATATGATAATTTATATTTAATAAAAAGTAATTTGATAATAATAATAATATTTTATTAAAATATTATTTAATTAAAAAAATCATTAATTTATAAAAATAGATTTCTTAGTTGAATATTAACTAAAAATACTATTTGTGCTTTACAAACTATTTAAAAAGAAACAATAATAAAAATAATGAATATTATATATACAAGAATAATGTACATAATCATAGTACTATGGTCTTTTTACATAACCCCTTATAAAACCTGCATAAGATTGAAGGGTAAGGTGCATGATGGTGATAGACTCTTGGGGTGACTCGGATAACATCTCTCAGGTGGTAATCTCTATTAACTTCCATTTCTCCCGTAGTTGGTTCTACTCAAGATTAACATGTTCAAGCTTGGCTTGGGATTGGTCAAGAGAAAATCCCAATGATGCCACCTCCTTTCTGAGCTCTGAAAAATGGGATTCATACGGGGAAAGTCTACTGGATGAGGTCATCACTTCCTTTGTCTGAGTAAATTGGATTTGTTAAAGACCTATATTTATATTAATCATGTGATCACTGTTCAATGGCTATATTAGAAAAGGTCAAAATTCTTAATGGTATTTTAAAATCCAGAAACATAAAACCAATGAAGTTCGCATTTTATATAACCATAATAATACATTTAATTAGATCAAGAGTAATTTCCATTAATGAATGTTTGGGTCGTTATAATCTTCCCCCCTTAAAAATATTGTGTCCTCGTAATTTGATTACATACAAAAACAACTCTAAAATTTAAACACGACATTAGGTTTGATTACCCACCACCATTAAGTATTCCCCAACCTTCATTATTATGTCGATCACAGAGAGCGAGGGTACACCTAGTGCAACAATACTTTAATGCACTTTCAAAGTCTTCCACTTCCTTAGTCCAGACACAGTCCATGCAAAATAGATTTTAATTATGAAAAATATGATGAAATTTTCAAAAATAATTGTTTATAATGTACATTTTCAAAACATCACCATGTAACAGGTTTTTTTAAAATAGTCTGATAGAGTCATCTTTGAAATTTTTAAAATATGGTTCTTCTAATATATAGCCTAAGTTTCTAAAAATATTGGAAGCCAAGACTATATAAATATAGTCTTCTCGGAGGTCTCCCTCTTCGGCAGCTATCCTAAAATCAAATAGTGCATCATACTCTCTATACA
The DNA here is from genome assembly GCA_963277665.1 of Viscum album. NCBI lineage: Eukaryota > Viridiplantae > Streptophyta > Magnoliopsida > Santalales > Viscaceae > Viscum > Viscum album. Next base: position 1,349,682,818 of record OY728132.1, read on the forward strand.
AGGTGAAGTATTTGAAAATAACTTGATAGTTCCTCCCTTTCTGAGATAGGTGAGAGAGTTGGGATCTTATGATTTAATCACAAGTGATCTATGTTCCTTGATGATTCTACGGTATGGAGGAGGTGTTTGATATGTCGTAGAGTGTCTTTCAAAAAATTTGGACATTAGAAAAGGTTTCGATACTATGCGAGCTTGACTTTGCAATAATTATAGCTAGTAAGTCTTTAGGAAGGGACAAGAGTGTTGTATGAGGTTCTTCCCATTCCATCTCGAAACTATCCTTTATCTTGCTGATGAAACATATCAAATTTTGAGTTACCCTCTAAACATGATAAAATTTTGATATAAAACTACTTTAAGTCTAATGATTTATTATTCCTTAATGAAAGGAAAATTAGGGGTAACACATAAAGGGTAATACAAGTACAAAAATGGATTACTTATAAATAACTTTTATTTTCTTAACATATGAATCCATAGGCTTCAATATTTGATATTCATGATCTATTTTCTAACATATATTCTTAGGGGCCTTTTTTTAAGTCCCTTAATAATGGTTTATACAAATCTTGTGAATTTACCAAAGAATATCCCCTGAGAGTGTCATAACCAAGAGTGCAGTAAGGCCCATTATCATGCACTAGTTCACATTCGAGTCTAACTCAAAGCGGTGTTTTTGGGTTTTACCCCTAGGATACATTTGTGCCAGAGCCGCCTCTACCTGCTCATATCCAGACAGGGATGTATTTTCTTGATAAACCACTTACTCAATACTCACCAAAACTTAGGTATGTTTTTATTATAATTATTCTTGTCTCTAAGGATTTAATAGGGCTTTATGATCCTAATCTAAAAAAATAACTAAACCTATCCTTTGATACCAACTATAACAACTGTGTTATTTATTACATACTTAAACATGATTTATTACAAAAACCCTTCACTTGATACAACATGGAAGATTGAGAGTTATAGTGTATTTAAGGATTAGTATCATTATATAACAACATAAAACATGAAATAAAAAATCTTTATTGATAACTTCCTTTTCATGACCACTACATTCCCCCGTACTTAGCATTGCATTGGATAACCTGAGGACATGCAAAATAAAAGGGTGAGCTATAAAGCCTAGTAAGGGAATAAATATGGAATAACATTAGGAATACAATACATGTTATAAAATATGCATATCAATGGAGAACAGGATAAATATGAACATAAAGTCATGATAAATCATGATAATCATAATATGGAAATGTGGAAACAACACTTAACATGGAATTAGCAAGAGTCAAGGCTCATTGCACATGGAGAATGAGTAAACCCTCATTGCACATGAATCATGAGTAAAACCTCATTTAAATTGAATTAGAATGAGTCAAAACCCATTTCACACGACGTATCATGATACTATACTTTACCCAATGCATTGGAGAACTATTAGGTCGCACCCTTCTTAAACATTTCATTTCATCCATAAGTGTGCCACATGGATCATATAACATGGAATCAATCAACATCATAAGTTATTCCACGATTAAGTAATGTGGAATAAATACATGAAATTAACATTAAATATGTATATGTGCATAAAGTTTAATACCATTGATAGATACATGGGTTTGGAATTCACTACACAATGATCTGGGCTTGGAAAAACACAGTGCAATTTCGGCAGCATAACGGCGTGACATAAGGATTCATGAAAATGGTTGATTAGAGAGAAAAGGGTGTCTCATCATATGTACATAAAATTTACAGTAAGGGGGTCATATATATACATGTCCCAACAAACATAATGGAATTTAGATTCATAATACAAAATAATTGCTTGGATGTAAAAGAGGAGAGAGAAATCTCTCACGAAATTTCAGCATAGTAACGGGTGTAAATGGGAGGCATTAATGAGAGAGAAAGGGGTCTCACATAATCCAAACATAAATAGGGTAGTATGGGGGAGTTTATAAATCATACCCAAACATTTTTAATTGAAAAAAAAAATGGTATAAAAACTTAAAGAAAATTGGACAAAAATGAGAAAGGAAGAAATCTCTTACTTGGAAGTGCGATCCCAAAGGCTTGAGAGAGGATTGAGAGAGGCTTCTTGGGAGATTGGGGAAAATTTGGAGGATTCTAGAGAGAGTATGGAATATTTTGTACGAACTCCAATTTCTTTGAGTGAAGAGTAAGTGGGAGCTTGGGTGGGTTTATATAGGAAAGGAGATGGAATTATTTATTATTTAGGTTTGGGACTCCCCACATTAAACTAATCAACACCACAAACCAGCCCATGGTTTTTTCTCATGTGTCTTCCCAAAGGGGAGTGAAAAAAAATATTTTATAAGGCCAATGGCCTAACTTCTTAAAATAATAGGGTTGCTTATGTGGAGGTGAATCACATTCTCAAGGAAAACAATTTAAAAAGACAAAATGTTTTATAAGCCATGAAGGGTCCACTAAAGATTTTTAAAATAAATAAAACAAACCCAAAATCACATTATTTTAATTCTAAAACATATATTTTCCGAACATAATGTTTATATTATTTTATTACATCACTATTGGGTCATTATTATGTCATAAAACACATTATATATTTAAACAGTATTTAATTTTTACCCAAAAATTCGACTGTCTCAAAAAAAATTGAAAAATTAACCATTGGATAATTTAGACATCCTGACTCCAAAGATAATATTCATTTTATCTAAATAATTTTATAAATATGTGAATTTTTACTTTTAAAATAAAAACCGATATTTACCGAAAATTCATGGGTTTTGACAAAAACAGCTTTCAAACCTTAATAAAAACTACAATTGCATTCATAAAATTATAAAATAATTTATATTTAATAAAAATTAATTTGATAATAATAATAATATTTTAATAAAATATTATTTAATTAAAAAATCCATTAATTCATCAAAATAGATTTCTTAGTTGAATATTAACTAAAAATACTATTTGTACTTTAAAAACTATTTAAAAAGTAAAAATAATAAAAAGAATGTATATTATCTATACAAGAATAATGTACATAATCATAGTACTAGGGTATTGTTACATAAACCCTTATAACACCTGCATAAGATCAAAGGTTAAGGTGTGCGGTGGTGACAGACTCTTGGGGTGGCTCGGATAACATCGCTCGGGTGGTAATCTCTATTAACTTCTACTTCTCTTGTAGTTGGTTCCGATCAAGATTAATGTGTTCAATCTTGTCTTGGTCTTGGTAAATAGTGAAGCCCAATGACACCACATCCTTTACGAGCTTTGAAAAATGGGCTTTGTGTGGGGCAAGTCTACTGGATGAGGTCAACGCTTCCTTTGTCTGAGTAAATTGGATTTGTTAAAGCCCTATATTTATACTAGTCATGTGATCACTGTTCAATGGATATATTAGCAATGATCACAATTCTTAACAGTATTTTAAAATCCAAAAACATAAAACCAATGAAGTTCACATTTTATATAACCATAATAATACATTTAATTAGATCAAGAGGAATTTCTATTAATGAAAGTTTGGGTCATTACAAACCAAGTCTAGAATTTGGTAGATCCTCTAGTGTATGTAAATCACATTGGTTGTAAATGGGTATTCAAGAAGAAACTGTACATGGATGGGAAATTCAATACCTATAAGTCATGACTGGTCATAAAATGGTTTAAAAGGAATTAAGGAATTGACTATGATGAAAAATTTCACCATTTTCTATGTTGAAATCCATCATAATTTTTCTTTACATTTCATATTTCCATGACTATAAGATTTGGAAAATATATGTAAAAATATACTTCCTTAATGGGAACCTTTATGAAGATGTTTATATGACACAACTTGAAGGGTTTGTGACTCCAAAGGATGCCAAAAATGTATAAAAATAGAACAAATCCATTTATGGATTAAAGAAATCATATGGGACATGGAACATTTGATTTGATAAGGCCATAATAGAATTTGGTTTCATAAATAATGAATGTGAACCTTGTGTTTATAAGAAGTTTATTAGGAGTGAGGTCGTTTTCTTAGTAGTATATGTCAATGAAATATTGCTTATTGGAAACTAAATACCAGTATTATAGTCCATTAAATCCTAGTTGAATAAATTTTTTTCCATGAAGGACTTAGATGAGGTCGTATACATTCTTAGGATCAAGATCTATCATGATAGAACCAAGAGACTGCTCAGCCTAAGTCAAGGTATATATATTGACAAGATACTGAAGATATTTAGTATGTAATAATCTAAGAGAAGATTGTTTCCAGGGCCTCATGGAGTATTTTTTCAAGAAAAATGTTCTTATAAACATGAGGAAAGAAAAACAATTCCAAGGATTTCTTACGCTTCAATTATTGGTTCAGTCTTGTATGATATGTGATATACTAGGCTAGATGTTTCCTATGCCTAAATTGTGGTGGGAAAATATCAAGATGGACCAGGTGAATGAAATTTTATGGTAGTAAAGATTATCCTTAAGTATCTAAGGATTACTAAGGATATATTCTTAGTCTATAGATGATATGAGAAACTAGGCATCAGAGGATATACAGATTCTAGTTTCCAAACAGATCAAGATGATCTAAAATCGTAGACAATATACATAGTCACTTTGAATAGAGTTGTTGTGAGTTGGAAGATCTCAAAGTAGGTATAGTAAATTCTGAGTATATTATAGATTCTAATGATCTAAAGTGGTGTTTTGGATACACAATGTCTTCTAAGAGATTTATGTAGTACCTAGTAGTAAAGATCCTATTATACTATATTGTGATAATACATAGTAGTTTCTCTTGTAAAAGATCATGGGTCATATCAAAGAATGAATCATATGATTTGGAAGTATCATATCTTGAGGTATTTTTCTCATATAAGTGAAGTTGAATTGGGAATAATATCCATGGAAGACAATGTGGTAGGCCCCTTGACTAAATCCTAGACTCAATAGAAACATGATTATCATGTGAGGTCTAGCAGACTCAAATTCATAGGTAGTTTAATCTTGTACAAGTGTGAGGTTGTTGGATTTGGTGTCCTAGGACCAATTATTTGTAATTTTATTACATTTATATTTGATGATTTGAATATTAATAAAATATCTTATTATATATTGTACATTGTTCTGCATGACTTTAATGTAATAATGTATTAGGGTATATGTCACATTGATGAGGTCATAGAAGTGACATGCTATAATGAGAAACTTGAAGTGTCATGAAAATATTCTTAAATATAGTTCTATGGTCTGATAACATAATATGATAGGGCACATAATATTTAGACTATCATGTGTGAGTACTCGTAAGCAGATAAGGCATCTTCTCATAAAGTTTTCACTTGATAATATCTAAGATGGGAGATTATGAGAATAGACCCATGGTAGGAATTACACATTTTTTGGTGTCATCATATATTCTTATCTTTGAGTGTGTGTAATGGTCCTTGTACTTTAATATTATCATTAATGTGTTTCATGAATCGTACACTTAGATTTACTGACCAAAACCTTGATGTCATATATTCGTGGGAAGTATGGTAGGTTAGGTACATCATGAATGGTATGTTATTAACATATAAGTTGATAAAGGATTTGTCTCTTCCATATTTATTGAAGTTTATATCTCATCCCTTTTATTGGAATATAACCATCACCTTAAATTTCATGGTTATAATTTAATGATGTGTTTATTTGAGAGAATCAAAGAAAGACATATTGAGCACGTAGGTTGGTGAAACAGATGCGAAACCTCTTGATGAAATATTGTGACAAAGAGATTATATTACATAGTGAGTGTTAATATGTGGTTGTTGATGTTGTGGCATTAAGATTTTTCTCTTGAGTGTCTGGACCCATTACTAGAGAGTAATCTTGGACTTTAGGAAATCTCACCTAATTCCAATGAGAAAGAATCCTGGAGGGTCACACATTAATTGGTTCTATTGATCTTAATTAAATTATATTTAAATTTAATTAATCAAATAAATATGACTCTCAAGGATCCCATGGCCTAGATTAGTGGAAAAGGGCCCTGTGGGTTGTTTAGGAGGTCTCGAGTTTGAGTCTCATTGGCTTCTTATATGTCTGTGTTTGCGTGTTTCTTTATATCTTTGTAATTCACCTTACCTGAACATTTGTAATTATTCTCAAGATTGAGGAAGAATTTTATTCATCTTTTATCAATATCAAATATTTTTATTTATGAATAAAATATTTAATTAAATATTTATTCATGTGTTCAATAAATTTCAAGGAATTATAGAAAAAAAAGATCGTGTCTCGTGACGAATATTTATTTTCAAGTTGGTAAATAATATTTATCATTGCACAAGATAGAGCACACCGTAAAATATTATTATTATTATTATTATTATTATTATTATTATTATTATTATATGGAATGGGTTTTTATAATGATTATTATTTAAGGGTCGGTACGCAATTAAATAATATTTTAACCTAAACTCTAGCTCTATAAATAGACGGTTATATCTATTGTGTAGTATTAATCAATATTTTAGAATCATTTCACACAACGGAATTCTCTATTCATTCCTCTTCCTATATTCCTCATAAGAATGAGATACACTATAGAGACATCTTTAATATCAAAGGAACCAAAAGTGATCAACACAAACAATGCGAGATAATTGATTCACTACATTAGCACTCAAAAATAAATTACTGCCACTTGAAGATCAAAGGATCATGTGTGGATCACCACCATAGGGATTATACACTTGGATCCTCTGGACACAATGAAGGTAATCTAAATAGGGTTTTTCAGAATGATCAACATCTATATAAAAGAAAGATCCTAATATGAGGTAATTCTTCTTTCGATCATAATTAATTTTAAATTTAACATTCAAAGATCCTCTCTGAGTTTTCTTTATATTAGTATTCATTGGAAAAAAAATTGTTCATGGAATTCACATCATGTACAATATTGAGAATAATCCATTGAATCGGTAATCTTTAATTTGTTTTTCACCCACCTAGGTACTTTCGCTTCACCGAGAACCATCATTTAGAACAACTGAACAATGTCAATAGGCATAGGTGAAATCATAGATTATCCTTCAACGTCCCATGTAACTTTTAAAATCTTTCCACCTGAATACCTACCTTCTACAAGCACCACTTCCATGGATATTTCATTGTTAAATTACTCTACAACAACCCCACAAAACTCACTAAAGAACACACAATGACAACCCAAAACACTAGACACAAGCATCACAAGAATAGACGCATTTAAAAAACATAAAAAAACAAAATAAAAATTGTGAATGAAGGATAAAAGAAACACCAAAGACCGAACAAATATAATAGAGTCCAACATAAAAAAAAATCCCCACTATCTAATAAAACAAGACCCACTTAGAATACTTATTTTTCACAAAAGTCTACAATTCAATAGGTCTGCCTCTTTAGAAGGTATCATAAACATTGGATGACCAGAATACCTTAATCCTATCTTCCAAATCATTAGACAACTGGAATACCTTACTCTATTATCCTTTATCCTAATTTTTTTTGGGTGCATCGTGAATGGAATTTTAATAATGTATATGTTGTTGAAGAATTTGTCTCTTATATATTTATAGAAGTTGATATCTCATCCATTTTATTGTAATATAACCATATCCTTAAATTCCATGGTCATGGTGTAATGACGTGTTTATTTACAATAGTCAAAGAAAGACGTATCAAGTACATAGGTTGGTGACACAGATGTGCAGCCCACTTGATAAAATATTGTGACAAAGAGATTATATTACACTATGAGAATTCATATGTGGTTTTCAATGTTATGAAATTAAGTTCTTTCTCTTGGGTGTCTTGACCCGTTACTAGAGATTAATATTATACTTTAGGCAATCTCTCATAATTTCAATGAGAAAGAATCCTAGAGGGTTACACACTAAGTGATTTTTAGTCACAATTAAATTCTATTTAACTTCAATTAATTGAATAAATATTATTCTCAAGGCCCTTAAGGACTAGCTTGGTGGAAAAGGGTCATGTGGGGTGTCAAGGAGGTCTTTGGTTCGAGTCTCCCCGGGTTCCTACATGTGTGAGTTTGCTTGTTTTTTTGTAACTTTATAATTCCCCTTCTCCAAATGTGATTATTCTCAAGACTAAGTAATAATTTTAGTCATGTTTTATTTATCAAAAATATTTTTATTTATGACTAAAATATTTAATTAAAATTTTATTTAGGTGTTCAATAAATGTTGAGAAATTGGAGCAAATCAAGATCCTGTCTGATTATGAATATTTGTTTTCAATCCGGTAAATAATATTTATCATTGCATGAGATAGAGCACGTCATAAAATAATAGTAATATTATTATTATTATTATTATTATTATTAAATTTCATGGGGTTTTATAATGATTATTATTTAACCTAAACCCTAACTCAATAAATATATGGTTATATATATATTGTGCAGTATTAATCAAGATTTGAGAATCATTTCACACAATGGAATTCTCTCTTAATTCCTCTTACTCTCTTCTTCATAAGATTGATAAATGCTAGATATATTCCTTTAAAATCAAAGTAACTAAAAGTGATCAACGCAAACAATGTGATACAATTGATTCACTATATTAGCACTTAGAAATCAATGAGTGTCACTAGGATATCAAAGGAGCTTGTGTGGATCACCGCTAGAGGGATTCTACACTTGGATCCTCCTGATGCAATGAAGGTAATCCAAATAGGGTTTTTTAGAACAATCAATATATACATCAGAGAAATATCCCAAGATGGGGTAATTCTTCATCCGATCATAAATAAATTAATTATAAATTTAACGTGCAAAGAACCTCTCTAGGTTCCGAGTTTTCTTCATGTCAATATTTGATGGGAAAAAAATTGGTCATGGTGTTTACGTCATGTACAATATTGTGAATGATCCATCAAATCGACAATATTTTATTTGTTTTTCACCCATCTAGGCACTTCTGTTGCACCCAGAACCATCAATTTAGCACAACTAGGCTATGTCAAAAGGTGTAGGTGCAATCATAGATTAGCCTTCAACGTCCCATGTAACTTTTAAAATATTTCCATCAGAAGACCTACCTTTGGCAAGAGCCACTTCCATGGATTTTTCACTGAAAAATTTCTCTACAAAAACCCCACCAAACTCACTAAATAACCCACAATGACAACCCAAAATACTATACACAAGCGTCACAAGCACAACCATTTTAAAAAAACAAAATAAAAACCTCAAATAAAGTATAAAAGAAACACTAATGACTGAACAAAGATAATATAGTCCAACATAAAAAAACTCTATTATCCGATCAAACAAAACCCACTTAGAATACTTATTTTCTATAAACATCTCCAATTCAACATGTTTGTCTCTTCAAGAGTAATCATAAACATTAGATGATTGGAATACATTACTCTAAACTACCAAATCAAAACTCTTATGTCAAGAAATCAACATCAAACAAGGAAAAGAAGAAAATGAACTTGCAATATGAATAGTTTGGTCAAAAAAACCCAATAATAAAGATAAAACAGATTAACCGAATCAAAAATCAGGAAAATAAAACCTAAGAAGATTCTGTAGGAAGATCCACACTGAGTGTTAAATATAAAATTTATCTTATGTTTTTTGTTTTATATAATTATAAACATGTAAAACATTTATATATACAAATCGGTGGTGGGGTGGTGGTGAAGGAGAGTGGTACAAAAATGTTGTTCTTTGGGAGGTTCAGGCTTCGAATCCTAGGAGTCTACTTTTGGGGTGATCCTCTCCCCTGGGATCCACCCGTCTTTCCGGGTCGCTCGGTCTCAATTGGGCGGGCGAAATGAGGCATAGCCCAATGTGCTAACGGATTTATTTGACGAAGCATCATCAATCTGGTTGTTACCCTCTAGGACGCTCTACCATCTCGGTTGGAAATGGATCCTTCCCCGTCTGGGGCTCTACCTCAGGGCAGTGACCTCTTCATGGGGGATAGGGGTTACCATGTGTGGAGGGTTCTAAAAGGCCACACATGGGAATTCCCTTCAAAATAGAAATATGTAAAACATTTATATATTATATGTTTCATGTTTTATATGTTATTTATTTTGTATATTGTATTTTTCATATATATGTATTGTCACAAACCAGCCCGGGTACCCTGGAAACCCAATAACCAAGCCAGGACTAACATAGACCGAAGGGAATTCCTGATCCCCATAGGTTGGTGAGAAGCACCTGGCATCATACAACATGCAAGTGGGAATGTTTTTTCCACTAATAATGCGGAAGTAAAAGAAGCAAGACAGTATGCATATAAAAAGAAAACTCCACTGGGAGTAAAGTACCAGAATAAAATAAGTCATAAACAAGTCCAAAGTACTACAACTCAAGTACTAAAATAGGGAAAACACAACCCATGTCCCTAAGGACACAACTCACTAAGACCATGGTTCAGTAGCTGGATCCACCTCCAAGTGATCATTTCCCTTTACTCGAACCTAGAAAAAGATAATCTACAAGCACCCAAAGGTACAAGTAGGGTGTAAGATAAAAAACCTAGTATGGTCTCACCATGAATTCCATAATAGATTCCAATAATTGATTAACCAAAGGAATGATTTCAATTGTTAAAGAAAAATAGGTTTGGTATTTTAAATCATAATTAAACAAATCATGCTATACAGGTCAAATGATTAAAAAATACTTTAAGAAAAGGCTTTAAAAATGATGGAATATTTCTAAAACAATGTCTTAAATAAAAACAGTTACATAAAATAGTTTATGTGAATTCATCAGGCATGAAAAGAAGTTCAAAAGCATTGGCATATATTTATATCTCAAATATAAATAACAAGCGAGCAACATGGTCGTCTACTAAATAGATACGATATTATTTCTGGTTATAGGACTCCACACTCTCTAATTGATCATGGTAATATGTGTACACATACGTCCTTTGGACACTGGTCAAAGAGAACTTGTCACCATCACCTAAGAGATGTGACATGTTGCATGTATGTTTTAGAACGTTATAATAGCATAGAGTGTGTCCAAATAACTCACCAGCTATCTAAGTATTTCATATGATCTTACATAATAAATGGGGGTAAATTTATTTTAAGACTACTTAAAATTCAATTAAGTCTCATTCTTTCATTTCAATTCCAATTTTCTATTTAAAACCAAAATGGGTTTTAATAAAAAAAACGTGCCTATTTAACAAGATAAAACCACTCGGTTTATATCAAAAAAAATTAAGCCATTTCAACTAGTTTGAAATCCATTCAAAACCAATTACATCATTTCACAATTCATTTCCACAATTAAATTAAACAATTTAATTGAAATCATTTTCATCAAATCAATAATTTAAATTAACAAATTTCCATAAACACACCCTAATTCAATGGAATTGGAGTTTTCCAAATCTCATTCCAAAACCATTTCAAATATATCAATTCACTGGAATCATATTTTATTACATCAATTGAAAGAATCACTAGTAGAAAAAAGGCTTTTAGCAACCTCCAAAATCCATCGCTAAAGCCCTATAGCGGCCGCTTAGCGTCTGGCAAACAGTGGATGCTTTAGGCCATCATTGTTTCCTATAGCGTTTATCATTTAGTGGATGCTATAGGAGTGATTGGAATGGTCTATAGTGATTTCCAAAGGGTGGTCTATGTAGGAACACTCAAGTAGGGTTATAGCGATCACCATTTGGTGGTTGCTATAGCTGATTTCAGAATCACCTAGAGCGACTCCCATTTGGAGGTCATTGTATCTCAATCAGGTACAACTTATAGCGACTGCCAAATGGCAGTTGCTAAAAGGTTTTGTATTTTTTTTTTTTAAATCACATAAATACTATAAAAACCACTATATTTAAAAAATAAAAAACAGATATTTCCAAAATATCTAAACTCATGGGCACATAAATCATTTCATCTAGTCATCTTTCAAGTTCCACATTCATCATTGAATATAACTGCACAACAAAATTAAAAATTATTACATAAAAAAAATATCTAAACTAATAATTGAAATGCAATAACATATTTCAATTAAATATTAGTACAAAAAAACTAAGTTATTTGATTTTGAAAATATATTAATAAGTTCGAATAATTTTTTAAAAATTCAAAACCGCTTATTCTATCATTATAAGAAGACCACATGTCTGATTGATGTGTTATCTTCTCGCACACATCACCAATAATAATATGTCAATTTTCATATGATTTCATTTCATTCTGAGGTTTTTTGTATTCATGTGATTGTTAAATGCATGTTTTGGTGTTTTATGACACTAAAAGTTCATTTTCGGTTATCACGATCAAATGACACCTTTAATTGACGTACCGTATGCTCAACCATTTCACAATTCACTCAATGGTTGTTGTCATATGATTTCACAGTATTAGGAGTTAATTCGGTTGGTTTTGACCCCCGGACGCATCTTTTTAAAGGGTGTCTAATCTTTAAAAACTACATATTCAATCGTACCATGCACACTGCACATATGATTGATGTGTCATCTCCCCGTACACATCACAAGTAATAATAATTTGTTTTTTCTATGATTTCAAGTCATTCTGAGGTCGTTTTCTATGGATTTGACTATTACACATCTGTTTGGTGTTTTATGACACCGGAATTTTGTGTTTTGTCAGTGAAGTTAAACGACACATCTAATTTAAGTATAGTCTGCTCAACCATTTAAAAATTCACTCCACAATTGTTTTTATCTCATTTCATGGTATTATGAAGTCATTTGGTTGGTTTTAACCACCCTACACGCACCTTTTTAAAGGGAATCTAGTCTTTAAACATGAAATATTCAGTTGTACTGCACAGACCGCACATTCAATTGATGTTTCATATTCTTGTACTCATAATGAATAATAATAAGATGATTTTCCTGTGATTTTAAGTCATTTTAAGTTCATTTTCTATGGATATGACCGTTACACTTCCGTTTTGGTGTTTTATGACACCGGAATTGTGTTTTCCATCAGCGAGGTCAAACGACGCCTTCGATTCATGTATCGTCTACTCAGCCATTTCACAATTCACTCAACAGTTGTTTTCTTCAGATTTCATGGCATTTCGAAGTGATTCGGCTGATTTCAACCCCCAGACGCACCTTTTTAAAGGGTGTCTAATATTTAAAAACTACATATTCAGCTATACCGCACACACCGCACACCCAATTAATGTATCGTATCCTCAAACACATCAAGAATAATAATAATATGGTTTTCTTGTGTCTTCAAGTCATTATGAGGTCGTTTTCTATGAATATGACAATTACACGTCCGTTTTGGTGTTTTTTGACACTGGATATGCATTTTCTATTAGCAGTGCCAAATGAAACCTCTGATTAACATACCATCTACTCAACTATTTCACAATTCACGCCGTAGTTTTTTTTGCCTGATTTCATGGCATTCTGAGGTCATTCGGATGATTTTGATCTCCCTACGCACCATTTTAAAAGGCTTCTAATCTTTAAACATGACATATTCAGTCGTACCATGCAGAACGCATGTTCGATTGACGTGTCGTATTCTCGTACAAATCAATAATAATAATAAGATGATTTTCATATGATTTCAAGTCATTTCAAGGTCTTTTTTTATGGATCCGACCATTACACAACTGTTTTGGTGTTTTATGACACTGGAATTGTGTTTTCCATCAATGAGTTCAAACGAAACCTCTGATTCACGTATCGTCTACTCGACCATTTCACAATTTACTCAACAGTTTTTTTCATCTGATTTCATGGAATTTTGAATTCGTTCGGCTGATTTTGACCTTCAAATTCACCTTTCTTGTCACACCTCAGCCCTAGACTGCCCTGAAGCTGGTGCGGTTTCAATAAAACATGGTGTGTAATTTTTTTTATAAAATAAATACTAATAAATCACACATCATGTTTCACTAAAGATGATATTTTTGGTTTAGATTATGTAAAACCATATACAAATATTACAATCCTTCAAAACTAAAAGAGAAAAGAATCTTCACAGAGCTTCCACCAAACATTGAAACTCAAATATACTAAACCTGTAAAATTTATGTTAAAACGTAGGGTGATCATACAAATTCCCAATAAGTGGGTTTTAAAATAATATAATATTTTAATTTAAACCTTTTGAAAACATTCCTTTAAAATTATTCATAAAACATTTTCTTAAGGAAAGCTACAATACATAAATAATAACAAAACATTTTGTATAAAAATTACAAGTGAACATTTCAAGGAATACTCACAGAGTTACAATGAAACATGATCCAGTTATAAGCATGATTATAAAAAATATATGGTGTGTAGCATATAAAGAAAAATTTATTCTACTATAATAAGTGTGATATGCGAAAGTGCAAGTATAGAATTTACAAATGAAATTAATACATGATCAGAGTTGCGCATAAGATAATAACTTTAACTTCTTCCCTTACTAATTGTGAATCATAAATTAGCAGATAAATCTCTGAGTGTTGAATAAACATTATTCCATAAGCATTTACTTATTATGATACTCATAAATACAGGCTCTTAACCAAGTATATTCTACTAGTCAAAGATTCACTTGGTTAATTAAATATCATAAACATAATGAGGGGAGTGTATATGTCGGACTGTGTCAAGGCTTCATGATAAGACCATAAACTCTCTGTTAAGGCCTCGTGCCAAGACCATTATTTTTTCAAGTCCTTGTGCCATGACCTATTTTGTCTCATGAGACCTATCGATGCATCGAGGGGCTATAGAAGGCCCCACCTATTACATACTAATTCCAATGCATTCCTAATTTCTTTAAATAAAAGTGTCTCATGCCACTTTGATTTATTAAATTACTCATTACTCATTATTCAAAGTGTCACATATTACTTGAAATATTTAACTTTTCATTTCACATTATTCACAGTGTCGCATGCCACTTTGAATAATTCAGTTCTTAATTCCATAAAAGGTAATAAGAGTTTAATTACATTCTTTGGAATTTACACATACTTAGTGAGTCATGAATCAAGTGTCAACAACAAAACTAACAACTGCATGGTTATAAAAATTTAATAAATGACGAGTATGGTAGGAAGATTATAGCACATGTAATGATAACTAATGCACATAAATACAGGTTTTTTCACATAAAATGACAACCCTGAAATTCTAAAATTCTTACTATGAAAGTAAAAATATTATATTCCAAATATCATAATGGTAATTCATCATGGATTGAATACATAATTAATTTAAATGTAAACAAAATATTCCATGTGAGTTATTAAACACATTGTTGTTTAAACACCCGTTACTTTCATGTTTATGTATAAACATACCACAAGGGTGCTCCCAAATATTTAAACACAATGTTATAGATTGAAAGGCATGAAAATAAACCACACAACTTTCTAACCAAAATCATCTAGACTTATGAAAATAAGTGTGAAATCTGTATACACATAAAGTGATAAATAAAGGGTTGTATTACTAAAACAAATACCAAGTTGATTCTTGAAAACTTTTCTCTCTTAAAAACACTCGTTATAATATTTTGTGAACCCATACTGTGAAACCATATTAATATCATGATAAAATCATATACATATATATATATATATATATATATATCATTGTATGTATTTAAGGGTTCTTCATCAAAACATAAGAACACAATACATAATTTATGTATAGTAAAAACATAATTTAAACAAAAGTTCAACATTTTCACCCATAATGTAAAACTGGGGGTATTGTTTCATAAATAAACATATATATATATATATGCATGTGTGTGTGTAAGGGTACTTATATATTTATAATTTCATCAATTTAAAACACCTCTAAACATAACATGGTTTCTATTCATTATGAATTCCATTTATAGTAGGAGACCTTATTATTTTTAAATTAATAAATAGATATGGTTTTATTAAGAACACATATATACATATGTGTATATATGTAGTGAAACCTATTTAAGGTACCGGCATAAAACCCTATTGCATTTTTCAAAAATAGGAATTCGTTTTTATAATATCCTTCAAAGAAATCAGTAGGAATATAAGAACAACCATGTATAAATATATATATATATATATATACATATATATATATATAAATATATATATATATATACCATAAAACAAAACAAAGAAAGACAAACTAAGTCCCTTACCTAGTTCGAAGAAGGAGAAAAAGTCGAGAGGAGCTTAAAGGAGGCGCTGGAAGGAAGAAAACCCGTAGGGTTCAAGTGAAAAATGGGTCATATATACAAACCATATATAATATATATTGAGGAAACTTGAAAAGGATCCAAGGAATTTTGGTTTAAACAAAGACCGGGTGCACTCAGTCTTGTGGAAAACAGGAGAAAGGAGGGCCACCGGGTGTCACAGGTGTGGAAAAACCGAAGGGAAAACAAATTAATGACAGCTACTAGTGCGGTGCAAGGCTAGAGAAACAAGAAGGAAACGTGGTGGGTGTGGAAAAAAGATGGATGGCTCAGATCAACCGAGATGATATTAGACGGCTGAGAAGGATTTGAAGTTTTAAAAACGGATGAACGGTCATGATTAGATCAGATTTGATCAGACAGCTACGAGCGACATGGCATTTTAAAACGGCTTGAACGGTCGTGATTAGATCTCGATTGGATCGGATGGTTCATATTTGATTCCCACTTAAAAATTTCATCCCACATCAAAATGGGACGGGCTATGGTCTGGATTTATAATCCTAGAGCTCTCAGCATGAGCTCAGAATTCCCCCTCCCCACTCCCTCGTACCACCCCATATCGGGTCTTTGTGGGTGCGCTTCTGTGCCCACCCATGCTATCGTGCCACCCCACACGGTGGCGTGCTCTGGTGCCCCTTTGTAGCGACTTGTGTTTTGGACCGGTCAGACTTTGGAATATTTCTACGAATAATTCCAGAGTTAGGCACGAAAACGGCGTGCGATTCCGAGGCTCGGTGTGCCCAGAATTAATTTTATAAAAATATTAAGTATTTTTATACTATGCACATGGCGGGGGTGTGATATCTCCTAAACGGTAACTCAGAATGGTAATCTGAGGGCACGATTACATCCGTAATGTGCCGTTTACCCTAGGCGGGGTGTAAACTTTGTGGGCGCAGACCTGTTGTGGAAAACGCCACCAGGGGCATTTTCGTAAATAAGTGGAAAAGTTTAATTACGAGTGTCGGCTCGAATAAATTCTAAACAGAGTCTTGGATCAAAAATCTGAGACCGTCATTGCATTCTGAATGGCGCGTTTACCCTAGGGGTGACCTAACTTCCTCCGTGTCGGGAGGTCTGGTCGGGGGTGTTTTTGTTAAATGAAGTTTTTAAATAAAAAAAAGAGAGAGAAAACTCAATCCTCTCCCCCCCCCCACCTCCTATGCACAGAGGATGGAACCCCCCTCCCCATCATCCATTCTTCACCGATTCAAGCCGGAATCGTCCGTTTTCTGCGCCGATCATCAGCGGATCAAGCTTCAGGGCGTCGTCGTCGTCGTTCTGCACCCGAAGCTTCGGCATTTCGCCCACGAGGTAGGCGGTTTGAGTTTTAATCCCCTAATCTCGTTTTTGCTTCAAATTGATGTGTTTTGTTGTCGTAGCAGGGAAGATCGCATCCTGAGGGTCGCACCGTTACCTTTGGATCGCAAAACAGACCACTGGGGTGCCCCCGGCGGTACGCGGAAGGTCCGCCGGCGCGGCTCCGGCGCAGCGGCGCCAACGCCGGCGGACCCATAGCGGCCCGCAGCAGTGCGCGGTGGCATGGAGTGCCGCGTGGCGGAGGGCCGCAAGCCAGGGCGGGCCGGCGGCGGCGGAGGCCGGTCCAGCCTTCTTTTGTACACAGGGGTTTTAAAACCTCTGTTTCTTGCAATCCGGGGGTCATATTCATGTGTCGTCTACGGTGACATGACCCTGGGGACGAGGAAAACTCTTCGGTGTGGGTTCGGGAGTTTTAAGTTTCAGGATCATGGCCCGGGAGCTTGAAATGTTGAATAAAATAATAATATTTTATTATTATCTGACTTCGGGTCGTTGTATCTTCTACCCGGAGCATCTGATTGACGTGCCGTCAGTGGCGTTGAGACCCTGATGATACGGAGGACTTTTCTTGATGGATTCTGGGTGTTGGGACCGAGTTTGGGGTGTGGGCCCTACGAGGCAGGGTTTTGGCGTTTGAGGAGAAACACAACTTTCGCACCAGGAGTCCGCTTTTGGCGGATAAATTGTCAATCCTGTGTGTTTTTTTGAGAGGATCTCAATGGTGCGATCCGTTCGATGAGTTTCAGAATCACGACGTGGGCCCCACCCGAGATAGCTTTAGTGAATAGTACCTTTTTCACCGGGTGTCTGTTTGGGACGAACGAGTAGTCGATTCCGTATGTTTTTCTGAGGGGATCACTGTGGTATGATCCTCTTGATGATTTTCGAGATCTTTGTGTGGTCCCCACACGAGCTAGCTATGGTGAATAGTGCCTTTTCACTGGTAGTTCGTTTCGGGCGAGTAAGCAGCCTATCCTGCGTGTTTTTCCATGTGGATCGCGATGGTGGCCTCGATATCGGCCTTGGTGCTGCGCAGTGTGTCATTGTTGCGGGTCGCTTGGGTTAGCGATGTTTGGACCAGCAGTGGTTGAGGGTACTCCCTTGGTTCGTACCTACGAGGGTTCACGCGGCATCACAACCTTCTTATTGGTTTGTGATTTTCTTGATGGGATTTTTAATCTGTTAGAGTTGTAGCATCCCTCCGGTGGGCCCGGAGCGGGATCCTCTAACATCGATTTCCCTAGATCGGGTTCTTGGTATCGCTGTGACCGCTTATCCATGGGTGGCGATCCCCTATCTAGCAGGATAGCCCTGTAGGGTTTGTGGTATCATCGGGAATATGATCTCCTACGCAGTGGGCTGCGCTCAGTAGGGTTGTGGCATCGTCGGGTATATGATCCCCTACTCAGCATCAGGTTTGTAGTAGGGTTGCAGCATCATTGGTTATACGATCCCCTACTCAGTGCGTGGTCTATGTAGGGTTGCGGCATCTTCAGTTTGATCCCCTACATCATGAGTTATACCAGATAGGGTTCTGGTATCATCGTGACCACCTTTACGCAGGCGACGATCCTCTATATGAGTGACGTGTTTTCGTCGAGCACCAAATCGGGTTGTGGTATCCCCTAGTGGATCCTGGGAGTGATCCCCTATCTGTGTAATCTACGAATGTCAGATCAGGTTATGGTATCCCCCAGAGGACCCTGGGAGTGATCCCCTATCTGTGAGATCTTCGTATACCGGTGTGGGTTCTGGTATCCCCTAGCGGACCCTAGGAGCGATCCCCTGTCCGAGGAGTTTTTTGTTCTTGCTGTTTCAGCGTGGTTTTCTCAGTGACGGTATCCAAAAAGTGTGATCTCTCGGGTGAGCATCTGAGATGTTTGTGTGGGACCCGATGGAGTGTATCACTTAGACGAGTGTCATCTGGGATGACAGTGATCGTGGAGTGTGTTCTCCTGGTTGTGAATCGTTGCTGGTGATGAGGTTGGTACCTCATGTAGCTTGGTGCATGAGCTGAGTATATCTGGATGTACAAGGTGTATGTATGGGAATACACCTAGTTTGAGCTGACTAGTTGTGTTTATACGAGGATGGTCATGAGATGGAGTTTCTCTCTCGTATGGGTTCCCTCTGGCTGGGATGAGAAGATTGTTGTCTTTCAGTTTCTCTCTTTTGTTTTGGGTTTTTAGGGTGCCTACTGAGTATTGTTATACTCACCCCTGAATGGGATTTGCCCGCACATGTTTGTGTCTTGTGCAGACCACAGGCCTTTCGACAGAGTCCCAGGAGGACCCGGAGTAGGTAGAGCTTAGTGACTGGGTTTGACTGGGGTGTTTTCCGGAGCTGTGTCGAGGATCTTACCAGCAGGTGTTTTGGCAGTGTTTTCCCTCCTTCTGAGTAGGTTAGACACTTTGCAGTTTTCTTTTGGTGGGCCCTATTTTTTCCTTTTGTATTTTTGTTGTACTATGGTTTGGGATAGATGTATGCATGCATTTTTCTTTTCAGTTTTATATATCTCTACACTGTTGCATAGAGGTGTATTTGGGTGCGTGTGTACAGGTACCTTAGGCTAATGCCTCCCATGTGTACGATAGCCTACTTGGCACCAGTCGCCAGCCCCTGGCCTATTGGAGGCGGGCTTGGGGAGTCGCGGCTCGAGCCCCGTTGGGTTGGGTCATGACACCCTTGCACACGCCCGTGCGTGCTTAAGGCCTAACTATACATACTGGCGTGCGCGGCTTAGAACGCACCATGCATGCACAGCCCTAGGCCATTTTCCAGAGGATGTGAGTGAGATGTCCACCAAAGCCTTGAGTGGCTTGGCCTTCTAGGCCTCCCTTAGCTATGTGGGGGGGCTCACCTAATTTTTTCATAGTAAAAATTCTGTTATTTTTTTGTTAAACATGAGAATAGGTTTACATATATATATAGGTGCCTTAAAAACAGAGGATACAAATTCTTTATTATGATTAAACAAAATCCTAAAACAAATATTTTCCTTAGTTTATAAACACTTTAGTTTTAAAACATCAAAGTTCAAAATCAAATTTAGTACATCATAAATAAAATCCCATACTAGTATTATATTTAAAATCCAAAACATATTTTTTGTTAAAACTTGTTTTTATACATCCAAGGATGAAAACATTTATAGGTAGATTTTAAAAACATTTGAAATATTTAAGTACTTAATTCACTAATTATAGATAAAATATTAAATACAACAATAGTCATTAATTTCATTTTCCCAAGGTATGCTTTCAAACTCAAAAACATGATTCATTGTACCAAAACCAAGGAGTATCGTGTGATTCTCTTGATATTTCTTTTAAAACACAAAGGTTGTGTTTCCAAATCCATTTTAAATTTTAAAACATTATCCTTTCATAATATAAAGAATAGTTAATTGTAAACATGTTTAAAAGACTTACTTTAATGCATACTTAGAATACTTAGAAATCTCGTTATACTTAAACATTTAAAAAATAAAATACCCAAAATACCCAATGGCTATAATGGTCTTATAACCATTATAGATTCAACGGTCACCTAAAGGAGGAAACGGTCGGATTTACTTTAAGGCCTTATAAAAAATGATTAGGGTGTTCCAACTTCAAAACGACTTGGCGAAGATGGTGCTCATCATTCCTCTGATTCTTAGCATAGTTTCTTTGGTTCTGGCTATACTGATGTTTGTCATGATGAATTCGAAGGCCCCCCACTATTTGCTTGGGCTTTTTGTTGTGTTGGGTGGTCTCCCTGTAATTTTAATAGGTCTCTTAGTAGGTATTTTTGGTTAGTTGGATTCTCTTACCTTGAAGCAATGTAATCATTTCAGTGTTTAATTAAATAAAACAAGCCTTGTTTTTATTTTGAAAACATTGTTTGGATAGCATGGAAACTAAACGAAGTAAAACCATACAATTTTATTATTACACAAGAAAAAGGTTCAGGGTGTCACATTTCTAAAGGGTGTCTACTATCTAAAAACTACATATTCAGTTGTACCATGTACACTGCATGCCCAATTGATGTTTCATCTCCTCATACACATCAAGAATAATAATAAGACAGATTTCCTATGATTTCAAGTCATTTTGAGGTCATTTGCTATGGATCATACAGTTACACATCCGCTTTGGTGTTCTATGACACCATATATGAATTTTCAGTCAGTAATGTCAAACAACACCTTTTATTGACATACCTTATACTTGACCATTTCACAATTCACTCCACGGTTGCTGTCATCTGATTTCATGGCATTCTGAGGTCATTCGTCTAATTTGGACCACCCTACGCACCTTTTTAAAGGGTGTATAATCTTTAAACACGACATATTAAATCTTACCCTGCAGAATGCATGTATGATTGATGTGTTGTCTTCTCATATGCATCAAAAATAATAATAAGGTGATTATCCTATGATTTCAAGTCATTCTGAGGCATTTTGCTATGGATCTGACTGTTACACGTTCGTTTTGGTGTTTTATGACACCGGAATTGCATTTTCCATCAGTGAGATCAAATGACACATCTGATTCATGTATCATATACTAAAACATTTCACAATTCACTAAACGTTTGTTTTCATCTTATTTCATGTCATTCTGAGGTCGCTCGACTAGTTTTGACCATTTTACGCACCTTTTTAAAGGGCATCAAATCTTTAAAAATCACATATTCAGTTGTACCGCGCACACCGCATGCTCGATTGATGTGTCGTATCCTCGTAAACATCATGAATAATAATAATATGGTTTTATTGTGATTTAAAGTCATTTCGAGGTTGTTTTTATGGATCTGATAGTTACACGTCTATTTTAGTGTTTTATGACATTAGATATGCATTTTTCGTCAGTGAGGTCAAATGACAGCTCTGATTGACGTACCATCTACTCGACCATTTAAAAATTCACTCCACAATATTTTTCATCTGATTTCATGGAATTTTGAGGTCGTTCGGCTAGTTTTGACCACCCTACACATTTTTTTAAAGGGCGTATAATCTTTAAAAATGACATATTCAGTCGTAATGCACAGACCACATGTCCAATTGGAGTGTTATCTCCTCGTACATGTCACGAATAATAATAAGATGATTTTCTTATGATTTTAAGTCATTCTTAGCTCATTTTATATGGATCTGACCATTACACATCCGTTTTTTATTTTATAACATCGGAATTTTTTTTCTGTCAGTGAGATCAAACAATGCCACTGATTGACATACTGTTGGCTAGACCATTCAAAATTCACTCCACAGTTTTTTTTTGTCTGATTTCATGTCATTCGGAGGTCGCTTGGCTGATTTTGACCACCCTACGCACCTTTTTAAAGGGATTATAATCTTTAAAGACCACATATTCAGTCGTACTATATAGACCGCACATCCGATTTATGTGTCATCTCCTCATACACATCAAAAATAATAATAATATGGTTTTACTGTGATTTCAAGTTATTTTGAGTTTGTTTCTTATGGATCTGATAGTAACACGTCCATTTTGGTGTTTTATGACACCGGAATTGTATTTTCTATCAGTGAGGTCAAAATACAGCTTTGATTGATGTACCTTCTTCTCGAACATTTCACAATTCACTCCACGGTTGTTGTCGTCTGATTTCATGGAATCCTGAAGTCGTTCGGCTGGTTTTGACCACCAAACGCATCTTTTTAAAGGGCGTATAATCATTAAAAAATACATATTCAATCATAATATGTAGTTCGCACGTCTAATTGACGTTTTTTCTCCTCTTACACATCAAAAATAATAATAGTATGATTTTTATGTGATTTCAAGTCATTATGAGGTCATTTGTTATGGATCTGACTGTTATAAGTCTTTTTTGGTGTTTTATGACAATGGATATGTGTTTTCCATCACCGAGGTCAAAAAACACCTCTGATTGATGTACTGTCTGCTCGAACATTTCATAATTTACTACACGATTGTTTTCGTCTGATTTTTTGGCATTCCGAGGTTGTTCGGCAGGTTTTGACCACCCTACACATCTTTTTAAAGGGCACCTAATCTTTAAAAATGATATATTCAGTCCTACCGTGCAGACTGCACATCCTATTGACATGTCATCTCTTTGTACATGTGACGGATAATAATAAGATGATATAACTATGATTTCAAGTCATTCTGAAGTCTTTTTCTATGGATCTGACCGTTACACGTCCGTTTTGGTGCTTTGTGACATCAGAATTGCATTTTCCGTCAATGAGGTCAAATGATACCTCCAATTGATGTATTATCTGCTCAGTCATTTCAAAATTTACTTCACAGTTGTTGTTGTCTTATTTCTTGGCATTTTGAGGTCGTTTGGCTAATTTTGACCACCCTACACACCTTTTTCGGGTGTCTAATCTTTAAAGACCACATATTCAGTCATACCGCGTAGACCACACATACGATTGACGTGGTGTATCCTCATACACATCACGAATACTAATAAGATGGGTTTCTTGTGATTACAAGTCATTCTGAGGTTTTTTTCTATGGATCTGATGGTTACACATCCGTTTTGGTGTTTTATGACATCGGATATGCATTTTCTGTCAGCGAGGTCAAATGACAGATCTGATTGATGTACTATCTAGTTGAACATTTCACAATTCACTAAATGGTTGTTGTTTTCTGATTTCATGGTATTCTAAGGTCGTTCAGCTAGTTTTGACCACCCTACACATCTTTTTAAAGGGTGTTTAATCTTTAAAAACGACATATTCAGTTATACCGCGCAGACCGCACATCTGATTGTCATACCATCTCCTCATACACATCACGAATAATAATAAGAATATTTTTCCTATGATTTCAAGTCATTATGAAGTCAGTTTCTATAGATCTGACCATTACACGTCCGTTTTGGTGTTTTATGACCTTGGATATGCATTTTCTGTCAGCGAGGTCAAAGGACACCTTTGATTGACATACTGTCTACTTGACCATTTCACAATTCACTCCACAGTTGTTGTCGTCTAATTTAATAGTATTATGAGGTCGTTCAACTGGTTTTGACCACCCTACACATCTTTTTAAAAGGGCATCTAATCATTAAAAATAATATATTCAGTCGTATCATGTAGACTGCACATCTGATTGACGTGTCGTCTCCTTATACACATCATGAATAATAATAAGATGATTATCCTGTGATTTCAAGTCATTCTGAGGTCTTTTTTATGGATCAAACTGTTACATGTCCATTTATGTGTTTTATGACACTGAAATTGTGTTTTCCATCAGCAAGATCAAACGAAACCTCCAATTGATGTAACGTCTACTCTACCATTTCACAATTCACTCCAAGGTTGTTGTCATCTAATTTCATAGCATTCAGAGGTCATTCAACTGATTTTGACCACTCTACGCACCTTTTTAAGAGGCAGTTAATCTTTAAAGATGACATATTCAGTCGTATCGTGCAGACCGCATGTCTGATTGACATTTTGTCCCCTCGTACACATCACAAATAATAATAATATAGTTTTACTATGATTTCAAGTCATTCTGATATCATTTACTATGGATTTGACCGTTACACGCCTATTTTGGGGTTTTAGGACACCAGAATTGAGTTTTCTATCAGTGAGGTCAAAAGACACATCTAATTGACGTATCATCTACTAAACCATTTCAAAATTCACTCAATGATTTTTTTTGGTTTTATGACATTTCGAGGTTGTTCATCTGGTTTTGACCACCCTACGCACCTTTTTAAAGGGTGTCAAATCTTCAAAAACCACATATTCAGTTGTACCGCACACACTGCACGCCTAATTGATATGTCGTCTCCTCGTACACATCACGAATAATAATAATATTATTTTCATAGGGTTTTAATTCATTTTGAGGTCATTTTCTATGGATATGATAGTTACATGTCTGTTTTGGTGTTTTATGACATCATATATGTGTTTTTCATCAGTGAGGTAAAACGACAGTTCTAATTGACATACCATCTACTCGACCATTTCAAAATTCACTCCATAGTTGTTGTCGTCTGATTTCATGGCATTATGAGGTCGTTCAGCTGGTTTTGACCACCCTAATCTTTAAAAACACCATATTCAGTCGTACCACACAGACCGCACGTCTGATTGATGTTTCGTCTCCTTGTACGCATCACGAAAAATAATAAGATGATTGTACTATGATTACAAGTCATTCCAAGGTCATTTTCTATGGATCTGACCGTTACACGTCCGTCTTGGTGTTTTATGACACTGAGATTTTGTTTTCTTTCATCGAGGTCAAATGACACCTCTAATTGACGTACCGTTTGCTCGACCATTTCACAATTCACTCCAAAGTTGTTTTCGTCTGATTTTATGGCAGTATGAGGTCGTTCAGCTAATTTTGAACACCATACGCACCTTTTTAAAGGACGTCTAGCCTTTAAAGACCACATAATCAGTCGTACCGCGCAAACCGCACGTCTGTTTGACATGTTGTCTCCTCTTACATGTCACGTATAATAATAATACGGTTTTCCTATGATTTCAAGTCATTATGGCGTCGTTTGTTATGTATCTGACCATTACACGTCTGTTTTGATGTTTTAAGACATTGGAATTGCGTTTTCCATCATCGCGGTCAAACGACACCTCCGATTTACATACCTTCTGCTCTGCCATTTCAAAATTCACTCCATGGTTGTTTTCGTCTAATTTCATACCATTCTGATGTTGTTTGCTATGGACTTGACTGTTTAGCGCATGTTTTGATGTTTTGTGACACTAAACATGTGTTTTCCATTTTCAAATTCATTTTCATTGTCAAATGGGCATCGTTGTGACAGATAGGTGCGATCGTTTCATTTTTTTTCATGCATTTAGTTGGATAAAAATTTAAAAATACAAAAAAGGACACAATAACTACTTATAAACATTTTCAAACGGATTAAATTTTCTGGAATTCCCTTCGGTGAAATCTATTTTTAAGGGCTCTTTGAGGAATTTTAAAGACCACATTCATCCACTTTAAAGCCCTAGGTTTTTTTAATTGAAGGAAATCATCAAAGGAGCAAGATTTAACACTCCCAAGGAATGGAAAGATGAGTAACACAACATGTTATGTGGGCTCGAATTAATGTACAACACCACTGTCATATGGCTGGAATTGGTGGACAGCACCACTACTATATGGTGAGCTTGAGAATCACCAAAATTTGTATAGAATCTTTGATTCTCTTTTCACGTAGCTTAAAAGCTAGTGGGAGATGGTAACCCACCACAAAACCCAACACGCCATATGTCTAACGCTCCATTAGCTCAGCTCCCCTCCCTTCCCACATATGAATTCTGTAGGATCTCTCCCTCTCTCCCACGTCTGAATCCTACAGGATCTCTCTCACTTTCCACCCACAACTTTTGATGCCCCATTATCTGACTCTTCATATATAGCTTTCCAAGGTCATGGCATGGCAGTATCTTCTTGAGATGATTTATGGAAATCTCTAAGTCTTTAGAAGATTTCACAAAGAATGACAATTCTTGATGTTCTATTTGAAGACATCACTTCCCACCTCCCACGCTCTAGGAAAAAAGGTTTGATATGAGCTATTTTACTAAATCCCCCTGAAGAGGACCAAAAAAAATAGTATGAAGTAAAAAAACATGCACAAAAATGCAAACATGCAAACACAAGCATGCACACTAACAAACATCGTATTCTAGAAACTATATAAAAGATATTATTGATCTCACCTTGATTCAGTCAATAACTAAATTGCTTTGAGCAATTACAGATCCTCCTGGAAACAGCATTTTATCAAGAATTTATTGATTAACCATTTTTAAGACACAAAGAGGTGTAAATATAACTAAAGGTTCATGAATAATTATCAATTCCTAATTCATGTATGATATTAAAATGGTAATGTAAATTACCTCATGCATGAGGTTCATCCTCATTTGGATCATCTATATCTGGAGCCTATAATATATATAAATATTATGTATCTTAATCATATCAATAAAAATTTGTCATTAAAATTGCATAAAACATCAACAGATTTGACATTGAACTTACTCATCATCCTTAGAAAAATGAAACTTCACTTGATTATTGACATTCTCCATGGAAGGAAATGTAATATCCAACTGGTCATATTGATCAGTGGGAACCAGTTTGTTATCTTCCTTCATAATTCGAGGCGGGATGAGAATTTCAATGTCTCTACACTGTCACTACGGGAAAAAGGGATTTTTGTGACGGGCCTTTTGTGACGGGAATAAATTTCGTCGCAAAAGTTCCGTCCAAGAGGTTATTTGCGACGAGGGTAACGACCCGTCGCAAATAACCAACTATTTGCGACGGAATTTTGTCTCTCGTCGCAAATAGTTTGGCGCGGATAGCGCGCCAAACCGCGGGAAGGTTATTTACGACAGTGGGATCCCACCTTCGCAAATAATTAAGTATTTGTGACGGGCCCCGTCGCAAATAATTGGCGGTGGTTTATAGCTTTTTGCGACGGGATGTCGTCCCGTCGCAAAAGGTGTGTTGGCAGGGACTATTTGCGACGGGTCTTGTCGCAAATAACTTTTTAACCGCCGACAGTAATTAATGTGGGCGTAAGTATTTGCGACGGGTCTCATCGCAAAAGATACTATTTGCGATGGGTTACCCATCGCAAATACTCTAACCTATATATACCCCCCATCCGTTTTTCCTTTCATTCCTCTCAAATTTTAGATCATGTTTCTCTCTAAACTCGGATTTTAGAGAGAGAATTTTTCTAAGTTAATTTTTTTGTTCACGAAGAAGTTGTGAAGCCGTCTGCATCAATAGAAAATCAGTCTTAAAGGTACTTATGTTTTCTTTAATTTATTATTTATTTCAATTTTTATGTTAGTTTTTTTTATTATTGATTAGTTGTAATTAAATTAAATTTAAATTGTTTTGTCATTAGTATTTATTTGTACTAATAAATTGAAATTTTTAGTATTAATTTTTAATAATTAGTAGTAATTATTAATTATTAACAATAATTAGTAATGTATCTAATTAATTTGTAGTAATTAATAATAATTAGTAATAAATATCAATAAATAGTAATAAATAGGAATAATTAGTAATAATTAAGAATAATTAGGAATAATTAGGAATAATTAGGAATAAATATTAATAATTAGTAATAATTGGGAATAATTAGCAATAATTAGGAATAATTAGCAATAATTAGTAATAATTAGCAATAATTAGTAATAAATAGCAATAAATACCAATACTTAATAATAATTAGTAATAAATTGTAATAATTAGTAATAAATTGTAATAATTAGTAATAAATACTAATAATTACTAATAATTACTAATAAATACTAATAATTAGCAATAAATACTAATAATTAGCAATAATTAGAAATAATTAGCAATAATTAGAAATAAATAGCAATAATTAGTAATAATTAGCAATAATTAGTAATAATTAGCAATAATTAGTAATAATTAGCAATAATTAGGAATAATTAGCAATAATTAGTAATAAATAGTAATAAATAACAATAATTAGTAATAAATAGCAAGAAATAGTAAAAAAAATAGGAATAATTAGTAATAAATAGGAATAATTAGTAATAATTAGGAATAATTAATAATAATTAGTAATAAATTATAATAGTTAGTAATAAATTGTAATAATTAGTAATAAATTGTAATAATTACTAATAATTACTAATAATTACTAATAATTACTAATAATTACTAATAATTACTAATAATTACTAATAAATACTAATAATTAGCAATAAATAGGAATAAATAGAAATAACTAGCAATAAATAGAAATACATAGCAATAATTAGCAATAATTAGGAATAATTAGTAATAATTCGCAATAATTAGCAATAATTAGTAATAAATTGGAATAATTACTAATAAATACTAATAATTAGTAATAATTAGGAATAATTAGCAATAATTAGGAATAATTGGCAATAATTAGAAATAATTAGCAATAATTAGCAATAATTAGCAATAAATAGGATAAATTGTAATAATTAGAAATAATTAGGAATAATTAGGAATAATTAGAACTAATTAGAACTAATTAGAAATAAATAGAAATAATTAGGAATAATTATAAATAATTCGTAATAATTAGGAATAATTAGCAATAATTAGGAATAATTAGTAATAAATAGGAATTGTCACGAACCAAATTTGGTCTCCATCAAAACCGGCACCCGACCCGGCCCGTAACAAGGCCCGAAGGGCGTTCCCGATCCCCATGGGCTGGCACAAGTGCCTGGGTATCATAAAATGAGGTTTGGGAACGATTTACCCCAAGTTTATAAACATTAAACAACAAACAAACTCAATAAAACGAATCTGGATTTTTCAACTAAACCCATCTTTTACAAAATTCAGAACTGAATTACATCTTTTAAAACAACTCAACAAGACTATAAAAAAAGGTACAAAATCACAATTAAACAGCCCAAGAACTCTCATGGGAAGGGGCACCACCCTCAATCCATCTCTACAAAACTTCACCACCAAGGACATGCTAGAAACCCGAACCACTGGAACTAAAAACTGTATCCAAACCTGAAACAACAAAATAACCAAATCTACTTACACCCAAGGGTGTAAGTAGGGTGTGAGACAATGCCCAGTAGGATACCACCACTAAGAGATTCCATGTGATAAACATTCAAAGACAAAAAGCTTGCAAGTTTTCATAAACAGAAAATGCTAGTTACAATTTCTAAAAGATGAAACTAAAAAAACAGTTTTCAAGTGGGCTATCATTAAGAATCAACGCTTTTAAAAATAATGTCAACACTACTGAATTTTCCATCCAACTATACCGTATTCCGATGGTAAGTAAAAAGTAAATAATGAGCACAAGAAATATAAAATAACCCCTAGGCACTAGCTCGTTCTGGGTCCCAAGTACCCCGTATCTAGATGAGAGTAACCATCACAATATCCGTTCTCGTGCACGAGCCACTAGTAGGGAACATACCCATAACCTAGTATTCCCCAATCATCATCATCATAGTTTAGTTAGAGTTGTAAGAGTCAATCCTGCTATGTGAAACTGAGGCCAAACCCCACGGATTCACTAGCATACTAGTACATGTCCACCCACCTAGATACCTGGGTTTTCCCCTTGTGCTCAGACAAGTTCAACAAGTCAATAAATATACACTGCACATGCAAATATCATTTTCACATCACAAGTTCACCAAACAGCCAACATGTATTCCACACAAGTCTAAAAATCCACTTTTTCATTCAAATGAATTTTGAAATCATACTCACACCAAAAATAGCCCACACCACATTTTGCACATCTTTCACAATTCAAAAAATCCGTTAACAATTTTATAAAATCTTTCCCAAGATTCTAAACATCACATAACAGCCCAATCACATGTTACATAATACCCTTTTCATAAACAAAGTCCATTTTGCATATCACACTCACGTAAAACAGCCCGAAAACATGTTTCGCACCCACATCCCAATTTCATAAATCACCTCAAAAAATTACAAAACATTACCAAAATGTTTTACAACATAAATGACAACATTATGTTTCAAAAATTCATTTTAGGAACATACTATCACCAAAACAGTACATAAGAAACCATTTCACACTTTTTGTAACTCATTAAATCATTTATAATTTTCATAAAACCAACCCAAGAGGTGCAACCATGGTTGGCATACAAAACCCATTTCAAAAACCTAATTCAAGACCAAAACAATGCCAATAACAATCTAAATCAGAATTTTCAGCCCTAAAAACATTTATTAAACCACCCCCAAGTTTTATACAAATACCTCAAACAATACCACAAAAGGTACACATGAAAAACACATATTTTCACAAATCATGTTCAAGAAGTATAACATGGTTTCACACATTAAAACCATTCAAAAAACCCCATTACAAGGCCAACATGACATTAAGGCATTAACAAAACAGAATTTTCATCCCCTTTTAACACTAATAAATCAATTTCACATCTTATAAAATACACCCAAATATTTCCCCAAGAGCCACGCATGAAAAGCACCCAATTCCAAGCAATAATGCAACTAAAAAAATTAAACACTTAACTCAATCCATCAAAAAAACAATTTTTGCACCACACAAAACAGATTTTAAACATAGTAAATTAATAAACCAAGCAAGCTAACTCATCATAAAATGGTTATACATGGAATCACCTACCTTTTAAGTCGAAACACTCAAAACATGGTGTGAAACATAAACCGCACCACCGCCGCACCTCGAGGAATTGAAATCCAACCTAAAACCATAATCATTCACCCAAAAGACAAGAAATAAAACCCTAGGTTTGAACCCTAACTTCTGGACATTAGAAACCTTATGGATAAGGTGTGAAACCCTAATCACATTGAATGTAACCCTAAGCAAATTGAAAGAAGAATGAAGAAGACCAACTTACTTAAGGGATCTTGTAGAAATCGCCTCACATACACTAGTAGCTGAATTTTAAAACATCCAAACATTTAAGTGATGTTCGAAAAAGGATAAGGGGACCATGTAGGAATTTGAATGGGTAAAAAAGTGTGATAATTGAAGGATTTATGAAGGAAACAAATTACCTTTATAAATCTTCCTGAAATGTGAGTTCTTCAAAAGTTTCGACCTAAACCGCGATGAAAATGAGCTGCAAAGAGGGTGGGAGGATATTGGACGTGCAGCTGGGTTCAATGGTCGTGTTTGGGGCTTGGAATCACCGAAAAAGACTTAATATTGGATAAGTTATTAATTAAACAAATTTTGTTTTTTAAACTGGAATTGGGCTTTCGGGCAGGCCCAATCCCTTAAATTAAAAACCATATACAGCTTGTTTATGGTTTTCTAAAGGCTCCAAACTACAATGGTGGTGTTTCTATGTCAGAGGATACCATTTAGGAACTTGAATGGGTGAAAAATATTAAAAAATGAAAATGTTATAAAAGAAACAAATTTTATTTTTAAATATGGAATTGGGCTCACGGTTTGGCCCAATTCATGAAAACTCACCCATTCCACCATAAAAACTTGAGAAACCCAAAAAAACAAAGAATAAATGAAAAATTAATGAATTTTAACTTTAAAATAAGTCATGTATGTGACAATTCTACCCACCATGAAAACTTTCCACCCCGGAAAGTCATATCAAGGACAAAGCAACAACCAAACCCAACTAAGAAACCAAGAGGTACTCCTTTGCCAGGTTTCACCTCCAAAGTCCAAAACACCTCCAGTGATCAATTAAGGATTACTCTCACAACCAAAACATATACCACTTTCCTAAAATGATAAATCACATTCATACTTTATCCCAAAATAAAACTCCTCAAACACTATCCAAGTAAGACTCAAGCAATTCACCCAAACGAACAATAACATTGAACAAGGCTACACTTACCTTACTTTAACTAATCCATTGGGCGCTCTCCAGTCTCAAAGTTTACCCAAGAAATATGTTGGTAGCTAGATAGCTCTGAACAATACTATCTACATCAAGCCAAGACCATGGATAAATGTAAGTTACTAGTACGGGGGGACACAAATACGCTCCCCACCATAAGAGACAACCAATATTTTTTTTCTGAGACAAAAACAGGACACTAATAGGGGGAGGCCTGAACAGACTCCCTGGTACATAGGGTAGACTTCCATTCAAAATTTCTGAAGGAACATAGATTAGAATCATAGTGTTTCTCCCCACCATAAGAATCAACCATCTTAACCGACTAGCATGTGTCGGCACAAAAAAACCAAAAATTTCAAGATTTGGGAAGGTCGCATGGTTAGTCCGCACAGTTTGTGAAACCGTGAACTAACTGTGCATATCAATATTCTTGCATGACTTCTAGGAAAACAGTCTCTCTTAATCGTTCAAAAACCATGTGCTTATCATGTCTAGCTAAATTTCCAGCCATTCTCCAAATACTCAATGGAAACCAAAGGGGGAGGTAATGACATTGGGCGATGTCATGGGTATAAGGACCTCCACCTATTTCCACCAAACGTGAAAAACAGAATAAAGATAATGAAACCATAGGTTTAAACACTTCATATCTTTCACACCAAGGATATGAAATTGTACAAGGATTTAAATGACCCAGGGATTTTCCCTAACTACGAGCCAGCTTCTCTCCGAGACCTATGGCTGGAGCTCAAATGATCGAAGCATCTTCGGCCTCACAGCTAGTCCTTGGAAACCCCTTGGACGAGAATTATTCTTTTAGTGCTACCAAAAACTACACTGCAATCCTCGATAATATTTCCAAGACATAACACAATCCAAACTCACTTTACACTAACCCAATATTTCAATGAAACAAGGGCTTAGAAGATGAACACAAATCACACCTTGTTTCTTCGGGTAAGAAACAATAGAAGTAAATAACACCTATACTCACCTTCCTAAAAAATGGATGATTTTGAAGTTTTTACAAGGGATACATTCTCCCAACATAATAGAGACTCTCAAAGTATTGCATGAATTTCACCTTTAGGGTCAATCGAGCACATGACATCACAAGGATTCACCAAACATGACCATTGCGACTAATATAAGCAATTAATGGAAAGGGACTATATACTACATCCCCAAACAATACACAATTATAGAAAGTGGCCACAATATCCTCTTGTGACTAGATTTCCCACACTGGTAGTTTATTGTGAACTCCTTCTTCGAAGAGACTACGATGGACTGAGAGGACCTCTTAGACACCATCTAGATACTCATCCATGCTAACAACCCCAAACCACTTCCACCTTAGGAAAATATGAAAACTTAAGAAGTTATGGTCTCTTGAAACCTTCCATGATCACTCTCCCACTACAAGAGGATACAAAAACCCAGGAAAGGAAAGGGTGTAGACTCAATATTAAAAGCTCAAGAAAAAGATTCCTTATATTAATCAACTGGAGGGTCTTCAAACGGCAAAACAATCCGGGTTGTACTTCAGTTGTGCACTAACCCTTAATGGGGTGTTCCTTATCCAACGATTGAATCCAAGGACCCAACCAAGATGGTTCATTGGTCAAGATATACCACAAACCAGATCCAAAAACATGAAGGGAACCACCGTAAAGGTGTCCCAAAACATTTTTCAAAAGAGACCACTAACTGTCCCTACAACACAACTTACCAACCAAACTTAGACCCAAAACACAGTTCAAACAACAGGGGTTCTTGAACTCAAATCATCCCACAACATCAAATTTTTCAAAAACACATAATACACACCATCCCAAACTATTTATCAAGACATCAAGTTTTTCATTAAAATCATTTCTTTGAAAACAAACGGTTCAGCGGTAAGCGTATCCACCAATGGTACCCCATGGGCCTCACACATGCATGTTTTGGTGCCACGCCGGGCTCCCTCCTCGTATCCGTTCCGACACTCATCCAGTCATGCCATCAACCATCCATCATCCCATATAACCACATGCATGTGGTCGCTCATGAAAATACCAAAGGATAAAACAAATATTTTTTTTTCCACTTTTCGAAACCGAAACAGTCAACCAACACATCATTTTTCTCAAAACCACTAACCAGAAGATCAAAATCCCAATTCAAATCTTACCAAACATTTCAGAAAGACACAACCATTTAGACAAGAATTCACTTTCATGTTATTCACATCAATTTCATATCATCTTTTCCCATTAAAACACCCTTTTATTATTTAGAAAACTCTATTGGAAACACTTTTTCAAAACCAACTTCAGTATAGTTTCTACATTTAAAAAGAGGTGTAAGCACACCATTTTCCATTTGAATATAATTCTGAAAATTCAGTTTCACCATTTCATAAATCAAACCATTCCCTCTTTATTTGAAAATCATTTCATAAGAAATTTACGCTTCTTAAAACCAAGTCACCTTAAATCCAAAGTGCTAAGATTTCAAAACTAAAGCACAAAACAATGCAAGAGGAAACTAGTTTCAGTGGGTGACTTGGAAATATGGTTGGTGGCCATATTCCAATCACTTCACTATCACAAAGAGCGTTCTAGGGAATATCCCCGACTTCACATGGCTTGCCAGGCCCTGCGAGCTCACTGAGACCATTAACCCAACTCTCTTTTCATTTCCCCTAATCATCATCAAACCAAGAAAACCAAAGAAATCCGAAAGGTCCCGACTTCCCCTGGAGACTTGAATCCTGTAATGAGGTGTGGTGATCATCCACACTACTCATAACAAAAATTCCAAGTCCCAAAAATCCTAACTCCGGACTATCTTGACTGTTCCCCAAATAACATGTCCCAAAGAGAGCAAACCTCCTCTGATACCATCTTGTCACGAACCAAATCTGGTCGCCATCAAAACCGGCACCCGACCCGGCCTGTAACAAGGACCGAAGGGCGTTCCCGATCCCCACGGGCTAGAACAAGTGCCCGGGTATCATAAAATGATGTTTGGGAACGATTTACCCCAAGTTTATAAACATTAAACAACAAACAAACTCAATAAAACGAATCTGGATTTTTCAACTAAAACCATCTTTTACAAAATTAATAACTGAATTACATCTTTTAAAACAACTCAACAAGACTATAAAAAAGGTACGAAATCACAATTAAACAGCCCAAGAACCCTCATGGGAAGGGCACCACCCTCAATCCATCTCTACAAAACTTCACCACCAAGGACATGCTAGAAACCCGAACCACTGGAACTAAAAACTGTATCCAAACCTGAAACAACAAAATAACCAAATCTACTTACACCCAAGGGTGTAAGTAGGGTGTGAGACAATTCCCAGTAGGATACCACCACTAAGAGATTCCATGTGATAAACATTCAAAGACAAAAAGCTTGCAAGTTTTCATAAACAGAAAATACTAGTTACAATTTCTAAAAGATGAAACTAAAAAAACAGTTTTCAAGTGGGCTATCATTAAGAATCAACACTTTTAAAAATAATGTCAACACTACTGAATTTTCCAGCCAACTATACCGTATGCCGATGGTAAGTACAAAGTAAATAACGAGCACAAGAAATAGGAAATAACCCCTAGGCACTAGCTCATTCTGGGTCTCAGGTACCTCGTATCTCGATGAGAGTAACCATCACAATATCTGTTCTCGTGCACGAGCCACTAGTAGGGAACATACTCATAACCTAGTGGTCCCCAATCATCATCATCATAGTTTAGTTAGAGTTTTAAGTGTCAATCCTGCTATGTGAAACTGAGGCCAAACCCCACGGATTCACTAGTATACTAGTACATGTCCACCCACCTAGATACCCGGGTTTTCCCCTTGTGCTCAGACAAGTTCAACAAGTCAATAAATATACACTGCACATGCAAATATCATTTTCACATCACAAGTTCACCAAACAGCCAACATGTATTCCACACAAGTCTAAAAATCCACTTTTTCATTCAAATGAATTTTGAAATCATACTCACACCAAAAATAGCCCACACCACATTTTGCACATCTTTCACAATTCAACAAATCCATTAACAATTTTATAAAATATTTCCCAAGATTCTAAACATCACATAATAGCCCAATCACATGTTACATAATACCCTTTTCATAAACAAAGTCCATTTTGCATATCACACTCACGCAAAACAGCCTGAAAACATGTTTCGCACCCACATCCCAATTTCATAAATCACCTCAAAAAATTACAAAACATTACCAAAATGTTTTACAACATAACTGACAACATTATGTTTCAAAAATTCATTTTAGGAACATACTATCACCAAAACAGTACATAAGCAACCATTTCACACTTTTTTTAACTCATTAAATCATTTATAATTTTCATAAAACCAACCCAAGAGGTGCAACCATGGTTGGCATACAAAACCCATTTCAAAAACCTAATTCAAGACCAAAACAATGCCAATAACAATATAAATCAGAATTGGCAGCCCTAAAAACATTTATTAAACCACCCCCAAGTTTTATACAAATACCTCAAACAATACCACAAAAGGTACACATGAAAAACACATGTTTTCACAAATCATGTTCAAGAAGTACAATATGGTTTCACACATTAAAACCATTCAAAAACCCCATTACAAGGCCAACATGACATTAAGGCATTAACAAAACAGAATTTGCAACCCCTTTTAACACTAATAAATCAATTTCACATCTTATAAAATACATCCAAATATTTCCCCAAGAGCCACGCATGAAAAGCACCCAATTCCAAGCAATAATGCAACTAAAAAAATTAAACACTTAACTCAATCCATCAAAAAAACAATTTTTGCACCACACAAAACAGATTTGAAACATACTAAATTAATAAACCAAGCAAGCTAACTCATCATAAAATGGTTATACATGGAATCACCTACCTTTTAAATCGAAACACTCAAAACATGGTGTGAAACATAAACCGCACCACCGCTGCACTTCGAGGAATTGAAATCCAACCTAAAACCAGAAGCATTCACCCAAAAGACAAGAAATAAAACCCTAGGTTTGAACCCTAACTTCTGGACATTCGGAACCTTATGGATAAGGTGTGAAACCCTAATCACATTGAATGTAACCCTAAGCAAATTGAAAGAAGAATGAAGAAGACCAACTTACTTGAGGGATCTTGTAGAAATCGCCTCACATACACCAGTAGCTGAATTTGAAAACATCCAAACATTTAAGGGATGTTCGAAAAAGGATAAGGGGACCATGTAGGAATTTGAATGGGGAAAAAAAGAGTGAGAATTGAAGGATTTATGAAGGAAACAAATTACCTTTATAAATCTGACTGAAATGTGAGTTCTTCAAAAGTTTTAACCTAAACCGCGATGCAAATGAGCTGCAAAGAGGGTGGGAGGATATTGGACGCGCAGCTGGGTTCAATGGTCGTGTTTGGGGCTTGGAATCACCGAAAAAGCCTTAATATTGGATAAGTTATTAATTAAACAAATTTTGTTTTTTAAACTGGAATTGGGCTTTCGGGCAGGCCCAATACCTTAAATTAAAAACCATATACAACTT
This sequence comes from Viscum album, assembly GCA_963277665.1. Lineage (NCBI taxonomy): Eukaryota > Viridiplantae > Streptophyta > Magnoliopsida > Santalales > Viscaceae > Viscum > Viscum album. Next base: position 1,349,721,396 of record OY728132.1, read on the forward strand.
GTTTATGGTTTTCTAAAGGCTCCAAACTACAATGGTGGTGTTTCTATGTCAGAGGAGACCATTTAGGAACTTGAATGGGTGAAAAATATTAAAAAATGAAAAAGTTATAAAAGAAACAAATTTTATTTTTAAATCTGGAATTGGGCTCACGGTTTGGCCCAATTCATGAAAACTCACCCATTCCACCATAAAAACTTGAGAAACCCAAAAAACAAAGCATAAATGAAAATTTAATGAATTTTAACTTTAAAATAAGTCATGTATGTGACAGGAATAAATTTTAATAATTAGCAATAAATTGTAATAATTAGTAATAATTAGTAATAAATAGTAATAAATAGTAATAAATATTAATAAATAGTAATACTTAGTAATAAATAGTAATAGTTAGTAATAAATAGTAATAGTTAGTAATAAATATGAATAATTAGTTATAAATAAGAATAATTAATAATAATTAGGAATAAATACTAATAATTAGTAATATTTACCAATAATTAGGAATAAATACTAATAATTAGTAATATTTAGCAATAATTTGGAATAATTAGCAATAATTAGTAATAATTAGCTATAATTAGTAATAATTACTAATAAATACTAATAATTAGTAATAATTACTAATAAATACTAATAATTAGCAATAATTAGCAATAAATAGCAATAAATAGGAATAAATTGTAATAATTAGCAATAATTAGGAATAATTAGGAATAATTAGAACTAATTAGAAATAATTAGAAATAAATAGCAATAATTAGAAATAATAATAAATAATTAGCAATAATTAGGAATAATTAGTAATAATTAGCAATAATTAGGAATAATTAGTAATAATTAGTAATAATTAGTAATAATTAGTGATAATTAGATATAATTAGATATAATTAGATATAGTTAGTAATAATTAGATATAATTAGTAATAATTAGTAATAATTAGTAATAATTAGTACTAATTAGTAATAATTGGTAATAATTAGTAATAATTGGTAATAATTAGTAATAATTGGTAATAATTAGTAATAATTGGTAATAATTAGTAATAATTGGTAATAATTAGTAATAATTGGTAATAATTAGTAATAATTGGTAATAATTAGTAATAATTGGTAATAATTAGTAATAATTGGTAAAATTCGTAATAATTAGTAATAATTCGTAATAATTAGTAATAATTAGTAATAATTAATAATAATTAGTAATAATTAGTAATAATTAGATATAATTAGATATAATTGGCCTTGCTTGGTTGATCACCTTGCAAGTAGCGTTGTAATAGGACAACCCAAGTCATGCCCTTCTCATCTATAAGAATTATCTCACATGACCTTTTACATAGACCATTCTTCCTTGAAAATTTAAGGGAAAGATACTGATGTCCCCTCAAATTTTTAAGGAAGAATGATCTTTGTAAAGGGAGCGAGATGGTTCTTAGAGACGAGAATGACATTACTTTGGTCGTCCTATTGCAACACTACTTGCGAGGTGATCAACAATGCAAGGACAATTATAGTGTTTACATTGGACATGGCTGACACAAACTTTTTATCACGCATGACCTGACAATTGGCGACCCTTTGAAATTTGAACATGTTAAGAATAGAGCAAAGCCTGTTGCGAATATTGATAATTTTAATATTTTATAAATTTGTTATTATTTTAATAATATTAATATTGTTTTTTCATAAATATTGATAATATAATTTTTTTATTAGTAATAATTAGATATAATTATAATTAGTAAACGAAAACTGCTTAGATAATGAAAGGAAAATTTGTAATCATCTTCGCAACAATGATTACCAAATTTCCTTTCATTATTCAAGCAGTTTTCATTTTGCTAAGTATTGCTAAGTATTGCTAAGTATTGTTAAATTAGTAATAATTAGTAATAATCAGGAGCAGTTTTGCTAAGTATTGCTAAGTATTGCTAAATTAGTAATAATTAGTAATAATCAGGAGCAGTTTTTCTAAGTATTGCTAAGTATTGCTAAATTAGTAATAATTAGTAATAATTAGGAGCTGAAGCAGATGTGTCGGCGGGAGCAGCAGTGGAAGGAGCAGCACAATGAGGAGACGCGTCGATATGAGGAGTGGCAGCAGGAACAGATGGAGTACATGCGTCGTCTGACTCGTAGTTTAGGAATGAAGTTTCCTCCACCATCTCCTCGAGGTCCTCCAGATTATCCACCCCCCCCCCAGTGATTTTTTTACATGTAATAAACATTTGAGTTCGTGGCTTATTGTAATATTAACTATTTACAATTTCTCTTTTTCATATTGGTATGAATATTGCTCAATTTAATTTTTTTTATTATTTTTAATATTTTATTACTTATTAGTATTATTTTTAATGTCTATTTATTTTAATAATAATAATATTAATATTTTATTAATATTTTATATTTGTTGTGAATATTGAAAATTTTAATATTTTATAATTTTAATAATATTAATATATTTTTTTCATAAATATGTATGTTTATTTTAATAATAATAATAATAATATTGTTGGAACCATGGTCTTTTATGCATGAATTGGAGTATGGTTTGTGTTTGTTGACAATCCTCAGTAGAAGTTCAGAATGTGTGTCTGCAACGTGATCATACAGTTCAAGCAGACAACAGTATTGAAGGTGGCGTTGTTTCCCAGTGTTTGCCAAATTTTTTGGCCTGAAAATCGACAAATGGAGAAAAGTGTTTTTGGCAAAGAGACTTGCGCGTCGTGTACTTGAAGAAGAGGGAACTTGCGCGCCTAGAGTTTTTCTAGATCAGAATGTGGAAAAATGGCAAAGGGATATGGGTCGCGCAAGTATTGGTTGGGTCGCACAAGTGACCTACGCGCCGAGAAGGGACTTGCGCACCGGTGCCTAGGAGGTCTGGAAACTTGTGTGCCTATTGTTCTTCATGATCAGAACTTCAAAATATGACAAAGGAAAGAGGGTCGCGCAAGTATTGGTCCGGTCACGCAAGTGAGTTACGTGACAGAGGCTAGGTTGTTTGGAGCTGCGTGCCATGGGGATACCTGCACGCCACCACACAGGGGGTCAAGTTTTTCCTATAAATAGAGGACCACCCCTCCTCATTTGAAACGAAGTTCAAGACTTAGATATTTTTCAAGCTCTCGTCGCGCAAGTGGTTGAGTCACGTAAGTGGTAGTTGGGTCGCGCAAGTAGAGGTTGCGTGCCGGTTGTTGGTTGCGCGACCAACGCGGTTTGGGAGTTAAAGGCGTAGCGTCGCACAAGTTTGGAGTTGAAAGAGGCAGTGTCGCGCAAATGGGTTGGTGTCACCTGCGCGCCGAATTTGTACCGCGCAAGTGACTTGCGCGCCATTCTTGAAACTTGTGCGCCGGTCTTGGAGAAGCAAGCCAGGAGAGGTTGGAGTACGCCGGTCTTTTGGAGCTGGACGAAAGCTGGAAGATTGCCCGATATCTTCGCTGCAAACTGAGATTACTCTACGAGTGAAAGTTGGACTTCAACAGAGAATCTACACACAACAGAGGATGCATTCTCTTACAATGATGAAGAGACCTTCACGTCTATAAACTAAGTGTGATTTCACCAAGAGCAGTGAGTCAGGGGGAGTCAACGGAAGTGACCCGAGGGACGTTGTGAGCTTTCCTTGAACCTTTTGTAAAGGTAGTGAGCCTGGGACAGAGTGACTGTACCTGAACCTTTATAATCCACAGCTAGTGAAGTTTAGTGGAATTTGGTACGACCGAAAACCTATTGGCGTATGCTCCTTGGACGTAGCCCTTAGTGGTGAACCAAGTAAAAAGTGTCGTGTCGTCTCTCTACATTAGAATGCTTGCTTTCTGTTCATTTCCATCATACAGGTTTAACAAGTTCCTAACAACGTGGGAACAATATCCATAACTTTAAAAGAAAAGGTTGACACCCTGATTCACCCCTTCTCTCTCAGGGTGTCCCGGGGTCCTTCAAATATTATATTAATTTTTTATATTATTAATATTATTATTATTATTATATAATGTTATGTTATTTATATTAATAGTATTCATATTATTATTATTTTCCGATATTAATATTTCATAATTTTATTTTATATATTTTTTTATTATTAATATTATAATAATATAATTTTTTATATTACAAATATTAATATTAATATTATATAATATTATATGATTTATATTTTTTATTTTTTATTTTTTTATTTTTTTCAGTATTTGTGACGGTATGAACGACCCGTCGCAACAACTTATTTGCGACGGGCCCGTCGCAAATAAGTTTCTATTTACCTATTTTGCGATGAAATGAAAGTCTCGTCGCAATAGCTTATTTGGGACGGACCCGTCGCAAATAGTCTAAAAAATATTTTCAAAAAAGCATTTGCGACGGGATTACGGGCCCATCGCAAAAAGGTATTTGCGATGGGCCCGTCGCAAAAGAACTTATATATATATAAATTATATAATAGGAAACTTATTTATGACAGTGAAGTTTCCCATCGCAAAAAAAATTATTTGCGACGGACCCGTCACAAATAATATTTTTTGCGGCGGCGTTTTCTGCAACGAGCTATTTGCGACGGGGCCCCGTCACTAAAGCTTATTTGCGACGGGATCCCGTTGCAAATACCTTGAATTCTAGTAGTGTGTGTTGCTATGATTTCATTTGGATTCATTTCAACAACCAAGTAATCCCATGTATTCCTATCCATATGGAATGTATTATCCACATAGCTAGCCTTTCTAAGATTGGTAGCTGACTATGGCCCAGAAATAGTACCAAAATTCACTAAATTCTTGTTCGTCATGGTATCAAACGCGTTTTAAAACATTTTTTCAAAAGACCCTGACACATGTAAATAGAGTAAAAATAAATACAAGATTTTCAAATAATGGGTTAGTTGGTAATGATACCCACCTTTTATTTTTATCCAATAAAACCTAGGAGGTAAAGAAGAAATATTCATTTTGACACAAATTCAAGAAATAGTTGGATGAGAAGGAGACTGGGTAATTGCACCAAACCACTATATGGTGTCATGCTTCATGTGAAAGGAGAATGTCCACCTATGGAAATGGAAATGGACAAAGCTAGCTAGGGGAATATGAAGAATGTGACTAGGCCCTTGCAAAGTCCTCTTCTTCGGAGAACTGAATGAGAAAATGTTGAGAGTCAATCAACCCCACCGTGTGTGATGGTGACATGCTTATTGAAGACATCCACCATAGGTAGATGATGCATAAAATGAATTATCAATGAAGAATCAATCATAGATGACGCTTTAGAAAATTTAATATGCGAGAGAACCACTAAAGCATTTCCATCAACCACCCCTAGAACCTTCAAGAGATGTTTTATTTTTGGAAGATCCACGAAGAGATGAGATGAATCAAACCCTACAGATGCTGCCAGACCCTCCCTCGATGATGGAGGAGGGGGACTCCTTTCCCATACAAACAATTTTTTATACAAGGAATAAAAGAAAAAGAACTATCATACATACCTATGTACCAATCAAACCTATATAAATAGATTTTCAAATTATGATAGGTGTAAGATATAGCAAGTGTATTGTTCTATGTATTACAACGGGTGGGAAAAAACCTACACATTTCCTTCAAACATCCGTTTAAAGTCGACCAATCAATCCCTTGCAAATTGAATAGCTATAAGATATAAATCAATGCATATTGTTGGAGGTTGAAACTCTTGATAATGAATTGGGAGGGATACCCACACAATAAGTGTCCAAATTAAAAACTCAAATTGTGGAAGTCAAATAAGTAATGTGAACAACTTACCTGTTAGAGGGGACTCGACCGGGGAAGGGGGTGACCAGATTGGGGATCCATGACGGGGCGTAGGGGCTCGGCGATAGAGGTTCAATGGCGGGGCTTGACAGGGGCGTGATGGGGACGGGACGACGCGACGGAGCCGGGAGGGTTGGACGGCGGGGCGCGATGGGGCCAGGAGGGCTCGGCGACAGCGGGACGGGAGGGCTCAACGGCGGCGGGACGGGAGGTCTCGACGGCGGGGCATGATGGGGACGGGGGGTTCAACGGCGGTGGGATGGTCCAACGGCGCTGCTTGGAGGCGTGGGTGGGGTTGGGGTCGCGGGAGGGTAGCGGGAGCGGGGAGAGGAAAATTGGGTGCGAGGAGAAGAAAATTGGGGACGGGGGTTAAAAATTATAGCGACCGCCCAATGGTAATCGCCGAAGACTTCCTTACACGAAAACTAAAATTTCTACTAGTGCAATTTTAAGCAACTGAATTTAAATCAACTATTGAAATAAATCAAGCAATTCAAAGTTAATCAATTTGGCTAATCGGGATGGAACCACCAACCTCAAGGTCGTCGATGTCAGCGTCAATGATAAACCACATTGTGTGGTTCAATACACCTCCTCGTGTCCTAATTATCGTAAGTTTCGACACATCAATAGTCGATGTTCGTCAAGGGTTCCTAGAACCAAAACTTTCTATTTTATTTCAAAAAGAAATAAAATTTCACATGCAATGATGCATTCTCTCTTCTGGATAATTTTAAAATTATCGATTAAAATATTACATGTGATGATATTTTATCTCTCATGAATAATTTCAAATTATTGATTAAAATATTACATGCGATAATATTTTATATCTAATGGGTAATTTCAAATTATTGATTAAAATATTACATGCGATAATATTTTATCACTCATGGATAATTTCAAATTATCGATTAAAATGTTACATGCGATAATGTTTTATCTCTCTTAGATAATATATAGATTATCATTTTTTGTTAGCGCATGTGTTTGAAATTATACTTCAATATTTCATGCAATTACAGGTTGATAATTTTATATTTTATAAAATTATCCTTAACTTCCAAAGTAATTATCAAAAATATATATCTGACTGTATATATATATATATATATATATATCTTTTGATAATCAAAATAAATAACATTAGATAATTTTAATAAATTATCTCAAGTGTGTTTATCGATCTATATATATATATATGTATGTATATGTATATATATGTATATATGTATGTATGTATATGTATATATATGTATATATGTATGTATGTATGTATGTATGTATGTATGTATATATTGATAATTCATTGTCTTTTGATAATCCAAATAATTATCATTTGATAATTTTAAACAATTATCCATTCAATAATTTTTTTGATAATTATTTTGGATAAAACGTGTCATTGTCCTTTGATAATTCAAATCAATTATTGTATGACAATTTTATAAATTATATCTTGATAAAACAAAGCGATTATCCTTCGATAAAACTGTTTAAGAATTATCTCTGATAATTTCATTGAAATTATTATTTGATAAGTTGTTGCAATTATCATTCGATAATTCTTAATAATTATTTTTTGATAAATTTATTTGAAAAGAACCATTTAAAATGTGGAAAAGCGCATTGAATAATACACCGGTGCCTTCAAAATAAAAATACGATTTAGGTTCTTCTTGTCGAGATGAGTCGAACGACACCAAGTGCGTAATTCCAATCAATAACGTAGAAGATATTGAATTTAGATGATTGGAATAATAATAAATAAAATAAAATTAATTAATTAATTAATTAAAACAAACCTCGTTCTAAGGTGGTGCACACAGCAGACTTAAGCATGGAAGGGGTCGACGCGCCAAAGAGGAAATGGAAGACTGGTCGCCCGCCACGAAAGATCATCAGACCTTCACCGGTCATGTTTTCAGCATGGGTGAGAGAGTGAACATTAAAACTCGTTTTTTTTTAATTAATTTAATAATTAAATCATTAAATAACTTAATTTAAAACGCAGACAAACCAAACGCCTGTTGGTGATGAAAGTTATATCATGTCTAGAGTAAACACTTCATTCCAGACACAACGGTGGTTTCAGATTTCTCAAACGATGAACTATTTAAGAGATATTAATGATTTATTAATTAAAAATCAGAATAATTAATTAATTAAAAAAAGAGTTATTTTTGTGATAGAGACGTTCAAACGTCCAACGCCTACAGATATTATACCCCGTTTAGGGTAAACACCATGTTCTGAACCTATTGGTGGTCTCAGATTTCCCATACGACGCACCTTTTGGGAGATATTTAATTATTTTTAATAAAAATATATATATATAATATTATTTAATAACTTTATCTCAAGAGCAAGGCATCCAATCGTCTGACACCTTCGAATGTTATACCTTGCCTAGGATAAACCCTTCATTTCGGATCCAGCGGTGGTCTCAGATTTCTCATATGACTCAGCGTTTTGGAGTTATTCAATTATTTTGAATAAAAAGTGGCTGCTTAATATGTATTATATTTAATATTTTTATTTAGTCTTCACCGAGACTTTGCGGGTCTCAAAATATCACACTAACTCAAAGTTGAACTCCAAAAATATTTGGTTGAACATTTCAAGATGTTAACTGACATTTAAGGTCTTTAACACTTTCATAAAAATTTCGCTGATAAATCATCTTTTCCCACTTAAGATATTAAAATTTTAACACAATAGGGTTTTGGAATACCTGAAACAGTAACAGGATGTTACATGTATGTATACATTATGGATTTTATATGTTATATGTTTTGTATGTCATGTGTTACGTATTCTATGATTTATTTATTTACTTATTTATTATTATATATATTATATGATTTATGTTATATATAAACTATTATCTATCAATATGTTCATTTTCTCCCTACGTGCATGTCTATGTTAACATAACGTATAACATGTGTGTGCTTTAAGGCGACCACACTTACAGACATATAAAACACGTAACATATGAATACATAATATGCGCACACACACATACAAATCATATACATTTTATAATTTTTAACTCATATTTGATGTTATATTTTGTCAAAATATAAATTGGTTGGCTCCATACCAGGGGAACTTCACCCCAACACCCCCCACCCTACCAATGACCTCTAGATTTTTGTTTTCCCACCTTCATTTTCATAAGCTTTATATTATAAAAATTCAATATTTAGTTTCTAAAACATATCTTATAGTTTTTAAAGCATAAAGTATCTATCATTTGTCTTAATTTTTTTTATTTTCACGAAATTTTTTTAAGTAATATAGAGCATTTATGTTTATTTATGTTTATATGTGTTTTATTAAATATATGTTTTGATATTATATGTTATACTGATTTAGATTTTATTTTTAATTGTTGTAATATTTTTTTTGATAATTTATCCATCATCAATGTGAAATTAAGTTGAGAATAGGCGAATACTTTTACTGCTACTACATAATCGTCGTTTATCAGTTCTAGAATTCATATTTATCGACACTGAAAAAAGCGGTGACGTTGTAAGCACGCTTAAAAGTCAGATGCTTTTATCAACACTCTTTAAAATGCTGATAAATGAGACCTTTTATCGTCACAATTGGTGATAAAGGTAAATTTTATAAGGGTTTATATATTTTTAATTTGCTCGCCCCACCACCCCTTGCCCTTCACCCCCCCCCCCCCATCAAGACCCCACTTAATCCTTTAACCTTACACTTCCTCGCATCAAATAATATTTGATCATGTGACCCCCTTCATGCAGGATGAACACTTTTACCACATGCATATTGTTTTCGAAGACATTTCAGGATATATCTATTTATTTATATATATTTACATTTATTTATTTGTATATTTATTCATATATTTTATATATAATTATATAATTATTTTTAAATAAATTTGTAAAATATGTTTATAAATTTACATATTATATATTTAAGTATATATTTATATATTTACATATAAATTGTTTATAATGTATTTATAAAATGCATATGTATTGTAGATACATTTGTGTGTGTGTGTGTCTCTCTCTCTCTCTATTTGTATATAGGTGTGTGTCTATATATATGAATATATGTGTATATATATATATTAATATATATTTGTTGTAATGTATGAAGATACATACACAAGTACACAATACCACTACCCTAAAAGATTTTACTTGTCATATATTGGCATATTTGATATATATGTATATATATATATACACATATATTATTAGAATATTTACATAAATATATATCTGTTTATTAATACGCATTTTTTTAAAGGTGGAGTTGAAGACCCTTTTATTAAAACAGATAACCTATTTTTTGGGTACAGGATACCCATTACATTGCATGTAGACCCAAAGGATATTAAAACCCAATACATGGATTGAATACCCATGATTTTGGGTCAAAGTCCCCTCGATGAATAGTAACGTTGCAGTACCTGTGCTGCTACAGTGTCTGGTATAGTACCGTCATCACTATAGTTCATGGTACATTGTCTGTCACCACTATAGTGTCGTTGGTGCTACAATTTCGCTCCTACTACGGTTCTTCTACAGTATCCTAAGTCTAATGGGTTTTGAACCCTCAATCATGATATAGTATTACGAGGTACTTACCATTAAACTAAACCCCAACTACAATACACACATATATATTTGTTTAGGTGTGTGTATATATATATATATATTCATACATTTTTGTAAGGTAATTAAAATGGTTGTATGTTTTTTTAAATAAAATGAATAATAACTATTTCCACATAGTTTATATGTTTAAAGATATATTTTACATGTAAATATGTTTAAATATTAATTCATACATTCAGTTTTTTATATGCAAATATATACAAATATGTATATATATATATGTATATAATATCTGATTTTTTTTTAAAGCAAAAAAAAAACATGGCGGTTTGAAGGAGATGAACGGTGGAGCCCGATGGTCTAAATGCAGGGAGGAGGGAATTGGCGGCCGTAGGACTCTCCGTTGACGTTGAGGCAGGTGGCATGAGCCGGCCCCGCCTCCGGCCCCACGTACCGCAGCCGGATGCCCTCCGTCCGAACACCTCGGCATGGCTGCACCGGGCTGCACCGCAGGAACACCGCCGCCTTCGTCCTCGATGTCCCCCATATGTTCTTGAACATCACGTCCCTTATCTGAACTTGCGTCGCCGTTGCTTCTTTGCACGGCGGGTCGGGGCAGTAGTCCTGGTCGATGATGATGGGGTTGGCCACGCCCCGCATCTCCAGGTCCTCAAACACCAGCCCCACGGCGGCCGGTCCGCTCTCCGCCGCCGCCCACGTCTTGATCCGCACCCCATTGTCCGTCCCCAAGAAGGTGCACCGCCGCACAACCACCCCCCGCACGTCCGCTTCCCCGGGGTACCGCCCCAGGCTGCCCACGCTGATGCCGTGCCCCGGCCCGCACACCACCCCCGTCACGCTGATCGCTTCGCTCCCCCCCAGCAGGCTCACGCAGTCGTCGCCCGTCCCGATGGCCATGTCCGACAGCGCCACCCGGACGGATTGCCCGATCCGGACTCCGTCCGTGTTGGGGCTCGCTGCGGAGGCCACGATCCGGACCCGGTTGAAGGTCACGTCGGTGCACCCGAAGAGGCTGAAGTGGGTGTTCTTGCTGTCCAGTGACGTCACGTGGTGGACTCGGGAGGAGGTGACGAAGTCGAGGGTGACGGACACCGGGAGCGTCGGGCAGATGAAGCGGCCGCTGTAGCCGCTGGCGCAGACGCTGCGGAACCAGGGGATGTCGGCGCGGCCGTCGAACACGCCGCCGCCGCTGAGGGTGAAGCCGTGCAGGTACTCGAAGCTGATCCACCGGGGGCCCCGAACGAGGGCGGGGTGCGCCCGGAGTTCGCCCCGGAGGAAGAAGCTAATCGGCCCCCGGCAGGGGCCCCGGAAGGTGATGGGGCCCACCACGAAGGTGCCGTGTGGCACCAGCACCTGGCTCCTCCCCGGCCACTCGCATGCTGCCTCCCACGCTCTCATGATGGCCTGAGTATTGTCTTTCAAAGGGCCCGAGGAGGCTCCATAGTGAACGACATTGAAGACCATGCGGTTTGTTCGCCGTTGTGATTCAACACCCACACACATCAATAACAACCAAATAATCGCCGAACATGCCCCTCCCAAACCCATTTTGATGACCACCATCCCCAATGATATAATCCTTGGATTGTTTGTGGGTTTTGAGTATGCATCTCCCCATATATATATATATATACATCGATGCATTTATAGATGTGCATTTATGGTCTTTATTTATTGTGAGAACGAAAAGGTAAACACAAATTTTCATATTTTAAGAGTCATTAATGAGTTGGAGGAGGACAAATGTAATAAAAATTAACATTTTAAATCAAAAATAGTTTTTTTTCTTGGAATATTCAATTCACCATAGAATCTGCCACGATAATCAATGTTGCCCTTTATCACCTAGCTAAAAGCACCAATAAAGATAACCCGTTATCAATGCTAAAAACCGCTAAAAAATGTATCTACTTTATCAGCGTTTTTTTAGTGCTAATAAAAGATAATCTTTATTAGAGATTATGACAAAAAAATATATTTTATATAAAAAATATATCATTAAAAAGCATATATTAATATATAAATATATTATATTGACAGATATATAATCTATTTTATTAAATATAATTTATATATGAATAAATATACATTTACCAAACTCATTTCTATCAATCAAACAAACAATATGTTTATCAATTGTATGTTACCCAAAAAAAAATTATTTGTGTGTCTATGCGCCGTACCTGGGTATTGTCTTTCAAAGGCCTCAAGGAGGCGCCATAGTGAATGACATTGAAGACCGTGCGGTTTGTTCTCCGTTGTGATTCAATACCCACACACATCAATAATAACCAAATAATTGTAGAACTTGCCCCTCCCAAACCCATTTTGATGTCCACCGTCCCCAATGATACAATCCCTGGATTGTTTATCTATATATGTATATATTTAATAATAAATAACACTAAAATATGAAAAATGATAGAATTTCAAAATCATAATATTTATATGAATGCAAGCCCCGTGAATAAATTCAATTTCCACTAAAAATAGACGTTAAACGAAGTTAAAAATCCATCGAATATTCAAAAATCAATGTATCCCAATTAAAAACCCACTTATGATGACCATCCAAGACTTTTTTTATCTCGAAAAAACAGTGATTGGGTCCTCAACATTAGCACAACATGTATTTCTTTGTAGACTTTGATTTAACATCTCGTGGTGCCCAATCAAACATCAAAATAGAAAATTATGGTCATTTGAAGTTGAAATCTCGTTTTCAACTTGTCTGAAGAGATTGATTAATTGATTAATTTTTTTATATCACCAAAATGATATTAAATGTATATTATTCCATGCTACTTAGTCAATTTTAATTAATATCAATCTTTACTTATTTTTTCACTAAATATGTTACATTTTAAATGCAAATACATATTTAGTATTATATAAATTATATTTAATAAAATATATTATATCTATATCAATATAAATATATGAGTTTTTTATGATGTTTTTGTCAGCGCTAAAAACAAGTGTTTTATATCGATAAAATGCACACATTTATCTAAAGCTAGGAAAAATAGTAATAAAAGATACAAATGACAAAGGGTATCCATTTATGTACCAACATTTTTTTATCAATGATAAAAGTTATCATTATAATCGTTTTTAGACAACTGTGTTAAAATTACATTTTTTATCAATTTTGTTTTAGCTCATAAAATGGTACCACTGAATATTGTTGATTATGTAGTAAAGTACACAGTGGAATTATTAGTAACTTTTATTGTCTATCCATTAAAATATAAAATAATAAAATAACAATAATGAAACTAATTGATTAGTGCATTTATTATTTGAATTCATTTAAAAATTAATTAATTATCCAAACTTGAATGATTTTTTCACGCCATTTATTAATTTAACATTAACCATAATCAAAATTTAATAAATATATTTTATAACTTTATTATTATTTCAAAATATAAAATAACGAATTAATAATATTTAAATACAAATTATTATTATCATTATCTTAATAATAATATTTTATAATTTTATTATGACATCCTTTTCTCTTATTTAGTTGTGTCTGTCGCCCCATATATTAATTATTATCCAAGCTGTCTTCCTCCCGTTTCCTTTTCACCCAGCTCAGCTCCGACATCTTAATAATTTATTCATTTTTTTATTTATTAAAAAAGTATATAAATCCTTCATGATGGGCATGGGAGAAAGTTTTGGCGTCGATTCCATGTCTGTACGAAAAACAATTTAATAATAAAATCATAAAAATATAAATATATCATAAATGCGTAAATTGCAAAAGAAACTACGTCACGTAATTATATATATATTTTTTTCAAGTTCATTTCAAATATTATTATTATATTTAGAAATCATCCGCATTTTTGTGTGTGTATTATTCAAGGCTAGTACATATATACATATTTGTTAATAACTAGTTCATGAGTACTTTATTTTTATGTGAATTTTATTGAAAACATGATCAATTTCATCTTTGATTTTTGCCATGACTTATTTTTTCAGAATATTCAATGAACATTCATCAACTTTTGAGTTTTGAAGGAAAAAACCATAAATTGAGGCATCATTAGAGCAAAAGGAAGAAGAGAATTTGACAATAAAAATGAACTCCAAGTACATTTTTTTGGGTATACATCGTGTACTTTTTTTTTGTATATATGACGTGTAGTTTTCAAAAAATGCATGAGTAACAAGACCACATGACAACTTATACATCTACATGTTGTGTACCTATGTTATCGGTGGATACGAAGTCGTTTCCCACATATTACTTGTGTTTGGAGGATGATGGTGTATACTACACACCATGTACTCCCTTCATTGGTGATTTACATATCATGTACATTAACCTCATCAATCGAAGATGTCGTGACCCCCTCCCCACAAAGATACCACAATGGGGGGAGAGAGTTGGTGAATGCCCGAGCTCCGCCTCCAGTAAGCCTCGAGTTGACAACTAATACTGAGGTTATAGTAAACATTCAAATGAGAGACATTATCCTTTAAAGGAAACATACATAAGAGAGATGTAAGAAGTATACAACAACCAACACCTTCCCAGACATATATATAAAAGAAACCCAAGTGCAAACATGCAATGTCATGTAATGCTAAACAACTAAAAGTAAACTACAAGTATCAAAAAGGTAAAGACAACATCGACCACGAAATCCAAACAACTTCTGCTAAACCGCGAGCTAGTAATATCCAATCCGATCTCCAACTTGCACCAATTGAGCTAAAAAACAGTTAATATACGTAGGGTGAGTATAACAGTATACTCAGTAGGATCCTACCCAGAGACTCGTGCAAAAGATAAAGAAAGCATGCTAAAATACAGTAACAACAACGAAACTAACTCGTCACATAAACATGTATACTAAGTTCCCAACCCCACCATGACTAACTCAAACAAAGTGACACATACAAGAGAACATTTAAAATAATAATAAAACATCAAGGGTACCCCTCTCCCACTTCCCCACTGGTTTGCCGCTTTGTCCCAACATCGCACGTCATGAGCATCTCTCTCCAAAAGTAAACCATCCCAAAAACACCTGGGCTGGGCCTCACAACATGCACCTTATGCATCACATAACCACACCATCCCATATCACAAACCAAATAGTAACCAGGTAGTTTCTGGGAGCTACCACAACCCGTATAACGTATACCAAACATCAGATATTATACCTCAAACCATTACAACCCATACACCGAGCAAGTACCTTAAACCATCACATCATATACACGTCATACCTATAATAATCCTTTGGATACTATATCCGGTAATACATATGTATGAAATAACCACAAGCCATCACAACCCTCTACACACATATATGAGAAAATTAACTGTTGTGCATACCAGCACAAGTAACTACCAAGAGAAGAGAGTGGAGCCAAAGGGGGTAGTCAGTCATTCATCCTCCCACCAGGATGTTGAGGAAAACACCCGCCCAAAGTCCACTGGGTATTAGTTTCTCAATCGACATGGGTGAGACAACGTATGAAATCACATAATATACACAATATAATATAGCTCACAACCACATTATGTGCATAATCTAATCTTAGGCACAACTGCAACTAACGTCGCTCGGACTCCCATCTGTCACTGCTAATACCAGATATCTTATAAGCACACAAGCATGTAAAAGATCTACATTAAATTCATTCTTCACTTTTAAGTATTTCCTTCCATTAATTAATTCACTAGCCATCAATTAACCATTTACATTAATCCACGTTATATTACATTAATTATTAGAGTAAAGCTCATGCCTTCCAGGCATAATCCAACCAAGTCCATGGTTTATCAAGATCGACATCTTTAAGCATTTGCATTCCATCACCAACCAACCCTGCGGGTTAAACATTTATTTAATTCATTATTAGAACCATTCCATATCCAGGTACTCTAGGAAAACCACCCTAAGCCACCACTAGGTGAAAACATGCAATCAAGCACCTCCAGCTGCCTCAAGCAGTGGGGAAAGGAAGAATGCAAATAAAGCAAACAACTCAGCCAACGACCATTAAACATATCCAAGCGAGCATACGAGCTCTCAACACCACATCAACGGGTAAGCCTAGCTTTAACCCATTCCATCACCTCTGGTTCCATCCCCGACACCCACATGCATATACTGATGCATCTCGCCATCACAGACATCAATTACTACCACACCAACCGTCATCCATCCCAGGCTTAGCCATACCAGACTCACAACACATTTGGGCCTCCCCACCCCATATCACACATCATCCCTCCAGGCTCAGTCATACCATTCTCACAACACAAGGCTCGTATCCAGAGCACACCATAAGCAATAGGAACAAACAAGCAGGCAACATGGCAACTTGACCCTCAAAACAAGGCATTCACCTTTCTCATGCAAACAAGCTCTCGCAACTCCAAAATAAGGCACTTGGCATTCTCAAGAAAACAAGATATTCATGCCTTAAAAAAAGAGATTATCTTTATCACACAACCAGTTCTTATTCCATTTTTAATTAACCGATTCATTTATTAATAGGTTCCAACTATGAGCAACCTAAGGCATCCAACTTTAACAAGCTATCACAAATTAATTAAACAATTAATTTAACATGCTTCCAAGAATATATTCCAGGTTCGGAAAACTCGGGAATTTTAAATCATCAACATGCCTTTATTATTTTATCAATAAGCATTATCATGCTTCAAGTTTATTAACCAATTCAATTAAACATGCATACTTTCATAAATTTGATTATCATCATATTACAACAACAACCAGATTCATTAAACATGCCTCATTAATCTTTATCCAATTAATTATCAATCAATTCTGACTCTATGTTCTTTACCAATTTTTACATGCTATTCCAAGCATAAACAAACATGCTATCAATCAAGGCATAAATAACACACTATCTAGCAAATCATGAGGTAAATCGTTATCATGGCACAACACAACAACATCCCCACCATGTGATCGCAACCAATTCTTTAATCCGATTCAATAATTATTAGGTTAATTTCATTTCCATCAAAAGGGCTAAAACATGATCAGTTTAAGATTGCATGTAAATAAAAGAGAAGCAACAAACCCCCTATGCCAAAATCCATCAATGTTCTTCGCATGAGGACAAACCACGTCGCGGATCTCCGATCACCTCTCCCGCAAGAACTGCATCCATCTGAGGACACCACGACACAACTGCACCAACAACTAACAAGAAAACCCCATTAGAAATATGGGTGATCAAACTACATAGCATGGCGAGAAGAAACGAGATCAAATTGGGATAAATCACTAGAAAGCGAAGGAAGAACACACCTTGGATCGCCATGGATCGAAGATAGAATCCCAAGGATCGATCCCCGTCGAAGGAATCTCCAAAATGTCGATGGGGGAAGCTACTGGTTGCTTGAGACGAGAGGAAGCGCTGTAGGCATAGGGTTTGTAAAAAACTCGAGCCGATGAAACATCTTAAAACGTACAACATTGGAGATTTACACGACGTGTAATCCCCTTTCAAATCATGTAATCCTCAGTGTTCGGTTCTATTAAAAAACACGTCGCCTTTTTATTATTTAACCCCAAACAATTACATGTCATGAACCATCCCTACATAATTCATGAATCTCGATTACACGACGTGTAATCTTCCTGCTTCTAGAATTTTACAGTCAAACCCCTCCAGACCACTTATAAGCCTCCTTCAAGATCCATGATCCTTGGAAAGACATAAAGGGTTGGACCACATAAATCTAGACCCTTTCATCATAAACATCCCAAACAATTCTCTTCCTCAAGAATACAAACCAAACCCAAAGAGGAAACACAAAGGGGTCTTTTGAACCCCATGAGATACCTCTCAAAGGTCTCACCACTATAGGAGTTCAAACACCTCACTTAGAGGGAAATAACACAAAACCATACAACAACAACAACCATATCCTAAACACCCTCCCAGGGGAGATACCTCTCAAATGAGAGCAAAGCCACAACAAGCAACATGAGAAAACCATCTCATAACTAGAAATGCCAACATCCACAAAATAAAAGTGTTACAAGAGAAGAGATAGACATCAAACAACTCAGGGTACTGAGTGCACATCTATGAATCACATTCCTAGGTACTCTCCTCCACACCACTATAACACCAAAAGATACAAACCAAGGGAATAATGTGCCCACACAACACCTTCTCCTAGCAGCCCCGGACCTCCACAGGATGCTCCTAGAAGGTTGCATCGTCTTCAACATCAATCTCACCCCAATTGATGACATGAAAGTCATCATAAAGATAATGATGGAGCTGCAACATGTGAAAAACATTGTGTATCCTTCTCATCTATGGTGGGGGGGAGTGCTATCTGATACATCACAACTCTAACACGAGCCAACACCTTGAAAGGCCCAACAAACCAGGGAGAAATATTACTCCCACAACCAAACCTTTGATGCCCAAGATGAGGATTCACCTTCAGGAACACATGATCTCCCACGTCAAACTCTAGAGGTCTCCTCCTATGATCGACATAAGAATTATGACGATCTTGCACTGCCTTCATCCTCCCACAAATTAACCAAACCCTTTGTGTTGTATTCTCCACCAGTTCTGACCCAAAAAATTGCTGCCTCTCTGACCCTAGTCTAGCACAATAGTGAACAAAAATGGTGGCCATAAAATGCTTCAAATGACGCCATACCAATGGTGGAGTGGAAACTATTATTGCAAGCAGACTCAACCAAGGGTAGGTGACTCACCTGTAGACCTCCAAAATCCTGGACATAAGAACACAACATTTATTCAATTGTCTGGATGGTCCGCTCTGTATGACCATCCATCTACATATGAAAAGTAGTGCTAAGGCATAACTGAGAACCAAAAGAATTTTGGATACCTCTCCACATCCTGGAGGTAAAATGAGAATCTTGATTAGAAATGATTGTCCTCAGGACTCTATGGAGTCACATCACCTCCTCTAGATATTTCCTTGATAAAACCTCCACTGATCTTGACTCCCTGATCACTATAAAGTGGGATTATTTCATCAAATAATCCATCATCACCCATATAGCATCATGGCCTCCCTGAGCTTAAGGTAACCGGTAATGAAGTCCATCAAGATATCCTCCCACTTCCATCAGGGAACATCTAATGGCCGGAGCAAACCAGTAAGAACACGATGTTCGACCTTTACCATATGGAAGACTAAATATCGAGAAACAAACTTCACAACTACACACTTCAACCTAGGCTACCAAAAATAACATCTCAAAGCTTGGTGCATCTTTATCACACCGGGATGTACCACCAAAGGTGAACTATGGAACTCATGGAGAACCATATCACACAACGCCAAAGGAACAAAAAACCTTCCCTAGAACAAAACCTAGTGTTGTACATCCTCAGAACAACCATCAGAGGCATCACCAAAAACAACTCAGTCTCTCCAGACCTCCACTTCATAATCCCCCAGCTAGGAATCGTTCACATGCTGCACCAAAGATGACTGCACTGTCATATGGAAAATTCAAACTCTTCTCCAACCTATCCCATATATATATGCATCGCTGAGAGTTCCTCCACCACTCTCCAGAAATCCTCAGACTCACGCACGACATCACTACGTGACTTCCTGCTCAGTGCATCAGCTACAACATTCCCCTTACTTGACATATTTGAAATTTCTAAGTCATAATCCTGTAAGAATCCCATCCACCAAAGTTGATGCAAGTTCAAGTTATGCTGGAAGAATACATACCTCATGATTTTATGGTTAATAAAAACCAAAAAACATTCACCGATGAGGTAATGTCACCATAATTTCAAAGAAAACACCACTGCCGCCAACTCAAGCTCATGGGTGGAATAATTATACTCATGGGAATTTAACTCTCTAGACCCATAAGAAAAAACCAATCTCTACTGTATCAGAACACAACCTAAGACCAGATGCAAAACATCATAGAAAACCTCAAACTGAACTCCCACAAATGGAAAATAAATAACCGGAGCACCAAACAACTTCTCCTTCAGGTACTCAAAAGATGTCTGACACTGTTTAATCCATAAGAATGCCTAATCCTTTTTGGTTAAAGATGTTAGAGGATTCAAAACCTGATAGAAATCAGTTATGTACCTCCTATAATAGCCTGCAAGACCAGGGAAAATCTGCACCTTCACTACTATCTTGGGTGGTTCCCAAGACACAACCACCTATATCTTCAAAGTATTCACAACTACTCCCTAATAGGATACCACATTACCTAAGAAACAGACTTCACGAGCCCAAAAATCACACTTCTATAACTTCCCAAACAACTTCTCACGATGAAGAACTCCCAAAACGACATACAGATTCTCTGTATTCTCTTTCTCATACGTTGAGTGCACAAGGATGTCGTTGATGTAAACCACCATTAAATTATCCAAGAACTCTTTGAAAACTATGTTCATCAATCCCATGAACACATTTGGAGCATTTTTTACACCGAATGACATCACAACAAACTCGTAATGCCTGTGAAAAAAACATAAGACAATCTTCTGAATATCCTCATCCTTCACCCACATCTGATGATATCTAGACCACAAATTGATCTTTGAGAACTAACTTTATCCCTTCAATTGATTGAATAAATCATTAATTTGTGGAAGAGGATAAAAGTTCTTCACCATCACTTGGTTTAAGTGACAATAATATATACAAAGCTGTAAACTACCATCGATCTTCTTCATGAAAAAAATTGGTGCACCCCAAGGTGACACAATAATCTGAACAAAAACTTGTTGCAATAGACCATCGAGATATACTCACAGCTCTCACAACATAAAAGGCACCATACTATATGGAGACATTGAGATAAGAGACATGACTGGATGTAGATCGATCCCAAACTCGATATCCCATCGAGGGGGTAATGATATAACCTCCTCTGGGAAGACATCAAGGTACTCTTCCAAAACCCTAAGAAACACCGATTATTGAACCTCCGACAAGCTCAACATTAGCTCAAATATCAAATATGAGAAGGAAAAAACATGATTATGACCTATTTGTGGGTCATGATCACCAAAAAACATTGTTATCTCTCCATCAGCATCATATAACACAACCTTCCTCCTAAATAAATCCATGATATCCTTCACCAAATAAAACCAGTCTATGCTAAGGAAGATGTTATATGGATTTATTCGTAAACATATGAAATATCCCCAATAGTGGTGCTTCCCCAACACCAACTCACAGTATTTACATACTTCATTCAAGTTAGCTTGACCTCCAACTAGAATAGTAAGTACAAAGGGCACTGGAAGCCTTTCTACCTCAAGTCCCAAAGCATGGACGAGAGTAGAAAATACAATAGATTTTGTTTCTCATGAATTAAAAAAAATCATACACCGAAGTATAAAATAAGAAAAGGTTACTTGAAACGGTATTTGGCTCGCCTGACGCTGGAAACACTAAAGCATAAAGCTGACCGCGACTTACTCCATGGCCTCTCTGACCCTATAAATGACCACCAACATGGTCGTGATCTACTCTCTGAGGATGAGGAGTGTCTTGGGGTTGTCCTCTACTTACCCCATATCTTCTCTACTAATACCAAAATGAACCACCCTAATGCTACTGACTCGACTGAAACTGCCTCAATGAAGGAACCTAAAGTGGAACAACTGAAATATGCTGACTGCTCAGAAAGGTTGGGTACTACCGATGTTGATGACCTCAGCCTATAGAAGAAAAAAATGCATCTAATCCCTTGGAATAGGTCTAATATTCATTTCCCCCAAATAAATGAGACAATGAGGGTTGGGAACTACCCCTGGATGACTGGAAACTCTTTTGTCCTGATAGTTGGGAACCCTAGAACACAACTTTGCTTCACGAGGAACCTTGAAGACTCCCCTCTCATGATGACTTAGTTCTAGCTAGCATCCTCTCTATAACCTCTACTCTCTCTAGCACATTGGGACACATCTTCATCATAAACATGGTGACCTGGCGCTGAATCTCTAGATGTAAGGCATCCTCAAAATGCCTTTCCCTGGCCTCCTCATCCATCAATAGGTCTAAAACTTATCACATAAGGGTTCTGAAATGAATCCCGAACTCTCGCACATTGGAGCTTCCCTACTGAAGGGTAAGAAGCACCTAGTGAATGGTCACCTTCATGGTTGAAGAAAGAAAATTGGAACTAAACTATTATTAGAACATCTCCCATGAGACTACCAACTCCTCATGATACCCAAGGAACAAGAACCACCACTTTCTCACTGCTCCATGCAACATCGTCACAACTAATGAAACCTAGTGCTCTTGCTGAGCACGGATCGAACTGAAGTCTATCTCAACTTCCCCCAACTATTATTTCATTAATGAATCTGAAATGGATCCCTCATACTTCTATAGACTCTAGAAATGAATCTCTCAGAGTGTACTCCTATAAGTTTCATCACCGTCGACCTCTACTCTATGGCGATCTTCTGGCACATCTTGTTAAACATCTTCGGCACGAACTTGACAAGGATGTCAACTTGAAGCCATACCTGCAAAAAGAAAAACTATTAGAGCTCCTAAACCTGAAATATGTAATACTTAACATTGATTAATTAATTAATTAATTATCTTGTTAAGGTTTTAACCTATCCCAAGGTCTACCCATTTCAAACACATGAGCAAAGAAGAATGACACATGATCCTTTCCCAGGTCTCTAACCTACAACTAGTATCACCTCATTTTGTAGGATTAGTAAACTTAAAGGTCTATGCATCATATCACAGGGGATATAAATACCTATGTCTCAGTCGGTATCCTGTGTTTACATCACTTACTAAACTTAGCTGACACCGTTTCCCTACCAACCCATGCAACCTCACCTGTGTCTAACACTGAACTCCATCCTATCCCTTGAACCCGAACCTTTGATACCACTCTATCATGAACCCTACCCACAAAGATACCAAAATGAGGGGAGAGAGTTGGTGACTTCCTGAGTCCTACCTCCATTAGGCCTCGGGTTGGAGACTAGCACTGAGGGTGTAGTAAAAATGAAAATGGGTGGCATTACCCTCTAAGAGAATCATACGGAAGAGAGAGATAACAAGGGTATAACAAAAAAAACTTCTCAGACATATATATAAAATAAACCCAAGTGAAAACATTAAATTTTATATAGTACTAAACAACTTAAAGGAAACTACAAGTACCAAAAAGGTAAATATGACAACGACCATGAAGCCCAAACAACTCCTATTAAACCCTAAGCTAGTAATATTCTGACTGATCTCCAAACTGCTCCAAATAACTTGAAAAAAAATTTATATACATAGGGTGAGTATAATAGTATACTCAATAATATCCTCCCCAGAGACTCTCATGCAAAAGATAAAGAAAGCATGCTAAAGCACAGTAAACAACATCAAAACTAACTCGTCACCTAAACAGGTCTACTAAGTTCCCAATATCACCATGGCTATCTCTTAACAAGTAATGCATATAAGAGAGAATATAATATAATAATTAAACATCAAGGGTACCCCACTCCCACTTCCCCACTGGTTTTCTACTCCTCCAAAATGTCAAATGTCCCGAGCATCTCTCTCTAAAAGTAAGTCATCCTGAAAACACCTTGTCTAGGCCTCAGAACATGAACCTTGTGCATCACATAACCACAACATACCATATCATGAACCAAATATAAACTGAGTAGTTTTCAGGAGTCACCAAAACCTGTATGATATATATAAAACATCGGGTATTATACCTTGATACATTACCACCTATACACCAAGAAAGTACCTTAATCCATCACCGCTTATACATGTAATACCTATAATAATCCTTTAGATACTATATCCAGTAATACACGTGCGTGAAATAATCACAATCCCCCACATCCCTCTACACACATATATAGGAAAAATAACCGTCGTGCGTACTAGCACAAGTAACTATCAAGAGAAGAGAGCGGGTCCAGAGGGGGTAGTCAGCTATCCATCCTCCCACCGGGATATTGGGGAAAACACCCTCCCAAAATCCATTGGCTGTCAGTTTCCCAACCGACATGGGTGGGGTAGCATATGAAATCACATAATATACATGATATAATATATCTCTATGAGAATAACCTAGTCTTAGACACAACTGCAGCTAATTCCACTCATACTCCCAGCTGCAACTGCTAAACTATATATCCTACAAGTACACAAGCATATAAAATAGATACGTTAAATTCATTCATTAATTTTAAGAATTTACTTCCATTAATTAATTCATTATCCATCAATTAACCATTTACATTAATCCATGTTACATTACATTAATTATCAGAGTAAATCTCATTCCCTCCAGGAATAATCCAACAAAGTCCATGGTTTTTCAAGATTAACATCTTTAAGAATTTTCATTCCATCACCAACCAACCCCATTGGTTAAAAATTTATTTAATTCATTATTAACATAATTCCATATCAAGTTAATATAGTAAAACCACCCTAATCTACCACCAGGAGAAAACATGCAACCAAGCACCTCCAATTACCTCAAGCAGTGGGGAAAGGAAGAATGAAAATAAAGCAAGTAACTTGGACAATGACCATTAAATAGATTCAAGTGAGCATACCAGATCTCAAAACTTCATCACCAGGTAATCTTAACTTTAATCCATTCCATCACCTCAAATTCCACCCCTAACACCCACAAACATATACCAATGCATCTCACCATTATAGGCATCAACTGCTGGCACATCAACCATCAGCCATCCTAGGCTCAGCCATACTAGGATCACAACACTTCTAGGCCTCCCTTCCCTATATCACACATCAACCCTCCAGGTTCATCCATACAATACTCACAACACAAGTTTTGTATCCAAATAACACCATAATTAGCAGGAAAAAACAAGTGAGCAACATGACAACTAGGCCCTCAAAACAAGACATTCAGCCTTCTCATGAAAACGAGCTCTCACAGCTCCAAAATAAGGAAATTAGCCTTCTCAAGAAAAAGAGAAACTCCTTCCCTAGAAAATACATTATATTTATCAAAAAACTGGTTCTTATTCCATCTTGAATTATCCGATTGATTTATTAATAGTGCATGGTCCTGTTTTTTTTAAACTGGATGGAATTCCAAGGGAATTTGAACTTTTACAAATACTGGATGATCCATTTTACAAACTAGGATTAAAAAATTAATTTTTATAGTTGGAACACTTCAATGTGTTGTTTTTAGACTTGGGTGAAGACCCTAGAAGTTTCTCGGGTATCCTGAGGAGTTTCAAAAGTGCTAGACTGATAAAATCAAGTTTCGAAGGATCTGTAGAGGGTGCAAGGTATGTCTGAAACCGTGTGGCCATATATAGGTGTAAAAGTGTTTGTGTGTATGGGTTTTGGATAGTTAGTAATTTTGGGAGGTACCTAAACACTATTCAATTCACAGTTGGCACACAGTTTCCAAACCGTGCGACCATCCCGTGTGGGGTGCCTCAGTGCCCAGTAAAGGGTGCATGGTTGGTGTATGGTTTGATAAACCGTGCAACCCAAACCATTCACCATTTCCCTCTTTTAAAAATGAATTTAATTAATTAAAAATAAAAAATAAAATAAAACTAACCTAACTCTCATCCCCCCCCTCCAGTATCATGTGAAACTCCTCCTTGGTCTCCTCCATCACGCGACGCACCGCCTCCCTTGGCTCCACCTCAGTTGGTTGATTTTTCCGCTCGATTTCTTCATGGTTCCTCTCCGAATATTCAAGGTAAGGCCTTCTTCTACTACTACATCCCTTGGTTGGAAAATTTTCTTATTCCCATCATCCTATTTATGTGTAGGTATCTTGGGACCCCTTTGTGCGTGTTCTGGCATCCGCCATCGAAGGAGAGGCGTATTGTTTTGATTTGGTTCACCGCTAATGATTTGGGGTAAGGTTTTACTTTATTATTAATTGTTGATCAATTTATAATTAGCTATTTCATTATTTTTGAGGTGATGTCAATTTTCCTTGGGTGCGTTGGTCCTTGCCGTGGTGTTTTTGAGTTCCTGATATTATTTGTAGAGTGTTTGACGACTCCGAGAAGGATTTCAATCATATACATAGGTATGTATATATATATATATTCCTTGAATATATTCCCTCATGGATATGGAAATATTCACTTTGGATTAAGGGGTATATATATAGGAATGTATGTGCATGCAAGTATAGAGTGTTCGTTGCCGTCGTCAAAGTCATCAAGTGCCAAGTGTTCAGCCACATGACATAGGATCCCTATCCTTGACACTTTAAATTTAAGAATGATTAGTGTTTCTTTAAATAAGTTGAATTATGATTTCCTTTGGTAAATTGAATAGTGAACCATGAATGAGGTGCTTAGTTGTGATAAATGATTTGTTTGATAAAAAAGTCATGTTTTTATAATAAAACCCCTCTAACAAAAGTGAACTATCTTCTAAAGATGAAAAGTAATGATTAGTTATATTAAATGATGATTTTACATACTTCTTGGATGTTCTCTATGATTGAGTGATATTTTTGGTATGAGTCATGATAGCATATAACCTATCCTGTTATGTTTAAAAGGAATTTTTTAAATGAATTTATGTGTAAATAAATTGATGGATTGAATTACAATATGAAAAAATTGTAATTTAATGAATTAATGGGAAGGGAGGAAATGACCATGACCCTTGACCCTTATTACTTCATTGCTTGATTAAGCATGTATTGCCTTTTTATTACTATTCCCATGTGAGATAGATAATACTATTCCATGTACTAGTTTATTTAAGCTTGGGAAGCATGTTATAAAGTTTTTCCCATGTGATTTGATTGACGTTAATGCCATGTAATGGGTTGTTTATGCAAGTTATTCTTTATATATAGAAATGAACATGTGAGTAATTTTGATCCAATCTTATTTAGCTTGCCTCATGCCTTTAGCCACCCCTTAGGTGAGGTTTAAAATGAGATGTCACTGGTTCAACCATGACATGTATAAATGAATTGTTTAAATGATATTGTGATTGAATTTTTATAATCCATGGGTGATACATGGATTAAAATGAAGAATTCCATGTACGGACTCATTGAGGCTTGACTTTTATTCCTGGGTGATACTTGGTTTCCAAGGACAGACTCATAGGGGCTTCTGACTGTTATATGTTGAGTGAAACTTGGATTCATAATGGATTGCCAAGGACAAACTCAAGGGAATTTATTATTATTCCATGGGTGATACTTGGGATTCCTCAGTGGACCGCCAAGGAAGGACTCGGGTGGGTGAGACATTATACCACACCTAGAGCGATACTGGGTTCTTGAGAGGTTCACGAGGGATGGACTTATAGGGTGTTGGTTGATATTATATCTGGAGTGATACCTAGATTCCAACATAGGAATTCCTTGGATGGGCTCAAGTTCTAAATTGAATAATGAATGAAATGAATCACATGACACGATTGCCAAACCAAAGAACATGCTTGGATTTAGTATTGTTTATATTTTATAAATGGATTGGTTAGGTATATTTGACTACATATTTAAGGGGGATGCTGGGCTACACATTGGGTATCAAGAATTATTAATTAATGATTTGTATCATATTTTGAACTCGTTATAATGGAACAAGAATGGCTGTTAAATCAGAGACTCATTACTTAAATCAATTGAATAAATGTATTTGGGTATTAATGGGTTCATGGACTTTATAATAAGTTTACTTTCAAGTACTTCCTTACTTATCATATATTTTACATACACTATTTAATAAATATTCACGGATTGGTTTGGGCTAGACACCGTGGGTGCCAGACTACTGATATTTATTATCTCACACCCTTCTCAGGCCGCCATTTCACTAGGGTAACTAAGTAGACCTTATATTTGTAGGACCTAGGACCTTTCTTGTTATTGTATTCTTGTACCCAAGAGTTAGGAGCACATGACCAAGCTAGAGCTTGGGATTCTCGTGGAGATCACCCTTGGGGATTTTATTTTATTTATTTATTTATGTACTTCCCTATATTTTGTAGCATGCTGTATGTTTATTTTTTCATTTATGTATCATCAATTTTACATTCATGCTTTGTATAAACTGTAATTGTCCAATTTAATTCATTTTTTATATTATTCTTCTGTTGGTTTTCCTTCTTTTATTTAATACTTTCATTGTTGTATGTTGTTTCATATTTAATGTGCCACTATGTTACTCTGATAAGAGGGTATAGTCTCCCCACTATCTTCTCCTAAGACCCTCGTTTCTAGTTGACAACCTCTAGCGTACTGGGAGACGCGCTTGAGGCTATGTGACCCACTGGTCTGGCTACCAGTTTAGTGGTATGTTGGGCCAAGATGTTACAAAGTGGCATCAAAGGTTATTTTTACTTTTATATTACTATTTTGGGACGGTAGATAGGAGACGAGTAATGTGTCAGTTCTTGGTAAATATCCATTTTTGGGGCTGATCACCCCACCCATGGGGAAATGGAAAAGTGAACAGGGATGAGAATTGTTGTTTATACTGTTCAATGTTACAGTTTATATGATTTTCCATAGAGTGATTGGTTTACTTTTAACTACTTAGTGATTTATAAAATTATTTAATTTTACCCTTGTACTAGTATGGCAAGGATGAAGCATCACATGCATCATATTAGAAACATAGAAAAAATTCACATTCCATGAATATGCCATGCCATGTAGTTTCATTAGTAGGTTGCCTGCTAAGTCTTATTATGTGCCTTGAGTAATTCCATTCTTAGTTTTTAACCTATTTAGGTAATTTTTAGCATGCCTGTTTAAATAATATGCTTGGGTGTTTAATTAGAATGTTGATCTGCTACCATGATTATGTTTCATGTTTTTCTATTTATTTAGCATGCCATGTTTATATGCCATGCTTCTACGTTTTTCAGTATGTTTGGATGTGTTCATTTCTTGTGATATCATGCTAGTTTTAATTTGTATATATGAAAATGGTTTCATGGGCTGAAATTTGTTGGTTGTAGTTTAAGTAGGATCCGATTTTCAATTGTAAGGTGTATGGGTGCCTTATAATTGGAAAAAAGGTAACCCGTGTACTTGAACCATTTTTGATATTTATACACACACCTGGGATATTGTTAAAAATTGTGAAGGATGATAAAGTTCAAATGTTAAAGTTGAATGATTTCAATCCAAATTCCAACCTTAAGGTGTATGGGCACTTTATAGGTCGGTAGATGGCCACACATACAATTGAGCCATTATATAACCATGATATTTTTGGAGATGGTTATAAATATGAAAGATGTTAATTTTTGAACTTAAATGGATCAGTTAACTTTAAAAATGCTCAACTGGACCCAAGTAGGTTAGTTGGGCATGTTTTTATGATATTAACCATTACAGTGTTTATGATTTCTATAGGTAAACAACTATTATTGGGTTTCTTTTTGAAGAACCCATGATAGTTTAATGGGACCCTTATAGGTCACCTTTTTAATTAAAAGGGATTTATATGGTAAATTTCTTAATTATGAAAAAATTTCAATGAGTGTTAAATGTTTAAAAAGGAAGTTTGATAAGACTTTACTATTCTTTCCTCGAGCTATTAGCTAAATTAAATACAAAGTGCCTTATTTATTAAAAGGGCAACTTGAGGTTTTGTTTTAAATTCATTAAAATGTTTAAGTGAATTAATGAAGTGACCTTAAAAAAGGAACCTATAGTTGTTTTCTTTGTTTAAACCCTCGTGTAAGGGTAGTTTAAACGTTTCTTGTGATATTCCTTGGAACAGATACATGAGCATTTATCCATAGGATGATTCATTTTAGAAATTGATTAAATAAAAGGCTCTTGATCCTAGTGAAATCTGTTTTATGTGACCTAGTGATAGGTTCAATGCTTATTCTTTATAAGGGGATAACCCATGGTAGGTATCACCCTTAGAGCTTGAAATGACTTTCTAATACTGTGAGTCTTCTGATGTTTGGTGCTGTTTTACCTTATAAGATGCTTAAATATTAAACGATAACCTTGTTCGGATGGGTGATCACTGCTTGTGTGACCCTTATTACGGGTGTGAGAATCAAGTGATGCTTAGTTTCAATAGTTTAGACATGCCTCAGGCATGGTTATCTACTTAGTTCATGTGAACCTCTCTTTTTTACTCAGTGATGTATGATTCAATACATCATCATCCGAGTTAATGGTTGTATGAGATGATATTATTTTGATCTAGTTTCTGCATGATCCATATGATACTTGATTGTATTGGGAAGACGACCCATGTGTAGTACTTAGGATGTATCGTTGTCTCTTTTAAACTCAAGGTAGTATGTGTTGGTATATGTGGTACCCATCAAGTGTAAAATGATGTAATGAATTGGTTGAGTTTGGTATGATCATTGAGCCTTGTATTTCTGAGTACGTTCTTAGGTTAGATCTAGATTAGAGTGACCGGGGTGTTAAGGAAACAAGTTTTTCCCATTACCCGGGAGGACTATCTAGGACTCAGGTGTTTTGACACACTGATCGGTTTGATTTTAGCTTTTGTGCCAAATGATTTGACATGGTGATTGTGGTTTGTGGAACATCACATGTGTGTTTAATGAAAATATGATCTAGTGTGCCTGTGAGTGTCTAGTCTATCCATCCCTTCTTTAAATGACTAGAACACTCCTAAGGTAGGGAGCGTCACATCAGTTCTGTTAAATGTTTCCTTTCAGGTAAAAGGAACATAGTTAAGAAATACCATTAAATGGTTACTTTTATTTTTTGAATTCCTTTGAGGCTTATAAGCTTTGAATCAGGTCGATGCTTTCTCAGAAGCATGATATTGATGAGGTTTGATGTGTGAAAAACCCTTTAAAAACTCCGTTAATCTTGGGAAGGTTTTGGTGGTAATGTTTGAAAGATCATAAATACCTTGGGTGGTATAGGCATCATGGTTCAGTTGATGATGCATCGCCAGGTGAATCCGATCTTATTCTTAAAGTAGTCGACTGGTAGTGGTTTAATTTTTTCTATTTGGCATACTATTAGTGTACTCTTCTGAAAGAGACAAGAATGTACCCTATCTTGATGTCGTCTTGGATTCACTAAGAGAGTTTCGGTCTTATTCCATGATAATGTTTAAAAGATGCAGGGATGTTTTGAGATCTCTTTCTGTGTTGTAAGATGGATGCATTGATTTTGATGAGGCTTAGTTAGTTCTGAGTGATACTTGTATTCTTGCGTTGGAATTCCTTGGATGGACTCTTGGACAACTACCGCTTCCTTTAATGTGACCACCATGAGGATGATGCTCTCACCCCATTCAATGTTTTGTTGTGAACGTCTTAGATTTTTACCAACATCTCTATTTTAAATACGGAGTACAGGATACCATGAGTTAGTTCCATGGAATCCAACTTAGTGATTTTGAGGTTACCTTAGACTGGTTGTTGGACTCAGAGGTGATGTTTAAAGGGTAACAAATTTTAGTGGGCTAGATCAGGGTTACACTTTTGTCCGTGCTGAGGCACGATAGTTTGAAAATAATCATGAGATGGTTTGAGAAGTGAGTGATATTAGAAGTTAGGTACTAACTTTAGTGGATGAGTTAGTTATAAATGAAAAATGTGTTGGAAGGAGGCATTTCAATTTTTTTGAAATACACTGACTGTTTAATCCAATCTTTTGATAATAGTCATCCAAAGTGGCTATACTTGTCTTCTTCTTGATAAAAATATGCAGTCGGGTAGAAATAATTTTAAAAGAATGCTGCCAATTTAAGGTGAGTGTGTTTTATGGTCAGATATGTATTTAAATGAAATAATGCATGAAAAATTTTATTTGTTGAATGAGATTTGACTATTCCCCTTTAGTGAGGTCTCTGATATAACCTCATATGTAATCAAGTTCAATTAGATAAATAAATCACGTGAGAAGCATCTCTAGAACTCTTAGGATGTCCCCTATTAGGAAATTCCAATGGTGGAGGAGTCGTGGTTTGGAATTGGCCGTTATATGCTAAGACCCTTGCCAGAGAGCACCAATGGAATGTTGTTTAAAGATATGAATACATGATCATGTCTCTTGTTAAGTGGGCTTGGTTAAGTTCCACTTCAATGTTTCGGTTGGAAATCGACCTTTGGCTTGAGTTTTATGGCTTAAATGCCTTAGGATTGTGAAATGATTTTAGGTGCATTTGGCATTTTCAAACGCAATGCAACCGTTCAAATGAGATATCACGACCCTTATAGGTTGGGTTATGTTTTAATTGTTTCCCTAAGGATTCTCATGGATGAGAAGTTCTAAGGTAGGGAGTTTGTAAGGTTCTGTGCTTTTGAACTGGATGGAATTCCAAGGGAATTTGATCTTTTTCATTTACTAGACACTCCATTTTACAAACTAGGGTTCAGAACTTAATTTAAAGAGTTAGAACACTTAAATATATTGTTTTTGGACTTAGGTGAAGACCCAAGAAGGTTCCTAGGTGTCCTTAGAAGTTTCAGGAGCACCAGATTGAGAAAATAAAGTTTCGAAGGATTTGTAGAGAGTGCACAGTTTTTCTGAAACCATGTAGACCACAGTAGGAAACTGTGCGGCCCTATGTAGGTGGGATAGTGGCGGTGTGCATGGTTTTCTAAAATGAATGCCTAGAACACACGGTTAACAGTTTTTGGAAGTACCTAAACACTATTCACCACATGATTGGTGCATAGTTTCAAAACTGTGCAGTCATCCCATGCGGGGTGCCTCAGGTGCCTAGTAAAGGGTGCATAGTTGGTGCACAATTTAATAAACTGTGCGGCCCAAATCATATGTTGGGTCCCTATTTTAAAAATTAATTAAATTAATTAAAATTTAAAACTAAAATAAAAATAAACTAACTCTGTAACACCCCAAGATTTCATAGTACTTTAATAACTTGCACTACACGCAACACTGAGTTCAAGCGCACCACGACTTACCAAACTAGCCATTCAAAAGCGGTTATGAATAGTATTAACTGAATTTTGAACTTTATACAATCCTTATAATTTTATAATCCATATTATGAGTTTCTTAGACATAATGTAAGAACAAATTCATTTTTTTAGATAAAAGAATTATTTTTCAAAAAAATGCAATTTTACCGCCTTTTAATGGAGAACCATTTTTAAATCCAATATTTGAAACTTTTATATATTTAATTTTACAAAATAAAATTCTTCTTTAGAATTTAGACATAATAATTTACTTTCAATAAAATTTTGGTGTTTTTCTGATAACTTTCATATTTGGGTGAATAGTGAAAAATACTATATTTTAACTGAAAACAACTTTTTTAATCAAAATAATTTTTAGTGATAAATTATAAATTTTAATGGTTTATAAGTATAAATATATTATATTTTTACCATTTAATCCAATTTTTTTCATTGGAAATAATTTCACTTTGAAATTGAACATAAACAAGTATCAATCTTTTGTTAGTTATTATTTCTTAAAAACACTCTTTTTGGTTTTGAAAACGAGAATTAATTTTAAATGCAACTTATATATTTTTAAATTGGTAAAATATAATTAATTTTTGAATTCAAAATGTCAAAATTATCTTAGGGTTATTTTTTGGTATTTTTACGAAAACATACAGTTTTTGACGAATAGTGAAAAATACTAAATTTCAATTAAAAACAACTTTTTAAATCAAAATAATTTATAGTGATAAATTATAATATTGGGTGGTTTTAAAGTATAATTAGATTATATTTTTACCATTTAATCCAATGTTGGACAATGGACATAATTTCACATTTAAACTGGACATAAGCAAATGTCAATTTTTGATAGTTATTATTTCTTAAAAACACGCTTTTTGTTTTGACAATGAGAATTAATTTTAAATTAATTTCTGCCACTTCTATGTTTTGAATTTTGAAAAATGGATTCCATATTTGGAATTATTAGGTCCAAATTATGTAAATAGGTAACTTTTTTTAGTCATTTTAAATATTTATTTTAGTAAATATTTTATTTACCATGATTAAAGAGTAAATATAATAAATAAGGGTAAAATATAATATTATAATAATATTAAATTACCCTAAATTGTGTCCTAATCCTATTTGATGATACATATACAACCATGGTCATCCTTTTACTGAATTTGGGACCCCATGGAGCCACATGGGAGTAATAATGACATTTTATATTAATTAATTTAAAGTAAAGACAAAAATGACAAAAACAAATACCTTTTAGTAAATAAATTTTTACATGGGGTTATATAAGTTATCATTTCAACTATAAGTATTATTTGGAAATCTAAAAAGATTTACTACATCATGGTACTTTTTTTTATAATTTTTGGACATCAAATAAATTAAATTATTTATGACACAATAATGATGCAATATTTACCTCATTAATAAATGATTTAAATAAATAAAATTATAAATATTAAAACAATATCGAAAACGTGTGCAAATATTATTGGATTATTTTATTTTGACCATGAGTCATATTAACTTTGTTATTAATGAATAGTTGAACTTTTGAAACCAAAATGTGGTAATAATAAAATAATTGTTTCAAACTTTTCTAAAGAGCCCCTCCTCTCCCTTATAAAAATCCCTCACTTCCTACCCATTTCTCACACTTATCAAGCCTTTGGATCATAAAAACCCTACCCAAATATCCTCACAACATCCCTCAATTCATTTTAGAGGCCTTACTTTAGTTAGAAAGACAACCTAAGGATCCCTTTTGATCAAATCAAAAGGAAGAACCTGAAGAAGAGGTAATAATTTCACCACCCTCTTTTAAGTTCTTTTCTTCTTCCACTTCCTCTTTATTTGTTGTTTCCATTCTAAAATAATAACTCCAGTATATTTTATATAATATGATTTTATTATAAATACGGTACAACCAAATTCATTATTCCATCCATCCTTTGAATGACATGTCACCATACGTGCGTACGTACGGCTTACCGTCTCCACGTCGTGGTGTAATTGTTATTCAATATATTATTATTTGGATGGGTATAATAATGATGTGTAATTGATATAAATAATAAATATAATATGATAATGATTCCGTATATATGATATAATATCCAATTATATATTATTTTAATATCAAAAGAATGATATTTTCGCTCGTGCGTACGTACGGATTACCTTCTCCACGAACGCGATGTGATTCATTCCCCATCGTATCCATTCAAGACTAATTTTCATTAAATGATTAAAAATAATGTTTAAAGACTTAATATAATCCTGAATATGAATAAGATACATCCTATCCATAACAAACATTTCTTACGTAACAAATCATATAAAGGAAAACGAACCAGTTAACACCCGAAACGACGATAATACTAAAATTTTATTAACAAAGAAATGTTAAAAGATCATATATGGTATCATATTAATGTATATTATTCTTGTATAATTTAATAACAATTAGTTCACCATTATTCAGGAGGTTAACCTACCCTCGACCAAGGAAAAGTACAAGGTAAGGGCTAATTTCACAATCTCTTTATTATCCGAGGTTGTTTTTCCGTAAGTATCTACTGAGACTTCTTTATCATCCACATCCATGTTTCTTAAAAATATATTTCAAAAAATTCTTACTATTTTATAGACTATGGGTTAAATTCATTTATACCCTTGTTTAACTCTTTATAATATATTTATTAAGGAATCTTTCTGTCGTTTTCCAAACAAGGTCCTTTATAACCTTTTCAACAAAATTAAGGTAAGAATGTATTTTTTTAACTTATACGACGGATGAGGCTATTTTCCACCATTATAACATCATCAAATCTTCCCTTACAATCTTATAATAATATTTCCAAAAATAAATGTTTTCTTTTATAATTATATGAATTTAAAATGATTTCAAAATAGAAAGAGATATTTCTCTAAAAAATATGTTTTGATTTCTTCTATGTCAACATTCTTTGATGAATTTTAAGTTTATTTGAAGTTGATTTATTATGATACAAAACTTCCATATTGTATTGAAGGTTTTGTGATATGTTTTACTGTGGATGTGTTATTTTTATAACATTCATGGTTTATGGATAAAGTATTGACATTTCGTATGCTAGTTATAATACGAATGTTTATGTTATGTTTAATCCTTTTAATATGAGGAATGCATTGAACTTAGTAAGTGACGGGTGGAGCCCACTATAGCTCCTTGATGCATTGGTAGGTCTCATGAGACAAACTAGTGTCTTGACACAAGGCCTTGACAAAATCTTATTTGTAGTCTCGGCACAAGGCCTTGACTATGTGGTTATGAAAGTCTGGCATTATGCATTCCATCATTATGAAAGTGTCTATTGATATTGCATGCGATTATTCGACTAGTAGAATATCCATGTGAGTAATTAAATGGAAATATTTTGATTTTATGTTTTCCATATTATGCTGAAGTTCAAGTTTAAAAGGATTTTGTTTTATTCTTATGCATTTCTATAAATTTTTATGCTTATTTATGAAAGTTTCCGCTATATTTTTATCCTTACTGAGCATTTGAGATCAGCCCTTTCTATGTTTTATTTTTCCCAAGATGTGAAGAAGTTAATTATGATTGACTTGTATGCTTAATCTATGAGACTTGGATGTTTCTAATGGAATAAATTAGTGTTTTATTTCTTTTCAATTTGTAAAGTTGAACTTATGTATGAATCTTGTTTCTAATAATAATAAACTGATCGGTCTTTCAGGACATGATTTCCTTGTGATCATTCCAATGTTATGTAATAATGCACCAAATATGGATAGCTGGGGTCGGGGCATTTCATTTGGTATCATGGGGAGGTTTAGTACAAACCTTGGAAACTAGATTTAGATAAATTTTGATTAGAGAACATAGCCCTAAGATAGACTTTGAGGATTAGTATAGAAGATCTTCCTAGAATTTTGGTATTGTAGAGATTTTGTGAGTTTTCTAAGAAATACATCCCTATCTAGATATGAGCAGGTAAAGGCGGCTCTGGTACAGATGTACTTAGGGGTAAAACCTGAAAACACTGCTTTGAGCTAGACTCGAATGGGAACTAGTGCACAACAACGGGCCTTGCTGCACTCTTGGTTATGACACTCCCAGGGGATATGCTTAGGATAATTCACATTTTCTTTAAAAACCATTACGAAGGGTTTATGAGTATATACTTCCTCAAAGAAAATATTTTTATGATTTTGGATTATATTCATAAACTATTCAATTTACGTTAGTTATTTTACAAGTTTGGAATTATTCATTGCATTCATAAACTGACCTAGTGTATGCCATTGTATAGAAATGATGCCCAATAGAAGGAATGTGAACTCCAACAATACGTATGATCTAAAGCGTAATAAGGATCATATCTTTCATAGTATTAAGCCAACATTTATAAGGGAAATAGTCTCCCATGTATTCTCAACATATGAAGAAATAGTGTCATGTGTTAATAAGATAAGTAAATAATTCTCTGAGTCCTATGGATTTGAAGGGAAGAAAGAGAAGAAAAGGATGGAAGATATAAAGATGGATAAAGGGAAGAGGGAAAAGAAATATTTTCTCATATGTGATAACTGTGGAAAGAATCAACTTGGTAAATACTTGAAGGGAATGAGAGTTTTTTATAAGTGTGGAGAAAAAGGACACTAAGTACGTGATTGAAAGGGTAAGAAAAATGTTTCAAATGTAAAATGATTCATCTTCAAGGCATTGGGACACCACGCGAATCAATGTCCCAACCATCAGAGTATACCACAAATGATGCTATTGGATAATAATCAAGTTATGATACTACCTCAGATGAATAGGAGTGGCTAGTGTTCTTATGTTGTTATTATAGAATTATTTCATTTAGTGTTGTATCAACAATATACTGGTTATATGAATTATAGAGATAAATAAGGATTGTACTGCAATACTATTTTATTGAGGATTTGAGATTATATGGTTCTAAGAAAATTGAATTAATAGTAAGCTACACTTTTTGGAAAATAAATGGATAAAGGAAAGGTAATCCTTAATATGGTCTTGATAATGAGGTAGTGATTTTGGAATAATAGATGATTGATTTGGATAAATTATATTGGATATTCTTGACTACCTTGAAACTGATTAATGATTTGTATATTCCATAATTATTAGAGTTCACAAAATTTTTGGATAGAAGGAGTATCTCCAGTATTCTATAAGGAATAAGGGAGCCTGAATGTAATCAATAAGGTTTTATGGTAATTCATGATGTTGCATTGTTTTAAAAGAATACATGATGAAGGTGTTCACATGTTATTACGTGGAAAAAGTATCTTCATTGTGTTTACCTTCCTTATAAATTTTGGACTTTGAGTTTGGACAGATGTATTTTGGATAATTCTAGTTTGAGATTATTTTTGGATTGCCATAAAAGGACAACCTAGAGGTTGGGCGGCAACCCGTCGTATCCGGCAAGGCTGTGAGAATTAAACCCACAACCAAAGGGTGACAAGGGTGTATCACATACCACTGACCCACGTGATTTCCTGGATTGAATAATGTAGTTTTTTAAAAGGTCTGGTAGATGAACTATAAATTCATTTTTTGGAACCCTATATGAATAGAATAAATAGAATATTTTTTAAGTTCTATTATCTTTTTGAGTGAAAGATGGGTATGTGGTAGAAATTAGTTAAATGATGGAACTCTACTTTTCAAGTATATATATTGTTTCTTCTCTTATTCTATGAATAAATTAATTCTTAAACTTTAAGTAAGGGATCTTAAAACTAAAAATGTGTTATCCTAATACCTTATGTTTTGTTGAGCAGATGATATTTTAAATCATCATAGATTGATGGCTTTGAGACCCTCAATTCTACAATTGTTTATGACTGATGACCTCAATCACTCCCTATGAATATTTACATTTTCCTCCAATTATGGGTCTCTAATTTCCACCAATGTTCTCCTAATCGAGATCATAATTTGGTGGTGACTTTTTCATTCCCATTTTCCTCTTATTAAGACTAAATTTTATTAACCCAATTTCCGATGTGGGTTTTCCCATAAAGGTATTTTATATTTTCAACCTTTTATTTTAAAAGAAAAATTTCAAATTGCGAGGATTAAATTTATTGAAGGAGGGAAGAATGTAACACCCCAAGATTTCATAGTACGTTAATAACTTGCACTACACGCAATACTGAGTTCAAGCGCACTATGACTTACCAAACTAGCCATTCAAAAGTGGTTATGAATAATATTAACTGAATTTTTAACTTTATATAATCCTTATAATTTTAGAATCCATATTATGAGTTTCTTAGACATAATGTAAGAACAAATTCATTTTTTTAGATAAAAGAATTATTTTTCAAAAAATGTAATTTTACCACCTTTTAATGGAGAACCATTTTTAAATCCAATATTTGAAACTTTTATATATTAAATTTGAAAAAATAAACTTATTATTTAGAATATAGACATAATAATTTAGTTTCAATAAATTTTTTGTGTTTTTCTAGATAACTTTCATATTTAGGAGAATAGTGAAAAATACTATATTTTAATTGAAAACAACTTTTTTAATCAAAATAATTTATAGTGTTAAATTATACATTTTAATGGGTTGGAAGTATAAATAGATTATATTTTTACCATTTAATACAATTTAATTCATTGTAAATAATTTCACTTTAAAATTGAACATAAACAAGTATCAATCTTTTGTTAGTTATTATTTCTTAAAAACACTCTTTTTGGTTTTGACAACGAGAATTAACTTTAAATGCAACTTATATGTTTTGAAATTGGTAAAATAGAATTTATTTTTGAATTCAGAATATCAAAATTATATTAGGGATATTTTTTGGTATTTTTCTAAAAACATACAGTTTTTGACGAATAATGAAAAATACTAAATTTTAATTAATTTTTTTTAATCAAAATAATTTATAGTGATAAATTATACCATTGAGTGGTTTTAAAGTATAATTAGATTATATTTTTACCATTTAATACAATTTTGGTCATTAGACGTAATTTTACATTTAAACTGGACATAAGCAAGTGTCAATCTTTTAATAGTTATTATTTCTTAAAAACACACTTTTTATTT
Source organism: Viscum album (assembly GCA_963277665.1). Lineage (NCBI taxonomy): Eukaryota > Viridiplantae > Streptophyta > Magnoliopsida > Santalales > Viscaceae > Viscum > Viscum album. The sequence goes on from OY728132.1 coordinate 1,349,761,873, forward strand.
TGACAACGGGAATTAATTTTAAATTAATTTCTGCCAATTCCATGTTTTAAATTTAGAAAAATGGATTCCATATTTTGAATTATTAGGCCCAAATTTTGTAAATAGGTAACTTTTATTTTTAAACATTTTAAATATTTACTTCAGTAAATATTTTATTTACCATGATTAAAGGGTAAATCACTACTGGAAAACATACTTTTCCCAACACTTGTATACCAACAGAAGCATTGGTATAGGTGATATTTACCAACGGTTTGCATAAAACGTTGGTAAAGATTTGTAAAAATTGAGTTTCCCTAATGGTTTGATGAAACCGTTGGGAAAGATGGGTAAAAAATGAGTTTTTTCCAACGGTTTCATCAAACCGTTGGGAAAGATGGGAAAAAATGAGTTTTCCCAACAGTTTAATGAAACCGTTGGGAAAGATGGAGTTTTCCCAATGGTTTTTAAAAACCATTGGGAAAAAGATGCCCCAAATTCTCCTAAGTCAGGCAGCCCCCTCCCCACGATTCCAGAAGCAGTGCGCAGCTTTCCCAGAAGCGATTCCGACTCATAGAAGACCTTGAGAATCCCCAACACAGGTGCACCTCTTCCATCGGATCAGCTACCAGATTAGAATCCTTCCACATTTTCTCAAGGATATCCTTCCACCTCTTCTCAAGGATATCCTTCTATTCTTCGTTATTCAAAATTTGTAGGGTTTTTGGAAAATTTTATGATTCACTACTCCACGAATTGTGTAATTAAATCACTACATTGGTGTACACATTGTCCAATTAATGTTTTCATTACACATATAAATTTATAAGGGCATGGTGTCTCTTTATTGTGTTCTAATTTTAAATATTCATAGTTTTTTTTAATCTCAATGCTTCAAATATTACAGCTTCATGTATATGAACTCATTAGAAATTGTTTGTAATATTTATTCATAGTATTTCATGAAAATCACCCCTTTCATTAAGATCATGTCAAACATGAAGATCTTGTTCATCTTAATTTTTGTACACTATGTTTATTACACAACAAGTATGTATCATGTTTCTATCAAAATCTATATATATATAAAATGACACACTGTTCACTTATCCTTTGCATAATAGAACATATGGAGTATCTTCTTGAACTTTGAAAAACAGTATGTGGTCCCTAATTAGTGCTTCTTCCTTCTTCATGAAACTAATTCACAGAATGTCAAATTAACAATATTAGTGAATATTATTTTTCCTAATATAACCATTAATCATTCTTCCTTCAACATCATACATGAGTTATTCAATCACCTTTTTAAAACACAATGACCATTTTCACTGATTTGGGGTTCCTCAAAATGCTTGGGAAAATCAGAAAAACACATGTATTGAATCGTGTTTCTCATATGGTTTCATGAATACAAGTTTATCTCGAAAATCATGACTATGTGGTTCAAATATCATGAGGACCATGGGATGATTATTCTTTACACAAATGAAGTTTTTTTCTGCAACTATGTGTTTTTGTTTTCAATTTTTATGTGGCCGAAAGGGGAGCTTTATGATCATTAATCATGGTTGTGGGTGGTCATTTAGGATATAAGATAGTATGACTTCATTTTACTTGATATATCCAATATTATTATTGATTTATGTTCAATTTGATTATATTTGAAAAGTGATGTTGTTTAATAAGTTGTTATTAATGGTTGTAATAATAGCTGACACAACTCAAAGTGTCTCAGGTTAATTTGAAATAGACAACATTTTAAGTGAAAACAACAACTAGCATACGAAAAACCAACCAAATGAATTCTTATTGTGTTGATACTTTAGAACAACGATCCATGGGTCATATGTGACGCGTATGAGTCAACCACACCTCAATCCGAGGTGCGGTGTGGCCGACACCATTCAAAGTGTCTCTCTTTTGTTTAAAATGGACAGGATTTTAAGTGAAAACAACAACTGACATACAGAAAACCAACCAAATGAATTCAGAATGTGTTGATGCTTTAGGAAAACGTTACATGAGTCATATGTGCCATGTATGAGTCAACCCTATCTCAATCTGAGGCACGGTGTGGCCGACACCATTCAAAGTGTCTCATTTTTGTTTGAAGCGGATAACATTTTAAGTGAAAAGTACAACTGACATACGTAAAACTAACCAAACACATTCGGATTCTATTTAAACTTTAGAAAAATGATGCATGGGTCATATGTGACATGTAAGAGTCAACCACGCCTCAATCCGAGTTGTAGTGTGGCCGGGATCACTCTAAGTGTCTCTCTTTGGTTTAAAATGGACAACATTTTAAGTACATTCGGAAAACCGACCAAAAAAATTCTGATTGTGTCGATACTTTAGCACAATGATACATGGACCATATGTGACGTGTAAGAGTCAACCCCGACTCAATCCGTGGCACGGTGTGGCCGACACCATTCATAGTGTCTCTCTTTTATTTAAAATGGACATCATTTTAAGTGAAAACAACAACTGACATACGAAAAACTGACCAAACGCATTCTAAATGTGTTGATGCTTTAGGAAAACAATACATGGGTCATATGTGACATGTAAGAGTCAACCCCGCCTTAATCCGAGGTGTGGTGTGGCCAACACCACTCTAAGTTTCTCTCTTTTGTTTCAAAAGGATATCATTTTAAGTGAAAACATCAACTGGCATACGGAAAACCAAGCAAACTCATTCAGATTATGTTGATACTTTATGAAAATGATCCATGGGTCATTTGAGATGTGTATGAGTCAACCCCGTCTAAATCCGAGGTGCGGTGTGGCTGGTAGCACTCTAACTGTGTCTCTTTTGTTTAAAATGGACAGGATTATAAGTGAAAAGAACAACTGGCATACGGAAAACCGACCAAACGCATTTGGATTCTGTTGATAATTTATCACAATGATCCATGGGTCATATGTGACATGTACGAGCCAACCCAGGCTCAATATGAGTTGCGGTGTGGCCGGGATCACTCTAAGTGTCTCTCTTTTGTTTAAAATGGACAACATTTTAAGTACATACGGAAAACCGACAAAATGCATTCGGTTTCCGTTAACACTTTAGGAGAATGATACATGGGTTATATGTGACGTGTATGAGTCAACCTCGCCTCAATATGAGGTGCGGTGTTGCTGACACCACTCAAAGTGTATCTCTTTTGTTTAAAATGGACTTCATTTTAAGTGAAAACAACAACTAACATACGGAAAACTGACCAAACAGATTATGATTGTGTCGATACTTTATAACAACGATCTATGGGTCATATGTGACATGTACGAGTCAAACCTGCCTCAATACAAGGTGTGGTGTGGCCGGCACCATTCATAGTGTCTCTCTTTTGTTTAAAATGGACATCATTTTAAGTGAAAACAACAACTGACATACGAAAAACTGACCAAACGCATTCTAAATGTGTTGATGATTTAGGAAAACTATCCATGGGTAATATGTGATGTGTACGAGTCAACCCTGCCTCAATTAGAGGTGCGGTGTGGCCGACACCACTTTAAGTGTCTCTCTTTTGTTTCAAAAGGATACCATTTTAAGTGAAAACATCAACTGGCATACAGAAAACCAACCAAACTCATTCGGATTGTGTTGATACTTTAGGAAAATGATACATGGGTCATTTGAGATGTGTACGAGTCAACCCTATCTAAATCTGAGGCATGGTGTGGCCGATACCACTCTAACTGTGTCTCTTTTGTTTAAAATGGACAGGATTATAAGTGAAAAGAACAACTGGCATACGAAAAACCAACCAAACACATTCAGATTCTATTGATAATTTATCACAATGATACATGGGTCATATGTAATTTTTAAGAGCCAAACTGGGCTCAATCCGAGTCGTGGTGTAGCCGGGATCACTCTAAGTGTCTCTCTTTTGTTTAAAATGGACAACATTTTAAGTACATACGGAAAACCGACCAAACACATTTAGTTTCCTTTGAAACTTTAATAGAACAATCCATGGGTCATATGTGATGTGTAAAAGTCAACCTCTTCTCAATCCGAGGTGCGGTGTGGCCGACACCACTCAAAGTATCTCTCTTTTGTTTAAAATGGACTTCATTTTAAGTGAAAACAACAACTAGCATACGGAAAACCGACCAAACGAATTCTGATTATGTCGATAATTTAGAACAACGATCCATGGGTCATATGTGACATGTACGAGTCATCCCCTCCTAAATCTGAGGCGCAGTGTGGCCGACACCATTCATAGTGTCTCTCTTTTGTTTAAGATGGGCATCATTTTAAGTGAAAAAAACAACTGACATATGAAAAACTGACAAAACACATTATAAATGTGTTTATGCTTTAGGAAAAAGATCCATGGATCATATGTGACGTGTATGAGTCAATCATACCTCAATCCGAGGTGCGGTGTGGCCGAAAACACTCTAAGTGTCTCTCTTTTGTTTTAAAATGATATCATTTTAAGTGAAAACATCAACTGGCATACGAAAAACTGACCAAACACATTCGGATTGTGTTGATACTTTAGGATAATGATCCATGGGTCATTTGAGATGTGTATGAGTCAAACCTGTCTAAATCTGAGGTGCGGTGTGGCCGGTACCACTCTAACTGTGTCTCTTTTGTTTAAAATGGACAAGATTATAAGTGAAAAGAACAACTGGCATATGGAAAACTGAACAAACACATTCATATTCTATTGATAATTTATCAAAAATATACATGGGTCATATGTGACGTGTACGAGCCAACCTGGACTCAATCTGAGTCGTGGTGTGGCCGATATCACTCTAAGTGTCTCTCTTTTGTTTAAAATGGACAACATTTTAAGTACATATGGAAAACTGACCAAAAGCATTCGGTTTCCATTTAAACTTTAGGATAACTATAAATCGGTCATATATGACATGTATGAGTCAACCTCTCCTCAATCCAAGGTGCGGTGTGGCTGACACCACTCAAAGTGTCTCTCTTTTGTTTAAAATGACCTTCATTTTTAGTGAAAACAACAACTAGCATATGAAAACTGACCAAACGAATTATGATTGTGTTGATACTTTATCACAACGATCCATGGGTCATATGTGACATGTACGAGTCAACCCCGCCTCAATATAAGGTGTGTTGTGGCCGACACCATTCATAGTGTCTCTCTTTTGTTTAAAATGGACATCATTTTAAGTGAAAACAACAACTGACATACGAAAAACTGACAAAAAACATTCGAAATGTGTTTATGCTTTAGGAAAATGATCCATGGGTCATATGTGACGTGTACGAGTCAACCCCACCTTAATCTGAGGCACGGTGTGGCCGGAACCACTCTAAGTGTCTCTCTTTTGTTTAAAATGGACAACATTTTAAGTACATACAAAAAACTGACCAAACTGATTTTGATTGTGTTGATACTTTAGAAAAATGATCCATGGGTCATATGTGATGTGTAAAAATCAACCCATCCTTAATCTAAGGTGTGGTGTGGCCGGTACTACTCAAAGTGTCTCTTTTTTGTTTCAAAAGGACATCATTTTAAGTGAAAAAATCAACTGACATACGGAAAACTGACCAAATTCATTCAGATTGTCTTTATGCTTTAGGAAAATGATCCATGGGTCATTTGAGATGTGTATGAGTCAACCCTGTCTAAATTCGAGAAGTGGTGTGGTCGGTACCACTCTAACTGTGTCTCTTTTGTTTAAAATGGACAGGATTATAAGTGAAAAGAACAACTGGCATACGAAAAACCGACCAAATGCATTCAGAATCTATTGAAACTTTAGGAAAAAGATCCTTGGGTCATATGTTATGTGTAAAAGTCAACCGTGCCTCAATCCAAGTCGCGGTATGGCCGAAACCACCCAAAGTGTCTCTCTTATGTTTAAAATGGAAAATATTTTAAGTACATACGAAAAACTGACCAAACGGATTCTGATTGTGTTGATATTTTAGCACAATGATCTATGGGTCATTTTTGACGTGTAAGAGTCAACCCCGCCTCAATCCGAGGTGCGGTGTGGCCGAAACCACTCTAAGTCTCTCTCTTTTATTTCAAAAGGATATCATTTTAAGTGAAAACATCAACTGGCATACGGAAAACTGACCAAACACATTTGGATTGTGTTGATAATTTAGGAAAATGATCCATGGATCATTTTAGATGTGTACAAGTCAACCCTGTCTAAATCCGAGGTGCAGTGTGGCCGGTACCATTCTAACTGTGTCTCTTTTGTTTAAAATGGACAGAATTATAAGTGAAAAGAACAACTGGCACATGGAAAACTAACCAAACGCATTAGGATTCTATTGATAATTTATCAAAACAATCCATGGGTCATATGTGATTTGTACGAGCCAACCCGGGCTCAATCTGAGTCGCAGTGTGGCCGGGATCTCTCTAAGTGTCTCTCTTTTGTTTAAAATGGACAACATTTTAAGTACATACAGAAAACCGACCAAACGCATTCGGTTTCCATTGAAACTTTAGGAGAATGATACATGGGTCATATGTGATGTGTACGAGTCAACCTCACCTCAATCCGAGGTGTGGTGTGGCCAAAACCACTCAAAGTGTCTCTCTTTTGTTTAAAATGGACTTCATTTTAAGTGAAAACAACAACTAACATACGGAAAACCGATGGAACGGATTCTGATTGTGTTGATACTTTAGCACAACGATACATGGGTCATATGTGACGTGTATGAGTCAACACCACCTCAATATGAGGCGCGGTGTGGCCGACACCATTCATAGTGTCTTTCTTTTGTTTAAAATGGACATCATTTTAAGCGAAAACAACAACCGACATACAAAAAACTGACCAAATGCATTAGAAATGTGTTGATGCTTTAAAAAAATGATCCATGGGTCATATGTGACATGTACGAGTCAACCCCGCCTCAGTTTGAGGCACGGTGTGGCCGAGATCACTTTAAGTGTCTCTCTTTTGTTTAAAATGGACAACATTTTAAGTACATACGGAAAACTGACCAAATGGATTCTGATTGTATTTATACTTTAGAACAACGATAAATGGGTCATATGTGATGTGTAAGAATCAACCCCGCCTCAATTTGAGGCGCGGTGTGGCCGACACCACTCAAAGTGTCTCTCTTTTGTTTCAAAAGGACATCATTTTAAGTGAAAACATCAACTGACATACAGAAAACCAACCAAAGGCATTCAGATTGTGTTGATACTTTAGGAAAATGATCCATGGGTCACTTGAGATGTGTACGAGTCAACCCCATCTAAATCCGAGATACGGTGTGGCTGGTACCACTCTAACTGCGTCTCTTTTGTTTAAAATGGATAGGATTATAAGTGAAAAGAACAACTGGCATATGAAAAACTGACCAAACGCATTCATAATCTGTTGAAACTTTAGGAAAACGATCCATGGGTCATATGTTATGTGTAAGAGTCAACCGTGCCTCAATCCAAGTCGTATTGTGTACGGAACCACCCAAAGTGTCTCTATTATGTTTAAAATGGACAACATTTTAAGTACATACGGAAAACCAACCAAACAGATTATGATTATGTTGATATTTTAGCACAACGATCCATGAGTCATTTGTGACGTGTACAAGTCAAGCCCGACTCAATCTGAGGTGCGGTGTGGCCGACACCACTCAAAGTGTCTCTCTTTTATTAAAAAATCACTCCATTTTAAGTGAAAACAACAACTGACATATAGAAAACTGACCAAAAGCTTTCGAAATATGTTTACACTTTAGGAAAACGATCCATGGGTCATTTGTGACATGTACAAGTAAACCTTGCCTCAATCCAAGGCACGGTGTGGCCGGTACCACTCCAGGTGTATGTATTTTGTTTAAAATGGACATCATTTCTAGTAAAAACATGTGGTATACGAAAAAACAATCAAATTATGAATTTAATTTCAGATTCCACATATTATGGTCATCTAAATTTTAAATTGAATTCTAAATGAATTATGTATGTTTATAATTACGTTATGAATTCTGATTTAATTCTAGATGTGTATAGTTACAGGATGAATTATATGTTAAATGTATATGATTTTTTCTCTGGAGCCCGTAAGGGGCGCCGCCTCCTTAGGGTTTCTCCCCTGTCGCCGCCTGTCCTCCTCGCCTCGGATCGAAATCTGAGCTCTCTTCGGCGCTCCTACTTAGCGATTTCATTGCAGTGGTTCCTCTCACAGGGGCGGCGTTGAGGAATCTTCATTGGCGCGACCGTCTGGGCCTTCCCCACCATTTGCTGGCCTGTTCATTTGGCAGCGTGGTGTTGACTGCGGTCATTGTTCCAGCTCCTCCTGGCCGAGGGCCGATGCTTCGTCTATGTTGGCTGGGGGCGCACGCGGTGGTTCGATGAGGTCTCCGAGTGAGATTGTGACGGCGGCGACGGGATCTACTTCTGATTTGTGGCGAGGCATCGCGACTGTCATCGTGGATTTGTATTCTCTTCTTGTTTCTCTGCCCTTTTGATTTGTCTAGGGTTTGGTTGAATCCTTCTTTGGATTTTGGTGATTCTGGTCGTGATTTGCGGTTCGATCTGCTCCGGTGTTGTTGCGGCGTCGGTGTGGATTTTTGGGCGATCTGTCGAGTTGATTTTGCGTGGGCTTCAAGGTGGAGGTGTCGGATTGGTCTTTTCCGGCGACCGGTGGGATACTGGGCAGGTGACGGCGACGGCGGTCTGGACGACGTCGATGGTGATGCGTTTCTTCTATGGCGGTGAGGTCGGAGATAATGCCGGTGTTGGTGCTCCGGCGACGAAGGTGAGAAGCGCTGATGTCTGTGGTAGTTCTGTGAAGCTTGATGATGATGGTGACTGGTGGATTTTTTCGACGTCGGCCGGATTTGCGGTGGGTGAGCATTTTCCACGCTACGCGGTTCGAGGCGGCTCGTGGATCATGCCGAAATGATGGCGTTTGATGCGCTGACTGGAAAGTGGAAGGCGGGTGAAGTTTGGGTTTCTTTATTTTTGAAAATTTCGGTTTTTGGTGTAATGGTTTGGTTTGTAATTGACTATGTTTGGTGGGGACTTTTGATTGGGTTTGGGCAAGATGTTCGCCCTCATCTATCTTCTTATTTACTGCACTTTTTATTTCTTTTAATAAATGGTCAGAGGTTATTCCTCTGACTGAACTTTCCTGGTATATGATTTTTTCTCTATATGTATGTGTTATTTGGTTATTTCAGGTGAAATAATTGTATATGTATTTGTTAGTTTATTGCAGGTACAATAATTATAAATGATTGAAAATGAGAGGGATTGGACTGGCTGTTATGCAAATTGCAGGCTGCTGTGCAATTTGCACAGCATAGGCTATGCCAACAGTTTGAAACCGTTGGCATAGAATTCTGGGTATTTTTTTACCAACGGTTCATAGAACCATTGGTAAAAATCCTTTCCCAATGGTTTAGAAACCGTTGGAAAAGAAGTACTCTGCTTGGTTTTCCCAACGGTTCAAGCCAAACTGTTGGGAAAAACTATCCCAACGATTTGGCACAACTGTTGGGATAGGTTCATTTTTTCTAACATATCCCAACGGTTCAGTGTAAACCATTGGTAAAAGCTTTCCCAGTGTTTTACTTCCCTACAGTTTTCAGAACCGTTGGTATAATATATACCAACGGTTCTGTAGCCTTTCCCAATAGTTCAGAACCATTGGGAAAGCCTGCATTTCCAGTAGTGAATATAATAAATAAGGGTAAAATATAATATTATAATAATATCAAATTACCCTAACTTGTGTACTAATCCTATTGGATGATACATAGCTGACCATGGGCATACTTGTGTTGAATTTGGGACCCCATGGAGCCACATGGGAGTAATAATGACATTTTATATTAATTAATTTAAAGTAAAGACAAAAATGACATAAAAAATATCTTTTAGTAAATAAATTTTTACATGGGGTCATATTAGTTATCATTTCAAATATAAGTATTATTTGGAAATATAAAAAGATTTTCTACATCATGTTATTTTTTTTATAATTTTTGGACATCAAATAAATTAAATTATTTATGAAATAATAATGATGCAATATTTACCTCATTAATAAATGATTTAAATAAATAAAATTATAAATATTAAAACAATATCCAAAACCTGTCCAAATATTATTGGAATATTTTATTTTGACTATGATTCATCTTAACTTTGTTATTAATGAATATTTTACATTTTGAAACCGAATATGTGGTAATAATAAAATAATTGTTTCAAACTTTCCTAAAGAGCCCCTCCTCTCCATTATAAAAATACCTCACTTCCTACCCATTTCTCACACTTCTCAAGCTTTTGTATCATGAAAAACCTACCCAAATATCCTCAAAACATCCCTTACTTAATTCTAGAGGCCTTAATTTAGTTATAAAGCCAACCTAAGGAGCCCTTTTGATCCAATCAAAAGGAAGAACCCAAAGAAGAGGTAATAATTTCACCACCCTCTTTTAAGTTCTTTTCTTCTTCTACTTCCTCTTTATTTGTTGTTTCCATTCTAAAATAATAAATTCAGTATCTTCTATATACTTTGATATTATTATAAATATGGGACAACCAAATTCATTATTCTATCCATCCTTTGAATGACATGTCACCATACGTGCGTACGTACGGCTTACCGTCTCCACATCGTGGTGTAATTGTTATTCAATACATTATTATTTGGATGGGTATAATAATGATGTGTAATTGATATAAATAATAAATATAACATGATAATGATTCTTTATATATGATATATTATCCAATTATATATTATTTTAATATCAAAAGAATGATATTGTCGCTCGTGCGTACGTACAGATTACCGTCTCCACAAACGCGATGTGATTCATTCCCCATCGTATCCATTCAAGACTAATTTTAATTAAATTATTAAAAATAATGTTTAAAGACTTAATATAATATTGAATATGAATAAGATACATCCTATCCATAACAAACATTTCTTACGTAACAAATCATATAAAGGAAAACAAACCAGTTAACACCCGAAACGATGATAATACTAAAATATTATTAACAAATCAATGTTAAAAGATCATATATGATATCATATTAATGTATATGATTATTGTATAATTTAATAACAACTATTTAACCATTATAAAGGAGGTTAATTTACCCTCTACCAAGGAAAAGTACAAGGTAAGGGTTAATTTCACAATCTCTTTATTATCCGAGGTTGTTTTTACGTAAGTATCTACTGGGACCTCTTTATCATCCACATCCATGTTTCTTAAAAATATATTTCAAAACATTCTTACTATTTTATAGAATATGGGTTAAAGTCTTTTATACCCCTGTTTAACTCTTTATAATATGTTTATTAAGGAATATTTCTGTCGTTTTCCAAACAATGTCCTTTATAACCTTTTCGACAAAATTAAGGTAAGAACGTCTTTTTTTAACTTATACGGTGGGTGCAGCTATTTTCCACCGTTATAACATCATCAAAGCTTCCCTTACAAGCTTATAATAATATTTCCAAAAATAAATGTTTTCTTTTATAATTATATGAATTTTAAATGATTTCAAAATAGAAGGAGACATTTCTCTAAAAAAATGTTTTGATTTCTTCTATGTCAACATCCTTTAATGAATTTTAAGTTTATTTGAAGTTGATTTATTATAATACAAAGATTCCATATTGTATTGAAGGTTTTGTGATATGTTTGAATGTGGAAGTGTTATTTTTATACCATTCATGGTTTATGGATAAAGTATTGACGTTTCGTATGCTAGTTCTAATATGAATGTTTATGTTATGTTTAATCCTTTTCATATGAGGAATGCATTGGACTTAGTAAGTGACGGGTGGAGCCCACTATAGCTCCTTGATGCATCGGTAGGTCTCATGAGACAAAATATTGTCTTGGAAAAAGTCCTTGATAAAATATTATTTGCATTTTTTCCATTAGGCCTTGACTATGTGGTTATGAAGTCTAGCATTATGCATTCCATCATTATGAAAGTGGCTTTTGATATTGCATGTGATTATTCAACTAGTAGAATATCCAGGTGAGTAATTAAATGTCATTATTTTGATTTTATCTTTTCCATATTAATCTAAAGTTCAAGTTTAAAAGGCTTTTGTTTTAGTCTTATGCATTTCCTTAAATGTTTATGCTTATTTATGAAAGTTTCCGCTATATTGTTATCCTTACTGAGCATATGAGCTCACCCCTTTCTATGTTTTATTTTTCCCAAGATGCTAAGAAGTTAATTATGATTGACTTGTAGGCTTAATCTAGGAGGCTTGTATGTTTCTAATGGAATAAATTAGTGTTGTATTTATTTTCAAGTTATAAAGTTGAACTTATGTATGAATCTTGTTTCCAATAATACTAAACTAATTGGTCTTTCAGGACATGATTTCCTTGTGATCATGCCAATGTTACGTAATAATGATCCGACTCTGGGTAACTGGGGTTGGGGTGTTATAAACTACCCTCCTACCCCTCTAGTATTCCGCGACACCCCTCCTTAGGCTCCTCCAACGCTTGACACACCCCCTCCCTCATCTCCACCTCAGTTGGTCAAATTTTTGCTCAATTTATTTATGGTTCCTCTCTGAATCTTCAAGGTAAGGCCTTCTTGAACTCGTCTATCTCTTAGTTGGTGGATTTTCTTTTTCCCATTACCCTATTTATGTGTGTCCAAACCCTAGGTATGGGTTAACTCAGATTTCAGTGTTTTCTTCCATTGTTAATTAGGTTATGCGAAGGGTCTCTCAAGACCCCTTTGTGAGTGTTCTAGCATTCGCCACTGAAGGTGAGGTGGATTGGTTTGATTTGGTTCACTGCTAATATTTTGGGGTAATGTTTTTTTATTTTTTCTTCATTTTTTCTCAATTTATAATTGGGGTTTTTATAATTTTTGAGGTGATGGTAATTTTCCTTGGGTGTGTTGGTCCTTGCCATAATGTTTTTGAGTTTCTAGTATTGTTTGTAGAGCGTTTGATGACTCCTCATATACATAGGTATATATATATATATATATATATATATATATCTTACATATACATATTCCCTCATGGTGATGGAAATATGTACACTAGGTTAAGGGGTATATATAAGGGGTATGACTGCTCAAGTGCTAAGTGTTCAGCTTGGTCCACTACTTGAGGTAGGATCCCTATCCTCGACCCTTTAAATTTAATAATTATTATCGCTTCTTTAAATAAGTTAAATTATGATTTACTTTTGGTAAATTTGATGGTGAACCATGAATAAAATGCTTATTTGTGATAAATGATTTATTTGATTAACAAAGTCATGTTTTTATAATAAAACCTCTCCATCAGAGGTGCGCTATCTTTTAAGTTGAAAAGTAATGATTAGTTATATTAAATCATGATTTTTTATACTACTTGAATGTTCTCTATGCTTGAGTGACATTATTGGTATGAGGTATGATAACATATATCCTCTCTTATTATGTTTAAAAGGAATTATTTCAATTAATTGATGTTTAAATCAATTGATGGATTTAATTAAAATATGAACAAAATGTAATTTAATGAATTAATGGGATGGGAGGAAATAAAAATGACCCTAGGCCCTTATTATTTCATTTCTTTATTAATCATGCATTTCCTTTGTATTGCTATGCCCATGTGAGATAGATAATACTATGCCACGTAGTAGTTTATTTAAGCTTAAGAAGCTTGTTATAAAGTTTTTACCATATGAGTTGATTGATTTTTATGACATGTAATGGATTATTTATGCAAGTGATGATTTATATATAGAAATTACCATGTGATTACTTTTTATCCAAGCCTAGTTAGCTTGCCCCATGCCTTTAGCCACCCCTTGGGTGAGGTTTGAAATGAGATGTCATTGGTTCAGCCATGACATGTATAAATGAATTGTTTAAATGATATTATAATTGAATATTTATAAGTCATGGGTGATACATGGATTCAAATGAATAATTCCACAGAAGAACTCATTGAGGCTTTATTTTTATGCCTGAGTGATACTTGGCTACTAAAGACAGACTCATAGGGGCTTCTGACTGTTATATATTGAGTGACACTTGGATTCCTTATGGATTTCCAAGGACGGACTTAAGGGAATTGATTATTATTCCATTGGTGATACTTGGTCTCCATTAATAGACCACCAAGGATGAAATTAGGTGGTTTAGATATTATACCACATCTGGAACAATACCGGGTTCCTGAGAGGTTCATCAGGAATGGGACTATAGGGCTTTGGTTGATATTATAACTAGATCGATACCTGGATTCCAACATAGGAATGCCATGGATGGGCTTAGGTTCTAAATTCACCAATGAATGAAATGAATCATATGATGCATCTGCCTAGTTAAAGCACATTATTAGATTCTATCTTGTTTATGTTTTATAGATGGTCTAGTTAGGCATCATTTATTACATCTTTACAAGGTACACTGGGCTACACATTGGGTCTCAAGACTTATTAATTAATGAGTTGGATCATCTTTTGAACTTGGTATAATGAAACATGCCTAGCTGTTAAATTATATACTCATTACTTAAATCAATTGAATAAACAAATTTGGGTATAAATGGGAACTTGGACTTTATAGGATGTTTACTTTCAATTAATTACTTACTTATCACATATTTTCCTGCACACTATTTAATAAATATTCATAGATTGGATTGGGCTAGACACCATGGGTGTCGATCTACTGAGATTTATTATCTCTCACCCTACTGGGGTACCTGATTAGACCTTATATTTGTAGGACCTAGGATATTTCTTGTTGTTTTATGCTTGTACCTTGGAGTTAGGAGCACAGGAACGAGCTGGGGCTCTGAATTCTCATGGAGATCTCCCTTGGGGATTTTCTTTTCTTTATTTTTTATGTACTACCCTGTATTTTTTTATGACTCTCCATGTATATTATTTCATTTATTCATCATCAAATAGACATGTATGATTTTTATAAACTATAATTATCCACTTTAATTTAGTTGTTATATTATTCTTCCATTTATTTTACTTCTTTTATTTACTTCTTCTGTTATTGTATGTTGTTTCATATTGAATGTACCTTTTTGATACTATGATAAGAGGGTATAGTCTTCCCACTATCTTCTCCTAAGACCCTTGCTGCTATTCGACAGCCTTTTCCATATGGGGAGATGCACTTAAGGCCATATGAACCACTAGTATGTCTACCAATTTAGTGGTAAGTTGGACCGAGACGTTACAAATAGGTTCCAACCATGAGAAACCTAAGGCATTTGAATTTAAAAAGATATCAAAAATTAATTAAACAATTAATTTAACATGACACCAAGCATACATTCTAGGTTTATCAGAGTCAGAAATTTCAAATCATTAACATGACTTTATTATTTTATCAACAAGCATTATCATGCTTTAGGTTCATTAACCAATTCAATTAAACATGCATACTTTCATCAATTTTATTATCATCAAATTACAAAAACACCCAGATTCATTAAACATGCCTCATTAATATTTATCCATTTAATTATCAATTAATTTTGGACTTATGCTCCTTACCAATTTCCATATGTTATTACAAACATTAAAAAACATTCTATCAGACAAGGCATAGATAACACACTATCTAGAAAATCATGAGGCAAACCATTATCATGGTATAAAGCAACAAAATCACCTACATGTTATTGAAACCAATTATTTAATCTAGTTTAATAATTATTAAGTCAATTTAATTTCCACCCAAAGGGATAAATTATGATAAATTTATGATTTCATGTAAATAAAATAGAATCAATGAATCCCCCACCTCAAAATCCGTCAATGTTCTTCACATGAGAATAAAACAAATCGTTGATCTATGATCAACTCTTTCATAAGAACCGAATCCATCCAAGGAAACCACAAACCAACCACACCAACAAACAACAAGAACGCCCCATTAGAAATATGGGTGATCAAACTCAATATCATGGAAAGAATAAATGGGAGTAAATTAGATCAAACCAAGAGAAACTACTATAAAACAAAGTAAGAATTCACCCTGGATAACCATGGATAAAAGATGGAAGCCCAAGGATTGATCCCCATTGAAGGAATCTCTAAAACATTAAAAGGCGAAGATGCTGGTCGCCTGGGATGAGTGGAAGCACTGTATCCATAGGGTTTGTGAAAAACATGAGTGGATGAAATATTTTAAAATATACAACATCGGGGATTTAAAAGATGTGTAATTCCATTTCATGTCATGTAATCCTTAGGATTCTATTTCTACCGAAAAACATGTTTCCTTTTTATTATTTGACCCTAAAAACTTACACGTCATGAACTAACACTACACAAATCATGAAACTTGATTACATAGCCTATAATATTTCTTCTTCCAATATTTTATAGTAAAACCACTCTAGACCACTTCCAAGCCTCCTCTAAGATCCATGAGCCTTGGAAATACGCAAGGGGTTGGACCACACAGTTCTGGGACCTTATAGAAGACTAATAAAAATCAAGGACTAGTGAGCTATCATGTAACATATTAGTTTGAGTATCTGGAAATCATACCCAAATTGGCATGCTAAAGACCTAAAATGAATTCCTGATCACCATAGGCTGACAAAAGTGTCAAAATCATCACACGTAAATAAGGTCAACAATTAACCATTTTTAAAGCTATTGAGAATAAGAATCAACTAAATAACCAATATTCAACCATACAAGATACAAAAAAAAAATCAAAAAAAAAAAATAGAGAAAAAGTCTACATGAATGATATATAAACATTATAATTTAATGAAATAAATACACTGCTAACTCCATGAGATGAAAAAACCCTTCGAATGACACTATCTCCATTACTCTATAATTAAATGGTCCAATACCTATAAAAATATAATCACTATATGTAGTAGTAAAATAATAAAGGAAGGTAATATACACTAATGGTGTGTATATAGGGAGTGAGCATAAATCTTAATAGGATATCTACCTAGGACATAAGGAGACAACCAAGGACTTGACTTCTCAGGAACCATCACAATGTCGTTCTTGATGCGATCCTACGATGTAATGACCTGACCCGAAGGATCAAATATTGAAACCCAAACCGGATCACCACATGGCCTCAAGTGCATTCCATGATCACCATAGGCTGACACGAAGTATCAAGAGACACCACTCATTAACTGAGGAATGATTTTCCATTAGAAAAAATAAACAACTATATGTAAATGAAGGTTCCTGTTTTATTTTAAATTAAAACCCAACCTTTTAAAATAATATTTAAAGATACCATGTAATATAATGTAGTAGTAATAATGCCAATGAACTAAGATGTGTGAGTAGGGGAAACCTTAAAACATAACGACCTTCCCTTTTTCTGTATCATGCAAAAAATGTTCACAAATAATGTGACGTGTGAGTAGGGGTGTGTAACACTTTATTCAGCGGGATTACCAAAATCACTCCCATGAATTTCCATGTATAAATTATTCAAAATAATGTAACCAATTATTTTTATAAAAATAAAATAAAACTATTATAGTTCAATAGTTTATAAATTTTTTGAATGAAACATACGAAACTCTAATCATTATTACCAAATAATGCATGTTTCCAAACATACCAAGTCTTAGGTTATTACTAGATTAACATTAATTTCATTATTTAAGGAATCATGAGTAATATAAAAGTAATAAAAAATGATACCACACATAATTTATCTCAATTATGATCATAATGCACCTGTAATGAATCATCACCTACTAAGGTGTTAGTGTAAGGTCTTTAAAACCTGGTCATGGCTATTTCCAGCTCATTTTTACCCTCATGTCTATGCCTTTAAACTACTTTACCAAAATAATCCATTATATTTCAAAAATAGATTTAGAATATATCAAAAATACATAAAACCAATACAGCTTAAATTCAAAACCAATTTTAGATAAAACCTTCATTTTCCACAAATCAAACAACATGAGTTAAAAACCCATTATTCATACTATTCATTGAGATCTCCATTTTCCCATTAATCATAAGATCAAATAAAACATTATTTTATTAAATAATTTCACATGAATTATTTGATAAAAAACATAATTTAAATCAAGAATTTGAAAAAGAACATCAATCATAAGAAATAAAATCATAATCAACCAAGGGATGGATATAATCCTCCCACCTTAGAATCTTTCCATAGAATTAACCACAAGATCTAGATTAAATGAAATTAATAATGAAAAACACCTAGAATTGTCATATAAATCCCTCATAACCATAGTTTTAAACCCAATAGACTAAAATTAAAACTCAATAGAGATGAGAATTATTTGAGCACATTCGACATTACCCCTTCCCGAAGTAGCATGACCAATGTTAGATTGGCATGACCCCCCATGTGACTCTCTTGTTTAGAGCTATGAAAACCAATGAGTGGAACAACCCCCATTCCTTTTGATATGACTCTATGTAACTCTATTATTTAGAGGTGTAGACTTAGAAGGGGTCAAAGGATAAAGATCAAAGAGTCACATGATCCTAATTCCATTTGGTATAGCTACATTCCAAATGTCATAAAACCCTCATTCTCTCCTTCTAGAGAGAGAAAGTAAAATAAATGAGAATATTAATATTTAAGGATGGATTATATATAATTAAACAATTTATTTAAAAGTTGTAAATCATTTAATAACATACCTAAAAAATCCTTCAATGATTCATCCAACTCGTCATCATTCGATCACATCGAATAAAGATCCCACCACTACCGAAAGAGGAATACATAGGTTAAAAAAGAATAGTGTTCCTTGAAACTACTCTATTTATAGACCACATTTCCTTTATTTTATATCATTAATTATCGATGTGTAACCCCCTTTAATTAAAGAGTCAAAATCCCAATTAACCCCCTCTATAAAACCACTATATTTTATCACACCATAATAGCCATGAAAACTTTCCCTTAAATAGAAATCCCTTTAATTTTATATGATAAATTTCATTTCCACCATGCCAATTAGAATTGGTTCATTTAATAACCCCATTAATAGTCTTCTAAACTACCATAAAAATCCATACTAACAATAATAAATCATGACCTCTCATTTAAATATTTCATGCCACATGAATGAATTAATCCTATGTCATAAAATTAAATTACATATTCATCATGTTTTTGGTGCCTGCTAGATGAATGTTGGAAAAATTGGAGTTGGGAAAATACCCAAAACAGAAGTTCCATTTTGGTGCAAAGGGGAAAAGAAGAGAAAACATGAGCACTTGAGGGTCATACGACCAGGTTACACGATCACATAACCCTTAAAGAGATATGCAATCCCATAACCTCACTAATTCATGCAATTCCTATAAGTTAAGATAATGGGAAATCTATGATTAATTTTAATATAAATTCATAACACACAAAAAAAAAACATTTTTTTAGAGAAATTTGTTTTTAATCCTAAAAATTAACTTATATAAAAATCATAAATATTATAGATTTAAATGGAATTAATTAGATTATTATAAATAAAATGGATCATATTTCACTTTAAGACAAAATAAAAAATAAAATGATACTTTTAAATTACTTGATTTAATGAAAAAATGATGACATTCTAAAGATTGGTACTTTCACCACCATTGAAAAATCAATCTTTTTAAAAAAATCTCAAAAATTCAATCTAAGTTAATTTTGATATTTTGATTTCAAAAATTATGTTCATTTTATAAAATAATTTTTTTAAAAGTGGTAGAAATTAATTGTAATTTTCATGCATAAAATTTAATAAAAATCATTTTTAAAGAAAATGTATTTTGAGAATAAAAAACAACTAATCTAAAAATTCAGTGATTATTTCCCATGAATCAATTAATACAATTATATTAGGAAAAACCATTATATTTATATTTCATAATGTGATTACCACTATTCAAACCCATCAATACAATGACTTAATTATAACAATTATGTTAAACTAATAATATATTATAGTACATCACGGTTTTTTAAACCTTTACGTTGTGTATAAAGTAAGATATCAAATACTTAAAATTTATTTAAAGAGAATATATTTTAAAATATAGAGATTTTATAGAATATTAAAAAATAATATTTATATATAAAAAAGAGTTGGACATGATCTATCCAGAGTGCCTGTATTCATTATGTTTTTTAATTAGAGCATCCCATGACCTCCATCATCACCTTCATTATTTAGAACCTGTATCACATTAATATATCCTTTTAATATTAAAATCATCATTATATATATATATATAATATTGGTGATCTAAATAAAAAATAAAAAATAAAGAAAATTTCATAGATAAATCATATAAGCGACTTTATTTATTTCTCAAAATCTAAATCTAATCAAATTGTTTCCAATTAATCAAAATATAAGGTTAATATTGACATATTAGTATATTGTTTTATGTATTTGATGAAAATACTCATGAACAACTACATTTTTCATTCAAATATTTTCCTTTTTTATGTATTTGATGAAAATACCACTTTATCTTCCTGCCTCACCCAAATTTATCCCACCTTCCTCCCCAAGCCACCCTCTTTTGGTGCACCAACCACCCACATCTCCACCTTAGTCACCCTTTCACATCACCACCCTCACTGTTTTCATTGCCGTCCACCTGTGTCGATGCCTTTATCACCTGTATACATTGCTATCCACACCACTTGTTTGTGTCTCCGTATAATGACCCTAGTCTTTTACACATAAAATTACATGATATTAAGCATAATTTGTCAATACCCGTCCCAGTGGGGGCCTGCGCCATGACTCCCCAAACCCGCCTCCAATAGGCCAGGGGCTGGTGACTAGCACCGAGTAGGCATATTACTAACATGGGAGGCATTTCCTAATAACCTGTACACATGAACACATATCCAAGCTCACCAATGATGAAATGTAAAAAAAAACGTCGAGGAATAGAATGCATGCATACAACTAAACCCAACCACCAGAGTACAATGGAAGGTAAAGTTCTAAAAGTAAACTGGGCCAAAATACAAGCCCACCAAAATAAGAATCTGAAAACTACAAAGTCCAACCTGTAAACACAAAGAGGTACTGAGATTGCTTCTCATAGCCGTAGGAACACCCTAGCTGGTGAGGAACTCAGAAAGCTCAATCCTGTCTTGGTACACCCTGGACTCTATCAAAAGGCAGCTCGTCTGCACCAGACATGAAACGTGCGGGAAAATCCCATGTAGGGGTGAGTATAACAATACTCAGTAGAGGACCCCAAAAACCACAAAGCAATACAAAAAGTAAAAGTACATTCATCTATACACAGTATATGTCTACAGAACATATAGCAAGTGAAACACAGTCTATATATACATGAAACCCAGACCCGCGGTCGAGAGGCAAGTCACACAATCGCATACCCTGTCTAGGGATTCTGTTTGAAGATTCCATGAAGCAATTGTTCCGGGATAACACACTCCACGAGTCTGGTAGCTCTGATGACATCCGTCCGAGTAGTACTATTCGTCAAGAAATGCCACGAGAGGTAGATACACTTATTACGGGAGACACACTCCTAAGTGGGAATATCACAATAGATAGATACACTCAATATGGGAGACACACTCCTGAGTGGGGAAAGATCACGATACACAGATGAGGATCACTGCTAGGGCCATGGTGGATACCGTGACTCATTCGGATTCACCATCTAGGTAGAGAATAAACACCCGATAGAGTTGGTCACATCGATGCCTAAATCTACCTAGGGTCAGGAATAGATAGAGGATCTTTCTCTGAGCCTCTCGGAGGGATGCCTGACTCTATGACAGAAAGTACTGATGAAGGGATCATACTCCTATAAAAAGGAAACAATTCCCGAACTTTAGGGGAATGAGAAAAAGAGGCATGAACCCAAATGAAACATGTACAAGATACAGTAGACAAGACGACCAAGCCATTTTCCAAAAAGTACACGACATGTAGAAAATTCACACGCCGTGTCTTCTGACCCCAGGTACTGCCCATGTACAATGGCCCATGTCGTAAGGTCGGTCGTGTAGAGAAAGTAAGTACATGGCATGTGGTAGGGATTACACGCCATGTCTAAATATCTGGGGTCAGATCTGTGTACGTTAGACGTGTGCCCGTACACGGCCTCAACCCAAGTATGCTAGCCCGTGTAGTTGGTACACGAGGTGTCCCACGCTATTGGCCTCACCTGGCCGTGTGGTGTAGTACATGGCCGTGTACTACACCCTGTGTATGTGTACCCCCTGGATACACGCCGAGCCTTGGGGAAGGTGCAACACACCGTGCGACTGGGGTCACACGCCATGTGATACTCATCTGATGCCCGAAACCACAGCCACCGCTGAGCCGGTCCACACATCGTGTTCTTCGAAGATACATGCCGTGTATTCTAGAAATTTCCAGAAATGTGAACCTCTACTGTCGCACCTCCGGTGGTGCCCCGTTCATCGATCTGGTCGTCCGATCTCCATGGAACTCTCGGGTTTTGGTCGCCCTGACACCAAAAAGATTCTTTCGGTGTTTTTGGACCTCCGATCAGCTGCAAAAACATGTTTTGATCCTCCCATGTGAAGAACTCTCGAAGAATGAACTCTTCTGATCTGAGCCTATTCGTCATCCATCATGGCCATCACACCTCCGCAGTGTCATTGTGATGTCGGATCTCCAGTTTGGGATCATTGCATTGCAAGACGGGTGCGCAATGATCCGTTGTTCATTACCCCATGAAGAACAAGAAGAACTCAAAGAACATGATTGAAGGAAAGGGGGAAAGAAAAGAATCCAATAAAACAAACTGAGGAACAAACCTCCACCATCGTTCATCATGGTGTTGATTCACTCCCATTATTAGTCTTAAACGGAGCAGAAATCAACAATAATAATCAACATGGACTAATTCCCCATAACCATCCCAATAAAACCCTCCTGTAAGAACATACAAATCCACAGATCAAAATGTTCATGGTTGATTCATGTTTGTCATTTAAATTCAAAAACGGGGAAAGAGGAATGAAATAACAACCCCTACCTTTTAAGAAAGGATCGATCATTGACAAGAGGTTTGTGCTTCTGTCATCGTTGAGATCCTTCAACTTCCTTGGCACAACATTTCACAGCTTTGGTTCGTCATCGTTCATCGCCGAGAGTTTTCTCCGAAGCACCATGGATTCTCCAGAGTTTCCTCTCAATCCCTGCCAATTAGAGACATCCCAATAAAAAAGAAAACATGTTTGAAATTCCATTACGCTATGGCATTAATGGGTTAGCGTTGTTGTTTTTGAGTCATTATGACACAACATTTAATATCGAAATAGCTTCCCTATCACTGCGCTGTAGTGGATATTTCCACAAAACAAAATAAAATAACTTTGCGAATTTATTTTATTTTTAGTTTACTAAAAGCGTCCAAAAATTAATTTTTTCTATTGACCCATGCTAGTCGAGGTTATACCTATTATTAGGTAAATTCATCATTCCGGATGCAACGGTTCCCTCATATTTTTAATCCGAGCATCCATTTGGAAACTTCCACAACTGCACACATGTGCCGACTCACTTAACTTAAAAAATTTCAAACCACCATTCCGGGCTCACCAAGACTCAGAATGATGTTTCTTCTCTGCGCCTAGTCTCGTAATAATTCCATATAATATTTAAAAATAATACATGAAAAAAATCTGAGATATTACATTCTCCCCACCTTGGGGATTTAAGTCCCCAAAAATCCAAAACAAGACTACTAAAAAAGATGGGGGTACTGGGCACGGATCTGGGCCTCCAACTCCCACATGCTCTCCTGAAGATTCCCGTGCTTCCACTGAACATGCACCAAGGGAATCAATCACCCACGAAGGATCGTCTACTTTCGATCCTCGATATCCACTGGGTACTTAGAAAAGTTCACTCGATCCTCGATGTCTAGCTCGCCCCAGTCGATAATGTGTGTTGGGTCATGCACGTACCTCCTCAGCTGCGACACGTGGAAGACATAATGTACCTGATGCAACTGTGGTGGTAGATCTAGGTGGTATGCCACCTCATTGACTCTGCATATTATCTGTAAAGGTCCGATGAACCTCAAATATAGCTTTCTGCCTGACTAAATCTCTGTAACCCTCATTGAGGTGAGACCTGAAGAAAGACATGGTCTCCATCCTCAAACTCCAGAGGTCTCTGTCATCTATAAAAATAAGACTTATGATGGCTCTGTGTAGTCTTCATCCACTCCCGGATGATCTGCACCTTCTCAGTGGTGGCTCGCACCAACTCTGGACCCATGAGTGCTGACTCTCCAGGGTCAGTCCAACAAAGTGGTGACCGAAAGGGTCTCCCATACAAAGCCTCAAAAGGTGCCATACCGATGGTGGAGTGGTAGATGTTATTGTACAAAAACTCCACTAGTGGTAGGTGTTCCTCCCAACTACGACCAAAGTCTAAGATACAAGCTCGTAACATATCCTCCACTAGTGGTAGGTGTTCCTCCCAACTATGACCAAAGTCTAAGATACAAGCTCGTAACATATCCTCCAGAACCTGAATAGTCCTCTCCGTTTGACCATCGGTCTATGGATGGAATGCCGTGCTCAAGCACAGCTGTGTCCCAAAGGCCTCCTGTAATCCCTTCCACAACCGAGATGTAAAGTGAACATATTGGTATGAGAATATCGTCGAAGGGAATCCATGAAGCCGAACTATCTCCTGCATGTAGAGGCATTCCAAGCTTTCTACAGAACTCTACCCCCTGATGGATAGAAAGTGGGCCAACTTGGTGAGTCAGTCGATGATCACCCAGATGGAATCATTCCCCTTGGACGCCCGTGGTAATCCTTTCATGAAGTCTATTGATATTCCATCCCACTTCCACTCTGGAACCTCTAGGGGGTGAGCTAATCCCGTTGGAACCTGGTGCTCAGCCTTCACCTGCTGGAACGTAAGGCATTGAGAAACAAACTCTGCTACTCTCTTCTTCATGCCTGGCCACCCGAACTGCCATTGGAGACCTTGGTACATCTTTTCTACTCATTAATGTACCGCGAAGTGGGATGTATGAAACTCCTTCAGAACCTCTCCCTGCAACGCCACTGGTACGATAGTGTGTCCTATAAAAAGAAGTACGTGTTTTCCACCTTGCGAGTATCCATCAGGAGCATGTCCTTTGGATAACTGAGCACATAAGGCCTCAAAGTCATCATCCCCAAGCTATGCCTCCCTAAATTGATGTAAGAGTGGAGGGGTGACAACCATCGACTGTAGGTAAGTTGCATCCTCTTTGTCCTTGAAGGAAAATTGTAATGTGGCCAACTACTTCATCGCCTCACTCAATAGCTGCGAGCTCAAACTTCTGCTAAGAGAATCCGCGACCTTGTTTCCCTTCCCAAGAGTATATATAATCTCGAAATCATAATCCAAGAGGAACTCTAGCCAACAAATATATCTCAGATTCAGATCCTTCTGTGAGAAGATGTAATTGAGGCTCTTGTGGTCAGAGTAGATGATGAACCGCTTTACCATAAGGTAGTGTCACCAAATATTCAATGCGAAGACTACCACTGCCAAATTGAGATCATGGGTCGCATAGTTCTGCTCATGTGGCCTAAGCTGGCATGAACCATAAGCAATCACTACCTGTCTCTGCATTAGGACACATCCTAGACCGGTCCTTGATGCATTGCAGAAAACTACATACTCGAAACACTCCTCCGGTAATCTCAAGATTGGGGAACTTGTAAAACTCTATCTCAACTACTCAAAATCCTACCGGTACTTCTTTGTCCACACGAAGGGTTTCCCCTTTTGGGTCAAGGCTGTCATTGGTGCTGATATTTAGGAGAAATCAGAAATGAATCTTCGGTAATATCCTGCTAACCCAAGGAAGCTCCGCACCTCCATCACGCTCTGAGGTGTATCCCATGCTAACACTGCCTCCACCTTGGCTGGGTCCATTGCTACACTATCTGCTGAGATGACATGTCCCAGAAAGTGGACCTTCTGGATCCATAACTGGCACTTTGAGAGCTTCCCATAAATCTGGTGCTCTCAGAGTATGTCTAGAACCATCCACAGCTGTCTCGCATGCTCCTCCTATGATGCCGAGTACACAAGGATGTCATTGATGAAGATCACTATGAACCGATCCAAATACGATTGGAATATCTGATTCATCAGTCCCATGAACACCACAGGGGAGTTTGTCACTCCAAAAGGCACCACCAAGTACTCCTAGTGACCATAGCAGCATCTGAATGCCATCTTCAGTATATCCTCACCCCGTACCTGTAATTGGTGATAACCTGATCGAAGGTCAACCTTTGAGAACCACTGTTCCCCTCTTAGTTGATCGAAGAGGTCATCGATCCTCGGTAGTGGATACTTGTTCTTCACCGTCACCGGGTTCAGGCATCGGTAATCCATGCACAACCTCAAACCCCTGTCTACCTTCTTGGCAAACAAGACTGGGGACACCCATGGTGAAACACTGGGTTTCACGAAACCATTGCTCTAAAGATCCTCCAACTACACCCTCAGCTCACGAAGCTCTGCGGGATCCATCCGATATGCTGACAAAAAAATCGGTGTATTCCTAGGGTGTAAATCGATGCAGAAGTCGATTTCCCGATGGGGAGGTAGTCCTGGAACATATTTGGGAAGGACGTCTGTAAGGACCTATCCCCCGAGTGCCCGAAGCCGGTGGTCATGAGACATGATGTACCATAACCATAAATTTTTACATCACATTCATTTACAAATATCACATCATGTACCATGCTACAGAGGATTATGAGGTTCAGTTTTTGGGAAACCAGCTGTATTATGAAACTTCATTGAAGACATGACTGATACCTGAAAAATTCTCATTTAAAACGCAGGGTGAGCATACGAATGCCCAGTAAATGGTTTTAAAATAACCATTAAAACTTTTGAAAACATTCTTTAAACCATTTTTCAAAACATTCTTCTTAAATAAAAGCTATATCACATGTTCACATCATAAAGGTGCTCAATTAAAACATGATATCAGGATTATAAGGATACACCATTCAAATGAAGGCATGCTGAATAAAAGAAATTATAATATGTATGACATAAGAATATATTCAAGCACAAATAAAACAATTAAGTGTAATGAATGATCAGAGTTGTGCATAAATGTAATCACTTTAATTTCAAACATAAAATACTAAAAATCACTGAGTTCTATACATATGTTATGCCATAAACTTTTACTTTTCTGATTACTTATAAGTAACGATTCTTAACCATGGACATTCTACTAGTCAAATGCCTGTCTGGTTAGGTAATTAAGATACAATTAAAGAGTAAAGTGAATATGGAGGACATTCTGAAGCAGTTTATCAAGGCCTCAGCCAAGACGTCTAATAATTAAGGCCTCGACCTAAACCCATAAGCTCTTTAACCAAATATTCTACTAGTTGAATATTTTCCTGGTTAATTAAATTACATATTCATAATGAGGGAAGTTCATATGCCGGACCATGTCAAGGACTCGTGCCAAGACCTAGGGGATAATTGTAATCAAACCCCAACCTGGAGAGCCTCTGTAACCGGACTCCAACCCGGAGTGCCTCTAATAACTAGACACCAACCCGGAGGGTCTGCTGTAACCGGACCCCAACCCAGAGGGATTACTTTTACTAGTCCCCACCCCGGAACATACTAGGTTCAATGCATTCCCCATAACTCAAAATCAAAGTGCATATACCACTTTGATTTATTAAAACACTTATCAATACCAGGACACATATTACCTAGATTCTCATTTCACATTATTCAAAGTGTCCCATACCACTTTGAATAATTGGATACTTCATAAATGTTAACTTGTTTGATTATCACATAAAATAATAACATTACATCTTATCCATAGTAACTAACATTTAATGCATTAATAAACATGTTCATTATTCATGCTCAATTCATGCATTGATAAAAGGAATTGGAACAGACTAAATCATAATATGTTAGGTAATATTTAAATGATAATTTTCCCCATCGACATGCATAAAATAGTAAACATTACTTGCGCATGTGATATTGACTTAAAACACTCCAATAATGAACGGATGAGGTTAACAAATAAAATCATGGTTCCTGAAACAATTTTGACCATTTGTTTAATAAAATTTTCTACTAGGTGCATAATGAATAAAAGGTAATCCCAACGTTCCATGTGGGGTGTTAATTTCATATTTCCTCATACATTTATTATAAATGAGCTGATAGTATGAGACTCAACCGTCACCTTAATCAATTATTATAAATAGGGGAGAATAACTCATACATGTGATTATGAAATTGCAAACCTCCAATATTTATACACATGAACTAATCACATTAAAGAAAACATTTGAAAAACTATGGTGAGGATTTAATTTTTTATTAAAAATTCCTTCAATGGGACATGCATAAAAAGTAGTGAGTATCCAATCCAAAAAAAAAACATTTGAATGCCCATGTTTAATACTCCCTTCGCAAACTATAGAAATTTTATAAATACATAAGAGGATCATGTTGGTATTCATGCGCATATACCCTTATAGCTGATTATGCAAAGAAAGAATACACAATGTTCTTATTTAAGTTAATTTAACACTTGTAACTTTATCAAAACATGGGTTAAATTAGTAGGGTAAAAATATTGATTTATTTCAAAAACAGAATTTACATTATGTGTATACAAGCATACATGATTAGATATGAAACTTTCGTACACAAAGTGAATCCATACTTCTTGGTTATTCATTAACTTGACTCTCAAACTTATAAATCTTTAACATGGGTATATGAAGATTATGAAAATTCAAGGGTTGTGTACATTATTCTTATATATTTTCATAAAAAAGTATATGTATATAATTGATTATATTTTTAAGGCATAAAATAGGTTTGCATGGGGTGTCCGTGTTTAGGGTTTTCAACACATTATAACTCAAATTTCCGCAACTTTTAAGGAATGTAATCTCAAAATGTATGGATATGTTTTCTAGTTTTATAAGTAAATTCAAATATATATATATATATATATGTATATATTCATACAACTTAAGACCAAGCAGAAAAAATACTAAACCCTTACCTTAACTTACAGATAGGAGGAGGTAGAGACGCTAGAAAGATAGGAGGAAGAGTCTAGGTGCTCGGGAGACACATGAAACTCGGAGGACTTGAGAGATCCGCTGGAGGCCGAGTGCAAAGAACCGAGAGGTTCTTTGGACATCTCAGTTGTTTTTTTATAAAAAACTAAACCAATGTATTTTTAATACAATTGGAAAGGGATACTAGGCCACTTGCCTTATAAAAACACCGAAGGAAAAGGACCTCTGTGGAAACCGTGATCCTGGAGGGTCTGACAGCTGAAAAGGTGAAGAAAATGGTTATAAAAAGGAGAGTAGGGCTACTGGTTTGGGGCACGCTGCGGAGAAGAAGAACGTGCCACTGGAAGAAAAAATCAGAAGAAAATGGATGGTCCAGATCACATCTGACTTTGATCCTAGGGCTAGGGTACGTCCGCGAGGTTTGTTTTTAAAAAAGAGTGGCTTAGATAATATCTGGGTTGATCAGATGGTCTACGTAAACGTGGTGTTATGCCGCGGTCGCTTGAGGGTCGAACCTAGGATCGATTCGATGACTGAGATTGTGCGATGAGTGGTCCAATGGCCACGATCTCATTTCAACAGAAAAAATTGGTTCCCACATCGAAACGGTGGGGCGCGCCGAGATCCCTTATAAGATTTGGCCTCCCGCAATGCTGGTAATAACATAGCACACACAGAGGAGGCCTTATACACGGGCCTCCGCCTCCCCACAGGCCTCAGCCTACCCAAGTGCATGCTGCGCACACCTACGCTCCTGCATTCACCCTTGCACACCGTGACCATGCCTGCACTGTGCACACACAAGTGCTCCTGTGTGCTCCTCAAGTGACCTATACCCGAGCTCGGGCCAGTCCAGGCATGGGCTAAGGGCTAGGCTCAGCCACCCAGGGTGTGTCGCCTCCCTCAGCCCAGCCAAGGGCTAGCCCTTGCGGGCCCAATTTTTATATAACATAACTAAAAAAAATTAGAGGGAAACATAACACTATATAGAGATTCTTCTTTTTATACATGGATTCTATTAAATTTTTTGAAGTTTAATGTTTACAACTTAAATTTTCTCCCAAGTGTTCCCTGAGGTTGTTTATAAAAACATAAAGAGTTATAAATTTCATGAAAATTATTATATTAGTATTGTAGTGGTTTAAACCTAATTTGATTAAAAACATATAATTAAATTATTAGGTATTTAAACACAGCTTAAGACACTGTGAGAAAATATTTACAACACATTTGAGTTAATTGCAACATGATTTTGAATTACTTATTATTTTTATCAACACTTAAATGTAACTCAAAGCATCATATCATAGTTGGGGTTTTATCTTATAATTTTTCAATTCATATTGTGAAGTTGTACTTAATTTTTCTTTAGTTAAAACATCATAATACTAACGGATATAATTATATCCGTTGGGTTTCCAACGGTTACTCGAGGTAACGGTCAGATTGGTGTAATATAAAACTATGTCTCTGGGTGTCTTAAAACTCAATTTGATTGAAGGAAATGGTTCGCGTTATACCTTTGGTGATTAGTGTGGCTTTGGTGGCTTCGACCGTTCTTATGTTCGTTATGATGGATACTAAGGACCCCTATAGTCTTCTTGGGGTTCTTGTTGTTTTGAGCGGCCTTCCTATAATCTTGATAGGGTTTTTAATAGGTATATTTGGTTAGCTTGATTTCCCTTTTTAATCTCATTTTATTGTAAACACTATGGTGTTCCTATTTGAATAAAACTCTTTTTGACTGTTTCATGTGCTTAAATCCATTGCATCATATTATTATTTTATAAGAAATAAGTTTCGTTCGATTAATAGACAACATAAATTATATAAGTTACCATTATGTGAAACACAAGTCTTTAGGGAGTTACATTATTCCCCCCTATGAAGAATTGCATGCTCGCAATTCTATTCCCAAACTGGAAGAGAAAAACCCACACGATCAACATCACCAAAACGGGAGATTCAGCTCGGTTAATGGAATACCCAGGTTGGTATTGAGTTCCTCTGCTTCTCTGGACCAAATACATTTCAAGCAGTACTTTTTGAACTCCGGCGTATGCATTCTACACTCAAGATTCCATAGGGAGGCTCGAGTAGTATAAAGTTCAGAGACGTCCGAATGGACATATTCTCTGATGCCTTGTCGGACTACATTCCACTTGAGATATTCGATTGGAATGATGCGGTTAAACAGACTGAGGTTTAGGATCTGGAACATAAAGTCTGTTTTGAGGTTCCCATCTTGGGAAGCCACTAGGAAACATGCTCTCGCAGAAAAATTCTATGCCAGGGTGAAACACTGAAAAAGACCCTCGAAGTATCTCCCCCTTTTCTTATAATAGGGAAGTTGGGTAATGGAAATGGAGTGGAAGAAATGGTCATTCTATTGATAGGAACAAAGGATCTCAAGGCTCTTAGACAAGACAAACATTCATTGACATGATCCTCACAGGTTGAGGAAATAAGGATAGTCCATAGTGCAATTTCTGATTAAGATATCCTCCAATATCTCATCAGGTAGAGATGAGATATTTGTTCATCTGGCCATCTGAAAACATATTCATGAGAATTCACTTTGAAAGTTTAGATAAAGAAAAGATAGGAATGGGAAAGATAATATTTCAATAAAACATAATTTTATTACTAAACATTAGTTCCCGAGTTCCCCTATTGACCTACTACACAAACTCCACACAGAGAAGCAAAACTCCCTATCTCCTCAAACCAAACACAGGATGAGCATTCAGGGTTATACTCATGGGGGGCACCTATGACCTCTCCTGAGTGTAGCATGAGGGGTATGAAGTTGGGATATGTCAAAATACACTTGTTGCCTACAAGACAGTCGGGTGGACTCATCTTTTAACATTCTGAAGTCCAACTACTGGCCCCAGACGCCGTATTTCAAGATTTGGCATAGATAGGATGCTCAGAGGTCTTCAATAGTAGCAGCTTCTTGAAAAGATCCGAGGGCCATAAATCTAATGTCCTCAACTGCCATGAACACTAGGAAAATTCTCTCATGGTACCTTCCCTAACGTACATAGTAGGGGAATTGGGTCATCATCATAAGAAGGTAACAAAATCCTAACCCTTGGTGTAGTTGAAGCACCCGAGGTGAGTTTGACACATCATACATGTGTTTTCAAGTCATGAGGATATGAGCATAGTTAAGAAAATTCTCTCAGCTAGATAAAGACACGATGGTCTCTAGGTCCTTGGCAGGGAGTGATAGTAGATTGGTAGTCACATTTTAATCTGCCATCTGAAAGTTATAACAAATTCACTTATAAAGGTTCAATCATAGCTATATATATATATATTTTATATTACCTGGTTTTTCAGAATTGTCTGAACCTATTCTATGATACCAACTGTAAGGACCTAGCCCCCGAGTGCCCGGAGCTGGTGCCCATGAGACATGATGTACCATAACTATAAATTTTTACATCACATTCATTTAAAAATATCACATCATGTCCCATGATATAGAGGATAGTAAGGTTCAGGTTCTGGGAAACCAGTTGCATTCTGAAACTTCATTGAAGACATGACTGATACCTGAAAAATTTTCATTTGAAATGCAGGGTGAGCATACGAATGCTCAGTAAGGGGTTTTAAAATAACCATTAAAACTTTTGAAAACATTCTTTAAACCATTTCACAAAACATTCTTCTTAAATACAATCTATATCACATGTTCAGATCATAAAGGTGCTCAATTAAAACATGATATCAAGATTATAAGGATACACCATTCAAATAGAGGCATGCTTAATAAAAGAAATTCTAATATGTATGACATAAGAATATATGTAAGCACAAATAAAATAGTTAAGTGTAATGAATGATCAGAGTTGCGCATAAAGGTAATCAATTTAATTTTAAAAATCAAATACTAAAAATCACTGAGTGCTATACATATGTCATGCCATAAACTTTTACTTTTATGATTACTTATAAGTAATGGTTCTTAACCATGGACATTCTACTAGTCAAATGCATGTATGGTTAGGTAATTAACATACACTTAAAGAGTAAAGTGAATATGGAGGACATTCTAAATTAGTTTTTCAAGGCCTTGGACAAGACGTCTAATGATTAAGGCCTTGGATAAAACCCATAGACTCTTTAACCAAATATCATACTAGTTGAATATTTTCCTGATTAATTAAATTACATATTCATAATGAGGGAAGTGCGTATGCTGGACCATGTCAAGGCCTCGTGCCAAGACCTAGGGGATAACTGTAACTGAACCCCAACCCAGAGAGCCTCTGTAACTGGAATCTAACCTAGAGTGCCTCTAATAACCAGAAACCAACCCGGAGGGTCTGCTGTAACCAGACCCCAACTCGGAGGGCTTACTTTTACTAGTCCCCACCCCAGAACATACTAGATCCAATGCATTCCTCATAACTCTAAATCAAAGTGCACATACCACTTTGATTTATTAAAACCCTTATCAATCCCAGGACACATATTACCTGGATTCTCATTTAACATTATTCAAAGTGTCCCATACCACTTTGAATAATTGGATACTTCATAAATGTTAACCTGTTTGATTATCACATAAAATAATAACATTACATCTTCTCCACAGTAACTAACATTTAATGCATTAATAAATATGTTCATTATTCATGCTCAATTCATGCATTGATAAAAGGAATTGGAACACACTAAATCATAATATGTTAGGTAATATTTAAATGATAATTTTCCCCATCGAAATGCATAAAATAGTAAACATTACTTGTGCATGTGATACTGACTTAAAACACTCCAATAATGAATGGATGAGGTTACCAAATAAAATGATGGTTCATGAAACAATTTTGACCAATTGCTTAATGAAATTTTCTAATTGGGTGCATAATGAATAAAAGGTAAGCCCAACGTTCCGTGTGGGGTGTTAATTTCACATTTCCTCATACTTTTATTATAAATGAGTTGATAGTATGAGACTCAACTGTCACCTTCATCATTTATTATAAATAGTGGAGAATAACTCATACATGTGAGTATGAAATTTCAAACCTCCAATATTTATACTCATGAACTAAGCACATTAAAGAAAACATTTTAAAAACTATGGTGAGGATTTCATTTTGTATAAAACCTTCATTCAATGAGACATGCATAAAAATTAGTGAGTAGCCAAGCCAAAAAGAAAGAAAGAAAATACACTTGAATTCCCATGTTTAATACTCCCTTCTCAAACTATAAAAATTTTATAAATACATAAGAGGATCATGTTGGTATTCATGTGAACGTACCCTCTTATCCAATTATGCAAAGCAAGAATACATAATGTTCGTATTTAAGTTAATTTCACCCTTACAACTTTATCAAAATATGGGTTAAATTAGTAGGGTAAAAATATTGATTTATTTCAAAAATAGCATTTACATTATGTGTATACAAGCATACATGATTAGATATGAAACTTTTGTACACAAAGTGAATCCATACGTCTTGGTTCTTCATTAACTTGAATCTAAAACTTAGAAATCTTTAACATGGGTATATGAAGATTATGCAAATCCGAGGGTTATGTACATTATTCTTATATATTTTCATAAAAAAGTATATGTATATAATTGATTATGTTTTTAAATAATAAAATAGGTTTGCATAGGGTGTCCGTGTTTAGGGTTATCAACACATTATAACTCAAATTCCCGTAACTTTTAAGGAATGTAATCTCAAACCGTATGGAGATGTTTTCTAGTTTTATAAGTAAATTCAAATATATATATATGTATATATTCATACAACTTAAGACCAAATAGAAAAAAAATACTAAACCCTTACCTTAACTTGCGGAGAAGGAGGAGGTGGAGACGCTGGAAATCTAGGAGGAGGAGTCGAGGTGCTTGGGAGACATAGGAAACTCGGAGGACTTGAGAGATACGCTGGAGGCCGAGTGCAAAGAACCAAGAGGTTCTTCAGAAATCTCAGTTGTTTTTTTATAAAAAACTAAACCTATGTATTTTTAATACTAGTGTCAGGGGATCTGAGGCCAATTTCCTTATAAAAACACTGGGGGAAGAGGACCTCTGTGGAAACTGTGAGCTTGGAGGGTCCGGCGGCTGAAAAGGTGAAGAAAACGGTGATAAAAAGGAGAGTAGGGCTACTAGTTCGGGGCACTCCACGGAGAAGAATACCACGCCCCTGGAAGAAAAAATAGGATGAAAATGGATGGTCTATATCACATCTGACTTTGATCCTAGGTCTGGGGTATTTCCATGGGTTTTTTTAAAAAAAAGAGTGGCTCAGATTATATCTGGGTTGATCGAACAGTCCACGTAAATGCGGTGTTATGCCGCGGTCGCTTGAGGGTCGAACCCGAGATTGATTCGACGTCCGAGATCGCACGATGAGTGGTCCAATGACCATGATCTCATTTCATTAGAAAAAATTGGTTCCTACATTGAAACAGTGGGGTGCGCCGAGCTCCCTTATAAGATTCGGCCTCCCGCAGTGCTGGTAATAACACAATGTAACGTCCCGGACCCGGGTGCCACGCAACGGGTGCCCCGAGCCCGGTTCGCCATGTGACCTCAAGCGCATTTCCCCAAATGCCAGAGGCTGCCGACTAGCAGTGAGGGCCCAAGTCTGATAGTGGGTAAACTATGCCCTCATTTGTCAAAGTGTAGCGCAGCGGAGTACAAAATAAAACATACAACAAACAGTAGAAGCAATAAACACACACAACTGAAATAAACTACAGCAGTGGATATAACCAACAGTATATGAATGATGATGCTACATGTTTCAAATTCTAAGAAAACAGCCAGAACATGTTATACATCACTGTGATACAACCAAAAGCAAAGTACAACAAAACAAGTAAACAGCTGGTAGCGGCATCGCGAGCCTAGGCTCGGTCCCATGCCCTCCTACTTCTCAGCAACAGTCAAGTACCTATATAGGGACTCTTGACTCTATCTAAACCTGCAGCAACGTAATCTGTTTGGGCCGAAAAGCGTGACCCAAATAGGGTGTGAGAAATATATCTCATTAGGCACCCACCAAAGTCCTATGCCCAACTGCGTGTAAGCGTGCAACCACAGTGTGCAATAGTAAAATGCAATAAAGTAAGCAGTACTAAACAGTAACTAACTTAACAATTAAATTGCCATTTTATTATTCATTTAATTTATTTAATTTAGTATCGTTCTGTGCTCAACAGCACCATGCCCTCAGGCCAACCAGTATCTCGCCCTCAGGCTAAT
This sequence comes from Viscum album, assembly GCA_963277665.1. Classification (NCBI taxonomy): domain Eukaryota; kingdom Viridiplantae; phylum Streptophyta; class Magnoliopsida; order Santalales; family Viscaceae; genus Viscum; species Viscum album. The sequence goes on from OY728132.1 coordinate 1,349,798,204, forward strand.
ATAGTGAACCATGCCCTCAGGCTTATATAATCACGCCCTCAGGCTAATACAGTCACACCCTCAGGCTAATATAGTCACGCCCTCAGGCTAATACTGTCACGCCCTCAGGCTAATACATTCACGCCCTCAGGCTAAACAGGTAACCGGGCCATGTCCAACATATCAAAATGCAGTAAACAAGCAATTCCTCTCAAGGAAATTCTTACAATTACTACATTGAAGGCATACCCTCAGGTATCCTGGTCAAACGGCTAAACAGAGAAACACACCCCCGGGGTGGTTTCAGATCCAAGCAACGATCCCAAACAACATTTTACAATAAAAAATTAATTACCTATGCAATTATAGGCATTAAATATAGCAACGATCTCAGCCACACGACACCCCAACAAGGGTTCGTGGCACGAAAACAAACAAAACGCATGATAGTTGGAAAATGAACATAAAGCCACCTACCATAAACGCCAACGAACACTATACCTGAACGCCGACTCCAGAAACACCCAAGAATGGTGTAGATCTGATGAAGAACAAAACCCATTCAAACATAAATAACTTACGTTAGGTGAAGAATTGGCAAGAACCAACCAAGGAGGTGGAAGCCCTTACCCGTGCGGTTCCAACGGGATCGTCCGAGACAGAATTGGATTCCAGACGAACACCCGGCGGTTCTTCAAAGATCCGGCCTCCTCCTTTGGCTCCAAAATGGCTCAAATGCCTCCTCTGCCAAATGAGGAGGCTACTGCCTGTTTTAAGCCCGAAAAACAAATTAAATGGCGTGTTCTTCAAAGTACACAGCATGTACTCCTTTCATTTAACTGTTCATTTGGCGGCACCACCACACTGTTCATCTGCCGACAAGAGTACACGGCATGTACTCCCAAGTACACGGCTCGTACTGCCGCCTAGCTGGCGGCGACTCCACCGCCTTCCTTTTTAACCTATCGACTGACTACACGGCGTGTAGTTGGTTCCTACCCCCTTTGTCGCCAGCAAGGCTACACGCCCTGTGTACTTATCCCGACACGGCCAAAAGTACACGGCGTGTAGTTTCAAAAAATTTTTTTTTTTAGGATTTTTCCCAATTTTCCATATTTTTCTCAAAAAAACTTAAGGAAAAGGAAAAGGAAGAATACCGTACCTTGAAAATAAGAACCGGGTTCTTATAAACTTCCCCCTTATAGTAATTCGTCCCCGAATTGCCCTTCTAAGGATGGAAAAGAATAAGATCAGAACAACTCTGGCCACTGAGCATGTACGTCGGCCTCCCGCTCCCAGGTCTTGTCCTGCACTTGGCCATGCTGCCATAGCACCCGTACGAGAGGAACTGACCGGCCTCGGAGAACCTTCATGCTCCTGTCAACGATACGGATCGGATGCTCCTCAAAGGATGCATCATTCTGAAGCTCAAACTCCTCAGGCTGAAAGATGTGAGACAGGTCTGAATGATAGCGACACAACTGAGACACGTGGAAGACGTCGTGCATGGCTCGGTACCGCTGCGGTAACTGAAACCGATAGGAAACCAGCCCGAATCTCTCCAGAATCTCGAATGGTCCCACATACCTTGGTGAAATCTTACCCTGTCTCCGAATCCGCTTGTGTCCCAACCTCGGCGAAACACGCAAGAAAACCTGATCCCCAACCACAAAATCCAAAGGTCATCTGCGGAGATCAACATAAAACTTCTAACGAGACTGCGCGGTATCCATCCGCTTCCGAATCAACTGGACCTGCTCAGATGTCTCCTGCACGAGCTGTGGCCCCAGTAAAGCTACCTCACCTGCCCCTAACCAGCACAAAGGTGATCGGCATGGACTACCATATAAAGCCTCGTATGGTGCCATATCAATAGTCGCCTGAAAGATATTATTATAAACAAACTCTACTAAGGGTATATGCTTATCCCAAGAGCCCCCAAATTCTAGGACGCATGCGCGCAGCATGTCCTCTAGCACCTGTATCATCCGCTCTGACTGGCCATCTGTCTGAGGGTGGTATGCTGTGCTCAGAAGCACCTGTGTACCCAGCGCCCTCTGAAAAATCTGTCAGAAATGAGACGTGAAGCGGGCGTCCCTATCTGAAACGATAGAATGGGGGACCCCATGAAGACGTTTGATCTCTCGGATATACAGCCTTCCGAGCTCGTTCACACCAAAAGTCTCCTTGATCTGCAAGAAGTGAGCTACCTTCGTAAGTCTGTCCACAAAAACCCATACGATGTCATTGCCTCGAGGTGACCTTGGCAATCCCATCACAAAATCCATCGCGACATCATCCCCTTTCCACTTCGAAATGGGCAACTGCTGTAACAGCCCAACTGGTCTCTGATGCTCCGCCTTCACCTACTAACAGGTGGAACACCTTGTAACAAAACCAGCTATCTCTCTCTTCATACCCAGCCACCAGTACTGACGTCTCAAGTCTCAGTACATCTTGGTAACCCCGGGATGAACTGCCCAAGCTGAAGCATGAAACTCCCACATCAGCTCCTCACGTATATCCCCTGGAACCCATACACGTCCATGGAAATGCAAAACCTCGTCATCGCCTATCGTCCAACCGGGAGGAGGGTCCTCACTTGCCACCGACTCCCGTAGAACTAGGCCTTCTGAAACTGATAGCTGCCTCATCCTCACTCTGTCTAGGAGGGTATAAGTCACAACTAACAAGGAAAGATAAGTCTGCCCCTGACTGTCATTAACCTCTAGATGCATCTCAGAGAACAAGTCCATAAGCTGCCACTCACCACTGGCCTCCTGCACTGCCTGTATCTGAGTCTTCCTGCTCAGTGCATCAGCTACTGCATTACCTTTACCAGGTGTATAGGCAAGCTCAAAATCTAAGGACTGTAGGTACTCGACCCACCTTCTCTGCCTTAGATTCAGGTCACACTGAGTAAAGATATACTTGAGGATTTTGTGGTCGGTGAAAACCACAAAATGCTCTCCCAACAGATAATGTCTCCAACAGCGCAATGCATGCACAACTACAGCCAACTTGAGATCGTGCGTCGGGTAATTCCTCTCATGTGGCCTCAACTTCCGAGACCTATACGCCACAACTCGGTCGCCCTACATCAAAACGGCTCCTAGACCAATCCCTGATGCATCACAGTAAACTGTATAGCTCTTCCCCTGCTCTGGGAGTATCAGGATTGGTGCTGATGTCAGCCTTCCCTTCAGGTCCTGAAAAGCTGTCTCACAAGCTTATGACCAAACGAACTTCACACCCTTCTTAGTTAGACCTGTCAAAGGTGCTTCTAAGCGGGAGAAGTCCTGTATGAAACTTCTGTAGTAACCATCCAGCCCTAAGAAACTTCATATCTCAAACACGTTCTTGGGATGCTCCCAGGAAACTACTGCTCTCACCTTCTCTGGGTCTACTGAAAATCCTGCCTCTGAGATAATATGACCCAGGAAGTGAATCTGGTCCATCCAAAAGTGGCACTTTGAGAGCTTAGCATATAGCCGATGCTCTCTCAGTGTACTCAATATGATCTCGAGATGGGTGTCATGGTCGTGTCGAGTGCGAGAGTACACCAAGATGTCGTCCACGAATACTACCACAAAATAATCAAGATACAGATGGAACACACGATTCATCAGAGCCATGAAAACTGCTGGCGCGTTCGTGAGTCCGAACGGCATAACCGTATACTCATATAGATTATACCTACTCCTGAAAGCTGTGAGAGGTATGCAAGATGGTCTAACGCGCAGCTGATGATATCTGAATCTCAGGTCAATCTTCGAGAACACTTGTGATCCATGAAGCTGATCAAACAGATCATCTATCCTCAGCAAGGGATATCGGTTCTTAACCGTCAACTGGTTCAGCTTCCGATAATCCACACAAAGTCTGAGGGTACCATCCGCCTTCTTCGCAAAAAGGACCGGAGAACCCCAAGGAGAAGTACTGGGTCGGATAAAACCCTTTGTCTGTAACTCCTCTAACTGCCTCTTGAGCTCCTACAAATCAGGCATGGCCATCCTATAAGGAGGAATGGACACCGGTGCTGCTCCTGACACAAGCTCAATAGAGAAATCCACCTCATGCACCGGAGGTAGACCTGAAAAGTCGTTCGGGAAGACATCCCTGAAACGATCAACAACTGGAGGAAAATCTATCTGACAAGTCCCCTGATCATCCAGATACAAACTCGCAATCTGGGCTGTGACTCCACCTCGCCCATGATGCTCTGGTCCAGCTCGACTCACCTGAACATCCCACTCGCCCTTGTATAGAAACTCTCCGCCCTCTGGTGACGTGAAACACACCCTGTGACAATAGCAGTCTACAAAGGCTTGAAAGGGAACCAACCAGTCCACCCCGAGAATGACGTCATAGCTCGTCATCTCTAAGACATAGAGGTCCCAAAGGAAGTGACACCCATCAACCTCAAGGGGTCACTCCTTGCACTGATGCACACCAGCCATTCTAGTCCCCAACAGAGTGTCTAGCGTCAAGATATCAGAATAAGTAGAGACACTGAGCCCAAGGCTCTCCACAACGGGTACAGATATAAAACTATGTGTAGCACCCGTATAAAAAAGGACTGAAGACAAGACAGAAGCTACTAGAATAGTACCTCTGACTGTCGAAGGTCCGAGATCCTGCTCCTACTGGGTCTGTTGCACTGCATATGCCTGCCCAGTGCCGCGGCCCTGCGACATAGCCTGGCTACCCTGAGCTGTCCCACCCTATTGCCTCTGCGATCCTGGTATCTAGATACTATGGCCACGACCACCATCTCTGCCAGCACGCCCTGACGTATTTCAGTTCCCTGACTGGTAAGAAGCCACTGGTCTTGCTCCCGCACGTAGAGTCTGCACAGAACCCCTCTCACTAGCCACTAGTAGAACCACCCTGAAAAAGCACTGCAGATGACCCATCTTGCCACAAGCTCAGCACTCCACTGGGTCTCGTGGACACTGCGGCCTCTTGTGCCCCTTTCTGCCACACTGGTAGCACCTGATCGGGCCACCTGAAGAGACTGCCTGGCTGGTACTGCCACCCTGAGAGAAGTCCATCTGTCTCTTCCTCTTGCTAGTAGAAATAGTACCAGTAACTGGTGCTGGACCGCCTTGGCCCACACCACTAGCTTCCCGTAGGTTCCTCTCTGTAATCAACGCCTGGTTCACAATCGCGTGTATAGTAGGCAACCTGAAAACATTCACCAGCACTCAGATGTCATACCGAAGACCATCCTCAAAACTTCTGGCTCTCAACGTCTCATCACCCACCAGCACGAGTGCAAAATGCTGAAGCTCTGTAAAATGAGCAGAGTAGTCCATCACCAACATAGCGCCCTGCTGCAGATTCATTAACTCTTGAGCTATATCTGCCCTCAATGTCTCGGGAAAGAAGAAGTCATAAAAGACTGTCTAAAAATCCTCCCACGCCATGTCCCTGTGATGCTCTGACTGGGTGGTAACATCCCACCACCTCTTGGCAGAATCACGCAGCATGTAAGTCGCGAGCTTGACCCTCCGCCCTGGAGGCATCTCAAGATGCTCGAAAATAGTCTGCATCAATCCCAGCCAAGACTCTGCAGCCTGTGGTCCGCCATCACCTGAAAACGTAGGCGGATGCTGCTGCTAAAAGATACGCATCAGCTCGGCCATAGATGTGGCAGCCTGCGGTGCTCCCTGAAAGGTCTGCATGAACCGCAATAAGCCTTCAAGGAACTACGCCTCTGCGCCTGTGTCCGGTATAACAGCTGGTGCCGCATCTGGCTCTGCTGGTGGATCAACTAGTAGCCCATGGCCCACCATCGCTGGAGTATAATCGTCGCCGCTCTCTTGGCGAACAACTCGCGGTCGTCTAGGCGGCATGACTCTACAAGGTCAAAAGCACGCCTCAGATTCTAGATTATTAAGACTGAAAGCGAAGGAACCACAAAAGGAACAAGAGGAAGAAGGTATTCAAAATTGTCAAAACAAGACTACACAACGTGTACAATGACTACACGGCGTGTACTTGACTTCCCTTCCCCTGCCCGGGTCCTTCCACACAGCTAAGCCACATGGCTTCCTTTAAACAAAACTACACGGCGTGTACTTAATCTACACGGAGTGTATGGTGTTATTTTCCAACTGCTCGTGCCATTTGTGACACGACCGACTACTCAGCTTACACTACACGGCGTGTTACACACGCACACGACGTGTACACCATCCCGTTTCCCAGTCACACATCTAAGTCCACACGGTCTGTCCTTAGACAAGATTACACGGCGTTTCCTCCAAAGGTACATGGCATGTTCAAGGAACAGTGACATCAGCCCGTGTTTGTTAGTTACACGGCCGAGTCCCCAGGTCACACTACACGGCGTGTCTATAATTGACACGGCGTGCTCTGTCAAGGATTTCACCGACCCGTGTTATTAGTTACACGGCCAAACTCTGGGTCAACACTACTCGGTGTGCACAGACCTACACGGCGTGTTTTAACCAACCCCTTCCCTACCCCGTGTCGTCGCCCACACGGTTTGTGACACGGAAAGAGACTACACGGTGTATACTCCGGGTACACGGTGTGTACTCAAAAAGTTCATTTTTCTTCCCGAACAGAAGAACACACACGACGTGTATGAGGTCCTACATGGCGTGTATTCTGGGTTTTCTGGACATTATGTCTCAGAAACTTCCCCGGAACCCAGAAAATACTGAAAACAACACCTAAGTGTCAAATTCCGACCTGTGGGGCCCCATACACCCCACAAATCAATGTTTGACATCTTATTTGTGTTATAACCAATAACCAGTCAATGATCCACCAAATTTCGGTCAATGGGGGCCCATACTCCTCAAAAACCAAAGTTTGGTGTCCATTTTATAAACAAGATCAAACAAAAACACCATATCACAAGGCAGGTATTTATCAAGCAGCTATCCCAACAGCTTGCTTTTCTATCACAACAACTATCACAACAACATGAAAATTCTAATGCACCTACATGGCATGGAAACTATGCATGGAATGTGATATCTAGAATGTGCCTATATGATGCATGAGATGACATACACTCATCTCATCAGGTTGCAAATAAATAGAACCCACTGATAAAATATAAACAACACAATCCAAGTGCGTCACCCAACGGTGAAAATATATCAACTGTAAAATTGCAAGATCAAAGAATGCAAAGTACGAGGTAGACTAGATTTTCCCTGTACACGGGTTAGCTACGCCCGGGCACAGCTTATTACCAACTACCGTTCTTCCTAACTCTGACTACGACTCCAAATAGTAAGTCAAAGAAAAGAAACTCCTCTGATACCACTTTGTAACGTCCCGGACCCGGGTGCCACGCAACGGGTGCCCCGAGCCCGGTTCGCCACGTGACCTTAAGCGCATTTCCCCAAACGACAGAGGCTGATGACTAGCAGAGAGGGACCAGGTCTGATAGTGGGGAAACTATGCCCTCATTTGTCAAAGTGTAGCGCAGTGGAGTACAAAATAAAACATACAACAAACAGGGGAAGCAATAAACACACACAACTGAAATAAACTACAGCAGTGGATATAACCAAGAGTATATGAATGATGATGCTACATGTTTCAAATTCTAGGAAAACAGCCAGAACATGTTATACATCACTGTGATACAACCAAAAGCAAAGTACAGCAAAACAAGTAAACAGCTGGCAGCAGCATCGCGATCCTAGGCTCGGTCCCATGCCCTCCTACTCCTCAGCAACAGTCAAGTACCTGTATAGGGACTATTGCCCCTATCTACACCTGCAACAACGTAATCTGTTTGGGCCGAAAAGCGTGACCCAAACGGGGTGTGAGAAATATAACTCAGTAGGCACCCACCAAAGGCCCGTGCCCAACTGCGTGTAAGCATGCAACCACAGTGTGCGATAGTAAAATGCAATAAAGTAAGTAGTACTAAACAGTAACTAACTTAACAATTAAATTGCCATTTTATTATTCATTTAATTTATTTAATTTAGTATCGTTCTGTGCTCAACAACACCATGCCCTCAGGCCAACCAATATCTCACCCTTAGGCTAATATAGTGTACCACGCCCTCAGGATTATATAATCACGCCCTCAGGCTAATACAGTCACACCCTCAGGCTAATACAGTCATGCCCTCAGGATAATACAGTCACGCCCTCAGGCTAATACATTCACGCCCTCAGGCTAAACAGGTAACCGGGCCATGCCCAACATATCAAAATGCAGTAAACAAGCAATTCATCTCAAGGAAATTCTTACAATTACTACATTGAAGGCATACCCTCGGTAATCCTAGAAAAACGGCTAAACATAGAAACACACCCCCAGGGTGGTTTCGGATCCAAGCAACGATCCCAAACAGAATTTTACTATCAAAAATTATTTACCTATGCAATTCTAGGCATTAAATATAGCAACGGACTCAGCCACACGACACCCCAACAAGGGTTCGTGGCACGGAAACGCACAAAACGCACGACAGTTGGAAAATGAACACAAAGCCACCTACCATAAACGCCAACGAATGCTATACCCGAACGCCGACTCCAGAAACGCCCAAGAATGGCGTAGATCTGACGAAGAACAAAACCCATTCAAACGTAAATAACTTACGTTAGGTGAAGAATTAGAAAGAACCAACCAAGGAGGTGGAAGCCCTTACCCGTGCGGTTCCAACGGGATCGTCCGAGATGGAATCGGATTCCAGACGAACTCCTGGAGGTTCTTCAAAGATCCGTCCTCCTCCTTTGGCTCCAAAATGGCTCAAATGCCTCCTCTGCCAAATGAGGAGGCTACTGCCTGTTTTAAGCCCGAAAAACAAAGTACACGGCGTGTACTTCAAAGTACACGACATGTAATCCTTTCATTTAACTGTTCATTTGGCGGCACCGCCACACTGTTCATCTGCCGACAAGAGTACACGACATGTACTCCCAAGTACACGACGTGTACTGCCGCCCAGCTGGCGGCGACTCCACCGCCTTCCTTTTTAACCCGCCGACTGACTACACGGCGTGTAAAGGACCACTACACGGCGTGTAGTCGGTTCCTACCCCCTTTGTCGCCAGCAAGGCTACACGCCCTGTGTACTTATCCTGACACAGCCAAAAGTACACGGCGTGTGGAAAAGTACACGGCGTGTAGTTTCAAATTTTTTTTTGGATTTTTCCCCATTTTTTATATTTTCTCAAAAACACTTAAGGAAAAGGAAAAGGAAGAAGCCCGTACCTCGAAAATAAGAACCGGGTTCTTACACACAACACACACACAGGAGGCCTTATACACGGGCCTCCACCTCCCCACAGGCCTCGGACTACCCAAGCGCGCAATGTGTGCACCTTCGCTCCTGCATGCACCCATGCAAACCACGACCACGCCCACACTGTGCACACATAAGTTCTCCTGTGTGCTCTTCGAGTGACCTATGCCCGAGATCGGGCTGGTCTAGGCATGGGATGAGGGCTAGGCTCATCCACCCAGGGTGTGTCGCCTCCCTCAGCCCAGCCAAGGGCTGGCCCTTGTGGGCCCAATTTTTATATAACCTAACTAAAAAAAACTTAAAGGGAAACATAACACTATATAGAGATTCTTATTTTTATATATGGATTCTATTAAATTTTTTTGAAGTTTAATTTTTACAACTTAAACTTTCTCCAAGTGTTCCCTAAGGTTGTTTATAAAAACATAAAGAGTTATAAATTGCATGACAATTCTTATATTAGTGTCGTAGTGGTTTAAACTTAATTTGATTAAAAACATATAATTCAATTAACAGGTATTTAAACACATCTTAAGACACTGAAAGAAAATATTTACAACACATTTGAGTTAATTGCAACATGATTTTGAATCACTTATTATTTTTCTCAACACTTAAATGAAACTCGAAGCATCATATCGTAGTTGGGGTTTTATCTAATAATTTTTAAATTCATATTGTGAAGTTGTACTTTATTGTTCTTTAGTTAAAACATCATAAGACTAACGACTATAATTATAGCCATTGGGTTTCCAATAGTTACTCAAGGTAACAGTCGGATTGGTGTCATATAAAACCATGTCTCCAGGTGTCTTAAAACTCAAGTTTATTGAAGAAAATTGTTTGCATTATACCTTTGGTGCTTAGTGTGGCTGTGGTTTCTTCGGCCGTTCTTATGTTCATTATGATGGATACTAAGGACCCCTATCATCTTCTTGGGGTTCTCATTGTTTTGAGTGGAATTCCTGTAATCTTGATAGGGTTTTTAATAGGTATCTTTGGTTATCTTGATTTCCCTTTTTAATCTCGTTTTATTGTAAACACTATAGTGTTTCTATTTGAATAAAACTCCTTGTGTCTGTTTCATGTGCTTTACTCCATTGTATCATATTATTATTTTATAAGAAATAAGTTTCGTTCGATTAATAGACAACATAAATTATATAAGTTACCATTATGTGAAACACAAGTCTTTGGGGTGTTACAACATCCTCGTACTCCACTACTACTGCTGAGAACTGGGAACTCATCACATATACTACTCCGAGGGCTAGGCTAGCCAACTCATGAGTGACTGGCTGCACCCTCCTATGCATGAGCCCATTCTGTGCTACCTGGGTCTCTTTTTCTCTGACAAAGTAAAACCTCATCCCATCACTACAGACACACCACACTCTTTGCCTAAAACAATCAATCTAGGCATGGGCCAAAGATAACCAATCCATACCGAGAATGACATTGTAAGGACTTGATGCTACCACCAAGAGGTTCCAACCAAAAATCTCACCTCCAAGTGTAAGATCACATTGTCTGCAAAGGTGTGTGATCATCGAGTCTCCTCCCGTAGGTGTATCCAAGCATAAGGATTGAGTTAGCAGTTCAACTGGAATATCAAGGTTTCACACAAGACATGTGGAGATGAAGGAATGACTGGAACCTATGTCTACAAGTATGGAAACTAAGGTAGAGAAGACATATATCGTACCTCGGATAATCCATAGATCCCCTGGCTTGTATGCCTTGACCGCATACAGCTATCCTCGCCTCTATCCCCCAGCTCCCTGAGCCTGGTGCGGACCTCTTGGGGGTGGTGGTGGAAGTAAGTCAAAGCATATGACACCACCTAAAGCTCTCCCTACTCCTCTGCCACATCCACCACCTGGTGGGTCTGCCTGCTCCATTCACTATCTCTGCCTTGGTGGTCCATCCACCGCCTCCCTGTCAGCAACTCGACAGGTCGGAAAATATCTAGTGAGATGTCCCCTACCATCGCACGCATATCACCGATTCTCCCTAAGATGACTAGATCCAACCTAAGAGTCATGGACCATCAATCCCCTATCTTGGGTCCTCCTTCGATGTCTCTCACATCCTGATTCCTGTGTCTGATGTCGACTCCCTGCTGCTGAGGTCTCCAGACCTGCCTACCCATTGCTGACTGTTGTCGGCTGTCTCTGCTCCGCTAAGAAGCTCTTGATCACCAAGGCTCGCTCAAGCACTCCAGCATAAGTTGAAATTTATAGAGTCATAACAATAGCTTGAATGTCTTGTCGTAGAACTCGTTCAAAGGTCCGATATCTGAAGTACTAATCTTTGACCATATCCATCGATTACCTAGCAAGGTTGGTGAACCTCGATAAATAGTCAGCCACTGTCATACTGCCCTGCTGGAGCTGAAGAATCTCTTGGATGCGTACCGATCTCAGTGTAACTAGAGAGAACTCCTCCCTGAAGAGTCACTCAAACTCTATCCACGAAAGAGTCTCCTAGACGTGAGTCTGTGTGGTCAGACTCCACCATCGTCCTGCCGAACCCTGAAGAAGGCTTTCTCCTAGGATCACCATCTGGTTTGCTGGTGTCCTCACTATATGGAAAACTCTAGTCACCGCCTCAATCCAGTCCTCAGCCGCCTGAGGGTTGGGCTCGCATCCGAACCTGAGGGGTATCTATCTCTGGAACTCATGGAGCACGCTCAGACTGCACTCCTCATCAGTTGGTACTGTAGGTACCATGGGCTGCTCCACTGGTGGTGGCATAGCTGGTGCACCATCTGGTGGGAATGCCTGGGGAACTGGTCCCTATATCGAAGCCTTGTCACTTAGGGGGCCATCTTCGTGACCGCATTGCTGAATCCTAGAAGGTATGTGTCGTGAATTCATCCTCTAAGGAAACAAGATGTACCATGAGTATATCTGGATAGCTAACTCAAAGGAAATAAAAAAAACCCATTCCTATATGATGCATATACCTTTCTTTTATTTCCCCGCAATCAGTGCTTTTGTGTACCGAGTTGAAAAGCAGGTTATCAGAGTCATGGTGTATGGATACGTCGGCCGACCGCACCAACATTGGAGTCCCTGGCCTGAAATTCGAACTCAAAACACTCAACAATGTTTCCCCAAACCAATCTCACAGACTCTTGGTCCTAAGGTAGAACCAACCTCCTCTGATACCACTCTGTCACGACCCATCCCAATGGGGGCCCACACTTTGACTCCCCAAGCTCGCCTCCAATAGGCCAGGGCTGGTGACTAGCACCGAGTAGGCATATTACTAACATGGGAGGCATTGCCTAAGAACCTGCACACACGCACATATCTCCAAGACCACAAATGCTGAAATGTAAAAAAAAAATTCAAAGGAAGAATATGAATGCATACAACTAAACCCAACCACCAGAGTACAACAGAAGGTAAAGTGCTAAAAGTAAACTGGGACAAAATACAAGCCCACGAAAACAAGATTCTGAAAACTACAAAGTCCAACTTGTAAACACAAAGAGGTAATGGGACTGCTGCTCGTAGCCATAGGAACACCCCGTCCGATGAGGAACTCAGCAAGCTCGATCCTGTCCTAGTCCACCCTGGACTTTTTCAAAAGGCTGCTCGTCTGCACAAGACACAACATGTGTGAGCAAAGCCCGTGCTGGGGTGAGTATAACAATACTCAGTAGAGGACCTCGAAAACCACAAAGAAATATACAAAGTAAAACTACAGTCATCTATACACAATATATGTCTACAGAACATATAGCAAGTGAAACACAATCCAGATATACACAAAACCCAGAACCACGGTCTAGAGGCAAGTCACACAATCGCATACCCCATCTAGGGATTCTGTTCGAAGATTCCATAAAGCACTAGTTCTAGGAGAACACGCTCCATGAGTCTGGTAGATCTGATGACGTCCTTCCGAGTAGTACTATTCATCGGGAAACGCCATGAGAGGTAGATACACTCATTATAGGAGACACACTCCTGAGTGGGAAGATCATGATAGATAGATATACTCATTATGGGAGACACACTCCTGAGTAGGGAAGGATCATGATACACAGATGAGGATCACTGCGACGGCCATGGAGGATACCGCGACTCATCTGGATTCACTAGATAGGTAGAGGATCAATTCCTGATAGAGTTGGTCACATCGATGCCTGTCTCTACCTAGGGTCAGGAATGGATAGAGGATCTCGCTCTGGGCCTCTCAGAGGGATGCCTGACTCTATTATAGAAAGTCCTGCTGAAGGGATCATACTCCTATAAAAAGGAAATGATTCCTAACCTTCAGGGGAATGAGAAAAAGGGGAATGAACCCAAACGAAACATGTCCAAGATACGGTGAACAAGAAGACCAAGCCGTTTTCCAAAAAGTAAAAGGCATGTAAAAAAGTCACACGCCGTGTCTTCTGACCCCGGGTACTGCCCATGTACAACAACCCATGTCGTAAGGTCGGTCATGTAGAGAATGTAAGTACATGTCAGGTGTTAGGGATTACACGCCGTGTCTGAGTATCTGTGGTCGGCTCCGTGTACGCTGGCCGTGTGCCCGTACACAACCTCAACCCAAGTACGCCAGCCCGTGTAGTCAGTACATGGGGTGTCCTGTGTTATTGGCCTCACCTGGACATGTGGTGTAGTACACGGCCATGTACTACACCCTGTGTCCGTGTACCCCTTGGATACACGACAAGCCTCGGGGAAGGTGCAACACGCGGTGCAACCGGGGTCACACGCCGTGTGATGCCCGTCTGACACCCGAAACCCTAGACACTGCTAAGCCGGTCCACATGGCGTGTTCTTCAGAGATACATGCCCTGTATTCTGGAAATTTCTAGAAATGTGAACCTCCACTGTCGCGCCTCCGGTGGTGCCCCGTTCATCGATCCAATTGTCCGAATGCCATGGAACTCACAGGTTTTGTTTGCCTCGACACCACGAAGCTGCTTCCAGTGTTTTATGACCTCTGATCAGCTCCAAAAACATGTTTTGATCCTCCCGCATGAAGAACGCTCGAAGAACAGACTCTTCTGATCTGAGCCGATTCGTCGTCCATCATGGACATCGCACCTCGGTAGGGTCATTGCGATATCGGATCTCTAGTTTGGGATCGTTGCCTTGAAAGATAGGTGCACAACGATCTGTTGTTCATCACCTCATGAAGAATGTGAAGAATGCAAAGAACACGAAGAACGTGAAGAACATGCGTGAAGTAAATGGGGGAAGAAAAGAATCCAATAAAAAAAATTGAGGAACGAACCTCCGCCGTCATTCGTCACGACGTTGATTCGCTCCCGTTAGTAGGCTTAAATAGAGCAGAAATCAACAATAATAATCAACATGGACTAATTCCCCATAACCATCCCAATAAAACCCTCCTGTAAGAATGTATAAATCCACGGATCAACTTGTTCGTGGTTGATCCATGTTCGTCATTTAAATTCAAAAATGGGGAAAGAGGAACGAAATAACAAATCCTAACTTTTAAGAAAGGATCGATCGTTGATGAGAGGGTTGCGCTGCCACTTCCGCCGAGATCCTTCAACTTCATTGGTTCAACGTTTCACAGCTTCGATTCGTCATCATTCATCACTGAGATTTTTCTCCGAAGCACCATGGATTCTCCAGAGTTTCCTCTCAATCCTTTCCAACGGGCGACATCCCAATAAAAAGGAAAAAATATTTGACATTCCATTATGCTGTGGCATTAATGGGTCAGCGTTGGTGTTCTTGAGTCATTATGACATGATATTTAATATCAAAACAGCTGCCCTGTTGCTGCGCTATAACATATGTTTCCACAAAACAAAATAAAATAACTTCGCGAATTTATTTTATTTTTATTTTACTAAAAACATCTAAAAATTAACTTTTTCCCTCGACCCATGCCGGTCGAGGTTAGACCCATTCTTAGGTAAAGTCGTCGTTCCGGACGCAACGGTGCCCTCAGATTTTTAATATAGGCATTCATTTGGAAACTGCCACAACTGCGCACATGTGCCGACTCACTTAACAGAAAAAGTTTCAAACCACCGTTCCGGGCTCACCGGGCCTCGTAATGATGTGTCGCCTCTTCTCCTGGTCTCGTAATAATTCAATATAATATTTAAAAATAATACACAAAAAAAATCTGAGAAATTTCATAATTATACATCAGAGTACAAGATAAAGATCGTGAAGTCTAATGTCATGGAAGACTGGGTACATAAAACTGAAAACATGGAACTAAATAAAACATTTCTTTATTTAATATTAAAATTGAGATTCTAACTTCCATTGTGCTCATACATCTACATAGGTTACCCTGAGAAACAAATAAAAAAAGCGATGAGCTAAACAACCCAGTAAGTGAATAACCAAAAGAACAAAGCATTAACACATGGGATAAAAGGCCTGACATGATGATATAAAAAGGAATATAACATATAGAATCATAACATATAAACATGGAATTGTATAAAAATGGAGTTATAGTAATGTGGTAGAAACATAAAGAATGAATTTATCACAATTCAAGGCTAACCTCCAAGACCTTTGCACGTGGTAGCTCAAGACAAGTCTAACCGCCAAGACCATTGCACATGGTAGCACATTCCAATGCTAACCACCAAGACCGTCACACATAACATCTCATGAGACTCAACTTTACCCAATTAATTGGAGCTCTATCTGGGAGAATCCATATTAACTTTTCAAGAATATGTTTTCCACATAAATAATCATACATAATCAATCTTACATAAACATAAGGGTTACCCATGGAAAGAATTGGGTACCACAATCATGTCATAAAGCATAACAAATGGGAATATCATAAAAGTGTCCATGAAAGAAAGGAATTAGAACATACATTGGAATTAATAAGGTAAAATAGGAATAAATAATGGTAATTTATGTCAAACATAAGTGAAAACATGTAAGAAAAGTATTTAAAATTTTTTAGCATTAAAACATTTTAGTAGGGTTTTAAGGAAAATACTAAAGTGGTTTTAAAACAGAAAAGGTATTTTTTTTATATAAAACCAGAAGTGAACCAAGAAGGTTTTCATAATAAAAATACTTATTTTATGAAGAAAATTTTGGCTTAAAACATAAGATACAGTGCACTTGAAATTGGGTAAGAATTCAAGAAGTTCCTTCAAAACAGGTTTGCTTATCGAGAAGTATTGAGGAGGGAATCACTTAAAAACATGTATATCCCCAAAAGAGAATGATGAAAGGGTATTGATAAATGAATTTGTTAAATTTTAACATAATTTATAATATGCACATAAAATGATAATATAACTTCATTTTGGTAAGAGAAAGATAAGGCAACCCAAAGGAACAAAGGAGGTTCAGGTAGAATTCCTTATGGATTATCGGCATGACATCAGGTGTACTTAAGAGGGATTAATAAGAGAGAAAGGGGTTTATCATAACATATAAATCATTATGGAAGTATGGGGGAGGTGATAAATCATACCCCATCATTATGGATTACACATAAAAGGGTATAACATAGAGTACATTCATGAATAAAAGTGGAATAAAGAGGATCCCTTACCTTAAGTCTGACAGTGTTCCCCACTTGATATTAATGACCTGAATAATAAAATTAGGTTAATTAATTAATAATTAAATAACCTATTATATATTTAAAATATTTATTATAACCTTTTTGAGTTCATTCATAACCTTTTTGTTTGGTTATGAGGTTTAATTTCATTGTTCGGGTCTGTTTTCTTCCTTGGTTTTAATGATTAGTTCACTTATTCATGTTGGGACACACATGTATAATGAAAGTGGTAGTACAGAATTGGAGTTATATTTTATTATTTAGCATACAGAAGTTTATATGGTTGTAAATTGAATTTGGTTACTCGGAGTTAAGTTGAATCATTATATAAAACTTTAGTGACAACCTTGTGGGTTAATTGGCGGTTTTTGGCCATAATGAACACGTTTTGTTTTATAAATCAAAACCATGTGTAAAAAAGGATTCCAGAACCATAGATGAGAAATAATGAAAATTTTATAGTCTTGTTTAACCATGTAAATGGTTTCATGACCATAATTGAATAAGGCAATGGAAATTGAAAACCCATCTTCCTTGAATGTGGTAAATTAACACATCTCAAATGGTGTCTTTACTAATACTATAAAAGAAGAGTAAAGGAGAGATGATAATAAATTATTCCATTATAATAAAAAAATTAAATTAAATTTAAATTATTGTAGTTTTCATAACATTTTTATGGAGAGATATAAGTATAGAAAAGAAAACAAATGAACTTGAAAAGAAAGTAAAAGAATTGAAAAGAGGAATTTACCTCTAGAATCAATCTTCCTTGAGAGCCTCTTAAGAGGATAGGATTTTGTCTTTTGAGGAGAACAAGGGATATTGTAAGTGGAGGAGGAGCTTGGGGAGATATTTGGGTAGAATTTAGAGAATTTACAAGACTTTATAGGAGTGAAGAGAAGAGGGGAGTGTGGGGGTGGTTTTTATAGTGGAGGGGAGGAGGGTTTTCATAATATTTAATTCCTTAGTTTATTAATTTCCCTCAAGACCATAAATAGTGACTATTCCATGAAAAAAATAGTAATAATTTCATGTAAATTTGAACTAAGGTTTCTTACATCATCCATGATGCTAGTAATAGTCCATTTATCTTATAATGTATATATACGGTAAATTACCGTATTTCACTATTCATAAAAAATTCAAGTATTTTAGAAAAATCCTAAAAATTCACCCTAACCATTTTTAGACACTTAGAATCCAAAAATTAACTCCATTTTTTAAAAATAATTTTATAAACATTATTAATTTAATTTTTAACTAAAATTACAATTTACTTGAAAAATACCAATTTTGAAACTATAACTGATTTTATAATGCTTTCCAAAATTACATAAGGTCTTATAAAATTATCTTTAAAACAAAAGAATTAAAATTGTCAATTTGTGAACACCTTTTAGAAAAATACATTTTCTTTTAAATAAATTAATTAATTGTAACTAATTATTTATGACTTACAAAAATACCAATACTTTTACAATGATCATATTATCACTTATAAAATGCCTACATTTTATTTATACATTCATGGGTGAGGTTACTATTCTTTTTGATGATTTATTATTCTTAAGTTTCATATTACTATTCATAAGTGTAGGTTACTATTCATAAGGGTATGTCACTATTTATAAGGGTATCTTACTATTCACCAAAATTAAGTATGTTCTATCAGAATCCAAACATCTTAATGATCACAACTGTGTATGTCAGATTTTTTAAATTCAAATCATAGAAGTGACAATATTATGTTTAAAGGAAAAATATTACTTAGTAGTTCATTGTGTTTTGATTTGATGTGATTATATGACATAATTATAAGAAGCAAATTTCTATCGATAAAACATTGAGTCGTTACATTATTCCCCCCTTATGAAATTTCACCCTTGAAATTTCATTTTACATTCTAGGCCATAAATAGGTGCAGGTAATTTTCATTCATTACCTAATCCAGTTCCCATGTTGCCTCTTCATACTTATGGTTCCACCATAGTATTTTTACCAGTTGAGTAGTCTTGTTACGTAGCACTTTATCTATATGGTCCAATATCTTCACTAGCTTCTATTCATAAGAAAGATCATTCTCTAACTGTACCACCTTTTAAGAGAGTACATGTGAAGGATTTGGTATGTACTTTCTTAAGAGGGATATATGAAAGACATCATGTACTTTGGACATGGTAGGTGGAAGTGCTAGTAGATAGTCCAGAGCCCCGACACGATCAAGAATCTCAAAGGGGGCGATGTACTTGGGACTTAACTTTCCTTTCTTCCCAAACCTCAGAACTTTATTCCATAGAGATATGTGTAGAAATACCATGTCTCTAGCTTTGAACACAAGGTCTCATCGACGATTATCTGCATACCCCTTTTGTAGACTTTGGGCTGCCTTGATGTGATGATGAATGGGTTTCACCTTCTCCACCATTTCTTTAACCATTTCAGGTCCTAGAAGCTTATGCTCATCAACTTCATCCCAACACGCCAGTGTTCTTCACCTTTTCCCATAGAGGGATTTGTATGGTTCTATTCAGATGCTCGAGTGGAAACTATTGTTGTAGGAGAATTCAACCAATGAAAGATATTGGTCCTATCCTCCTTTGAATTCTATAGAAAATTCTCTCAAAATATCTTATAGTGTCTAAATACTCCACTCAAATTGGATATCAATTTGATAATGATAAGCCGTACTAACACTACAACATAAATCTCCTTTAGCAGCGGTTTACAAAACCACTGCGGAACCTTTTCTTAAAAGGGTTTCGCAGAGGTTTATTAAAAAACATCGCGAAACCCATTTATTTTTTACAGTGGCGACACTCCCCCCCAACCAAGCCGACCCCCTTCTCCCCCCCGATGCACCTTCTCCCCCAACCTTGACGAGCCCCAACCCTCAGTCCGCTCCCCTCCTGTGCCACCAGTGACCTCACCGCCCATCACCACTGACCCCCCTTCTCCCCCCGACACCTATGACACCACCTTCTCACCTCAAACCCATCGAGTTCCTACCCTAGGTCGGCTCCCCTCCCCTACCGTTGGTGATTTTCATAGTGGTAGGTATGTTTTTTCATGTTTTTTTATTCTTTGGATGTTTGTGTATTAGCCTTTTCATCCAGGATTTTATTTCCGATTGATCTTGTATATGGGATATTGTTTTTTATTTTATGTTCAGATTATGTGATGGTTTGTTTTATGAGTTTGTTGATTAATTTTATTATGTTATACTCTTCTTGGTTCTTTCACTATTAAAAAAACTTTTTATTTTTGTGCATGGATGTCTGATATACAGATCAGTCATATCAGATTTTAGGTGAAGTCTGTGATGTGGTTATTTATATTTTAATGTAAAAACCATTCCCATTAGTTTAATTTTGATGCCCCAGAACAAGATTCAATCCTATGGGGATTAGGAATTCCCTTCAATCCTTGTTGTTTTCTTGGTCAGGTGGTGGGTTGGATCAACTCGAGTTAGTTCATGGAAATCACCAATTTGCTCTAAATCTTATTTTTCAATGTTATCTATTTTAGGGATATAAATATTTGAGATTAATTCCTTATGATTGGTATATTTTTAGTATCCTATAAACATAAAAAGATAATACCACTTATTAATACATATAAATAAATAAATATAAAATTCATCTATGTAACTAATTCCTCCTCTAAATTTTTCTTCTTATTAGTGGTCTAATTATACTAAATCTAGTGCTTGATATCCCTTGTTATAAACCAAATTCAATATGACATCATTTATTCTCTTAGTTGAGGCTTGGAAACCACTTTTTATTCTAGAATAATCTCTTTTTTTAATGTAATTATAGATTCAACAAGTGAATTTACTTCAGAATGAAACTTCTAGATCAAGTTTTGAAGAAAAAAAGATGTTTCTTAACACCACTTTCTGAGTCAGGATTAGACATGACACATTTTGATCATATTTTATATCAAATGAGACTTGAAATAATTATTACATCACTTATTTCATGAATTTTTTATATTTAATCAGATCTTCCTTTAGTTGAATAACATGTAATTTATTAGCACATCCACCCCATGGATCATATCTCCCCCTAAATATTGGTCTACTTCAAACAATGGTTAGAATTATTTAATTTAATGGGAGAGGGGAACCTCCAACTTTCTTAATTTGAGTAATGTGGTTGGACTTTGTTCACTTACCCTAATCTCCCAATTTAATTCTAATCCTTTGTGGTGGTACTACTTTGGATGACACCACTTGTAAAAATTTCTTCACCAATGTTAAATTTAAAATATTCTATGTCATATTTATTGGGATTTAGCCTAGTTGTGTGAGCAATCCTAATTTTTTATATTTCCTCCTTTTATGAACTATGCACCATCCATGAACTCTTTTTTATTCTTATTTTTATATTCAAGGCTAATTCCATCAGTCTTATTCTCATGATTTGTAGTTTTGTAAATGAGACCACTTAAGCATTTTTCTTACAATACTTCCTTAAATTCCATCAAGAACACTTTTTCCATTTCAATATAGAGTGAATCTAATAAATTAATTCTTCTTTATTTCATAGGTGAGATAGATTCCCCCATTTTCTTCATACTCCAAATTTAATGCTCCTTTAGTTTAAATTTTATTTTTCCTAGGGTTTAGATTCATATTTTCATTGCTTGTTTATTAAGTTTCATACTACAATGTTATAACTAGTACTCAAAATACCTCTAACTACATCATCAATGACAGGGAGAGAAATTTTTTTATTTACATTCGACTATCTTCAATATATAGTAACCATCAATTATTTTCAAATTCCCTCAGGGGTACATTTCTTGTGTATGAGTTATGAAAATTTAGGCCATACATATTCTATATAAGGGGTCCCAATTTAGCATCATGTATTGTGGGGATTCAAAATAAAAAGACCCAAATTGTTTATATGAATTAAAGTATTGATTAAATAAGATTCAATATGTTGAACCATCACTAATCATGAAAAAACATTGTTAAAATGTATATTGCTTAAGAAAATACTCACTATCTTCTTTTTTCTTTAAGTGATTTTGTAATCACATGTGTATAAGCATACACATGCATGCACATATGTACTTTGGTTTTCTAGTGGGTGATTTACCATATGTATTTATATTGGAAAACCTTATGTAATATATTTATATATTTTTTCAACTAGTATATATGAATATCTTTCCTTATTTAGTAATAGTTATGTGTTTTAATTTTTTTAATATTGTGTAGGTACATTGTGATATACATGGATAAAAGTTGGATCCCATTACTGAGGAACACACCTCAGTATATTAAGGGTTTGAATGAGTTTTTAGATTTTGTAATTTCCAATTGATCCGTTGAAGGGAGAATAAGATGTCCATGTCCTAAATGTAAATTTAGAAGATGGTTGAAGAGAGATGAAGTTTATGAACATTTAATATTGAATCAATTCCCTATTCAATATTTTCATTGGATTTGGCATGAAGAATCAAGCGTTAATGAAAGGTTGATCATTTTTTTCAATCCACAGAATAACCTACCAATTTCGTCAACAATGTAAAATGATATTCAAAACCTTATAAATGATTCATTTGGCACTACAAGATACCACCATCAACATCAAAACATATCATAACAACCATATGAGGGTGCTACAAATAGCAATGAGACAAGTGATGTTTTTAAGACTTTAGGACAACCATATCAGGATTGTAACATATCAGTGGGTCGTACTCTTGATTATATGGAGACTAATGTAAGAGTAAACTTCACTGAGGAAAATACGTTTCATGATTTAGTTGACAATGGAAATCAAGAGTTTTATATTTGATGTTTGAAATATTCAAAACTTTATTTTATGATTAAGTTGTACCATATCAAATGTCTATGTGGAATTAAAAATAAGGCAATGTAAATTATATTGGAATTATTGCGTGATGCATTTATTGAAGTAAACATCCCCAAGTATTTTTATGATATGGAAAAAGTTGTTAAAAATCTTGGTCTGAATTATACAAAAATACATGCGTGTCCCAATGATTTTATGCTTTATTAGTGAGAGGATTCAAGTAGTCAGGATTGTAAAAAATGTTCTTCTTCTAGATGGCAGTCAATGGGTGATGTTGGAAGTCTAAATCAACATACTTTCATGAAGAAGAAGAAAAGGAACACACCTGCAAAGATTTTGCATTACTTTCCTTCAAATCCTCTATTGCAAAGATTATTCATGTCATCGAAAACCGCCGAACACATGAAGTGGCATTCTGTAGATAATAACAATGATGGGTTAATGAGACATCCACAAGATTCAAAATTGTGGAAGAAATTTTACTAATTACATCCATATTTCTCAACTTATCTTGGAAATGTTCGATTGGGATTGGCTACTGATGGATTCAACCCATTTGGGACTTTGAGTACCGGTTATAGGATTTGGCTAGTTGTTTTGATCCCTTAAAATTTACCTCCATGGATGTGTATGTAACAAATTTCTTTTATCATTTAGATTATTATTCATGAAAAAAATGCCTGTAAAGGATATTTATGTATACTTTCAACCTTTAATTGAAGAATTATAGGAGTTGTGGAGAAATGGTGTTGATACATTTGATGCTTCTTCTAAGAAAATGTTCAAAATGCATGTTGCTTTAATGTGGACAATTAGTGACTTCCCTGGGCTTGAGAATTTATCTGGTTGGAACACTTACATGGGTTTGGATTGTAATGTTTGTAACTTTGATTTTGAGCCCAAATAGCTACCGTACAGTAGAAAATGGTGCTTCTTGTCCCATCGAAGATTTCTTGATGCATCTCATAGATTTAAGCTGAACAGATAAAAATTTAACAGTTTCATTGATCGTAGACCACCTCCAAAGTTGTTAATAGGTTCTAAAATATTGACACAACTTGGAAATATTGAAATAGAATTTGGGAAGGTTCATCATTTGAATGATAGAGGGAAACGGGTTCAAAGTGAATCGTCAAGAAAAATCAGAATGCAACAATGGAAGAAAAAAATTATATTCTTCAAACTTCTGTATTGGGAATTTAATTTTTTGCGGAATAATCTTGATGTGATTCATATTGAGAAGAATGGATGTGACAATTTGATTTTTACATTGCTTAATGAGCATGTAAATTTGAAGGATCATCTCAATGCTCGAAAATACTTACAAGTAATGAACATAAAACGTGATCTATGGCTAGATGAAAATGAAAAGTATCCTCCAGAAATTTTCGCAATGAAAAATAGGGATAACGATACATTCCTTAGAATTTTAAAGAATGTTAAGGTATTTGATGGGTATTCAAGTAACATCCCAAGGTGTGTTGACTTGAATAATTGTAAGTTACATGGAATGAATAGTCATGATTCACATATTTTGTTACAATAGTTACTACCATTGGCATTGTGTACATTATTACCTGAAAAAATTATGGCTGTTATAATCTAATTTTGCATATTTTTCAGACAAATATGTGAGAAATCTCTACATCCATTTCAGCTTGACAACCTCCAGGAGAGGTTTGTATTGACCCTCTGTGCAATAGATATGATCTTTCCTCCATCATTTTTTACTGTAATGATGAATTTTACTATGTATTTGGTTGAGGAATCTAAATTAGGAGGCCCTGTTCATTATCGATGGATGTATCCAATTGAGAGGTAATTTATTTATATTTTTTAGTTATGTAAATAATTTTTTTCACTTAATTAAATGAATAATTATTTTTATTTTATTTCACAGATATCTTGGGCATTTGAAATCATACGTGACAAATAAAGCTCAACCAGAAGGCTCTATTGTTCAAGTTTATTTGGCCGAGGAGTGTCTTACCTTTTGTTCTAGATACTTGGATGATATTGAGACAATAATTAATCGAGTTGGACATGTTGAAGACACATCGAATCAATCTCAAATACATCAAAAATAAAAAATATTTCCTGCTATTGGACGATCAGTTGGGAGGACCTCAAATGTGACACTGACAGAATTGAAATTATTACAGGCACATAGATATGTGCTGCTAAATAGTGAAATTACAGATCCATTTATTGAAGAGTTGAGGATACAAACAAAGAGATGAATGATATAATGAACACGAGATAATAAATATATAATGAAATATGTTAATAAAGTGCTTGTAGAATGGTTTTCACGACGTGTAAGTTCATAAATATTGCAATAAATATGAATATTAGTTTAAAACATATATTTTGTAAATCTAATAAACTATATTTCTTTTTTAGATAATGAATACTGATACTCGAGCAGAGGTGTCATAAGATTTGAAGTTTCTTGCTTTAGGTCCACTAAAACAAGTTAGAAAGTTCGACGCTTACAATGTGAATGGCTTTATATTTCGTACAGTCGATCGAGAAGAGGGTTTGAAAACACATAATAGTGGTATATTTACATTTTCTGAAGTGGAATAATATGGAAAGTTGACTAATATTATTGAATTAAACTACTAAAGTCATTTTTAAGTTGTTTTATTTAAATGCAATTGGGTCAATATTATCTAAGGTGTTAAAAGAGATTCCTTGCAATTTACTTCTGTGAACTTCTCTCGCTTGATGGATGTTGGTGATCATGAAATGCATGATCCATATATCTTATTATTTCAAGAAAAAATGTTATATTATGTGAATGATGTTGTGGATGAAGGTTGGAGTGTAGTTTCTCATGTAATACAAAGAGATTTGTATGATATGGGGGATGAATTAGAAGATTTGACCTCTGAAATTGAATCTCATCAACAACAAGAAGCAGAATTATTTGTCCATAATGATATCGAAAATATTAGTCTAGCAAGGATGAATGAAGTGGATGAAGTAATGGAGTAGGAAAAAAACATGATTGATGGGGAAAATGATTATATATATAGTTATTTATTCATTCAGTAATAACTTATTTTATTTGTCCAGTCATTCATTATCATTGTTATGTATATTTTTTTTGTTAGTACTGAGCATATATTATCATTTTAATTTTTTTTCTGCATAATTTTTTTTGGAAATATATTTTCTGAACTTAATTTTATTTTATTAAATGACAGGAATGCCAAGGAGGAAGCGATAAACTATTTCATCCACTACTACGACAGATGACGATCCGTCTATCTCCCTCCCTACAACATCTGAGCCACCAACTTCCTGCCCCCTGCACCATCTCCCCCTACACCATCTCTCACACCCTCTGTGAGCATCCCTTTAAAAGTTTAGTAATCGACTCCCCCTTCAGCAACCTCATAATTCGGGCGGTGGTTCGCCACTTCTAGTTCATCACGTACATACTGGAGGGTCACTGTTATAGGTACAAATTTTAATATAAATAAATTTATTTCATTTTTTTATACTAATTGTTTGTTCATTAAAGATGAAAAAAATGAAACTGTGGAGAAAAATATAAAAAGTTGAAATGTTTGTAATATGAATTGAGAGAAGATATTTGTCCCATTTGATTCATATGGGGTCCCTACAAATGACGCCGCAAGATTAATTGGCCAAATTCTAGGCCATTTAGCTACGGAGCCTATTTACCTTCCTATTTATTATGATGATTAGAGACATATGCCTCCAAGTTGGAAAAATGAAGTTTTTTATTCCCAAATAAAGGCAATTTTAATACATTATGGTGTAATTGAATGTCATGTTATTAATATTTTCAAAATGAATTTCTGTATACATATGTTTTTCTACTTTACATTTGCTGATGTAATAGCATGAAAGTGGACGTTGAAAAATCTTAGTAAGAAATGGAAAGAATTCAATTGGAGATTGTGGGGCGATGTCAATGATAATTCGTTGACTGTCCAAAAAATGTATAAGAAGCTACCCAATGGGGTACCCAATGACATGGTGTTCGGTGAGGTTGAGAGTTCGATCCACACTTTAGGGGGAATTTCCGCCTCCCATGTACCACTCATCTTGCCGGGTCACCCGGTGTCTCACCAGGTGGGCAGAATGGGTGCACTTCACCTGGCTGACGACTTACTGTGAAAAACCATCGCTGATTGAGGTGTTACCCCATGGGAGACAATGTCATCTTGGCTGAAAACAGCTCCTCCTTGACTAGGGCATCTCCGGATGACCTCTTCGCGGGGAGGGGGATTCTTGAGTGTGGAGGGTTCAAAAAGGCCACTCTCGAGAATTCCCTTTTTAAGGCTTTTAAATCATGATGAGAAGAAGATGATATTTAAATATATATTATTATATTAACCCCATTTTACATTTATACATGTATATGAAGAGGAGATGAAATTGAATACATTACTATTAAATTTCATTTTATTTATTTCAGGATCTCGCAAGAAAGAATGTATCAAGCCAGGCTAAGAAAGTCATCCCTCACACTGTGGGGTCAAAAAGATTTTCTAGAAGTCGATCAAATTTGGTAATATTTTAATTAGTTTAAATATTTATAAGACAATATTATATGTTTAATATATTAAATTGTTGATTTATATTTTTTTAATGCAGTCATAGAGTTTAGGGCATGAAGAATCCCAAACTGAAGTGTGGTTTAATATTCACAAAAAATATGATAGAAGTTTTATTAATGAGCCTGCCAAAGAAGTTGGGGTATGAACTCATTTTTTCATTATAATAACTTATTATCAGTTTTTAATATGTTAATATATATTGATATTTGATTTATATGTAAAAATTAAAGAACTATGGGATGCCAATCCTGGGCAGTCCTACTCAGTCTCCTAGGATAACCCGGTTGTTAAGTCCATAGGAAAGATCATTCTGGTAGAGTCCGCGAGATGGGTTTGGGACCTGTACCATTTGAGGTTTTTGGTAGGCCACCGGGGATTGCAGGTGCATCTACTTTTGGTTATAGTTAGTTCATACCCAGATATTCTCAGAGAGAGATTTTTTCTCTATGAAACATAGTTCACGAGAAGGGGGATCATATATCCGCTTTGCAGAAAGCGTTGACTGATATACATCAGCAGATGAGAAGATATGCCCCCGGTGGTACTTTATCGACTGGTGGTGAGTAGGTAAATCACAAAAATTAAAAATCATTTAGTTTGAAAACTTTTATTGGTTTTAAGTTTAAATATAAATATATAACACTATTTAATTTTCAATATAATGTTCTTACAGGTGGTAGTAGAAAGTGGAGATGGAGGTGGAGAGGGTGATGATATGTGTTCATCATCAGACAATGATTAGTTGTATTGTTGATATGTTGGAGGTGGAGAGGGAGACGATATGTGTTCATCGTCAATTTATATATATATATCATGTGTGGAAAATAGTTTCCACCAAACATTTTCATGACCTAACATTTTCTTGATTTTTCGTGTTTCCTTTTATGTATTTTATTGATTTCTAATGTTTCCTTTTATGTCTTGATTTCTTGAGTGTGGTATGCACTATATATGTAGATTCTTTATTGTGATGATTCATTTTTTATGATTCATTTTTCCTAAATTTATTAGGTTTTTCGGACTTGGGTGAACATCCCACCCCAAAGCATTATAGACTGGTTATGGGGATGTCAGTCCTATAATGTGGATATATAAAAGGAATTTCATAGATTCTTGGGAGGTTAGTAAAATTTTGAGATATAATGAGAGGCATTGTAACCAACCTTCCATACCAAAACTCTATGAATACTCAATGAAGGAAATTGATGTTGAATTGATTGTGCGAGGAATCATGAAGCCCATTTCATATTTAGGACACAATAACCTACATCAGTCCCCTACCAAAGAATTAATAGAACCAACCATTATCTTTCCAAAAACTTTACCATAGTGAAGAATAGAGAAAAAATTAGGATAAGGGAAGAGGGAAACTCACCTAAAACTGTTAAGGGTTGGTCTACCAAGATCAAGGTTAAAATCTAATGAAAAGGGTCCAGAATTCCTCTTAGGGATATACTTGGGTCATCTAAGAACTAATAGAAAATATGGAAGAATGTAGGGGATTAAGAGAATTTTAGAATATATAGGTGGTCTAGATTACAGAAGACCTTGGTGCAGCTTCATACACAATTCTAGAGTATTACTGAAAAGGGAGGGGTCTATGGAATAATGGGAAGAACCTTTCCATAATGAGGCTAGTCAAGGCATCCTATGAGAATTGCAGTTATATCCATGATGAAGATATGATAAAATAATAGAAGGGGCCATGATATATTCCAGAGATCTATTTCGGAGATCAAAACTATAAAGGGGGTCTTATGACACAATCCAAATCTATGATTCCATAACCCCGAATTAGATAACCCCCCACCCCCCCAAAAAAACTCACCCTCAGACTCCATAACACAACCAAGGTGACAATTCCTAATCCATGACCAAAATGGAAGAATAACCCAAACTCTCCCATGAGCCCTAATGTCGTAGCCTGCCAATCCACACCATAGAACTCAAAGTCCCATGCTATGACCTTTCTCCACAATGTATCCATGAAAAAAATGGATGTATCACCAAAATCCTCTCTACGCACCCCCCTACACACCACAACCAACCTATCCACACTGCAGTGGCACTCTTTATGGTGAAAATGATCTCCTCTACAGTTAAATCCCTATAAAAACATAGTGATTGCCTTAAAATTTCCCTGAAACTAAAGTAAAAACTCTTAAACATTAAAAAAATATAAAAATAGTAACCAAGATGTTACAATTCTCCTCACTATAGGAATTTTTTATCTATGGGAAGTCATGTGGGAGAAAGATTCTCTAGAATCATCATCTTGTGAATCCAAATGAAATTGAGTGAATAATCCCATTAGGTTACACTATTCCATGGATTCTAAAATTTCATGTGGTGGAACATTCCTAATAAGTTCATTAGTGGTGTAAATCCTCTCTTCCCTAGGGTGTAATAAATTTGAAAATTGAATGTCTAAAGATACTCTACCCACCACCTATATCTGAGATTCATGTAATTCTAAGAAAAGATATTGCTCATACTATTATGATAAAAAACGATCATGAAAATCTCTCCAAAAGATTGTGTCTCCAATACTTAAGCACATTCATATATGAAAAAATGATCAAAATCATTATAGGGTTAATTTTTATCTTGTGGATAATGTTTAAGAGATTCATAGGCCACAAAAGAAGTTTGACATTTTATAAAAAGATATTTCTCACACCACTTGTCATGTTTTTATTAAATAGGAATCAAAATTACCTTGGTTGTGCTTAGTTAAGTATCTATTTTCATATTGACTGTAGTATGTATTCTATTGGTCTTTTGGTATTCTTGGAATGGTTTTTTAGGGCACTGGTACAAAAGCTGTAGAAACTGCTGTTTTTTTGTAAATATGTTTTTAGCGGCGGTTTTAACCACCGCTAAATGTTAGCATTTTTCTATTAGCGGTGGTTATAACCGCCGCTACAATATTAAATTTAGTTGCAATTTTAACCACTTCTACAAATGACCATCTTCCGCATGCAGTTCACGGCAGTTATGATGTTTTTAGCGGCAGTTTTACCGACCAGCGACTGACTTTTTTTAGTGGCAATTTTAACTGCCACTAAAAAAGTGAGCCCCTGCCTCAGGAAAACTAGCGCTAAAAAACATCATAACGAGCGCGAACTGTGAAAACTATGAATGTTCTTATAAACTGCCACTAAATGGCTTTAACCATTGGAAATAGTGTCCCGACACACAATGTAGAGGTGGTTTTCGGAAACTGCCATAGAAGCATATAGCGGTGGTTTAAACTGCCGCCATACCCGAAAATAACCACCGTGAACAATCAATTTTCCTATAATGTAAAGTTCAGTTCAGTTCTTAGAGCATGTTGGAAACTTTTCAAGAGCTTTGAGGTGAATCTTAGATCTCTATCGGATACAATAGATAGTGGTAATCCATTTATACTTACCACTTCTTTAATATATATCCATTCAAGTTGATCCAATGAGAAGTCCCGTCTAATTGAGATAAAGTGATCTGTCTTTGTAAGATGATCTAGAATGACCCATATAATATTTTTTCCTATGTATGTCCTTGGAATTCCAGTGACAAAGTCCATGGTGATGTTCTCTCACTTCCACGTTCGTATGGGTAGTGGTTGCATCATCACCATAGACTTCTATCTTTCATCCTTCACTTGTTGACATACCAGGCACTTTGATGTATACTCATCAATCTCCTTCTTCATATTGTCCCACCAAAATTTCTCTCAGATATCTCAAAACATCTTTGTTCTCCGTAGGTGAATAGAGAAGGTTGAGCTATGTGCATCATTTAAAAGATCTTTCTTTATCTCTGGATCAGATGGTACACATAATCATGA
Organism: Viscum album; assembly: GCA_963277665.1. NCBI lineage: Eukaryota > Viridiplantae > Streptophyta > Magnoliopsida > Santalales > Viscaceae > Viscum > Viscum album. The sequence continues at coordinate 1,349,829,258 of OY728132.1, forward strand.
CCCAAATCTTATAACTCCTTCCTCATCAACCATGAACTTAGAGGATTTTCCATTTTTAATGGATTCCAACCTTTTTAGAATTTCTAAATCTTTTCTTTGAGCATCCTTTATCTTCTCCATGAGGGATGGTTGGGAAATATTTTGAGAAAGGATTGATGATGTTCCTCCCTTAATTATTCCCATGCCCATCCTCTGAAAATCTAAGAAGATCGGATCATTTTCAATTCTCATAATTGACAATGATGCATGATACTTTCTACTTAGAGCATTCAACACCTTATTTTCCTTACCAGGATGGCAGTGGATTGAGAATTCATAATCTTTGATGAGTTATATTCATTTTCACTGGAACATATTAATCTCTTTCTTTTTGAATATATATTTGATACTCTTGTGATCAGTATATATCTCACACTTCTCCCCATGGAGATAATACCGCCAGATTTTTAATGCAAAGATCACAACCGCCAACTCTAGATCATGTGTAGGATAGTTTTTCTCATGGATTTTTAGCTTCCTTGAGGCATAGGGTATAAATTTACCATTTTACATCAGCACACAACCTAATACCTTATTTATAGCATCACTGTACACCACAAAGAGTTCTCCACTTGTTGGGAGTGTGAGTACATGCATAGTGATTAGCCTCTTTTTCAACTCCTTAAACCAGTCTTCACATTCCTAAGTCTAGAAAAACTTTACTCCCTTCCATGTCATCTTGTTCATTGGGTTTGAAAATCATTAAAAGTTCTTAAAAAATAATCGATAATACCCGGCTAGACCCAGAAATATGTGGATCTCCATTAAAAATGTTGGTCTGGTCCACTCTTTAATTTCCTTTGTCTTGTAAGGGTCCATAGATATTCCTTTGCTGGTGATAATATGACCCAAGAATAATACTTCCTCTATCTTGAACTCACATTTACTATACTTTTCATACAACTTATCCCTTCACAAATTCTTTAACATAATATTCAAATTCTCTTCATATTCCTCCTTTCACTTGGAGTATATCAGAATATCATCAATAAAGACTACCACAAATTTTTTGTGGTAATATCTAAAGACTATATTCATTAAATCCATGAAAACTGATAGAGAATTAGTGAGTCTGAAGGGAATCACTATGAACTCATAGTGTCCATACCTCGTTCGAAAGGAATTCTTGGGAATATCTTCCTTCCTCACCTTTAATTGGTGATATCCCAACCCGAAGGTCCACCTTAGAGAAATAACTGGCCCCACAAAGCTGATCAAACAAGTAATCTATTCGAGGAAGTAGATACTTGTTCTTTATCATGATTTTATTGATCTCACAATAATAAATTCATAGGCATATTGAACCATCCTTCTTCTTGACGAAGAGGACTAGAGCTCCCCATGGTGAAGCACTTGGGAATATAAAACCCTTCTCCTGATTCTCCTATAACAGCTTCTTCAGCTCATCTAGTTCTATAATGGAAATTCTATAAGGTTTATTTGATATAGGCAGAGATCCAAGAATAAGTAAAATTGAGAACTCAACCTCTATATTAGGAGTAAGACCATGTAACTCTTTAGGGAATACAATAGTGTAATCCCTCACGATGGGCATGTCTTCAAGCATGATTCTCTCCTTTACCACAATAATTTGAGCTAGTCATGATTGATCATAAAGAATTAATATCCACACTTGAGACAATGATTCTAAACAAGATTCATATTCCTCTTTACACTTGTAAAGAATTGGATGATGCATCAGGATGTGAAGAGTGATATCCCTTTCTTGAAAGTTGATGTTGGATTTATATAAAGATATCTAATCCATTCCCAATATAGCATCAAAATCCACTAAAGGAAGTATGAAAAGATTTTATGGGAGGTTAAGTCCACAAAAATTAACCTAGGAGGAGTTATAAACCATGGATGCAATAATTTCCCCATTCACTATTCTCACAGATAACTTATCCTCTAAATTTTGAGGTGGTGCTTGAATAGTTCTACTAAACTTGAAAGATATGAAAGAATGTGTAGGAATATAATCAAATAGTATATTCACTATTCTTGAATCAATAACTAGCGTACCTATCACCACATCACTTTCCGGATCCACCTCATCATTAGTGATAGCATAAACCCTTCCTTGTTTCCTTGGAGGTTGTTATTGATTTCATCTGATATCCCTCAGCTTAGGGAATTTTTTTGCATAATGCCCATTCTCTTTACATTTGTAACACTATACTAAAGGCTGAGTTTTGATCTGAACCTTCCTTTCTTCTTCCACATTAGTAAGATTCTTTATATCCTGTTGACAATTTATATCTAGATGTCCCAACTTTCCATATTTGAATAAATTCATGGTTCCCTTTAGATAGTTCCCAAGATGCTTCTTCCCACAATTTTTACACATGGGATGATCAAGCTTATTTCCATCATGGAATTTATTTGTGGTACTTCCCACATTAGATTCAATTTTCCTATTCTTTTCACTGGGCCCACAATACCACTGAGAGTATCTAACCTCCATTTACTCCTTGAGGTAACAATGGAAAATCTCCTCATAACTTTCAAAGTCTTAAATTCAAAAATATTTTCATAAACTCATATTTAGTCTGCTAAATAAGCGATCCACCTTAATTTTAGTTAAAAAAAGCGATAGGTGTACCTTGAAAGCCTTGTGAAGTTTTCTTCATACTCCCTGATGGACTCATCTTCCTTTTACTTGAGTCTGAGGAACTCTATTTCCATCTTGAGATAGAGGGTTTGGGGAAAATATTTATTGAAAAACATTTTCTTGAATTCCTCCCAATCCATGGAATCAATTTCCTCTTGGTTATTCATATTTTTGATCAGTTTCCACCACTGATCAACTTCCCCATCAAAACGATAGACCTCCAATACAAATTTCTCTTCTTTTGAGAACTAAATAATAAATAATACCTTTTTAATAGAGTTAATCCACTATTTCATGAGGAGGGGATCAAAAGATCTACTAAACATGGAAGGTCTTTTCCACATGAAGGATTCAATGGAAACTTGCTCTTTCCTTAGAGGATGAGGGGTTTTACATGATTCAAGTTATTATTCATAACTTGACCCAGCTGATTAAGTACCATCATGAAGTTTTGAGAACCCATTCCCATCATATCAGGAATATCATTAGGGAAATATTCACATTCCCTATCACAATTATTGTTGACACGTGTTCTTCTATTTCCTTCCATCAACTAAGAAAAAGATCATACAATTAAAGGTCTTGAATACTTAGCTATTTAGTATAAAAAGAAAACTTTTAACATTAGAGGATAAACTTGTAAAATAGAAGTATATCCTAACTTGTGATTCATTATGTTTCAATCTAGGTTATTCTTGATATATTTATTAATATATATTCTTATGGGATTTTTTTCATTCCCTTAATAATGGTTTTTACCAAGCTCATGAATTTACTAAAGAATATCCCCCGAGTGTGTCAAACCAAGAGTATAGAAAGGCCCATTGTCGTGCACCAATTCTCATTCGAGTCTAGATCAAAGCGGTGTCTTTGGGATTTACACCTAGATATATCTATTCCAGATCCACATCTACATGTTTATATCTAGATATGTATGTATTTTCTTGATAAACCACTTACTCTATATTTACCAAAATTTAGGGGTGTTTTCTTATAGTTAGTCTCATCCTCAAGGTTATTACTAAAGTTATCTATTCCTAAAATCAAAAAATAACCAGACTATCCTAAGATACCAAATATAGTGACCCTATACTTTTACACATAGAATTACATGATTTTAATCATAATTATACATTAGAGTACAAGCCAATGATCGTGAAGTCTAGTGTCTTGGAAGACTATGTACATAAAACTGAAAACATGGAACTAAATAAAACATTTCTTTATTTAATCTTCAAACTGAGATTCTAACTTCCATTGTTCTCATACATCTACATAGGTCACCCTGGGGAACACATGAACAATGGGATGATCTAAATATCCTAGTAAGGGAATAAACATAAGAACAAATCATTAGCACATGGGATAAAAGGCATGACATGATGATATAAAAAGGAATGTAACATATGGAATCATAACATATAAACACAGAATCATATAAAAATGGAGTCACAATAATGTTAAATAAACATAAAACACGACTTTAGCACAATTCAAGGCTAACCACTGAGACCATTTCACATGGTAGCACAAGCCAAGGCTAACCGTCAAGACCGTCACACATGGTAGCAAAAGCCAAGGCTAACCGCCAAGATCGTCACACATAATGTCTCATGAAACTCAACTTTACCCATTTCATTGGATCTCTATATGGGAGAACCCATCTAAACTTTTAAATAAAAGTTTTTCCACATAAAAAATCATACATAATAAATCTTATATAAACATAAGGGTTACCCATGGAAAGAATTGTGTACCATAATCATGTTATAAAGCATAATGAAAGGGCGTATCATAAAAGTGTCTATGAAAGAAAGTAATTAAAACATACATTGAAATTAATAAGATAAAATAGGAATAAATCATGGTAAGTGATTTTAAATAGAAGTTAAAACATTTAAGAAGAGTATTTAAGAAATTTTAGTATTAAAACATTTCAGTAAGGTTTTAAGGAAAATACTAAAGAGATTTTAAAATAGAAAAGGGAAAAAATAATTTATATAAAAATAGAAGTGAACAAAGAAAGTTTTCATAATAAAAAAAATTATTTTATGAAGACAATTGTGGCTTAAAATATAAGATAGAGTTCACTTGAAACAGGATAAGAATTCGAGAAGTTCCCTCAAAATAGGTTTGCTTATCGGGAAGTATTGAGGATGGAATCACTTAAAAACATGTATATAACCAAAAGAGAATGATGAAAGGGTATTTATAAATGAATTTGTTACATGTAAAAATCAATTATAATTTTCATATAAAAATATAAGATAACTTCATTTTGTTAAAAGAAAAATAAGGAAACCTAAAGGAACAAAGTAGGTTTAGGTAGAATTCCTTATGGATTATCGGCATTGTATCAGGTGTAATTAAGAGGGATTAATGAGAGAGAAAAGGGTTTATAATAAAAAATACATAATGAGGGAAGTACGGAGGAGGTGTGAAATAATACCCCATAGTTAGGGACTACACATAAAAGGGCATAACATAGAGTACATTCTTGAATAAAATTGGAATATAGAGGATCCCTTAACTTAAGTTTGACGGTGTTATACACTTGATATTAATAACCTGAATAATAAAATTAGGTTTATTAATTAATAATTAAAGAACCTATTATATATGTAAAATATTTATTATAACTTTTTTTAGTTCATTCATAACCTTTTTTTGGTTATGATGTTCAATTTCATTGTTCGAGTCCGTTTGCTTCCTTGGTTTTAATGATTGGTTCACTTATTCATATTCAGACACACATGTATGATGTGAGTGGTTGTCCATAATTGGAGTTATATTTTATTATTGAAAATATATAAGGTTACATGTTTTTAAATTTAATTTGGTTACTTGGATTGAATTTGAATCATTTTATAAAACTTTAGTGACAACCTTGTGGGTTAATTGGTAGTTTTTGACCACAATGAACATGTTTTGTTTTATAAATAAAAACCATGTGTAAAAAAGGATTCTATAACCATAGATGATACATAATAAAAATTTTAAGGTCTTTTTCAACCATGGAAATGGTTTCATGACAAAAATTGAAGATGGTAACGAAAATTGAAACCTCATCGTCCTTGAATGTGGTAAATTAACACATCTCAGATGGTGTCTTTACTACTAGTATAAAAGAAGTGTAAAGGAGAGATGATAATAAATTATTACATTATAATAAAAAAATTAAATTAAATTTAAAGTACTAGAGTTTTCATAAAATTTGTATGGGGATAGGTAAGGATAGAAAATAAAACAAATGAACTTGAAAAGAAAGTAAAAGAATTGAAAAGAGGAATTTACCTCTTGAATCAATCTTCCTTGAGAGCCTCTTAAAGGGATAGGATTTGGTATTTTTAGGAGAACAAGTATTGTAGAACATGGAGGATGAGATTGGGGAGATATTTGGTCAGAATTTAGGGAAGGAAAAAGGGTTTATAGAAGTGAAGAGAAGAGGGGAGTGTTGGTGGTTTTTATAGTGGAGGGGAGGAGGGTTTTCATAATATTTAATTCCTTAGTTTATTAATTTCCATAAAGTCTAGAAATAGTGATGTTTCATGACCAAAAATATTAATAAGTGCATGTGAATTCTCACTAAGGTTTCTTACATAATTCATGATGCTAGGAGTAGTCCATTTAGCTTATAATGTATATATACGGTAAATTACTGTATTTCACTATTCATAAAATTCAAGTATTTTAGAAAAATACCAAAAATTTACCCTAAACATTTTTCAATGTTTATAATTCAAAAATGAAATCCATTTTTCAAAAATAATTTTCTAAATATTATTAATTTAATTTTTAACTAAAATCATAATTTACTTGAAAAATACATATTTTGAAACTACAACTGATTTTATAATGCTTTCAAAAATTACATAAGGTATTATAAAATTAGATTAAAACCATAAGACATAAAATTGTTAATTTAAAAACAACTTTTAGGAAAATAAATTTTCTTTTAAATTAATTAATTAATTGTAACTAATTATTTATGACTTACAAAAATACCAATACTTTTACTATGGTCATATTATCAGTTATAAAATGCCTACATTTTATTTATACATTCATGGATGAAGTTACTATTCTTTTGGATGATTTATTATTATTAAGGTTCATATTACTATTCATTAGGTTAGTTTACTATTCATAAGGGTAGGTAACTATTCACCAAAAAATAAGTTTGTTCTATCGAACTCCAAACATCTTACTAATCGCAACCGCGTATGTCAGATTTTCGAAATTCAAATCATAGAAGTGACAATATTATGTTTAAAGGTCACATATTACTTAGTAGTTAATTATGTTGTGATTTCATGTGATTATATGACATAATTATAAGAAGAAAATTTCCATCAATAAAACATTAGGTCGTTAGACTCCACCTGACTCTATTCTCACCTACCTATAGTTCCACCCCCATCACCTCCTATAGTGCCTCTATCATAATCTGAATCTACACCCCACCCCCGATTTTGTTTTCTTTCACATCGCCTCCCTCTCTACTAGGTGGTGTCGTCTACATCACCGCCTGCTGGTGTTTCCATTCACACTCCCATGCCTTTCACTACTCATAGCGTTGAAACCCTAATCTAGCCTCAGCCCCACTTTTGTTCAAAATTCCCACTCTCTTTGGTCACCTATGCTTTATTCCCCACCATTTCCTCTACTCTCGATTGACATTTCCCCTGACATAAGCTACCCTAACCACCGCCACACTCATTTATCATATAGCAACTCTAGTTTTTCTATGTAAGACTTTGAAATATTTCTAGGAATATTTCTTAATGCATACACTGGGTCGGTGTGGGATTCTGGGTCCCAGAGAACCTTAGAGTGGTGATGTGAAAAATATAAATATATTTTATCATGTGTGTGAAGTTTTATAGTGAATGTGTAATAAATCTCGAGAAGAGACTTAGATTGAAAATATGAGACCACATTTTAGTCCAGAACATGGTTTTTACCCTAGGCGTGACATAAATAATGTCGGCATTGGGTGCTCATGTGGTTGCGACCATGAGTGGTGTATTGGGTGGAGGTTATTAATCTAATAAAAAAATGGTAACTCCCCCTTCTGTTTCATGCATAACATAGGGTAGAGGAGTGTTTTCTCCTATAGTGATGGATAACCCGAGGCTGAACTGAGGATATGAGGTGCTGTCGATCCCCATTATTTATACCGATCATCACCAGATCGAAGTGAAACACGTTCCATGCATTGTTTTGAACCCGAGGATTTGGGGTTTCTCCACGAGGTAGGTGAATTTATTATCTTTACATCCCAACCCCATTTTTATGCACTATTTTATGGTTTTATATCTCTTGATGATTTATATTAACCCTGTGGGGGTCTATTTTTGGTTTTTTGGTGAAAATCGAGGGTTTCGAGTGGCACAAAGGAAATTCCTATTAGTATTTATGATCACACGACATGTAGTTTAGTGGAACATACCATGTGTTCATAACTTTTGTGTAAGATGTTCATTTGGGGACTACACACCTTGTAATGGGAATATTCACCATGTAGGGATCCCAGGTCATGTGATCGAGGGACATGACTAGTATTTCTATGTTAAAGGAAATGGCTGTGTGTGAGTACATGACCAAAATACATGTAAATGGGTTGAGTTACATGGGTATAACTAGAGGACAAGGGCTTGTGCCTATCTAAAAGGAACACACCATGTACTGAGGGTACACACCATGTGTAACTACATGGATAGCTAGGCCATGTGTGGGTGAGGACACGCTTGAAGCTTTGTACGGGGTTAGATGTTGTGTGACATGAGGTGCATGCCATTTATTTTCTTTTATACACACTGAGTTCCATCAGGTAACACACCTAGAGGCTGATGTTGAAGGAAATTCAATGTACTGTGGGCACACACCATGTATTCCTCTTTGATTATTTTATCTTTCATGCATCTCCTTCATATAGTCTCATAAAAAGACCCGTGAGTAGCCTATCCTGAGTATTTTTCCATGTAGGATGCGATAGTGTCCATGTTTTTGGCATTAAAGTTGAAACATGAGGTGATGTTATGGGTCACTTTATTTAGTGACATATAGACCAATAGTGGTTTAGTGAGTTACCTCAGCCTATTCCTATGAGGGTTCACTATGTCATCACATCCTATTTATAAGATTATGACCCCTCTATGGATACCCTAATCTTGTACAGCGTGGCTATGTTCCCATATTCGAGAGTAATTTTTCTTATTACAATTCGACTACAAACTAAGTGGATTGGATCATGTATCCCTCTAAGAGGCCTGTAGCGATCCTCACATCCTTTTGTGTTTCCCTTGGTAGGGTTTTTGGTATCATCATGACCAATATTTACATGGGCATCGATCCTCTACCTAAGAGGATGTTTCTAGTAGGGTATGGAGCCCTTAGAGAGCCTTGGGTGCTGACCCCCTATCTGTGTACCAAGATATGATCTTTTTTATGGGGTAGTAGTCCGATGGAGTGTGTATCTTAGATTAGTCACATCAGTTTCCTTCAGTGTTGTACCATGATGTTTTCCCTAGGTAGATTTTTTGGAATCATCATGACCCAAACTATGCAAATTTCGATCCTCTACTTAGTGACTTTTTTCAAATTTGGGTTATGGTGTGATACCCATTTCTATGTCCAGTGTTCCAGATAAGGTTTATAGTGTCCCCCAGAGGTCCTAGGAGTGATCCCTTACCAAATTTTTGGAGATATACTGGGTCACTAATTAACTTTCTCCATGGAACTTTCTGATGAGAGTTCCCTCTCAGATTGTTACCATCAGGGATGGTGGGGTTGATCCATTGATTAAGGGATACATGATGAGTGATCGGACGAGTGCCATCTGGTATGGGAGAGGTATAATTGATGGAGTGCCATCTCTTGGTTGAGTTCCATCTAGGATGGAGGGGATGTGACATATTATTCAAGATTCCCTATGTGAGACATTTCTCAATTGAGTTTCATCTGGGATGGCTAGGCCCATGGAGAAATTACTCATAGGAAAGTAATACTTTAGAGCCTTGAGTTGGTGGTTGTGGTTAGATTTATGGGTGTGGACCATGATACTTAGAGTCTATTGTGAGTATATATGAGATATTCTGGGAGACCTTATGGTATGAGTCATCTTTATTAACATACCAATGGGTGTTGAGTTGACTAGCCTTATACAACTGAGGAGTGGTTGATATGGAGTTCTCTATCTCTCTTGGGTTTTCTCATTTATATTTTGGTTGAGTAAACTGATTCCTATCAACTAATCCTTTTTGTTTTGGTGTTTTTGAGGCACCTATTGGGTATTTTTATACTCATACCTGCATGGGATCTACCCACACATGTTGTGTCTTATGAAGACCACAAGTATTACATCTTTGTCCCATGGAGACTAGGAGTGCGTGTTCAAGGACCCCATAACACCCTAAGAGGGGAGGGGTGAATCGGGGTGTCAACTTTTTCTTTTTAAAGTTGTGGATATTGTTCCCACATTGGTAGGAACTTGTTAAATCTGTTAAATAAATTTAAGCAGGGAGATGACATAATACCTTTACTTGGTTCACCGCAAAGGGCTATGTCCAAGGAGTATATGCCGATAATGTGTCGGTCGTACCTAAATCCCCTAATATTTACTAGTTTGAGGATTACAAGATTCAGTAATAGTCACTCTATGCCAAGCACACTGCCTTTACAAAGGTTCAGAGATAGCTCAATATGTCCATTGGATCACTTCCTTCAACCCCCCCAGCTCACTGCCTTGAGAGAAGTCAAACTCAGTTTATCGACTTGAAGGTCGCTTTAATAGTTTTGCATTGAAGTCTTTGTCTCTATTCAGCATGAGGCACTACTTGCATCAAAGTCCTGAATTGATGCACTTAAACGAACTGAACCATTGAATCAGATATTCAGAATCCTGTCATAAGAATAACACAACACTTGCATGCAATACCTCAACTTGCATGCAATATTTGTGAATTGTTGTGAAAGATGAATTTCGCACAACCCCTAATTTCCATGCAACCCTTAACTTTCGCGCAACTGCAACGAAGGGTTCAATTGATCTTTTCAGACTAAAGGAACACCTTGTGCACAAGATTTACTCCCTTCCAATCTTTCATGTGAAAATCTTTCGTGCGACTGAGCAACCATATTTTCATTGGAAAATTCTTAAGTCTTCCATGTTGGTAACATCCTATTTATAGGCTTCGATGACCCTACACACAAGTTTCCGACACATCTTTGTCAGTGTGCATAAGATTCTTCATGAGCGTGCAAAACCCCTTTTGATGTCGCATTGGACAGGTAAGATTATTCCACGCAACCTCATATTTTGTGCACATTAAAGGATTGCATGGACTTGTTTCCTTTTCCATATTTTGACATTATGATCCTGAAAAATTCCTTCAATACTGTTGTCTTCTTGAACTGTATGATCCATTTACTGAAAAAATTCTTGAACTTCTAATGAGAATTGAAAACAAACAAAAAACATACTCCATTTACAACATATAATTTCCATGGTTCCAAAAATCTCCCCCTTTGGGTTTTTTGGCAATCTCCAAATAAATTCGATTGAGCACCAACCATAAGAAAAAAATGAAATGCAAGAATCAATTCAGCCAACACTCTAAGTCTACGTGAGCAATGCTTAGTGTATAAAACAAGAGGGGAATCTTGAATTGGGTTCCTGTGATTTGGAATTATAAAAGACCCCCAAGAAATTATCTTAAGCAATTCTCTTATTGGGTCACAAAATTATTACATTCCCATCACATGCTCAGTGTAGAAAACAAGAGGGTAAGCTTGAATTGGGTTCTCATGTTTTGTAATTCTAAAGATTCCCAAGCAATTCTCTTACTGGGTCATAGAAGCATTAAATTCCCATCACATGTTCTTACATGTTGTCACAGAAGTATTACATGACCATCACATGTTCTCACATGTTTTCACAGAAGCATTATATGCCCATCACATGTCCTGAATTTATTCCTTCTCCCCAATTGAGAATAAACCCAAAGATCGGTATTTGTTCATTGTACAGCTCAAAACATCCCTAGATAGTATCTCCCCATAAACTTGCATTACCTCCACAAACATATTAAAAATAGTTAACATAACTAGGGAGAGAGGAATTTTGAAACCTCCTTATGCACTGGGAGGTGACTGAACACCGAGGTTCAACCAATGTTTCTCAAACACATCTGCTGACAGTGGCTTGGTTAGGATATCAGTCACTTGCTCCTCAGTTCCCACATAATCCATTTAAATCATGCCTTGTTCAAATTTTTCCTTGATAAAGTGATATCTTATTTCAATATGTTTTTTATGAGAATGTTGAATAGGATTATTTATAAGATCAATTTCACTCTTATTATCATAGTAAATCACCATCGGTTGTTTCACCTCATCACTAATATCTGTCAGTTGTTGCTTCATCCATAGTAGTTGATTGCACGCCTTTGTAGTAGATATATACTCAGCTTCAACAGTTCTAAGATAAGTACTTTCTTGTTTCTTGCTCAACCATCCAACACATTTTTGTCCAATATAGAATGATCCACCACTAGTGAACTTTATTTCCGCTACAACTCCAGCCCAATCATCATCCAAAAACATTGATGATTAACTATCCCTTCCTGCAACAAAGTATAACCCAAAATTATGAGTACCTTGAATGAACCTCATAATTATTTTTACTACTGTCATATGTTCTTCCTTCAGATTACTCTGAAATCGGGAAACTAAGCATGTTGAAAAGACAATATCAGGTCGTGTTGTCATTAGGTATAATAATCTTACAATAATCCTCCTGTATATGGTGGGATATACAGAGGTCCCATACTCATGCTTTCCAAGTTTAGTTCCAACCGCAATCGGAGTTGAAATTGGTTTGGAGTCATGCATATTAAATTTATTCAACATCTCTCTTGCATAATTTTCTTGAGAAATGAAAGTGTAATCCTTCGTTTGAATCACCTAATGCACTAAGAAATATGTGAGCTACCCAGTCATAGACATTTAAAATTCTGATTTAATGTGATTGGAAAATTTATCCATGGATTTCTACCTTCTTCCACCAAATATAATGTAATCAACGTAAATAAGAACCATGAATTGATCTTTCAGAGAATTCTTCAAATAGAGATTGTGATATACTCCTCCTCTTTTTAATTCCAGCTTCTTGAGATAAGAATCCATTCAGGAATACCGTTCTTGTGGTTCCTGCTTCAAACCATAGAGGGTCTTCTTTAGTTTACAAACCTTTGTTTCATCAGTACTAAGAATAAAACCCACTGGTTGTTCTATGCAGACTTATTATTTGAGAAAACCATTCAATAATTTTTTATTGACATCCATTTGATATACTTTATATCCACTTTGGATTTCCATGGTAAGGAAAATCCTGATTGACCCCAGTCTGTCTACTATAGAAAATGTTTCCTCAACATCACCACCTTCAATCTGTGAATATCCCTTGCACACCAGTCGCGACTTATTTCGGATCACATTACCATGATCATCATTTTTGTTCTCAAAGATCCACTTTGTACCAATAACATTCTGACCTTAGGGTCTGTTGAACAGATCCCATGTTTTATTTTTGTCAATATTATCTAACTATTCATTCATGGCCTTCACCCATGATTCATCCTTTGCAGCTTCTTCAAATGAGGAAGGTTTCATAACTGATAGAAATGCATATTGTGCATTACTCCTCATTATCCTCATTTGTGTGGGTGTAGTCTAATACCTAATGATATTAGATCGATCCATTTATGCTCTTTGATTCCTACAATGAGATTCAATTGAATTCTCTCCAGCTATGGTTTGAACTTCAGATTCTTCTTCTGAGTTAACATCCCGATGTGACTCTTGAGAGTTTTGTATGCCTTCCTCTATTTTTTATTTGAATTTAATCCATGTTCACATTATTCATCATCTTCTATCTCATCAGTATAGAAATTATTTAAAGCATTTGGTATTTTTTCTTTAATGATATTGACATCACTGATTTCCACAATCCTCTCTAAATGATTATTGAAACACTTATATGATTTGTTGTTCATTGGATATCCAAGAAATATTCTTTCATCTGCATTGTCACCTAACTTCCCTTGATTTCATTATTTATTTCATATGAAACATTTGCTTAAAAAAACATGAAAGTATTTCAAAGAAGGCTTCCTTCCATGAAACAATTCATATGGTGTCTTAGTTTCTCCCATATATATCCCCGTTTGATTTTGAATGTTCACTGTAGCTTTAAAAACTTCTTTCTAGTAATGGCGAGAGATACAAATCTCAAATAGTATACTCTTGTCCATGTTGTTAACCTGTCGATTATGACGATCAACAACTCTGTTTTTCTACGGATTTCTAACAGCAGCTACCTCATTTCGTATTCCATGTTTTTATATATAATTCTCAAACTCAATTGATGTGTATTCTCCTCCATTTTTATATCACATTACTTTGATTGCCTATCCAGTATCATTCTCAGCAATTCAGTGATAAGTTTTCATGAAATCTAGTACTTGATGCTTTCTGTGAATAACCATTACACAATCCATTCTACTATAATCATAAATAAAAAGAATTAAGTACCTCTTTCCATGAGTTTTGAAAATGTTTATCATACCACATACATCTATATAGATGGGATCAATACGGTGTAATACCCTTTTCTTCTTTAGCTGTTATGAACTACAGACTAGCTTCCCCATATGAAAGCATCACGTGTCTTTTCCCATTAAAATTTAAGAATGGGGATATCCATGAATATCTTCAAATTAGATATCTTTTCCATGTCTTTTTAGTTAATGTGCCCTAGCCTTTGATGCCACATGTTTTTTTCTTTTTCAATAGACATATAGCAAGAGTTATTTTTACTATCAACCTAATATAAGTTTCCATCTGTTTTGCAGCCTTTCATGAGATAATTCCCTGTTTTCCCCTTTATAGTGTAGCCTTTTTTTTATAAAAAGTTACTATGATCCCTGAGTCACAGATTTGACTCACACTAAGGATATTGTGACATAGGCCATTAATATAAAGGACTTTAGTTTTCTTCAACTCTCCATTATCTAGTTCAGTACTTCCAATGCCTCTAATTTTCAGAGCTCCATCATTACCAAACCATACTATTCCATCAACCCTCCTCTTAACATCCTTTAATAGGACTGCATTACCTCTCATATGATATGAACAACCACTATCTAAAATGTAGGTGTTGTTTCTTTTTATAGATTTGAGGGCTACCACTGTAAGGTTGGATTTCTCAATTTTCTTCTTTTCTTTCCATGAGACATTGGATTGAGTGTAGAACACTGATGGCCTTTCAATTCTCTCTTCCATGTACATGGGTTCTTCATAGTATAAATCTTCTTCCAGAGGAGAAAACCTATTTGTAAGAAAAACACTCTCTTGTTGAAAATATTTGACTTGTCTCGGACTCTGGTACGAGGTTTCCATGTCCCTCCTCTTCCTGTAATCAATAGATTTATGACCAAAGTTAGAACACCAAAAGAAATATCAATAGAAATTGTTTCTTCTAAAAGAATTAGTATATTAATTTTTCTCCTTTTTTGAACTCCCATATCTTCTCAATTCAAATAGATTCTTACCTCTTCGCAATAAGACATGGTATCTTCTATATATCCACAGAACTGACACTTCATGAGAGGAAATGTTTTCTCAATTATGTTTATCCTCATTCATTCTTCTTGGGATAATAGTTTAAGTACCCCTTATTCCTTGAGACTCTAGGATAGTCTTCTGTTCTTCTTTTAGATTGAATTGGGGGTTTCTTTTTTAGCACTTCAAGCGACTTTTCTACATGACCCACTTTCAACTTGCCTTTATTTTGGTCACCTTTATTTGTAGAATTTGATGATTCAACCTCATAACCAATTCCACTATTTTTTATGTAATCATTTCTTTGGTTATTCAAAATATTTTCAACTCCATTAGAGCCACATTTTACTCTCTCCAATATCTCATCATCTGATAACCTTCCAAACTATATTTTCTTCCTTGATTCTTTTGAAATTGATTCACTCTTAAGTTTACTCCTAAGAGAAATAACTTCCTCCTCAATACCCTTAGCAGTCTTGGACTTTTCCTCAAGTCTGGAGGTGAGGTCATTGATAAAATTTTCCTACTCTTCAATTCTCAGCTTCAGATCCACTACATCATCATTAATTTCTAGGATTTTAGACTGTACATTTATAAATTATTCTAATTGTTTAGTTTCAACTTTGAGATGATCAACATATTTAAATTATTCTTCTATAATTGATTTCCACTTATTACAACTATTACTTTTAATCTTAATCTTACTAACATCATCCTTAAGTTGCAACTCAGGATTGGAACTAGTTGTCAACTGATTGTCTCCACCATTACAATTTGATTTTTCAATAGTGGCCATCATGGAAGCACGATTTCCAGTTTTAAATTTTGGTTCTTCTTCTTCACATAATTCATTATCATCATATTCATATTTATAGAAAAAACTCTTCTTCGGTACTTTATTTCTAGATTTGAAGTCTCCTTTTTTGAAAAACCTTTTCTGAGGCTTCTCAATGTTTTTAGCTTCACTATCTTCATCATCAATCTTTCTTAAGAACTGATAGGAAATGTGCCCAACTTTTACACAATGAAATAAAGTTAGAGGTAACAACCCTTTGAATTTCACTTTTCCCTTCTGGAACTTCTTGGAAATGATAGAAAGAATTTATTTTTCCTCATAATATTCACCACTACTATATTTTTAAATTTTCAATTTCTCTATGGATTTGAACACCATTTCCTTACTCACTTGAGTTATAACATCTTCTGGTTTGACTCTCATTTCATATTCCACCAGGCTACTCAGCAGATCATCTAGAGAAAGTTTGGAAATATATCTTTCCTCAAGATATGATACATTTTCATTGTACATGGGCATAAGTCTTCTCAATATTTTCTTTACAATATCAAAATCTTTGATTTTTTCACCTAGACCCCGAATTGCTCCAACCACTTCAATAATTCGATTGAAGAAGGAGTTTGTATTATCATCAGGATGCATATTTATATCATCAAACCTATTGTGCAGGACTTGTAGTTTTCCTCCTTATCTTTGATATCTCCTTCATAAATATTTTCAAGTTTATCCCACATGGACTTTGCTGAGGTGAAACTCATCACCTTTAGATAGATCTAATCAGAAAGGGAAGCGGTGAGAAAATTATTCTCTTTAGTATCTGTATCAAGAATTTTCATGTCTGCATCAGTCATAGATAGCCCTGTTGGATCAGTAACTTGTATACCTTTCATAGTAAAAAATAAGACTTCCATTACATGGGATCTTAGATGATATCTCATTCTGTTCTTCCTAATCTAAAAATTACTTCCATCAAAGAGGGATACTTTACTAACATTGTATGAATTATCCATGATGGTATAAGACAAATCAAACACCAGAAAACTACCTCTGATACCACTTGAGAGACCCTAGAACACCTTGAGAGGGGAGGGGTGAATCAGGGTGTCAAAATTTTCTTTTTAAAGTTGTGGATCTTTTTCCCATGTTGGTAAGAACTTATTAAATATATCAAACAAATGAAAGTAGGGAGATGACATGGTACATTTACTTGGTTAACCGCAAAGGGCTATGTCCAAGGAGCATACTTCCTTTACAAAGGTTCAGGGATAGCTCATTGCATCACTCAGATCACTTCCCTCAACTCCCCTAGCTCACTGACTTGAGAGAAGTCAGACTCAGTTTATTGACTTGAAGGTCCATTCAATAGTTTTGTATTGAAGTATTTGTCTCTCTCCAGCATGAGAAAATGCTTGCATCAAAGTCCGGAATTGATGCACTTGAAATAACTGAACCATTAAACTAGATATTCAGTAGCCTGTCAGAAGCATAACACAACACTTGCACGCAATACCTCAACTTGCACGCAAGATTTGGGAATTTTCATGAAAGATGACTTTTGCGCAAACCCTACTTTCCAAGAAACCATTAACTTTCATGCAACTGTAACGAAAGATTCACTTGGTCTTTTCAGACTAAAGGAATACCTTGCAGAAAATATTTACTCTTATAATCTTTCCCACACAAATATTTCTCACGACTGAGCAACCAAATTTTTTTTGGAAAATTATTAAGTCTTCCATGAGGGTAACCGCCTATTTATAGGCCTTGATGAACCTATGTGCAAGTTTATGATGCATCTTTGTTGGTGCGCGTAAGATTATTCATGAGCGTACAAAACCCCTTTTGACGTTGCATTGGGTGCGTAATATTCTTCCACAAAACCACATCTTTTGTACACATTAAAGGATTGCACGCACTTGTTTCCTTTACCATATTTTGAAATTATGATCCTGAAAAAATAATTATGTGCAAGTTTCCAATAAACTTACAATCTTGTGTGCAAAATCCTTTTCCAAACCCACATTTCTACATTTTCCAATTTTTAGGCCCAAAAATTTGGCAAACTCTAGGAAACAACGCCACCTTCAATACCGTTGTCCGCTTGAACGATATGATCCCTTTCCAGGAAAACTTCCTGAACTTCTAATGAGGATTGAAAAAAAACACAAAACATAATCCATTTTCAGCATAGAACAACCATGGTTCCAACAGGTGTAGCATAGTACTGGGTCGGATAGACTGAGGAGGGTTCCGGTCATGCATTTGATATCAGTCCCCTTATATTGAATAGGTTTGAAACTTTTGTAGTTTTATTTTGGTGGGATTTTATTTTTCCCTTTTTATTTCATTCTGGTACTGTCATAATCTATTTGTGTGATATAGATACATGCATGCATTTTTGTTTCAATTTTATTATTATCTCTGTACTATGTGACGTGGAGATGGATATGGGTGTGTGTGTATAGGTACCTTTGGCTATAGCCTCCTATGTGTGTGATATTACTACTTGATGCTAGTCACTAGCCCCTAGTCAATTAGAGGTTGTATTGGGGTAGTGGAAGCTCAGATTTCCACCATCCAGGTGATCCATGATGGGCCGAGTCATGACATATAGCCTACCCACCAATTTCATCTTTGGTTTTTATTGTTTTAGGCATCATTGATGCTCTGTTTGTTATGATTTATCCATTTGATTTAAAATTTTTTTGAGTTTATTTTCATATGTTAATAATATTTCGAGTTTGTCTATAGATTCAATTATTTTTTATTTTCTTAAATTTTAATGATTTTTGATCCCTTTCTACCAAATTTTGATTAATTATTTGATTAATTCTTCCTGTTAATATTATTTCTTTCTATGGTTTTTTATTTTCAATTAGCTCAATTTTCTTGTTTTTTATATTTTTCATGTTTTATTTAAAATATAAAAAATAATTTTCAAGGGATCATTACAAGTTTTTGATTTATGAATTTTTAATTAATTATTTTTTATACACATTCTTTATCATTTTGTATGAAATTGTTTTACTATGATTTATATGTATGAAAAGTATACAACAGTTATTATAAAAAATAGTCATATATTTTATTTTATGACATCTTTTTAAAAACTATCATATATTATTAATGGATATATATATATATATTATTTTTAATAAAATTCATTATACATTGTAATAAATTATATGCAAACATTTATTTTTAAAACCATCCTATATAGTAAAGGAACCCGACCCCATAAGAAGAATTTATAACTGATATTTTCAATTTTTTGATATGGATATGCATGATAAAAATAAATATATCATACCATCACCCAAATTGCATGCAATATAATTTCTCATCATTTACAAAGTGCAAAGTGCACCATAAAAGCACCACATTTCACAATCACACGTGCAGGTAAAATACGGTGCACCGCCCCCACAAGGTTTTACTCCTTTATTATTTTAAATAATGATAAAAGTGTCCCCATTTATTAAATATGCCCCACTTCAATCCGTTTTCTCATGTGGGATTTCAAAAATATTTTCCATTTAAAAACCAAAAATAAAAAATATTTTTAAATATTTTTAAAAATATTAAAATACTATAACCCCTCATAATTTTAAAATATTTAAAAACATATTTTGAAAACCAAGAATCATAATATCTTTGAAATAAATTTCATAAATAAATGTAACTATTGATTTGAATCTTTATATGGTATAGAAAAATCAATGGTGAATAGAGAAACGAGTGGATACTGTCTTGAACATGTTACTATTATTATCACCCAGATTTATCCCACACAAGTTCATTCAAATTCCTCAGTTCTTCATCTACTCCACGAAACCATTATGACTATATGTTATTTATATTTTCATAAATGTTTTTGATGCAATGTTATAAGCTCTTTGGAGTGGCCACACTCCTTCATTCACATCGGTGAACCAGAAAGTGTTCCCATGTTTCATTAGTCGTTTGATTTAGTTGATTCATAAAGAGTTTTAAAATCACCGTTATTTTCTCATGGGCACTAAACACCATTTTTATGGGATGTAATATACCATTAGTGTTTCCTTCGCACATATGATAAAATTTATTACATTGAACTTATACATGAGAAGTCATCACATATTAAAGGGGTGAGCTCAGATGCTCAGTAAAGGGTGAGCTCAGATGCTCACTAAGGATAACAATATAGAGTAAACTTTCATAAATAAGCATAAACATTCAAGGTAATACATACGACTAAAACAAAAGCCTTTTAAACTTGAACTTCAACATAATATGTTCAAGATAAAATTAAAACAATGCCATTTAATTACTCACATGAATATTCTACAAGTCTAATAATCACATGAAATATCAATAGCCACTTTCATAATGATGGAATGCATAATTCCAGACTTTCATAACCACACAATCAAGGCCTTGTGCCAAGACTACAAATAAGATTTTGTCAAGGCCTTGTACCAAGACACTAGTTTGTCTCATGAGACCTACCGATGAATCGAGGAGCTACAAAAGGCTCTACCTGTCACTTACTAAGTCCAATGCATTCCTCATATGAAAAAGTTTAAACATAATATAAACATTAGTATTAAAACTAGCATATGGAATGTCAATACTTTATCCACAAAACATGAATGGTATACAAATAACACATCCACAGTCAAACATATCACAAAACCTTCAATAAAATATGGAAGATTTGTATCATAATAAATCAACTTCAAACAAGTTTAAAATCCATCAAGGGATGTTGATATAGATGAAAATTATTTGTAAAATTATTTGAGAGAAATATCCCTTTTTCATAAAAATATTTAAAAGTCACAAAATTTATAAAGGAAGACATTTAAAGACATTTTTTAATCAATGTTTCCCATAC
Source organism: Viscum album (assembly GCA_963277665.1). Taxonomy (NCBI): domain Eukaryota; kingdom Viridiplantae; phylum Streptophyta; class Magnoliopsida; order Santalales; family Viscaceae; genus Viscum; species Viscum album. Next base: position 1,349,850,207 of record OY728132.1, read on the forward strand.
CACTTTGAAACTTTTGAAATGAATTAACATTTTTAAAACATTCATGTCTATATAAATAAATCCTTAAAAACCATTTTGAAAACATGGACATAAATGAGAATAATTTAGAAGAATAAATATTTAAAACATTTAAAATGATGTTTTATTAAAAATTACCTTAAAAATAATCCCTTTAAAAAATATTTTATGAAACATGGACTTGGATAATAAATATTTCCCAGTATATACTTACGTAAAAACAACCTTGGATAATAATAAGATTGTGAAATTAACCCTTACCAATTTTGTAACTTACGAAACATAGACCCCATGAAAGAAGTATAATAAAATGAAGATGTAAATACACATAAATTAAAGTTTATTACACAAATAATACAATTACGGGTATTAGATACACCACACAAAAGAAAATAATGATAATTATAGCATGGATCTCATGGGAATGAGAAGTGAGATGAAAACCCCTTACCTTGCACTTTCCTTTGGTTGAGGGTACGCTTAACCTCCTTTATAATGACCATTGTATGTTATTAGATTATAAAATAATCATATTAATATTTATTATATCATACATTATTAATTTAAGATTTTATACTACCCATTTAATATTGATTTCCATGTTAAATTAACACTTCAGGTAATAATCGCTTTCTTTATCGTACATATTTTAACTTGTTATTCTTGATCGTATCATTTAGATAATGATTTAAATAATTCCATAATATAAAACATGATTTATATATCATATATCTTTATAATATAAATATGTATAACATATATATATATGAAATGGAAAACGTCGTTTATGGAGACGGTAGGTCGTACGTACGCATAGACGCTGTTTCTGTTTTCATATCGTATTGAATGGAAGTAAGTGAATGAGATGAATATAAATACACACACATAGATATATATTTCCAGTAGAATTATTATGTCATATATTACATACTTATTAATAATATATATTTTTATAATCATCGTTGAATGGTTAACGTGGAAATGAATCTCATCACGTTCTTAGAGACGGTATTCTGTACGTACGCACGAGTGAAAATATAATTATTTTGATTTAAAAATGTATGTAAATAGATGGTATATAATATATACAGAATCATTAAAATGTTACATTTATTATTTACATTAATTATGAATCATTATTATACCCGTCCAAATAATAGTGTATTTGAATTACAACTACACCACGATGTGGAGACGGTAAGCCGTACGTACGCATGTATGGTGACATGTCATTCATAGGATGGATAGAATAATGAATATGGTTGTACCATATTTATAATAAAATCACAGTATTTATAAGATACTGGAGTTATTATTTTAGAATGGAAACAACAAATAAAGAGGAAGTGGAAGAAGAAAATAACTTGAAAGAGGGTGGTGAAATTATTACCTCTTTGTCGGGTTCTTCCTTTTGATTTGATCAAAAGGCCTCCGTAGGTTGGCTTTCTGACTAAGGTAAGGCCTCTAGAATGAAGTGAGGGATTTTGGGAGGATATTTGGGTAGGGTTTTTATGAGCCAAAGGCTTGAGAAGTGTGATAAATGGGTAGGAAGTGTAGGATTTTTATAAGGGAGAGGAGGGACTCTTTAGGAATGTTTGAAACAATTATATTATTATAACCTCATCTTTAGTTTCAAAAGGTAAAATATTCATTAATAAACAATTTAATATGACTCATAGTCGAAATAAAATAATTCAATAATAATTGGAGAGGTTTTGGAAATTTTTTTAATATTTATAATCTTATTTATTCAAATCATTTATTAATGGGGTAAATATGGCATCATTGTTGTGTCATAAATAATTTAATTTATTTGATGTCCAAAAATTATAAAAAAATACTATAATTTAGAAAATATTTTTATATTTACAAATAATATTTATAGTCTAAAAGATAAATTATATAATCCCATGTAAAAATTTATTTACTAAAAGATATTTGTTTATGTCATTTTTGTCTTTAAATTAATTAATATAAAATGTCATTATTACTCACATGTGGCTCCATGGGGTACCAAATTGAACCCAAGTATGACCATGGTCGGCTATGTATCATCCAATAGGATTAGGACACATTTTAGGGAAATTTAACATTATTATAATATTATATTTTACCCTTATTTATTATATTTACCCTTTAATCATGGTAAATAAAATATTTACTGAAGTAAATATTTAAAATATTTAAAAATAAAAGTTACCTATTTACACAATTTGGACCTAATGATTCAAAATATAGAATCCATTTTTCCAAATTCAAAACACAGTAGTGGCAGAAATTAATTTAAAATTAATTCCCACTGTCAAAACAAAAAGCGTGTTTTTAAGAAATAATAACTATCAAATGATTGACACTTGTTTATGTACAGTTTAAATGTGAAATTACATAAATTGAGCAAAATTAGATTAAATGGTAAAAATATAATATAATTATACTTTAAAACCACTAAAATTTATAATTTAACACTATAAATTATTTTGATTAAAAAAGTTATTTTTAATTAAAATTTAGTATTTTTCACTATTCATAAAAATATGAAAGTTATCAGAAAAGTTACAAAAATTCACCCTAAGATAATTTCGATATTCCAAATCCAAATATGAAGTCCATTTTGAAAGATAACATTTATAAAATTTCAAAAAGTTGGTATTACTATTTATAACAACTACTTTGATTGGTCGCGGTGTGTTAGAATCTCAAAGTTGTGTACAATGCAAGCTATTGCATTATTCAAAGGGAAACATACCGTAGAATATTGGGGTGTTAAATTCTCCCCTACTTCAATAAATTTCATCCTTATAATTTTAAATTGTTCTTTAAAAATAAAAGTTTGAAAATAGAAAATACCTTTGTGGAAAACCCACATTGGAAATAGGGTTAATAAAACTTAGTCTTAATAAGAAGGAAAGGGAAATGAAAAGTCACCACCAAATTATGATATCTATTAGTAGAACATTGGTGGATGTTGGAGACACATAATTGGAGGAAAAATGTAAATATTTATTGGTAGTGATTGAGGCCATCAATCCCAAACAAGTGTAAAACTGAGGGCCTCAAAGCCATCAATATATGATGATTTAAAATATCATCAATTCAACAAAACATAAGGTATTAGGATAATACATTTTTGGTTTTAATATCCCATAACTAAAGTTTAAGAATTAATTTCTCCATAGAATAAGAGAGAAAAAAATAAATATTTGACAAGTAATGTTCTATCCTTTAACTAATTTCTACCACAAACTCATCTTTCACTCTAAAAGATAATAGAATATAAAAATACTCTATTTATCCTAATCATATAGGGTTCCAAAAAAATGGATTTATAATTCATTTGTGAGATTATATAAAAAATGAAATTATACAAACTAGGACATCACGTAGGCCAGTGGTAGGTGATGCACACTTGTCGCCCTTCGGTTGCGGGTTCAAGTCTCACGGCCTTGTCGGACGCGACGGGTTGTCACCCGACCTCCGGGTTGTCCTTTTTATAACAATACAAAAATAATATTAAAAAAAATTATTTATCCTTAAGAATAGTATCTAATGTCAAACTTAATCCATTCCAACCTTTATACTTATCCAAAATACTTCTGTCCAAACTCACAGTCCAAAATTTATAAGGAAGGTAAGCACAATGAAGATACTTTTTACCACTTAATAACATGTGTATAATTTCATTATGTATTTTTTGAAAATGTGGTGACAACGTTATTTATTACATTATGCTATCTTATTCCTTATATAATACTAGGTATATTCCTTATATGCGAAAATTTTGAATTCTCCAGCAATGATGGAATAAATAGACCCTTAATCAGTTCAAAGGAAGTCAAGAATATCCAATATAATTTATCCAAATCAACCATATTTTATTCCAAAATCACTAACTCAGTATCAAGACCATGTTAAGGATTACCTTTCCTCCAACCATGTAATTTTCAAAAAGTTTAACTTGTTGTTGAGTCACTTTTCATAGAACCATATAATCTCAAATCCTCAATGAAATAGTACTGCAGTACAATCCTTATTTATTTCCATAATTCATATGATTGGTATATCATCGATACAACACTGAAATGACATAATTCTTTAGTAACAACATAATAACACTAGTCATTACTATTAATCTGTGGTATTATCATAACTTGATTATTATCCAATAGCATCATTTGCGGTATACTCTGATGACTGGGAAATTGATTCACATAGTGTCCCAACTCCTTGTAGATGAAGCATTGTACATTTGAAACCTTTTTCTTACCCTTGAAATCACGTACTTGGTGTCCTTTTTCTCCACACTTATAACAAAATCTCATTCCCTTCAAGAATTTACCAAGGTGATTCTTTCCACAGTTATCACATATGGGAAAATCCTTCTTTCCCTTCTTCCCTTTATCCATCTTTCTCTCTTCCATCCCTTTCTTCTCTTATTTCCCTTAAAATCCATAGGAATCAGAGAATTATTTACTTATCTTATGAACACATGATATTATTTCTTTATATGATTATAATACATGGGAGACTATTTCCCTTTTAAAAGTTGGCTTAATACTATGAAATATATGATCCTTCTTACTCTTTAGATCATACGTATTGCTGGAGTTCTCATTCCTTCTACTGGGCGCCATTTCTAAACAATGGAATACATTAGGTCAGTTTATGAATCGCAATTCATAATTCCAAACTTGTAAAATACCTAACATAAATTTAACAGTTTATGGATATAATCCATAATCATAAAAATGTTTTCTTTTAGGAAGTATTTAATCCTTAATCCTTTATAATGGATTATAATGAAAATGCGAATTATCCTAATCATATCCCCTGGGAGTGTCGTAACCAAGAGTGCAGCAAGGCCCATTGTCGTGCACCAGTTCCTATTCAAGTCTAGCTCAAAGCGGTGTTTTCGGGTTTTACCCCTAGGTACATCTGTGCCAGAGCTGCCTCTACCTGCTCGTATACAGACATAAATGTATTGCTTGGAAAACTCACAAAATCTCTAAATTACCAAAATTCTAGGAAGTTATTCTATACTAATCCTCAAAGTCTATCTTAGGGTAACGTGCTCTAATCAGAGTTTATCTAAATATAGTTTCCAAGGTTTGTACTAAACTTCCTCTGATACCAACTGTAACGCCCCGACCCCAGTTACCTAGAGTCAGTGCATTATTATGTAACATTGACATGATCACAAGGAAATCATATCCCAAAAGACCGATCATTTTAGTATTATTAGAAACAATATTCATACATATGTTTAACTTTACAACTTGAAAAGAAATAAAACACTAATTTATTCCATTAGAAACATCCAAGCCTCCTAGATTAATCCTGCAAGTCAATAATAATTAAATTCATTGCATCCTGGGAAATATAAAACATAGAAAGGGGTGAGTTCAGATGCTCATTAAGGATAAAAATATAGCAGAAACTTTCATAAATAAGCATAAAAATTTAAGGCAATGCATAAGACTAAAAAAAGCCTTTTAAACTTGAACTTCAGCATAATATGGTAAAGATAAAATCAAAACAATGCCATTTAATTACTCACATGGATATTCTACTAGTCGAATAATCACAAGAAATATCAATATCCACTTTCATATTGATGGAATGTATAATGCCAAACTTTCATAACCACATAGTCAAGGCCTTGTGCCAAGACTACAAATTAGATTTTGTCAAGTCCTTGTGCCAAGACACTAGTTTGTCTCATGAGACCTACTGATGCATCGATGAGCTATAGCGGGCTCCACCCGTCACTTACTAAGTCCAATGCATTCCTCATATGAAAAGGTTTAAACATAATATGAATATTCGTATTAAAACTAGCATACAAAATGTCAATACTTTATCTAGAAACCATGAATGGTATACAAATAAAACATCCATAGTCAAACATATCACAAAACCTTCAATACAATATGTAAGATTTGTATCATAATAAATCAACTTCAAACAAGTTTAAAATCCATCAAGGGATGTTGATATAGATTAAAATGATTTGTAAAAATCTTTGAGAGAAATATCCCTTTTTCATAAAAATATTTAAAAGTCACACAATTTATAAAGGAAGATATTTAAATAAATTTTTGAATCAAAGTGTCCCATACCACTTTGAAACTTTTTAAAGGAATTAATATTTTTTAAAACATTCATGTCCATATAAATAAATCCTTAAAAACCAATTTGAAAACATGGACATTAATGAGAATGATTTAAAAGAATAAATATTTAAAAAATTTAAAATGATGTTTTAGTAAAAATTCCATTAAAAATAATCCTTTTAAAAACCCTTTTATGAAAAATGGACTTGGATAATAAATATGTCCCAATATATACTTACGTAAAAATAACCTTGGATAATAATGAGTTTGTGAAATTAACCCTTACCAATTTGCTAACTTACGAAACATAGACCCCATGAAAGAAGTATAATAAAATGAAGATGTAAATACACATAAATTAAATTTTATTACACAAAGAATACAATTATGGGAAGTACATACACCACACAAAATGAAATAGTGATAATTATAGCATGGATCTCACGGGAATGAGAAGTGAGATGAAAACCCCTTACCTTGCACTTTCCTTTGGTTGATGGTACGTTTAACCTCCTGTATAATGACGATTGTATATTATTAAATTATAACATAACCATATTAATATTTATTATATCATACATTATTCATTTAATATTTTATACTACCCATTTAATATTTATTTCCATGTTAAATTAACACTTCAGGTAATAATCGCTTTCTTTATCGTACTTATTTTAACTTGCTATTCATGATCGTATCATTTAGATCATGATTTAAATAATTCCAGAATATAAAAAATGATTTATATATCATATATATTTAGAATATAAATATATATAATAGATAGATATATGAAATGGAAAATACCGTTTATGGAGACGGTAGACCATACGTACGCATAAATGCTGTTTCTGTTTTCATATCGTATTGAATGGAAGTAAGTGAATGAGATGAATTTTTATACATATATATATATATATTTCCAGTATCATTATTATTTCATATATTACATACTTATTAATAGTATATATTTTTATAATCATTGCTGAATGGTGAACATGGAAATGAATCTCATCGTGTTCGTGGAGACAGTAATCCGTACGTATGCACGAGCGACAATATCATTATTTTGATTTAAAAACGTATGTAAATAGATGGTATATCATATATACAGAATCATTAAATGTTAAATTTATTATTTATATCAATTATGCATCATTATTATACCCATCCAAATAATAGTGTATTTGAATAACAACTACACCACGACGTGGAGGTGGTAAGCCGTACGTACGCACGTATGGTGACATGTCATTCATAGGATGGATAGAATGATGAATATGGTTGTACCATATTTATAATAACATAATAGTATATATAATATACTAGATTTGTTATTTTAGAATGGAAACGACAATGAAATAGGAAGTGGAAGAAGAAAGGAACTTGAAAGAGGGTGGTGAAATTATTACCTCTTCTTCGGGTTCTTCCTTTTGATTTGATAAAAAAGGGATCATTAGGTTGGCTTTATGACTAAATTAAGGCCTCTAGAATGAAGTGAGGTATGTTGGGAGGATATTTGGGTGGGGTTTGTATGAGCCAAAGTATTTAGAATTGTGAGAAATGGGTAGGAAGTGAGGGATTTTTATAAGGGATAGGAGGGGCACTTTCGGAAAGTTTGAAAGAATTATTTTATTATTACCACATATTCGGTTTCAAAAGGTCAAATATTAATTAATAAAAAATTTAAGATGAATAATGGTCGAAATAAAATAATCCAATAATATTTGGACAGGTTTTAGATATTGTTTTAATATTTATAATTTTATTTATTTAAATAATTTATTAATGAGGTAAATATTGCATCATTATTGTGTAATAAATAATTTAATTTATTTGATGTCCAAAAATTATAAAAAAAATACCATGATGTAGGAAATCTTTTTAAATTTTTAAATAATACTTATAGTCGAAATTATAACTTATATAACCCCATGTAAAAATTTATTTACTAAAAGATATTTGTTTATGTCATTTTTGTCTTTACTTTAAATTAATTAATATAAAATGTCATTATTACTCCTATGTGGCTCTATGGGGTCCCAAATTCAACCCAAGGATGCCCATGGTAGGATATTTATTATCCAATAGGATTAGGACTCATGTTAAGGTAATTTAACATTATTATAATATTATATTTTACCCTTATTTATTATATGTACCCTTTAATCATGGTAAATAAAATATTTTCTGAAGTAAATATTTAAAATGTATAAAAATAAAAGATACCTATTTAAAAAATTTGGACCTACTGATTCAAAATATGTAATCCATTTTTCCAAATTCAAAACACAGAAGTGTCATAAATTAATTTAAAATTAATTACTGTTGTCAAAACAAAAAACGCGTTTTTAAGAAATAATAACTATCAAAATATTGACACTTGTTTATGTACAGTTTAAATGTGAAATTACATAAAATGACCAAAATTATATTAAATGATAAAAATATAATCTAATTATACTTTTAAAATGACTCATATTTTATAATTTATCACTATAAATTATTTTTATTAAAAAAGTTGTTTTTAATTAAAATTTAGTATTTTTCACTATTCATAAAAATATGAAAGTTATCAGAAAAGTGCCAAAAATTCACCCTAAACTAATTTAGATATTACAAATCCAAAAATAAATTCCATTTTGAAATATAAAATTTAAAAAATTTCAAAAAGTGGGTATTACTATTTATAACGGCTACTTTGATTGGTCATGGTGTGTTAGAATCTCGAAGTTGCATAAAATGCAAGATATTGCATTATTCAAAGGGAAATGTACCATGGAAGCATGGGGTGTTACAAATTATATATTACATTATATCCTGTATATATCCCTTCCAAATAGATGCATAGGAATATGACATAACTTCTTTGAAAGTTTTTGGATTAGAAACTATGTTAAGAAAAATGAGAGTTTGTATAACAATACTATCATTAGTTCCTCCCAAAAAGTACATATAGAAATTAGATCAATATGTCATGGGTATTTGAGGTTTTTTACTTTTACAAACCTCCTTTATTGTACCTTCTTGAGATACTATTTTATTTAATCCATATCCATCTATTTAGACTTGATTAGGTAAATAGCTCAACTAGGATTCCTCAAAGATAACATCTCTTGATTTAATAACTACTAAATAATTATATTTTATAACCATTAATCTATACACTTTTGAATACTCAAAATATCCATGAAATATGAAATCAATACCTCTTTTACCCAACTTTTCCCTTTTCGGATTTGGTACTCTAATAATTACATGACAACCCTAAACATTAAAATAATTTAGTTTTGATTTCCTATATTTCCATAATTTATATTGAGTAATAGTATTATCTTATTTGGGAAATATATTTAAGATGTGATACACATTTAACAACACCTCTCCCCAAAAGGTTCTTGAGAGACCCAAGATAGACACCATGGAATTAACCATTTCCATTAATGTTCTACTTATTGTCTTAGTTACCTCATTTATTTGAGGTGTATAGGGAGATTCCACTTCATTTATGATTCATAGGGATTCAAACCATGAAGGAATATGGTATTATAATCTATTATTAAATTTAAGGATTTTTATTAGACATCATCATTGTCACCTCATTTATATAAATACTAAACTTATTTATAACATCATTATTAGCATGTAAAATATAGACATGGATTTTTTTAACAATCATCAATGAAAGTTATAAATTAATTTTTATTACTTATGGTGGGTTTATAATGAAATCCCATACATCACTATGTATTAATTATAAAAAAATAATTTTTCATTTCTATAGTTGGAAATGGTTTCCTAAATATTTTATATTTCATGCATGTCACACATGTATGATCATTTTTATCCATTATAGGTAATAATTCCAATTCTAACATGGAATGCATTTTCTTTTAATTTATGTATCCTAATTGATTATTATTTAAATAAAAAGTCTCTATCAAGTAAACATAAATAACAATAATATTCAATTTGAATAATCCATCATAGAATTGACCATTTCCAAAAAATATACCACACTTGAACAAAACAAAGTTAGCTGCCTTGAACACAAGTTTAAACCCATTATTGTTTAACAAGATCCATGAAACTATGTTACTATTAACTCTGAGAATATACAAGATAACATTTAAAGTTAATATCACTACCAAGGTAAAATATATATCAACCACACCCTTCTATAATACATTTATTCTTTTAGAATCCCCCATGTAGATTAAAATACCATTATTGATTGATTCCATCCTCTCGAAGAGAGATTTGTTGATGCACATGTGTTGTGTAACTCCATAATCTATCCACCAAGAAGAGATATATTCAATTATATTATATTTTAATATCATAGATGTAAAGTGATACTTTGAAATTTTATTATCTTCTTTATTCTTATAGAGATAATAGTCCCATTTGAATTGTCATGGATTGCCCTAAAATCAGCATGCCCTTTTATTCTTCTTAAATTATAGATTTCCTTTGGAAGGATTGTTTGGTTGTTTTTCCCCTTTGAGGACCTATATAGAACCACTCCCTTATTCATAAGGACTATGGATTTATCATTCTTAGATTCATTTTAACCCTTGTTCTTTTTATATTCCTCCTCAATTTATAGGTAGTTAAGAAAATAATTAAGGTAAATATCTCCATTTTGATTTTTTAGAGAATGTGTAACTTTTTTCCAAAAAAGGGAGGAGTTTATTGATGATGGATGTATCAACAATGACACTATCCATGTTCATATTATTTTTCTTTACATGTTATAAGATACATTTTTTTATAAAACTGATCTATGATAAATCTAATATATTCCATTTTATATTAAATTAAATTTATTACTACGAGTTTCTTGATTCCCACATCCTTGGTAATGTACCTTTTCTCCAAGGCATCCTAGATTTCCTTTTTTGTTGGGTGGTATTAGTAAGTGTTGAAGAGATCATTGATTAAGGAATTGATTATGTGTCCTTGACACATGATATCATTATTCTCCCATTTTTTCATTATAATAGAAACAAGAATAATCTCATATTAAGATGTGGGGGCTTCAGAGTTGAGAACACATGTACTACTCTAAGAATTGTAAGTAGCAAGTGCAACCTATTTTTTTCACCTCTTAAAATTGTTGCTATAAAATTTATAAACCTTCGTCAGATTTTTTAGAATTACCATATTCATATTGATGGTAATATACTCTTAAAATTTTTAGGGGTATATGTGGGTAATGGTATGGATGTTGTTTGATTAGTAGTAAATAAAGATTTCTGACGCACATTATGATTCCTCGCTACTTAAGAGTATATTCACCCCAAAAAATTAGCAGTACAATAGATTGCAAGTGAATACCCTTTAGGATACAACGATGACTCAAAATTCTATACTTTTACATAGTGAAGAGTATCACTTGAAGTGGATTTGGTATCAATATAGTAATGAAATATCTTTATTATTGTGCACCAATAAATATAATTTGATGCTTGTAGAATACTTGAGATGAATCACAATCTTTAAGAGGGTTTGGAGTGATTGAGATCAAATTGAATTGATCTTTACATATAATGGGGACTCCATTTTAAATGCATTAGAGCTCCCCTTTAGATAATCCATCATACCCCATTGAATTGGGTAGACACCTATTCTGAAAAATCATATCTGACCTTGATTAATCATGTCTATCAGATCATATCCAATCAAACAAGCGGACCTGATCGCACCATCTAGTGATTGGAAATTTCCATTATATTGTTCCTAATCTAAATTCTGATCCATATCATATATTTTTTTTGAATTGGGATGACCCATAAAATGTACCCATTTAGGTTTGGTCTTGGACTAGTGTAACCAACCGATCTTTCTAAAAAACAAAGGCATATCTAAACCCCTCACATTAATGTGATACGTGAAGTGAAAAGTGCACCATAAATGACAACGTTGTATGATCATGATCACATGTTCATGGATAGTGTAGTTCAACATCCCCATATGATTTTCAGATTTACTTTATCATTTTAAATAATGATAAAAGAGTTCCCCCTTATTAAGGAGGCCGCACTCCAACTAACAATCTGATGTGAGATTCTAAAAATATTACCCATTTCAAAACCAAAATAAATACCATTTTTAAATATTTTTAAAACGCTTAAAAAATGTAAGGGGATACCTCCTACATTTTTGTGTCTAAAAATAAGGTTATATACTTAGCTTAAACTTTATTTTTTACTTTGTTCATTAAATTTGGTTAACATTTAAAACAAAACTAATACGTTACTTATGACCTACTTAAATTATCACAAGTGTTGTTAATAATTCATCACTCACTTTTTAAAACTATAACATGTTACTTGATGAACTAAAAACCATTTAATTGGTTTGTTTCCTCTCAAATATGTTTAATGAACCTTTAACATACAATGTTTGTCCAATTTTTTTATTGTATTCACTTATTTAAACTAAAATTACTTATGAATACCTTGATAAATAAATACAATTCATATTATTAAAAACTTGGATAAATTATAATTGGATTTGTTTATTTATTTACTTATGAACATTAACACTTTAATGTTTACTAACCCACTGATGCAGGGACCACATCATCTTAAACTCCATTTTGTATGATTTAGTGAAAATTCTAGAGACACTTTTTTTGTAACTCTCTAAACCCTTATATCTATAGTAGAAAGTCTAACTCACATACCAATAGTGGTATCTAAAAATACATCATGAACCTTAAAGAGATAAGGATAATTCATAACAACAATAATATCTTATAAATACTAACTGTTTAATATTATCTATTTGTTAATTAGTATATCACAAAACAAAATGAATAAATTGTATCTGCATCCTTTAATGATTTATTTATATTTATTTGATTGTATTGAGTGGAATTTAGAGTATGTTATGTGGTTATAAATTTAATATAGGATCTAACATTTGAATCAAAATGCCAGAGATGTATTTTTATAATACTTATAAGGGGAAAATTCTACCATCATTATTCAATCAATGCCATACCACTAACAAAACACTTAGAGAAAGATACCTTTCACAAAATATAAATTATTATTATTTTTATCATACATAACAACATATAATTTAGAATATACATTAATAAAAATATCATGTGTAGATTTCAATGCACCTGCTTATAGAGAAGAACATCAAATGAAACCTAAAACATGTGGTGATACTATTTACAAGATAGTCCTCATAATATTACATAATAGAGATAATCATGTTTGAACTTTATGATAATAAGTATTAATGTTTACGAGACCCCAAAACTTGATAATTAGGAATCATTTGTGTCCTATCAGATTAATTTATCTAGACTATAGGACACACTTTATGATTATTTTCATAGTATCTCTAGATTCAAATTATACAAGGGAACTATTTTAACCTTTCTATGGGACATATAATATAAGGAAATTACCATATATAGTACATAAAAAATTCATGTTACTATCATGGTAACTATAAATCATGAATATATAATACCATATACATGATATGGCAATCAAAAAGTATAAGGTCAAGTTAGGGCTAGGGAGCCCACTATAACAACACTCCTATTTTCTCAAGATTCAATTGCTAACTACTTATAACTTGTTAGATCTCACATGGAATTAATGATTCTATTAATTTATAGTTTTATCCATTAGGTCTTATGTGTTATATGCTATGGATTACTTTACTAACCATAACTTCACCTCTTTGAATCAATTCCCTCATAAGATGAAATTTTTGAAGTATATTACTCTATCATCTACCATAACATGTACTTATAATAATGAATGTAATACCCCGAGATTTTATGAGATATATTATTTTTAATTTCTTTGATGTATTATATTATACACTACACCAGGATTAGTTTGTACTATACGCAACACCGAATTAGTTTGCAGTATACGCAACACTATTCTTGGCTCGTGTTACACACAATTTCAAGTTAGTTTTGTGGAAATTATTTTACGCAACATTAAGTATAGATTTTGTTTAATAAATTTTGATTATGTTATACGCAAAACCAAACGGAGATTTCACTACACGCAACCCTAACTTGGCTTGCATTAAACACAATCAAGACCTTCCTCGATAGCGTGTGTAGTACGCAATACCGAGTTTCACTAAACAACGATATGCTATTAAAATATTATATAAACTAGCTGTTATGAATAGTAATATCCAATTTTTTAAATTTTATAAATTTTATCTTTCAAAATGGACTTCATTTTTGGATTAAGAATATCGAAATTAGCCTAGGGTGAATTTTTGGTATTTTTCTGAAAACTTTCAATTTTTGATGAATAGTGAAAACACTGGGTTACTATTTAAAAACCAACTTTTTATTAAAATAATTATTTATTTTATTCAAATTTATTTTAGGTAAAAATTGATACATAATACCTATATAAGTTCAATTTAATTCATTTGAGTCATTTTATAATAATATTAGATATATAAAAATTTTATTGAACTTTTCACCGTCTTTTACCCATATCCTAGGAGAATTTGAAAATTTACATAAAACTTAATTTTACCGCTTCTGTGAGTGGAATTTTGAAAATCCGAGAGACACAGTTAATATCAAGGAGTAAAATGTGGTTTAATAAGATAAAAATAATTTTTGGTGAATAGTAACTTTTTACTTTTATTTACCACGGTTAAAAGTAAATAGGGTAATTAAGGGTAAAAATGATATTATTATTACCCTAACACATGTCCTAATTCTATTGGATAAGTGTAATTAGACCCAAAAAAACTTTAGGAATAAAATATTACCCTTTAGGTCCACTTGGATTAGATTAGGACACTTATTATTATTTTATATAAAGAAGAGTTAAAATAGTTAAAATCAAAGTTTAATAACTAAAACATTTTTAATATAGGGTTATACATAAGATAAATTCGACTATAAATATTCATTAGAAAGATAAAAATATTTCATACATAATTGTATTTTATTTATAATTTTTATACATTAAATAATTTAATTTATTTACGACACAATGATGATGCAGTAATTACCTTATTAATGAAATATTAACATAATTGATGTTATAAATACACAAATAAATGTAATTTGAGACTTTTTATAAATTTAACTAATTTTATAGGTTAATATGACATGTTATTATTGATTAATTTAACTTTTTTTGAACTAATCATGCTGTTATGAGTTTTAAAAAAATCAATTACCAAATAGTGTCAAAATTGACATAAAATAGTTTTTAAAACAAATATTATATTATTAATTGTTATTATATTTCTAAAAATCTAAGGTTAAGAAAAATTACTTAGATAAGGTTATATATATTAATAATGAACCACTTGGGGTTTGTTTGGCTTTTTATAGTAAGTTTATTAACCATATAGTGTAAGAAAACAAGAAGACACGGTAAAGGTTAAATTATTCAACTTAGAGTTAAATCTAAATGATAAGGTTAAAATAGTAACCTATACTTGTCTAAAACCTATTGGTTGAGAGGATTTCGACCCATCCCCACTTTAGCTTCTAAATAAATTAATTTGGAGCTATTATAAACCGAATATGACTTTATTATAAAATAATATTTTAAGTTTTTCCAAAGGTGCCCCTCTCCTCCCTTATAAAAAGGGCACCCCTTCCCTCTTCTCTTGAAACCCTTTTGAGCCTTGAAGCTCGGAAAAACCCTACCAATTCCTCTTATAAACCTCTCTAGTTATTTCATATAGGTTTTTTTCTCCTCAAAAGACCAACTCTAGTTCCCTAAGAAGATGTTTAAAGGAGGTGCATCAAAGAAGTGGTAATCTCTTCTACCGATTCTTTCAAGTTTCTTTCTTCTACAACTTATTCTTCTTCAGTTTTTTCATTATAAAGTAATAAAATAAATATTAATTATATAATGATAAGTTATTATAAATATTAAACAACCCTATTTCACCTTCTATCCATCCTATGGAAAACGAAATCACCGCGCGTGCGTACGTACGGAATACCGTCTCCACGCCGTGGTGTAATCTGTTTTTCCACCACCACCTTACTTGGATGGGTATAATGGTGTAAAGAATAACTATATATGGTTAATATAAAATCATACTGATTCTAAGATATTATATCATCTACTACACTTCCATTCAATAAATATGGGAATGATATCATCGCTCATGCGTACGTACGGATTACCGTCTCCACGACGCGATGAGATTCATTTTCCATGTTAAAAATTCAAGGATGATTATAAAGTATATATAATAAGTAATAATGAAATATATGAAATAATAATGCAACTGTATTTATGTATATATATATATGTATGTCATCTACTTAATTCCATTCAATTCAATAAGGAAACGAAAACAGCGTTCATGCGTACGTACGACCTTCCGTCTCTATGAACGGTGTATTTCTTTCCATTTATCGATCTATTATATATATGTATATTCTGAATATATTTTATATATAAATAATGTTTTATATTATGGAATTAAGTAATCATGATCTAAGTAATCATATTAATAATTACAAGTCAAAACATGGACGATAAATGAAACGATTTTACCCAAAACGCTGCTTTAACATGGAATTTATAAAAGAACGGGTAATATAAAGTCCTAAGTGAATAATATATGATATAATAAATATTATTATGGTTCTATTACAAGTTAATAATATGTTTAAACCCACTATACATGAGTCTCAGACACATACGAAAGAAATTAGACATAAGGTAAGGGATAATTATTCCAATCTCATTCTTATCCGATATTGTTTATTCATAAGTATTTACTGGGGTTATATTTACCATCCATGTCCCTATTTTTGAAAAATGGTTTCATGTATGTTTAATGTCATTTTTACCCATTTTTGACTTTTACTACATGGTATGTAAGGAATCTTTCTTTTTTTACCATACAAGGTACTTTTTGACTTTTTCGGCAAAAGTACAAGAAGAATGTTCTTTATAACTTATACGGAATGAATGAATTTTTACGGTTTCATAACGCCTTTTCTTAATGAAGCTTACTCTACAATATTTCATGACTATTTTCAACAAAATACTTTTCTTTTAAAATTGAATGGCATTTTGTGAAAAGAAAATGATTTTGAAGAAGAAAGGATATTTTCCTCAAGAATTAATTTAAAGTGTTTTATCAAAACTATTTTCCATCTAAGATGACATTATTCAGTATGTTTATATTTCAAGTATAGTGTCTCTATTATTTACATGGTTAGATTCTTATTATGATAAAATTATATCCATTTGTTTTATATGGATTATGTTATGATGATATGATGTTTATGAAACCCATTTATTCTTTGGGTAATGATGAATGATTTATGTTCATGTTGTGGAACAGGTAAGAATGATTTCATTATGAGATGGGTGGTGTAACGACCCAAACTTTTTGAATAGTATATTAACTTACTCTTAACGATTTAATAGAGATGTTAATGGTTAATGCAGAAAGAGGAGTCGATGGCTTCATCCAGTAGACTCGAACCTTATGAAGCCCACTTATCAGAGCTTGGGAAGGAGGTGGCATCTTTGGGATTCGCTTTGGACCAAGCCCAAGCCAAACTCCAGCGTGTCAAGCTTGAACGGAGACGCCTGCGAGAGAAGTTCAAGTTAGTAGAGATTTCTACTAGGGAAATGTTATCTGAGCCTCCCTCAGATTCTCTCACCATAGCACACCTTACACTTAGGTCATATGCTGGTGTTATAAGGGGCTATGTGACGAGACCGTAGCTTCTTTGTGTAATCCTTTGGGATAAATAAATTGAGATTTCCTCTTTTAGCGAAGTTTGTGAAATTTCTAATGTCCAAATAATTTTAGGTTGTATTTTATTGATGAATTTTGAAAAAAAGGATATTTTAAAATATTTATGTAAACCTTAATTAATTAATGATGTGTAATGATTTTCAAAAAATGGTCTTCTGCAAAAGTGTTCAGTAAGGAATTTGGAGTCTAATAAGATCAACTTAATTTTTGATGAATAGTAAATTATGAATAGTGATTTTACACTTAGGATTAGTAATGTGACCAAATGGATTAGTAATCTCACTTAAATAAAGTTTTAATATAATTTAGACACCTTGATTAAGTAATGTGATTCAATAAAATGGTTAAATAACGGTTTCATAAATTATTAATCAAGTATTAGTTTTTTCGGGTGAATAGTATTTTTTATATAGAAATTTAATTAAAAATATTTAGAAAATTATTTTTATAAAATGAACTTTATTTTTTAATTCAGAGCATCGATATTATGTTATGGTAATTTTTGGGGATTTTTCTGAAAAAAATGAATTTTCGATGAATAGTGAAAATACAGTTTTTAAGTTACGGGTGTTTAATGACCTCATTAAATGATGTATTAAGTATGTAATCAATATGTTAGACTTATGAATAGTAATGAGGTGTCCCAATTGGCCAATACCATGGAAAAATACCATGGGAAAGCCCATGGTTTTTCCAAAACCACCAATGAGGTGTCCCTTGGCCATTAATGCCTTGTCCCCTCACTTTCCCTATAAATACCAAGCCATCCTCTCATCCATTAGACTCAAAAATCATCCTCAACAAAGTTCTGGTCTCCTTACCTCCCAAGGAGCCCTCTCAAGGTGCCCTCAAGCCACTCAAGGTCCCAAACTTTGAGTTTTAAGAGTTACGTTTAAGGTAAGGGATCTGACCTCTCTCTTTCTTTTCAAGTAATCTCTTTTATGTCATTTATTTTTTGCTACATGTTATTATGTTGGAGGATGTTATTTTATATTCATCTTAATTCCCTTTTCATGTTCATATGATGAGATACCGCCTCTTTCTCTCATCAATTCGTTTTAAGAATGTTTAAGTGGCGCCGTTAGGATACCGAATTTTTAAGGGATTCTTTCACCCTTCTCATTTTTCAAAGTTCTACTTTCATATCAAGTATTTAAAGTTATTTTTTATTATATTGGGGTATTATTTATATATCTATCATAATTAAATTTTATGTTCATATGATTAGAGACCCTATTTGACCTCTTCAATTCATTTTTGTTGAAGTTTAAGTGACGCCGTTAGGCTGCCGAATTTTCACAAGAGAAATCTAATTTTTGTCTTCCTTCCATGTTTTTAATTTCAAATGGTATGTCCTTAAAATTTCATTACCATGTTCATATATCCTCCATATTCGGTTCCTATACTGTTTTATGGGTCATTTATGAATGTTTGACCCATTTCCCCTCTCTTTTCAATGTTTTCTAAAACCCCGAAACATAGCTGTTATGCTACAGAATTTCGGTCTCAAAATGTCTCTCTATTTTTCTAAAGTTATTTTATTTTATTAAGTGAATACTCAAATATCTCTCTTCTATAGGGGTATTCACATATATAACAACTTTTTCTATTTGAAATTCTGAGATTTACATACATGGGACCCGCTTTCCCTTTCCGTAGGTTTAAAGTGACATAAAGATCACGTCTTTAAAGCAGTTTTAAAACGTTATGATTATGAAATGAAAACCATTTCTTTTATGCTATATGGGTTGTTTATGAAATGATTTATGATGATATATGTGTCTCACATGATAATAGAGACATGTCAAGGGTGTGCCCTGATAGCGCTCCAATGCATTGGGTAAAGACTTAATCTCTATAGATGACTATTTTTAACGACACCTTGGTGAATAACCTTGGTAATTTTTAATGACACCTTGGGGATGGACCTTGGTGAAATAGAAATTATTGTCAATATTAAATTTTGTAGCCACATATTCAAGTTATGAAAAATGTTATTTTTATTATGATATGCCTCATGATTTCTTTCTCATGCCTTAATGTTCTTTTCATGACCTTATTGAAGTATCTCAAGTTCACATGTAAAATGTTTCTCTTGTTTCCCTTACTGGGCCTTCTGCTCACCCTTTCTTTTGATGTATGTCCCCAGGTTATGAGATGCATTAATGAACCTAGTATGAACTTAAGTATAAGCCTTTCAAGTGTTTGAGAAGAATGTTTTATGTTGTTTTCTTGTATTATGTTCCTAGTTTCCAAGACACTAAACCTTAAAGATCCTCAGTTTTGTGTAATGTAATAAAAGTTTATGTTATAAAAAGGCGGGATGCCACAATTGGTATCAAAGTATGGTTTAGTTATTTGTGGAAATTAGGATATAAAAACTTTAGGAATAACCCTATAGAAAAGTTTAAATATAGGAAAAATTCCTGGTATTTTGGTAAGTATTGAGTAAGTGGTTTGTCAAACAAATACATTCCTGTCTGGATACGAGTAGGTAGAGGCGGCTCTGGCACAGATGTACATAGGGGTAAAACCCGAAAACACCTCTTTGAGCTAGACTCTAATGGGAACTGGTGCATGATAATAGGCCTTACTGCACTCTTGGTTAAGACACTCCTGGGGGATATGTTTGGTTAATCACAAGCTTTTTATGAATCATTATGAAGGAATTATATAGAAATGTAATTGTCTAAGCATGAAGTCTTAGTTAAAAGATTCATAAATGAAATAAGTTTCTCACTAAGGTTTTATCCTTTTAGAAAATGGAGGGCAATAGGATGAACCCTGTAGATGGTTACCTCAATGCACCATGTGCTGACGACCCTCCGATGGAAGCTGGAATAGAAACATTCATGCGAATGATAAACCAACTGACTCAAGTTATGAGTAATAACTTGAATCAAGCTGATAGGAAGATCTAACCATGAAGGGAACAACACTCTGTTGAGTCCTTCATGTGTCAACGACCACCAACATTCAGTGTATCTACTGACCCATTGGTTGTGGAACAATGGATAAGCTCCATTGAAAAGATCTTTTCTGTACTCCTTTGTTCGGAACAAGAAAAAGTCACCCTGGCTGTTTACCGCCTAGAGGGAGAAGCTGATCAGTGGTGGTCACTGGTCAAAAATATGAAACCTAGAGGAAATATGGAAGCTATGGAGTGGGAAGAGTTCTGGGGAATATTCTTTAATAAGTATTTCCCTCATTCCATGAGAACGAGAATGGAGAAAGAGTTTCTCGAGCTGAAGTAGAAGGAGAATGAATCTGTCAGAAGCTATGAGATAAACTTCACCCGACTTTCACGATATACCTATAGCTTTGTCATGGATCCAAGTGGGAAGGTTGATAGATTTTTTGGTGGACTGAGACCTCATCTAAGGAAGAATTTATCCAACTGGTACTACGATAGCTACGAGGAGATCGTGCATAGTTCCATGAAAGTCGAGCTAGAGTTTGGTGAGACACAATGGTCTTATAAATCAAATGAAAAGAAGAGATCGTTGGAGCCTAGTTTAGGGAAGACTTTTGATCAAGGAAGAGGTGGAAAGAAAATTCAACTTACCACACACAATAAATGTGGGAAGAAGTATCCGGGGAACTGCTTGATCGGAAGTGTAAAGTGATACAAGTGTGGAAGAGGAGGCCATATTGATCGGAATTGTTGTAGTGAGATGAAGCATCAACTCCCCAACACTAACGATAGAGGAAATATGGTTCTGGCCCTACCCGAAGTCCATTTCTTCAAGTGTGGACAGCTTGGGCACTTTTCTAATCACTGTCCAAATTCAAGGGCAGTGGAGGGGAATCACCATCAATATCAGCAAAGGCCAGGGGAGAAAGGTTTTGCTTTTGATATCACAACAACTGAAGTTGAAGCTCTGAATGATGTGGTAGCAGGTACTCTTATTGTCCTCTCAAAACTAGCAACTACTTTGTTTGATTCTGGTTCTACGCATTCCTTTATTTCCTCCAAGTTTGCAAAGAATATTGAATCAATCCCCGAACTGCTCGAGGTAGAGTTGTCATTCAAGACTCCAAGTGGGATTATCCATGCATCAACAGTGTTTAGAGACTCTAGTGTTTACTTTAGTGAGCACAATCTTATCGTAAATCTAGTAGTCATTCCCATGTTGGAATTCAAAGTTATACTAAGGATGGACTGGCTCTCAAAGTATAATTCTAAGATCAAATGCATAAGTAAGGAAATATCAGTAGTCTTGAATGAATGACCTACAATTATCTTCCAAGGAGAGATATCCCAAACTGATCCCTATCTAGAAAAACCTCCTATAGCTTTCTTTATGGAGTTAATCAGTGATAATGAAGAAGGAAAAGAGAGTATACAAATAGAATATGTTCCGATTGTTTAGGAATACATGGATGTATTTCCTGAGGAGTTACCTGGGCCTCCCCCAGAAAGAGAGGTAGAGTTCTCCATTGAACTCATACCTGGATCTCAACCGATATCAAAGACCCTGTACAGAATGGAAAATGTGGAGCTAGAAGATTTAAAGAAGCAACTCCAAGACTTGTTGGAGAAGGGGTTTATCTGACCGAGTGTGTCTCCTTGGGGAGCATCAGTTCTCTTTGTGAAGAAAAAGGATGGATCAATGTGGCTATGCGTTGATTATAGAGAATTGAATGATATCACAGTGAAGAACAGATAAACTCTTCCAAGAATTGATGATTTATTTGACTAACTTCGTGGGGCTCAATTCTTCTCTAAGATTGACATTCGATCTGGCTATCATCAACTGAGGGTGAAGAAAGAAGATATCCCAAAGACTGCCTTCCGATCCAGATATGGGCATTATGAGTTTACTGTTATGCCCTTTGTCTTGACTAATTCTCCTGCTATTTTCATGGATTTGATGAATAGTGTCTTTAAGGACTACCTTGATAACTTTGTGGTAGTTTTTATTGATGATATTTTGATATATTCAAAAAGTCATGAGGAGCATGAAGATCATCTGAGGGTTATTATGAAAACTCTGCAGAAGGAGAGGCTCTTTGGAAAGTTCAGCAAGTGTGAGTTTTGGTTATAACAAGTGGATTTCTTGGGGCACATTGTAACCAATGAAGGAATCTCGGTTGACCCTACAAAGACAATGGTTGTGGTGGAGTGGCCTCAACCCACAATAATAACTGAGATTAGTAGTTTCCTTGGTTTGGGAGGATATTATCGGAGGTTTGTGAAAAAATTTTCATGGCTTTCTAATCCACTAACCAAGTTGACTCGAAAAGGGGTTAAGTTCATCTGGACAAAGGAATTCAAGGAAAGTTTCCAAAAACTGAAGAAGAGATTGGTTACTGCACCTGTATTAACACTACCCTCTATCGGAGAAGGATTCGTTATTTTTAGTGATGCATCTCTGAAAGGGCTTGGGTGCGTCCTCATGCAAAATGGTAAGGTAATTGCTTATGCATCTCGACAGTTGAAGATTCATGAGCAGAATTATCCTACGCACGAACTAGAGCTAGTGGCGGTTGTTTTTGCTCTAAAGATATGGAGGCACTATCTTTATGGGGAGAAATGTGATATATACACTGAACACCAATGTTTAAAGTAAATTTTCACACAGAAAGAATTGAACATGAGACAAAGGAGATGGTTGGAGCTTATTAAAGAATATGATTGTTCAATTCATTATCACCCTGGAAGAGTAAACAAAGTTGCGGATGTGTTAAGCAGGAAAGACCCTGTTGTTATGGAAACAATGAGGATCCTAGGAGATCCCTTGATTAAAGACCTAGTAAAACTGGACATGGGAATTGTAAGGGAAGTGAAATCATCAACCTTATCCCAAATTATTTCTCAACCTTCATTACTATATAAGATCAAGAAGGATAAAAAAGAACATCCTTTACTGCAGGAGAAGTTTGAGGTTGTAAAGGATGGGAAGTTCCTTGATTTCAATATTTATCAAGAAGGTGTATTGAAATTTCGTAAAAGACTATGTGTTCCATATATTCCGAAGATAAATAAAGAACTGATGGATGAAGCTCATAGCTCTAATTTCTCTATACATCCAGGAAGCACTAAAATGTATAGAGACCTTTGTGATCATTATTGGTGGGATAACATGAAGAGGGAGATTGCTGATTACACTACAAGGTGCCTGATGTGTCAACAAGTAAAGGCAGAACAATAACTTCCTAAGGGGGTATTACAACCTCTACCCATACCAGTATGGAAGTGGGATAATATCACTATGGACTTTGTAATTGGTCTCCCGAAAACATACAAAGGAAACAATGAGATATGGGTTATTGTGGACCGTCTCACCAAGACCGCCCATTTTATCTCTATTCGGGAAGATTTCTCTCTAGATCAACTTTACAAGATATACGTAAAGGAAGTGGTAAGGCTGCATGGGGTACCAGTATCCATCATGTCTGATCGTGATCCAAGATTCACATCAAAATTCTGGAGAAGTCTTCAACATGCTCTGAATACTGAATTGAATTTTAGTATGACCTATCATCCTCAAACTGATGGCCAATCTGAAAGGACTATTCAGACACTCGAAGAGATGCTGAGATTATGCTCAATGGAATTTAAAGGTGTATGGGATCAAAACCTCCCATTAGTTGAGTTCTCCTATAACAACAGCTTCCATTCGAGTATTCAGATGGCACCCTATGAAGCTATATATGGAAAGCGATGTAGAACTCCAACTTGTTGGGATGAAACTGGTGAGAGAAAGCTTCTTGGGCCTGATCTGGTGCAAGAGATGACATAACATGTTCATGCCATCCAACAACACATAAAGGCTGCTCAGAGTCGGCAGAAGAGCTACGCTGACAACCATCGAAGGGACTTGGACTTTGGTGTTGGCGACAAAGTCTTCCTTTTAATTTCTCCATGGAAGAGAGTCATGTGGTTTGGGAAGAAAGGGAAGCTCAACCCTAGGTACATTGGCCCCTATGAAATCCTTAATTGCATAGGAGCAGTGGCCTATCTACTAGAACTTCCACCGAACCTAGCTCAAGTTCACGATGTATTCCTTGTATCTCTCTTGAGGAAGTACATACCCGACCCTTCGCATGTACTGAACCCAGAGGTGGTACAACTGGAACATGAGCTCTCTTATGAGGAGCAGCCAGTGGAGATCTTAGATCGTAGAGACAAGGTTCTACGAAAAAAGACTACCCACCTTGTGAAAGTGTTGTGGAGAAATCATAAGTATGAAGAAGAGACTTGGGAGCCTGAGGAAACAATGAAGCAAAAGTACCCTCACCTTTTCGACTAGGCCTCAAGTATAAAATTTCGGGGATGAAATTTCTTAAGGGGGGAAGAATGTAATGACCCAAACTTTTTGAATAGTATATTAACTTACTCTTAAGGATTTAATAGAGATGTTAATGGTTAATGGTGAAAGAGGAGTCGATGGCTTCATCCAATAGACTCGAACCTTATGAAGCCCACTTATCAGAGCTTGGTAAGAAGGTGGAATCTTTGGGCTTCACTTTGAACCAAGCCCAAGCCGAACTCCAGCGTGTCAAGCTTGAATGGAGATTCCTGCGGGAGAAGTTCAAGTTAGTAGAGATTTGTACTAGGGAAATGTTATCTGAGCCTCCCTCAGATTCTCTCACCATATCACACCTTACACTTAGGTCATATGCTGGTGTTATAAGGGGCTATGTGACAAGACCATAGCTTCTTTGTGTAACCCTTTAGGATGAATAAATTGAGATTTCCTCCTTTAGTGAAGTTTGTAAAATTTCAAATGTCCGGATAATTTTAGGATGTCTTTTATTGATGAATTTTGAAAAAAAGGATATTTTAAAATATTAATGTAAAACTTAAATAATTAATGATGTGTAATGATTTTCAAAAAATGGTCTTCTGCAAAAGTGTCCAGTAAGGAATTTGGATTCTAATAAGATCAACTAAATTTTTAATGAATAGTAAATTATGAATAGTGATTTTACACTTAGGATTAGTAATGTGAACAAATGGATTAGTAATATCACTTAAAGAAAGTTTTAATATAATTTAGACACCTTGATTAAGTAATGTGATTCAATAAAATGGTTAAATAACAGTTTCATAAATTATTAATCAAGTATTAGGTTTTTCAGGCGAATAATGTTTTTTATTTAAAAATTTAATTAAAAATATTTAGAAAATTATTTTTCTAAAATGGACTTTATTTTTGAACTCAGATCATTGATATTATGTTATGGTAATTTTTGGGTATTTTTCTGAAAAAAATGAATTTTCGATGAATAGTGAAAATACAGTTTTTAAGTTACGGGTGTTTAATGACATCATTAAATGATATATTAAGTATGTAATCAATATGGTCGACTTATTAATAGTAAGATAAGGTATGAGGTGTCCCAATTGGCCAACACCATGGGAAAATACCATGGGAAATCCCATGGTTTTGCCAAAACCACCAATGAGGTGTCCCTTGGCCATTAATTCCTTGTCCCCTCACTTTACCTATAAATACCAAGCCATCCTCTCATCCATTCAACTCTAAAATCATCCTCAACAAAGTTATGGTCTCCTTACCTCCCAAGGAGTCCTCCCAAGGTTTCCGCAAGCCTCTCAAGGTCCCAACCTTTGAGTTTTAAGAGTTAAGTTTAAGGTAAGGGATCCAACCTCTCTATTTCTTTTCAAGTAATCTCTTTTATGTAATTTATTTTATGCTCCATGTTCTTATGTTGGAGGATGTTATTTTATATTCATATTAATTCCTTTTTAATTTTAATATGATTAGATACCCCCTCTTTCTCTCATCAATTCTTTTTAGGAATGTTTAAGTGGCACCGTTAGGCTGCCAGATTTTTAAGGGATTCTTTCACCCTTCTCATTTTTCAAAGTTATACTTTAATATTAAGTCTTTCAAGTTCCTTTTTATTATTTTGGGGTATGATATATATATCTATCATAATGAACTTTTTTTTTTCATATGATGAGAGACCCTATTTGATCTCATCAATTCATTTTTGTTGAAGTTTAAGTGACGCCGTTGGGCTGCCGAATTTTCATAAGAGAAATCTAATTTTTGTCTTCCTTCCATGTTTTTCATTTCAAATGGTATGTCCTTAAAATTTCATTACCATGTTTATATATCCTTCATATTCGGTACCTATACTATTTTATGGGTTATTTATGAATTTTTGACCCATGTCCCCTCTCTTTTCAATGTTTTCTAAAACCCCGAAACATAGCCGTTATGCTGCAGAATTTCAATCTCAAAATGTCTCTCTCTTTTTCTAAAGTTATTTTATTTTATTAATTTAATACTCAAAGATATATATTATATAGGGGTATTCACATATATACCAAGTTTTTCTATTTTAAATTATGGTATTTACATACATGGGACCCGCTTTCCCTTTCCGTGGGTTTAAAGTGACATAAAGATCAGGTCTTTAAAGCAGTTTTAAAACGTTATGACTATGAAATGAAACTCATTTATTTTATGCTATATGGGTTGTTTATGAAATTATTAATAATGATATATGTGGCTCACATGATAATAAAGACATGTCAAGGGTGCACCCTGATAGCGCTCCAATGCATTGGGTAAAGACTTAATCTCTAGAGATGAGTATTTTTAACGACGCCTTAGTGAATAACCTTGGTAATTTTTAATGACACCTTGGGGATGGACCTTGGTGAAATAGAAATTATTGTCAATATTAAATGTTGTAGACACATATTCAAGTTATGAAAAACTTTATTTTTATTATGATATGCCTCATGATTTCTTTCTCATGCCTTAAAGTTCTTTTCATGACCTTATTGAAGTATCTCAAGTTCACATGTAAAATGTTTCTCGTGTTTCCCTTACTAGGCCTCATGCTCACCCTTTCTTTTGATTTATGTCCCCAGGTTATGATATGCAGTAATTAACCTAGGATGAACTTAAATAGAATCCTTTCAAGTGTTTAAGAAGAATGTTTTATGTTGTTTTCATGTATTATGTTCCTGGTTTCCAAGACACTAAACCTTAAAGATCCTTAGTTTTGTGTAATGTAATAAAAGTTTATGTTATAAAAAGGAGGGATGCCATAGGTGGGACATATATCTCCCTCCAATGCATTGGGTAAAGATTTATATCTCATGAGATAGACATGGCTAGAATGGTAAGTTAATCCGGTTCAGTGTTACAGGACTGGAACGAGGAGTGAACTCGATTCAGAAAGGGACTTTGTCCACTAAGATGGTATTGGCAGCAATGCCTTGGGTACTATGGAAATAATATCATGTGCTTAATGGTTTTCCACAATTACATGTTTTATTCCCATGATATTTCATCATTATTGATGTCCCATTATGATCTATGCCTTACGTACTGCCATGTTTTATGTCATTGCTCAAGATTTTTACGTTTAAACAATATGTTCATATTTTGAAGTTCAAATGTATATGGTTTGTTTTATTTTCTCCATGATTACCCTTACCGAGCATTTGAGCTCACCCTTTATATGTTTTCTTTTCCCTAGGATATAAAGAGAGGTTTTAGGTAAGAAAACAAAAGGGGGAGATCTTTATGGGAGATATTGAAGATCTTTCGCCCTGATTAGAAGATTATGTTCTGAGTTTCCAAAGACACTAAACTATTACGGTCCTTGAGTGTTGGTTCTTGTTATGTATTAATTATTCTGAAAAAGTAATGTAATGTTCATGTACGTAAAGTTTGGGGTCTCTACAATTGGTATCAGAAGAAAAGTAGGTAAGAATGAATTCGATCCTTGGAAACTCTCGCATGTGAGCGTTGGACGAAGAATGAATCTCCGCCCATGGGCTTCATGAAGAAATGGCTGCCACTGGGGATGGTGGTGTGTCTCGCCTAGGGGGTGTAGCTTTCCATGGAGTGCCCTGATAAGTATCAATTATAGTCCATTGGAAGTAATTCCAGACCGCTACAGTTGGTATCAGAGGAAATGTTTAGTTAATCTTTGGAAACTAGGATGCGAAAACTTTAGTGAGATCCCTAGAGATATTTCTAAGGTATGACTAGGGATGTCCCTAAGGATAAGTATACGTATAGGTTATCATCATAGAATTATGTTAACGATCTTATAATTAAACCTAAGGTGTTATATATTGAAAGTAATTCTCCTTTATTATGCTGTTTTTCTAGCATGATTTTTGCCTCTCACACTGTTCTTTTTGGGTTTTAGACGATGGCTGGAACCCGAAGGAACCGTGTTGATCAATGTAATGGACAATGCAATGATTGTCCTCCTGAACAAACCAATGTTATGGGATATGGAGTGAAAAATCTTATTTCTATACTTACAAAAGTTATGAATCATTCTGGACTTCCAAATGAGCAGAGAAGGGAACAATATTTTATTGAGTCCTTCATGAGGCAACGTCCACCTTCTTTCAGTGGGTCTTCTGATCCACTTGTTGCTGAACAATGGATTAGTACCATTGAAAAGATATTTTCGATACTTCGCTGTTCAGAACATGAAAAAGTCATTTTGGCTGTTTACCGGTTAGAAGGTGAAGCAGACCAGTGGTGGACTCTAATTAAGAATACAAGGCCCCAAGATGAAATTGAATCCATGGAATGGGATGAGTTCAAGAACTTATTTTTAAATAAGTACTTCCCTCGTATTCTTTGAACAAAGATGGAAAAGGATTTCCTTGAGCTTAAGCAAAAGGACAATGAATCTTCTGGTATATACGAAGAGAATTTTACAAGGATTGCAAGGTATGCATCTGGCTTTATCATCCAACCTAAAAGTAAAGTTGATCGATTCTTCAGTGGCTTAAAACCAAGTCTTCGAAGGGCATTAGCTATAAGAGACTTCAGTATCTATGAATAAATTGTGTGTTATGGTATCAAGGTAGAAATGGAAGTTGGTGTTACATATCCATCTCATGGTTTTGACAAGAAACAAAAGATGGAGTTCAAGGAAAAATCTCAGAACAATAGTGAAAAGAAGGTGAATGTTTATTTATGATCAAAGTGTGGAAATAAGCATGGTTGAGATTGTCTAAAAGGTACTAGAAAATGTTTCAAGTGTGTAAAAGAAGGTCATCGAGTAGCTAAGTGCCGAAGTAATGGGAAAAAAGTTTCTAATGACGTGAATAGAGAAAATACTATAGAGAACGCTCCACCAACACTTCAATGCTTCAAGCACAAGGAAATGAGGAATTATGCTAATAAATTCCCTAATCCAAGTGTTAATGATGATCAACATGAGAAACCTCTTAAGGAAAAGGATAAAGGGAAGTCACATGTGATCACTATTTATGATGGAATCTCATTTATGGTATCGTGGAATTTTGGAATATCTATGTATTGGTTTTCAATAATTATATGGTACCGGTAACCATGAAAAGTGATTGAAATATTTTTGGAAAGAAGATGATATGCGCATAATGAAGGGATAAATTAAAAATGAAATGAGCTTCTGACTAATATAAGGACAAAGTGATATCATGGTCTGAGTATATAGAAATTTTGGGATTTTGGTATGTGGAATGAGTTAACTTTTGACAACATTAATGTTTTCGCTAGGGTTCTATGGTAATCCATGTTTCAAAAGAATACATGATTAAGGTATTCACATGTTTTGAATATGACCAAAAAGATATTTATTATGATATATGGAAGATAAATGATGGTATTCACATGCTTGGTATATGACCTCTCTAGTAATCATTTTCTTTATACTATGAGATTGGACAGAAGTATTTTAGATAAGCCTAAAGATTGGAATGGATTATGTTGGACATAAGTTAGTATTGTTTAAGGATAGAACTTTTTTTTCCCGATATTATTGATGGGATGTTATAATAATGTAGTTTTATAAATTGAAAACCTACAGGATGGGAGAAAACCCGTCGCATCAGATAAGGCTATGGGAATCGAACCCACAACCGAAGTGCAACAGGCCTTTATCGCATACCACTGGCCTACAGGAAGTTCCTGGTTAGTAGGAACTAGTTTTATTTTGTTAAGCGGTATGATAGATGAAGTATAAGTCCATTTTTGTAATCATATACGATTAATCTCACCATAGATGGACTTATGTATAAAACTTATGCTAAAATTTTTGTGATAGAAACAGATGGGATGACTTATCATTCTATCACATGATCTGCTAACACTTCATGAATAAAAAATTCAGCTTCATTTATTTAAATAGAGATGAAGTGGAAATTGTTCGTGTAATGACCAATGATGATATTACACTGAAATCAAGTAAGTATTTCTCCTTATGTAAAAGTTCATCCATGTTAGGGAAATGATCTTAGAAACCAAAAATGTTGTCCTAGTACTCTCATATCTGATGAATCAGATGGTACCTTAGATCATAAAAAATTTACAGCTTTGCGATTGTTGGCTTTTTCATATCCATGTTCTCTACCACTCTCTATCAGAACTTGACGGTTAGATTTCTCTTCCATATCCATATTTTCACCTATATACTCCTATGTGGGAACCCAAGTGATGAGTTACTTTGGGTATCCGTTTTGTTTCTAACTTTCCTTTTTAAAATGATGATTTAGTATTCCTTTTTACGATGTGGGTTTCTATGAATTAAACTTTCAAGTAGTAAATGATTTATAACCCCAATGAATTTCGAGGGTGAAATTCTTTTTAAGGGGGGTAGAATGTAACACCCAGAGATTCTATGAGATATATTATTTTTAATTTCTTTTGAAGTATTCTATTATACACTACACCAGAATTAGCTTGTACTATACGCAACACCGTATTAGCTTGCAGTATACACAACACTATTCTTGGCTCGTGTTACACACAATTTCAAGTTAATTTTGTGGAAATTATTTTACGCAACATTAAGTATAGATTTTGTTTAATAAGTTTTGATTATGTTATACGCAACACCAAATAGAGCATTCACTACACACAGCCCAGACTTGGCTTGCATTACACGCAATCAAGACCTTCCTCGATAGCATGTGTAGTACGCAATACCGAGTTTCACTAAACAACGACATGTTATTAAAATATTATATAAACTAGCTATTATGAATAGTAATATCCACTTTTTTAAATTTTATAAATTTTATCTTTAAAAATGGACTTCATTTTTGGATTCAAAATATCAAAATTAGCCTAGGGTGAATTTTTGGTATTTTTCTGAAAATTTTCAATTTTTGATGAATAGTGAAAACACAGGGTTACTATTTAAAAACCGACTTTTTATTAAAATAATTATTTATTTTATTCAAATTTATTTTAGGTAAAAATTGATACATAATACCTATATAAGTTCAATGTAATTCATTTGAGTCATTTTATAATAATATTAGATATATAAAAATTTTATTGAACTTTTCACCGTCTTTTACCCATATCCTAGGAGAATTTAAAAATTTACATAAAACTTAATTTTACTGCTTCTGTGAGTGGAATTTAGAAAATCTGATAGACACAGTTAATATCAAGGAGTAAAATGTGGTTTAATAAGATAAAAATAATTTTTGGTGAATAATAACTTTTTACTTTTATTTACCACGGTTAAAAGTAAATAGGGAAATTAAGGGTAAAATGATATTATTATTACCCTAAAACATGTCCTAATTCTATTGGATAAGTGTAATTAGACCAAAAACAACCTTATTAATAAAATATTACCCTTTAGGTCCACTTTGATTAGATTAGGACACTTATTATTCTTTTATATAAAGAAGAGTTAAAATAGTTAAAATCAAAGTTTAATAACTAAAACATTTTTAATATAGGGTTATACATAAGATAAATTCTACTATATATATTAATTAGAAAGATAAAAATATTTCACACATAATGGTATTTTATTTATAATTTTTAAAGATTAAATAATATAATTTATTTATGACACAATGATGATACAGTAATTACCTTATTAATGAAATATTAACATAATTGATGTTATAAATACCCAAATAAATGTAATTTGAGACTTTTTTATGAATTACACTAATTTTTTAGGTTAACATGACATGTTAGTATTGATTCAATTAACTTTTTTTAAACTAATCATGCTTTTATGAGTTTCACAAAAATCAATTACTAAATAGTGTCAAAATTGACATAAAATAGTTTTTAAAACAAATATTATATTATTAATTGTAATTATATTCCTAAAAATCTAAGGTT
The DNA here is from genome assembly GCA_963277665.1 of Viscum album. Classification (NCBI taxonomy): domain Eukaryota; kingdom Viridiplantae; phylum Streptophyta; class Magnoliopsida; order Santalales; family Viscaceae; genus Viscum; species Viscum album. Next base: position 1,349,883,199 of record OY728132.1, read on the forward strand.
AGGCCCAATGAATTATATAAGGTTATATATATTAATAATGAACCACTTGGGATTCTTTTTGCTTTTTATAGTAAGTTTATTAACCATATAGTGTAAGAAAACAAGAAGACACAGTAAAGGTTAAATTATTTAACTTAGAGTTAAATATAAATGATAAGGTTAAAATAGTAACCTAAACTTGTATAAAACCTATTGGTTGAGATTATTTCGACCCATACCCACTTTATCTTCTAAATAAATCAATTTGGAGCTATAATAAACCGAATATGACTTTATTATAAAATAATATTTTAAGTTTTTCCAAAGGTTCCCCTCTCCTCCCTTATAAAAAGGGCACCCCTTCCCTCTTCTCTTAACACACTTTTGAGCCTTGAAGCTCGACCAACCCCTTCCAATTACTTTTATAAAACTCTCTAGTTATATCATAGAGGTTTTGGTCTTCTCAAAAGACCAACTCTAGTGCCCTAAGAATAAGTTTAAAGGAGGTGCGTCGAAGAAGAGGTAATCTCTTCTACCGATTCTTTCAAGTTTCTTTCTTCTTCAACTTATTCTTCTTTAGTTTTTTCATTATAAAGTAATAAAATAAGTATTAATTATATAATGATATGTTATTATAAATATGAAACAACCCTATTTCACATTCTATCCATCCTACGGAAAAGGAAATCACCGCACGTACGTACGTACGAAATACCGTCTCCACACCGTGGTGTAATCTGTTTTTCCACCACCACCTTACTTGGATGGGTATAATGGTGTAAATAATAACTATATATGGTTATTATAACATCATACTGATTCTAAGATAATATATCATCCACTCCACTTCCATTCAATAAATATGGGAATGATATCATCGCTCGTACGTACGTACGGATTACCGTCTCCACGACGCGATGAGATTCATTTTCCATGTTAACAATTCAAGAATGATTATAAAGTATATATAATAAGTAATAATGAAATATGTGACATTATAATGCTACTGGATTTATGTATATATATATGTATTTCATATACTTAATTCCATTCAATTCAATAAGGAAATGAAAACAACGTTCATGCGTACGTACGACCTACCGTCTCCATGAACGGTGTATTTCTTTCCATTTATCGATCTATTATATATTTTTATATTCTGAATATATATTATATATAAATTATGTTTTATATTCTGTAATTAAGTAATAATGATCTAAGTAATCATATTAATAATTATAAGTCAAAACATGGATGATAAATGGAACGATTTTACCCAAAACACTGCTTTAACATGGAATTTACAAAAGAACGGGTAATATAAAGTCGTAAGTGAATCATATATGATATCATAAATATTATTTTGGTTCTGTTACAAGTTAATAATATGTTTAAACCTACTATAAAGGAGTCTCAGAAACATATGGAATAAATTGGACATAAGGTAAGGGTTAATTATTCCAATCTCATTCTTATCCAAGATTGTTTATTCGTAAGTATTTACTGGGGTTATATTTACCATCCATGTCCCTGTTTTCTAAATATGGTTTCATGTATGTTTAATGTCCCTTTTACCCATTTTTTAATTTTACTACATGGTATGTAAGGAATATTTATTTTGTTTACCATACGAGGTACGTTTTGACTTTTTTGGAAAAAGTACGAGAAGAATGTTATTTTTAACTTATATTGCATGAATAGATTTTTACGGTTTCATAACGACTTTTCTTAATGAATATTACTATACAATATTTCATGACTATTTTTAACGAAATATTTTTCTATTAAAATTTCATGGCATTTTTTGAAAAGAAAATGATTTTGAAGAAGAAAGGATATTTTCCTCAAGAATTCATTTCAAGTGTTTTATCAAAATTATTTTCCATCTAAGATGAAATTATTCAGTATGTTTATGTTTCAAGTATAATGTCTCTATTATTTACATGGTTTGATTCTTATTATGATGAAATGATATCCATTTGTTTTATATAGATTATGTTATGATGGGATGATGTTTATGAAACCCATTTTATTCTTTGGGTAATGATGAATGATTTATGTTCATGTTGTGGCACAAGTAAGAATGATTTCATTATGAGATGGGTGGGACCTATATATCCCTCCAATGCATTGGGTAAATATTTATATCTCATGGGATAGACATGTATGGAATGATAAGTTAATCCAGTTCTGTGTTACAGGACTAGAACAAGGAGTGAACTCGATTCAGAAAAGGGACTTTGTCCACTAAGATGGTCTTGGCAGCAATGCCTTGGCTACTATGGAAATCATATCATGTGCTTAATGGTTGGAACAATTAAATGTTTTATTCCCATGCTATTTTATCATGATTTATGTCCCATTATGATCTATGCCTTACGTACTGTAATGTTTTATGTCATTACTCAAGATTTTGATGTTTAAACATTATGTGCATGTTTTGAAGTTCAAATGTATATGGTTTGTTTTATTTTCTCCATGCTTACCCTTATTGAGTATTTGAGCTCACCCTTTATATGTTTTATTTTCCCTACGATATAAAGAGAGGTTTTAGGTAAGAAAAAAAAAGGGGAAGATCTTTATGGGAGATGTTGAAGAAATTTCACCATGATTAGAAGATTATGTTCTGAGTTTCTAAAGACACTAAACTATTACGGTCCTTGAGTGTTGGTTCTTGTTATGTATTAATTATTCCACAAAAGTATTGTGATGTCCATGTACGTCAATTTTGGGGTCTCTACAATGAACCACCACTGAAATATTATAATAATATATATATTATAAATATTTAAATTTCTTTTTATAATACCAATATCTAGGAGAAATGTTGCATATTTTATTTAACTACATCTAAAGACACAATATAATCGGATTTCATAGAATTATCTACCACTAGCCATAGTGAGATTATCATGCTCATTTTATTAACATAACTGCAACACTATATCAAAATTATATGTTTGAAGGCTATTTTTATACCCCTTGATAGTTATATCCTCTTATTCTCCAAATACCATGAACATATCCCCATACTTTTCAGTCACATGTACATAGTTTTGATTATTTACCAATGAATCTCTCCTAAAATTTCTTGAAATTTTTATACCATAATAAATACATAAACTAAAAAAATATTAATATATAACATGAAAAACTTAATAAATCCCACCAATTAAGTGTGAATAATTATACTTATTTTTTCTATCACTTATAGTATCCTTGGATTCATTTTCTTAGAGAGATTAATTCCATATAACATACGAACCAATCCTCTATTTTTTTTTATCTTTTTTCATTTAATACCCTTTTAATGCGTATACTTTGACTTAGTCCAAGAAACCCTATAAATAAATCTCAATAGATTTTGTTCCCTAGAACTTAGGTTTCTACTTTAAGTCATTCAAGGAGAATTATTTACTTAACCAAGTTTTAACTAACTATGATTTTAATATTTTCTCTTATATTATGAACATATATCACTTAGAATATTATGGAACTTCAATTAACCAATAATATACACATGGAATAATTTTATAAAAATAATAATCCCATGATTTGATGTTTTATTTAATTCATAAATGGATCCTTGCAACTTGCATAATATATTGGCTTCTTTTATTGTCACAAAAACTTATGTTTTTATCACATATTTTTTTTTCAAAAGTTTAATTTAATAATGAAATTATTAGATTAAACCATAAAATATAGTATTTATGGAAAACTAATATGGAAATTATAATTGAAATGGGTTTTTTTTGCATCTCTATTGGTTGAAAGGTTTCATAAAAATCAAAATATGTACTTTTCTTAAAACCTTTAGTAACTGATATTTCTTGGTATGTATTCAACTTTCTATTCATGTTTATCTATTTATTGAATATGCATTTTCACCCAAAGGGTTTTACATCAGATAATTATTCTACCAAAATAAAAACTTAATTTTGGTACATGGAATCCATTTATGAATTCATAACTACTCGCTATTTGTAATCTTATATATTATTTACTACTTCCTCATTGGATTAGAATTCATTATTCACAATGAATAAATTATCACTTAACTCAATGATGATAAAACTATCTTTCTTTGATTTTTTTAATTTCCTACACAGTACTTGTTTCGTTGCTATAATTTTTTTGTATCTTGATCCTTGAATTTATAAAAGTCTATTTTCTCCTATTATTTCAATTGGATATATGACCCATTTTTATAAAAATATTTTCTTTCTCTAGACTATATCTTTACATGTTGGGATAATATATATATTATGCTTTATAATTATTAATATAATTTACAATGATGTACTCTAACATCCTAAGTTAAAAAACATTATTTATTTAAATATTAATTTAATATTAGAAATAAGAATTGATTAAAAATAATTAATATTAAATCATCAATTAATAATATAAATAAATAAATAATGAAATTAAAATGAAACTCTTAAATGAAACTTTATTAATAAATAATCTATTTTCTTTAGTTAATTTTATCAAATAATTATTACTTGATATGTTTTAATTTAATGAATTGATTTTCATAAATTCTTAAATTATGTTTAATTATATAAATTTTATTTTAATAAATATATTATAAGAATTTTAATTTAAATAAAATAATGATTTATAATTTTAAATGTTTAAAATTTGGATAATTTAATTTTATAAAATTAAAGGTAATAATAATAATAATAATATTTAAGGGTAAAAAATATTTGTTTAAGAAAATATATTTTATAAATATATGAAATTATATTATTTTTTTTATAAATTTCTAAATTATATATATAATTATATTATTATAAAAAATAAATTTGAGGTATATATTTTAAAAAAAAATGATTTTAATTTTTTAAAAAATGTTAAATCAAATAAAAAAAGAAAACGTGAAATGATTATATGATAATATGTTAAAACAGTAATTATGACTTGACAAAAAAATAGAGAGATGTGAGATATGAAAAAAAGAAAACATGATAAAAAATAGAGAAAAAAATGCTAAAATTAATTAAAAAAGGCCATTAAAATGTTAAAAAAACATGTTATGTTTTGATTAAAAAACAATATAAAAAAAAAACAAAAAAAAAGAACATGATATAGGAAAAATGGTAAAACAAATAAAAAAACAAAAAAATGTTAGAAAATGTGAAAGAAGACAAACAAATAAAATGAATAAAAATAGTAATAATAAAGAGTTTCCTCAGGTACATGTCTGTGTGTGGTTAAAAGGAACCCATTTTTTTGAAAGTTTTATAACACCTATAGAGTAAGAATTTTAATATAAAATATTTAAATAAAATATGTGTGTGTGTTGTGTAAAATAAAATATAAAAAAATGCATGTACAGTCCAACCTGAATGAGCTTGCTTGGAAAGGATTAATTGTGCACTGTTTATAGAGTAAACAAGGATATAATTTATATTATTAGTGAAATAGAATTAATGTTATAAAAGGTCCTTTATTTGAGTCTCCAACAATGAAAACCAGTGAGATTTTTTAGTACTATAGTGTCTGAATCACAACATAAGTTGGTCTTATGATTTTCTGCAAATCAAGTAAGGGATTGCTTTTATTTTTATCCATCAATTTATTTTTTAATTTATGGTTTTGTAAGGGGTATTTTTAATTTACAACTATATATATATGTATGAATATCTATATATTTTTGAGACTATAATATAAGTATGTTAACATTTTTTATCAAGTTTATATTTTGGAAAATAACATCTCTAATTTGATTTCAAACTTTGATTTTAGGTATAACCCTTTTAAGAAAAACAATCACCGAATTATTTTTAAAGAACACACACGCACACACACACACTCTCTCTCTATATATCAATTTATAAATGTATATATATATTGTTCATAATTAATGATATAAGTAATTATTCTGTGATTTTAAATAAATTTTCTCAAAAAATAACAAAAATTTGTTTTGTCATTGTTTTCATTAAATTGTTTCTTTTAAAAATAAAATGAGAAAAGTTATTATTTTATCTATAGAATATCATTTTATGCAAACCATTTATTTTTTAGAAAGTTATAAAAGATAAAATCTATAATTTTATGTATGAATTGTTTTTATATATCCATTAATTACATTAAGTATGACTATCATCTAAGATATTGTTTCTATTCCATACACTTTATTTCAAGTATTCATTTAATTTATAAAGGTTTTATATTTATGTCTTTAAAACAAGAGAAATTTTTTATACGTATGAATTTCTCATAATTATTTTTTTTATAAATTCTTAAAAACATGATTATTCCACATAAATAGAATTTTTAAGTTTATTTTCTTATAAAGAAATGATTTAAGTATGGGTTTGAAATGTTTTTGGGTTATAAGTGAGAAAGGAATGACCATTTAAATTTTTTTCTTAAATTATGTCACTAGAGTATCGAATGGTATGATGTGGTATGAGGAGCAAACCCATGACCGTAAGAAGATGCTGTCCCAAATGTGATATGACTAAGTGACCTTACGGTTTTTCTTATGGTCTATTGACTATCATGATTAATCCTTATAAATTATTATTTCCAAAATGAATAAATCTAAAGAAGTATTTCAGAAGAATTATTATTTTGAAATTATACTATTTTTAAAATAATATACCCTATATAAGGATATTTAGAAAATTATTTCATTATTTGAAAACCCTTTTCTAAATATTGATTTTAATCAAATCATTCATTAGAATAATGTTTTATAGTTTTCAAATAAGGGTATTTAAAAGTGGTTTTAAAACCCCTTATGAGGAAAATTAAACACTCACCCTATGTTTAAAAGTTATTTTTCACAAGTTTAGTAGGATTTAAATTGGTGTTTATTTCATATATGATGGAAGCGCTCGTGAAGATATTTATTTAATTTTTTTATTTAGATTTTCTAATTTGTAATGTATATGTCTAATTCTCTGAATCCTAGACTGAAAAAGGTCCTGGTATATAAAATGATCTTTTTTTATTTTTTATTTTTCTTTTATAAAAAGAAAATAAACACTATTTTTATGTATTGCATCCAGAAGCGTGGGTTCTAGGATTTTATACTTGGTATCAGAGCAACGATTTAGATAACTTTAGAGATTAGATGTTTTTGTTTGAGGAAAATATAAACGGTAGAGTATAGAAGTTTAGCAGTTCTAGTTTTTTCTAACTCTTAAGATGAAAATTCATAATTTTTAAGAGTTTGAAAAACGAATTGTGAGAGAACAATTCTTTTAAGGAGAGAAGAAAGCAACATCTTGAGTTTTTATAAAAGGATTATTTATTTAAATAATAATTTAATATTACCAATGATAATTTTTAAAAAATAATTAATATTTATTCAACAATTAATAATGTAAACAAATAAATAAAGAAATTAAAATGACATTTTAAATGAAAATTTAATAATAAAAAATTTATTTTCTTTAGTTAATTTTATCAAATAATTATTACTTGATGTGTTTTAATATAATGAATTTATTTTCATAAATTATTAAATTATTTTTGTATATATAACTTTTTTTATAAATAAATTATAATAATTTTAATTTAAATAAAATAATGATTTATAATTTATAATTTTTAAAATTTAGATAAATTAATTTCATGAAATTAAAGGTAGTAATAATAAGAATAATAATAATTAAGGGTGAAACATATTTTTTAAGTTAATATATTTTATAAATATATGAAATTATATTATGATTTTTTTTTATTTTTTAAAATTATAAATATATATAATTATACTATTATAAAAAAAAAACAAATTTCATATATATATTAAAAAAATGTAATTTTAATTGTTTAAAAAAAATTAAATCAAATAAAAAACAAATAAACTGTGAAATAATAATATAATTATATATTATAAAAATAATAATGACTTGAAAAAAAATAGAGAGATGTGAGATACAAAAAAAGAGAAAATGTTATAAAAAAATAGAGAAAAAAAATTCTAAAATGAATTAAAAAAATGTTAAACCATTAAAAAACCATGTTATGTTTTGGTTAAAAAACGATGTAAAAAAAAAATAAAAAAAAAATAAAAAAAAATGGTGAGATAGGAAAAATGGTACGAAATTAAAAAAAGTACAAAAAATGGTAGAAAACGTGAAAGAAGACAAATAAATAAAATGAATAAAAATAATAATAAAAAAGAGTTTCATGAGAGATGTATCTATGTGTGGTTAAGTCAAAATGAACCCACTTTTTTGAAAGTTTTATAAAACCTATAGAGTAGAAATTTTATTATATATTATATAAATAAAATATGTGTGTGTGTTGTGTAAAAGTTAATAAAATATACAAAAATACATATATAATCCAATCTGAATGAGATTGATGGGAAAGCCTTAATGTAAACCATTCATAGAAAAAAAACACAAATATAATTTATATTATTAGTGCATTTGAACTAGTGTTATAAAAGGGACTTTATTTGAGTGTTTTACAATGAATACTAGTGAGATTTTGGAGTGCTATAGTGTCCAAAGCACAACATAATTTGTTTTTTTAATTTTATGCAAATCAAGTAGGGGATGTTTTTCTTTTTATCCATCAATTTATGTTTTAATTTATGGGTTTTAAGGAGTATTTTTTATTTAAAAATATATATATGTTTATATATCTATATATTTTGGAGACTATAATATAAGGATGTTAACATTTTTTTATCAATCTATATATTTTGGAAAACAACATCTCTATTTTTTTTTAAATTTTGATTTGAGTTACAACCCTTTTAAGAAAAAAAATCTTTGAATTATTTTCAAAGAACTCTATATACATATGTATATATATATATATATATATAATGTTCAAAATTAATAATATAAATAATTATTCTGTGATTTTAAATAAATTTTCTCAAAATAATAACAAAAATTCATTTTTTCACTGTTTTCATCAAATTATTTCTTTTACAAATAAAATGAGGAATTTATTATTTTATATACTGAATATCATTTTATGTGTTCCATTTATTTTATATCAAGTTTTAAATGATAAAATCTATCATTTTATGTGTGAATTTTTTTTATATATCCATGAATGTCATTCATAACATTAGACATGGCCATAATCTAAGATATTTTTGACATTATATGCACTTTATTTCAAGTATTCATTTAATTTATTAAGCTATAATATTTATGTATTTTAAAAAAGATCAATTCTATATATATAAGGATTGTTCTTAATTGTTTTTTATAAATTCTTAAAAACATGATTACACCATGTAAATAGAATTTGAAAGTTTATTTTCTTCCAAGGAAATGATTTAAGTATGGTATTGAAATGTTTTTTGGGTTATGAGTGAGAAATGTAGGACCATTTAAAAAGTTTTCATAAATTATGGAGCTAGAGTATCAAATGGTATGATGTGGTATGAGGAGTAAACCCATGAACTCAAGGGGACACTATCCCATATGTGATATGACTAAGTGGCCTTATGGGTTTTCTTATGGCCTACTGAGTATCATGATCAATACTTACAAATTATTATTTTCAAAATAGAGAAATCTAAATAAGTATTTCAAAAGAAATATTATTCTTAAATTATATTGTTTTCAAAACAATATACACTATAAAATCATATTTTTAAAATTGATTCATTATTTGAAAACCCTTTTCTAAGAATTTATTTTTATTAAATTATTTTTTTGAATAATATTTTATTATTTTCAAAGAAGGGTATTTCTAAATGGAATTAAAACCCCTTATTAGGAAAATTAAATACTCACTCTATGTTTAAAATTTATTTTTATAGGTTTATTAGAATTTTTATTGGTGTCTATTTCATATATGGAGGTGGCTTTTGTAAAGACATTTATTTAAATTTTTTGTTCAACTTTATTAATTTGTAATGTGTTTATCTAATTCTCCAAAACCTAGATCAAAAAATGTATAGGTATGTAAAATGGTTTGTGTGTTTTTCAATTATCTTTTATAAAAAAAATACACAGAATTTTCATATATAAAACATGGAAGCATGGGTTTGAGGCTTTTACATATACTATGTGTTTATTAATGTATGTTTGTTTCTAAAAAATAGACTTAACAAACAATTCACATATTTATAGATAAATTTGTGAAATGAAATATTTCTTTCATATAATAACAATATGAGATCTTATAAGCCATTTTAGTTGGAACTTGGTTAGGTATATATATAACTATTTATAAACTATATCCCAAAAGTATAATGGAATACTCACAAGACTCATCATTAATTACACATTTTCAAGAAACTTTCAATTTCCACCTTTTACTAACACCATCAACCTAATGTGTATAAGGAGGTGTGAGTTTAAAATAAATTTCCACTATACACTAAATTGTTAATTAATCCTTGTTTAATACATCATTCAAATTAGTCCTTGTGAAGCATCGTTTATCTTCTTACTATGGTTATTATCCACTTCACTTTTAAATTTGTTAAATATCTTAAAGGGATCTTATTTTTATTCATTAATTGGATAAGTATATACCTAATGGTGATATCATAAAAAGTCATGATGTATGATAATTATACACTAGATTCTACTTAAAATAGTTTACATAAATATTATGAACTAATAATAGAATCTTCATGTATCCTTCACCATGAATACCAAAATGTGTATTAGTCATTAAACTTAAAAATAAAACATGTAAAATAACATATATAGTTTTCTTAAAAATACTCTAAAAACCCTTCTTTTGTACTTTTGAAATTTATTTTTGGTTTTTATGTGACTAAGTATAATATTTCCACAACCAGGTATAATACGAGTCTTGTATGTTATATTCATCATTGATTTCAAACATATGATTTTTATAATTTAAGTATATATAAAAGCTGTTATTCATATTTGTTATACCATAACATATTCTATTTCTATAAAAGCAACAACACTTTTTTCCAAATATGAAATAAAATACCATTATGTCTAAACATGGCATTAATATTATGTTTCTTATAACACTCAGTATAAGATAATAGTTTCGTCATATGGGAATCTTTAGAATAAGAAATATGAGAAAGTGATCTGCTATATTTTGTAGGAGTTAAGATCCATTATAAACTTGAATAAACACTTCACACCACTTATAATCTTTCTAAAATTCCTTAGTTCTAGTATTTGTATAAAAATCTATGTATCCCAAGTTAAACTAGTAACCGATAAGCAAAAGAAAAAAATATTACATACAATGATGAATACAATTAAAATAAAAGCATCTACTTTTTTACTTCTTCACTTCATTTCAATTTTTCATTCAGTTTCCTATCTTTCTACATGAAAATAAAATCACCTCCTATTTGATGTTATACTCTCAAATTTTATCTTAAAAAAACATTGCAATGACACCCTTTTCTTTATTCTGAAAATTATCTATTTTTCCATTAAATTTTCACTTTTTTACCATAAGGATTGAAGGATTTTATTTCTTCACATCCTTAACAACTTAGAAAAATTTATCTAAAATATATTGATGAAATTTATCAGTGTTGAGTACCCAAGGACCATATGAAGTCCATCTTCCAATTTACATGTATACATTATATTATTGTTCTCATTTTTTCCCTTAATTTCTCATATTTAAGTTCTTAAAGATGTGATAATATGTCATGCCCTTCCATGTACTCATGTTTTATTTCCAATTCACGAGAAATTGATGATAACATGATGATATATACATTAAATTCATCATCTATGTGTCTCTAATAGGAATTCATATTTACCTAACTTACTTATTGAGTTGTATAATTAGGTAGAGGGGATTCCATGATAGCCAATTTCATCTTTTATCATAATACTATACATATAAGCTTATACCACTCCTATAAATTTATATCAACTTTGACATGTTATTTTTCCAACATTTATTACCTTGAATTTATAGCTTTAATTTATATTTTTTATAAAATAAAACTTAATCATATTAGTATATTTATCATGATTATTGATAATTTGGATATTATTGATTTATAATTATCTAATCTCTACCACTATTTTCATTAAATTATAATATTCTTATACCATTGGATTTAGAATATCCATTCACTTGAATATTTTAGTAGGAAAGGATCTTAAAAACTTTATTAATAGAAAAAAATATGGTTATGTGTTGGGACCATTCTTCATGAAAGCACCCTAAGATGGGGGGGGGGGGGTGAATAAAGGTTTACATTGATTAAATTTTTTTTCTTCTCGTAGTCTCATAGTCCATATGAATCTTTTCCTGTCATAAGAAAGAATATGTTCAATATTTGATTCTCTTATTCATGATCACACTGAGTAATAAATATGAATGTTGAGAGTAAATAAAGAACAATACATAAAAATTTTACTTGGTTCACCACTAGGGGATAATCCAAGGAGAACATATATAGTGATGTCCCGATGTACCAAAATCCAATATATTCACTTTTAGTGGATGCATGTTTTTAAGTCATGGTTTATAACAACCCCAACTCTAATAACCCAAAGCCAGTTTCTAATTTATTATATTGGTATATATACAATGGGTCTAATCCCAAAGGACTAATCAATTTAGTAGTCTTAGAGAACTATATACATACAAGATACCCATTTTATATCAGGAATAGAATATAAAACATTGAAAAATTAAATGTTCGGTATGCTTGAAACTCATTCAAAGATTTAATCTTCATATCTCATGGAAAGAAAACAAATAAGGGTGATCTCAAATACTCATTAAGGTTTACATAAAATGGAAGATATGTTGGGACCACTTTGTGTATAAGGTTGTATTTGTTGTCAATAGTTGTCAATGAAGATCAAAATGAAGGAGATAAAGAAGTACTCCAATGAAATGGAGGAATAGAAATTCAGATGATTGTTATAATGATCATAAATTCAAAGAACTTGTGTCAATAAAAGGTGAAAAATTGTTTACAACAGTGAAGAATTGTGAGGTATAATCCATCTGAGTATGATTGAAGAAGAATAGGGATTTGATGAATACCATGAAATTCTTCATGATTGCATGAGAACCATGAAAGATCATACTTGAAGAATTGAATCATATGATTCATATAAAGTAGAGAATGACGGTTTAAGAAGAAGATTTGTTGAAGAAGTAAAATCATAGAAAAGAAGCATAAAGGTTACAGCTGAAGCATATATTGAAGGTGACACCGTTTCCTAGTGTTTTCCAAATTTTTGGACCTGAAAATCAGAAAATGAAGAAATGGGTTTTTGGTAAAAGGAGGTGCATGCAAAGAGTAAATGGTGCGTGAAAAAGGTGAGATGTGCACGAAAAACAGCGTGGTGCGTGAAATGGTAGAGCAAGTTTTTTTTCGCGGAAGAGTTGTTTTGGAATCAGAACGTCGAAAAATGGAAAAGGCATGGGCTGTGCAAAAAAACCAGAGAAGTGCTAGGAAAAATGGGAATGAATGTGGAAATATATTTTGTGTGAAATAGCTAGGTGAGTTTTTCGTGCAAGAAGTGTCTCAGATCAGAAATACTTAAAATCGACAAAGGCAAGAGGCACACGAAAAATCGGAGATATTTGCGCCATGTGTATGGAAAATCAGACTTGTGTGCAAAAAGTTGGTTGTGCGCAAAATATGGGTTTGATGTTTTATGAGTAAATGAGGATTCAAGTTCATAATGATGAAAAATAGAAAATTCATGAGGTGCGTGAAAAACCTAGGTGGTGCATGAGAATAAAAGTAAGGTGCGCGTAATATAAAGAACCGAGAGATAGTTTTGTGCGCAGGAAGGGGTTTTACGTGCAGGGTCAAAAACACCTATAAATACGAGGTGAACCCCCCTCATTAGGAGTGGATCGACACTTAGAAAAATCCCGAGCTCTGACATGTGAAAAAATTGAGGTATAGATTGGTGCGTGAAAAGAAGAAGGGTTGCGTGAAAAAGAAGGTGTTGCGCGAAAAAGAAGAGTTGCACGAAAATTCTTTTTCACACCAAAAAGTAATTTTTACGCGCAAGGTTTTAATTTTACGTGAAAGAAACAAGGAAGGGTGCATAGAAAATTTGGGGGTCCCACAGGCCTTTGACAGGTGCTTATCACTCTCAAATATTTTATGCGAAGATGGAAGAACAGTGAACCATTTGGTTTTACGAAGAGAAGTTGTACCACACACATGACTGGTATTTAACACCCTCAGTGTGCTTTGCGAAGAGAAGAAGAATGATTCATGCAACTAAACTCAGATATTCACAGAAAGAGGGAAATATAATGATACACTTAGGTGTTGGTATTGAGAATTATTTGAAGAGAAGAAGGAGATTTAGTGCATTCAGTTATTTCACAAAAGTAGAAGATTGAATACAAAAGAGCATCAACTTAGGACTCTGATGCAAGAATTATCTCATGCTGAATAGAAGACAAAGAATTATATATTTATGTATTGAAGAGACCTTCATGTCTATAAACTGAGTGGGACTTCACCAAAGGTAGTGAGCCAGGGGGAGTCAACGGGAGTGACTCGAGGTATTCAATGAGCTATCCCCGAACTTTTATAAAGTCTGTGAGCCTGGGACAGTGTGACTGTACCCGAACCATTGTAATCCAAAACTAGTGAAGAATAGTGGAATTAGGTATGACTGACAACCTGTCTACATATGCTCCTTGGATGTAGCCCTTAGTGGTGAACCAAGTAAAAGTGTTGTGTCAACTCATTGCATGTGAATGTTCGATTGTTGATCATTTCCATCATACAGGTTTTACAAGTTCCCACCAATGTAGGGACAAGATCCATCACATTAAGAGAAAAAGTTGACACCCTGATTCACCCCTACCCTCTTAGGGTGTCCCAGGGTCTATCAAGATACCAAGAGTAAATAAGGTATAATTAACATGTAAAGGTAGATAACTAAAAACACATTTCAATTAATCAATAGTTTGATAATGAGATGAATCCATGGATAATATTAATGAAATAATATCATGGTTAATAATAATAGAATTTTCAGTGAATTAAATAAAAAATATTGGATGTCATGATCTTAGACATCATGATATCTATGCCATCAATACCTTACACCAAGATAGGTTAATTGATTGGTAAAAATACACCAAAAACCAATTTTATTTAGACAACTGATTTTTCTCATGAGACCTATCGATGCATCGAGGAGATATATAATTCTAGGCCCCATGCTTCACTGCATGTCTAATTAATTCCTCATATATTTAATGAAAATTTTATTTCATAAACAATATCCCTTATCAATAAATGTCTGTATCGAATAAAGAATACCGAATATCAATATTTTCCCATCTAATCAAATAAATTTCATTGTAAAAAACCATATGTAGAATTGGTATATGGTTTAGAAAATGATCAAATCCATGATACAAATAATATGGATGTTTAAGATAAATGTAATGTCTAATTTTCATAAGAAAATAAATGTTTCAAGATAAATTTAACAACCACAAAATTAATAAGAGATATGATATGACCACTGATTCATAAAAAATATAGGATTTGTGATAAAATCACATACTTTGAAAAAATAAAGAACATAAAAGTAAAATATTAAAATAATATTTCATTAAATATTTTTAATTATAAAACCATTGAAAAAATTTATAATAAGCCAAATATCATAAAATGGTTATGACAGTGGGGAAGTCTGTTAACACCGTATTTGTTAAAAACATTCCTTTTGTATTTTTATAAAGAAAGGTGAAAATGAACCTTTCATAAAAAATTAGAATTGTTAATTTCAAAAATTTTAAAAACTAAATTATAACATAAAATTTCATTAATAAATCATATGATTAATAAAAAGTACTTTTGGAAAATAATTTTGAAAAATATGGGCATTGAAGAAAAATATATCTGATTAAAAGAGAAATAAAATTGGTTTTTATTTTAAAAATTTATTTGCTTGATTCAAGTGAAAAAATAAGAAAATTTGAAAGAAAATATGTAAAATACTTAAATATTTATATTATAATAAATTAGATGTATTTTATGATGGATGGGTTATAAGATCCCTTCAATAAAAATGAAGGCAATCTGAAAAAAATGAGATCATAAAATAAATCCTTACATCTTTGGCAACTTTTAAATTATAAATAATTGAAAGAATAAACTTTAATTTAAACAAAAATAACTATGAATAAATAGTTATTCATTTTAAATATATAAAAGGTTAGTATATACACCACATAAAATTAAATAGGTGCATAATATCAAATATGTCTCAATGGAATGGAAATTGAGACGAAATCCCTTACTACACGCTTCCCTTTAGTTGAACATGATTTTACCACATGTATAATGGTTTTAAAAATGTTATTAATTTATAATATAAAAATATTCATATTTATAATATCATATATGATCTTATTATAACATTTTATCACCTGTTTTCTGATAATATTTTATCATTACCATCGTTTTAGGTGTTAACTACTTCGTCTTTTCATGCATGTTTTATCATGGAAGTTTCAATTATTGTACATAGGATATAATTACATAATATAAATAATTATATTAATGTTATAAATATAATATTTATTCATTAGATACATTTTTATAATAATTCTTTAAATTTGGACATGGAAAATGAATCACATCGCTTTAAGGAGATGGTAGGCTGTACGTACGCAAGAGCAATGTTATCATTTTATTAATGTGTGAAAGGGTAAGGAAGTGATGATATATTAAGTTTAAATAATAAATATTATATTGTAATTATAACACATTTATATTTATTATTTTCATCATTATTACTATTCACGTGAGTCAGTGATGGAAAACAAATTACATTGGTCCCTGAGGCAGTAGTCCACCGTACACATGAGTGATCCTTATGTTTCCTGTTTTATGGATAAGGAGATGGATAAATATTATAAAATAAACATAATAACATATCATTACATTTTAAATATTTGTATTATTATATTTTAATTTTTAATAAATAAATGAAGGTGTTAAAACAATAAGTAAAAAAAAAGATCTTGGTGAAGACAATTACCTTCACTTTGAAAACCCTCCTTTGGATCTCTTATTAAGAACCCTAGGGTTGGTATTTTTGGAATAAAAACAGATCTATAACATGTATAATGATTTTGGGGAGATATTTTTCAGGTATTTTTTTTGAGATAAATGGATTTAGTGAGGGGAGGAAGTTCCCTTTTATAATTGAGGTGAGTGGAAAACTTTTAATTTTTCAAAGGTTTAAAATAATATCAGGTTAAATTATTAGAAAAATGGATCCAAAATGTCTCATATTAAAACATTATTAGGTTAAGGTATAAATAAAACCAACATATTAGGTTTCAAAAAGTTTTTAAGTCATTTTAATTCTTATCTTTTTAGGTTATCCCCCAATAGTCCCATTTTAACCTTAACCGTGGTGATTTTTTTTACTATTTTTACTATTCATTATGATAAAAAATAAAAGTGGAATTATTAACCAAATTTAAAATTATTATTCCAAATAATTAATTCATTGTATTAAATTAAATTCATATATTATTCATAATTTATTTTAAAATAAACCCGCAAAACATGTCAAAAAATGCTTTTGCAAGAAATGCATTTTTCAAGCATAAGATGATCTTAAATTAACTATATGACTATTAATAATCATTATATGGATTTAAATTCATATATTTTGATATATAATATATAAAATTAATTTAAATCATTCATTATTAAATTTTATTTTAATTAATTAAAATGGAAAGACATCATTCTTTTTTAAGAAAAATAGTTTTCAGAAAATTATTCATTTTTTACTTCTAAATGATATTATATTTATTTATATAAAATTGATTTTAAATACATGGTTAATTAAAAATTTTATTACATAATATTATAAATAAAATTATTCATAGTTAAATACTTCATATTTAATCATTTATAAAATCTTATTTCTAATGGAAAATTTAATAAACTTATTGTAGGCTTATTTTGACCAAGTAAGTTCAAAATAGATATTCATCCTATTAAATTAGAATTTTTGTGCCATGAAATATTAAAATGTATATTTTTATATAGTTTTATTAAAATTAAGTGTTCACTTACGATAATTTAGGATTGGGTGTTACATTATTACCAGTCGATTCATCTGATTCCTCAATACTTTCTCTCTTGTAACTAGAATCTGGATGGGCTCTTCATAGTAAAATAGATTAGGTTCCAATTTTATTTATTCTGGGGAGAGAACATAAATTGGTTATAGAATTTACTTTCTTAATAATTATATATGGAATACATCATGTACTTCAGAGATACTTGGTGGAATTTTCAAATGGTAAGGCACAACTCCGATTCTTTCCAAAATTTCAAAAAGCCCTATGTACCTGGGGCTTAGTTTATATTTATTACCAAACCTTATAACACCCTTAAAAAGAGTTAATTTCAAGAAAATATGATATATCACTTGAAATTACAAATCTTTCTTTCAGTTATGTTCATAACTCTTATGCATACTTTAAACTGCATTAATACAAGTCTAAATAGTCTTTACCTTTGTCGTTGTCTCCTAAAAAAGTTATAGGACCACAAGATTACTTTCACCATATTCATCCCAAAAAGTTTGAGTATGAAATATCTTTACATATAATGATTTATATGTCACTATTTTAATAATTTAATGGAAGATATTATTATAAGAAAAATCTACAAAAGTTAAATACGGATCTCACATACCTTGAAAGTCAAGTGAGCATGACCTTAACATGTCTCGAAATATTTAAATTTTCATTTCATAGTACCTATTAGTTTAGGGATGATAAGCGATTCATAAACGAATCTCAGTATCAAGAGCCTTATAAATACTTTCCTAGAATTTTTATTTAAATCATATATCATGACCTGACACAATTAAAAGAGTTGTGCCATGAAGTTTTATAACCTCATTAATATAGAGCTGTGTTTGGTAATCAAGAGGTAAATATTATCTTACAGCAAGTAAATATATAGATTTGATAAATTTATCAACATTAAACCATATTTTATTACTATTTCTAGGAGTATTTGGAAATCTAGTTACAAAGTCCATAGTAATGTTATTTCATTTCCAAATAGGAGTAGGCAGAGGTTGCATGACTCCTCTAGGATGGTATATCTCAGCATTAACCTATTGAAAAACCATGCATCTTGATACATAATCAGAAATTTATTACTTCATATTATCTTACCAATTTTTTCACTCAAATCCATATACATATTGGTGCTATAATGGTTTATAGAGAAATTTGAGCTATGAAAAACATCCAACAATTCCCTTTTCAACATAGGTACAGATGGAAAATATAAAATATTTACAAATTTTAGAACTCCATATTCATATAAGAAGTCTACCAGTTTCCCATCATTCAAAACTTTGATTTTATTTTGAAAATTATTAACATAAGGTTGATAAATTTTTATATTTTCCAATAAAGATGGTTTATAAATCATTTGAAAATGGATGGATTTCCCCCTTCCTTAATAATTAACATATTATTCTTTACTAAATCCATGAACATAGGATCCCTATCAATCCTCATATTGGTGTGAACTCCATTATTTTTCCTACTCAATACATCCACTACCTTATTTTCCTTCTCTGGGTGGTAGTGTATTAAGAAATCATAACCCTTGAGTAGTTCAATCCATCAAGTTTTCCTCATATTGATATATTTCTATGAAATTAGGTTTTTTATTCTATTATGATCTATGTATATCTCACATTTTCACTATATAGATAATGTATCTAAATATTAAAAAAAGAAAGATTAAAACTATAAACTAAAGATCATGGGTTAGATTGTTCTGGTCATGAGTCTTTAACTACCTTTATGAATAGGTAATAATTTTTTCATTCTGTATAAGCACACAACTGAGTCCCTTCTTTGATGCATCACTATATATAAAAAAACCATCATTTCCTTATAATTGAATCAAAATTAGATCATTGACCAATCTATTCTTCAATTATTCAAAACAAAATTTACATTTCTTTATCCATGTTAACTTATCCCCTTTACTTGTAATCTTGGGTAATGGGTCTTCCAATTGAGATTTTTTTAAAATATTCTTTGATAGTAACCTTCCAAACTAAAGAAACTATGTGCCTTAGTTATATTCATTGGTGTAGGATATTCTTTGGTTTCCTTTGTATTCGTAGGATTATCAGAGATTCCATCCTTAGAGACAATATAAATAAGAAAAGAACCTTTCTAAATACATAATCCACACTTCAAAAATTTACCATATAACTATTTTGTGATAAGAGTCTCAAGAATAATCTGCAAGGTATTCTCATGGTCCTCATAGCTTTTAGAATACACTAAGACATAATAAAAAAATACCACAAACAAATCATCAAGATATTACTTTAATACTCTATTCACTAGATCCATAAAAATAAAGGGTGAATCAGTCAATCCAAATGGCATTCCTATAACCATGTAATGTCTATAACTCATTCAAAATATTGTCTTTGGAAAATATTCTTTATTTTCACACAATTGATTATGTCAAGAAAGAAGTTTAATCTTTGAAAGATATTAAGGTCCCCGAAGTTGATTGAAAAATCCATAAATGTGAGGTAGAAGATACTTTTTATTTATCATAATATCATTTATTTCTCTATAATTGATGTACAACCTCATGAATTTATCTTTATTATTAATAAAAAAGAACAGGTACTCCCCACGGTAAAACCCTAGGGTGAAAAAATCCCTTTCTACATAACTCCTCTAGTTGTTTTTTCTACTCCACTAATAATTCAATGTCCACTATATAGGGAGTCTTTGATATAGGTCTCTTATTCGGGATTAATTCAATAGAAAACTGAACTTCATGCTCTAGTGGATTCCCAAGTAATTCCTCAAGAAATATATCAATGTATTATTATACAATAGGTACATCCTCAATTTAAAGATTACCTTTTACATCCAAAGGTTGTGTATGAAGCTCTTACCCAAGAATATCATTTAGAATAGATACTATAGCTGGATCTAGAAATGAATCAGACGATGAAGTATACCTTCTAAAGATAATTAATTCCACACCTTCACCACGAATCGTAATTTACTTCTCTTTGAAATAAATGTTTGCATCATATTTAAAAATTCAGTATATTATAAGGATTATATAAAATTTAACCATAATTATAATAATAAATTCAGAAAATAGAGTATGTTTTTGTGTCATAATAGGAACTTCCTGACACATATTTATTATAGTGAGATTTACATTAGGAGTTTTGACTATCAACTCCCTTATTAAAGTGAAAGGAAAATATCTAATTTTATTGGAAAACATGGAAGATATAAAAGAATGAAATAATCTAAAATCAAATAAATAATTTGATAAATTTTAATATATGATTAAATTACCTACCACCACATCTTTAGGAAATTAAAACTCTTCTACAATGAAAACATATACTTGACCTTCTCCCCTTAGACTCTTATGTTGTAAGTTCCCTTGATGTTTGGGTCATTAGTTTGAATAATTTCCCATTTTTTTATAGTTGAAGCATTGGATAATAGTGTTATCTTCATTTACCTTACATTCATTATCTAGATGAACCTTATCTACACACTTATAACAAACTACCATTCCATTCAAGAATTTTCCATGATGTTTCTTTCAAAAAATTTTACATGATGGATATTTATTCATTAGATTATTATTTTTTGATGCATTCTATCTTTATTGGTGTTCAAATTAACACTTATTCTCTTTATTTCCCTTGAATATATATTATATAGAAAATTCCTTCTCTATTTTTTTGGAGCATAAAACTATTTCATCATAAGATGAAAAAGTTTTAGAAACCAATGCCCTTCAGGGACTTGACTTATTCCATTATAATAAATAGTCAATATTGAATTTTTTATTATATATTTAATCCATAAAATACCTGAATATTATTGTAAAGGTAGCCTCATACTCTATAAAAATTTATTATTCCTTTTTTATTTAAGCATAGGAACTTCCTCTTCATTTCAGTTTGTTTCTCATGAAGAAAATATGTGTTGAAGAATATTACTTTAAAATATTTTCATTCCATGTGTTCTATTTTTTATTACTCCCTAGTATTCTAGATAAATGACAACTATTGATCAGTATTTCCTTTTATACAATACAATTAAAGTATAAATTTTTCACTTTCATCGCATCTCAATACTAGAAATATATTTTCAAGGGACTTAATCCGTTGCTCAACTATCACGAGATTAGCCGTTCGAATAAATTATAGGGTTTTTAACATGAAAAAATATAATATAAGTGCATCATTCCATGGAACATCCTGTTATTATATAAGTTAAAGGTTATTAGTCATAACCTGGGTTATCTTCTCTAATATGGTCACAATATTCTCAGCTCCAACAAAAATTGTATTAGCTTTCTCAGTAGGGAAATTTCTAAATTGTCCATGAGTATTGATACCATTATATCTGGATGGTTATATTTCTAAATAATGTAATATAATGAATTAGTTCATAACATTACGAATTTTAAATCATAATATATAATTCTAAATCTAGTGAAACACTTAACATAAATTCAAAATTTATGCATTATTAATATAAGAATCATAAACATGGTTTCTTTGGAGATATATTTAATAACCCATATTTTCTATGAGGTATGAAACCTTTTCATTTCTGTTTAATTACTTAATTTTATCCTAATAGAAATTATAAGTAGGTTCATTGGGGAAACTAGGGGTGTTTGTGGCTTGTACAGAGCCCGGAGCCTAGGATTTTTGAGAAGGCAGCTAGACCACATGGTTAGTGGAAACTATGAAGCCTAGTCCACATGGTTAGATCAAACAGTGTGGGGTGGTTCTGTGCACTATCCAAGGCTTTACGGTTTTTTGAAACCATGCACCACTGGCTTCACACCTCTATTATTTTCTATAGACTGTTAATAGAGGGAAAACACATGGTTAGGGAATGGTTTTCCAAGCCATGCACTATGACTGTGTGATGGGTGTCTTAGGAAAAATCTAGGTGCATGGTTGGAAGATGGTTTGGGAAACCATGCGACCAAAATGTGTGACCCCCTTAAATGATGGGTAAATGACCCTTTTTACCTTAAGTGATTAAAATGTTTAAACCCCTCTCCCCTTTTCTTATTTCTTTAGTAGTGGCCACCCATTTCTCTCAATAGATCTCTCATATGGAAGCCTAAACTAGGATTTTATATATCTCATTGATCAGTAATTTGATTCCTTCTCCTCCAGTCTCATTAGATTGCCACTAGCGATTTATCTATTCCTCTTTCACCTTTATTCATTTTTATTCCTCTCAGTGGAGTTATTTTGGTGTGATATCATATGACCAATTTTAGGTTGTTTGTCTATTTTCTATATTTCTTTCAGTTTTCCTAGATTAGAGTCCAATAATAGATGAGGAGTTGACTACCAAGATGAGGTAGGTGGTCTCATGCTTTTCTATCAAAGCCATGGTGTTTATATATTATAACATCATACCGCACACTGTTTATTCTGGGAGACCCTCATAAATTGAATTTTTATTTAATTTAAATTAATTAGTTCTTAAATTAAATGGGTAGTCTTGAATTACATGACACATGAGACCCATTGGTGTGTAATTAAAAGTTAAGGGCTGCAAATCCGAATGACCCATTGGGTGAATTTTTAGATGAGATTAAATCACCATGCATGGCCCATGTGTTTGATTTAAATTTTTAGGTATGTTCTTTACCCCTTTCCTTGGGATGTTAAATGAAATGATTAATATGTAAATTGAATTTGATAAAGGTGTAATGGAAGGCCATTTCCCTAAGCTCTTGTCCATTTCTCTTTCTCTCTTATGCTTGAGTTATCTTTCATAATTGAAATGAATAGTTAAAATTATTGGGGGGTTTATATTATTCTTGGAATGATCAGACTATGATATTATTGAAAAAACATTTTTAAGTGAGTTAGATGACCATATAAATGTTATGGCCAATTAAACTAAAATTTGAACTTAAATGGTATAGTTAGTATTTGGTCCCATGACCATTCATATTACCATGCTGAGAGTGAGAGGTGGGTTCCAAATTAGGATCACCATAAAAAAAACTATTCTGGATTGAATAATTAAATGATAAAATGAATTATTATTATGATCCTTGGGTGATACATGGGTTCTAAATTAGGAACTCCATGGATAGACTCATTTGGAAACAAAATTATATACGCCTAAGTGATACTTGGACTCATTTTTAGACTAACAAAGATAGAATTAGAGGGGAATCTGTTATTATTCCATGAGTGATACTTGGAATACCTATGTAGACTACCAAGGATAGACTTAGAGGGAAGATCATAATGTTCACCATGAGTGACACTTGAGATCCCTTTATGGACTTCCAAGGATAGACTCAGTGGGCGGTGACATTATACCACACCTAAAGTGACACTAGGATTCCTATGAGGGATATCTAGGATTGGATTGTAAGGTGTTTGGTTCATGATATTCCTATAACGATACCTGGGTTCGAAATTAATAATTCCATGGATGCGCTAAGGTTCATTTGAAATACTAAAAAATGCGATCATTATACAACATGTCTTCCAAGTAAAAGATCAAGATTGGATTCACTCAGAGCCTTAATTTTTATGGATTGAATTATTATACACATCCTATTTTATATGATACATAGGGTATACCTGGGATAGAATCCATTTTATGAGTCTATTATAAATTAACTCTTTAATGAATGATTACTCAGAGATATTCTGGATTAGGCCAAAAAAGGCAACAGAGGATTGGCGTTAAATGGGAACCCGAACCTAAGTGGGTTATTTATTTACCACATTTAGTTTATATATTTATTATTACCTGCACAATGTTTATTATATATTCATGGGTTGGATGTAATTAGACACCACTGGTGGTGGACTGCTGAGTTTATCTCACACCCTATTCGGGCCACATTTTTGGTACCCGGAGGGACTTCATGGATATAGGTAGGGATTTGGGAAATCACTCAATTGTTTATGATTGATTGTTTTTAGCATGGGAGCGAGGGAGCATAGGACTGTGCTATGGCTCTTGATGATATATAGAGATAGTATTTTTGGTTATTTTTCTATAGCTTTATGTATGTGTACCTACTGTCTTATTTTCCTATATTTCCTTTTTTGTATAGCATTCCATGATCATAATTTTGTATATGTAATTGATTGATGCGATTACTTAGTTATTTATATGATGAATTTTTACTCTTAGGCTATTTAGTAATATGTTATTCTTTTTCTATTGATTGAAAATATTATACCAGTATGTTACACTCTGACAATGAGGGTATAGATCCCCCACTATTCCACTATAGATCCTCACTACTTATCAGTAGCCTCTGGCATACAGGG
Source organism: Viscum album (assembly GCA_963277665.1). Lineage (NCBI taxonomy): Eukaryota > Viridiplantae > Streptophyta > Magnoliopsida > Santalales > Viscaceae > Viscum > Viscum album. The sequence continues at coordinate 1,349,908,491 of OY728132.1, forward strand.
AGGTGCACTTGTGGTCATGTTTCTAATTAGGTTCATTTACAGTTGAGTGAGCCTGGTCCGGGACATTACAAAGTGGTATCGTAGAACATTATTTCATTTCTTTTCTTAACATACTATTTCGGTGTGGTAGAAAGGAAAATCTGGATGTGTCAAGATTTGGTTATGATCCTATTCCTAGGATTAGCTAACCCACATATTGTGAAAATCCAAATTACCTGGGATGGGAAATTTTTTTCTAGATTTTTATTATTACAATTACATTAATTTCACCATTGTGTGATGTAATTGATGGTTGATGTTCCTTATGACTATATATTTTTACCCTTGGTTGATATGGCAGGGATGTATTGCATCATGAATCATCATAGTCACTTTAGGATTTATGTTCCCTTCATATGACATTCCATGTTTATAATAATGCATTCATTTCTTGCAACATTTTTTGGTACCTTTATTTTTATATCCAAGAATTTGTGCTAATGTTTCATGGAGGGTTGAATAAATAATAGGCTGTGATTAAATAGATTTTAAAATTCAATTTATAAGGTGTACGGTCTCTTATAAATTAGAAATTATGATCTATATACTTCAACCATTTTATATAATTTATATATAAATAAGAATGAATTTAAATGAAACTGAATTCTAAAATGAATTGGTCACCACTAAATGGGGATTCCAATTGCAATTTAAAGGGTGTTTTCCCCTATAAATTGCAAATGATATAGGTGATTATCATTCCTTCATGTCTATACATGTTGTGGAGATCCTTGGTCTTAATGTTTAGTTTTACCGTGGAATGATGACACTTGATACTCTGTTGGGGATATGATTGGAGAGTGTACACTAGTGAAAGAAGTTCCCCTTGATATAGGTGGGAATCACTTTATATGAGACCTCTTTTTCATTGAGATAAATGGGTTTGATACCATACTTGAGATGGACCAGTTGGTTACCTATCTTTTTTATATTGAATTTTATCACCAAAGGGTGACTTTCACATCACCATAGGGAGGGGGTTTTATTCACAAGGGTGAATGGGATGTTTAGGATATCTGAGATGGACTCAAGAGTTATGGGCTGGGTAGGATAACAACCCATATTTCTAGCTTATATATGGATGATCAGGTAATGTGTTAGGAAGATTTAACACCACTAGTAGATTGTTTCTGGGATTTTTTCTGGATAACTTTTTAGGGTTACCTCCTAAAAGAGAGGTAGATTTTTCCATCGATCTAGTGGCTTGAGCTATACTAGTATCCATTCTTCCTTACATGATGTCTACTAATGAGTTACAAGAGATTAATAGGTAGCTAGAGGATTTGGAATCTAAGGGGTTTATATGAACCAATTATTCACCATGGTGTTCACTACTCCTTTTCACCAAGATGGATTATGGTACCCTTAGGAATTGAATGGATTAACATCGACTGAAATAGAATATGGTTAAGAATTGGTATTCATTTCCTCATATTGATGATATCTTTGACCATATCTGAGGAGAAAGGTTTTTCTCTAAGATTTATATGATATTGGGTAATCATTAGGTGCATGTTCGACCATCAGATATACCACATAATTTTTTTTGTTATAGATATGGTTTGTAAGAGTATTTTTTCAGGATTTTTGGTCTCACGAACATGCTAGAATTTTTCAGGGCACTGATGAACTTGGTTTTTCCATCCTTATCTGGATTTGTTTGTGGTGGTATTCATGGATGATATATTTATGTATTCTCATACTCGACAGGACCATGCCAAACATCTTAATATCATATTGGATACACCGATGGAACATTATTTATATGCTAATCTCAAAAAGTGATAATTTGGAATGGATTAATTTCACTTACTTGGTTATATTATCTCAAAGACAGGAGTATTAGTTGACCCAGGGAAGGTAAGAGCCATAATTTCCTAAGAGAATCCCAATAATGTCTTTGATATATGGAGTTTATTAGGGATATATGGTTATTAAAGATGCTTCATAAAGGACTTATCAAGATTAAAATAACCTCTTATGGTCTTGAATAAGAAGGGTGGGAAGTTTATATGGTCATAAGCATGCGAGACAACCTTTTTGGAGCTAAAAGGGAGACTAACTTTAGTGCCAATCCGAATTCTTCCAGATTCAATAAGAATATATACAATTTATTATGATGAATTAGGTATTAGGATTGGAGTAGTTATAATGTATGAGGACTGAGTCATAGTATATGAGTCTCATATGTTGAGGCCACATGAGAGGAACTATCTGACGCATGATATTGAGTTTGCCACTGCTATACATGTCTTGCACTTTTGGAGGGACTACTTACTAGGAGATCATTTTATGGTGTATACAGATCAAAACATTCTCAAGTAAATATTTAAACAACATGAATGGAATATTATAAAATGAGTATCTTACCTATATTCCTGAAAAGAAAAATGTTGTCATTGATTATCTAAGTAGGAGGAATCATACATAGTTAGTTCAAGACACCTATAGCAAGTGAAAACATATGGCCTTATTTCTGAGATGAATATAAAGGGTCAATATTGTCACATATAGGTTGTACTTACAATTTTGTTAGATACCTATTCACTTTTATAGATAGTGAATATGATGCAACTATCATATATGGAGGGATTGGTCTTACAGGAGAGCGTGGAATGCGATGACCCACATCTAAGTTGGATCATTGTTGAGGACGCGATCTTACACATCCATGGATGTGTCTGGGTTCCTAAAGAAATCTGAGAGGAATTAATTTCAAATTCATATTCCTCAATATGGGTAGTACATACCAGTATTATTAAGATGTATCATTACTTACACATCCAATACTAGTGGTCATGGTTGAAAAGAGAGATAAATTGGTTTTTTTACTCAGTGCGCCACTTATGAGTAGGTGAAGGTAGAACACCAGCAACCAGTGGGGATTTTATATCCACTACAAATTCTTGAGTGAAAATGGGTTGCAATCACCATGGATTTCATGAAATGTTTTCCTATATCACCTCAGGTTAGTGACTCTATATGGGTGATCGTAGACCGTTTGGCCAAGGTTTCTTATTTTCTACCTATTCAGGAGACCTTATTAGTGGATGATCTTAGAAGGATATATATTTTTGAGATATTATATCTTCACAGAGTCCCAAATTATATCATATTAGGCAGAGATTCTCATTTCACATTACAATTCTAACCGGGGTTGCAGAAGGCACTAGGTTTATAGGTACTGCTGAGTATAACCTATCTCCCATAGAATGATGGTTAGTCTGATCGTATGATACAAGTTTTGGAGTATATTCTCTAATACTGAGTGCTTGATTTTGAGAGTTCTTTGGAGAAACACTTATGAATCATCATGATTTCTTATAATAATAGCTTCTATGTGACTATATAGATGGATCCTTACGAATATTTATATGGTAGTTCATTCCATTTAACCCTATGCTGGTTAGATGTAGGAGAGGTAACACTACTGGGTCCTCATCTCATTCAAGAGTCTTCATATTCGGTTAAAATTATCAGTAATTGGATGTCTACAACTCATTATAGATAAAAATCATATGTTTATCATCACTATTAACCACTAGAGTTTAGGGTGGGGAGTTATGTTTTTTATGAGTTTTACCAAGACTAGGGAATAGATGGATTAGAAAAAGGGAATATATCTCCTTGTTACATTGGGCACTTTGAGATTATGGAGAGAGTTGGGTTGGTAACATATTGGTTATAGTTACCTCAGAGGTACCTGACCATGCAAGACATATTCTATGTATCTCATATTCACTAATATTATTTTAATCCATTGTATATTCTTTATCATAATGAGGTTGATTTGGAGGTAGATTCATCCATTGAGGAGGATCCTATCCATATTGTTGATCAAGGAATGAAGGTTCTCTGACGTTGGTTAGTTCCACTAGTATGGGTGATATGGTAGGACCATCGTGTATAGGATGAGACCTAGGAGTGGGAAGCTATCATATGTATCCAATGGAAATAGTTGTTCTAAGATAATGCTTGACCACCCTTATAAGTGAAATTTCGATAAAAATTTATTTAATGGGAGAAGATTGTAAGAAGACAACTTTTCTATGAGGTATAAAACCATTTAATTTCTATTTAATTCCTTAATTTTATTCTAATAAAAATTCCTAATGGGTTCATGAGGGAAACAATGGTGTCTGAGGCCTGTATAGATTTTGAATCTTGATATTTTGGAGGAGGTAGGTGGGCCACACTGTTAGTAGAAACTATGTAGCCCAGTCCATATAGTTAGATGAAACTGTGTGGGGTGGTCCAGTGCATCGTCTAGGGCTGCTTGATCTGATAAACCTGTAGAACCAAGGCCACATGACCATGAAATTTGCTATAGAATTTTAATAGAGGTAAAATGCATGGTTGTTGTATAGTTTTCCTAACCATGTTCCATGACCATGTAAGGGGTATCTTGGGATAGATATGGGAACAAAATTTGTACATAGTTTGACTAAACTTATGTCCATACCTTGAGAACCCCTTAAATGATGGGTAAATGATCCTTTTTCCCATAAGGGATTGAAAATTTTAAACCCCTATCCCCTTTTCTTATTTCTCCAGCAGTGGCCACCCCTTTCTCTTGTTAGAGCTCTCCCATGAAATCCTAACCTATGATTTGTGATATATCTTGGATCTAAACTCCGACTCCTTTTCCATCAGTCTCATTTTATATCCACCAGTGAGTTCTCTATTCTTCTTGTGCCTTTCATCATTTGTATTCCTCTTGACATAGTTATTTTGGTGTGATATCATATGATCTATTTTCAGGGAGTTTTTCTATTTTCTCAATTTCAACTTTTCTATCCTGGATAAGATATCAACAATAGATAAGGATTCAACTACCAAGTTGTGGTATGAAGTCTCAAGCTTTTCCCTCAGATTATCAGTGTTTATATATTACGCTGTTGTGTTGTGTGCCGGTTTTTCTTGGTGAAACTCAGAAATTGAATTTTTATTTAAATTAAATGAATCAATTCTTAAATTAAATGGATAGGATTGGCTTTATTTACCCATGAGACCCATTGAGGTGTAATTAAAGGTTAATGACCTTGAATTCGAACCACCCTTTATGTGCATTGTTAGATGAGATTAAACCACCATGCGCAGCCTGTGCATTTGATTAACCTTCTGAGGTATGTTATTTACCCCTTTACTTAGGATATTAAATGAAAATATTAAGATGTAAATTTAATTAGATAAAGGGATAATGGAAGGAAATGTCCCTAAGACCTTGTCCATTGTTCTTTCTCACTTATGATTGAGTTATATTTCATAATTGAAATGGCTAGTTAAAATGACTGGGAGGATTCATATGATTCTAGGCATTATAAGCCTATGATTTTATTTAAACCCCCTTTCAAGGTGAGTTAGTTGATCATATAAAAGTTATGTACAATTGAACTAAAATTTGAACTTAAATGGTATGGTTAGTTTTTGAGCCCATGACTATTCATATTGCCACACCGAGAGTGAGAGGTGGGTTCCAAATTAGGATCACCATAGACAAAATATTATGGATTGAATAATTAAATGATTAAAATGAATGATTATTATGATCCTTGGGTGATATATGGGTTACAACTCAAGAACACCATGTACAGACTCATTTGGAAGCTACTTTATATATGCCCAAGTGATACTTGGAATCCTTTTTGGTCTTATAAGAAAAAAATCAAAGGGAAAACTGTTATTATGACATGGTTGATACTTGGAATGCCTATTTGGACTACCAAGTATGGGATAATAGGGAATATCATCATGTTCTCCATGAGTGACACTTGGGATCCCTTTATGGATCACTAAGGATAGACTCAATGGTCCGTGACATTATTCCACACCTTGAACAATACATGGATTCCTTTGAGGGATGCCTAGGATGGGCTTGTAAGGTGTTTGGTTCATGATATTCATAGAGAAATACATAGGTTACAAATTAGGAACACTAAAAGGCCCATAGGGTGTCATTAATTCCCTATGGTTCTATGAAAAATAAATATTTATAAAAACTCAACTATGATACTTAATTTATTAAAATGAGTATTAGAAGCAGGTCAAGATCAATCCACAAGGATGGTGAAATTAGTTTGATTAGGTTTTCAATGGATTTAATTTTAATAATTTGTAGAAATAGGTGAGAAAATATGGGTTGTGGTTGATTTGTCGAGAACAGAAGTTGAAACCCAAGAAATTTGATTGTTTTTTGATTGGATTTCAAAAGAGTGCTAGGGTTTTGTAATTTTAGGGTTCAGGTGAAATTGTATTTAAGAAAATATGTTAATTAATTCATGATTGGTGTCATAGTCAAGATAAATATGATTTAATGGTCATGGTATCTCCTCCTTAACATGGAAATACCCTATTTCCCTTGGTCCAGTAATTTAGGGTTGTACCGAACCAAGTTCATCTCAATACTATATTTAAACCTGATTTCCCCTAATGTTGATAATGGTCATGCATTAGTTAGGTTTTTTAGTTGTGAAATTTTAAAGTTCCCTTTTTTGATTCAAATATAAATGGCCATGATAAAAGAAAAAGAAAGGTATTCTAAAGTAATTGAATAATTACTGCAAACCAAATACATGAATAAAAGGAATTAAATCCAATGAAACTTTTCCCCCTTGTATTACATTGCCCTAGAATAAGGTAGGTTTACCTCCTTATCCTAGTGATGAGAGAGTAAGAGGTAAGCAGGAAAGAAAAATAAAGCATAAAGGAAGTGAAGAAAAACTCCTAAAGGGCCCTACAACTTCTCTCTCCAAGATTCTATCTCTAGATCTGAATGACTCCAATAGAACCAACCTAGACCTCCTCTTATAGGCTCTAGATGGGATCTGATATTAATGAATATCATAAATATTTTGTCCATAGGTTTTTTGGGGAGGGTCCCTTGTCATAGATTTGGTGAAAAATTGATGATACATATAATCTTTACTTTGAAATCCCATCTAATGAATTTACACGGTGTGTAATGTGGTTACACAACAAGTAGTCTTTGAATTTCTAGGTGACTTGAATTTTAGTGCATCTCTTCCAAAAACATATCCCAAAAAAACTAACATCATGTAATGTGTTTACACAATGTGTAATTATTCTTTACAACATGTAATATCACCACGAATTACCTTGAGTGACTTCTTCTTCGGATGAAGTCACAACATGTAAATGAATTACATGGTGTGTATTCATTCTGCTCTAATTTTCTAGCTTCGTTGTATCCTCAAAAATCCACTGTCATGCCGCTTCACTTCTCTTGCAGTGTTAAGTTTATTTTTCTCCAATATTTTCCTATTTTTATTCCTTTTCCAAATATTCATTGTATCCTGACATAAAACAAAAAACAAGTTAAATTGCTCAAAAATTATCAAGAATAATCATTTAAATACATAAATTAATAAATTAAAATACCATAAAATATATGCATGAAATATACTTATGAAACACCATGGATGGGTAGAGGTTTATTTGAAATACTAAATAATGTGATAATTATATGACATGTCTGCCATGATAAAGCACAAGCTTAGATACATTCAAAACCTTAACATTTATGGATGAAATTATTATAAAAATCCTATAGTATATGATATATGTTAGATTATTGGGCTATGATATAAGTCTCAAAACTTTATTATAAATTAAATCATGGATGAATGATTACTCAAAGATATTCTGGCTTAGGATGAAGTAGGTAGTAGAGGATAGGCATTCCATGGGAATCTGGACCTAAGCAGGTAATTAATTTACCAGATTTCATTTATAGACTTATTATTACCAATAAAATACTTATTATTTATTCATAGGCTATATGGAATTAGACACCATTGGTGGTAGCATACTGAGTTTATCTCACACCCTTATATAACTACCTTTTTGGTACCTAGGAATACTTCATAGATGCTGGTAGGTATAAGGGAAATCACCCAGCAACTGATGCTTGATTGATTCTACCATGGGAGCAGGGGAACATATGATCAAGCTATGGCACATGATGCTATCTGGATATATCCTTTTTGGTCTTTTGGGTTATTTTGGTATACCTGTTTATATGTGTAACTACTTCCATGTATTCCTTAATTTACTTTTTGTATATAATTCCATGATCATCATTTTATATATGACTTTGATGGATAGGATTACTTGGTTATTTATATGATGGTTTTTTGCTCTTCCAATGTTCAGTTATCTATTATGTTTCCACTATTTATTGGCAAGATTATACCACTGTGTTACACTATGAACATGAGGGTATATTGTCTCCAATTTTCTACCATGGAACCTCGCTGCTAGTTAGTAACCTCTATCATATAGGGATAAGCGCTTAAGGTCATTTGACTAGCTGAGTTTGGTTACTATTGAGCGAACTAGGTTTGGATGTTACAATATCTTTAAATCATAAAAATATTTTCAAATATTTCATAATGGTTTGTAAAGAAAAAGTAAATTAACACAAACATATACCATAAGAGTGTCAAACCAAGTGAATAGAAAGGTAATATTTTCCATGCACCAGAATTATGGATGAGATATACATGAATAACTCTTTTCAGGGTTATTACCCTTAGATACATTTGTGCCAAAACCACATCCACTTATAGTATTTAGACATGGATGTATTGATATAAAAAATCACATAATCTCCACCTTACTAAATCTTTTATGATATTATCCTATAATTAGAAATATCCTCAAATTCCCTGATAGGGTTTTGTTCCTTTATATATGTTTTCCTAAATATAGTTCTCAAGGTTTTTACTAAACTTCCTCTTATACCAACTGTGACAACCCCAACTCCCATAACCCGGAGCTGATGTCTACTTTATTAAATTGACATAGATATATGTTATATAATCCTAAAGGGATGATCAATTTTGTAGTCTTGGATAACTGTATAAATACATGATACCCATTTTACATTAGGAATAAAATATAAAACAAAATAAAATAAAATGATCAAAATCATTGAAAACCATTCAAATATTTCATATTTATATTCTTGGGAAAGGAAACAAAATAAGGGTGATATTAAATGATCATTAAAGCTTATATAAAATGGAATCTACCATGAATAAATAATTAATAATCAACATTTCAAGTGAGATAATTGAAAACACATTCCTTTTAATTAATAACTTGAGAAAGAAATGAATCCATGGATAATATCAATGCAATAATATCATGATTAATAATAAATGGATTTTCAATAAAGTAAATAGATAATATTGGATGTCATGATATCATACATCAGGATATCTATATCGTAAGACCTTACACCAATAAAGTTTAATCGATGGATAGGTATACACTAAAAACCCATTTAATTTGGCCAAATAATTCGTCTCATGAGACCTGTCAATGAATCAAGGGGATATATAATTCTAGGCCCCAAACACCATTGCATGTATAATGAATTACTCATATATTTAATAATGAATTTATTTCATAAACAATATGCCCTATCAATAAATGTATATATTAAATAAATAATTTGGAGTATTAATATTTCCTGAGTCAATCAAATAAATTTCAAAGTAAAACACCATATATAGAATTGGTATATAGTTTATGAAATGATAATATACATGATAAAAATAATATAGCTACTAACAAGAAATTTAATTACCAATGATCATAATAAAGTGAATGTTTCAAGTGAAAGTTAACAACCAAAAAATTAAAAAGAGATAAGAGATGACCATCAATTCATCATAAATATAGATTTTATTATAAAATAATATCCTTTAGAAAAATAAATAAAAGTAAAATATGAAAAATAATCTTTCATTAAATATTTTTATTTTTAAAAGTATTTAAAATGTTTATAAGAATCCAAATATCATAAAATTTTTATGGTGGTGGGGAATCCTGTTAACGTTGTATATGTTAAAAACATTCCTTTTGTCTTTTTATAAATAAAGTTGAAAATGTGCCTTTTAGAAAACATTTTAAATATTAATTTAAAACATTTTAAAAATTCAAGTATAACTTAAAATTTCCTTAATAAATCATTTGAGTAATAAAAATAACTTATGTAAAAATAATTTTAAAAAATACGGACATGAAAGAAAAATATATCTGATTAAAAGAGAAATAAAATTAGTTTTTTTATTTTCAACATATATTTTCTTGATTCAATTTAAAAAGAGAGGAAAAATTTGAATAAAATATGGAAACTAATTTAAATCTATTGGATAATAAAATAGATGGATTTTATTAAGGATGTATTGTAACGCCCCGACCCCAGTTACCCATAGTCGGTGCATTATTACATAACATTGGCATGATCACAAGAAAGATCAAGTCTCGAAAGACTGATTAGTTTAGTAGCCTTGGAAACACTAGATACAATCATAATGTTTTACATTACATCACAAAAGAAACATCTTGTCTTCATATCCCCTCATTCTATCCCTGCAGGTCATTCATAAATTACTTCTTCATAATCCTAGAGAAAATAAAACATTGAAAGGGGTGAGATCAGATTCTCAGTAAGGATAACATTATTTCAAAAGCTTTCATAGATAAGCATAAACACTTAAGTCAATTTATAATTAAAACAAAATCCTTTTAAACGTGAACTTCAACATAGTATGGAAAAAATAAAATGAAATAATGCCATTTACTTATTCACATGGATATTCTACTAATCGAATAATCCCATGAAATATCAATAACCACTTTCATAATGATGGAATACATAATGCTAGACTATCATAACCACATAGCCAAGGCCTCGTACCAAGACTACAAATAAGATTCTGTCAGGGCCTTGTGCCAAGACACTAGTTTGTCTCATGAGACCTACCGATGCATCGAGGAGCTATAGCGGGATCCACCCGTCACTTATTAAGTCCAATGCATTCCTCATATGAATAGGTTTAAACATAACATAAACATTTGTATTAAAACTAGCATACGAAATGTCAATACTTTAACCATAAACCATGAATGGTAAAAAAATAGCACATCCACAGTCAAACATAACTGATTCGATACAATATGGAAGAATTTATTGTATCACATTAACCTGAATCAATAATAATGAAGGATGTTGACATAGATGAAAATAATCATCAAAACTATTTGAGAGAAATATCCCCCTTTTCCTTGAAATCATTTAAAAGTCACACTATTTGTCAAGAAGCCGTTTAAAAATTGATTTTTGAATCAAAGTGTCCCATACCACTTTGAAACTTTCAAAAGGAGTTTTAATTTTAAAACTTTAATGTCCATATAATTAAATCCTTAAAACCATTTTTTAAAACATGGACATTAATGAGCAAGATTTAGAAGAATAGGTCTTTAAAAAATTTAAAAATGGTATTTTAGTTAGAGTTTCAGACCAAAAGAGAGACAGTTGAATACAAATAATTGAGGTAATAAAAACTTTGTAATATCATGAGAATAAAGGGATTCATGATATACTATGTCAAAGTACATTATATACACCGCATAAAAGTGATTTGGTGTATAACAACAAAGAAGTCTCAATGGAATGTAAATTGAGATGAAATCTCTCATAAAGGCCGTATCCTTAGGTTAAGGAAAAATCAACGACATAATTATGTGTGAAAAATATAAATACACTAAATATGATTGGATATTAAGTGTAAAACAATCAAGGTACGTTCACACATATTCTAGTAAAAACAACACCAATGAATTGGATGTTTATCTCAACAAATAGAGATTGAGTAAAAATTACTCTTATCAAGTTCATACCGATGACTTGGGGATTTATCAATGGAGTGATTATGTGTATAAAAATTATATCCACAGAAAAGGGAGTGGAAAAAAATGACATAATCAAATGAATAGTGATTCCACACATAATCTTGGAGTAAAATAATCAATGAAGTATGCGTAAAGCCGAATGAGTGGAAATTGAAATTTCAAATTCCCTTATTGATTTGGTAACATACAAAATATACACCCATGAAAGAAGTATCATACAATGATGATGTAAATATACACGAATTAAATTATATTACACAATTAATACAAACATGGGCAGTACACACACCACATGTAATAAATAAGTGGTGAACAATGGAATTCTCACGGAATTAAAAGTGAGATAAGAAACCCCTTACCACATTGTAATCAACTGAGTCGTATGACCAAAAGTTAATAACCACCAAATTATTTACAAAATATCATGAATGTAAAGATAATCATGATAATATATATCAAATGGCAGTACACAATACACCACTTTCTATAATTTAGTGGCGAACAATGGAAATATCACGGAATTGAAAGTGAGATAAGAAAATCCCTTACTTTGTAATTTTTCCTTGGTCGATGGTAGGTTAACATCATGTATAATGGTGAAATAATTGTTATTGAATTATACAATAATCATTTACATTAATATGATATCATATATGATCTTTTAACATTGATTTGTTAACAATATCTTAGAATTATCGTCATTTCGGGTGTTAACGGGTTTACTTTATATTCTTTGTTATGTGATCCATATTCGTTATTAATGGGATCTATATTATTCATATCCATAATGATATCAATTCCTTATATACTATTTTTAAATCATCAAATGATAATTATTATTTAATGGATATGATGGAGAATGAATCTCATCGCGTTCGTGGAGACGGTAGTCCGTACGTACGCACGAGTGACAATATCATTCTTTTGATATTAAAATAATATATAATTTGATGGTATATCATATATACAGAATCATTTTCATGTTATATATTTTATTTACATGAGTTAAACAACATTATTATACCCATCCAAATAATAATATATTGAATAACAATTACACCACGACGTGGAGACGGTAAGCCGTACGTACGCACGTATGGTGACATGTTATTCAAAGGATGGATAGAATACTGAATATGGTTGTACCATATTTATAATAATATTATAGTATATAGGAGATACTGGATTTATTATTTTAGAATGGTAATAAAAAAAAAGAATAAGTGGAAGAAGAAAGGAACTTGAAAAAGGGTGGTGAAAACATTACCTCTTCTTTGGGTTATTCCTTTTGATTTGATCAAAAGGGATCCTTAGGTTGGATTTATGATCAAAATAAGGCCTCTAGGTTGTATTTAGGGAAGTTGAGAGATTATTGGGGCAGATGTTGTCCGATGTAAAAGGATTTGAAGGTGTGATTTAATGAGAAGAGGGAGTTCCCTTTTATAAGAGGGGTGAGGGACACCTTTGGAAAAGCTAAAAGTTGATTTTTTAAAGGTTAAGGTAGGGATGGGTCTAAAAAAACTCAACCAATAGAATTTATACAGGTTTGGGTTACTATATTAACCTTATCTTTAAGTATTAACTCTTAGTAAATTAGTTTCACTTTTACAATGTCTCTTTATATTTTTATATTATATGGTTAATAAACTTACTATATACATCCAAGAGACCCCCAAGTAGTCCATTAATGATACACCTATCATGATATAAGTCTCTTGGCCGAACCTTAGATTTTTAGGAATTTAATATCAATTAATAATATAATATTTGTTTTAAAAACTCTTTTATGTCAATTTTGACACTATTCAATAGTTGATTTTTTTGAAACTCATAACAGAATTATTACTTCAAAAAAAGTTTATTAAATCAATACTAATATGTCATATTAACCTATAAAATTAGTTTAATTCAATAAAAGTCTCAAATTATATTTATTTGGGTATTTATAATATCGATTATTCTAATTTTTCACTATTATGGTAATTACTACATCACCATTGTGTCATAAATAAATTAAATTATTTAATGTTTAAAAATTATAAATAAAATATAATTATGTAGTAAATATGTTTATCTTTCTAATGAATATTTATAGTCTAAAATACAACATATATAACCCTATGTAACAATTGTTTTTCTAAAAGATATATGCTTGTGTCATTTTTGTATTCATTTTAACTTAATTAAATAAAGTGTCCCTATCACTTAAAAGTGGATCCACGGGGTTCCAAAATCGACCCAAATATGCCCATGGTCGGACATGTATCAACAAATAGGGTTAAGACACGTTTTAGGATAATTTAGTATTATTATAATATTATTTTTAACCCTTATTTACCGGATTTACCCTTTAACCATGGTAAATAAAATATTTACCGAAGTAATTATTCAAAATGTCTAAAAATAAAAGTTATCTATTTAAACAATTTAAACATCCTGATTCCAAATATTGAATCCAATTTTCCAAATTCAAAACACAGAAGTGGCAGAAATTAATTTAAAATTAATTCCCGTTGTTAAAACAAAAAGCGTGTTTTTAAGAGATAATAACTATCAAAAGATTGACACTTGTTTATGTCTGGTTTAATTGTGAAATTATGTCCAATGGAAAACATTTAATTAAATGGTAAAAATATATTATAAATATACTTTAAAACCACTCAAATTCATAATTTATCAATATTAATTATTTCGATTAAAAAAGTTTTTTTTAATTAAAATTTAGTAATTTTCAATATTCATCAAAATATGAAAGTTATCCGAAAAGTACCAAAATTTCACCCTAGGCTAATTTCGATATTCTGAATCCAAAAATGAAGTCCATTTTGAGAGATATAATTTATAAAATTTCAAAAAGTAGGTATTACTATTCATAATGGCTAGTTTGATTGGTTGTGGTGTGTTAGAATCTCGAAGTTGCGTACAATGCACGCCATTGCATTATTCAAAGGGAAACGTACCATGGAAGCTTGGGGTGTTACATTCTCCCCTCCTTCAATAAATTGCATCCTCGCAATTTTTTTTAAAATTGGGCTTGAGAATATAATGGAAAGTCCCACATCGGAAAAAGAGTCAATAAAACTATTACTTTAAAAGAAAGAAAGAGAGGTATAAAGGTCACCCAAGATAACCCATACTTGGATTCTAGGTAGGAAAACATGGATATGGATGATAAAATAAGTGTCAAGTTCTGATGTAGAGGGATAGAAATCATGATCAGGAGAAATTTAACAATAAGAAAACCACAAACTTGGGTTGGGACAAACGATCATTAATCTCCTAGTAGGAAAAGTAAAAGGACAACATTTTTTGTTTTAAGTTACATTACATAAGGATGAGGAATTCATTTATGATATTGACTAAGAATATAAAGATATATACTTACTTTTTAAGTAGAGTTTAATTCTTTAATAAATTTCCACCACTAACTCATTTTTTTTAAATGATGAGTATTCAAGAAGACTTGGTCACACTGGAAGAGCAAGAATAAACTTCTATAGAATCACATGATCCATACAGGATAAACTATATATTTACATTGTCTTTAGAGATTAATCAAAACCAAAATGGTTAGTACAAGATCTAATGATCCCCCAAAAGGATATTCCTTTAGAGAAATAAAAACTAATCTTAATTTCTAAAATTAAACAAATAATACCCCAAAGTTAAATAAATACCATTCAATAATCAATCGTCCTTAAAATCCTTCAATATAATCCAAACTAATATTAAAACCCAAAACATAGAAGAATTTGATTATGTAGTCTCCCATGTTAAATTGTATCTCCAAATGACATCAAATACTCTTAAAGTCACATACTTAAAAGTAATTAACCTCATCACATATTCTCTATTATAGGTTAATCATTTCCATAAATAACCCAAATCACTATAAATCCACAATAAAAAAGTAGATAAAAATCTACCATTACTCCACAAATGAAACCCCATAGTATTCTATTTTCCTTGGGCCTATAGTGTTCCCAACAAAGCGAACATCTTCTAAAATAACATTTATCACTTAATCACCAAATCATTTTCCAATACCAAGGGTATTCATTTAATAAGACATAAGAACCCAAATCAACTTATTATTGATCAATAAGATCATTTAACTATAAATAATTAGTCACACTATCTAGGGACTTCACGTAGTCCAGTGGTAGGCGATAAATCCCAATCACACTTTGGTTGTGGGTTCGATTCCCACAGCTTTGTCCGACGCGACGGGTTGTCACACGGTCTACGTGTTTTCCTTTTTCAAAAACTATATTTTATAATATTACCAAAATGAGATAAATTCCTCAAAATACCATAACATAATTTAACCAAAAATGTTATATCATACCTTGCATTTTCATCCCAAATTATAATAACTTATAATTCTCTCAAACCCCAATGATCATATAAAACCAAATGGTTATTTATACCTATATCCACAAGAGAAGAGATAATTCTTCCTCAAATATCATTCTCACATGGAAAACTGCGGGGTTACAAATACAAGAGAAAATTATTCCAAAGTAAACCCATCAACAAGGAGCACTAATACTTTTTAAACATTTCTCCTACCATTTATTTCCACATAGCTTCTTCTTTGACCAAGAAAATATCCTATAGAATAGGGCATTCACTCGGGTAATGGCCAGGTCCCCTATATTTACGGAAAATGACTGTAAATGGACTATTGGGACCATTTTTATCTTCTTCCATAGTAATTTCCATTTTTCTGCGGAAATTCTTCATTTTATGTCCTTCCTTCCCATACGTAAAGCATTTCTTGGTCCCATTGAGACACTTTCCCGGATGTCTCCTTCCACATTTCCTGCATGATGGAAATTGAGGATTTCTTTCTCCATGGTCTCCACTACTGGAGCTCTTATCATTCATCACCTTTCTCTTCTTTGTTGAGTCTGGGAATTGGTTAATATATATATATTGTTGATCATATTTTTGGAAAATTGATTTGGAATAAAGACGATATCTTTTACGCATATCAACATTCCATTTTTTTGCTCATTTCCACCACCGTTCCCACCTTGTACATCATTCTCAAAGTCACTATGACTTCCTTGGAATCTAGCCATTGACTAAAACCAGAAAGCATTGCGTGAGTAACAGTAGTCATAAAATCATTTAGAGATTAATATGTCATCATATTCTTTATTTAAAACACATTAGGATTAACCAAGGTCATTTACTCCCATCTTATATATTTAATACTTTGAATCTGTTAGTAAAGAAAATGTCAATTTTCCAAAGAATATCCCCCGGGAGTGTCGTAACCAAGAGTGTAGCAAGGCCCGTTTTCATGCACCAGTTCCCGTTCGAGTCTAACTCAAAGCGGTGTTTTCGGGTTTTACCCCTAGGTACATCTGTGCCAGAGCCGCCTCTACCTGCTCGTATCCAGACAGGGATGTATTGCTTGGAAAACTCACAAAATTTCTACAATACCAAAATTCTAGGAAGTTCTTCTATACTAATCCTCAAAGTTCATCTTAGGTCTACGTGCTCTAATCAGAGTTTATCTAAATCTAGCTCCCAAGGTTTGTACTAAACTTCCTCTGATACTAACTGTAACACCCCGACCCCAGTTACCCAGAGTCGGTGCATTATTACATAACATTGGCATGATCACAAGAAAGATCAAGTCTCGAAAGACCGATTAGTTTAGTAGACTTGGAAACACTAGATACAATCATAATGTTTTACATTACATCATAAAAGAAACATCTTGTCTTCATATCCCCTCATACTATCCCTACAGGCAATTCATAAATTACTTCTTCATAATCCTGGGGAAAATAAAACATTAAAAGGGGTGAGCTCAGATGCTCAGTAAGGATAATATTATTGCAAAATCTTTCATAGATAATCATAAACACTTAAGGCAATTTATAATTAAAACAAAATCCTTTTAAACGTGAACTTCAACATAGTATGGAAAAAATAAAATGAAATAATGCCATTTACTTATTAATATGGATATTCTACTAATCGAATAATCACATGAAATATCAATAACCACTTTCATAATGATGGAATGCATAATTCTAGACTATCATAACCACATAGCCAAGGCCTCGTGCCAAGACTATAAATAAGATTCTGTCAAGGCCTTGTGCCAAGACACTAGTTTGTCTCATGAGACCTTCCGATGCATCGAGGAGCTATAGCGGGCTCCACTCGTTACTTCTTAAGTCTAATTCATTCCTCATATGAACAGGTTTAAACATAACACTAACATTCGTATTAAAACTAGTATACGAAATGTCAATACTTTAACCACAAACCATGAATGGTATAAAAATAGCACATCCACAGTCAAACATAACTCATTCGATACAATATGGAAGAATGTATTGTATCACATTAACCTCAATCAAGAATAATGAAGGATGTTGACATAGATGAAAATAATCATCAAAACTATTTGAGAGAAATATCCCCCTTTTCCTTGAAATCATTTAAAAGTCACACTATTTGTCAAGAAGCCGTTTAAAAATTGATTTTTGAATCAAAGTGTCCCATACCACTTTGAAACTTCCAAAAGGAGTTTTAATTTTAAAACTTTAATGTCCATATAAGTAAATCCTTAAAACCATTTTTTAAAACATGGACATTAATGAGCAAGATTTAGAAGAATATGTCTTTAAAAAATTTAAAAATGGTATTTTAGTTAGAGTTTCGGACCAAAAGAGAGACAGTTGAATAAAAATAATTGAGGTAATAAAAACTTTGAAATATCATGAGAATAAAGGGATTCATGATATACTATGTCAAAGTACATTATATACACCACGTAAAAGTGATTTGGTGTATAACAACAAAGAAGTCTCAATGGAATGTAAATTGAGATGAAATCTCTCATAAAGGCCGTATCCTTATGTTAAGGAAAAATAAACGACATAATTATGTGTGAAAAATATAAATAAACTAAATATTATTGGATATTCAGTGTAAAACAATCAAGGGACATTCACACATATTCTAGTAAAAACAACACCAATGAATTGGATGTTTATCTCAACAAATCGAGATTGAGTAAAAATTACTCTTATCAAGTTCATAACGATGACTTGGGGATTTATAAATGGAGTGATTATGTGTATAAAAAGTATATCCACAGAAAGGGGAGTGGAAAAAAATGACATAATCAAATGAATATTGATTCCACACATAATCTTGGAGTAAAATAATCAATGAAGTATGCGTAAAGCCGAATGAGTGGAAATTGAAATTTCAAATTCCCTTATTGATTTGGTAACATAAAAAACATACACCCATGAAAGAAGGATCATACAATGATAATGTAAATATACATGAATTAAAGTATATTACACAATTAATACAAACATGGGCAGTACACACACCACATGTAATAAATAAGTGGTGAACAATAGAATTCTCACGGAATTAAAAGTGAGATAAGAAACCCCTTACCACGTTGTAATCAACTGAGTCGTATGAAAAAAAGTTAATAACCACCAAATTATTTACAAAATAACATGAATATAAAGATAATCATGATAATATATATCAAATGTCAGTACACAATACACCACTTTCAATAATTTAGTGGCGAATAATGGAAATCTCACGGAATTGAAAGTGAGATAAGAAAATCCCTTACTTTGTACTTTTTTCCTTAGTCTATGGTAGGTTAACATTTTTTATAATGGTGAAATAATTGTTATTGAATTATACAATAATAATTTACATTAATATGATATCATATATGATCTTTTAACATTTATTTGTTAACAATATCTTAGAATTATCATCATTTCGGGTGTTAATGGGTTTACTTTATATTCTTTGTTATGTGAGCCATATTAATTATTAATGGGATGTATATTATTAATATCCATAATGATATCAAGTCCTTAGATACTATTTTTAAATCAGCAAATGATAATTATTCTTTAATGGATATGATGGAGAATGAATCTCATCGCGTTCGTGGAGACGGTAGTCCGTGCGTACGCACGAGCGACAATATCATTCTTTTGATACTAATATAATATATAATTTGATGGTATATCATATATACAGAATCATTATCATGTTATATATATTATTTACATGAGTTACACATCATTATTATACCCATCCAAATAATAATATATTGAATAACAATTACACCACGACGTGGAGACGGTAAGCCGTACGTACACACGTATGGTGACATGTTATTCAAAGGATGGATAGAAGAATGAATATGGTTGTACCATATTTATAATAATATTACAGTATATAGGAGATACTGTATTTATTATTTTATAATGGTAATAACAAAAAAAGAAGAAGTGGAAGAAGAAATGAACTTGAAAAAGGGTGGTGAAAACATTACCTCTTCTTCAGGTTCTTCCTTTTGATTTGATCAAAAGGGATCCTTAGGTTGGCTTTATGACCAAAATAAGGCCTCTAGGTTGTATTGATAGAATTTGAGAGAGTATTGGGGTAGATTTTGTCCGAATCAAAAGGCTTTGAAGGTGTGAGTTAATGAGAAGAGCGAGTTCCCTTTTATAAGAGGGGTGAGGGGCACCTTTGGAAAAGCTAGAAATATTAATTTATAATAAATTCATAATCAGTTTATATAGGCTCGAAAGTTGATTATTTAAAGGTTAAGATGGGTATGGGTCTAAAAAATCTCAAACAATAGAATTTATACAGGTTTGAGTTACTATATTAACCTTATCTTTAAGTATTAACTCTTAGTAAATTAGTTTCACTTTTACAATGTCTCTTTGTATTTTTATATTATATGGTTAATAAACTTACTATATACATCCCAGGGACCCCCAAGTAGTCCATTAATGATACAAATATCATGATATAAGTGTCTTTGCCGAACCGTAGATTTTTAGGAATTTAATATCAATTAATAATATAATATTTGTTTTAAAAACTCTTTTATGTCAATTTTGACACTATTCAATAGTTGATTTTTGTGAAACTCATAACAGAATTATTACTTCAAAAAAAGTTTATTAAATCAATACTAATATGTAATATTAACCTATAAAATTAGTTTAATCCAATAAAAGTCTGAAATTATATTTATTTGGGTATTTATAATATCAATTATTCTAATTTTTCACTATTATGGTAATTACTGCATCACCATTGTGTCATAAATAAATTAAATTATTTAATATTTAAAAATTATAAATAAAATATCATTATGTAGGAAATATGTTTATCTTTCTAATTAATACTTATAGTCTAAAATCCAACATATATAACCCTATGTAACAATCTTTTTTCTAAAAGATATATGCTTGTGTCATTTTTGTATTCATTTTAACTTAATTAAAATAAAGTGTCCCTATCACTTACAAGTGGATCCATGGGGTCCCAAAATCTACCCAAAGATGCCCATGGTCGGCCATGTATCTACCAATAGGTTTAGTACACGTTTTAGGGTAATTTAGTATTATTATAATATTATTTTTAACCCTTATTTACCGGATTTACCCTTTAACTATGGTAAATAAAATATTTACCGAAGTAATTATTCAAAATGTCTAAAAATAAAATTTATCTATTTACACAATTTAAACATCCTGATTACAAATATGGAATCCATTTTTCTAAATTCAAAACACAGAAGTGTCAGAAATTAATTTAAAATTAATTTCCGTTGTTAAAACAAAAAGCGTGTTTTTAAGAGATAATAACTATCAAAAGATTGACACTTGTTTATGTCTGGTTTAATTGTGAAATTATGTCCAATGACAAACATTTAATTAAATGGTAAAAATATATTCTAAATATACTTTAAAACCACTCAAATTCATAATTTATCAATATTAATTATTTCGATTAAAAAAGTTGTTTTTAATTAAAATTTAGTAATTTTCACTATTCATCAAAATATGAAAGTTATCCGAAAAGTACCAAAATTTCACCCTAGGTTAATTTCGATATTATGAATCCAAAAATGAAGTCCATTTTGAGAGATAGAATTTATAAAATTTCAAAAAGTAGGTATTACTATTCATAACGGCTAGTTTGATTGGTTGTGGTGTGTTAGAATCTCGAAGTTGCGTACAATGCACGCCATTGCATTATTCAAAGGGAAATGTACCGTGGAAGCTCGGGGTGTTACATGTATTATAATATTTCTCAAAAATAAATTATGGTAATCCTAAACAAATAAGATTGTAAAATAAATCCTTACTCATTTGGTAACTTCTAAATTGTATCCCCTAAAAAGAATAAAATTTAATTAAAAAATTAATCATCATGAAGAAATATATATTCATTTTAAATATATAAAAGGGGTAGTATATACACCACATAAAAGTAAATAGGTGTATAATATCAAATATATCTCAATGTAATGAAAATTGAGACAAAATCCATTACCTCCTGCTTCCATTTAGTTGAACATGATTTAACAACATTTATAATGGTTTTAAATATGTTATTAGTTTATAATAGATTTATATTCATATTTATAATACCATATATGATCCTCTTATAACATATTTTCACCTCTTCGCTAATGATATTTCATTATTACTATTGCTTCGGGTGTTTACTACTTCGTTTTCTCATGAAAGTTTTATAATAAAAGTTTTGTTTTTTTATAGAAGATAGTTAAATAATATAAGAAATTATTTTAGTTTTATAAATATCATATTTATTCATTTAATACATTTTTATAATCATTCTTAATATTTGGACATTGAAAATGAATCACATCGCTTTGTGGATGATATATTAATTTTCAAGAATCAATATTGTGTCATAATTATCATATATATTCATTATTTCTATAATTATGACTACCCACATGATTTGATGATGGAAAACATATTACATCGGTTTGCGAGGCGGTAGTCCGCCGTACACACAAGTGATGGTTTTGTTTCCTATTTAATGGAGAAAGAGATGGATAAATATTATTTCATTAACAAAATAACATATAATTACATGGTATATTATTTTTTTATTATATTTTTATTATTAATACATAATTTAAAGTGGTAAAAGCATAAATAAAATGAAAGATCTTGGTGAAGACAACTACCTTCTCTTAGAAAAACCTTCTTTGGATATCTTATTAAGAACCCAAGGGTTGGTATTTTTGGTGGACCATATGCTCTAGAAAGTGGATTATTATTTTTAGGAGATATTTTGGTAGGTTTTTATTGATATTTTTTTAAGAATTGTGAAGAAGCGACGGGAGGAGGTTCCCATTTATAATTGAGGTCTTCGGAACACTTGTAAATTTTCAAAGTTTTAAAAAATTTTCAAGTCACTTTCTTAGAAAAATGGCTCCAAAATGGATCATTTTAAAAGGTAATAAGTTTAGGGTCTAAATAAAACCAACCAATGGGGTTTTAGAAATATTTATGTCATTTTAACCTTTATATGTTTAGGTTAACCCCTTAGTAAAATCCTTTTAATCTTAATCATGGTGATTTTTTTACTATTTTTACTATTAATTATGAACAAAAATGAAATTAAAATTTTTAACTATTCTTGAAATTATGATTCCAAGTATTTAATACATTTTATCAAATTAAATTCACATAAGTGGCCAAAATTAATTTAAAAATAAACCCATAAAATGTGTCAAAAAATGTTTTTTCAAGAAATGATTTTTTTAAGCATAAGATGATATTACATAGACTATATTATTAGTAATCATAATTATATGGGTTTAAATTAATATATTTAGATATATAATCTATAAATTTCATTTAAATAATTTATTATTAAATATTATTTTATTTAATTAAAATGTAAATACATTATTCCTTTTTTAAGAAAAAAATTTATATAAAAAATATTCCTTTTTAACCTTCAAATGATCTTATATTTATTTTTATAAAATTTATTTTCAATACATGGTAAATTATATATAATAAAAAATATTATTATAAATAAAATGATTAATCGTTAAATACTACATTTTCAATTGTCCATAAAATCTTATTTCTAATAAAAAAATTTAAAAACATATTATAGGCATATTTTGACCAAGTAAGTTCATAATCAATATTCATACTATAAAATTAGATTTTTTTTCTATTAAATATTAAGATTTTAATTATATTATAGTTTTATTAAGATACACTTTTTACTTACTGTAATTGAATCTCAAGTGTTATAGGGTTACTTCGTGCTAAGGTTCACTACCCTTACAAGGGTTTGGAAAGACACACTATCGATCCATGGGTTAATTACTTTTATTCTAGAAGAACTAATTTGGTGAAGGTAATGGTCAATTTGTAGAAATGTGGATATGCCATAGTTTAAAATTGGATTATTCTTTAATCATAAATCAATATTTTATGATCTGTTAAGATTCACTTCACTACGCTCTCTTTTTTCAATGTGCAATGATATAAACTCCTCAGTGTGAGGGTTAACTCTATGTATTCCATGAAATAAAATAAGTTGAAACTATTTCTCTAGATAAATATTAATCTTTGTTGTATAATATTTTTTTAATCCTTAAAAATTTAATGTATCTATGTAATTCCTTCTTCTTCCTTGAGCCCTCTATTCTTTAAAAACTCGGTATAATAATGAAACTCATATATGAATTTACCCTCTTATTTCTCTATTGGAAACTAGATATTTAATTTGGTTTCTCTCTTTACATTCTAGGAATTTCACCAATAGTTTTTATAAATACCTTCCATGCATCCGAACCTTGATATAATAGTTGGGATCAATCCGTTTTCTTATAACTCTCCACAATCATGCCAAGTGTACCACACATTTCAATGTAGTCATTGATGGTTTGTGGTGTAGCCAAATCACTTATTAGGGATGATACCTGCTCAAAAAATTTCAGAGTCAATTGATCATTCATATGTTTTACAAGTCATAAATTTCAATACAAACAAACTTTTTCTAAATAATATCGACAAATAAGGTCTTTGGAACCAAGATAATAAATTTTCATGTTAAAATTATAATTAATTTAAATATATTAGAAGAAATAATACCCCAGTCTTAAGATATTTCTTCTATTAATATGTTGATCATCCAAAACCATTTTTATTCAACCATCATTGCTTATGTAGGATACAAGTGTAGAATCCATCTAGCGGTGATCCACACATGCTCCAATGATCTCTAAATAATTCCGATAGATTTATAAGTGTTATCATGGTAGATCGATCATATTTTAGTGTTTGAATTGATTGTTATGATGAATACTTTAGGCTTGAAGAACCAAACTTGAACTATCATTCTTGGGATGATGGAAGAGGAATGAGAATCTTTAGAGAATTATTTATCCTTAAGAGAGAAATCTAGATTTTGTTGTGTAAAATTATTCTCAATTTCAATCAATATTCACACAATAGACATAATTTTATATTTATAGAGTTTTGGTTAGGGTTAAAATATTATTTAATTTCACAACGACCCTTAAATAATATATTAAACCTTATATGAACCCGTGCCATGTAATAATAATAATAAAATTATTTTCTTATGATGTGTACTAATTGGTGCAATGATAAATATTATCGTACCAACTTGTAAATTAATATTTATCATGAGACATAATATCAGTCCACTTGTCCTCCTTAATATTTATTTCTCAATCTTGAGAATAATATTTATTCCAAAAAATAAATTCAAATATAATTTAATTTCGATCAATGGAAACATGTAGTGTGTGACCCTCTAGGATTTTTTCTCATTTGAATTATATAGACTTTCCTGAAGTATAATATAACTTTATATAAATGAGTCAAGAAACCCAAGAAAATTAATTTAATGTTTCAACATTGACAACCAAATATGAGTGCTTACTATATAATATAATCCCCTTTTTCATGATATATTATCTGGTAGGTTTCACACCCATGTCATCAACCTATATTCATGATACGTATTTCTTTGACTATTTGAAATAAAATTTTTATAACACGATGATCATAGAATTTAATGTGACAGTTCCATTTCAATTAAAGGGATGAGATATAAACTTCCATTAGTATGGAAGGAACAAATCCTTACTTGACAACTTAATTAATAATATTTCATTCGTGATGCGCCCAACACACCCTACTTCTTATGAACATATGGAATCATGGTTTTGGTTAGTAAATATTAGTACACAAGTCATGATATGCATTTATAACAATATTAAATTCTAAGGACCATTGTACAAACTCACATACATGAATATACGATGAAACATAAACCTAAAAAATTCATATTGGTGGGTCTATTCCCATAGTATCCTATCTTGGATATTAGTAAGTGAGAACTTTAGGAGAAGAAGTCTCATATGCTTATGATTTCTTAAAATTAACATTAAACAAACTATGCGACCCATAATAGAATTTTACCTAACCACAGAATTAGGTTTAAGAATATTTTCATGACATTTAAAGGTTTTTATCATATAATGTGACTTCTATGACCTTTTCAATGTGATGGATAATCCTAGAAATTATTAGATTAAAGTGACACAAAATTATGAATGATATATAATAAGATATTATAATTATATTCACTCATTTTAATATATATATAATACAAATTAAATACATTTGGTTCTAGAAAACCAAATCCATTATAATTTCACTTAGATTAGATCCATCTACCAATGAATTTATATCTTCTAGACCTCACATGATGACCATGTTTCTGCTAAGTTAAGCATTAGTCAATGGGTACACCACATTGTCTTTTGCAAGAACCCAATTCTTCTTTAGGTACCAAATCTTTTAACTTCTATCAAATTTCAGTTTAATTGATTACTTATGTCCTAATGATAATTTATTTTTAGTTCATAGAGGTATTAGGGTTTTTTGGGGATAGTTCAGAGTGTGGAACCCAACTTTTGAATGAAAAAGGCTTGGTGCACAGTAAGAAGAAGCCATATGGGGAAGTCCACACAATTACTTATAACTATGATAAGATGATTAGTGGGAGGATTCATGCCACATAGTTTGATAAATAATGTGATTTGGGGCACATTCTCATGCAATAATTTCTTCAAATTTGATTGTAAAGTTTTATACATTTTTCACATGGTAAGTCAAATTGTGCATACAAACCATGCGGGGTGAATCTTTATATAGAAAAGAGTTCACAATTGGTGCATAGTTTGTCCAATCGTGTAGCCAAACCATGTGACCCAAGAATTATTTGGAATTTTCCAAAATGCACCCACTTAATTAAATTTATAACCTAATTTCTCCAAATTTCTTCCTTTGGACAAAAACTCCATTTTGAGAGCTTCCTCTTTGAATCCTATTCTAGGATTTTCCATCGGATCTTCATCCAAGATTGAATTCAAGCACCACTTATCTTGTTTGATATGCATTGATGATTTATTGATTACTTTTGTGCTATTACTCACTTGGTTTGGTATAAGATGTGCTATTTTTGTGAAATATAAAATTTCCCTATTATTTGGTTCCCCATCCGTTCTTCAATTTTATCCCAATCTAAGTCAAATCAGGAGCTAATACAGGATGAGATTTTCACTGTGAACCTATAGTAGGTGGTCTCATGATTTTCATTTGAATTCAATGTGTTTATTGATGCACCCGATTTGTGTATACATTTTCACATACTTTATTGAAAATAAGAACAAGTTTTCATCAATTACCTACTGCTTAGGGAAAAAATACTTTGATTTTGGTGATCTTGTTCATTTTTAGGAGATTTATGTCCAAATAAACAAAAAGTGGGAGAATGAGAAAAATTTACAAACTACACAATGTGTACATATATACATGCCGTGTATATCTAGACTCAAACAAGGATTGACTAGGACAAGTACATGCCCAAGTAATCAGAATCCGGTACACACCGTGTTCAACCTATAAACACTGTGTACACCCTTCTAGATGTAGTTGGAGGATGAGTAGAAGTCTACATGCCCATGTGGCCGGCTGAAGGGGACACACTGTGTTTAACTTATACATGTTGTGTATACCTTTCTAAAAGTGGTTGGTGGAAGAGAAATGGGACTACACACCGTGTGTGGCAGCGCTACATTCCGTGTATATCTACCTACCAGTAGGAGCTATGTTCCAAGTCGAAGATGACGTGTTAGGCTGCCTACTGGTGGAGAAAACAAAGGAAAAAGCGCATTGACAAAAGTCCATGTTGTGTATTTTTCCACACGCCCTGTAGTTATTGTTTTTTCTATAAAAGGAGGACTTGGAGTCTGGTTTAAGGGTGGGTGTAGAGAGATAGTGTGGTGAAAAGGGTAAAGGTCTGAAGAAGAGAAGATCTGCCACCGTACTACCTCTATTCTACCATCTACCAATGAATCATTCCCTCCTAAAAGTTCCAAGCATGATCTCACCAGGTATCAAGAGCTTTCTATTTATCATTTTCTATATGTGTAACTAAATACCCAGTGTGTTGGGGTTGTGGAAGATGATGATTAGTAATTTAAATTAGTTGTTATGAATGTGTTCGTTCCTTTTAACTTCTTCTTATTCTTCTTAAACCACTTTTTATTATCATTGAAAATTCTGAACCAGACCAAGGGCAGAATTTCTAGGGACTCAAAAGAGGAATAATGATGAATAATTCCATGACCATTGGAAATATTTGTCGAATCAAAATGGACTAAGACAAATAAATAACTGTGAAACACTGACTACCGGACCAAGGAGTTAGTTTCTTCATCTCTAAATATAAGTTTACCAGACCAAGGAAACTTTATTACGAATTGAAACCCAGAGTGTTGGGTTATTATGAACAACACAACCTCATAAGAAATTTGATTTACTAAACAACCTCTCGTTAACCCATAACCCCAACACACGTCTCTCTTTGTCTATATAAAAATCAATTTTTCCATATTTACTTGTATTCCGTTAAGTAAATTGTTAAAATAAACTTTAAACCAATCATTATTTTTATATAAACAACAAAAATAAACTTTAAATTAAGAAAAATTTCATTAAAAAAAATACAAAATAAGTCAAAAAAGATGAAGATAACTTCTTTTTCCCTATTAATCGACACCTTAGTGGTTCTATACTTGTTAGGGTAAAAATAATTTGGGACACCGATAATATACCTTAGGTGAAACGACTCACCAAATTTTGGCGACCTTGTTGGAGAATCAAAGAAAAGTTAATTTTTTTCTTGTTTTCATTTAATTTTTTATCAAATTTTATTGAAAATAAATATAAAAAATTCAAGAAAATCTATTTTTTGATCTTATTTATGTTTATATTTCATTTTCCTTGTTTACGCTTGGTGTGTTTCATATCGTACAGGTCTTTAGGAGTATGAACGGCTACCTCAGATGTTCCAAGAACGCTGATTCATCAGGGTTTTTCCCGATTGACCTAGAGATTGAACATACACTCTTGAGGTACCGACAAGCACTTATGGCCGAGCATAACCAAAACACTCCACTGGAGTAGAACAAGGAAGGAAGTACAACTTTTGTACAAGGAGATGGACAATAGTTAGGTCCGAATGACAACCGAAACAAGAAAGTTCCACTTGCTCCAGGGTATGGCAAGCAACAGCTCCAAAAATTCCAACCAGAGCAGATGCCATTTTTCAACCAAGGTCAGGGGCCGTACTTTTCCATTAAAGAATAATAGTACATGCTAAATCCACTCCCTCATAAGCCACCTCCATGTCGTACTCTCATGGAGTATGGCCTGACATCTATCCACAAAGCTGACACAGGCATCGTCCGTCCACCAGTGCAGGCCCAACACTTCGAGATCAAGCCTGCAATGATGCAGCTAATCTAGAACATCGTTTAGTTTGGCGGTCTTCCCAGCAAGGATCCCAATGTCCATATCTCTAATTTTCTAGAGGTCTGTGACACGTTATTCTACCACAGAGTGTCTACAGACGCTGTTTGTCTTCAACTCTTCCTCATATCTCTAAGGGATAAGGCGAAAGACTAGATTAAAGGTTTTAAAAAATAATCAATCCTCACTTGGGAGGAGCTAGACCAGGCGTTCCTATATAAATACTTCCCACACTCAAAGATGGTGGTGTTGCAGAACAAAATCCACAACTTCCAGCAACATGATTCTGAGCCACTGTACGAATCATAGGGTCACTTCCAGGATATGTTGTGAAAATTCCCACACCACAGACTTCAACTTTGGATGCAGGTCCAACCCTTCTACGAAGGGTTGACAACATATACAAAGTTAATGGTGCATGATTCTGCCTGAGGTATGGTAATGAGGAAATCCCATGAAGAGATTTTTGAACTACTGGAAGACATGTCTGCCAACATATTCTAGTGGAATTCTGAGCAGGGAACCCAAAAAATGATGTATTCATAACATTGATGCAACTACTATGATTGCTACCAAGTTGAACACTATGTCTAAAAATATTGACGCACTCAATCTGAATGGAGAGTCCCAAGTACATGCAGAAAACCATCCGATGCATTGAAAATGTGGTGATAAACACATCATGGGAGAATGACCAGGTTCTTTTAGAGGCTTGTCGAAGAGTGAGGAGAGTTATATTGCACAAAATCAAGGGACAAACTAGTACCAGTAGTACCAGAACCTGGCATAGTGTGATCAACAGAATACAGGCTGGGGCCAACAACAGTAGAATCTTCCACCCCAGTGACCGCCCATCTAAAACCAACATCCTTATCAGAACCAGTACTAGAGGCATCAACATCCCCAACATGTCTCTTATCAATAACAAGGGTATCAAAACCCTCACCCGCAACAGCCGTGACCACCACCACCTCCACCATCTCATAAACCACCTCAGCAGGAGAACACCTCAAGGTTAGAGGATTTCATGACCAAATTTATATCTCCTGCTAAGATGAGGTTCTAAAACCAAAAGGCTTTAATTTGAGTCCTGGAGAACCAGATTGGCCAGTTGACAGAACAACTCTTGGGGAAGAAACCCGGTACAATACCGGGTAACACTGAGAAGAATCCGTGGGAGGAGGCTCATGCCAATACACTAAAAAGTGGGAAGGATCTTCAATAGCACCAACCAACACATATAGGTGCATCCAAACCCCCTATTGATGAATAAGGTACAAATTCATACCCCTCATCATCCAAAATCCCATAGAAGGAGGCTTCACAGAATAAAGAAAAGGAGGTTTTCAAACCCTTTTAGCCCGCCTTACCATTCCCAAAGAGATTGAAGCAGAGAAAGATGGACCAACAATTCAGAAAATACATGGAAGTGTTTAAGAAGTTGCTAATAAATATACCTTTTCCATAATAACTGACGCAGATGCCCACTTATGCGAAATTCATGAAGGAAATACTCTCCAACAAAAGAAAGATAGAGGATCTGGGCACCATTGCCCTAACCAAGGAGTGTTCTACAGTTTTCCAGTATTCAATTCCTCCCAAACTCCAGGATCCATGTAGCTTTACCATTCCCTATACTATTGGACCATGTCAGTTTGGGAAATCCCTCTGTGACTTAGGGGACATTATAAACCTCATACCCATTAGAGTTTTAAAAAATCTAGGGCTCAACGATTTGAATCCTACCTAATTAGCCCTTCAACTTGCTGACCGATCCATCAAATATCCAAAGGGGATACTAGAGGAAGGTTTGGTCAAAGTGGGTAGGATGATCATCGCCACAGATTTCATTATCCTAAAAATGGTTGATGACTAGGAGGCACATCTTATACTATGAAGACCTTTCCTGGCCACTGGGAAGGTACTGACTGACGTGCACTAGGGGGAAATGATTTTCTGGGTAGGATGCAAAAGAGTCTCCTACAATGTCCTCAAGGCCATCAATAAGGCGTCATTGTCAGATCATGAGGACTGTTATGTGATAACCACCATGGATGATCTTTTAAGAGAAAAAGAGGATAACATGGTATGTTCTTTTACTTCAGATAACTTTATCATTTCAGAAATTCTATTTGAAGAAGAGCTAGAAGACCTGCAATTCCTAGAAGGCCAGGGGGTCACTAATGGAAACATGCAGTTGTTCCGGATAGTCTGGAATGGGACAAGGTGCAACCACTTGTGCCTTCAAATTTAAAGGCACCTAAACTAGAATTGAAGGCTCTCCCATATTCGCTAAAGTATGGGTATTTGGGAGACCATCAAACATTTCTTGTTATACTTCATGCAGAACTATCATAGGAGCATGAAGATGCACTTCTGCAGGTTCTAAAATAGTGGAAGAACGCTATTGGGTGGACAATCGCTGATTTAAAGGGCATCATCCCTACCATTTGCACCCACAAAGTGCTACTTGAAGAAGGTGCCAAGAAATATTGGCAACCATAGCGATGTATGAATCCCCCCATGAAGGAAGTTGTAAAAAAAGAGGTGATTAAATTGTTGGATGCAGGAATCTTCTATCCCATCTCGGATATTCCATGGGTGGTTCCCTTATAAGTGGTACCCAAAAAGGGGGGTATCACTGTGGTATCAAATGCTAAGAATGAGCTAATCCCCACTCGCACTATCATGAGCCAGCGAGTCTGTGTCGACTACTGGAAGCTAAATGATTCCATGAGGAAGGATCATTTCCCTCTTCCATTCATGGATCAAATACTAGAGATACTAGTGGGGCACAACATCTATTTCTTCCTCGACGGCTATTCTGACTATAACCAAATTTCCATTGCTCCAGTGGATCAGGAGAAGAGCACATTCACTTGCCCCTACGGTATGTTTTCTTACTGAAGGATGTCTTTTGGCATGTGCAATTCCCCCGCCACCTTCTAGTTCTGTATGCTGGATATCTTCCATGACATGGTGGAAAAGACTTTGGAGGTATTCATGGATGATTTTTCCATTTATGGAAAATCATTCACCACTTTTTTGCGGCACCTAGAGATAGTTTTAGAATTATGTGAGAACACTAATATGGTTTTGAACTGGGAAAAGTGTCACTTCATGGTGAAAAGTGGAATCATCCTAGGCCATATAATCTTAGTAAGGGGGATAGAGGTGGATCTAGTGAAGATAGATGTCATTTCATGACTACCTATTCTGACTTCCGTCCGAGCCATCCGCAGTTTCCTGGGCCATGCCAATTTCTACAGGCAGTTTGTCCATGACTTCTCAAAAATAGCCCAACCCCTCACCAATATTCTAACCAAGGATTCCATATTTGAGTTAGATAAGACATGTGCCATAGATTTTGAACACCTGAAGTAGTGCCTGGTGGAAGCTCTAGTGATGATTTCTCCCAACTGGAAGGAACAATTTGAAGTGATGTGCGATGCCAGTGACTACACAGTGGGAGAAATATTTGTCCAGCAACTTGATCAGATTTTTCGACCTATATATTATTCTAGTAGGATGCTTAATGAGGCACAAATCAACTACACTACGATAGAGAAGGAGATTCATGCAGTGGTTTTTGAGTTTGACAGGTTTTTTTCTTACCTAGTGTTGTCTAAAGTTATTGTTTATACTGACCATGCAGCACTAAAGTACCTACTAAGAAAGAAAGATGTGAATCCCTGATTGATCCATTTGGTACTCCTCTTACAAGAATTTGATCTAGAGATTCGAGATAAGAAAGGGAGTGAGAACGTTGTTGCTGACCATCTCTCCCGCCTAGAGCTGCCTCATTTAGAGAAGAAGGAAGATCAGGAGATCAGGGAGGATTTACCTGATGAGCACCTCTTTTATGTCAATGAAACACCTATACCATGGTATGCTGATATTGCTAATTTTATGGTTATAGGTGTTTTTCACCCTGACCTCTCCTTCCAACAAAGGAAGAGACTTTTATCTAATGTGAAGAGGTACTTCTGGGAATATCCTTTGCTATTTTGATCCTGTGGCAATGGGGTGATCCGCCATTTCATCCTACAGAATGAAGTTCATGACATCCTGGAGTTCTTTCATGCCTCACCAGTTGTGGTACATTATGGCCCTGACCGTACGATAGCAAAGATCCTGCAATCTGGGTTTTTTTGGCCCACCATGCATAAAGATACCTGAGAATTTGTTTCCTATTATGATCGATGCCAGAGGACTGGTAACATGGGATGTAGAGATGAGATTCCCCAACACTCCATCCTAGAGGTCAAGATCTTCGACGTATGGGGTATAGATTTCATGGGTCCTTTTCCCCCATCTTTTGGAAACACTTACATCATAGTCTGTGTCGAATACGTCTCCAAATGGGTGGAAGCCACTACTACAACACACGATACAACCAAGGTAGTCATGAAATTTTTAAAGAAACATTTTTTTAGCAGTTTTGGAGTTCCCCGAGTACTGATCAGTGATAGAGGTACCCACTTTTACAACACACTGATAAGAGGAATACTGTCGAAGCATGAAGTAAAGCATCAGATGGGGACACCATATCATCCCCAGTCCAGTTGAAAAGTGGAGCTCTCCAACTGTAAACTCAAGAATATCCTAGATAAAATAGTGAACACTTTGAGGAAAGGCTGGTCCAAGAAGTTAGATGATGCTCTGTGGGCATATCTGGCGGCTTTCAAAACCCCACTAGGAATTTCCCCATTCCGCCCCATCTATGGAAAGCCATGCCATTTGCAAATGAAGTTGGAACACAAAGCCTACTAGGCCGTTAAGGCTCTGAACTTTGATCTGACGGTAGCTGAAGAGAAGAAAAAGTTCCAATTGTCAGAACCTAATGAAATCAGATTAGAGGCATACGAAAATGCCAAGCTGTACAAGGAGAGGACTAGAGCAATTCACAGTCAGATGATTTCATGTAAATATTTTCAACCCAGTGATTATGTACTTATCTTCAAATCTTGTCTTCGATTATTCCTAGGGAAGTTAAAGTCATGGTAGTCAGGAGCATTCCAATATATACGCGTATTCCATCATGGAGCGGTGGAAATTTCTAGAGAGGATGGTGAACCATTCAAGGTGAACAGATAGTGGTTGAAGGCTTAACATCGCATTGATGAC
This sequence comes from Viscum album, assembly GCA_963277665.1. Taxonomy (NCBI): domain Eukaryota; kingdom Viridiplantae; phylum Streptophyta; class Magnoliopsida; order Santalales; family Viscaceae; genus Viscum; species Viscum album. Next base: position 1,349,943,113 of record OY728132.1, read on the forward strand.
ATGGTGGGAACATTTCCCACCATATAGCTTAGGTTAGATGAGGTAAGTAGGTCGAGCCAATAACATAAAATAAAGACACTTCCTGGGAGGTAACCCAGTGGATACACTCCGTGCACCACCTATATACAGGACGTGTACTTTTTTTTTATTTTTTATTTTATAACTAGAATAAATATATAGTTTAAATAAGTAATAAACAAGGATGATGCCAGTGCTGATGGTAAAGTCATTGGAGTTTATCCGAGCTATCACCGGTTCGAATCCTCCCGTCCTACCTTTAGCATGACGTTCCCAATTTTTCTCTCCATATTTTCTTACACAGCATGTGTATTATTTTTTATAAATATATATTTGCTTATAAGAAAACCCATGGTGGGGATGGATCGGTTGGACAAGATCGTAACCTGGCTCCAAAAGACCCGGGTTCGAATCCTAACAACCACCCCATTTCCATCATTTGTCTTTTTAATAAAACCACATGGTGTGTCTTTTTATATAAGTTGTGTGTGCCATGTTTTCCTTCTAAAAACTGAAAATATTTTTCGCATAAAGAAATTCATGTGGGTGAAGTTGGCAGATTGGTAGAGACTCTGCCCTGGATCCAAAAGACCTGGGTTTGAACTCAACTAATCTCCCTGCTTCATCCCTTTTTTGTCTAATTAAAAACCACACGCCGTGCATTTAATTTCTTCCCATGTAGTATGGGTCATAGACATTAAATATATATATATATATAATAAATAGAAGTAGCAGTACAATATTTTCTCCAGTGGTTGAGGGCTTCTGTTCGGAACGGCCGATTGCCGGTTTGAACCTCACCCCAAGCACCAGACTAAAGGTTGTACTTATATTTTTCCAATTTTAAAACTCTCGAGGTGTATTTCCTGATACATTAGTTGTATAGTTTTATTTTTGAATTATGTATATATATACACTTTTATTATTTTAATTATTATATAGTTTACTATAATAATTATATATATATATTGCTTAAAAAAAGAGATACATGACATTTAGTCTATAGTATACGCCCTGTACCTCGGCTATACAAGCCTCAGAACACTAGGGTTCAGGCCATGTCGCGCGACCCCCTCTATCTCCTCTTTTCTTCCCCCATACGCCATCTAGCCTCCCCACTCTCGAATATGCTGATTTCAGGTGTTTTTCTCTTCTAATTTATCTTGCATTGTGATCCTTGATCCAGGTATACCCTTATTCACTCTCTCTTTCAAGTTATTACAAGCGTTTAGGGTGATTAGCAGATCAATTGACCTTTCGTCTTCCGCAGTACATGAGCATGAATTGAAGAACACACACTGTGTACATTTGTACACGAACACACACTGAATGATTCGTGTTTTGAATATACATGGCATGTATGTTTGGTACACACCATGTACCATCCCCCATCGTGCTTGGGTATCTTTTTCACACAGCCTCACACACCATGTTCACGTACACGACATGTGTGTTCGGTACATGCTGTGTAGACCATTTCTTTTGGCCAGCCTGTGTCTAACCCTCCACACGACCATGTTACCTCTGCTCTTGCGCACGCCATGTTGGACTTGTACATGACATGTCCTATTTTATTAGAACTACTTAACCAGTGGCCGTGTCCTTAACAGTACACGACCAAGAACACTTTACATATACACGGTGTGTATGTTAGGTACACGCTGTGTAACCTTTCTTGGTTTATTACTTGCTCCCTTGGCCTATCTATCTAGAGAACACGAGATGATAAACCGCTTTTATTACACGCCATGTACATTTTATTTTTCCATTTTCTCACATTTTTATTCATTTCCTTTTTCTTTTATTTTTATTTTATTTGGTTTTTCTATTCTCTTTCAGGGTATGACAGACGGAGATCCTTCCTGTGGGAAGCATCCCGCCTCCACCATTGAGGGCGAGAGGCCTATATATCGTCAGATCCGACTCTAGCTTGCGACACTACCAGATCCGATCTCTCCAGTCTATCAGCTCCCTCTGTTGGACATCTTTCCACCCCTCACTCCCTCAGTAGAGGCTAGTCTGAGTAGCGCCGCACCGCCACCACCTCGTACCGATCCTCCAAGCACCATCATTACTTCCCCACCAGCTTCTACTCCACCTGAGCTCTCATCTTCCGCAGCTGGTCCCTCATCGACTGCCCCATCCAGTGAGCCTCCATCTACTTCGGCTGATCCACCCCCAGAGCCAGATCTCACTGCATCTCCTCCACTTGGGCCAGGACTTGTAGGTGTTCCATACCATTGAATGGTGTTCCCATTCACTGATTTGGCACATGACAGGGTACAACGCTTCTCTCGCCGCCCGATTCCATTGAGAAGCCGCTATCTAGATAGCAGCATCCCGCATCAGCTGGGCATCTGGGGAGAGTTGGAGGATCTTCTTGAGAACACTTCTTTAATCTCAATATTCTAGGTCAACAATCCTATTTTTCAGGATTTATTTTTGGAGTTTTTTGCTTTATTCAAGTTCAACAGGGCCGAGTATTGGGAGATGCTCTGTGATGCAGTTCCAGTGGTCTGATTCCTGCTAGGAATCCATCACTTTTCCCTTAACATGACCGAGTTCGACGAGGGTGCGGTTTCTATCCTCATCCTGTCACCCCAACCCATATCTCCTCCATGACCCGACCTAAGCGCTCTGACCTCATTTCCATGTGGTGGGAGATTGCTGGGCCTGACCACCACTATAACCCTACTTCCCAGAAGAGTACCCTTATAGCTGACCCTGTCCTTCACTTCACCCACCAGTGCTTTAATGCCATTCTTTTTCCCCACCATGAGGATATGGGGGTTGTGACAGGCCATGGCATGGATATCTTTACCTGTTTCATCCAGCAGGACTACACGAACCTCCCTTACCTTTCCACCTCCTATTTCCATGCCATGTTTACTGGCCGTCGGGGAAACCTGAATGGTGTGTTTTATGCTACTCACCATGCCCACCATCTCGGGGTTTTGAGCCTTCACTTCCTCATGAACTATTAGGCCCCCAACGGATGGACTATCTCATGCTTATTCACATGGGATTGGTCCGAAAGTAGGTGGGTGCCTACGTCCTTGCCCAGGCATGACCCCACACACCTACTGACCCTCCTGTCCCTATTGATGCACCTGCTCAATCTTCCCTACCCCATCCACTTTCCCACCCCATACCCCTACTTATGACCTTCCTTCTTCTATTCCACCTACTTCCCCCTACCCCCACACCCTCGGTCGATCTCACATATTCCCTCCACTTAGTAATGATGGAGAAACACTTGGTCCATCTCGATCGGCATCAGGACTGACTGGAGAAGATGTTGGGGCTTCTTCTTTAGCATCATGGTATCCCACTTCCCCCACTGCCTACCCCTACTTCAGCTCCTGGCCCTTCTTCTGTAGCTCCCCCGTCCTTTACTACATTGGCCACTGATTCAGTCCTCCTATCTACTATGGGACCAGCTGCTGCTACCACTACCACTACTACTGCCGGTCCAAGGAGTGCTACCGAGCTTCCTCTTCTAGGTCCTCCTCCTGCAACTCATACTTCTACGGCTTCTCTTCTAGGTGTAGAGTCCAAGCCTCCAGTTTCCACGACTCCTAAGCCTTCTCTACCGACTGATTCTGTACTGGATGATGTCTCTTCTGAGGCGACCCCCTGACTGGTTTTTGGACACATGTTTTTAATTTTATATATCTTTTTTTGATATCTTGTTCCTGTGTATGTTGTGTATGCTTGCATTGTTTTCTATCCACCTCCATCATAGGTATGCTGGCACGTTCTGGGTTGCACTATTCCACCACCTCCCGTTTTTCTTCACCTAGATATGAGGGCAATATTATTTTTCAATTTTTTCAATTTCTTTTCTCTTTTTCTTTCTTGATTTCCTACTTTCCTTACTTCCCCTCGTTCTGGTCCACTATTGTGTCCCCAAATTCCCTTCTTCACTTTCGGGCACTTGGTGGACCAAGTGCGGTATTAAGTATGGGGGAGTGTCTCTTGAACACCTTAGTCTTTGTCCTTGTCATCATTCTAAGAGACATAATTATTAGAATATATATTTCAAAATGTGAAGACATTTTGGTTAACCATATTTTTTTAAATAATAAAGTTGAAAGCAGAAAATTTTAAAAGTTTTAGGCTTATTTTGGTTCTTAAGTATTTTAAAATTATTACTGATATAGTTTAAATTACAACTTGTAATCCTTAGATAATTACATCGATTAGGATAATCAATTATATGCAAGTCACGACCTGATTGTCTCTTTATTTTTTTCCCACTCTTGAGAGGTATTCTAAACCCTTTTTCATATTCATCACAATACCCTCTTTCTTGAGAGATTATTAGGATATACATAACTACCAAAATTTGCAAGTTTTATTTTCAATACATGATGAATTTTTGAATTACTTTAAAATGATTGAGGCATTAGATTGTTTTAGCCCCTCTATCTTGAGACCTAACCTACATATTATCTTCATAAATCCCCTAGAAACCATGAGTAACCTTTATAGGAAGCCATATTACAAGATTATTTCCCTTCTTACCATAATTATTTTATGATTTTGCATGATTATTCAGTTGAGCTCAAAAGAAGGGATTGGAAACACATGTCATAATTTTGTGAATTGTCAAGAAATTAAGTATGGGGGAGAGCCTCTTGATCATTCGGGGCAAAAAGGGTTCCAAACCTCTATTTTTGGAAATTCTAAAAGGTTACCTTTTTTCTTTAAAAAAATAAAAAAAATACAACATACAAAGGGACCTTATACTCACTTGTTGGTTTGTGAACCTTATCTTCCCAAAAAAAAGGAGCTGGTGGTGATGAGATTATTTGATAAATCTTATTGAGGAAAATTTTACATTGAGCTTAACTTTGAATATCATGCACTATTATTTAAATAATTTAGCCTCCTTTTTCAAGCCTCAGAGTTAATTTTTCACATCTTTACCTACCAACCTTTAGCCATAGAAACATCTGATCCTTGTTGAAAAACCATCATGATTTCTATAAATCAATTTTATCAAGTAGAGAAATATATTTATTGAAAACCTATGGATAGAGTGTATATATCTTTGATTGAGAAAAACATTTATTTAAAATTCCTTGAGTTTTGAGTATATTATTGGTGAGGTAGATTATTAAGTGGCTTGTTTATTTTTGAAAGGTTGAAACCTTTGTTTAAAAGAGAATGAAAGTAGTTAATTTAATTATATATGAGGCATGATTAGAATATCTTCTGAATTGAAACTATTTTGCATCTCTTTGGAAATTTCTCCTGTAACTTATTATTTTCATTTATGATTAACTGAAGTCCTTCCTTTTAAAATATAGACTCTGTTAGTTAGATGTTGAGATTTTCTTGATGGAAAGGAAATGGATAAGTATGGGGAGTTTTATACACCCTATTTGTGCATATACATTTTCACATAATTTATTGAAAATAAGAACAAGTTTTCAGAAATTACCTACTGTTTAGGGAAAAAATACTTTGATTTTGGTGATCTTGTTCATTTTTAAGAGATTTGGGGCCAAATACAAAAAATAGGAAAGATTGAGAAAAACTTACAAACTACACAGCGTGTACCTATATACACGTCATGTATATCCAGACTCAGACATGGATTGATGAGGACAATTACATGCCCAAGTAATCAGAATCTGGTACATGCTGTGTACACCATTCTAGACGCAGTTACTGGATGAGTAGAATTCTATACGCCCATGTGGCCGGCTGAAGGGGACACACTGTGTTCAACTTATACATTCCATGTATACCTTTCTAGAAGTGGTTGGTGGATGAGAAATGGGAATACACACCATGTGTGGCGGAGATACACTCCAGGTATATCTACCTACCAGGCAGTGCCATGTTCCAAGTCAAAGACGGCATGTTAGGCCACCTACCAGTGGAGAAAAAAAAGGTAAAAGCATGTTGACAAAAGTATATGCTGTGTAGTAATTTTTTTTTCTATAAAAGGAGGCCTTGGCCTCCGATTTAAGGGTGGGTGTAGAGATAAAGTGTGGAGAAAAGGTTGAAGGTCCACAGGAGAGAAGCTATGCCACCGTACTACCGCCATTCTACCATCTACCAATGAATCATTCCATCCTTGAAGTTCCAAGCATGATCTCATCAGGTATCAAGATCTTTGTGTTTATCATTTTCTATATGTGTAACTAAATACCCAGTGTGTTGGGGTTGTGGAAGATGATGAGTTGTAATTGAAGTTAGTTGTTATAAATGTGTTCGTTCCTTTTAACCTCTTATTATTCTTCTTAAACCACTTTTTATTATCACTGAAAATTCTGAACTAGACCAAGGGCATAATTTTTAGGGACTCAAAAGAAGAATAACGACGAATAATTTCATGACCATTGGAAATATTCTCCGACTCAAAATGGACTAAGACAAATAAAGAACTATGAAACACTAACTACTGGACCAAGGAGTTAGTTTATTCAGCTCTAAATACAAGTTTACTGGACCAAGGAAACTTTATTATGAATTGAAACCCAGAGTGTTGGGTTATTATGAACAACACAATCTCATAAGCAATTTGATTTACTAAAGAAATTCTCATTAATACATAACCCCAACACACATCTCTCTTTGTCTATATAAAAATCATTTTTTACATATTTAAATGTATTCCGTTAAGTAAATTATTAAAATAAACTTAAAACCAATCATTCGTTTTATCCAACCAATAAAAATCGACTTTAAATTAAGAAAAAAGTCATTAAAAAAAATACAAACTAAGTCAAACAAGATGAAAATAACTTCTTTTTCCCTTTGGATCAACCCCTTACGGGTGCTACACTTGTTAGGGTAAAAATAATTTGGGACATCAATAATATACCTTCGGTGAAACGACTTGCCAAATTTTAGCGCCGTTGTCAGGAAATCAAAGAAAAGTCAATTTCGTTATTGTTTTTATTTAAATTTGTATCTAATTTTAGTGAAAATAAAAATAAAAAATTCAATAAAATATCTTTTCTAATCTTATTTTTGTTTATCTTTCATTTTCCTCATTTACGCTTGGTTTGTTTTAAATCGTGCATGTCTTTAGGTGTATGGGCAGCTACCTCACACAATCCAAGAATGTTGAGTCGTCAGGGTTTTTCTCGATTGACCCATAGATTTAACAGACACTCTTGAGGTGACAACGAGCACTTATGGCCAACCATAACCAAAACAATCCACTAGCATAGAATGAGGTATGAAATCTAGCTGTTGTCCAAGGAGATGGACAACAGTTAGGTCTGGATGACAACTGGAACCTGCACGCTCCACTTGATCTAGGGTATGGCCCGTAACAGCTCCAACAATTCCAACCGGAGCAGATTCCATTTTCAACCAAGGTCAGGGGATGTATCTCTCCCTTCAAGAACAACAATACATGCCTGCTCCACTCCCTCAGCTGCCACTTCCACGCCATACTTTCATAGAGTGAGATCTAGCATCTATCCATGGAGATGACATGGGCATCGTCCATCCACCTGTACAGGCCCAACACTTCGAGATCAAGCCTGCTATCAGGAAGCTGATCTAGAACACCATTAAGTTCAGCGGTCTACCCAGTGAGAGTCCCAATGCCCATCTCTCCAATTTTCTGGAGGTCTGCGACATGTTTTTCTACCACGAAGTGTCCACAGATGCTGTTTGTCTTAACATCTTCCCCTTCTATCTAAGAGATTAGATGAAATATTGGATTAAAGGTTTTCCACAACAATATATCCTCACTTGGGAGGAGCTAGACCAAGCATTCTTTTCAAAATACTTCCCACCCTTGAAGACGGTGACGCTGTGGAATGAAATACACAAATTCCAGCAGGATAACGCTGAGTCACTATACCAATCATGGGAGTGATTCAAGGAGATGTTGTGCAAATTCCCACACCACAGACTTCCACTTTGGATGTAGGTCCAAAACTTTTATGGAGGGATGAAAACGAATACAAAGTCCATGGTGGACGCTGTTTCCAGAGGTACATTAATGTGGAAATCCACCAAAGAGCTTTTTGAGCTACTAGAAGACATGTCTACCAATAGATTGTAGTGGCATTTTGAGCAGGGCACCCAGAAACGAGGTATGAATAACATTGATGCAGCTACTATATTTGCTGCCCAGTTGGACGCTGTGTCCAAATAGATCGACACACTCAACCTGAAGGGCGCGTCCCAAGTACATGCGGCAAACCATCTGACGTGTAGCGAATGTGGTGATAACCACATCATGGGAGAATGACCAGGTTCTCCTGGAGGCCCATCAATGAGTTAGGTGAGTTATGTTTCACATAATCAAGGGCCCAACCCATACCAGCAGTACCAGAACCCGACATGGTGTGATTAACAGAATACAGGTTGAGGCCAACAATAGCAGAATCTTCCACCCTAGAGACTGCCCGACTACAACCAGCCTTCTTATCAGAACCAGTACCATAGGAAGAAACAAACCCAACATGGATCTTATCAATAGAAAAGGTATCAGAACCTTCGCCCACAACAGCCGCGACCACCACCACCTCCACCAGCTCAACAACCACCTTAGCAGGAGAACACCTCAAGGTTATAGGATCTCATGACCAAATTTATATATGGTACTGAGACCAGGTTCCAAAATCAGGAGGCTTTATTTTGAGTCCTGGAGAACCATATTGGCCAGTTGGCAAACTAACTCCCAAGGAGGCAACCTGATACACTACCGAGTAACACTGAGAAGAATCTGTGAGGGAGGCTCCTACTATTACGCTACGGAGTGAGAAGGAGCTCCAAAAGCACCAAACAAAATAGAAAAGTTCATCCACACCCCATGTTGATGAAGAAGGTAAAAATTCAGATCCATCCTCATCCAAAATCCCATAGAAGGAGGCTTCACAGAATAAAGGAAAGGAGGTTGTCAAAACCTTTGAGCCTACCTTACCCTTCCCAAAGAGATTGAAGCAGAGAAATATGGAACACCAGTTCAATGAATTCATGGATGTGTTTAAGAAGCTGCACATAAATATACCTTTTGCAGAAGCACTGGCACATATGCCCACTTATGCCAAATTCATAAAGGAAATACTCTCCAACAAAAGAAAGATAGAGTATCTGGGCACCATTTCCCTAACCAAGGAGTGTTCTTCAGTCATCCAACATTCAATTCCTCCCAAACTCCATGATCCAAGTAGCTTTACCATTCTCTGTACTATTGGACCATGTGAGTTTGGGAAAGCCCTCTATGACTTGGGGTCCAGTGTGAACCTCATGCCCCTCAGAGTTTTCAAAAATCTTGGGATCAATGATTTGAAGCCTACCCAAGTAGCCCTTCAACTTGATAACCGATCCATCAAATATCTAAATGGGATATTGGAGGACCTGTTTATCAATGTGGGTAGGATGATCCTCCCTGCATATTTCATCATCCACAACATGGAGGATGACTAAGAGGCACCTCTTATACTAGGAAGACCTTTCCTAGACACTGGGAAGGTGTTGACCAACATGCACCTGGGGGACATGATTTTTTGGGTAGGAGACAAAAGAGTCTCCAATAATATCCTCAAGGCTGTCAAGTAGGCATCATTATCAGAGAATGAGGACTGTTATGTAATAACCACCATGGATGATCATTTGAGAGAAAAAGAGGATAACCTGATATGTTCTTTTATTTCAGATAACTTTATCATTTTAGACATTCCATTTGAAGAAGATCTAAAAGACTTGAAATTCATAGAAGGCTAGGGAGACCACTACTGGAAATGTGAAGGTGTTCCTGATAGTTTGGAACGGGACAAGGTGCAACCACTTGTGCCTTAAATTTTAAAGGTGCCTGAACTAGAACTGAAGCCTCTCCCATATTCACTAAAGTATGGATATTTGGGATAACATCAAACATTTCCTGTTATACTTAATGCATAACTATCATAGGAGTAGGAAGATACACTTCTGAAAGTTTTGAAACAGCGGAATCATGCTATTGGGTGGAAAATTGCTGAGTTTAAGGGCATCATCCCTACCATTTTCACCCACAAAGTGCTACTTGAAGAAGTTTGCAAGAAATCTCAGCAAAGACCCAAGTATTCTATTAATGATATGATAAATAAATATTTATTTTAATTTATGAAATCATTTTATCTTGAATAAAATTATTCCTTAGTCTTGGGAAAAATATTTATCCCATTAATTAAATTCAAATAGAATTTACTCAAGACCAATAAAAAAAGTTAGTGTGTGACCCTATCAGATTATTTCTCATTGTACTTAGGTGTTATTACCTAAAGTCCAAGATTATTTTCTAGAAATGGGTCGAGGTACCGAATAGAAAAAACTTAAAGTCACAATGATGACATAAATATATGAACAATCACTATATAATATAATCCTTTAATATCAATATCTCATCTAGCAGGTTGCATGATGGTGTCATCAACCCACATGATTGATATGCCATTATTTGAAAACCTGAAAAATACTCATCGATACACCATGGACATGGAACTTAGGGAGACAGTTCTATTTCAATCCAAGGATGAGATTTCAAATTCCATAAATGGAAAAGACAAATCCTTCCTCAACCTATCCATTAATAACATGTCATTCGTGACACACCCAATGTACCCTAATTCTTACCAACATATGGTGTGATAATTTTCATCAATAAATAAAAGTACATGAGTCATTAAACATATTAATGATAATATTAAAGTCTGAGGACCATTACACAGGCTCACAGATAGGAATATCTAATGATACCAAAACATGTAGAATTCCTACTCATGGGTCTGTTCTCATAATCTCCCATCTTGAAGATTACCAAGAGTGAACTTCATGAGAGGAAGTTTCATCTGCTTATGATTGCTCACACCTGATAGTCTGTATACTATGTTTCCCATCATAGTATGTTATCCAACAATAGAACTATATTTAAGAATATTGTTGCATCATTTAAAGGTTCTCATCATAGTGGGGAACTTCCATGAACTTATCAATGCAACAAATACTCTAGGACATAATTACATCATATTCATGAAAATATTTAATAAGATGTTTAATATTTAAATACTTAAATATTCGTGTAATCAAAGTACAAATAGTTGATTCTAGGACACCAAATATAACATACTCCCACTTGGACTGGATCCAAATTCCTACAACTTTTAGTCCGCTAGACCTCACATGATGATCATGTTTCTGCTAAGTCAAGGCTTTAGTCAAGGGGTTTGGCACATTGTCTTCCATGGAAATGTTTCTCACTGCAACTTCACCTCTCTATGAAAAATCCATCAAGAGATGATACTTTCATAGTATGTTCTTCTTTCACTGATGTGACCTTTTATATTTTGCGAGAGTCATCGATGTATTATTATCATAATAGAGTGTGATGGTATCTTTACTGCTAGGAACCACATCCATCTCTTGGATGAAGATCCACATCCAAAATACTTCTTTAGCTACCCCAGAAGATATGATATACTTGGGATCTTCTATAGAATCTACGACCACACCTTGCTTTGATCTGTTCTAGCTCACAACACCTCCATTCAAAGTGAAGATGTTTCCCATTTGTGACTTAATGTCTTTTTGATCAGTATGAAAACTATAATCAGTATATACTATGATAACTAGGACATCATCTCTTCTATAAACAAGGAACATATCCTTAGTATGACTCAGATACATAAGGATAGTCTCAAATTCCCTACAATGGTGGTCACCTAGATCATATTGATATCTTCTAAACACACTCAATGGGTAGGTGATATCTATCCTAATACATAGAATAACATACATGACTGACCCAATCACTGATGTGTATGGAATCCTTGCCATTATCTTTATTTCCTTAAGCATATGAGGAAATATTTTCTTGGAAAGATAAATGCCATGTGACGCTGGAAACAATGCCCTCTTGGATTGTTCTATACTGAATATCTTCAGTATATTGTCAATGTATGCACTTTTAATTAGGCACAACAATCTCTTGGATCTATCACGATGGATCTTGATCCCAAGAATATATGATTCCTCACCCAAGTCTATCATGGAGAATCATTTATTCAACCATGCCTTAACAGACTATAAGACTGGTATTTTTTCCAATAAGTAATATGTCATCAGTATATATTATTAGAAAAATGACTGTGCTCCCATAAAATTCTTGTAGACACAAGGCTCACATTCGTTCTTTATAAAATGGAATTCCATTATGGATTCATTAAAATGAATATTCCATAACTTGAATGCTTGATTTAATTTATAAATGTATTTTTGAAACTTTCATATCTTATTGTCATCTTTTGGAGTCACAAACCCTTCAGGTTGTGTCATATGGACATCTTCCTAAAGGTTCCCATTAAGTAAGTCTATTTTGACATTCATTTTCCAATTCTCATAGTCATGGTAAGAAGCAATGACTAGTACAATTTTTTATGGATTTTAGTATTTCAACTGGTGAACATGTTTCATCGTAGTCAATGCCTTGAATCTATTTAAACCCTTTTGTAAACAGTTTTACCTTATTGGTACTGACTTTTCCTTCTATGTCCAATTTATTCTTAAATACCCATTTTCAACCTAGAGTATTTACATCTACTAGAGGATCTAACAAAATCCAGACTTGGTTTTGGTACATGGAATCAATTTCAAAATTCATGGATTATTTCCACATAGAACATCTATGCCACTTACTACTTCATTATAGGTTAGAGAACCACTATTATCAACTTATAATGACTCACCATCCTTGTTAAATAGAAAACCATACCATTTCAATTCTCTAACCTCTCTTTTACTCTTATGTAGTACTTGTGTCTCTCGAATAGATATTTCTTCCATGGGGATTTGTGGAATATGCTTCTGTACCAAATCTTATGTACCTTGAGCCTCTAATTCATAGAAGTATATATTTCTTCCACTATCTCATTTAGAAATGTTCCCCCTCTCAAGGAATATGGAATGTATTTACACTCTAACCTTTTTCTCTGAGGGGTCGTATAGGTAATATACCCTTGTTTCCTTGGGTTATTCTATAAAGGTATGCTTTGTGCCACAGGGTGTGAGATTGTTACCTAAAGAGGCCATAACAAATGCTTCACTTCCCCACACATGTAAATTTGATAACATTACTTTTCTTCCACTCCAAATATCATATGGAATACAATTTATCGATTTAGTTGGTACTTGGTTTAGTATGTGTTCCATTGTTTGTAACACATATCCCCAAAAGGAGAATGAAATACTTTCATGGCTCATCATTGATCTCACCATGTCCAAAAAGGTGTGGTTACTTCTTTCGGTTACACCATTCAACTGGGGTGTGTAAGGAGGAGTGAGTTGGGATAGGATTCCAAACTCTTGTAAGTAATCAATGAAGTCTTGATTAAGATATTATCTACCTTGTTCTGAGAAGAGTTTCTTAATATTCTAACTATTCTAGTTCTAAAATTCATTCTTGTATTCTTTAAACTTATCAAAATAATACGACATATACCTCATTAAGTAGATATATCCATATCTACTAAAATCATCAGTAAAAGTTATGAAGTATGAGTACCCACCCATTGCTTCAACTGGAAATGACCCACACATATTAGTATGAAATAATTAAAGAATCTCTTTGGACCTTCCATCTTTCCCACTAAATGCGGCTTTAGTCATTTTTCCTTGTTAACATGCATGACATACACCAAGTGATTTTAGTTCAAAAGAATCTATATATCCATCTTAATGTAATTTTATTAAGTGTTTCTCATTTACATGACCTAACTGGTGATGCCAAAGTTTGGTGTGGTATGAGTCATGTGATGTAGCTTTGTTATCGATTTCAGTTACTTGGTTTGTGTACTACAGCATGTAAAGTCTGTTATATAAATGCGCCTTACCAAAACAAATTCTATCTTTATAAAAGAAGCAACATTAATTTTTGAACTTGAAAATAAATCCATCTATATCTAGAATGGGTATATAAATAATGTTTTTGGTTACATAAGGCACATAATTACAACCTTTTAACACCATGATCATCCTAGTCGACAACGTGAGGTGGTAGTCCCCAAAAGCTACAACTGTAAGTCTAGCTCCATTGGCTACTTGTAGATATACCTCCACTTAGTCAATTTTCTTAAATCTACTTGCTTCATATACTTGGGTACATATGTGAGAACCATAGGTTGTATCAAATACCCAATTTGTAAAAATAGATAAATTGTACTCGATAACAAATTCACCCGAAGCTTCCCTTTGTTTCTTTTGTACGGTGTAATTTTTCTTCCAGTGGCCCTTCTTACCACATGTAATACAAACAACTTAATATTCTCTTCGCTCCCCCTTGATATTCCTTTTCTTGGAAGGGTGTGAATAATCTTTGGGATTGAATTTCTTTTCCTTCCCTTTCCTCTTATTCACCATAAAGACATAAGGCCTTTCACAATTCATGTCTTTTTCCACTTAGAGAAGGAGGATAAGAAGATCTGGTACAGACTTCTCAATGTTGTTCATATTGAAATTAACAAAAAAACTGGAGATGCTCTAAGGTAGTTATGTGAGATTCATATTGGTACCCAGTTCTTCAGGGAGTTTAAACCCTAGAACCTCCAAGAACTCAATGTACTTAATGATCTTGACTACATGAAGCCTAATTGGGGTAGCCTCTTTAAGATTACTCTAAAAGAGTGCCACAGAGATCTCAAACTGTTCTTGTCTTACTCTCTCCTGGTAAAGACCATAGAGGTGCTCAATAATTCTATAGGTATCCATGTTTTCGTGAGACTACACGAGTTCACTAGAAATTGATGATTACATCAAAAATTGAACGCCAACTGCATCTTTAATATGTTTATCATAGACCAGGAACTCTTTATCACTCAACTCTTGGGCATAAAGATTGGGTAATGAGGACTCCATCACGTAAAATTTCTGTTCATGGCGTAGAATGACCTGATGGTGTCTAAACCATCCCTAGAAGTTACTGTTGGTGAGGATGTTGTCTTTATCTAGTACTTATCATAAGGATAGTGTGGTTGGATTTTTTTTTTCATTTTTATTTTACAATTAAAAGAGATTATAATTAGTAATTTCTTGATTACATTTTATGATAAATAATAAATTAATTTTATCATGTCCCAATGGCCCTCACAATTGAACTTATAATTTCTAGTTTCTTGGAAATTCTAGTGTCATGGATCCATATTCCCCTTTTCATAACCCAAAAAAGGATTGGTCAAGCTATTTTAAGGTATTTAGGTAGGAATGTCTTTTCCAACTGTGATCTTGAAACTCCTTGATCCATTGAGTGGACTCCCCAATCTTGAAATCTTGACTTGGATTTACTCAACACTTGCTTTTAAATCTACACCAAGTTTAACAAGGGATACTCCTCTTTATGTAAAATGGTTAATTTAAACCAAAACTTTAATAATATCTTCCTGTATAAAAGTAAGTGTCTCAGAAAGGGTTGGTCAAACAAATAGTTTAATTGAGTCTTTCCCTTAATCAAGTAATGGAAGGATTAGTTTGACTTAAAATTTTATTGAGGAATTTTTATCTCTTATGCATAAATTTCTTATTATCTTTATCATATTCTTGTTAATATTAAGTGGAATTTACTTAAGTGATTAACCATGTCTTGATAATAATTTTTTCATAAGTCAAGTTTATTTTAGTTCCATTTTTCATGCTTGTTAATTCATTAATTATGTAGTTGCGATAATACATCCAAAATAAAAAAATGAAACTGATAGAAATAAAATAAAGTAAAGGGAATGATAATGAGCTTTTATAATGGTCATTTTATCTAGAGGTTGATAAACTAACCACTTACCCAGGGGAGAAACACCTTTAACCTTTTTAAGGTTCGTGATTATAGATTTCCACCTGTCCACCTTTGTATCTCCTTAGATCGGTTTCACCTTAGGTCCTTACTTGAACCGCCTCCACAAGCTTGGAAGCTCTATCCATTACTTATGATTTTGAACGCACACATAGGTGAGGGGTAAAAAAGAGGTTTATATAAAATTAAACCATGAGCACACATACCCTACATATTAAATAGGAGAGATAGAACACAATCCAACAACTTAATTTAATTAAAATTAAAAGGAAACCAATCACATACAAAGGTCTGGACTAGTTCATGATAATCCACATACATGCAATGAATTATTCATTTAATAAAACAATCATTAAATTATTTAATCAGTCTTAAAGATAAATCATGCTCGAATTGATTAATTAATATCTTTAATTAAAAAATCCTTTTATCTTAATCCTTTTTTGAATTTCCTTGAGATTATCATCCATTACCTTGGAGGTAACATGGTGAATACCTGTCCAAATCTACCCAATATACACTATATTTGTTTAATGTTTTACTCTTGTGACATATTTAATACATGATTTAATTCCTACTATCACAACATGTACTTCACACATGATTACATGAATCATATGTTTTTTGGCCACGTGTTTTGCTTCAACTCACAGAGTAACAACTTGCAATATGATTTATACATGATATGTAGATCAAACCTTATGTAGATAATAAAGTTTTAATTATTCATAATTTGGTAAAGTACACAGTGTGTAGTGCTGACTACACAATGTGTACTACCTTCACTATCTATCCGATGTACATGCCTAGGGACTTAGCATGTGTGGCATACTTTTTCAGAAATATAAAAGTACATAGTGTGTCTAGTGAGCCACATGCCATGTTGTTGCCAGGTTACATGGTCACCAGCCTGCTAAGATATGCATGAGATACACAGTTTCACCCTGACTTAAAAGGGACTACATACCATGTCTGGTGGTCCACATTATGTGTAATCTGGTAACCGTGTGCCTATATTTTCTGGTCAACAAGCGGTGTAATAATTAACTACACCACATATAATAAATGCACACGACTTGAGTAATTTCCAAACTAATCCTGATGCACTGAATGCAACTACATGGTGTGTAATCTAGATTACAAGGCATTTATAACAAATTACATGTCATGTAACTCTGAATACATGGCGTGTACTATTGTGTTATTTGAATAGAATTTTTGGCACCTCATGATGAGATCCCTGATTTAATTTTAATCAAAAAATTATTCATTTCTGATAGATCTGTGAGAAAAGATAGAGGAAGAATAGATCTAAAAATTCAGATTATAAGAATGATTAAACTTAAATTGATGAAATAAATTATTAAAGAATAAATCATCAAAGAATTATTTAAATAATTATAAACTATTATGTGACTACTCTGATACCAATTGAAGGATCTGAGCATAGCAGAAGCACAACATTGGGTGGGGCCAAACATTGCTTTTTCCATAATCAATGACCAATATGGGATCAATATGATGATGAATTCTAGTATCCACAGATTTAAGTCAAAGATTTAGACAAAGAAAGAAAAACACCAGAACCTTGGTAGAGGATCTTGAACATAATGTTTATAATTAATTTGATTAATTTTTAAGGAAATTAAATACCTAGGTCTTTGGTAATTTCTTTGATGATAATCATGATCGTCTAGAACGACCCTTCTAGATTGACTTCATTGCGCTCACTGTAACACCCAAATGTTTTTATGAAATACGTTCTTTAAATAATTTTTATTCTTTAGTAGCTTGCGTTGCACGCAATTGTGAGTTTAAACGAACAAAAATATTCCCTTAGTATAAAATTACCATTATAACCTAGTTGTTTGGTTAGCAGGAATAATTATAACTAACTTATGAAAATGCATTGATAATTCCTTGACTATCAATTATTTATGAAAAATATAAATCAATTAGATATTTGTATTTTTGAGTGAATTAATTTTGGTAATGAAATTAATGTTATATATATGTGTTATATACTTAATAAAATATTTTTTTTATATTCATCCAATGAACATTTTATTCATAGGGTATGAATAAAACCCTATTTGATGTATAAAAACATATTTTTTTAAAGGTTAATTTTACACATTTAAATGAAGAACCCATTTTAAATTAAGATTTTAAAACATTAATAATTTTTATATGACAACATAAACATGTTATTTTGAAGAGGGATATAAAAATTTACTTTGGATGAATTTCTGATAACTTTTATTTTTTGATGAATAGTAAAAATAAGCTAAATTTTAATTGAAAATAAAATTTTTCATTGAAATAATTTATTTGGTAAAATTATATTATTGAATGGTTGAAAAGTATAAATAGAATATATTTTTACTATTTAATATAATTTAGGTCATTGGAATTAATTTTATGTTAAATTCAAATGTAGAAACATTTCAATCTTTTGCAATATTTTAACTTTTAAATCTTGTTTTCTCATTTCAAAAAAATGATTAATTTTTAATTAATTACTGCAACTTATATGTTTTGAATTTTTGAAAAATAGGTTCCATATTCAGAATTATTACGTCCAAATTATGTTAATAGGAAACTTTTTGGGCATTATGAATAGTAACTTTGGTAATTATTTTTATTACCATGGTTAAAGGTAAATTGGGTAATTAAAGGTGAAAATAATATTATAAAATTACTTTAACACCAGTAAAAATCCTATTGGATGACTAAATTAGACCCTTATCATCTATTTTTATAAATAGAATAACTTAATGGACAGTTACCTATGAATATGACATTAATATAATAAAAACTAATGAATGTGACAAAATGTCACAATCTCATTTAATATAAGTATATTAATTTTAATATATGGATAACTAGGAGATATTATCAACTATAACAGTCACTAGAAAAATAAAAGAAATGAATGCATTATATAAATTTATTTATAATTTTTATATATGAAATAATTACCATTAATGATGACACAATAGTGATGTAGAAATTATTTTATTAATAGAAATATCAAAAAATGGTTTAAAAAATATAAAAAGAAATATCATATGAACTAATTAATGTGATCCATGAATTTTCTAGGTGACTATGACATGTTAGTATTATATTAAATATTTTTTTTGAGTTTATCTTCTGTGTGAATTTTATTTAAATTCAAATAAATGAATAGTGTGAAAATTAACACTATTGATATTTTATGAAAATAACATTTTATTAAATTATTTAAAAATAATTTTATTTTAAAATTACAAAGTGATAATTATAATTTCTAAAATTTCATAAAATATCCATTTATGGTCAATTAACACAATATAATTAAATACTTATTACCATTAAATATTTATATTGTTATTACCACAATTAATATTAAATATAATAACTTAGTATCAACTAAAAAGATATGGTTTAAATTGACAAAATAACTTGTAAAAAATTTATTGGTTTATGAGATTACAAACCAATCACATATCAACTTCTAAATTGGTACATTTTTGAGGTTTTTTGTCTTGGGTTTGATTTTATTACAAATTATTACTTATGGAGTTTCCAAAAGTGCACCTCACCTCAATTATAAAAGGGCACCTCCTCCCTCACATATTCACTTCATTTTGAGCCTTCAAGCTCAGACATACCCTAAAATTGTTCCTTATCAACTTACCAATTTTCATTCTAGAGGTTCCAGTTATCTTCAAAGACAAACTCTAGTGTTCTAAGAAGAGATTTAGAGGAAGCACATTGAGGAAGAGGTAATATCTTCTACCCATTCTTTGAAACTTCTTTCTTATTATAATTACTATTAATTAGTTGTTTCATTATAAAGTAGTAACATCAGTATCAATAATATACTAATATGTTATTATAAATATTAAAGAAAAATATTTCACCTTCTATACATCCTATGAAAAATGAAATCACCGCATGTGCGTTAGTACGACTTACCGTCTCCACGCCATTGTGTAATATGTTTTTCACCACCACATTACTTGGATGAGTATAATGATGTAAATAATAAATATATATGATTATTATAACATTTTAATAATTTTGAAATATTATAAACTATCCACTTTAATTCCATTCAGCAATTTTGGGAATGATATCATTAGACATGCGTACGTGCGACTTACCGTCTCCACAATGTGGTGCGATTCATTCTATATGATCTTATTTAAACCATGATTATATAAATGAATTGAATGAATAAATATGATATATATTATACTAATATAATTATTTAAATTATATAACTATAACCTAAAAATAGTAATAAGAACTTATTCGACAAAACAAGCATAATAACATAAAGCAGTAAATACCCAAATAACGAGTAACAATGAAATTTTACTTAAAAACAGATGAAAATATGATCATAAATGTTATCATAAAAATGATTATTATTCTTTAATAAATAATTAACATTATTTAAATCATTATTTAGGATTTTTTGATACATATAAATCATATCATACCTAAGGTAAGGGATAACTTTTTTTAAATATCATTTTTATCCAAGATTGTTTATTCGTAAGTATTTATTGGGGTATATTTATCATAAACGTATATGTTTCTTAAATATGTATTTAAAAATATGTTTTATATCCTTTTATAATTTTTTAATTCCAATTTTACCCATTGGTTACTTTTTACTAAATGGAATGAATGGAATCTTTTGTCGTTTTTGGTATGAAGTACTTTTTGACTTTTTTCAGAAATAGTATGAGAAGAATGTTTTTTAACTTGAAAGGAATGAACAGATTTTTACAATTTCATAATGCCTTATTTAATTTAATATTCCCCTGAAATATTATAAGGTTATTTTCACATAAAATGATTTCTTCTAAAATTGTCTGGCATTTTGAGGAAGGAAAATATTTTTGAAGAAGAAAAGATATTTTCTTCAAGAATTAATTTCAAGTGTCTTTTTGAAATTATTTTCCATATAAGATGACACTCTTTAAATATGGTAATATTTATATCCCTTTTATTACTATTATTTTATTGTGTTTATGATGGAATGTGATTTAGGAAATCCATTTGTTTTATATCAATTATGAGGGAATGATGTTTAAGAAACCCATTTTATTTCATGGGTTATGATATAGTGAATGTTTTTATGTTTTTGTGGAACAAGTAAGAATGGTTTCAATATTAGATGGGTGGGACCTATATCTACCTCTAATGCATTGGGTTAAAATTTATATCTCCTGATATAGACATGACTGGAATGACATGTAAATCCGGTTTAGTAATACAAGGCTAGAACGAGGAGTGGACTCCTTTCAGTAATAGACTTTGTCCACTATGATGGTCTTGGAAATGAGCCTTGAATAATATGAAATGATTTTCTATGATTACATTTGTATGCCACGAAATTTCATGTCTTATTTTATAACTATTGTTATTACATTTCACTTTTATGATTTATCCCATGACATGATATTATGATCTTTTATATACACGATAAGATTTTCAAATGTTATGTTCTTATGATTATGATATGATTTATATTTCCCCTGATTACCATTAATGAGAATTTTATCTCACCCTTTCATATGTTTCTTTTCCCCAGGTCATGAATAGAACACCCTCAAATGATAAAGGGTTAAATTTCTAAATGATACAACTCATGTCAACAAGGTGAATCTTCCTTTTTAGGAGCCTACTTGATTAGAACTGCACAGTTAAGAATACTTGGCCTAAAGTTGTGATTAGGATGGGTGACCTTTTGGGAAGTTTCTCTAGGTTTGTGTGAGTGAGGAAATGATTATGATTATTGATCTTCTGAGAAGTTTCCCAGGGTTTGTGTGAGTGAGGAAAAAGCACACTGGAAAGGACATGTTGGCCTGTGAGGACAGTCATTAGTGAGATGACCCATTCAGTCATGTGGGTAGGCCCTAGGGTGGGCCCCACATGTCTTCAGGGGAAACTGGTGGTACCTGGTTGGCCAGGACCCGATGACTATGTTAAGGAAGGGTGTTTGTGTTGTCACTGGGGTCCAGTTGTCACATTTGGTATCAGAGGTGGTACCCAGCCTTAAGTGCAGCGAACTGCCTGGGTTGAGATGTAGGGCCCCCAACGAGGACGTTGTACTCTAAAGTGTGTGTGTGTGTGTGTGGGGGGGGGGGTGATTATAACACCCATAAATGATAAAGGGTTAAATGGATAAATGATATGATTCATGTCTACAAGGTGCACCTTCCTTTTCAGGAGCCTAACTGATTATAACTCCACAGTTAAACGTACTTGGCCTGGAGTAGTGATCAGGATGGGTGAATTTTTGGGAAGTTTCTCAGCATGTGTGTGAGTGAGGAAAAATCACACTAGAAAGGACATGTGTTGGCCTGTGGGGACATTCATTAGTAAGATGACCGGTTTGGTCATGTGGGTAAGCCCTAGGGTGGTCCCCACATGTCTTCGGGGCAACTGGTGGTACTTGGTAGGCCAGGACCCAACAACCATGTTAAGGCAAGGTGTCTGTGTTGTCACTAGGGCCCGATTGTCACAATGAATAAGGGTATTAAGTAAGATATGTCAAAAAGGAGTATTGTTTTGAAGAAATAAGCAAGAGACAATGTTGATGTTTTATGAACCAGTTGTTTATGTTTCCCAATTTCTAAAGACACTAAACCAATAAGGTCCTAGAATGGTTTTTGTTATGTTGTGTAATAAATATCCTTAAATGTTAAAGTAATATCTATATGTAAATTAAGGGTTTTTGTAGTTGGTATTTGAGCAAAGGTATTGCTAAACTTTTGAAACTAGGTTGAGAGAACCTTAGTAAGAACCCTAAGGATATGTCTAAGTATAGGTTGCAATCCTATCCTATTATTTTAGAGATATTCCTGAATATCCTACTATAAAAGCTATAGTTTCCTAAATTTAAATTTTATTCTTGAATTATGTGGTTTTCTCATTATGATTAGTGTTTCTCACACCATGATTTTTGGTTTTAGTCAATGGATAGAACCTAAAGGAATCGTGTTAATGCTGAATGCGATGGGCAATGTAATGATTGTCCCCCTGAGCAACTAAATGTTAGGGGAGCTGGAATAAAAAATATTATAGCCATGCTCACATAAATTTCTTAAGCTATGAATCATGCAGGTCTTCTGAATGAGTAAAGGAGAGAGAAACATTCTATTTAATCCTTCATGCGGCAACGACCACCTTCATTTAGTGGGTCTTATGATCCATTAGTTTCTAAACAATGGATTAGTCCCACTGAAAATATATTTTCAGTTTGATAATGTTTTAAAAATGATTAATTTATCTTATCAGTATATCATTTGGAAGTTGATGCTAATTAATGGTTGGATCTTATCAAGAATATGAGACAAAGAGATGAAATTGAGTCCATGGAATGGGAGGAGTTCCATAACTTATTTTTCAATAATTACTTTCCTCGTATTCTTCGAATAGAGACGGAGAAGGAGTTCCTTGAAATTAAAAAAAGGATGATGAATCCATTGGTACCTATGAAGCAAATTTTACAAGACTTTCAAGGTAAGATTTTTTAATTATTATCCAACCTGAGAGTAAAATTGATTGATTCTTTAGTGGCTTAAAAACAAGTCTCTGAAGGGAATTAGATATAAGTGACTTCAATAGCTATGATTAAATTGTTTATTGTGATCTCAATGTTGATATGGATATTGGAGTAACCCATCAGTCACATGGGTTTGAAAAGAATAAAAAATTGCAATTAAAAGGAAAATCTAAAGACCACACTTAAAAGAAGATAAGTTTTCCCTTATGCTCAAAGTGTGGAAAAAAACATAGAGGGAATTTTTTTAAGGGGACTAATAAATGTTTTAAGTCTATAAAATAAGGGCATTGGGTAGCTGAATTATGACGTGATGGGAAAAATATGTCTAATGATGTGAGCAAAGAAAAGGCTACACAAAATGCACCTCTTACACTTCAATGCTACAATTGCAAAGAAATGAGGCGATATTCCCATCAATTCCCTAATCCAAGGGTTATTGATAATGATTGAATTCTATAAACTATTAAGACCCAAGACAAAGGAAAGTCACATGGAATCACTATCAGTGATGTGGATTACGATAATGAAGTGGTGAAAGGTACACTTACCATCCACTCTAAAGTATAAAATGTTTTATTTTATTCTAGATCCACCCACTCTTTTATTTATAAGGATTTTTCTAAGGGTATTTCTATATTACCTCAATAATTAGATTTTGAGTTAGCTGTGAAAAATCTTAATGGAACAAGAGTCACATCAAAAGTTTATAATTATTCTCCAGTTGAAGTTTGTGGGAAATTGCTTCTTGAAAATCTTGTGATACTTCCTATAGTGAAATTTGATGTGATTCTTAGCATGGATTGGATTTCTCTATATTGACCTCATATAAATTTCCAAAGAAGGGAAGTCACATTTGATATTCCTAATCAATCAATGATCATCTATCAATGCAAATATTAATATAACCTTCCAGTAGAAATTTATTCCATATTATGGGTCTTGGTTCCTATAGATGAATGTTATTTATCTCAAATGGTTGGAGAGAAACTCACAATTAAGAATACACCCATTTTACAGGAGTTTGATGATGTATTTTTAGAGGAATTTCTAATTCGTCCACCAAATCATAAAGTTGAGTTTCCAATAGAACTCATATCAGGTGTTATTCTTATTTTAAACGCACCTTATAGAATGGCCCCAATTGAGTTGTAGGAATTGAATAAGAAAATCCAAGAGAATCTTGATAAAGGATTCATACACCCTAATGCATCACCTTGGGGTGAACCTATTCTGTTTGTTAAGAATAAAGATGGATCAATGAGACTCTGCATTGATTATTGAGAACTTAACAAGATCACTATCATGAAAAAATAAGATCTTACCTACATTGAGGGATTATTTGAAAAACTACATGGAGCTCAATACATTTAAAAGATTAATCTTTGTTCAGGATATCATAAATTAAGGGTCAAAAAGAAGGATATAACAAATATGTCATTCTGTATAAGGTATGTAAACTATGAATTTATAATGACGCCTTTTGGTCTTACTAATTCCCCCACTATCTTCATGGATCTAATGAATAGATTCTTTAGAGACTATCTTGATTAGTTTATGGTAGTGTTTATATACAATATTCTTGTCTATTTAAAGAGCAATTAAGAACATGAAGATCACTTGAGAATTATACTGAAGACCCTGAGGAAGGAGAAGATTTATGCCAAATTTACTAAGTGTGAATTTTGGCTTCATAAAGTTTCATTTTTGGGTCACATAATATCAAGAGAGGGGATATCTGTGGATCAAAAAAAAAACAGAGGTTATTGAAAGATGGTCGAGATCCACAATGGTAACTGAGATCTGAAGTTTTCTTGGTTTGGATGGATATTATCGATGTTTTGTGAAATATTTTTCAAAATTGTCAAATCCACTCACCAAGTTTACTTGAAAATGAGTTACATTTGTTTATATGGAGGAATGTGAAGATAATTTCAGATATCTAAAAATAAGGTTAGCTAGCGCACTTGTGCTCACACTGCCTTGTAGTGGATAAAGGTTTGTGATCTATAGTGATGCATCCAAGAAGGGGCTAGGATGTGTTCTTTTGAAAAATGATATGGTTATAGAATATGCCTCACGAAAGTTGAAAATCCATGATCAAAATTACCCAACTCATGATTTGGAGTTAGATGTGGTAATATTTGCATTAAAGATATGGAGGCATTATATTTATGGTTAAAAATGTGATATTTTTACTGATCATAAAAGTTTAAAGTATATTTTCACACAAAACGAGTGAAATATGTGCCAAAGAAGATGTTTGGAGTTGATTAAAGATTATGACTGCTCAATACACTATAAACCAGTGAAAGCAAACAAGGTGGAAGATTCTTTGAGTTGAAAAAACCATTCTAGATTATCCCCGATGAGGATCAAGAAAGATCCAATATTTATGGATTTGAAAAGGATAGATCTGGAAATTTTAATGGAAGGGGTGAAATATTATCTTTTTCAAATGAATGTTCAACCATTAATACAAGTGAAGATTAAGGAGGCGTAGAAGAAATATGCAGATCTACAAAAGAATGTGAGAAATGTTCCTGAATTCAACATTGATTGTGATGGAATAATAAGGTTTAAGAACCAAATTTGTATTCTTCCCATACAAGAATTAAAGAAGGATATGTTGGATGAGGTTACTTGTTTTTCATTATTTATTAACCTTGGAAGCACAAATATGTATAGGGACCTGAAAGAGAACTTCTGGTGGGATGACATGGAAAGAGATTTTTCCAAATATGTCTCTCGGTGATTGGTTTGTCAACAAGTTAAGGCTAAGAGACATAAGTCTAAGGGGATGTTATAACCATTACCCATACCTGAATGGAAATGGGAAAACATCACTATGGAATTTCTTGTCAGACTTCCCAAAAGATATAAAGGCCATAATTCTATATGGGTTACAGTTGATAACCTTACGAAGTCGACACACTTCATTGCTATTAGAGAGGATTTATCTCTTGATCAGCTTGCTAGGATATATGTAAAAGAAGTGACAAGATTTTAGGGAGTAACACTTTCCATTATATCTGATTGGGATTTGAGTTTTACTAAGAATTTCTGGTGAAGTATTTAGCATGATTTGAATACAAAGTTAAGTTTCAACACTACTTATCATCCTTAGACAGACGTTCAGTTTGAGAGGACAATTCAAACTCTGGAAGACATGTTGAGAGTCTACGCTATAGATTTCAATGGTGGTTGGGATCAAAACCTACCATTGGTGGAATTTTCTTTCAATAATAGCTTTAACTTTAGTATTCATATGGATCCTTATGAAGGCCTCTATGGAAAGAAGTGAATAAATCCAACTTACTTAGATGAAGTTGGGGAAAGAAAGCTCTTGGGACCTGATCATGTTGATGAAATGGTAGAAAAGTATAGATCTATTCAACAACACATAAGAGGAGATCAGAGTTGAAAAAAAAGTTATGCTGACAACCAAAGAAAAGACCTATATTTTGAAGTGGGTGATAAGGTGTTCTTATGAATATATCCCTTTAAGAGAGTAATTATATTTAGAAAGAAGGGCAAGCTGAGCCCTAGGTATATTAGTCCTTTTGAAATTATGGATCGTGTTGGGAAGGTAGCTTACTGATTGGAACTTCCACCCAATATATTTCAAGTTCATGATGTGTTCCATGTATATCTATTGAGAAAGTACATACCTGATCCTTCAAATGCACTAAGATCATAAGTCATACCACTAGAGTAATATATTTCTTATGAAGAACAATTTATAGAGATTCTAGATCATAGTAAAAAGTTTTACGAAATAAGACCACTCACATGGTCAAAGATTTATGGAGGAACCACAAATTTGAAGAATCTACATGGGAACTTGAGGATATGATGAGGGAGAGTTATATTCATTTGTTTGTTTCCAAGTGACGAATTTCAAGGTGAAAATTCAGTTTAAGGGGGGGTAGAATGTGACACTCAGATGTAATTTATGAAATAATTTCTTTAAATAATTTTTATTCTTCAATAACTTGCGTTGCATGAAATCATGAGTTTAATGAAACCAAGAGATGCCCTTAGAATAAAATTACCATTATATCATAGCCATTATTTTAGTAATAATAATTATAACTAACTTATTAAAATGCATTGAGAATTATTTGGCAATCAATTATTTATGAAAAATATAAATCAATTAGATATTTTTATTTTTGAGTGAATTACTTTTGGTAATAAAATTAATTTGATATATAATTTTTATATACTTAATGAAATATTTTTGATATTCATCCAATGGACAGTTTGGTCATAGGGTATGAATAAAACCCTATTTGATGTATAAAAACCTATTTTTTTAAAAAAGGTTAATTTCACTCCTTTGAATAAAAAAACCCCTTTTAAATAAAAAATTTGACACATTAATAATTTTTATATGACAAAATAAACATTTTATTTTAAATAGGGTTATAAAAATTTACTTTGGATGAATTTATGATATTTTTCTGATAACTTTCATTGTTGATAAATAGTAGAAATATGCTAAATTTTATTTAAAAATAATTTTTTCATAGAAATAATTTATATGGTTAAATTATATTATTGAATGGATTAAAAGTATAAATGTAATATATTTTTACCATTAAATAGAGTTTAGGTCATTGGAATTGATTAAACATTAAATTCAGACGTAAAAACAATTCAATCTTTTTTAATATTTTAATTTTTAAAACCCATTTTCTCATTTCAATAATGGGGTTAATTTCAAATTAAACATTGAAAATTATGTGTTTTGAATTTTGAAAAATGGATTCCATTTTTGGAATTATAAGGTCCAAATTATTTTAATAGTCTACTTTTATTTTTGGGCATTATGAACATTAACTTTTGTAATTGTTTTTATTACCATAGTTAAAGGTAAATTAGGTAATTAAAGGTAAAAATAATATTATAAAATTACCTTAACACCTGTAAAAATCCTATTGGATGAATAAATTAGACCCTTATCATATATATTTTTTGAAATGGAATAACTTAATGACCACTTAACAATGAATATGACATGAATATAATAAAAACTAATGAATGTGACAAAATGTCACAATCTCATTTTATATAAGTATGTTAATTTTAAAATATGGATAGATAGAAGATAATATCGACTATAGATAGTATCTGGAAATATAAAATAATAAAATACATCATAGAAATTTATTTATAATTTTTATAGATTAAATAATTACCATTAATGATGACATAATAGTGATGTATAAATTATTTTTTTAGTAGAAATATCTAAAAAATGGTTTTAAAAATATTAAAATAAATATAATATGAACTAATTAATGTGCTCCATGAATTTTCTATGTTACTATGACATATTAGGAGTGTATTAAATATTTTTTTTGTGTTTATCTTCTGTGTGAATTTTATTTAAAGTTAAATAAATGAATAGTATCAAAATTGACACTATTGAAATTTTATGAAAATAAAATTTTATTAAATTATTTAAAAATACTAAAAATATTAAAAAATTACAAATTGATAATTATAAGATATAAAATGTCATAAAATATCCATTTATTATCAATTAACACCATATAAGTAAATATTTATAACAATTAAATATTTAGAATGTTATTACCATAATTAAAATTAAGTAGAATAACAGAGTATCATTTAAAATTATATGGTTTAAATTGAAAAAATAACTTATCCAAAATTTATTTTTTGATGAGATTACAACCCTATGTCATCTAATCTTCAAAATTTGGATATTTTGGAGGTTTTTTGTGTTACACCCCAAGATTTCATAGTAAGTTATTTTCTTTAAAGTAATTCAATAGCTTGCACTACATGCAACACCGAGTTCGAGTGCACCAAAACTTACCAAACAAGCCATTCAAAAATTGGTTATAAATAGTATTAATTGAATTTTAAAATTTATATACTCTATATAATTTTAGAATCAAAATTATGTGTTTATTAGACATAATATAAGAACAAATTCATTTTTTTTTTCAGATAAAAGAAATATTTTTCAAAAAATGCAATTTTATCACCTTTTAATTGAAAACCCTTTTGAAAACCAATATTTGAAACTTTTATATATTTAATTTAATTTAATTAAATTATTATTTAGAATCGGGACATAAAAATTTATTTTGGAATTTATTTTGGGTACTTTTCTGATAACTTTAATATTTTGATGAATACTGTAAAATACTAAATTTTAATTGAAAAAAAATTCTTTAATAAAAATAATTTATAGAGTTAAATTTTGAATTTGAATGGTCTGGAAGTATAATTAGATTATATTTTTATCATTTAATACAATTTAGGTCATTATAAGTAATTTCACATTTAAATTTGACATAAACACATGTCAATATTTTGATAGTTTTTAGGTTTTAAAAAGCTTCTTTTTGGTTTTGTAAATGAGAATTAATTTTAAATAAATTAATGAAACTTATATGTTTTTATTTTTTTAAAATATAATTCATTTTTGAATTCATAATATAAAAATTATCTTATGGTGAATTTTTGGTATTTTTCTGAAAACATTCAATATTTGATGAAATGTGAAAAACAGTATGTTATTGTTTAAAACTGACTTTTTATTTAAATATATTTTAAGTAAGAATAGATAAATAATACCTGTATATGTTCAATGTAATTCATTGGAGTCATTTTATATAAAGTTTTGATATATAAAATTTTATTGAACTTTTTACCGTCTTTTACCAACCTTCTAGAAGCATTTGAAAATTTGTATAAAACATAATTTTACTACTTCTATGAGTTGAATTGAAAAAATCCAAGAGTTAAGGTTAACATAAATAAGTAAAATTTGGTTTAATAAGATGAAAATAATTTTTGGTGAATAGTAACTTTTTACTTTTATTTACCACAATTAAAAGTAAATAGGGTAATTAAGGGTAAAAATGATATTATAATTACCCTAACACATATCCTAATTTTATTGGATAAGTGTAATTCGACAAAAAAACCTTAGGAATAAAATATGATCCTATTTGGTCCACTTGGATTAGATTAAAACATTTATTATTATTTTATTTAAAGAAGAGTTAAAAGTGATAAATTCAAAGTTTAATTACTAAAATATTTTTAATATAGGATTACACACAAGATAAATTTGACTATAAATATTCATTAGAAAGATATAAATATTTTATACATAATGTTATTTTATTTATAATTTTTATATGTTAAATAATTTAATTTATTTATGACACAATAATGATACAATAATTACCTTTTTAATGAAATATTAAAATAATTATTATTATAAATATCCAAATATTTTTAAATTGAGACTTATGATGAATTAAACTAATTTTATAGGTTAATATGATATGTCAGGGTTCATTAAATAAATTTTATTCGAAGTGATAAATTTTTTATGGCTTTCAAAAAAACCAAATACTAAATAGTGTTAAAATTGACATAATTGAGTTTTTTAAAAACAAATACTATATTATTAATTTATATAATATTCTTAAAAATATAAGGTTTGAAAAAAGTACTTAAATAAGGTTATATATATTAATAATGAACTACTTGGGGTTCACTTGTATTGTTATAGTATGTTTATTAACCACATAATATAAAAATATAAAGAGACATGGTAAATGTTCAACTATTTAACTAAGAGTTAAATCTAAATGATAAGGCTAATATTGTGACCTAAACCTGTATAAAACCTATTTTTTAGAGGTTTTATACCCAAAACCACCTTATCAACTAAATAAATTATTTTTTATCCATTATAAATTGAAAATTATTTTATTATAAAATAATATTTCAATATTTTCCTAAAGTGCCCCTCACCCCTCTAATAAAAGGGCACTTCCCCTTCTCTCAAAATCACACCTCCAAAGAAATTTGGCTTGGAAAAAACATGCCCAAATATCCCCCCAACTTCCCTCACATCAACCTAGTGTCCTTACTTTGATCAGAAATCCAACCTAAGGAGCCCTTTTGATCAACTCAAAAGGAAACACCCAAAGAAGTTGTAATAATTTCACCACCCTCTTTCAAGTTCTTTTGTTCTTCCACTTCATCTTTTTTTTTGTTTCCATAAAAAAATAAGAAATAAAATACCTTCAACATACTGTTATGTTATTATAAATATGGTACAACCATATTCATTATTCTATATACCCTATAAATGAAAAAGTCACCATATGTGCATACGTATGACTTACCATCTCCACGTCGGGGTGTAGTTTGTTATTCAAACACTTCATTATTTGGATGGTTATAATAATGAGTATAACTAATGTAAATAATAAATATAACATTTCAATGATTCTGTATATATGATATACCATCTAATTACATATGATTTCACCATTAATATAATGATATTGTCACTCATTCGTACGTACAACTTACCGTTTCCACGAACGCGATGAGATTCATTCCCCATCGTAATAATTCATGAATAATTTTCATTTTATGATTAAAAATAATGTTTAGGAACTTAGTATAATTATGGATATTAATAAAATACATCCTATACATAAAAAACATGACTTACTTTACAAAACATATAAAGGAAAACGAATCAGTTAACAACCAAAACAATGATACTACTGAAATATCATTAACAAAGCTATATTAGAAGATCATATATGATATCATATTTATGTATTTGGTTCTTTTATAATTTAATAACAATTATTTCACCATTATACATGATGTTAACCTACCCTATACTAAGGAAAAGTACAAGGTAATGGGTTTTCATCTCACTTTTTTTTCCCGTGAGATTCATGCTATATTTTCCACTATTACATTTTGTGTGGTGTATGTACTGCCCATGATTATATTTTTTGTGTAATATAATTTAATTTATAGGTACTTAAATAATTATTGGATGATACTTATTTCATGGGGTGTATGTTTCATATGTTACCAAATCGGTAAGGGAATTTTAAATTTCAATTTCCACTCATTCATTTTTACTCAAACTTCATTGATTAATTTACTCTAAGATTATGTGTGAAATCACTATTTATTTACTTATGTAGTAATTTCCACTCAAATTTGTGTGGATATACTTTTGATACACATAATCAGTCCATTGATAAATTCTCAAGTCATAAATATAAACTTGATAAGAGTAATTTTAACTGAATTTCTATTCATTGAGTTAAACATCCAAGTCATTGGTGTTGTTTTTAAAAGAATATGTGTGAATGTTATCTATTTGATTTAAATTGAATATACAATCATATTGAGTGTATTTTTATTTCTCACACATAATTATGTCATTTATTTATCCTTAACCTAAGGATACAGTCATTATAAAGGAATCCATCTCAACTTACATTCCATTGAGTCTTCTTTGTTGTTATGTGCCAATTCACTTTTATTTGGTGTATATACTTTACTTTGACATAGTATATCATGAATCCATTTATTCTCAAGATATTATAAAGTTTTATATTAACTCAATTATTTGTATTCAAATGTGTCTCTTTTGGTTAGGAATTCTTACTAAAATATCATTTTAAATGTTTTAAAGATTTATTTTTCTAAATCTTTATCATTAATGTCCATGTTTTAAAAATGGTTTTAAGGATTTATTTATATGGACATAAAGGTTTTATAATTAAAATTACTTTAAAATTTTCAAAGTGGTATGGGACACTTTGATTCAAAAAATCTATTTTTAACAGCTTCTTTATAATTATGTGAATTTTAAATGATTTCAAAATAGAAAGAGATATTTCTCTCAAATAGTTTTGATTTCATTTATGTCAACATACTTTGATGGATTTTACACTTGTTTGAATTTGATTTATTATGATACAATATTCAATATTGTATTAAAGGTTTTATTATAAGTTTGACTGTGGATGTGTTATTTTTATACCGTTCATGGTTTATGGTTAAAGTATTAACATTTCATATGCTAGTTTTAATATGAATGTTTATGTTATGTTTCATCCTTTCATATGAGGAATGCATTGGACTTAGTAAGTTAAGGGTGGAGCCCACTATAGCTCCTTGATGCATCCGTAGGTCTCATGAGAAAAACTAGTGTCTTGGCACAAGGTCTTGACAAAATCTTATTTGTAGTCTTTGCACAAGGCCTTGACTATGTGGTTATGAAGTCCGACATTATGCATTCCATCATTATGAAAGTGGATATTGATATTTCATGTGATTATTTTAATTGTAGAATATATATGTGATTAAGTAAATGGAATTATTTGATTTTATATTTTCCATATTATGCTGAAGTTTAAGTTTAAAAGGCTTTTGTTTTAGTCTTATACATTGCCTTAAATGTTTATGCTTATTTATGAAAGTTTTCGCTATATTGTTATCCTTAATGAGCATCAGATCTCACCCATTTCTATATTTTATTTTTCCCAGGATGTGAATATGTATTTTATGGTTGACCTGCAAGGATAGGCTAAGGATATAAGTGTTTTCAAAAGGGGAAAAATGTTATTGATGTTTTTATTTCATGATGTAATGTAAAAATTATGAATGTATATAGTACTTCCAAGGCTACAAAACTAATCGGTCCTTTGGGATATGATTAATTATATCATGAAAATGTTATATAGTAATACACCGACTCTGGGTAACTGGGGTTGGGGCATTACATTTTGAGTAGGTTTTGTTTTTATTATAAATTATTATTTATGGAGTTTCCAAAAGTTCCCCTCACCTCAATTATAAAATTGAACCACCTCACTCACCTATTCACTTAATTTTTAGCCTTAAATCTCATCCATACCCAAACCTTTTTCCTTATCAACTTTCCTATTTCCATTCTACAGGTTTTGGTCATTTTCAAAGACTAACTCTAGTACTCTAAGAAGTGATTTAAAGAATCACATTGAGAAAGAGGTAATCTCTTTTACCCATTATTTCAAAATTATTTCTTCTTATAATTTCTATTAATTAGTTGTTTATTTATAAATTAATAATAGAAGTATAAATTATATAATGTTATGTTATTATAAATATGAAACAACCATATTTCACATTATATCCATCCTATGAAAAACAAAATCACCATGCCTGAGTATGTACGACTTACCGTCTCCACACCGTGGGGTAATTTGCGTTTTAATACCACCATACTAGGATGAGTATAATGATGGAAATAATAACTATATATGATTATTATAACATTTTAATAATTATTAAATATTATACACTATCCAATTCAATAAAATTCAATAATTTTGGGAATGATAACATCGCTCGTGCGTACGTACGACCTACTGTCTCCACGATGTGATGCGATTCATTTTAAATGATATTCATTAAACCATTATTATATAAATGAATTTAATGAATAAATATGATATATATTATACTAATACCATTACATAAATGATATAAATATAACCTAAAAATATTAATAATAACTTATCTGACAAAACATACATAAGAATATAAAGCTGTTAATACCCGAATAATGAGTAACAATGAAATGTTACAAAAAAACTGATGAAAATATGATCATAAATGTTATCATAAAAGTTATTATGACTCTAGAATAAATATGTAACATTATTTAAATTATTATCCAGTATTTTTATATACATAAAAATCATATCATACCTAAGGTAAGGGATAAATTTGTAAATATCATTTTTTATCTGAGATTGTTTATTCGTAAGTATTTACTAGCTTATATTTATCATTCACGTACATGTTTCCAAAATATGTATTTTAAATTATTCTTTATACCATTCTATAAATTTTTAATGCTAACTTTACCGATTGGTTAATTTTTTCTAAAAGGTTTGAAGGGAATCTTTTGTTATTTTTGGTACGAGGTACTTTTTGACTTTTCTAGAAAAAATTCTAGGAGAATATTTTTTTAACTTGTAAAAAATGAATTTTTTTTTATGATTTTACAAATACTTATTTCATTGAAGCTTCCCATAAAATTTTACAAGGTTATTTTTCACATAAAATGATTTATTCTAAAATTTTATGGCATTTTGAGGAAGGAAAACATTTTTGAAGAAGAAATGATATTTTCCTCAAGAATTAATTTGAAGTGTTTTCTTGAAATTATTTTCCATATAATATGACACTATTTAAATAGGTTTATACTTTTATCCCTATTATTACTATGATTTTATTGTTTTCATGAAGTAATATGATTTTAGAAATCTATTTGTTTTATATCAATTATGGTGGAATGATGTTTAAGAAACCCATTTCATTTCATGTGTTATGATATGGTGAATGTTTTTTTTTGTTTTTGTGGAACACGTAAGAATGGTTTCATAATGATATGGGTGGTACCTATATATCCCTCAAAATCATTGGTTAAATATTTATATCTCATGAGATAGACATGACTGGAACAACATGTAAATATGGTTCAGTCATACATGGATGGAATGAGGAGTGAACTCGGTTCAATAATGGATTTTTTCTGCTATGATGGTCTTGGCAATGAGCCTTGACTAATATAAAATGATTTTCTATGATTATGTGTATATGAAACAAGATTTCATGTATTTTGATATGAATATGGGGATTACATTTCACTTTTAATATTTATCCCATGACATGATATTCTGATCCTTTATATGCAGGATACGATTTTCAAATGTTATGTTCTTATGATTATGATATGATTTATATTTCCATTGTTTACACTTACTGAGAATTTGAGATCAACCTTTCATATGTTTATTTTCCATAGGTCATGAATAAGGGTATTAAGTAAGATATATCAAAAAAAAGTCTAGTTTTGAAGAAATAAGCCAGAGAAAATGTAGATGTTTTAAGAACCAGTTGTTTATGTTTCCCAGTTTCTAAAGAAACTAAACTTATAAGGTCTTGGAATGATTTTTTATGTTTTTTAATAAATATACTCAAATGTTGGAGTAATATCTACATGTAAATTATGATCCATTATATTGACTAGGATTCAAATTAGAATCCCTCTAGCGGTGATCCACACATGCTTCAATGGTCTCTGATCAATGCTACTTGTTCTCCGGGTGCTATCATGGAAAATTTAATGTCTTGTGTCGATCATTATTGATCACTCGTTATTTTTTTTGAAGAAGTTCTCTCATTATTGATAGGGATAGATTGGAGATAAGTCAAGATAGAATTTACAAACCTTTGAAAAAATTCATGCATCTGTCTATTAATTGAGATGGGGTTTTAGTTATAATATTTAATTGTGTAGCAATGATTAAATATAATTATAAACATTAAGTAAAACCCATTCCATTTAATAACAATAATAAAATCATTACTTGTGGTGTGCCAGCTTGCATAAAATAGAACCATAAATAAAATACCATTCCACATAATAATAATAATATAATTATTATTTCTTGTGCCAACCGGATAAACAATATTTACCAACTTGTGAATAATTACTTTATCATTGGACATGTTCTTGGTCCTTTCAAACTCCTCTTCCATTTATTGAATGACCGAATAAATATTTTCATTTAAAAACCATTAAATAAATATTTATTAAATGTTCAATAAAATAAATAAATAAATTTTCAATTCACGATACGATGAATAAATTTTTATTTTTATTTTTGAAATCATTTTAACTTGAATAAAATTATTCATTAATCTCGAGAATGAGATTTATTCCATTAATTAAATTCAAATAGAATTTAATCGAGACTACCAAAAACACTTAGTGTGTGACCCTCTAGGATTCTTTCTTATGGGCATTAGGTGTGTTTTCTTAATGTTCAAGATTACTATCTAGAAACCGGTCAAGACACCCAAGAGAAAAACTTAAAGTCATAATGATGACATCAATATAAAAACTATCACTGTGTAATACAATCCCTTTGTATTAATATCTCATCTAGTAGGTTTCATGATGATGTCATCAATATATATGATTGATATGTAATTCTTTGACTACATGAAATAAACTGGTTAACACACCATGAACATGGAATTTAGGGAGACAGTTCTATTTCAATCAAAGGGCCAAGATATCAACTTCCATAAATGGAGGGGACAAATAGTTCCTCTAATTATCCATTAATAACATGTCATTTGTGATGCACCCATTGTACCCTACTTCCCACTAACATATGGCATAACAGTTTTTGTCAGTAAATCAAAGTGTGTGAGTCGTGACACATGTTAATAATAATCTTAAATTCTAAGGACCACTACAAACACTCATTGATAGGAATATACAATGATACCAAAACATGCATAATTTCTATTGGCGGGTCTATTCTCATAATCTACCATCTTGGAGATTACCAAGAGTGAACTTCATGAGAGGAAGTATCATTTTCTTATGAGTACTCACACCTGATGGTCTTTATACTATGTGTCCCATCATAGTATGTCATCCAACTGAAAAAATCTATTTAAGAATATTTTTGTAGAATTTAAAGGTTCTCATCATAATAGGGAACCACGATGACCTTATCAATGCAAAAAAATACTCTAGAATATTATTAAATAATAGTCATGAAGAATATGTTATAAGATGTTTAATATTTAAATATATTAAATATTCATGTAATCAAAGTACAAACAGTTGATTCTAGGACACCAACTCTAACAGATGTTATACCACACCTAGATCATTACCCAGGTTTATGTGAGGATCACCATGGATAGCCTTGTAGGATGTTGGTTTTTATTATACCTAGAGTAATACCTAGATCGTAGATGAGGAATGTCTAGGATGAGTTCATGTTTTGAATTAAATAATGAATGAAATGGTTTTATGATGCATCTGGCAAACCAAAGCACAATCTTAGATTCTGTCTTTGTATTAAATTGTATGGATGACCTATTTAGGCATCCTTTAAGAACATCACTATGTGGGATGCTGTTATACCTACTCGGTCCTAATACTTATTAATTAAATGAGACTGTTTAATTAAATTAATTTTATTAAAAATGAGATTGATGATATGAATTGGTTATAAAATGAGAACGTGGAATTTATAGGATGTTTACTTTCAATACTTACTTGTATATTATACTACCACTTTCACACTATTGTTATCATATATATTCATTGGATAGATGGAACCTGACATTGGGTGGTTGCCTACTAGTATTATATCTCATACCCTCTTCAATCTGTTGAAGGGTACATGAACAAACTATATGATTATAGGTACGAATAAGGGAAAGTTCCCTATTATAGGTTCTTTATTATAGCTTAGGAGTAGGGAAGCATGGGACCGAGCTAAGGCTCATGATTCTAGCTAAATAGTTTTTGGATTTTTTTTACTTTTGTTACATGTATTTTAATTATTCTTTATAGGCATTTTTTTGATGATTTATTATACACATGACATGTATCATCATCTTTTGGATATGGTATTTCTTCTAGTATTATTTTTTTATATTTATTTATTCTATTCATCTGTTGTTTGATTTATTTACTACTTATATTAATTATATGATATAGAAATTCCATTTTTCTAAACTCTGGTAATGTGGGCATAGTCTCCCAACTGAAACACCTAGGCCTTCACTGCTAGTCAGTTGCCTTTGGTGTTTGGGGTGATGCACTTGAGGCCATGTGGCAAACTGAACTTAGGGAACCATTAGTGAAATCTGGGTCTAAGACATTAAAAAGTGGTACCAGAGGATAATTTTATATTCTAGTTTATTATTTGGTGACAATAGACAGGGATAAGAAAGAAATGGATTTTGGTAATGAGCTATTCATGGGCACAGCTAAACCAGATATAAGAAAAATCTAAATTTCCTCCAATGAAAATTGTTATTTTCTAGATTTTTACTATTGTATTTGAATTGATTCCACCATTGGTAAATGAACTGAAATTATGATATTATTATTGATATGATTGTGGGTTTTATTATGTTACAACCCGATGAGATGAGGGTATTCCATCTAATGTATCATTATAGGAACTTTACAAGAGTCACATGCCATGAATTATTCCACACCATTTAGGAATCATTACTTGTTACAAGCTATTGTGATAGGTTTCATGATATAAATACATACTGTTGCGATAGGTATTATAGAATGTGTTATGGTATGGATTAGATGGGTGCCATATTTTGGTTCATGAGGTGTGTGGGACCTTATAGATTTAAATTTGGTGAACCATTTGGTTCAAAATTTTAAAATGAATTATAATATAATAAAAATGAAATGGGGAATGAATATGAAAATATAATGGGAACTGAAATTACATATAGCTGAGAACTTAATCCAAAACCTACCTTAGTATTGGGTTGTATGTAGTATCTTTTTATTATTTATAATCTGCACATCACCCAAAGTGGACTCAAGGAGCACGAAGAGGGGTTTTTTGTTATATTGGAAGGCTTGTACCCATCCTATTTATATGTTTTCACTTTTGATCTATGAACATTGATAATGATATTTATCTGAGGTGTGCTATTGAAAATTTTAAAGGTATGTCACAATGACATCCTCCAGTCATACACCAGGAGGGTGGAGACAACCACCCTAAGAAGGTGGTGGGGAATAGGATACTAGGGGATCCTCTAGTAGTGATATCTAAGGCACCAATGATAGTACTAGATAGAGGTGTCGAGGAATAGTTTTGTGAAGACTTTATGAAATTCTTACGAACCATTCAGGGAGCACCACGACCTACCCCGACTATGGAAGAGTTGAAACGTGAGTTCTAGAAATATCATCCGCTCATGTTTTTAGAATATGGAAGACCACCAACTATGGAGTCATGGATAGAGACCATTCTATCTATCTAATCAAATCCAAAGACACCCCTTGAGAGGAGGGTAAAGCTCGATAAGTTTATGCTGTGTGATTTTTCTAAGAGATGGTGGGATGTTATTACTCATATGGATAATTATTAGGAGATGTATTGGGGGTATTTTCATATGAAATTTATGACTACTTATATCCTGAGATGTTGAGTACTGATAGATCTTGATAGTTCATGCACTTGAAGTAGGGTGTGTTATCAGTTATGGATTATTTGAACCATTTTACAGATCTCCAACGCTTCACACCTATTCTGATGGGTGAAGAGTTACCTAAATATAGTCAATTTGAGGATAGTATCAGGTATAAAATATGATCATAGGTGAATGTATTTTAGATAACAAACATTTTTGGAATAGTGAATCAGACACTAATCACAGAGCATAACCTAAGAGAGGATAAGCATGCGATCTAGGGCAGTTCAACATCAATATTTTGTGC
This sequence comes from Viscum album, assembly GCA_963277665.1. Taxonomy (NCBI): domain Eukaryota; kingdom Viridiplantae; phylum Streptophyta; class Magnoliopsida; order Santalales; family Viscaceae; genus Viscum; species Viscum album. Next base: position 1,349,983,658 of record OY728132.1, read on the forward strand.
TACACTGAACGGTAGTAGAAAGTATCATCTATATCTTAAATGATGTGATATTAGTAGAAAGACTAAATACTTATGTATCATGGTGAGGTGACACCAATGCAGTAGACCTAGGCATATGATACCGTAGTGTACGAGAGACCCAATCGAGTGCTGATCCTATAAAAATATAGTTTATCTACAATGGTTTTGCATAAATTTTCCTTCTGAAATCCAGTGGGAGATGATATTAACCGACTCCACATATAGGAGAAGGGTAATAAACTTTTCATCATACAGGGAGTTGGAGTAAATCCAGCTGATCAGGCCGAGGCAATGGTCATGGCCATGGTATCCATTCCCTAATTCATAGCAATAATGGAGTAGATCTTCTCAAGGTATCTAGGAAACATCACATGGCTATAGATTTGGGTAAATATATGATGTGCAGCCAACACCTGAGGAGTAGAATCCAAAATCTTCTATAGTGAAAGGTACTATTATAGTAGCCTCTAATTTATCATTTACTCTTTTTGATACATTCACTTCTCATAGATTTATATTTTCACCCATTGTAAAGAACCTTGGGCTTATCATTCAATGTTAAGATGGTGTTATTATTCTTGAAACTCAATTGGGGATTATAACAGAGGATGTATGTTAGTTCAGGGAGTTCCTCTTTAGATTGGATAGTTTTACTCCACATGAGACCCCTTTTTCCATGAGATGATAGGTTTTGACATCATTCTCAAGATGGAATGGTTGGTTCCATTTCTTTATTTCATTGAATTTTATCACCAAAGTGAAAATTTTGCATCACTAAAGGGTGGTGAATTTATTCAAAAGGGTGAATGATATTTCCAAGAAAGCTGAGCTAGATCCAAGTATTATGGGATTGGTGGAATGAAAACCCAGATTGCGATTTCATATCTGGATGATCAGGGAAGACTTTTGGAAGATTTCCCTCAAGTGGTTGTTCATTTCAGGGATGTTTCCCTGAATGACATTTCAGGATTACCTCTATTGAGAGAGGTAGAGTTCTCTATTGAGCTAGTTCTAAGAGTATCACAAGTATCCAGTTCTCCTTAAAGGATGGATACTACTGAGATATAAGAGATCAAGAGGTTGTTATAGGATATAGAGGCAAAGGGATTTATCCAACCTAATACTTCTCCATGAGGTTCACCTGTCATTTTTGTAAAAAAGGTAGACAAAAATCTTATCCTATGTGTAGATTATCTAAACTTATACCAGATAAGAGTTAAGAACTGGTATCCTCTTCTTTTGATAGATTATCTCTTCAACCAGATTCCAGGAGATTGGGTGTTCTTGAAGATTGATTTCAGATCTGGTTATCATCAACTGTGTGTTAGTCCATCGAACATACATCCAATAAACTTTCATAGTAGGTATGACCTATATGAGTATTTGGTTATCCTGTTCAGTCTCATGAACATGCTAGTGGTCTTCATGGAACTAATGAACTGGGTTTTTTTTCCTTATCTAGATTTGTTTGTGATGGTTTTCATGGATGATATCTTAGTGTATTCTCACAATCGACTCTACCATGAAAAGCATATTGTGATCATTTTTAATACACTGAGGGAGAATTAGTTATATGTTAAGACTACAAAGTTACACTTATAAATATAACATATTCACTTCCCAAGTCACATTATCTCAGATAAATAAGTATCAATTAAACTAGAGAAGGTGGGGGCTATAGTTTTTTGGGAGGAGCCTAAGAAATTCTTTGAGGTATAAAGTTTCTTGGGGATATATAGCTACTAAAAGACCTTTATTCGGTGATTATCATGCTTAGAAACACCTCTTAAAGGATTTACTAAGAAGGGTGTGAAGTTTATATTGATAGATTCCTATGATTCATCAATTTTTTGGAGCTGAAAGGGAGACTGAGTTCATCATCGATACTAATTTTTCCAGAGTCAGGAAGGAGTTACACTGTCTACTATGATGCTTTAGGTATCAGGCTAGGATCAATTTTATATAGGGAGATAGATTCATGGTGTATGGATCTCGATATTTGATGCCACTCAAAAGGAATTACCCAATGCATGATATTGAGTTAGTTATAGTTGTCACATATTGTGATATTAGATACATTACTTATATGAAGATCATTTTATAGTGTACATGGACTAAAAAAGACTAAAGTTTATATTTACATAGTGTGATCTTAATATGAGGTAGCTAAGGTGGGTTGAATACCAATAGTCTTTCATCTTTGAGCATACCTATAATCTTGGAAATGGAAATGTAGCGGCCGATGCACTGAGCAGGAGGACTCAGATACAGGAAGTTCAGTAGGCCATTAGTGAGTGAAATCTCATGGATTTGTTCTTAAAGATTCACTTAGAAGTGTAGGATAGTTAGCGAAATACTCATCTATCATCCTTAGTTTTTACCTCTACCCTTATGGATAGAGCGAGGATGAGGTAGCTATCATATTTCAATAGCCCAATCTCACCAGAGAGAATGGAAGGTAAGGACACTACTCCTAGTTGGACTATAGGTGAGGATGAAATTATACATGTACATGGTCACATATGGGTTTCAGCAGACATGCATGAGGAGTTGATGTGATAATTTCATGCTTTATCTTGTCCGGTTCATCCTAGTGTCACCCAGATGTATCAAGATTTAAATCACTAATACTTGTGGCTGAGTATGAAAATAGATGTAGCTAGTTTTTCATGATATGTTCCACCTATCAGCATGTGAAGGTAAAACACCAACGACTAGACATACTTTTATAGTAGCTACCCATTCCTGAGTGGAAATGGAATGATGTTGCGATGGAGTTTGTGATATGTTTTAGGAGGTTTCCTTGAGATAATGATGCCATATGGGTGATTTTTTACTGGCTCACAAAGGTCAATCATTTCACACCTATCAAAGAGACCTTTTCAATTGATGAGTTTGGAAGATTATATATCTGTGAGATAATAAAACTTTATGGGGTCCCACATACTATCATCTCAGATAGGGAAACCTAGTTTACATCATGGTTCTGGAATGGTCTATAGAGGATGTTAGTTACATAGGTGCTTCTAAGTACAACATACTACCCTTAGACTGATGTCTAGTTAGAGAACACAATTCATTTTCATGAGGACATGCTATGGGCATGTGTCCATGATTTTGGGGGCTCTTGGGAGAGGTATATACCCTGGTTGAATTCGTTTACGAAAATAGATTTTAGGATAGTACTCAAATGGATCCTTATGAGGATTTTTATATTAGGCCATGACGGTCACCTCTATATTGGTTAGAGGTAGGATAGGTAGAAATGCTTTTACCTTGTCTTGTTTAGAAAACCAAGGAGCAGGTTATGTTGATTCAAAAGTGGATGACTACTGTGCAGTCTCGATAGAAATATTACACCAATTACCATAAATGACCTATAGGGTCCGAGGTTGGGGATTAGGTCCTTTTACGTGTCTTACCAATTCTGAGATACTGGAGGATTAGGATACAAGGTAAAATTTCACCATGATACATTAGGATATTTAAGATTCTGGAGAGAGTCAGGCTGATAGCCTATCAGTTGTAGTTACCTTAGAGGTAATGGTCTATGAACAATATCTTCCATGTATTTTAGTTGCACTACTATTATTCATACCCGTCTCATGATTTTCATCCTAAAGATGTTGAATTATTGGTAGATGCATCCTTTGAGAAGTATCTGATACGTATTGTGGATCATAGCACAAAGATTCTTTGAGGAAAATTGGTTCCTATTGTACATGTGGTGTGGAAATAGAGCTATTTACATGACAAGATCTAGGAGTGGGAGGTAGATGTTCGATTTCAAGGGCCAGAGTTATTCTCATACATTCTTGACCAACCTTGGGAGGGAAATTTAGGGATGAATTTCTTTAAGTGGGGATGTTTGTAAGAAACTAGTACTTCTTGAGGTCTAAAATCTTTTATCTTCCAAAACTTTTCAGTTTAAATTCCTAATTATGGCCTAGTGATAATTTTATTTGTGGTCATATAGGTATCAGGTGTGTCCGGGGATGGTTTAGAGCCCAAAACCTAGCTTTCATGTGAAAAAGGCCTGGTGCATGATTAAAAGAAACCACATAGGGAAGTCCGCACTGTTATATATAACTATGATAATATAGAAAATGGGAGGATATATGCCAATTTTTTTGATAAATCGTATGATTTGGGGTGAAAACTGGTGTGAGAATTTATGCAATTTTGACATTACGGTTTTGCATGGTTAGTCAAACCATACATACAAAACTTGCAGGATTCCCCTTACAAAAGTGAAGAGTGCAAGGTTGGCACACAGTTTGGCCAACCACATAAAAAAATAGGAAACCCAAGAATTATTTTAAATTTACCAAAATCCCCCCACTTAATTCTATTTCTAACCTAATTTCTTCTCATTTCTCTCTATGGATAGAAGCTCAATTTTGAGAGCTTCCTCTTTGGATACTATTCTAGTATTTTCCACCAGATCTACATCCTTGCTTAGATTCAAGAACCCCTAATTTTGTTGGATATACATTGGTGAGTTCTCAATTCATTTTGTGCCAATCCTTTTTTGGTTTTGTATCAATTACACTATTTAGGTGCAAACTAATTTTCCCTGTTATTAGGTTCTTTATCCATTCTTCAATTTTCTCCCAATCGGATTTGAATTAGGAGCTAACAATTGAAAAGCTATCCACTATGAACCTATGGTAGGTGGTATCATGATTTTCTTTTGAAGTCAAAGTGTTTATACATATGTCGTTGTTCCGTGTTCCCAATTCTCAGAGCGATTCCCTAGAAATGGAATTTTATACAATAATTGAATTGATAATTGTGACCTTTTTATGATTATGAAACATGAATTTTAACCACCCATTGGGTGAATTTTATAATTAAATATACCACCATGGGTGGTGATTAAATCTAGATACCTTTGAGGTGTGCCCTTTACCCCTTTCCATGGAATGTTTAATATTGAATTGTCAATTTTATTTGAATTGAAATGTAATTTGAATTATAAAAATGATCTATGAATTGAATTGATTGAAGAAGGGATAGAATGACCATGAACCTTGGATTTTTCTATATTATGGCCTGTTTAAGTTTGAATTTACGTTATTAATGAATTACCATGTGAGTTAAATATAAGCTAAGTCTTCTAAGCTTATCCCATGTCTTGAGTCACCTTTTTGAGGCGAGTTTGAACTGAAATGAACAAGGTGATGACCTTAACATGATTGATTGAAATTGATTAAATAGAAATTATTGAATGAATGTATATATATAACTTGGATGACACATGGGTTCATATACAAACACCATGGATGGGCTCATTGGGATTCAACCTTGCTTATGCCTGAGTGACACTTGAAATCCTTATATGATTTTCCAAGGAGAGACTCATGGGGGGGTTGCTATTATATTCTGAGTCACATTTAGACTACTTATGGATTATCAAGGATAAAATCAGAGGGAAGTGGATAATATATGTATTGGGTGATACTTAGTCATCCTTAGTGGACCTCTAAGGACAGATTCGAGTGGCTATGACGTTATACCACTTTTAGAGAGATACATAAGTTCTTATGAGGATCTCCATAGACATGATTGTAGGGTGTTAGTTTATATTATACCTAGAATGATACCTAGATCACAAATGAATATTTCTAAGTATGGGCTCATATTTTTAATTGAATAATGAATGAAATGGTTTATATGACATGTCTGCTAAGTGAAATCACAAGCTTGGATTTAGTCTTTGTATTACAATTTATGGATGGCCTATTTAGGCAGCCTTTGAGAATATCCCTATAAGGGATGATGGAAATGTTACTCAATATATTTTCTTGATTTTTGATTAGTAGTAGGGGAGAATGGGACCAAAATGAGTCTCATGATGCCAGATTGATAGTTTTTGAACCTTTTGTACTTTTGTTAAATGTATTGTACTAATTCCATGTAGACTTTTTTGGCAGATTTATTATAAATACTACAAGTATCATCATCTATTTTATATGATATTTCTTATGTAATTGTGTATTTATTTCTATTAATTATGTTCATCTATTCTCTGATCAGTTTACTACTTCCACCACTTAAAGGATATGGTAATTTCACTATTTTACACTCTGGTAATAAGGTCATAGTATCCCCACTAACACACCAAGGCCCTTTCTACTAGTCGAAAACCTATGGAATTTGGGGAGATTAAATTGAGGCCATGTGGAAACCAGGATTGGGACACCATTAATGGAATTAGAGTCCCAAATGTTACATCTTTTATAGATAATATATTCATTATAACATCACCTCTTTGATAAAAATCCCATAAGAGTTGATACTTATAAAGTATGTACTTCATACACTGATGTGTACTTTGATCTTTTTAAAGATCCACCACTATAATATTATCATAATAGAGTTTAATAGGGTCTTTATTTCTAGGAATTATATCAATATATTGAATGAAGTTGTGTATCCAAACCTATTCTTTAGATACCTCATAAGCTACAATATACAATGACTCTGCTATAGAATCTACAACCATAAATTTATTTGAGGTCTTCTTGCTCACATAACCTCTATTGATAGTTAAGATATATCCCAACTATAATTTTAGATCATATTGATCTATTTTTAAACTAGAATATTCATATCCTTTGATAACTAGTTCCTTATATCCTTTATAGATGAGGAACATATCCTTAGTATGCCTCAAATACTAAAGTATAATATTGATTGACATACAATGGAAGTAACCTGAGACATATTGATATCAAATTACCATGCTTAAGGAATAAGAGAAATTTTTCCTAGTACATACCAAAACATACATGACTGACCCAATCCCTAGTGAATATGGAATCCTTTATAGCATTTGTCTTTCCTCATGTTTCTGAGGAAAAATTTTCTTGGAAAGATAAATGCCATATTACACTAAAAATAATACCCTCTTGGATTGTTCTTAAATATCATTAGTATCTTATAAATATATGTACTTTAACTTAAACCAAGAAATTTCTTTGATATAACATGATGAATATTGATCCCAAGAATATATACTACTTTACCTATGTCCTTCATGGAGAAGTATGTTTTCAACTAGGATTTTATTGGTACTAGTATTTTATTTCCAATAAGTAGTATGTCATAAATATAAAATATTATGAAAATAATTTCACCCCCATTAAATCATTTATAGACACAAGTCTCACATCCATTATTAATGAAAACAAATTCCATTATGGATGCAACAAATTGAATATTCCATGACCAGATTATTTATTTAATCCATAAATGGATATTTTAAAATTTCATACCTTTTTATAATCATTTTAAGTCACAAAACCTTTGGGTTGTGTCATATAGAAATCTTCATGAAGGTTCTCATTAAGGAAGGCTATTTTAACATCCATCTTATAAATCTACAAGTCATGATAAGCTATAATGGAAAGTATAATTATGATTGATTTTAGCATAGAAAATATTGAAAATGTTTCTTCATATTCAATGACTTTATTATGTTTGAACCCCTTTGCAACCAGTCATGCCTTATAGGTACTGACTTGCTGATTGCGTAGTGATTACCTATTCATTTCCACCCTGACATCACTATATTAAACTAGTTTTGTATTAGAAATTAAAAATATAATAAAAAATTTAACTTCATGTTTGATTAAATAATTTATTTTTTATCATTTTTTTAAAAAATAATTTACTTGTTTTTATGATTTCATTATAGGTGGAAGTGATTTGGAGAGCCCATGATGAAATTCCAGAAAAATGGGACAAACTATGAAAGATACCAAGAAAAAATATGGATTTAAATATTTACTATGGATAATAAGTGAATCCAATTGGGATGAAAATGGGTGGATGAATGAAAAACCATGTGGGAAACATTTCTGTAGAATACCATGGATCCCAATTCATTCATTGAGAGGCTTAAAAGTGTCCCACAATGTGAATAAATTCTAGGTGGGATAGATTGGACAATCCTTCTATATTTGGGCCATAACTCTGGTCTCAGACCTCCAATTTGAATTATTATAGCTCCATTGGATTGATATCTCAAAGGGACACATCTACACCGAATTTCATGAAATTTTCATGAATTTGGGTCAATCAAAAAGCTAGATAAAGAAATAGTAAAAATAATGAAATAATTTGTTTCCTAGTCCCATAGATATTTGACTTATTTTTATAGAAAGTTTTATGTATTATTCCATGAAACCACTAATAACCCTCATTTTCCAATTTTTATCGACCAAAAAGTTTTATTGGTGATCTTGAGATAATATTGTTTACATCTATGGCTTCCTCCCCTTTAATGGAGTTCTAAACTCCTTGTGATCACCCAGGGAGGAACATGATGCAAATCCCAAGCTTTATATTTGTATTATTTTTTATGATATTTTTAATTCTAGGTCTGTTTTTTGTTTTTATTAATCCTATATTATTACTTAATTGAGTTATGTAAAAGTATTTTATACTCAACTCATATGATCATGTTTGGGTGTACCCATTTATGTGATGTTTCACACACCATTTACCATTTATTACCCCCTTTCAACTGCAGTGTTTATGTAGTGTATATTGTTCAATTGACTTAAATAAACACTTCCATGGCCATATACACTCATGTTATGGTAAATATTTTAAATAAAACACAAACCTAGAAAATAATTCGAGTTCTTCATGTGTTTCCTTGGTGTTTTTCAATTATGAAGCCGAACACAAATCACTCAATCATTGATGGTATCCGATGAGTCATTTTGTGTTTTGAATGATCCATATGAGCTATAATATTATAAAATAAGTAAAAATATAGTTATAAATGTTAAAAAATAGGTATTAAAAGATATAAACCCTATATTTTTATGTGATTAAGGATGCACATCATGATATTTCCCCATGTTGATCACACTTAATCAAATCTGTCAATTTCTACTTTCTTGTGTTGATTTATTTTATATGATTTCTTATTAAATACAAAAACCAAATTTCATAAAATAAAATTCATATTTTTCATAATCATAATATTATTTTTAAATCAATTATCTAAGGATCCATCAAGAGATGACCTAGGATTCCTGATATATTACAGAAATTATAGTTAAAAAACATCTAATTTGATGCGCTCGATAATGCGATCGTTTTTTTTCACCCTTTCTAGGGAGATGAGGCCTTTTTTACTTTTTTTTACTTTTTATTTATTACCCATTTCAATCTTTAACCCTTCCCTTTTGATTGTTTTTTTTGTTTTCTTTTGCGTGCATTTCTTCTTTATCTCTCCATCTATCTCTCTCTTCTATCGGTCTCTCTTTAATTATGTAATAAAGTATTATATTATATTTTATCTATTAATTATTATTAATTTTTTTATTTTATTAATATTAAATTATAAAAAAAACTTCATAAATTTGTTTCATGATATGATTCGACAAAAAAATATTTCTTCAAATTGACTTAGAAATTAAAAAGACCATTCACTCACAAATTTGTTCATATAGAGTAGGATAATAAATTAACATTGTGGAACCCCTTTTTGAGTTTCAAGTTTCTCTAGAACAATATAAAAGTGAACCTAATCAAAACTCAGAATAAATGGCTATAAATAATCATACCTTAAAAGAATTAACCACCCCGGATGTGGGGTACCACCTGCATACAACCAATATCATGAGGAAGAATCCAACTTTAAGATGAGATATGGTATCTTCCAATTCCTTACTACATTCCATGGTATTACTTATTAGGACCCTCACAAACATCTTAAGGAGTTTCAAATAGTGTTCTCCACCATGGAACCCCAAAATGAGACTGAGGACCTCATAAATTTTAGGTAATTCCCTTTCTCCCTTGATTGTGTAGCCAAAAAATAGATATATTATCTTCCACCCACAATTGGGGGTTGGATTGACCTAAAATATCTATTTTTATAGAAGTTATTTCCAGTCTCCCAAAATTAATCAATTAGAAAATAAATTTGTGGAATTAGAAAATCATAAAGAGATACCCTTCTTGAATATGAGGAAAGATTCAAAAGACTTTGTTCAACTTGTCCCACCACCAAATTAGTGAACAATTTCTAATTAAATAATTTTATGAGGGTATTGTCCCCATGGATAATGTATTTATAGATGTTTCATCTGGTGATTCCCTAGTTGGTAAAACTCCTTTCACCACTTCTGACTTAATTACCAACATGGCTGAAAAATTAACAACAATTTTATACATGAGAAATAACACCCACTCTTGGAGTTAATGAGGTAATCCATTCATACCTATAATATAAGGTAGATAAAAAACTTTATGAGATGCATACCCTTCTAATAAAATTATCTCAAACTCAAGGTAATTCACACACTCCTCCTATTCCATTTTATTGTGGAATTTGATCTAAAAATACTCATTTTTCTAACGATTACCCCCCCAACTTCAAGATCCATCTAATTTTTGTTCAGTAGTATTTTTTGGGTGTCCTTTTTAGAAAGAAACTCCCTTAAAGAAAGTTAAATCTAGTCCAAATCCAAACTCTAGGTGGAAAACACAACCATAGTATCAAACAAGAGGAAAATCGAGCTACCCTAAACAGAACTGGTGTCAAAAAGGACAATTTATGAAACCTTCTTATCCTTCACCATATAGAAACAAACCTCCTCCTCCCAAATATGAACCAAGACTTGAAGAAATAGTGAACAAAATGACTTCCCAGAACCTCCAGTTCTAACATAACACAAAATAGGATATTCAATACATATGAAATCAAGTGAGACAATTAGAAAACACCATCAGTGAAATAAAGATGCATGGTTTTGGAAAACTACCATCACAACCTATTGGTAATCCAAAATATAAAGTTAATGTTTGTGAAATCAAACTTTTTAGTGGTAAAGAATATTCTTCTTCCAATTATTCTACACAATGGGTATGTTCCCCTCTTGAAAACTCTCTTTACATACCCTTAAAATATTCATGTAAAGAAAAAATGACAAAAAGGGTAAACAAGTTACTATTTAGGATTCCTCTAAACAATTCATTTTTCTTACTTCCCCCCAAAGACTCTCTAAATCTAAGAAAACTTTTAACAATGATATTGATAAAGAAATAATTGATACATTTAAAAACGTTAAAGTTAACATTCGTTTATTGGATTAAATTAAAAAAAATCCTTGCCATTATGAATTTATTAAGGAACTTTGTAGCCATATGCAGTTACTAAAAGGGAATAATAAAGTCCACCTTGGAAGGAATATCTCAACTTTGATACAACCATCGATGTCAAAAAAATTCAAGGATCTGAGAATTTTTATGACACCTTTTACCATAGGGGAGACCTTATTTTCTAATTCAATTATAGATTTATGTGCTTTAATTAATTTAATACCTCAATATAAATATAAATCATTGTAGTTTGTAGATCATAAACCAATGGGAATTATCATGAAACTTTCCAACTGAAACACATCACACCCATCAAGAGTGATAAAGGATATCCTCATAAGAGTGAATAATATCATCGTCCATAAAAACTTATACATTCTTGATACGGAAGATACCCAAACCCAAGGACATTCTCCTCTCATAATTGGGAGGCCATTCCTTAAAATAGAAAATATGATCATAAATGTTCACAATGGTATGATTTTCATAGAGTTCTGTGGAGAAAAGGTATGTTTTAATATCCTTGATGCAATGAAACACCCCATTAAATAACACTCCACTCTTCGTGTATATTTGATGGAAGTGATCTCTAATGAAACACACACAAAACATTCTCTCCTATACTAATACTCTGATTAATTTTCTACTTCTTCACTATTGGATAATTTGATTTTTTATTCATTTTTTGAGTGTTGTGTGGGTTCAAAAAGTGTAATTTTGTGCTTTAGTTGATGAGTGTGTTTATTCTGAGGTACCCATGAATATAGATGATTCTATATATCTCATTTCCATTGATTATATTTCATTAAAGAATAAACATGAAAAGATAGACAGTTTCATAGACCTCACACCCCCTAAATCCCATCCCTCAATCCAAAAAATTCTGGTATTGGAAATAAAACCACTTCCTTGTAATTTAAAATATGCATATCTTGAGGATGTTGATCAATTTACCATCATTATTTTCAATAACCTCTCTCCACATTAGGAATAAAAAATTCTATATCTTTTTAGAGAGTGTAAAAAAGTAATCAGATAGACATTGTCCAATATTCCTGGGATTAGACCATCTATTTTTATAAGCCATATAATTTTACATGACGAGGATAAACCCAAAAGGCAAGATCAACTTTGGTTGAATCCCACCCTCCTAGAAGTTGTAAAAATAGAAGTTTTTAAAATTATTATTTTTGGGATCATTTATCCCATATTTGATAGTAAATGGGTTATCCCAGTGAAAATTGTGCCTAGAAAACTGGAATAACATTAGTGTCAAATGAAATGGATGAATTGGTTCCAAAACATGTGAAAAATAGTTGGTGAGTATATATTGACTACCATCGACTGAATCAATCCAGACAAAAAAACCACTTTACTTTACCTTTCATTGAAAGAAATGTTAGAATATTTGATGGTAAGTCCCACTATTGTTTCCTCAATGGCTATTAAGGTTATTTTTAAATCCACATAGTCCTTGAAAAGAAATAAAAGACAACATTTACATGTCTATTATACACATTTTCATATAGAAGGATGCATTTTGGTTTATGAAATTATCTTGGTACTTTTCATCATTGTGTGTTGAGTATTTTATCTGAGTACCTTGAGAAATGTAGATAATTTTTTATGGATGATTTCTCAATTTATGTATCTTCATTTGATGATTGTTTGGCACACATAGGTTCTATACTACACCTTTTCATTGAATAAATATTGTATTAAATTATGAGAAATTAAATTTTATTATTGAGAGGGGGATGGTTCTTGGGTATGTTATTTCAAATGAGGGAATTCAAGTTGATAAATAAAAAATTTAATTAATTTCATTGATTCTATTCTAAAATGCACGTTGGATCTTTCTTGGTTCATGTTGGTTTTTATTACCCATTCCTTAAATACTTTAGTAAAATTCCACTTCCTTTTCCCAGTTATTACAAAAATATTTAGAGTTTGTGTTTGATAAAAATTGTGAGGATACTTTTAAATAATTAAAAAGGATTCTCATGTAACCTCCCATCATCCAAACAATAATGTGGGACATCCCCTTAAAAATTATGTGTGATGACTCTAAATTTGCATTTAGTGAAGTTTTATCAAAATGGGTTGGGAAGGATCCTCATATCATTGTGTATGCCTCACGTACCCTTGAAATTTCACAGGAAAACTACAAAACCACTAAAAAATAACTTCTTTATATTGTGTTTTACTTGAAATAATTCCATTCATATCTTTATGGGTAAAAAATCATTTTGTTTTATAATCATATTACCCTTCATTTTCTCTTTAAGAAACCCGAAGATCATCCCTACCTCATTTATTGGATGCTCCTATTCTAGGAGTTTGATCTTGAGATTTTTTATAAGATAGGAGTATAAAATGGGGTAGCTGACCAAATTAGTAGGATTTCCCCACCATTGGACCATCGTGTCGACTCAACCCTCCCTGTTAGAGAATTATTCTATTATGGGATTCTTTGTGATGTTGTATTGTTGAGATGGTATGTCTGAGTATGATATACTCTATAATACCAAATGTAGGATCAAATATGTAAGGATGAGATGCTCAAATACAAGAGGGGGGGGGGGGTGAATTTTATACTTTAAAAATTACTTTGGAACTTTAAAGATGGTTATGTTTAATAAGGTTAAACAAGGTAATTATCAAAACCTCTAGATCTAAATATGATTTGGAGAAAGCAATTCTGGAAAAGTGATTCTAGAAATGAAACTTAATGAAAGTTTAAAAAGATGAATATTTTAACTTAAATCATACAAAATCTAACTAAATCAGAGTACAAATATAAGGAAGTATAAGATAGTTATACTTTCCTCAACAATAAAATTGCAGTTGAAAACTTGTAACAAAACAAGTAACAAGGTAAATCTTTTAAACCAAAGAGAAGGGTATCCAACAACCTTGGATAAAGTACCCTTGATTTATAATTTCAAGAAAGTCTGTCTTACCCACACCAGGGTAAACCCTCGATATAAAGATCAAAGTCTGTCTTGAAATCCCCTCAAGCCCTCAACTTCTAGGTAGTTGGTACCTCTATCTTCCTTAGAAAGGAATCCCTCTACTTCAAGGTAGTCGACACCTTTGTATTCCTATCCTCGAAATCCCTCGATTGTACATAGAAATAATCAAAGTCACACAAAGAAAATCTGAACAAGAAGTTTAGTATGCACAATGTAGTGAGAGTCTCTCTTTAGAAATAACTTCAATGGAAACTAATCTCTAGAGTCATAGAACAGCTGTGAGCTCTTCCAAATGAGCCCCTATTTATAGGTACAACTTCAATGGTCGGATTCCTCATCTAACGGTCATACTTTCCTTGAAATTTGGAGGGACCTATACATGTGTCACTCAAACAACATTTTTTAATAACTTAATGCACGACATAGTTTTATAATAAGACAAGTGTAAGCAAAACTAAAATTTGGAATTTTTAATGTAATTAAATATGAAAGTTTAGAGTCTAACCAAAAATGATTTCAGAGTCTAATATACAAGAATATTTGGATTCTGTTTTCTAGGAATTAGAAACCTGAATTCTATAGAATTCCAAAGTTTGAATTTCAAGGAAATTTAGAGTCTGGATTCAGAAGAATTTGGAACCTGAACTCACAAAGTTTGGAGTCAGAGTTCAAGAGAATTCGGAGTCAGAACTCATAAGAGTTTGGAGTCTATATTCTGAGAACTCAGAGTCAAAAATCAGAGAATTTCATAACCAGAATTCATAATCAGAATTCAGAGTTAGAACTTAGAGAAGTTTGTAACTATAATTTGTAATTAGAATTCAGAGTCAAAACCCAGAAGAGTTCATATCTAGAATTCGTAATCATAATTTGGAGTCAGAACTCAGAAGAGTTCGTATCCAGAATTCATAATCAGAATTCAGAGTCAGAACTCTGAAGAGTTTGTATCCATAATTCTGAGAATTCAGATCCTAAAACAGAATGATTCATATCTAGGTAATTATAGGATTCTAAGGTTTTTGTTCCAAACCAAATTTTACACTTAGTAAAAATATTATATGAGAAATGAAAACATGGTAAGGATAAATTTCCTTGGGGAAGGAAATTTTCCTTAAAGAATTAAAACAAGGGTAAAAAGAAATTTGCCTTGAGGTAAGGTGTTTGTTATTTTCAAAACAAGAAGGAATCATGAGGTCATAAGGAAAGCCTTAATGACTTAACAATCTCCCCCATGTATGGAGGAATAGAAAAGTCATAAGGAAAAACTTATTGACTCAACAATCTCCCCCTTTTTGGAAAGCGCAAACATCCTTACGAAAAAGAATAAAAGGACTTAGAAAATACTTTTCAAGACCTTTCAAATAAAACTTATCTCCATTTTTACATTGGAAAAGATGAATACGACTAACTCTCCCTTAGGATTTGGAACTCTAAGGATCATATTCTAGATTTCAGGAATGTGAGTTCCCATTTAGCTTGAATAAGGAAATATTAGTAATGAGAACCCCCCCTTTGATAAATTCCCCCTTATTAGGGATATTTCTTCTTTTACTTATATTTTGTTTTCCTTCTCCCCCTTTGTGATTTTAAAAAAGAGTTTGAGGGAATATAAAAAAAATATGGTACCTGAAATATTAGTACAAACATCCAGACAAAACAAGCATCCACAATTTCATTGAGATTGAAATTATTTATACAAGGAAAAACAGATACAAAAAAAGATCGGATTTGGATCTATTTTTCTTATTTTTCCTTGGGTATCAGCTTCTTCACAATGGTTTTCAGCTTCTTTAGTTCTTTGTGATCCTCATCTGCTTGCTTTTCTAAGGTTGTGATCCTGTCATCTTGAGCCTTCAGGGCCTCTGCCTGAGCCTTTAGAAAGTCATATTGCTTCACTAAATTTTCTTCCATATCGATCCGGATATCCCTATCCGTTTTCTACTTTAGACAACAAAATTAAACTTCCCATTCAGATATTTGACATCCTGAATCTGAGACTTTTGTTCAAGATTTAGATTTTCCTAAAATCTGTTTTTAAGATCCTTTATTTTGGTGTCTTGAGTATCAAAGGATTCCTTGACATCTTCTTGAAATTGATCATGCTCTCTCAGATCTTCAACTATTTTCTTCTACCTGCTAGTCATTTTCTTGAAAGATTTTTTGTGGGATTCATAGTTGATAAGGAAATTCTTGTGCTCAGCCTCAATATTAACACACCTATCTGTCACCATCGATATGGAGTTTGATTACTGATTCTTGCTATGCTGGAGTATCTGACATCTGAAAAAAATTGTTTGAAAGATCGAAATTGTGTCCACTAGCTTCTTCAGGGACTGAACGAAAAAATCACGTCCTAAAGATGACAACTCCGAATCCGACATTCTTTTTGGAGATGGTTCTTCCTCTAGCTCTACCAGCTTCCTCTTAGAGGATCCTCCAGATTCCTTCTTCCTCAAAATATCTTTGATTGGGGTATCAAAAACCACTTGTTTCCCCTTATTGGTTCCCGAAATAGCTTCTTCACTGAGAGATTCATGCTCACTTATAGATAACTGTACAATCTTATCTTCATCATTTTTTTCTTTTTTAGATCCTACCTTAATGCCTTCAGGAAGAATGAAGTCATGATTATGACTATCTTCCTCAGATAAATTGTTTACTTCCTATTCACCCTTCTCATCTATTCCAGGAGTAACAAGTTTAGATGATCCAGATTGAGAAGTCCGGATTGACAACTTTTCTGAAGCACTTTCCTTTTCTGGAAAGTATTATACTTGCTTTATCAGATCAACTATATCTTCAGTGCTTTGAGCTGCCTGAAATTCTTCCATAGATTCCTTTTCAACATCCTTCTCTTTATCTTTTTGTGGAGTCATAAAATTTTTCCCAGGTGTTTCAAGGAATGGTTCAACTAGGAAGGTTTCAGGTATGAGAATGTTCTGGGATGAAATTTCAGTATCCCTCAGAAGGAATTGAAAAATTTATGCCTTTAAAATTTTCTTCTTTTGATTCTTCTCTTTGGCTTGCTTCTCAAGCACTTCAGCAACTTTTTCTTTCAGTTCTTTGGCCTCTGTAGGGTCTAGGACAAATTGTGGTTCCCCTTCCTTCTGAGTCTTTTTATCCTCCCTCTATTTGGTAACCCCTTCATTTGGATAGGCTTTCTGCTTTTTGGGCTTTAGAGGTGCGGATTGAAATCCCTTAGCTTTAGGGTTTTCACCTTCAACTTCTACTTCCTTCAATTTTCTTTTCTTTCTAGATTTATTTGATGGTTCAGCGTCTTCAGAATTCTTCAGAACGGCTCCTGCCTCATCCTCTGGTAGATCATAAAACTGACCTGACTCTTTAGAAAAACCTACTTTGATCCTCTTGAGGGTATCATCAATGATTAGATTTACTTTTCAATTTGTCAGCTTGGAACTACAGGGGATCTTGAAAGATTCAAGGCACCGAACTATCAGTTTGGAGAGTAGGGTAGAATACATGATTATCTGTGCTCTTAGATTCAAATTCTTGATATTCTCTATCGTAATAAGAATATGTTTCATCAGATTGACTTTCCATATATTTACCAAAAAATCTAAGATATACCTATCAATTTTCTTAAGATTGTCCTCTTCTACCTTTCTCGGTACGATAAGACCCTGGACCCATAACTCTAGAATCCGATTGTTGGTAGGAAAGTGAGAAATCTTTGCTGTATAAACATCTGTAAGTCCAAGACTTTGCATAGCTTTCACTTTGATGAAAATTCCTTTCACATACAGTAATTTTTGGGAACAAAACTCGGCTTCCGCTTTATAGGATAACCCTACCAAGCTAGTAGCCTTGGTGTAAGAAAGTACATATGTCTTTCCATAACTTTTGAAGGGAAATTTTTCTCTGCCATCTTCCTTGAAAAAACAAACTGATTCATAAAATTCTGTGAGTAGATCCAGATACACAACATCCTGAGCTTCTGTCTTTGATATGGCTACACATTCCCACCTATTAAGACTAATATTCTTTGAGATAATAGAGTCATACTTATTTAAGAAGTTTGGATGTACCAACCTCTCCCTTTAAATTTGCCACTCCGAAATCAACTTAACAGAAGACATTTCTTGACAAGGAATTTCAGCAGACATTCAGACTTGTGAAAAATCTAAAAATCCAGAACGAGATTTTGAAGTTGGGAAGATTTTCGACACACAAATGCTTAGAAAACCAATATGGGACAACCATCAGGGGTCCCCTTTTTATAGGTGTTGAAGCGAAGGTTGAACTTCCTATCTGAATCTAATGGATTAGAATTCTTCTGATCTGATCTGATAGTTGAAAAGATAACCACGAAGAAAAATTTGGTAGAATCCGATCTTTTGAGGTTTTTTAAAGAAAAATATTTGGATTTAAGTAAACTTAAATCTGAGAAATTTTAAAAACAAAAGAACCTAACAACAAGTAAAAGGTTATTAAAAAAACTTTAAGAAAGAACCATACCTTTCGGATTGTCAGGAGAATTATTCATATTGAGGAAAATTCTTCTCGAAGGACTTTATATTAAAAAAAAACTTGTGTATGAAAAACAAATTGAGTACACAGATCTTCATTATGAAAATTTTCACTACGAAAATCTTTAGTACGAAAAACTTCACAACGAAAATTTCATGTCTGAAAATTTCCATTATGAAAATTTCAGGTTCCAAAATTTTCATTACGAAAATATGAAAAACTTCATTATGAAAAATATGAAAATCTTCATTACGAAAAATTCTAAAAACTTTATTATGAAAAATAAAAAAAACTTCATTAAGAAAAATATGAAAAACTTCCTTACAAAAAATATGAAAAACTTCATTATGAAAAATATGAAAATCTTCATTACGAAAAATATGAAAAAATTCATTAGGAAAAATATGAAAAACTTCATTAGGAAAAATATGAAAAACTTCATTACGAAAAATATGAAAAACTTCATTAAAAAACATATGAAAAACTTCATTACGAAAAACATGAAAAAATTCATTACGAAAAATATGAAAAAATTCATTATGAAAAATATGAAAAACTTCATTACGAAAAATATGAAAAACTTCATTACGAAAAATATAAAAATATTAATTACGAAAAATATGAAAAACTTCATAATGAAAAATATGAAAAACTTCATTACAAAAAATATGAAAAACTTCATTACAAAAAAATATGAAAAACTTCATTATGAAAAATAGGAAAAACTTTATTACGAAAAATATGAAAATCTTCATTACAAAAAATATGAAAAACTTCATTACGAAAAATATGAAAAACTTCATTACGAAAAATATGAAAAACCTCATTACGAAAAATATGAAAAAAATCATTACGAAAAATATGAAAAACTTCATTACGAAAAATATGAAAAGCTTCATTATAAAAAATATGAAAAACTTTATTATGAAAAATATGAAAAACTTCATTACGAAAAATATGAAAAACTTCATTACGAAAAATATGAAAAACTTCATTATGAAAAATATGAAAAACTTAATTATGAAAAAAATAAAAAAATTCATTATGAAAAATATGAAAAAATTAATTATGAAAAATATGAAAAACTTCATTAAGAAAAATATGAAAAACCTCATTACAAAAAATATGAAAAACTTCATTACAAAAAATATGAAAAACTTCATTACGAAAAATGTAATTCCCCTACGAAAAGGAGTTTATTACTGTAGGGAGATTGGTTCAACAGGAAGCTATCGAGGAAGATTACCTTATGGTTATCATTCCCAACTTATTTTTAATGTATTCAAATCTATCGGGAGGAAAAGATTTTGTGAAAATATCAGCAAGTTGATCCTGCGTTCTGATAAACTGAAGAATGATATATTCTTTTTGTGTGTGATCCCTAAGAAAGTAATGACTAATATCTATGTGATTTGAATGATAGTGATGTGTAGGGTTTTTACTAAGGGTAATGGAACTTGTATTATCACACAAAATTTATGTTTTGGTAAAACACATACCATAGTCTGTGAGTGTGTGTTACATCCATAACACTTGAGCACCACAACTTCCAACTGCAACATATTCAGCTTCAGCAGTGGAAAGTGCTACTGAGTATTGCTTCTTGAATGACCAAGAAACTAATGAATCTTCTAAGAAATGAAAAGTTCTAGATGTACTCTTTCTATCCATTATACATCCACCAAAGTCAGCATTCGAAAAACTTTTTAGAATAAAATCATTTCCAGAAGAATAGAATAGTCCTAAATCCATGGTTCCCTTTAAGTAGCGAAAAATTATTTTCACTACCTTTAAATGAGATTCCATAGGATTTTATTGATATCTTGCACATAAGTATACTAGAAAAATTAAGTCTGGAAAACTAGTTGTCAAGTAATGTAAACTTCCTATCATACCTCTAAAAGATGTTTGATCTATTGGTTTCCTAGCTTAATCAATATCAAGAGTGTTTGAGGTACCAATGAGAGTAATTATACTCTTAGTGTTGTCATATACATACTTTTTAAGAATATATTTAATATAATTATGTTGGGATATATAGATTCATTTTGGTTTATGAGAAATTTGAAAACCAAGGAAAAATGTTAACTCACCCATAATACTCATTTCAAACTCAGATTTCATTAGATCCACAAAGGAATCAGTTAAAGATTACTGAGTTGAACCAAATATAATGTCATCAACATAAATTTGAACAATCAAAACATTTTTCTTGTCTTTCTTTATAAATAAGATTGGATATGAATTTCCCTTAACATAATTATTTTGAAGTAAAAATCCTGTAAGTCTATCATACCAAGATCGAGGGGATTGTTTAAGGCCATAAAAAGCTTTGGTAAGTCTAAAAACATGACCAGGATATTTTTATCATCAAATCCAGGAGTTTGTTCAACAAAAACTTCCTATTGCACATAACCATTAAGGAAAGAACATTTCACATCCATTTGAAAAAGTTTGAAATTGAAGAATGTTGCAAAGGAAATAAGATATGAATAGATTCATGTCTAGCTACTGGAGCATAGGTTTCTTCATAGTCTATTCCTTCTTGTTGATTATAGTCTTTAGCAACTAATCTAGCTTTATTTCACACAATTATTCCATTTTCATCACACTTATTTCTGAAGATCCATTTTATTCCAATAACAGATGTTTCCTTAGGCTTTTAACCAAGGTCCAGACTTTATTCCTTTCGAATTCATTTAGTTCATCTTGCATGAATTTAATACAATCATCATCACCTAGAGCTTGATCAGTGATTTTTGGTTTTAATTGGGAAATGAATGATAGATACTATACTTCATTTCTTAAGGAACATCTAGTCCTTACAGGTCAATTCTGATCTCCCATGATGCTATTACTAGGATGATTCTTTAGAAACAACTGATTGGGGTTTTGTAAAACCTATTCATCAATATAGGGAAGGAAATATTCTAGGGTAAATGGTTCAGAAAAATTTTCTTGGGAATTTTAATTATCAGAATGATCTTCTATCAAAGCTTGATAATCAGTTTTTGAAAATACATCTGAAGATGTAAGTTGGTATTGTTTAAAAATAAAAGGATCAGTTTCATCAAATCTAACATGTACCGTCTCTTCAACAGTACAAGTGTTTTTATTGAAAACTCTATATGCCTTAGAAGTTATGGAGTAGCCTAAGAAAATTCTTTCATTATATTTTGGTGTGAATTTATGTAGATCATCTTTAGTATTCAGAATGAATACGTTGCAACCAAAAACTTTAAAGTAGGAAAGTCTAGGTTTTCTACCATTCCATAACTCATAAGGAGTTTTATTAAGAAAAGGTCTAATCAAAACTCGATTTATAGTATAACAAGAAGTACTTACAACTTCAGCCCAAATTTTTTTGGCTATAGAATACTCACTCAACATGGTTATAGTTATCACTTGAAGATTTATATTTCTTCTTTCAACAACACCATTTTGTTGAGGTGTTCTGGGTGCTGAGAAGTTGTGAGTAATTCATTTTCTACTAAAAAAAACTTCAAAATCATAATTTTGGAATTCTCCTCCATGATCACTATGAATAGTTTTCAATGTAAGGTTTTTCTCATTTTTACTTGGGATCTAAAACTTTTCAAATAAGAAAAATATTCAGACTTATTTGCTAGAAACTAGACCCATGTAAATCTAGTGTAATCATCAACCAAGACAAATACATAATACTTTTACCCAATGCTTCCAGTTTGTGTAGGACCAAAAAGATCCATATGGACTAACTGTAATGCATCAATATTTTAGACTTCACCGACTATTTTAAAACTTGATTTATGTTTCTTCCCATATTGAAAAGGGTCACAGACTTTTGAAGAATCAAATTTAAGCTCTGGTAGATCCTTAACTAATCACTTATTACAAATTTTTCATAAGTTCCTAAGGTTACAGTGTCCTAACCTTCTATGACATAACCAAGAATGATCTTCCATTACACTAAGGCAAGCTAGGTATTGGCTTCTAAGGTCTTCTAAGTTTATTGTGTAAACATTATCTTGCCTATGGGAAGAAAGAACAAAATCTTCCTTGGAATTGTGTACTAAGCACTTGTC
The DNA here is from genome assembly GCA_963277665.1 of Viscum album. Lineage (NCBI taxonomy): Eukaryota > Viridiplantae > Streptophyta > Magnoliopsida > Santalales > Viscaceae > Viscum > Viscum album. The sequence continues at coordinate 1,350,006,333 of OY728132.1, forward strand.
ATTCCTAAAATTCATAAGGTAACCTTCATCACATAATTGAATTATTCTAATGAGGTTGTACTTAAGACCCTTAACGAATAAAAAATTTGAAATCAAAGTTTTCCAAGAAGAACAATGTTACTTATACTAATAATTTCTCCCTGAGCATTATCTCTGAAAGTTACTTTTCCTCCTTTCATCTTGATAATATTTTCAAAATAGTTTTTGTTACCAGTAATATACTGGGAAGATCCACTATCCATGTACCATGTATTGCTGTTGGTACTTTCTCTATTTTTTTGAAAATAAGAAAAAATTAGGTTTTCAGAATACAAACTTGGTTGGATCTGGAATTCTTAGAAAGAAAAATTTTAGGCACCCACATATTCTTAGAAAAATAGGATTTATGAAATCCTAAAGATTGAGTTTTGTTTAGAGAACAATTATTTTCCAAATGTCCACCACACTGACACATTGTCCATAAAGGAGCACTTTGTGGAAAAAAAATAATTGTTACTAAAAACATGTTTATGACTAGTATAACCAAAACCAGAAATATTCCTTAGAGGTCATATTTGAGAATACATTTTATCAAAATTTTATTTACCTAAGGTAAAGTTTAAAAAACACTTCCTTAAGGAAAAAATATCGGATTTGAGTTTGATAACTAATTTCTTGTCTTAAAAAACATTTGATTTTGAACTAGATCTAGGCTTGAAAACATTTTTCTTAGAAATTACGTTTTTAGATATTTAAGAAGTTTATTCTTCTCAGAATTTACTTCCTCAAGATTTTTTGAAATACTTTCAAAGTCAACATTTTTCTTATCAAGATCTTTAGAAAGATATGATATTTCCTTAGTAAGAATAATATTCCTAGAATTTTCCTTATCATGTTTTTTCATGAGTTTTGAATTCTCAATCTCAAGAAATTTGGAAAACCTAAAAACTTATTCATAGGTAGGTAAAGTATTATTTTCATCAGAATAAGATTCTTCATCCGAAGAGTTATAATATTTACTGTCATTATCATTCAAATATATATTGGTCATAGATTCCGCATTGTGTACCCTAGCCATTAAACAATGATTCTCAATAGGTAGTCTGGATATTAGACCAAGATTATTCTATCCAGAAGATTCATAATCCAAAGATTCATCTGAAGAGTCTCTAACACCAGCACTCCAGGTATCATTAGCTTTTAAGACTTTCTTAGCTTTAGCCTTGTAATACTTCTTTCTATTTCTCTCAGAATTATTTTCCTTTCTTTATTTTCTTCTGAGCATGGGGAAATAAGGTCTTATGTGTCCAACTCTCTTTCCTTCATAACATGTGACTTCTAAATCATTCTTGTCTTTCCTTTCCTTTTTCTTATATCTGTATTGAAAGTTCCTCTATCCTGCAATCTTGTTTATCCTTCGAGCAAGATTTTATAATTCATTCTCTGAGGATTCACTTCAACTAGATTAAGACTGGATAACAACTTTCTTAGATTTGGAACTGGAAACTCTCTCCAGATTATTGTCTTTCGTATGATTAGAAGTTGTAGTAAAATCAACACTTCCATTTCTATTTTTCTTCTTTACATTATTAGCATCACTCTTTATTCTAGTCTCATGTTGAAGAAGAGTTCCAAACAGTTCATCAAGAGTAATCTGAGTAACCTTTCTGTTCTCATCAATAGCTGTCCTCTTAGATTCCCACTCATTGGGCATGATGTCTATGATCTTATCAACAAGAGCTTCACCATCTAATCCTTTCTCACCCATTTATTTTAAACTATTCACAATAGTCATGAATATTTATTTCACCTTACATATGGGCTCTCCATAAGGAAAATTAAAGCCATGGTATTCAGCTATCAACATAGATATTCTGGTTTCTATAACTTTAGAAGTACCAAAATGTGTAACTTTGATTTTATTCTATATAGAATTTGCTTCTTCATAAGATGAAATTTGGCTATATATGTTTCTAGTCATAGAGCAAAGAAAAGTATTTCGTACCTTATAATTAAGTTGATATTCATACTTTTCTTGATTGGTAAAGGTAATAACTTCTTTGTCAGGGATTTCGTATCCTCTAGTAAGCATAACAAAATTATCAATACCAGTATTCATAATGAAAGTATTCATTCTATCTCTCCAATATTCATAATAATTTCCATCAGAGATACGTGGTCTAGTTGGATTGAGATTGTCTATGGAACCAACATTGATTCCTACCATCTTTAATAAAATTCTTTCCACACAAAACTTGTTAATAGAAAGAGTTCATAAACAAGAAAGATATTCCCAATCAAGGAAAAATATAGAACAAGAGTATCTCTAAAAAAATATGATTCCAAAAAATATGGTTCCGAAAATAAATTCTCTTCTGAATCTAATCATGAGATTAATTCAGAGGTCACCTCCTCTGATACCAATTGTTGATATGATCTGTCTAAGAATGATATACTCTATAATACCAAATGTAGGATCGAATATGTAAAGATGAGATGCTCAAGAGGGGGGGAGGGGGGGGGGGTGAATTTTATACTTTAAAAATTTCTTTGGAACTTTTTAGATGGTTATGTTTAACAAGGTTAAACAAGGTAATTCACAAAGCCTCTAGATCTATAAACTAGCTTGAATCAGAAAATATGATTTTGAGAAAGCAATTATGGAAAAGTGATTCTGGAAAGGAAACTTAATGAATGTTTACAAAGATGAAGATTCTACCTTAAAGCATATAGAATATAACTAAATTGGAGTACAAATACAAGGAAGTATAAGATATTTATACTTTCCTCAACAATACAAATGCATCAGAAAACTTTGAACAAAACAAGTAACAAGGTAAATATTTTAACCCAAAGAGAAGGGTATCCAACAACCTTGGATAAAGGCCCCTTGATTTATACTTTCAAGAAAGTATGTCTTACCCACACTAGGGTAAACCCTCAATACGAATATTGGAGTCTATCTTGAAATCCACACAAGCACTCAACTTCAAGGTAGTTGGTACCTCTGTATTCCTCAGCAGGGAAGCCCTCAACTTCAAGGTAGTCGGCACCTCTGTCTTTCTATCCCCAGAAGCCCTTGATTGTGCACAGCAACAATCAGAGTCTCACAAAGCAAATCTGAACAAGAAGTTCAGTACTCACAAAGTAGTGAGATTATCTCTCTAGAAATCACTTTAACAACATGTAATCTCTAGATTCATAGAATAGTTGTGAGCTCTTTTAAATGAGCCCCTATTTATTGGCACAACTTCAACTGTCAGCTCCCTCCTCCAACGGACAAATTTTCCTTGAAATTAGGAGGGACCTGTACATGTTTCACTCAAACAAAGGTTAGTTAGTAACTGAATGCACGACATCGTTTTATAATAAAACAGGTGTAAGAATAACTAAAATATGATATTTGTAATGTAAGTAAATATGAAAGTTTAGAGTCTAACCAAAAATGAATTCGGAGTCTAAAATACAAGAATATTCAGATTCTGTTTTTTCAGAATTTGGAACCTGAATTATATAGAAATATGGAGTCTGAATTTATAGGAAATTCAGAGTTTGGATTCACAAGAATTTGGAACTTGAACTCAAAAAATTTGGAGTCAGAGTTCATGAGAATTCAGCGTCAGAACTCATAAGAGTTTGGAGTCTGTATTCAGATAACTCGGAGTCAGAACTCAGAGAATTTCATAACGAGATTTCATAATCAGAATTCGGAGTCAGAACTCAGAGAAGTTTGTAGCTAGAATTCGTAAATAGAATTCGGAGTCAGAACTCAGAAGAGTTCATATCTAGAATTTGTAATCAGAAGTCGGAGTCAGAACTCAGAAGAGTTCGTATCTAGAATTCTTAATCAGAATTCAGAGTTAGAATTTAGAAAAGTTCATAACCAGACTTATGATTCAGAATTTGGAGTCAGAACTCTAAAGAGTTCGTATCCAGAATTCTGAGAATTAGAATCCTAAAACAAAATGCTTCATATCTAGATAATTATAGGATTCTGAGGTTTTGGTTCCAAACTTAATTTTACACTTTGGAAAAATATTATATGAGAAATGAAAACATGGTAAGGATAAATTTCCTTGGGAAGGAAATTTTCCTTAAAGAAGTAAAATAGGTGTAAAAAGAAAATTTCCTTAAGATAAGGTGTTTGTGATTTTCAAAACAAGAAGGAATCATGAAGTCATAAGTAAAGCCTTAATGACTTAAAAATATCCCCCATGTATGAAGGAATGGAAAAGTCATAAGGAAAAACTTATTGACTCAACATTGTGGACCTTACCTCATAGTATGTGGGCATTGTGAATTTTATAGTATCATCCAAGGTCTCCACTAATTTTAAAAATTCCCAATACTAAAGTCTTAAGTATGATTCATGTTGGTACATTTGGGATGACCCTTATCTATAGAGAATTTGTAGTGACCATGTTGTTCATCAGTGTGTCCCTAACCATGAGTTCACCTCTATTTTGAACTTATTACACACTTTGGCTTATAGGGGCCACTTTGGCTCTCAATGTAAAGTATGAAAGTTCCTTGAATGAGAACTTTATTCGAAAACATTTTATAGATATTCCCATCAGTTTTTAAGTCATGTACTTAATGTCAATTCACAGGGAATATCTCCAAGGGGAATGAAATTCCGTATTAACTCATGTTATTTTGTGAAATCTTTGAACCAAGGGGCATTGAATTCCTGAGGACTTTTCAAAATTCATTTTGATTTGTGTATATATTCCTAGATATTGACTACACTTGAAAGGGTGGAAGAAAAATCTATAAGGAACAATGAATCTTGAGTGGTTGTTGATTTTGTGAGGTCTTAGATTTTCAATAGGTTTAGTTTGAAAATATTTATCATTAGTGATCAGGGTTCACATGTTTTTAATCGCAACATGAAAAACATACTCTATAAGTATGAGGTTGTTCATAAAATCTCTACTGCATATCACCCCAAACTAACAGACAAGATTAAATCTCAAATCATGAAGTTAATTGAATCTTAGAAAAAATGATACTAACCAATATGAAAGATTTAAATTTGTGCTTGGATGATCAATTTGGGTGTGCCATACAAATTTTATTTCCCTGATCAGAATTACACCATATATGATTGTGTTTGGAAGAGATTTTCACCACCTGTTGGAGGTATAACACCTTGTATATTGGATTTTTAAACAATGTAATATGAATTTTTTAGATGCAGGTGAGCATATGAAGCTATAGATTCAAGAGTTTGAAAAAATTATACGTGATGAATATGAGATCTCTAGAATATATAAAGATAAAAAAAGGATATACATGATGAAATGATTCCTCATTCATAGTTTCATATTGATGAGAATGTCCTCATGTATAATTCTAGGCTAAATCTCCTCCTAGGTAAGTTTTCTTCCTAATAGATCAATACTTACACTGTTAATAATATTTATCCTTTTGGGGGAAATATATGTTTTTCATGAGAAGAGAGGACAAATGTTTAATATGAATGGGAAGAGTCTCAAAAATTTCTTTTTGGATTTTTCAAAGCATCTGATGGAGGAAATCCAACTAATGGATGCCACATATGAAACCACTTAGGAGGATATCCCTTCTCCCAACCTTTATTTAATTATCTATTTATTAAAACTAATTGCATTGAGGATAATTTAATTTTTAGATATAGGGGAGGGTGACATGTCATATTTAGGATTAAAAAACAATAAAATATAATTGAAGAAAAACAATAAAAAAATGCACTTTAATTTTTAATTTATTTTTATTTATTTTGTGATCTTATATAAATATTGATCTTAAAAACAATACCCAAAATCCTTTTTCATCCTTGAGCTGATTGTGTGTGAAATTCCATTATTTTTGGAAAAATATTTTTCAAATGAATGTTGATGTGGTATATTTTTCTAGAATTTGTATTTTCAAATAATTATTAGGTTTTTAATGGTTTTTTTAAACCCATGCCTCATTAGCACAGACCAATATTTTAATTCCTTACCTAAGAGACATTTTAAGCCCTTTATTTCATATTCTTCCTTTTAATCACTTTCTTGAGTGTCTTGGGTCATATAGAGAAACTAGAACTTGAATTTAATATATTTGAAACCATAATATTGGAGTGTGCTACATTTATGTTAGAGGCCATCGTTCAGTGAAAATCCTTTTTTTTGACAATTAACCTCTATTTTTTCCACCTTGACATTTTATCCTTCTTAAGCCTTAGAGACCATGGAACTCCTGTTAGGTAGCCACATTAAAATCCAATTTATCCCTACTTACCCATAACTTTTTTAGATTTTTATTTTATTTTTAGTAAGTATGGGGGAGAGGGTGTTTCATGGGAATTATAGGGAAAGATTCATTATAATGGGTGAGTGAAATGGTGCCTATATTTATTTTTGGAAGTGGCTCCACATGTCATATTATGTCATTTTGTTATACATGATTCCCTATTTATCTAAAAAAGTATATTTAAAAAAAAAATTTATATATATCAAAAAATAGAACAATATAAATTAAATAAATGGATATATAGAATGTTTAATCATTATTATTTTATTCTTGGTTATGACCCACACAAAAGAAACAAAGGGGATAGTGAGTTGGAAGTGATAAAATCTGTGAGGGTTTGAGTGAGTACAATAATTGTGACCACTTTCTGAATTTTGACATGAATTATGATTACAATATTAATCACTCCTATTATTCTTCATATTTTTAAACATAAAATCCTACCAACCCTTAATCCTCATCACAAACCATTGGAATTCCTCTTGAGTAGCACACAAGTTTCAACTAGTAGACAAATTACAATCTCGACAAGAATATGGAAAGATCACATGAACTTTAGGAAATGATCATAAATCCAATTCCATATATTCCTATAATGAAGAGGTAAAATTTCTATGCGAGTCAGGCTATGACATGTTTCATGGGTGAACAAATGAAATTGAACAAATTTGAACGTGAGATAAGAATAATGATAGAAAATTGATTTTATAAATGAGACATGATGTATTTAATTTAAAAAGATTATTGTAAGTTTGATCACCTTTTTGAGGAATGATAATTTATTAGGATATAATAATTTTCCTAAGAGTTCAAATTTTTAGGCATCAGGGTGTGATTACGTAGTGATTCACTATTCATTTCCACCCTTACATAATTGTAATAAACTAGTTTAGTATTAAAAAATATAAATATAATAAAAAATTTCAATATATTTTTTATTAAATAATTTAATTTTTATAACTTTTAAAAATTATATTTTACTTGTTTTGGTGATTTAATTGTAGGTGGTGGTGATTCAGAGAGCCCATGATAGAATTCAAGAAAAACGGGCCAAACTACGCAAGATCCCAAGCACACATTTAGAATAAAATATTTACTATAGATAAAATGTGAATCAAACTGGGCTGATAATTGGTGGATGAATGAAAAACCATGTGGTATACATTTCTATATAAAACCATGGATCCCAATTCATCCATTTAGAGGCCCAAAATAGGCCCACAATGTGAAGAAATTCTGGGTGGGCCATATTGGACCACTATTCTATATTTAAGCCACAACTAGGGACTATAACCTCCAATTGGGTTGATTAAAACTCCAATGGATATATAAAGATAATTTACACCTCTAAACAAAATTTCATGACATTTAAATTCATTTTGGTTAGCCAACCATTCAGATAAATGAGAAAAAAGTCATACATGAATAGTCACTTAGTCCCATAGATATTTGACTTATTTTTGTGGATTGTTTGATGTATTTGTCCATAAAACCACTCATCAACCTCATTATACAATTTTTATATACCATAAGGAAGGATTTGAGCTCTTGGTATGATCTTATTCACATCTATGTCTTTCTCCCCTTCTATGGAGTTCTAAACACCTTGTGATCACCCAAGGAGGAATGTGATGAAAATCCCAAGCTTCATGTTTGTATTATTTTAATGATATTTTTAATTCAAGGTTTGTTTTTTATTTTTATTAATCCTATATTCTTATTTAATTTATTTATGTACTAGTATTTCATACTCAAATCATATGATCTTGTTTGTGGGTACCCATTCATGTGATGTTTCACACACCGTTCAACACTTATTCTCCCCCCTTTCAATTATAGTGTTTGTGTAGTTCATATTTTTAAATTTAAGTCTCATAAACACTACCAGGAAAATTTACATTTATGTCATGGTAACACATTTAGATAACACAAAAACCTAGAAAAAACATCAATTTCTTTGTGTTTGTCCTTGGTGAGTTTCAGTTATGAAGTCGGACACAAATCACAATATCATCTGCTGTAGCTGGTGAATCATTTTTTGTTTATGACCAAACCATAAGAGGTATCCTCATACGAAATTAGTAAAAATATAGTTTTATAACTTAAAAAATTGGGATTAAAATATCTAAACCCAATATTTTTAATTAATGATGGATGAACATCATGATATTTCCCTAGGTCCATCATGCTTAATCAAATCTATCAAATTATGATTTCTTTTATTTCGTGATTTTATATGATTTCATATTATATTAAAAAACCAAAATGTCATAAAATCCCATTAAAAATTTTCCTAATAAAAATCTTATTTTTAAATCAATTATCTAATTCTCAATTGAGAGAGGACCTAGGGTTCCTGCTATACAGTATAAATTCTAGTTAAAAAAACAACAACTAATTTGACATGCTCGATAACATGATCACTTTCCCAACCATGTATACTTTCTTCTTTAATACCCATTTACAAAAAAAAAAGATTTAAATCCACTAGGGGATCAACTAAAATCCAAACTAGGTTTTTATATATAGAATATATTTCATAATTCATAACTTCTTTCGCAAACAAGCCTGTACCCAAGTGGTAAGGGCTCCTGCTTGGCATCCATGTGACCCGAGTTCAAAACCGGGTGGAGGCTAATTTCTGGGCACTGTAGCAGTACTTTAGAAGTCACTGCAGCAGTTACTGTTCTGTACTGTAGCAGCCAGAACTATTCACCTGATTTGGGCATTCGGGCCATCGGTTTGGGCCTACGGGTCTCTAGGGCCTTCGGGTCATCAAAGGCCTTTGGGCCTTAGGGCCTTCAGGTCACATAGACCATTGAGTAGCATAATTCACGTAGAACATAACCTTGAAGAGGATCAGAGCAACAGGAGTACCAGCCACCAGATGTAGAGCTAACCAGATTGGAAGAATGAGAGGGTATGGCAGCCGCCATCAGGACCAGGCACCATGCAGCTTTGCATGGGGCAATGCTAGACGACCAGCAATGCAATGTGGGAGCTAGGTGATCAATGAAGCAAAAATCTGTGGAGGGGAAATTCAAGTGGGTTGGGCCTACGGGTTATATATTGCGCATGGTATGCCTTTGGGCCTTTGGGTCATGTATTGCGGGTTTTTCGGGCCTTGTGTCTTGGTACTATGTGTCATGTACGAGTTCCCCTTCAACCCTTAAAAGGGGTATTGTCCATAATAAAATAAAAAAGATGGCCTTTGGGCCATTTGGGCATAACTTCTTTCCACATAGAAAATTTCATTACACTTATCACTTCCTTATAGGTTATAGGATCATTATTATCAACTAATAATGAGTCACTATCCTCAATAACTATTAAACCACATATTTCAAGTTCTCTAACCTCTATTATTCTCCTATGTAATACTTGTGTCTCCAGAATTTATTCTTCCACTAGGTATTATGAAATATATTCATGTGCCAACTCTTGTGTACCTTGAGTCTAAAATTAATCAAACTATATCTTTCTCCCAATATATATTTTATATATGTTATCCCTATTAAGGAATATTTTGTGTCTTTCCACAATTAACTTTTTTATGAGGGGTCATATAGGTCATATCCTCTTGTTTCCTTAGGGTATCTTATAAAGGTACACTTTTTTCCTCGAGGTGAAAGTTTTTTCTGAAGAGGCTTTAAAAAACAATTTACATCCCCGCACATGTAAGTATGATAAGATGGGTTTATTTTCCCCAAAAAATTTCTATGGAATAATGTCTACCAATTTTTTTAGAAATTGGATTAGTTTTTTTTACTACATTTTACAATGCTTATCCCAGAAGGATAATAGAATACTCTTATGACTAATCATTGATCAAGTCATGTCCAATAGTGTATGGTTATTCATTTTAATTATACTATTACATTATAGTTTATAAAGAGGAAAGTGTTTGGATAAAATCTTAAAATCCTATAAATAATCAATGAAGAATTGATTAAGATATTATCCTCCATAGTCTGAATAGAGTTTATTAATCTTTTTTTTAGTTCTCAACTTCATTCTTATATTTTTATGCCCATCAAAGGAATTTTACTTATAAGAATTTAAGTTTATATATCCATATCTACTAAAATAACTGGTAAAATTTATGAATTATGGGTACCCATACCTTTCTTAAATAGGAAATAGTCTACAAACATTGGTATGAACAAATTCAAGAATCTATTTGGTGATTTCTCATTTTCTACTAAATGGGGATTTGTTCATTTTAACTTTTAAACTTTCATAACATACATAAAGTGGTTTTAGCTCAAAGGAATCCAAATATACATTTTGGTGTAATTTTATAAAATAAGTTTCATTATATGTCCTAGATATTGATTCTATATTTGGGTGTGGTATGAGTCATGTGAACTAGTTTAGTTATCAATTTTCATTACTTGGTTTGTGTAATCCAACACATAAAGACCATTATTTAAATGTACCTTACCATAACATATGATTTATTTATGAAATAAGTAACATTTATTCCCAAATTTAAAATTAAATATATATATATATCAATTTTGGATACATATATAATGTATTTAGTGACTTATGACACATAATAAAAATATTTTAAAACTAAGATCATTATTATTGGCAACATGAGGTGGTAGTCCCCAATTTCCACAATAATAAGTTTGGATTAATTGTCTAATCATAGATCTACATAAGCATAAGAAATCTTCTAGAATCTACTTAATTCATATATATGAATACATACATGATCTCCACATACCATACTAAGAAAGTGTGGGAGCCGACGAAAGTCGGACCCATAAAAATATATAAGAAAAAAAGAGAGAAACAGAGCCAGAGTTACAAGGGGTTATTACATATCTGAGAGTGAATCACACCACACATATTAGCATTCACCATTTCTTCACATCAATTAGGAATTGTAAAAGACCAAAACATACCCGTCTCACTAACAACCTTCTTGGACAGTACATCTGCAACTTGATTTGATTTTTGATATGTGTGGGAGACTTCCAAATTGAGATGAGCGCTCTTATTGTGACACTCAACCCAAAGAGGTATAATTTTACACGGTACATCCCATGTCCTTGCCTTCAAAGCTTTCACAACAACCTTAGAGTCAGATTTAGGCCACAATTTAGAGAAGCAAATAAATCACACTCAATAAAAAATAAAGTAAAATATTCCTTTTTTTCCTTTTACTAGGTGAAATTTTTCTTCCAATGACAATTCTTGAAATATAAAAAATAAAGTTTATCCTATTCCATTTCTTTTCCCTTGATCCTTCTCTTCTTATAAGGTAATTACATAGAGGTTATATTCATAAATCTCTTTTCCTGGACTTTCCTTTTATTCACTATAATGAAAAAGGATTTTTATTCTTTATATCCTTATAAAAATGGAGAAGTAGAGTGAGAGGATATGGGAGAGACTTATAAATATTTTTCATATCGAAATTTAAAAAAAACTGGATAATCTATGTGGGAGTATAAATTTAAAACAAAACTAGAGTATATATGAGGGATTGATGAAATAATGATGCAGATGCATAGTTATTTTGGATTCCTAAACCCTGGAACCTTTAGGCATTCAATGTAGGCAATGAGTTTGACTATGTGAGGATAAGCTGACACACCTTCTCTGAGTTTTATATAAAAGAGAACCTTGGATATCTCAAACCATTCTTGTCAATCTATCCTTTATATAGACCATCAAGATACCTGAGCATTCTATAAACATCCATGTCTTACTATGACTTTATTAGTTCATTAGAAATAGATGAAATCATTAAACACTGAACATAAACTACATCACTTAGGTGTTTATCATTAGTAATGAACTCATCATCACCCACCTCCATTGTAGGCTGATTTGGCAATGAATATTTCATTATGTAAGATTTTTTTTCATGGAACAACACTACTCATAGGCATTTGAACCATTCCAAGAATTTAATTCTAGTTAGATGATGGGATTTTTATAGAATTGATCATATGGATAATGTGGTTGATGATATTGTCATTATTATTCAATATAAAAGTTGTAAATTATTATTAATTCTATTTATTAAAATTTATGTGAGACATAATATTTTTTTTAAATTTTATTAAGTTTCAAACTATTTTATCAAGACCCAATAGACCTTACCATTAGACTTGGAATGTCTAGTTTCTCATACATTATAGTGGATATTATCCATATTTCTCTTATCATTATCTAAGTGAGGGTTTTCAATTACTCGAAGGTATTTAGTTAGAAATTTATTTTACAACCATGGGATTACATCTCCTTGATCCATTGAGTGTACTCCCCAATATAAAAATCCTTTCTCAAATTTCATCAATACTTTCCTCTATGTTACACCAAGACTAGTGAGGTATACTTCTATTGATTTAAACTGTTTAAGTAAACCTAAAATTTTCATAAGAACTCCTTGATAAAATTAAGTGTTCCAATGAGGGTTGGTCAAACACTTAGTTCTATGGTTTTATTCCTAATCAAGTAATGAAAGGATTGATATGGATTAATATTTAGTTGAAGGATTTTATTTATTATGCATAAAATTTCTTGTTTTATCCTTTAATATATTGTTAATATAAAGTGGATTTTACTTTCGGGATTAACCATGTTATGATAAAACATTTATGCATAACACATTTATTTTAATTCTATATTTTCATTTTAGTCCATTTATTCTTTTGATTATAATCTTACATCCATAAAATAAATCATATGTAAGGAATAATTAAAATAAATAAATAAATGAAATGATCATGAGATTTATCTAATGGTTTATTTTTTATGTGGAAAATAAATCAACCTATTTCCATAATGAAAAACTTCTTATGACAGTCTTGACATGAGTTTCAACATTACACCTATGCACCAATGTATTTTCTTGGTTGGTTCTACCTTAGTTATATCTTAAACTGCCTCCATAAACCTTTAAATTCTCATTTTATTCTATATGTTTTATAAATCCCAGTGGAAACCAAATAATTGGTTTAGAGGAATTACATAAAACAATATTGGACATGAAGGTCCTATATAATAAAGGAGGAATATATGACACATAGAGCATCAAATTTATTTTAATAATAAATATTTGAAATCCCATGTAATAAAATAAAATAAAATAAAACAAAAACATATATAGATCTAGTTAAATATAATGATCTTTATACAAGTGTAATGATTACAAATTTAAAATATCTATCTATAATTAATCTCAATTCATTTTTTATAAGATAAAATGTGCTCAAATTAGTCTGATTAATGGTATTATTAATCAATTAATTAATTTTATCATTTTATATCCAATCATTATAAAATTATCATTCATTTTGATTTTAAATAAAATAAATAGTTTAATTTAATTTAATAAAATAGTACAAAACTTTATACTTGGAAGAATCTATGTGAGTTCCTATCCAAGCTACTCATTATAGTCCTAATTGTATACAATGTACTTATACAACATATTGTTTAAAAACCATTTGTCATAATTTCATAGTATGTACTTCCTAATTAAATCTACACAAAAAAATGAATATTAAATTTCCTATAAAATTTAATGTGTTGAGTATTTAGTATGCAATGATCCTACATAAGTTTTAGTTTTTGAATATTAAACAGAATTAATTAAGAATTTAATATAATATAAAACCTATCAACTGGTGTGTAATATCAATTTTATGACCCATGAAACTCAGGTTGATGAGGTTTTATGAGGTAATCAATTAATTTTTTTGTAAATAGGCAAAGTACATGATGTGGGAAATCTAGCCACACAATGTGTACTTCTCTTCACTGGATATTTTCATTACACACCTAGGGACTCAAAAATTCACTTATTATAAACATTTATGAAGTAGAAAACATATAAAAAGGATACACAACATGTACATTAATTTACAATACTAACAACTTATATGCTTAATGTATTGGAAAAACATTATATTTTAATTACATGAGGTGGATTGACCCCATGTTTCCACCTTGAAAACATGTGGATTTCACAACATGTTGTCAATCTATACTGCATGTAGTTTGGAAAATCTATGTTACACCTTGGGTGGTCAACACATTGTGAATTTAATTCATGAGGAATGTATTAATTACACGATGACCTAGAATCCTCTTGAGTGTCTAGGTATAATGAACTAGGGTACATGACATGTGAAAAATGAGTACATTCCATGTAACCTTGTATTTTCCTGTCAAAATTCTTGGAACCTCTATATGGGTTCATTATATTCCTTCTTTATTTATTATTAACTAATCTTGGTTACATGAGTAAGAAATGAGGAGGAGGAAGAAGATATTTCAATGAAGGATCAAGAATGAATTAAAACTTATAATTAAATTTAAAATTTTAATCCATAATAATAAATAGTATATTAAACAATTATAAATTTAAACATGACCATTTTTATACCAATTTGATGGTTCCTAGTGCAATAGAAACACTAATACGGGATGATCCTGAGTAAAAAATTGTCAGATTTTGTGTATCTTTCACATATTTCATAGGATGTAAATGTCAAGAAAAATGAAAATTTTCTAAAGAATATTGAAAATAAGGTCACATGAACTAAGATAATATAGTTTCACATTAAATTTATAATTAATTTAATTCTATTAGAAGAAATAATACCTCAGTCCTGAGATATTTTTTTGATTAATATGTTGATCATCTTAAAGACATTTTGGTAAACCATCATTTTTGTTGTAGGATCCAAGTATAGAATCCCTATAGTGATGTTCCACACATGATCCAATGATCTTCGAATAATGATGATAGATTGTCGAGTGCTAACACGATGGATCAACCATCTTGTAGTGTTTTTCTTGACCGATTCAAAAGATCCTTTAAAGAATCATCCTTTTAATATCATTATTAATATAATTGAATTTGAATGATAATATATAGACTATTCTTTAATCTTGATAGAGAGCTTTAAATTTAGTTGTGCACAACGATTCTCAATTTTGATCAATCTCCACACATTAGACATAATAATCTATTTACAGTGATTGTTCTAGGATTAAAATATTATTTAATTGAAAAATGACCCTCTAATAATATATTAAACCTTATATGACCCCATTCTATGTAATAATAATAATAATAATAATAATAATAATAATAATTTCTCATGGAGTGTTCTAACTAGTGTAATGATAAATATTATTTTACAAGCTTGTAATTTAATATTTATCATGCGACACAATTTGTTCTCACTTATCCTACTAAAAATTTGTAAGATATCAAAATTTTATAGAGTTATATTAGGATATATTTCATGTAATTTTTTTGTTCTTAAGTACCTTTCATTAGATTTATGACTTAGGGTGAATTTGGTTGGAGTTTGAAGAGAAATTTGAGGAAAAGTAGTTGTACATAGTTTGAGAAAAATTTGGGCCCAAACCTAGGTCACTGTGTGACCCTAGAAAGTGATGACTTCATAGTTGGTGCATGGCTTACCCTAACCATGCATCCCTTACCAGAAACCTTTGGGTGTAATTTCTTTTCACCTGAAAATTTATTTTAAAATCCTTAGAACCCATGAAACACCTCCTATTCAACCTTGGATTGGGACTATTTTTTTTTGGAAAAATTCAGATCTTTTTAGAGGGGTTCCAAGAATATGAAACCTCTATTCCTCAAGATTCAATGCTTGATTGAAGATCATCTCCTATCCCGGTACGTGGATTTCATCCTAATGCCTATCCCATTAATTCTTCTATATTTCCTTGATCTTTTGGTGGAATTTAATCTTTTTTTATTTAGATCTAATTTTTTAGTGATATATATATCTAGTATTGTAGATATAGATCTAGATTGATTAGATCTTTATATAATTGATCTTGATTTAAGGATTTAGATCTAAAACTCAAATCTATATCATTGTGCTTCTTTTTTTTTGGGGATTTTAGTTAAACAAAAATCTATCAATGAATTGAGGTAGGTGGTCTAAAATATAATTCCCATAGTCATGGATTTTATTAATGTATGAAAAATTGTAAAATTTATATCTTTATTTAGAAATTTAATTCCTAAATTTGGTTAATTTGGTTGACTAATTAGGTTATCAAAGCATCATTGAACTAAATGATTAATTTTTGTTTTAATCATGAGACTAAGGGGATGTCCTATTGGATAATTAATTTAAGGAAATTGATTATGGGAGTCGGGGAATATAATCTAGATAATTAATCAAGGGATTAATTATGTGATATTGAAATAGCTAACTTGAGATAATTAATTGTGAGATAATTATGTGCTTGTGATATTATAATCTAGATAATTAATTGTGGAATTAATTATAAAGAGTTGATATTTATAATGAGATAATTAACTCTAGAAAATTAATTATGGGATATGAATTGTGTTATTGATTAATTAATTGATGAATTAATTAGTGGTTTTGGAATGCTTTATTAATTAGGGAGTTAATTAAGGATATTGATGTATTTAACTAGTTGTTGATTTAGTAATGTAATTGAGGTGGATAATTAATTATGAATTAATTATGTGTGAAAGAATAGGAACCTGGTCATTCAATTGAGAAGTATAAATGATAACATGGTCATTATACTTATTAGTAAAGGAATGGGAACATGGTCATTCAATTAATAAGTATAAATAGTTACATGTTCATTTTACTTATGAGTAAAGGAATGATAACATGGTCATTCTATTGATAAGTAAGAATGGTAACATGGTCATATTACTTATGAATTGTTTATTTTAACTTTAGAAATTATGTGTGAATTTAAAAAATGGTAATAAAGTCACTCTGAGATATGGCCTCACATGATAATAATTTGAACTCTGACATGTGTTAAATTAAGAAATGAGATATCATATCACCTTTGAATACTTCGAGATCCATCATTAGTTGAAGCAGGTATTAAGATATGATATTAACTAGGGAACACTTCAAGCTCTAGGATGAGCCAAAGCTAGTATAGAGGTATGGGTATCCCCAGGAAACCTATAGTTAATATGAATAAACAAAGAATAAATAATAATGTGATGGATTTTTATTTATGCATTTGATTATTTTCTTCATATAATTACTTACACTATCTTTTGAATGGAATTGTTTTAGACTCCATCAGTGGTGGCCTACTGAGTTGTACTCGCAGCCTACTTAGGTTACCTTTTCAGTACCCGAATAGAATTTATTATTATAGGAAAGGTTAAAGGAACAAGCCTAGAGTTAAATTGTTAATTAAGGATTGATATTGGATGAGGAAACCAGACATGGTTTGAGACACTCTTAGGAGTCTTTAGTGTCTTTATTTTTTGTCGTGTATTTTGGATCTTTGACACTTATATTGGAATAACATGTTTTCCATTTCAGTAGAATATTATATTGCTATTTTTGTTATCTTATGACATTGGAATTGTTCTGTTTATGATTACATATGATTCCACTGTTGCTTATTTACTTCTGATGGTGTTTTACTATGATAAAAAGATTTTATAGTCTCCCCATGAATGACTTATCAGACCCTCACTGCTAGTCAAAAAACTTTAGCATATGGGGATGTGCACCTGAGGTCATGTGATAGATCTTCTCAGGGCACCATTGTGTAGAACCCAGTTTGGGACATTACAAAGTGTTATCCGAAGAGTTTTCTTTATTATTATTTTGTCTTACTATTTGGGGAATGGTATATAGGAGAATAAAAAGAGTCAGGGATTGGTAATGAGCTTGTTCATGGTAGTTTCGAACCCATGTATGGTGGAAAAACCGAGTACTCATGGTGGGATTGTTTTTATTTATGTTTTCTGTTACAGTTGAATATTATTTCACCTTGGGTGATCCACGTATGATGTGATGTGATTATTGTTTCTGAGAATTTTTTTTTCAGTATTGATTCGTGTCCAATAATTGTATAAGAGTTGTGTTTGTATGCATCATTATAGTTACTTATGGTTATTATGACATGCACCATTTTAGGCATGCACAAGAAAACGATTATGGGTATGTTATTTAACTTGAACTATTTTCCTTGTTTTTGAGATTAAAATGAAAAATAATACTTGACATGAATTGATAAATAATGTAAAATTATTCAAAATGAGAATTATTGGGTGTCTAAATGAGAAAATTGGTTATAATAGTGTATTTACCCTTTTTAACCAAAATTTAGGAGTGGTATGGTTAAGGGTAGTAATAGAACCTCGGTGCTAACCGTGTGGTCAGATGTGGGGAAAATACATATTGTGACCTATTGCAAATATTCCTTTTATGTGAATGTTATAAGTTTTTGTTATGAGAACTAAGACATGTGTTTATATTTATAGATAATATTCCTCCATGATGCTTCTTGAGGGGACGACTATGGGGCATGGCTTAGAATGGTCTTCCAGTCAGGGAACATGAGTCACTGATAGAGCTAACTAAATATGAAGGGGAGAAGTTCTGTGAGAACTTTTTAGGTTTTATGCAATTCATGGAAATAAACACTGGGAAGGTTGTGAAAAGAATGTATGAGTTAACAAGGGAGTTTCAGTTACATCCCCCTCCGAATTTTAATAGAGTGGGTGGTCCTAAGGGAGTTGAATTATGGGTTGAACATTTGGAGAATCTAATTTAGAGGTGGTTTAAGCTGGCTACTTATATTCTATGAGGATCAACAAAGTGTTGGTGGGACATTTAGATGTAAACTGAAAAAACTAACAGTATGTTATGGAATGACTTCTTGGAGAGGTTCTTAGAGTACTTATATCCTGAGATGGTGACACAAGTGAAAGTTAGATATTTCATACATCTAACTCTAGGGATCATGTCCATGATGGATTATGCTAGATTCTACATAGATCTAAAATTATTTTCTCTTCCATTATTAGGGGATGAGTCAGCTATTATAAATCACTTTCAGGATAGAATAAAATGTGAGATTAAGTCTGAAGTCAATATTTTCTGATTAAATAATTTTTCAGAAGTTGTGGATCAGTATCTCATAGTTGAAAGAAATTAGAGGGAGGCTTACAGTACTGAACATGTAGTTGTTATTGAACAATCAAGAGGTGTGACTTCTCAGAGCAGGAAGCGCTGTTAAGAAAAATTTAGCTAGGGAAGTGGGAAGTAGAGTACCCAGACAGGAGGGTCAGTTGGATAAGACATTACTAGGATGATATGTCATCATTTAGGTAGTTTAGAACACTATCATTGAAACTATCTCCAAATACTAGTAGAGTGTCTGTCTTGTGACAAGATGGACACCTATATAAGTTCTACAGGTCATAGTGACAAATTGGTGCTGAGGGAGTAATTGAGTAGAGTTAGAGTGTGGTAAGCGGGTCTTCTAGATGATATTAGTATGACAACTGGATTTCTAATAGCCTAGGTGGTAGAGTTAGTGAATGTGGTTCTACATATCTTGAGCGTCCTTATCCTTAGTGTGGTGCTACTTAGGGGAGTCATACAACATCAAGGGAAGAGGGTTAGGATATTTACATGCAGTGTCATCTACACTTGTAGAGAGAGAGAGAGAGAGAATAGTCCATCAATAGTGAGAGGTACCATTATAGTATATTATACTTTATCCAATGCCTAGTTTGATACTGTTTCCTCTCATTCCTTTATATCGACAAAACTTGTTAATGGTTTGATCATGGAGGTGTAGTTTTTGAGAGAAGTAATTACTATCGATACACCATTGGGAACACATTCTAAAGACATCCATCTATGCAAGGTATGTTTACTAGAGATCAAGGAATATCATTTTCTATGTAATCCTTATATTATTGATATGAAAGGCTTAAACTTGATTATGTGTATGGGATGACTAGTCACATACCAAGCCCACATCGATTGTTACCATAGGAGAGTTACATTTACATCTTCTAAGGGTGAAACGTACATTCATTATGGAGAGTGGGATATCCAGGCAGCTTAAGCAGGGCTAATTACCCAACAACTTTGAGATCTCACATCCCAAGTTTCTTTTCTATTACCAGATTATGGGGTTTTTTGGAAATATTTCCTTCCACCAGTGGTAGAACTATTTTAGGATGTCTTTTCAAAAGAATTATCAGGGCTACCACCTAAGAGAGATGTGGAATTCACTATTGAGCTAATGTCTGGGGCCGAGATAGTATCTAGTAAACCATATAAAATGACACTTATTGAGCTTCGAGATCTCAAGACACATTTAGGAGAGTGAAGGATAAATGATTTATCTATCCAAGTACATCGCCTTGGGGATCACCTATTTTGTTTGTAAAGAAAGATGGTGGGATTTTATGGTTGTCTTTCGATTACCAAAAGTTAAACAAAATGATTTTGAAGAATCAATATCCTCTTCCACATATCAATAATTTGTTTGACTAGTTAAAGGGAGATTGTGTGTTCTCAAAGATTTAATTGTGATTGGGGTATCATCAGTTGAGAGTAAAAAAATTTGATATACCAAGGATTTCTTTTAGGATAATGAATGACCTTTATGAGTTTTTTATAATTCTATTTGGTTTGAAAAATGCACTAGAATTTTTTATGGATTTTATTACCAAGATATTTCATCTGTATTTGGAATATTTTGTGGTGGTGTTTGTGGATGAAATATTTGTGTACTATAAGATTCATGTGATCATTTACCACACCTTGACATCATCCTGAGTACACTGAGAGAGAATCAGATATATGCCAAGATATCTAAGTGTTAGTTTTGGATTAAAAGGGTACCCTTCTTGGGACACATCATCTTAGAGGAAGGTGTGGTAGTGGACCCAGATAAGGTTTAGGTATAGGTTTTTTTAGAGCATCCCAAGAATATTTTTGATATCTAAAGTATTTTGGGATTAGCTCGATATTACAGGAGGTTCATCTAGAACTTTTTAGGTTTAGCAGCACCAATTTTAAGCTTGACCAAGATGGAGATAAATTTTGAGTGGCTAGAAGAATGTGAGAATTCTTTTTAGAATTTAAAGAAGCATTTGATGATGGAACCAATTTTTATCCTACCCAAGTCAGGTGAGAAATACACGGTTTATTTTGATGATTTTGGGATTCGTCTAAGTGCTATGTTGATGCAAGGGGATCAAGTTGTGGAGTATGGTTATTGGCAATTGAGTCCTCATGAAAATAACTACCCTATTCACGACCTCGAGTTGGAAGTAGTGGTTTATTCTCTAAAGTGGTGGAAACACTACCTTTTAGGATAAAAGTTTACATTTTATATTGATTACAAGATCTTGACATATATATTTTAATAGCATGATTTGAATATGCAGTAGTAGATATGGGTATATTATATGCAGTAATTTGATTTTGATTTGACATATACACCTGTGAAAGGAAATAGTGTGGCTAATTCCTTAAGTAGGAAAGCTCAGACTTAGTTGGTTCTCGAGTTGAGTGAAAAGTGGAAGATGATGACTCTGCTGGATAAAATGCATGTGCTGGTTTAGGTGAGTCAAGCTAAGATGAATCTGGTTTTATTTGTAGTGGATTCTATACTTTTGAGATGGATTAGAGATAGATAGTATGAGGATCCAGAGTTCTTAGCATTGAGGGAAATCTTTGAATTTGGGGATACACCTTTGGACTAGTTGATAGATGAGGATGAGATCATCTATGTGAAGAATTGATTTATTGTGCGTATGAGCATATGAGAGGAGCTCATGCGATAATTTCATGCCTCGAAGTAAGAAGTGCATCTAGGTATGACCAAAATGTACCATGACTCATAATGACAGTTTTTGTGGCCAAGCATGAAAAAGGAGATAATAGGGTTTGTGACAAGGTGCTTCACCTATCAGCTGGTGAGGACAAATCATCAATGACCTAGAGGTTTCCTACAACCATTTCCTATTTTGGAATGGAAATTGGATGATGTGACAATGGATTTTGTGGTAGGTATTCCAAAGACACTTAGGAATAATGATTCTATTTGTGTCATTGTGGATCAAATGAAAAAGGTATCACATATATTTCCTATAAGGGAAAGCTTTACTGTAGAGAAATTGGGAGAAATATATGTTCAGGAGATAGTTTGTATTCATGGGGTGCTAGGGAATATAATATAAGATCATGATTCATGCTTTACTTCACACTTCTGGAAGGTCTTGTAGAAAGTGCTTAGTATATAGGTCTTATTGAACACAGATTTCCACCCATAGATAGATGGGTAGTCAGAATGTACTATACAAGTGCTTGAGGATATTCTGCAGGTATGTGTTCTTGAATTTGGTGGGTCTTGGGAAAAGAACTTGGCTTTAGTGGATTTTTCCTATAATAACAGTTATCATGAAACTATATATATGGAACCATACAAGGCACTTATGGTAGGCCATTTAGATAACTGCTATGATGGAAAGAGGCTAGTGAGTTGGAGTTCTTGGGATTGAGTCTTGTGCAAGAGACATCAGAGAAGATACAGTTGATTCAAAAACATATGGATATGGCTTAGTGGATACAGAATTCATATGTTCATAGATAAAGATGACCCCTAGAGTTTATAGAGGGTGATCTTGTATTCCTTTAGGTTTCCCCTAGGTTGGGTCACTATAGGATATGGAGGTATGGACAGTTGGTGCCTGGGTTTAATAGACTATTTGAGGTAGTGGAGGGAATCGGGCCGCTGACATAATGATTGGATTTTCTACAAAAAATATAGTTCTATGAATGATGTATTCCATGTGCCACAACTATGATGATATCACCCTAACCGTTATCATGTGATTAATGTGGATGAGGTTGACCTTGATATAGATCCGTCCTTCGAGGAGTATCCGATACGTGTGTTGGATCGCAGTGAGAAAGTGTTACGGGGAAAGACCATGCTGATAGTTCATGCATTATGGCAACACAGACTTGTGAAAGACGAAACATGGGAAAGGGAAACAGACATTATGGCTCAATGGCCCGATATTTTTGGCTCAGAATCTTATAAAATCTTGGAATTATAGCATGAGTAATATCTATTATAAGGTGGGGATATTGTAATATCCTGACTTTTTTGGGGTTATTTTGGGTGAAATTTCAGGTACCTTTTGTTTTTTAAGTACCTTTGATTGGAGTTATGAATTGAGGTGAATTTTTATGGAGTTTTAAGAGAAATTTCAGGAAACGTTTCTGTACACAGTTGGTGCATGATTAGAGAAAACCGTGATCCCAAACCCAGGTAACTGTGTGACCCTAGATAGCGAGGGATGCACAGTTAGTGCACAATTTATCCTAACAGTGGGCCCCTACCCAAAAAAAGGTCTGCACAATTTATTTTCACCTGAAAATTTATTTTAAAATACAAAAAACCCCTGAAACACCTCCTATTCAACCTTTTATTAGGGATACATGTTTTTGGGCAATTCTAGTGCTTTATGGAGGGGTTCTAAGGCTGTAAGTCATCGATTCTTCAAGATTCAAAGCCCGAATCAAAGATCCTCCCTTCTCCCGATAAGTGGATCTCACCTCGATGCCTATCCTGTTTATTCTTCTCTCTTTCATTGATCTTTTGGTGGAATTTATCCTATGTTTATTTATATCTAATCCTTTTTGATGATACCTAGATATAGGATTTTAGATTTAGATCTAGATTGATTAGATCTTGATATCCTTGATATCGATTTAGGTGTTTAGATCCAGAACTCAGATCTATGTCATTGTGCTACTCAGATTTTGGGTATTTCCATTAAATGAATGTCCATCAACAAATTGTGGTAGGTGGTCTAAAATATAATTCCAAAATTCATTTATTTGATGTGTTTATGAAAAATTGTATAATTTATAGCTTTCCTTAGTAATTGAATTCCTAAATTGGGTTAATTTGGTTGACCAATTGGGTTATTGAAGCATCGTTGAACTAAATGATTAATTGAGGAATTAATCACGTGACTAAGGGTCTATCCTATTAGATAATTAATTTGGGGAAATTATTATGAGATTTGGAGAATGTACTATAGACAATTAATTCGGGGATTAATTATGTGATATTGAAATGGCAAAATTGAGATAATTAATTGTGAGTTAATTATGTGCTTTTGATATTATGATCTAGATAATAAATTGGGGAATTAATTATGAAGAGTTGAGATTTATAATGAGATAATTAGTTTTTGAAAATTAATTATGGTATATAGATTGTGTTATTAATTAATTAACGAATTAATTGATGGGTTTGGTGTGTCTAATTAATTGGGGATCTAATTGAGGATGTTGATGTATTTAACTAATTGTTGAATTAGTAATGTCATTGAGGTGGATAATTAATTAGGTGTGAAAGAATGAGAACATGTTCATTCAAGTTATAAGTATAAATGTTAACATGGTCATTGTACTTATGAGTAAAGGAATGGGAACATGGTCTTTTAATTGAGAAGTATAAATGGTAACATGGTCATTGTAATTATGAGTAAAGAAATGAGAACATGGTCCTTATTTTGAGAATTAATAATGGTAACATGGTCATATTACTTATGAATTGTTAATAGTAACTTTATAAAAGATGCGTGAATTTAAAGAATGGTAATAAAGCACTCCGAGATATGGCCTCACATGATAATACTTCAAAATCCAGCACGAGTCGAATCAGGTACTGAGATATCATATCACCTTTGAATACTTCAAGCTTTGGAATGAGTAAAAGTAGAAATTAAGATATGATATTTCCTAGGGAACACATCAGGATCTTGCATGATCCGAAGCTAGTATAGAGGTACAAGTATTCCCAAGAACCATGGAGTTAATATGACTAAATAAACAATAAATGATAACGTGGTAAATATTTATTTTTTTCATTGTCTTATTTTCTTTATATAACTAATTACACTATATTTTGACTAGAATTGTTTTAGACACTATTGGAAGTGGCCTTATGAGTTGTACTCACAACCTACTTGGGCTGTCTGATCCATACCGGAATAGAATTTACTATTGCAGGAAAGGTTAAGGGCAAGGGCCCTGAGTTAAATTTCTGATTGGGGATGGATCTTGGATGAGGGAACTAGATGTGGTTTGAGACCCACTTGGGAGTCATAAGTGTCTTTATTTTCAATTGTGTCTTTAAACACTTTGACACTAATATTGGCATAGCATGTTTTACCTTTCATTTAAATATTGTATTGATGTTTTGGTTATCTTATGACATTGGTATTGTTCTGTTTATGAATACTTATGATTCTACTATTTCTTATTTACTTCTGTTGGTTTTTTTACTCTGATAAAAAGCGAGTATATTCTTCCCATGACAAACTTATGAGACCCTCGCTGCTAGTCGGAAACCTCTGGTGTATGAGGAGGCATGTTTGAGGTCATGTGATTGACTGGATTGGGGCACCATTACATGGCACCCAGGTCCAAACATTACTGAATTTATCAAATTCATAAATAAATATTTATTTATTTATTAAATAAATAAATACTATATATCCACATAATTAAATAATTACACTTTGAATAAATTTTTATTTAATTTATGTGATCAATAAATCATGAATACAATTTTTCCTCAGTCTTTAGAATAATATTTACTCCAAAAATTAAATTAAATATAATTTAATTGAGATCAATAGAAACAATAAGTGTGATTTTTTTGGATTTTATCTCTTTGAAATTAGGCCGGATTTCTTAAATTCCAAGATTACTATCTAGTAATGGGTTAAGGAACCCACAATAAATATTTTAATATCACAACATCTACAACCACATATGAGCACACATTGTGTAATATAATCCCTTTGTCATGATATCTCATCAAGAAAGTTTCACACCCATTTCATCAACCTATATATTTGATACGTATTTCTTTGACTATCACATTTCTATATCATGGATATGGAATTTAATTCATCAGTTACATTTCAATCAAAGGGATGATATATCAAATTCCATTAATATTGAAGGAAAAAAATCCTTCCTCGGTTTATTCTTTAATAAATTTTGATTCTTGATGTACCCTACTTCTCTTGAACATATATAATCATGGTTTTGGTCAGTAAATGTGAGAATGTGAGTCATGAAATTCATTAATAACAATATTAAAATATAGGGACCATCACACACACTGTAGAAAATTAATATTCTAATTAAATATAAACATTTTTAATTTTTACTGGCAGTCCTGTTCATATAGTCTCTCATTTTGGAGATTACCAAGTATGAACTTCATGGGGAGAAGTATTATATTCTTATGAGTACTCACACCTCACATTAATATACCCTGCCCCATCATAGAATACCATCCAACTGTATAACTAGGTTTAAGAATATCATCACGACATTTCAAGGTTCTCATCATAGTTCAGAACTTATATGACATTTTCAATGCAAAAGATACTCTAGGATATTATTACATTAAAGTCATATAGAAGTGTAAAAAATATATAATAAGATGTTTTAATTAATATTAAATTCTTTGAATATATATGTAATAAAAATTATAAATATTTGGTTCTAGATTACCAAATCTAAAAATAATAATTTTCTAAATAAACTTAATCAACTTCCAAAAATCTCATTCCATCACCTCATTTTTAAACTCCAACTAAATCTACCAAATAATTTGAAAATATTCTTTTCACAACATGAATTCCTCCATCATGGCATGATATTTTACTTATTCAATATTATTATAGTGTGATATCATTTTTTATGAAGTGATTCACAATCAAACACAAAATCCCTGAAATTAAAACAATTTAATATTTTTAATTCCCCCAAAGATCATGATGCAATTATCCATATCTTATTTATTCTTCAAAACTATTTTAACATGATCTTCTTCAATTATGTGGGAACTTTAAAATATAAAATACCATTTAAATTTTCCTAATTATCTTAATGACATAGTTAATATGTCACGGTGTGATCCTCCTTTTCTCTTGATAGGTTTCCATGTGATCATTCTATATGGCATGTGAATTATTAATCATATTTTATGATTGATAATATCTATTACGATCCATGGTTGGATAATAATATGACCCTTAAGTATGATCTTATGCACCCTTAAGTTTTATCCAAGTATGAGAATTTTTTATTTTTTAGAAACTAGATCCTAGGGCATCAACAAAAAGTCAAAGAGAAAAAATATATTAAATATCAACCGAATCCTTATGTATCGGTTTGGGCCTTTTCCCCTTATTCATATTCCTAAATTTCAGAGGATATTACATGTCCTTTAAAAAATATTATTTATGTAGGGAAACATTTTCCTTTAACACATTTAACTCTTCTTATTATGTTACTCTTATGTATACTGGGAGAGTGTTATTCCCTTTACAACATTTAAAAATCCTAGAAGATATTATATATCATCCAAAAATAGTATGTACTAGACTTTATCAAATTCTTCCAACTTCACTCATAGTGTGATACTTGTCTTCATACCGT
Organism: Viscum album; assembly: GCA_963277665.1. Taxonomy (NCBI): domain Eukaryota; kingdom Viridiplantae; phylum Streptophyta; class Magnoliopsida; order Santalales; family Viscaceae; genus Viscum; species Viscum album. The sequence continues at coordinate 1,350,033,917 of OY728132.1, forward strand.
GACTTGTGATACTAACTTCTAGAACATTCTCTATTAATTCAAATATATTATGCATCCTTATAAATAATTTTATATATCACCATGAAGATAATCTAGTAATTTTACAAATTTCAAGTCCATATCAACTTCTAGAAATCCACTTAAAATAAAAAAAATTATCATCTAAAATTTTAATTTCCAAATTTCAATTAAATAATTACTTATAAACTTCTATTGAAACTCCATCCTTCAACTGAACTTCCAGAAACATCTTCATAACTTCTAGATTCCCAAACATCAACCTCTAGTGATTAATTTTTAAAAAACATATAGATTTTAAATTTTCAAAAAATTCTCATCACATCTACTTATAGAGCATATAAATTTTGGAATAACCTTTACATCCACTATTAATTCTTTTTTTAAATATTAGAACATATAGAAAAAATAAAATTCCTTTTATATGATTACCATACACCCTCAATAAGAAAATATGGATATCATATGTATGGTAACCGTCATATTCTTTATCTATGTCACAATGACTTATAATATCATAATTTATATTCTTATCAACAAATCCAACAATTATTTTAAAAAAATCCTACACAAAAACTCATGGATGAAATATCTTTACTGGAATTTTTTGTTAATACTTCCATAAAAACTTCTCCACCATTTAAGTCACCCCAAAGCCAGACTCCTAAGTCTAGTATTAAAAACACTTTCATTAATAACTATATTTCATACAAAGTAAGATGAACCAGTCTTTATTTAACATAAATAACATAAGTTAAATATCACAACTCATAAATAATCACACAATCCCAAGAATGGAAGGTTTAGTGTCTTTTTGGACCAGTTACATAGGAAACTAATTTTAAAAAACTTGTAAACATTTTTATATAATTGAATAAAACTTGAATCCTTCATATAATTCTCATAAGTTATGCTAATCTTCATAACCTGCGAAAGGGAAAAATAAGAAAGGGTTGAGATAAAATGACCAATAAGGTAAAGATTATCAATATTTCATTAAGGGTTAGATCATAAGAGTATGAGAAAACATGAGCAGGGGAGAAATATATTATTAAAATTAATATGTAATAATAATATCTATCCATAATTCATTGTATAAATAGATTAAGTCTAATATAAAGAAAGTTTTACCATGTCATTAGAGTGTGAGATAATAAACAAGAGACATGAAGAATAATTCAGGCATAAGATTATGACTTAAGAGTGTGACATAAAAATAAACACATAAATCATATTATAGGGACACCCTCTAAGACATTTATCACATAGTAGGATTGATATAACCACCCATGCACCTTACTGGGCCGAGAAATTACACCTGTGTACAGCTGGGCTTGGGAATACAACCCATGTACCCTTATCGGGCTTGGGATTACCACACATGTTTCCTTATTGGGCTTGGTATTAAAACTATTTTACACTTTTTTGTATTGGGATAATCCTCCCATATACCCTTGGGCTTGGGATAATCCTCCTGTGTTCCTGTTGGCTTGGAGTAATCCTCCAGTGTACCCTTTGGCTTGAAATATTCCTCCAGTTCACCCTTTTTATCCCATGAGATATAAAATTTACTAATGAATTTGAGGGATATATATGAACCCAAAATTCATAATAATAATCATCCATACATATTTATTCCATTAGAACATAAATACATTCATACTTCAAACATCCCTTAAGTAACCCACATAAAAGGGGCATATTTCCTGAAAATTGTTTCTAAAACATTACATAATCCATATAAAGAAATAATATTTATGGTGGTATAAAAAAATCCCTAGTATAACATAAATAACATCAAATTATGTTTACATAGATTAGAAACACCCTTTTGAGGTTATTTAACAAATCAATTTGAAAAACATGAAGAAACATACCTTTTTGAAATACATGAAAAATCCTATTTTTTTCTTTAAAATGAAATACTTTGAGCTTGATAAAATATTTCAAATATTAAAATTTAATAATAAAATGGTTTTAAGAATAAAATTTTTATAAATTAAAGGTGTGTTAAAAAAACATTTAAGAATTATTTCTTAAAAACACATGACTTTAAACTCCATTTTTAAAATTAAGGATTTATTTTAAGATAAAACTTTTATTTTTGAAAAATATAAAAATATTTCAATTTATTATTAAAATTATTTGGATTTAAGATAATTTTTAGAACTATTTAAAAACATTTAAAGTAATATTTTTAATGAATAATTCTTATACAATGATAGAAACCCTAAATGAGTTTTCCGATTTTTATTACAATACACGTAAAAGAAAAAGTTCTAGGTCACATCAAAGAGTCATTTAAAAAAATGTAAAGTGGAAACATTTTTAAACCATTAATTTTAAAAAGGGTAATCAATAATGGATCCTTGAAAACTATATGGAGTTTTTTAGAGTAAATATAGAGAATAGGATAAAATAAATGATCCTGAAGGGAAAAATATTGTTTAATACATTAAAATATTTTTGTTGAAAACCCATATCATAAAAAGGGATAATAAACTTAATTTAAAAAAAAGGGAAAGGAAAATGTAAATTCCACATGAGATAACACATAATTGGGTTTTCAGAAATTAATGAGATCATTGGTGGGAAAGGAAAATACAGATAAGTTGGGGAAACTATCATTAAGAGGATGTGAATTGTTCTAGAAAAAGATATCCTTTTGGAGGAAGAAATTTTACAAGGTATAATATTTGAATTAAAAATTAATTTTCTCATATGTTGGAATAGTAGGTATTTTTAAATAAAATAATAGGTTGAAAGAAACGAGTCTTTTAAGAAATAATTTTAAGAAGAATAATTTTAAGTCAACAAAGGGAGTTGAGTTAACAAAACCCTTATGGTAATTGTAATGTAATAATCAAAATAACATAATAGGGCTTCAATGAAATATAAATTAAAATATAAATAAATTAATGAAAATAATTATACATTAATTCAATATTAAAGTGAGTACACCATATACAAGAAATGATGATTTACAAATATCGAACATGTCTTATAGAATTGAAAATAGAGATAAATAACCCTTACTTTGCTTTCCCGCTTAATTGATCATGATATAATCTCATATATAATCAACAAATATATCTTAATAAATAATTTAGGAAAATTTTATTAATTTATTATATTTTATTCAAATAATTGATAACCATCTATTATAAATATGTTAGCCAATTATAATTTATTTTCTTCAAAAGATGTTTGGATTTTTGATTTTTTGTTTCATGTAAGTTTCATAGTGGTAGAGATGATTATTAATTATTAGTTCAAAGTTAATAATTCCTATATTATTTGATATAAAATAATAATTGTTTTTCAATGATTCCTTAATTTCCATTTCATTAGGTGAAATCCATAGATATAGTTCGTGAAAAAGGAAATTACAATGAACTAGTTTAAATGTGGTTAAGGATCGAGGGGTGGTATATTAATAATACATTACCATAAACATTAAATAATATTAAATAATTTATTATTACATTATATTAATATTATTTAATATTTATTAACCATTCATGATAGAAAAATTATAACATCGTCCACATAGGTGGTAAAAACGAGCCAAATGGGAGCATGTTATAATGATTTAATGAGTAAGGAATTGTTTTAATGCAATGATAATATAATTTTTAAATAATATTAAATATTTCATAAGTATAAAATTTATTAATTAAATTAATTATTAGAACCATCCACGATGGATAGTGATGAAAAATAGAATTCTTCATTCACAGAGGCGGTAGTATGTACACGCACATGATTAACATCTCCATTTCTCAATGAATGGGTTGTAATGAAGATATATGATAAATTATCATTTTAGAATCGAAATTGTGACATTATAAACTTTTTAATTCATAAAATCCATACTTTTTACCATATATGAGTGTAATATATGAAAGATGATCCATATCTCTTTGTGGATACGGTAGCCCACATGTGCACACGATCAATATTGTTTTGTTTTTCTTAGTGGGTAGAAAGGATTAAATAATGATTGATAAATTAATGTGATAAAATTATATTATATTAATAACATAATTATTTTAAAATTGGTTTAATATCATTATATTATATTAATTTAATAATATTGGGGTCGATAGAATTTTTTTGTAAGCAGTATATTAAGAAGAAAACACTAAGGAGTAAGAAATACTCATATTGCTAACTTAGGATTTCTATTATAAATATCCTTGGTGATTAAAGACTTATGATAAATAATTGATACTAGGGGATTATTAACATGAGATATTTTTCTTATAAGTGAAAAATAGGATAATTTTAAGATGAAATTTGAAGGGATCATTTTATCAAGAAGTGGTGTAAGTGATCCCCTTTCATAATTAAAGAGAACAATAATTTTGGAAGCACCCATTGCATTACAATACTGGTATGTAACCTTTTAAGGGCCAAAGGATCTAAAAGATTAAAATAATTGAGTTTCTGAGGAATAGATGATTTAAATATCATCCAAAAACTTAGAGGCATGTTTTTTAATTTTTTTGGCCTTTTACACTTATTTAATATATTTACACACCCTTTTTACTTTTTCCCTGATAACTAATGTTTTTAACCCCAGTAATTAATTTTAAAGAAAAAAAATCAAAATTTGAATTATTGAATAATTTGAATATTATAATTTCAAATATTAAAATAATTATATCAAATAAAATATAAATTTTTTAGAAAAGTGAATTTCATAATTATGGCACATAATGTGTAAACACATTTTTAGAAAGCGTTTTTTATGATTAAAATTTATCTATAGTTAAAATTATCAATATTGTTAATTTAAATGATATAAAATAGTTTTCTATAATTTTTTTTATTTATCTTAAAAAAATCAAAAATTTTATTTTACCATAAAAATGTTTAATTACAAGAAAAATCTAAAAACTATTTTTAAATTGGAATCAAATTTTACTGGATTTCAAAAAAAAAATTTATATTATTAGAATAATTTTTAAAATGAGTAATTTTCCACTTAAATACATCTTTTATTAATTAATTATTTTAATTAATTTCTATGTAATGCTTATAAAATGTTAAAATCATAAAATTTACAATTTTGGTAAAACCTGTATTTTCACTATTCACTTATAAAACAAGTATTTTAGAAAAATAATAAAAATTAATCCTAAGACAATTTTTAAATGATGAATTAAAAATTTAATTCAATTTTAAAAACTTTAATTTTTAAAAGTTATAAATTCATCGTTTAAATTAAAATACAATATATAAAGAAAATTTTATTTTATTAAAAAAAGACCTTTTAAAACATTGAGTGTTATTTATCCTATTTTGTATTGATTTATAATTGATTACAATGTTTTTTATTTAATATAGGTTTTGTTATTATTAAATTTTCTTATTAATATTCATCTAACATGTCATGCATCATTTTAGTTTAGGGTATCATGTGGAGGAAACTATCTAATATAGTATTAATTTAGATAAAAGTATATTCCAAAATTTCTTGGCATTACATTCACCCCATAAATAAATTTCATCCTCAAAATTTTAATTAAAAATCACTAATAAAAATATCTACAACTATATAAAATATATACATAACTCAAGATGCAATTTTTAAAGGGAGGTCAACCTTACAAACTTAAGAAACATATCTTTTACCCGAGAATAGGATTATGATTAACATTAAGTTTTTCTCCCATAATTTGATCTAAGTATCTATTTATATTTTGCATCAAGACCCAAATTATATAATTTTCTTCTAAAGGGTGTTCATATTCATCCTTTAATTGATATAATATCCTATGTTTATATAAAATGATATTTTCTTATTATAAATAATTTTTCCTCTAAGTAGAGAGAACTTATCTACTTCTGGAATCACATTAAATTCATTTAAAGGAAGGATAATATAATTTTCAAAATTAATGTTCCCATAGACTTTAAACTTGGGATAAAATAAAATAATAAGTTTTCTTAAATAATTAAATCATTGATATTTTTATTTAATTCCCCTAAAAAATCCTACATACACTTGACCAAAATCCAATAAGTCATCCAAAAATATAGAGTAGAGGATAAGTGTTCCTTAATTATCATGATAAACTTCAGTAGTTGAGATGGAATAGTATTTCCCTTATTCCCTAGGTTTAAGAGGTTTTTTTATACCTATATTTATTTTAAAACCATGGATTAGGGCATATATTTACATAAAAAATAATCACCTTATATTTGAATCATTGATGTGTGGATGGTGTTGTAGCTGGGACTCGAATACTTTCTTTTTTATTAGATGAAATTTTCATCACACTTCAAAAATTATGAGCTTGATGTCCAATCCTTACACACTTGTAAGATTTTATTATTCCTTGGGTACATTACACTGTGCATTTCTTCCCACATTATTGACATGAATGAAATTGAGTATTATTTCTTTCATAATATTTACAACCTGAACTTATATGAGACTCCATGATTTTCTTCTTTGGTATGTTGAGAGTTTGGAAAGATCCAAGTTATTTGTCATAATTTGAGATAGTTGGGTGAGCATAACCACAAAATTTTCAATACCAAATTCAATACCACTTGGTTGATATTTATGACCATCACCACATTGTTCATAATATCCATTTTTAACTTGGTTTCTTCTTGATCCATCCATTACTTGAATAAAAAATTTACAGTTACAAATACTTAATTAGACAAACTTATAGAAAGAAAAACTATTAACCTAAAATAAATAATTCATAAATGAAATATTTACCCTAACAAACACATTTATAGGTTTAAATATATATTATCCATTGTTTATCTCATATTAGGTTCTATAACTATACCATAAAAATGTGCATGAATCATTTATAATGGTTCATAAAGAGAATGTGATTAACCAAATCACATCCCCTTAGAGTTTCTATATAGGTGTGTAATCATAGGCCCACTCATCATGAACTGAGTGAATAGAGAGTTAATACTCAACCAATTTTTTTTAGGGTAATTACCCTTAGGTGAATCCAAAACACAACTATATCCACTTTCCAGTATCTAGGAAAGAATGTAATTACTAGGAAAAACACACCGTGAAAATTTTACCAAAATTTAGGATGTTATCCATTACTTTGAATTATCTCAAGGATTTTCACTAAAGTTATCTTATCCAATTACCCAAAAGAACTGAACTAGTGTCCAGAAGTTTCTAAAATAATCTTTAAAAATCACTAAACCCTATTTGATACCAATTAAGGTTCCCTAGACTTTCACTCCCGACCCCAGTGAAATGTTTTATTTAAAGACAAGGTTTGATACAAAATGATATAAAGCTATTGAATTTTACAAAAAAATCCATATGCTTTAATTTATTTGGAAAAAAGTTACATAGGAAACTTATTTTACAAAACTTGTGAACATTTTTACACAATCAAACCATACTAGAATACCATCTAGAATTCTCATAATTTAAACTCATCTTCATAACCTGGGGAAAGGAAACATAAGAAAGGGGTGAGATCAAACACTCAGTATGGGAAATATTTTCAAAATTTCATCAAGGGTTATATCATTATAATACGAAAAACATTATTAGATGAGTAATATTTTACTAAAAATAACATGGAATAATAAGAGTTATCCATAAGTCATGGTAGAAGGACATTTAATCTCAAATAAACAAAGATGTCCCATGTCATAAGAGTTTGAGATTGAAAACATGATACATATAGAATAATAAACAAATAGGATTAGTAAATAAGAGTGTGACATAAACATATTCATATAAATTATATTTCAAGGATACCCATGAATATAATCATCATATAGTTGGCTTGGGATAACTATTTGTGCACCTTCTTAGGCTCGATATTACCACCCATTTACCCTTAGGCTTGATCTTACCACCCATATACCCTTATTGGTATTATGATTACCACCTGTGTATCCTTCTTGAGAATGGGATAATCCTACTTTATTCCATTGGGATTGGTACAATCCTCCCGCACACCCTTTGGATTGGGATAATCATCCCGTGTACACTTTATATTGGGATATTACAATCTATACCATTTTTGGTTCATGAGATATAAAATTCAACAATTTAATGGAGGACTATCTTGGAACCCAAACTTCCCAGTAATAACCATTCATAAATATGTTTGTAATATAATATGAAAGCATTCATACTTCATACGTGACTTAATTAAGCAATGGAAAAGAGATGGATTTCATGGAATTTTTTCCTAGAGAATTCTAGAAGCCATCCTGAGAAATACGATGAATGGTGGAATAAAAACATATCCCAAATGTAAAACAAGGAATTACAAATGTTTTTTATATATATTAAAACACCTTTTAGAGGTTATTGGATAAATTAATTTGAAAAACATAACGAAATATAATTTTTTTGAAATGCTTGAAAACTCTTCAAAATGTTTTTTTACTGAAATGAATTGATCTTGATAAGACATTTTGGATATTAACCTTTAAAACCAAAAAGGGTTTTAGAATATAAATTTTATAAAAAAAAGGTTCTTTCAAAAAAACTGAATAATTCTTTCTTAAAAAGACAATCCTTTAAAATACCTCTTCAAAATAACGGAATGTTTTAAAGATAAAACTTTTATGTTTGAATAATATAAGAATATTTCATTTTATTTTCAATATAATAAAGAGTTAAAATAAATTGAAAACCATTTAAAAACATGGAAAGGAATCCTCATAAAGTGTACTGATCATACAGTTATAGAAACTATAAATGGGTTTTTATAAAATGTTTTTACCGTACACATAATTGACAAAGTTATGGGTTAAATTCAAAAGTCATTTTAAAATAGATGAATTGATTTTTTTTGAAAAATTTAATTTAAAAAAGATATTTAATAATGTATCCTTGGATTGTATATAAAGGTTTTTATAGGGAATTTGGAGTGAAGGATAAATCACTTGATAATTAATGAAAAAATATTTTTAATTCTTTAAAATATATTTTTTGAAATCCATTACCATAAGAAGGAGTAATACAACTTAATTTTGAAATAAGGAAGAGGGAAATGAAAAGGTCACATGAGATACACATATTTGGGTTTCTAAAAATTAAAGATAACATTATATGGAAAGAAAAATATGGGTAAGTTTTAGAAATATTCCTTAAAGATGATGCAAATTATTCTCAATAGTGACATACTTTTTTAGGAATAAATTCATCAAGGTAAAAAATTTGAATTAAAAAATAATTTCCCCCAAAATTCGAAGAGAAGTTACTATAAAATAAATTAATATTTTATAAGAAACAAATATTAGAAGAAATAAGTTTAATAAGTTTCATTTTTACTCAATGAAGGTAGTTGAGTTAACAAAACCCTTAAGGTAATGGTAATATAAGAATCCAAAGAAAATAAGAGGGTTTACAAGAAATATACAATAAGGTATCATTAAATAAAAGATATTAATTATACATGAATTCAATAGGGTAGTGAATTAACCATATAAAATAAATAATGGTGCACAATATCAAACATGTCTAATAGAATTGAAAATAGATACAAATAACCCTTACGTTGCTTTACCTCTTACTTGATAATGTTCTAAACTTCATGTATAATGAACATAAATATATTAATCACTAAATTTAGAACCATATTAATATATATTAACTTTTATAAACATAATTTTTAAAAATATATTACAAATATTTTACCCGGTTATAGTTTAATTTAATCATCAGATGTTAGGATTTTCAGTTTTTGTTTCGTACAAGTTTCGTGGTAATGTGATCTATTATAACTTATTGGTTAACATTTGTTGATTAAAATGATATTAAATAGATAATAATAATTTATTTTAATTATTTTTTAATTATAATTTCATTAGGTAAAATACATGTATATGCTTCATTAAAAAGGATATCGTGATAAACTAGTTTGAGAGTGTTTAATGATCGAAGGGTGGTATATTAATAAATATATTAAATAGTAATAAAAACTTTAAAAAATTGTTGAAAATTATTAAATAAATTATTACTAAATGATATTAATATTAAATAATATTATTTAATCACTCATGATATAAGCATTACAACATAGTTCACATATGTGGTAAAACTAACCCAAATAAGAGTGTGTTATAATGATTTAATGAGTAAGGAATTATTTTCATGAAATGACAAAAGAAATTTTATAGAATATTAAAAATTTCATGAATATAATATTTATTGATTAAATTTATTCTTATAACCATCAATGAAGGGTAGTGATGATAAATAAAATTCATCATTCGTGGAGGTAGTAATCCCCACAAACACAAGATTAACATTTCTATTTCTTAAAAAATGGTATGGAAAGAAGTTATATGGTAAATTATAATTTAAGAATAGATATTTTTACCTAGAAAATATATTAATTCAAAATATACATCCTTTTTTACCATCTATGTATAACATTGATGATAAAAAAATCATCTCTTCGTGGAGGTAGTTGTCCGCGCACACAAATGATTGATGTTGTTTTTTATTAATGGATGGAAATGATTGAATAATGATTGATACATTAATATAATGAAATTATAGTATATTAATAATATTTATGTCTTTATATTAGGGTGCATAGAAATTTTTTAGAAGAAGAATATTAAGAAGAAAAGACTAAGGAGTAAGAAATACTCATAGAGAGAACTTAGGATTTATCTTTGAAATGTCCTTAGAAATGGAGGCCCTAGGTTATGTAAGTGAACTAGAGGATTTTTATATTTAAAGGGGATTATATGAGGTGAAAATTTTAGAGTTTTAGGTTAAAATTTTATGGGATAGATGTATCATGAAGTGGTTGCAGTGATCTTCTTTCATTAGTGAAGAACGGGGTAATTTTAGAAGTACCCATTACATTCTAATAATAGAATGTCAATATTCAAGGGTAAAAAGATACTTTATTTTAAAATAATGGAGGGTAGTAGATTTTTCTTAGAAATTAACTCTCATAGAAATACTTAGAATCATTTTTTAATGTTATTTTTCTCTTTTACTCTTAGTAAAACTCATTTATCTATTTTTACTTTTACCATGATAATTAATGTTTTTAACATCAGAAATTAATTTAAATATAAAAATTAAAATTAAAATTATTGAATAATTTTAAAATTTTATATTGAAATATGAAAAAACTCGTGATAAAAAATATCTAAGGTTTATAAGAGAATTAATTTCATAATTAACACACATGATGCATACAAATAGTTTTCTAAAAAGTGTGTTTTTAAGATAAAGAATTAATGTGTTGGTTAAAATTATAAATTTTATTAATTTATATGATATAAATTGGTCTATTATAATAATAATAATTTTTTTGTTGAATTCAAATTATGAAAAAACCTAATTTTAATATAAAAATATTTAATAAAAATAAAAATATGAAGACTATTTTTAAATTGGAATAAAATGTTACATAAGTTCTAAAAAATTAACATAGGTTTTATAAGTTTAGAATAATATTAAATTGAATAATATTACAACTCGAGTACTATATTAACTAAAATGTTTAATAACTTTCTATGTCTTTATTGTATAATAATAAAGTTATAAAAAATATATGTTTTTTAAAATTGTATTTTTCACTATTCAATTAAACAGGAAATATTTAAAAAAAAACCAAAAAATCACCCAAATCCTATTTCTATATGAAAAATTTAATTAAAATTCATTTTAAAAATTAAGATAATAAAATTTATAAATATATTATTTTAATTAATGTACAATTTATAATTTTTTTTTGATTTTATTGAAAATGTCCTTTTAAAACTTTTAGTAGTCTTAATTCAATTTTGTATGAATTTATAATTGATTATATTTTTTTTAATTTAATAAAGGTTTTATTATTATTAATTTTTCTAAATATTTTTCATTTAATATTTCATGTATCATTTTAGTTTGGTGTTGTGTGTGGTGATAGGTATAAAACATAGTAGTAATTTAGAGAAAAATATATTTATAAATCTTGATGTAACTCCAAAACCGTAATATATGGATTTATGGTGAATTATACTCACTCCTCATTTTTCAATAAAATTAAAAGTTCTTATTATCCTTATTTTATCTTTTTATTCTCTCCTTATTTCTTATATAATTCCTTAGGATATCTCTTCTAAGCTTTACTTCCCATTCATCTATACAACACTTTCTCTGGCTATGCTGTTTGTTCTCCATAAAGGTCTTTTTGGGGAAATTTGATCCTCTATAACCTATAAAATATAGATTTAAAGAGTTTTTTTGTCCTCCATTGTCAGTTAATTATTTTATATCCCATTTGATAGTGGTTACTTTCAACCTCTCTTAAAATATATAACCTCTTCACAACCCACTTGATACCACTACATGAAATCCAAAAATTTCTTGAATATGCCAACCGCTAGAAAGTTTCATTTAGGGCCACTGAACTATTTTTAACCACTTCAAAATCAACATTTCTATTAAACATTGTGTTCCACCTACCACCTTTAAACCTTTATACTCTCTTAACCACTTATTTATTGAAATTTTTGGAACTATTATCCTTGGTGGTACTCTAAATTCTTCTTTCCAATATTGACACAACTCTTTGGATAAATTTTTTTATATTTTCATTTTCCAAACATTGAAAACTTTCAACCACCATTTTAATTTTACTTAAATATTTTTGGCAAGTTAATTTACCACTTGGTGATGAGTTACTAAAAATTTCTCTAAGGCTACTAATTAATAACTTAGTATAGGAAACAATAGTTCAAGTCAATAACATCAAAGCTATCAATGTCACCAATTTGCTTCTAAAAACCCATAAAAAATTATTTTTTCAAAAAATCCTATGATCTCAAAAAAACTTACACAAAACCATCAGTTCATAATTAAAAAAGTGCTGAGTGTGTGAGTGATAATACATGATGAACCAATTTAAGCCACTTTTTCATAATAAACTTGTGATACCAATTAATATTCATGATCTTTAATTTCTTTAAATGGATTATCCTTTTTGGATAAGGTTAAAAAACCTTTTATTGATCATCACAAAGTTCGGCCAAATGTATTTATTTCTTAACACCAAGTATTGTGAATAATATCCATTATGGGGAAACCACTCGTTGGTTATAATTTTTTCTCTCAATTGTTTTGAATCCTAGAATAAAAACAGATGATACTACATATTGTGTATATGGAAAAATAAACATGAATTTATTGAATAATATGAATTCCAGCTTTGATATGTATTCTCATTATAGTAGTGGTTTGATACCACTTTATATATGTCATGATATCCTTTTTTAATTACCAAAAGTTTCCATGACACTACTGGATATTTCATATAAGAATTTTACATTAATTAAACTTTAAATGAGGCTATATATCACTTGAAAATTTTCATCACAACATGAAACTCCATATATATCTTATAAATCCAAATTGGTTTCTTGACACCACTTATCAAGTCAGATTAGTTACTTTATACCATTTGAAATTTTTGTATGGGCCTAACAACAATTATGAATAACCATAACTCTAACCAAAATTGTTAAACTTATCTAATTTTTATTATAATAACATCCCATGGATCTTATCTCTATCTTAAATATGAATTAATTTAAACAATAGTTAAAAAAAAATTAAAATCATGTAGATATTGGAAGTTTTTAACATCCAAAAATAGAGGAATATGTTTGGTCTTGGGGAACAAAATGTTTTCTTTCAACTTTTTTCGAATCCTTCCTAGTGGTTATTATTTTAATACAACTTGTACAAAATTGAATTCAGATATTTACTTTAGGTTTCTCTATTTTAGTTGGCTTGGAATTTAATTTTGTTGTTAGACAAGTCCCACTTGTATGTGTTTCTTCCTTTGATGAACCACCATTACATCTTTATTTATGCTTCTTATTCCATAGGAGGGCTCTTCCACAATTATTTATATCTTACCTTATGGTATGATTTAGGATACCACTAAGTTATTCTTCATGTTTTTACTCTTCAATGACCATTAGAATCATTTTGGACTTATTTATCCTTGGTGGGTCTTTCTTGACATATTCACCCACAATTCTCACAACTGGTGTAGCTTCCTTATTTTACCTATATTTTATTGTTCTCTCCATGAGATAAAGGGTGAGTGTATCATCATTGGTTCTTGGTGAAACCTTCATCATTATATATAATTTACTATAAAATAATAAATATATTTTTCAACATAAAATATTTTATTTCAAGAAAAAGTTTCTTCCATATTGTTATGGGAAGGGAGGAATTAATTATAAAGTTTTTTGATCCTTTATTACTAAAATTTATATCTACAGGTCCATGGTTATCATGTAAATGAGATATATTAATATAAATACATCTTATGTAGTCATTTCATGGTTAATATATTAATGAATCAAAATTTATTCCTCATTTAATCCATTGAAATTATAGAAACAAATAAATAGTGTGTCCCATTATTTTAGAATGGTATCCCTTTATAGATATATTATTTTTATGATCATATATGAGAGATTGGGAAAAAATATTTTTCTTAATCATTTATTCTAGATTTAGAGTCTCATATATTACACTTGTTGATTCTTCTATGGGAGGAGTTCATACATTATCATTTCCCTTTAAAGACTTTAACTTTAATTCAAGATCCTTGTTCCACATGTCTTTCTAATTTAATTGGGTAGCCATATTTTTCAACCTTGAGACAACATCATTTTTATATTTTAGCCAATATTAAAGTTTTATTTTGATAGGTGTAATGTCAGATTTTAGTTCCTTCTCTTTTTACATCTATTCTCCCAGCTCATTTGCAAGTTATTCTAGTAAATCACTTTTGACCTTCATCTCTGCAACCATTTTCATAATGTATCTATTCAAGAACAAATTAACATGATTTAGTCATTTTTATCGATGGAAAAATATTCCATGAAACCATATTCTACTCCATACATATTATCACATTGATCCACCTTTTTAGGTAAGGATTGGTTCTCCTTTAGGTTGCTGTATGAACATTCTATAGATTAAAAACACGACTTTATTTACAAGTAATCATTAGAATCTACACTTCTGTCAAACTTTAAGGGTGACTATGAATTTTTATATTTGAAGGATTTTTTTAAAACAATTAAAAATAATATTAAATAATACAATTATAAATTTTTACCTTGAATAAGCATCCATATTATCAAGAGTATTATTCTTATTTATCATTTTATTTATTATCCTTTTTATAAGATAGTATTCATCAGGTTTTTAGGTTCATACCTCTATCTCTTTCATTTCCATTATTTTCCCACAAATTACTTCTGAGGAATTTTGTATCTCAAAGGTAGTATCATAATTATATGTTTTATTTTATACTTTATTATACAATGATTTAGTCAAGATGTTATTTTTATTTGGATCACCAAATATTTAACCATACTTAGTCAAATCAACATCTCAGAATAAATACTCCATGTACTTTTTTTACACAGGCTTGTATGAACATAATCATATAATTTATAGAACCATAAAAGATAGTTCCATTAAAAAATGGAGTCTTCTTTAGTGAATACACGTGGTCATAAAATTTAAAAAATATTTAGATATCACACTTGAATTGATAACCTTTTAGCTCTGATACCAATTGTTGGGAGTTTATAGATATGAGGGTCTACCATAGTTCGACATGAGATTATACTTATATCATTACTCTAGAATTTATTCTTTGTTAATATCTTATTTACTATTCTATCCTTCATCAATGATGGATGAGATAAACTCTTAAATGTGAGGTATGAGTCTATATATTACAAAAAATTATAGTCGTAGTAAAAATTATTCTAGATAAAGGTTAACTCCTTTGGGGATAATCTTTTTCTTCTTCTTCAAAACTAGATATATAAGTGTAACTCCTCCATTTACATCAAGAATTCTCTTTTTCAATAGGAAGGTATAAAAATGGAACTCCTCTATGAATATACCCTATTACTATTCTATAAAAAATTAGATAATAAATTATACGTATCTCTATACCTTATAGAACAACCACTAGCAGTTTTTATAAATACTTTATATGCATCCAACACTTGATCCAACTGTTGTAATAAATCCATATTCTTCTAACTATTTACAATCATACCATGTATACTTATTATTTTAATGTGGTCATAATATTCCAAATATACAAAATCAACTTCCTAGAATATCATACCATCTACTCAATTTTATATTTTAATTGAATCTACAAGATATTTTAAAAATATTTTTCATGCCATGACTTCCTCTATCATTGTGTGATCTTATGCTTATTCAATATAATCATTATTTGATATAATTATTCTCAATATGATCTATAGTCTACCATTTGATCCAAAAAATCCACATAATATATTTTTGTTAATTCCCCTAAATATCATTGCATTATTCTATAAATATTATTGATTCTTTTAACATATTTCAACATGATCTTATTCTATTATGTGGGAAAATTTAAATTGGCAGTACCACTAAAATTTTACCAAGAATCTTAATGAAATGGAAAATATGTCAATATGTGATCCTAATTTTATCTTGATAGGTAAAACTGTGATCATTCTCTATATAATGGTAATTATAAATTGTATTTTAAAATTGAAAATATATATCAAAATCTATGACTCCCCAAGAGATAAACCTTATATATAATCTTCGATACCCTTATATTTTATCCCGGTTTGTAATTGTTTCATTTTTTAGAAGCTAGATCTCACAGTGTGAATAGTATTCCAAAACACCAAAATTTATTGCATATCAATTAAAAACCTTACATATCAGCTCCCAAAATTTCATTTTCCACATTGCCACATTCTATAGGATATTATATATCCTTTAAAAATTATTACACAAATAAGGAAATTTTTTTTTCTTTCCCAAAATTTTCTATCCTTCTAATGTTTTTGTTACACATACAAGGAGAACATTCTTCCCTTTACCGTATTTAAACCTCCCAGAACATATTACATACCATAAAAAAATTTACACACCATACCTTCTCAAATTAATCTAATTTCACTCATGGAATGATACTTTTCTTCATTCCATAACTTGTGAAAAAAAAATCCAAAACCTTCACTAGAAATTAAAATATTTTATATAACCCGTTAATATGTTACATATAATTATGAATATTCTCTTATAAAATTTAAAATTTCATTTTAGGATTAACTTCTAGACTTTCAATTCAAATAATAACTCTTAGACTTAACTTTTAGGTTTATAGGATATCAAATTCAAGAAAAAATTCCAAACTTCTTCCAAAACTCCTACCTTTTTCTAGACTTCCAAAACCCTACTCACAAATTCAAACTTCCAAAGCATTAAACTTCAGTGCATGATTCCTAAATAATATCCAGACTTCTAACTTTAAATAAATTCTTCTCGCAACTACTTCCAAAATATATAACTTTTCAAAAAACCTTCACATTCACTGTTGTTTCTTATTTTGAAACATAAAATTTTCTGAAACAAATCATATGAATTTTATGTTATTTTCATTCATCCTCAATTTTTCTTGGTTACCATGAACATATATTCCAACTACTTGTTTATCAATGTCACTATTCCTTGTAATACAATCCTTTATGTTCTTATCAACAAATCCATTAGATACCAACAGAAAATAAAACACACAAACTTATTATTGTGACAGTACATCATTAATTAGTGAGTTTAATGTAGTGTTTTATCTATCCAAGATCATTTAATCATTTTTCCTTGATCTATTGAGTAGATTCTAAATTCTTAAAAATCCCATACTTGTATTTTCTCAACACTTTCCTTTAAAACTGAACCAAATTTTCTATTAATAATTCCATGATGTTAACTTTAGTTAACTACCCTATAGGTGTAGGAAAAATAAATATAGTTGAAGAGCGTGTTGAACTATGTTTTAATCCAAAATATCATGATATATTGAATTTATTAATTAATATTACTTTAGGGATTTTTTTATTTACTCGGTGATAAAAATATAATTATATTTATGATTCATGTTAATATAAATATATGATTTATTTTATAAAATTAACCATGTATAAATAGAAAATTATTATCATTTAGTAATCCATTATTATCTATAAATTCTCAATTTCACATAATAACTAATGATATAAGAATAAAATTAATGATGACTTGATCAGGAGATTTAAACTAGTGGATAGTTTTTTGAAAGAATGATAATCCCAAAAAGACCTTATAAAAACTCCTTAAGCCATTCATTAGTTTGAGTTTCAATATGCTCAGTCCCCCATATATTTTTACTTGTTTTGATTTATGCCAGATCATGTATTGAACAACATCGTTATGAGATCCTCCTTATTTAAAATCAGATACTCACACAAATTTAAAGAGAAATATAGTATAATGAATTACAATTATAAATTAAATATAAACAAAAATACCCTTATAAAATTTAAATAGAGATAGATGATTAATAAATTATCAAATAATATTATCCAAAAATTATTTATTATATAACATAGAAATTACAATAATTAAATAAAATAAATAATAGAACAAAATATATATGGAATAGTATCAGTTCATGGTTAGTCAATTTGTATCTACAAAATGTAAAAATAATATTGAGCATGATAAAATAAGACTTGGAGTATTTAAAAAAAATTAAAAATTAAAATATATAATTTTAAATCATAAACAATATTTTCTATAGTTCTATAGATATCAATTTTATGTTCTGAAGATTTTTTTTATATTTTAAATATTTTTTGGGGATTTGTTAGAGTCCATTTGAAGGTGTTTTGGGATAGAAGGGGCCCCAACCTTATTTGGGATTGTTATAATGGTCTGAAGGGTTGGGTAGGAGTTACCTATCCTGAAACTAGTAATGTATAATTTTCATGGTTATGGGGTTGTAATGGCCTGGACCTCTCAGGCCCATTCCTTTGTCAAAAAGAAGGCTACAAGTGTTCTGGAGGGTAAAATGGACTTTTACCACACTTTCCAGAATTTTTGAAACTACACGCCGTGTACCCCCTTGCCAGGGATACCCCGTGTGGATGGCCGTGTCTTTACCGTGTGGAGAAAATGAGTACACACTGTGTGTCCAGTACTACACGCCGTGTAGTCCCTCTCTGCGTACGTGTTACCGTGTGTTGACCAGTCATCAGCCGTGTGCCATGTGAAGGCTGTTTCTTTTCCGTGGGCAATAAATGAGTACACGCTGTGTGTCCAATCTACATGCCATGTAGTCCTTCCCCGCGTATGCATTACCCTCAAACCGTGTGCTGACCAGTCAACGGCTACAGAGCCGTGTTGGAGGGCGTGTGGAGACCATGTGAAAACGACCGAGTATACGCCGTGTACCATAAGTACACGCCGTGTACTTTTTCTTTTCACGCCTATAAAAGGAGGGGTCCCCTCCTACTTTCAACTCACACCTCTACTCCCCTCTCCTCTGAGTAGAGCTCTCTTAAGAGACTCAAAGGCTCTTCCTTCCATAAATTTTTCTTCAGAGCTCCGATTTACGATCCATTAGCGGCCACAGGATCGTAACGATGAGTCAGAACTTCTGAGATTGGATCCGTTATCTTTCCTTCGGCTCTTCCTTTCAACCTGAGGAGGTTTTTCTGGGACGCCGACGAACGTCTTCTGAAGTAGATCCGGAGGAGCGTTGCGATCAAGAACCTGTTGAGGTAGGGATTTTACCTTCGTCTCTCAATTTTTGTGCATCATGCGGGGTTGGTATCTTTTGTTTTCATGATAAATGGTTGAAAACTTAAATGAAGATAATAACCAGTTTAAGAACGGGGATGGGAAGTTTGTGATTGCTGTTACTTTACCTTTTGTATCCTGTGATATTATGTTGTGAAATGAATAGGCTTATGCCTACTGAAAATCACAGTCGTTGGGGGCCTTTTCTTGCGCAATTAAATGTTTACCTATCTTTCTAGACTGTTTTTGTGAATGGAACTTTGTTGAATGTGGAAATTGGTTAATCACATAAAGTTGGCTATTTAAATGAAAATATGGAACCCTTGTTTGATCACCCCGGTTGAACTAAAATGGAATAATGAACATGTGGGTTTTGGCTTGGTTACATGGCATGTGATGGGGGTGTTTTGTGGGATGTTGTGGTTTGGGTGAGTAGCGGGGCTGCGGTTGGCTTGGTTGTGGGAAGGTGTGAATGTTTAATGGTGATGGGCAGCGGGGCTGCGATAAATGGTATTAAAGGGATGGGGATGTGTGGCTTCGGTGTGGTTGTGGTTATGGTGGTTGGAAGTGGGGCTGCAGGGATGAGCTTGTTTGTGAACAGACTATGGGTTGTGTTTAATAAATAATAAATGGAAGAGTTAATGAATAGTGGGGCTTGGTAATGAAATGGAAATCAACGGGTTGGTTAGTTAATAAGAAGGAACTTGCTGTGTTGCTGTGTTTGTTTCCCTAACTTGTTTTGTGGATGGCAGGGATATGTTTTACGAACAATTGAAGTGGTTGGTTGTGGATAGTTGCCTAGTAGTTAAGGAACTAAATAAGCTAATTTCTGCTGAAATGTGAAAACCTTATTGGGGTTGGGGTTGTTTGATGGGTGCATGCTTCGTGGTAGCAGTGCCGAGGCACGTGCTTAGTTTCTCTTTTTAGAAGCCATAGGTTGGGCCGAGTGGTTGCTATATATATATCAGTATCTTTTGTGTTTTATTGCACCACACCCATGTTGAGCACTTAGTGCCGAACACTCCCATTTCATGGGAGAGGGTGTTTTCCCATAGTTACTAGCTCCTTCCTACTCCTTCTCCCCTAGGCTGTGATGGCTTGAGGCGACCTTACACCCAAGACTCTTCGGGTAGGTTTCGATTGGGGTGATTAGGCCCAAGACTCTTCAGGCAGGCTTATAGGCTATAATGGCTTGATGCGACCTTACACCTAAGACTCTTCAGGTAGGTTTCGATTTCAGGCCCAGGTGTCTTCGGGTGAGAGTTCTATTACTATCTGTTCCCAAGAATATTTGGGATGAGGCTTAGGTGTGTGCAGGCGGGATGTGTGGATGTGAGGCCCAGGTGTGTGTGGGAGGGATACGTGGTTGTGAGGCCTAGGTGTGTGTGGGCGGGATACGTGGTTGTGAGGCCCAGGTGTGTGCGGGCGGGGAGAGTGTGACAGTGTCAGGACGTCCAGCTAACTAATGGGAAATGGTGCGGGGTACCCAATACTCTTGTTCTTATACTACTACTACCTGTTGAGATTGTGTTTTCGTGAGTGTGGCTGGCGAGGTTGGGTGGATAGATTTCCTTGTTATGTTTCTTCTGTTGTTCTCACAAGACATTAGGATGTTATCCCACTTGTGCACGAGAGCTTTAGGTTTCCCTACTGTGTATACTTGTATGCTCACCCTACGTTTACTTTTAGGTTTCTTGGAGGACTACCAGGGCCGTGCGGGACCCTACTAGTCAGGCAATTGGAGTTATTGTAGTTGCTGTTCTCTTGTTTTATTTTGGTATAGTACTTTTGAGCTTTCTTGTACTTGTACCTTGTTATAAAATTGTTTAAACATCCATGTGGGCTTGGTTTGAGTTTATTTATATACACTTGTTCTTTTTTAATTTTGGTGGTTGACTTGTCCTATTTCCCGATCCTAAATAATAAAAAGGGTAATGCCTCCCATATTTGTGAAAAACTCATACCCTTGGTGCTAGTCGCCACCTCGGGGCCTACTGGAGGCGAGACTCGGGGGTCATTATATCCCTTTCACCATTGCCAGCTCAGGAGGGGCATCTTTGGTGGGAGGGGGTCATGACAGAATGGTATCAGAGCTGATGGTTGAGAGATAGGATGGAGTCTGGAGTTAGGCACAATGAGGATTGCATGGGATGGTAGGGAAACAGTGTTAGTTAATCTTGGTGCGTGACATAGGCCAGGGAAGACCAGCTAGGACACGAGATTTTAGGGCCCCCCCCCGTGATCCGATGCAAGTTCTCTAAGCCTACCGAACGACAAAGTTAGACTACGTTTATTGCAGGGTAGAGACCCTAGGAAAGGTACATGCATCATCATGATTGTGTTTTACTTGATTTGGGTGTTTTGGGAAAGAAATTGAAATAAAATGATAAAATAAAACCTTGAGTTTTCCTTACTATTTGGGCTTAGGCGATCCTTGTTTACCATACAACTATGGCACCTGGACGTCATCCCCGGGTGGCTTAGAAGACAGAGGCCCAGCAGATTCAGGCGGTCGATTAGTTGAGGATTGACCGAGAGGAGGAAGATTGCCAGTGGCAGAAGACTCTCCGTTCCTTCCAGCGGCAGACCCTCAAGAAGTACGAGGGTAGTACTTCGGATACGGAGATAGAGGGGTGGCTTGAGGAGCTAGGGATCTCTTTTATCTTGATACGTGCTCTGAGGGAGTACTAGGTTCCCCTAGGAGTCAGTCAGCAGAGAGGCGCAGCGTGATCGTGGTGGACGCTCTACCTCAGAGAGAGGATATAGGCAGAGGTTCTATGGGATGACTTTGAGAAGGAATTCCGAGAGGAATTCCTTTCATCCATGATCAAGGAGGAGAAGCGGAAGGGGTTACTCTCCCTTCAGCAGGGGAGTATGTCGGTACGAGAGCTGGGGATCAAGTTCAAGGATCTCCTGCGCTTTGCTCCGGATCTCTTTCTGGATGAGGAATATCGGGCGAGACGTTTGGAGGAGGCGCTTCGTCCTTCGCTCCAGTATGCTGTCACCCCCTTCACCCTTCTGACGTACTTGGCGGTGTAGAAAAAGGTAGAGGTCGTAGAGAGGATACACTCGCTGGGAGGTGCACCACGTGAGGTGTTCCAGCCAGGTTCGTCGAAGGGGAAGGCAGTCAGCAGCAGGTCTCCTGCAATAGGACCTTCCCGGTTCAGGCCAGTGGGGAGCAGGCCCCAGCAGTTCCAGTTCAGATCTTCGGGTCCTCGTCCCTTTTCCACAAGCCCAGGACCGAGGTGTTTTTCTAGTGGAGGTTTCGGGCACATTCAGAGTCGGTGCCCAACCCAAGCTCTGTAGGGTGGAGGTGGACAGGTTCAGCGCCCACCACAACAGCACCAGTTGCCGGCAAGGCCCTTCTAGCAGCAGTAGGACCATGCCCCTCATAGGGAAGACTTGGCGGGAGGAGGCCGACCTCAGGGTTCTCCTCAGGGACCTCGACTAGGGCATGGTCAGGGAAGTGGACAACATTAGAGAGGCAGAGGAGCTAGGCGTGGAAAGTAGCACGCAGTAGAGTTGGCAGCTCCAGCAGGACCAGAGGTGGTGTGAGGTATGATTTGTTTGTTCAACACTCTTGTTTCTGCTTTGTTCGATTCGGGAGCTTCAGACTCCTTTGTTGCACCTAGTCTAGCCCATGATTTGGAACTAGACATAGAGAGACTTTCTGTACCACTGGTGCTGAGTACACCAGTTGGAGGCCAAACCAGCGTATCTTTTGTTTTCCTGGGATTTCGGCTGACATTAGGACCACATCGATCTAGTGGGGACCTTCTTCTGTTACAGATGCAGCCATACGATGTCATCCTAGGCATCGACTAGTAGTTTTCTGTTAGTGCCGTTATCGACTGCTTCCGGAGAAGAGTCGTGTTCTCTGATGTGGATGGGCAGCGCATATCTTTTGTTGTCGAGAGGATCTATCTGGCGGGAAGCCGGCGTGTGGATTCTCTACTTTCCTTGTTGGGCGGGTTATCAGTGGTTCCAGCCGATACAGAGATGATGGATGTCCCAGAGGTTTTTGGGGAGTTCCTCGATGTTTTTCCTAAGGAGGTTTTGACTCTACCCCCCCGACATGACGTTGAGTTCGGGATAGACTTACAACCTGGTGCCCGTCCGATTTCGATGGCCCCTTATCGGATGGAACCTTCGGAGTTGCGGGAGTTTTGGATTCATATTAATGATCTTATGGAGAAGGGTTTTGTTCGACCCAACGTGTCTCCATGGGGTGCTCCAGTTTTTTTCGTGAAGAAGGCAGATGGTGGCCGCAGGCTATGCATAGAATACCGAAGGCTGAACCAGGTAACGGTCAAGAATCGTTACCCCCTTCCAAGGATAGATGATCTCTTCGACTAGCTGAGGGGAGCAGGTTGGTTTTCTAATATTGATCTACGATCGGGATATCATCATCTGAGTGTGAAGGATAGTGACATCTCGAAGACGGCTTTCAGGTGCAGGTATGGGCACTTCGAGTTTGTGGTGATGTCATTTGGAGTTATGAATGCACCAGCTGTGTTCATGGGACTTATGAACTTTGTCTTCCGAGAGTTTCTGGACTGGTTCGTCATTGTGTTTATCGATGACATCCTGATCTACTCATGATCAAAGGAGGAGCACGTTGAGCATCTCAGGGCAGTCTTGGAATTCCTTCGACACCACCAGATTTACGGGAAATTGTCGAAGTGTAAGTTCTTGACACAAGAAGTACACTTCGTTGGGCACATTGTGTCTCAGCATGGAGTATCGGTCGACCCGTCAAAGGTGGAGGCAGTTGTTTCTTGGGCAACACCCAAGAGCATGGCAGAAGTTCGTAGTTTCCTGGGGTTAGCAGGTTACCATCGGAGGTTCATTTCGGACTTCTCTCGAGTTTCTGCTCCTTTGACAGCTTTCACGAGGAAGAACCAGGTCTTCCTATGGAGCGATCAGTGCCAGAAAGCTTTCGACTACCTAAAGGAGAAGTTGGTTAGTGCTCCCGTGCTCAGGTTTCCAAAGGAAGGGTTGTTGTATGAAGTGTTTTGTGATGATTCTGGCCTTGGTCTAGGGTGCGTGATGATGGAGAAGAAGGGCGTGATTTGTTATGGGTCTAGGCAGTTGCGCCCTCATGAGCGTAACTATGCCACCCATGACCTGGAGCTTGCAGAAGTAGTGTTCACATTGAAGTTGTAGCGACATTACCTCTTTGGGAAGTGGTTTTTGGTCTTCTCAGATCACAAGAGGCTGCGTTATATCTTCTCCCAGCGTGACCTGAACTTACGGCAGTGGAGATGGGCCGAGTTTCTCCAAGACTATGACTTCGAGTTCTCTTACACTGAAGGTAAGGGAAACGTTGTGGCTGATGCCCTGAGCAGGAAGTCACATAAGGAAGTGGTTCGGGAATCTGCTGATGCTTGGAAGGCAATGGGAGAGTTGGATGCCTTGCACTTGGATGCCAAGGCAGAATGTGTTAGAGGTTGTTTGTTTCAGATGACAGTGCAGTCCTCCTTGTTGCAGCAGGTGGAAGAGTCTCGATGGGGGGACTCCGAGGCGGAAGTGATGCGGGATCGAGTCGATCAGGGGAACACTCCGGAAGTATGGTCAGAGGATAGCCTACATTGGATGCTTTTACATGGAAGGTTGTTTGTTCTGTAGGCGATGCGCGAGGGAGTTCTCTGTGAGTTCCATAGCTAAGCCTTGGCGGTACATCCAGGAGTTTCAAAAATGTACCGAGGCCTGAGGGATCAGTTTTGGTGGCCCGGGGTGAAACGAGAAGTGGCGGAGTTTGTGGCTAAGTTCCTAGTGTGTCAGGAAGTGAAGGAGGAACACCGTGTTCCCGGTGGTTTGTTGCATCCTTTAGATGTCCCTGAGTGGAAGTGGGATGACATATCAATGGACTTCATCATAGGACTACCCAGAGCTTAGGGTGGTTATGATGCTATCTTGGTAGTGGTGGATCATCTGAAGAAATCAGCTCACTTCTTAGCAATCAAGGAGTCGGGCCCGGTGAGTACCTTAGCTCAGAGGTACATAGACGAGGTAGTGCGTTTGGATGGAGTTCCAAGGAATATCATCTCAGACCGGGATACTCGGTTTACCTCATGAGTCTGGAGGGGGTTACATCATGCTTTTGGCACCCAGCTACTCCTTAGCACTGCTTTCCACCCCCAGACTGACGGACAGACAGAGCGGACTATCCAGACGTTAGAGGACATGCTACAAGCATCCGTTCTGGATTCCGGAGGATCATGGGTATGAAACTTTCCTTTAGTAGAATTTTCCTTCAATAAAAGCTTCCACTCCACTATTGGCATGGCAGCATTTGAGGATTTGTATGGAAGGCCATGTCGTTCACCCATTTGCTGGGCAGAGGTTGGTGAGACAGGTGCTCTTGGGCTAAAGGTAGTGCAGAGCACCACGAAGAAAGTCCAGCTTGTACGTGAGAGGATGAAGGTGGCTCAGGACCGACAGAAGTCTTATGCTGATCGTCGAAGGAGGCCCTTAGAGTTCGAGGTGGGAGACCATGTGTTCTTAAAGGTTTCCCCTCGATGGGGGAAGCGGAGGTTTGGGAAAGGGAGCAAGCTCTCACCTAGTTTCATTGGACCTTTTGAGGTGCTGAGGCAAGTCGGTGAGGTGGAATATCAGCTGGCCCTGCCACCTCAGTTAGAGAAAGTTCATGATGTCTTCCACGTCTCCCAGCTTCGTCGGTACTTACACGATGACTCTCACGTTATCGGCAGGGGAGAGTTAGATATGGGAGACGACGCGACATTCGAGGAACGACCAGTCAGAATCGATGATCGTAAAGAGAAGGTGCTCCGTGGACGAACCATTCCCTTAGTTCGTGTGTTGTGGAGGCATGGCGGCCTTGAGGATAGAACTTGGGAGTGGGAGACCCAGATGCACGCTCAGTACCCAGAGTTGTTTTGACTTGTGTTTTTCCCTTGTTCTTCTAAGCTTTGTGTTGATGTTGTACTCTGTACCTTTGATATATGGAATGCTTGGCTTGTCAGTTGTGAGACCTTTTGTTTCCTTGTTACCTGGTAATGTTTAACATGTCCGGATATGTGGGAAGGGGGGGGGGAACTGACCCTTAATCAAGACGCATTAATGCGGATGCGATTGAACCCGTGCGGGCAAGTCAGTGCCGCCTAAAGCGGATAATATCTTGATATAGGAGAAGTATTTTCCCAAAACCACGTGTTCGGGCATTGTGTTGGTTGTGTGGTGTTGGGGGGCAATTCGAGTTGAAAATCCCAATGTATGGAAGTGGGAAGACCCAATCCTTAATCAAGACGCATTAATGAGGATGCGATTAAACCCGTGCAGGCGAGTCAGTGCCACCTAAAGAGGATAATATCTCGACATAGGAGAAGGAATTCCAAACACCTATAATTAGGATTGTTGGTTGGGTTCCTGTTATAACGAGGACCCTAAGAGGTATCTTGTTGGGTTCCCCTGTGTTGGTTTTTGAATTCTCGGGGATGAGAATGTTTTAAGAGGTATCTGATCTAACGGCCCGAACCTCTCCGGCCCATTACTTTGTCAAAAAGAAGGCTACAAGTGTTCTGGAGGGTAAAATGGACGTTTCCCACACTTTCCAGAATTTTTGAAACTACACGCCATGTAGTTTTAGTACACGCCGTTTACCCCCTTGCCGGGTATACCCCGTGTGGATGGCCGTGTCTTTACCGTGTGGAGAAAATGAGTACACGCCGTGTGTCCAGTACTACATGCCGTGTAGTCCCTCTCCGCGTATGCGTTACCGTGTGTTGACCAGTCGTCAGCCGTGTGTCATGTGAAGGCCATGTCCTTGCCATGTGCAATAAATGAGTACACACCGTGTGTCCAATCTACACGCCTTGTAGTCCTTCCCTGCGTATGCGTTACCCTCAAACCATGTGTTGACCAGTCAATGGCCGCGGAGCCGCGTTGGAGGCCGCGTGGAGACCGTGTGAAAACGACCGAGTACAGGTCGTGTACCATAAGTACACGCCGTGTACTTTTTCTTTTCACGCCTATAAAAGGAGGGGTCCCCTCCTCCTTTCAACTCACACCTCTCCTCCCCTCTCCTCTGAACAGAGCTCTCTTAAGAGACTCGAAGGGTCTTCCTTCCATAACTTTTTCGTCCGAGCTCTGATTTATGATCCATCAGCGGCCACGTGATCGTAACGACAAGGCAGACCTTCCGAGATTGGATCCGTTGTCTTTACTTCGGCTCTTCCTTTCCACCCGAGGAGGTTTTCCGGGACGCCGATGAACTTCTTCTGAAGTTGATCCGGAGGAGCATTGCGATCAAGAACCTGTTGAGGTAGGGATTTTACCTTCGTCTCTCAATTTTTATGCATCATGCGGTGTGGGTATCTTTTGTTTTCATGAGAAATGGTTGAATCCTTAAATGAAGATAATAACTAGTTTAAGAATGAGGATGGGAAGTTTGTGATTACTGTTACTTTACCTTTTGTATCCTGTGATATTATGTTGTGAAATGAATATGCTTATGCCTACTGAAAATCACGGTCATTGGGGGCATTTTCTTGCGCAATTAAATGTTTCCCTATCTTTCTTGACCTTTTTTGTGAATGGAGCTTTGTTGAATGTGGAAATTGGTTAATCACATAAAGTTGGCTATTTAAATGAAAATTTGGAACCCTTGTGTGATCACCCCGGTTGAACCAAAATGGAATAATGAACATGTGGGTGTTGGCTTGGTTACATGGCATGTGATGGGGGTGTTTTGTGGGCTGTTGTGGTTTGGGTGAGCAGCGGGGATGCAGTTGTCTTGGTTGTGGGAAGGTGTGAATGTTTAATGGTGATGGGAAGCGGGGCTGCGATAAATGGTATTAAAGGGATGGGGATGTGTGGCTTCGGTGTGGTTGTGGTTATGGTGGTTGGAAGTGGGGCTGCAGGGATGGGCTTGTTTGTGAACGGACTATGGGTTGTGTTTAATAAATAATAAATGGAAGAGTTAATGAATAGTGGGGCTTGGTAATGAAATGGAAATCAATGGGTTGGTCAGTTAATAAGAAGGAACTTGCTGTGTTGCTGTGTTTGTTTCCCTAACTTGTTTTGTGGATGGTAGGGATACGTTTTACGAACGATTGAAGTGGTTGGTTGTGGATAGTTTCCCAGTAGTTAAGGAACTAAATAAGCTAATTTCTGCTGAAACGTGGAAACCTTAATGGGGTTGGGGTTGTTTGATGGGTGCATGCTTCGTGGTAGCAGTGCCGAGGCACGTGCTCAGTTTCTCGTTTTAGAATCTATAGGTTGGGATGAGTGGTTTATATATATATATATATATATATATATCTGTATCTTTTGTGTTTTATCGCACCGCACCCATGTTGAGCACTTTGTGCCGAAAACTCCCATTTCATGGGAGAGGGTGTTTTTCCATAGTTACTAGCTCCTTCCTTCTTCTTCTCCCCTAGGCTGTGATGGCTTGAGGCGACCTTACACCCAAGACTCTTCGGGTAGGTTTCGATTGGGGTGATTAGGCCCAAGAATCTTCGGGCAGGCTTATAGGATATAATGGATTGAGGTGACCTTACACCTAAGACTCTTCAGGTAGGTTTCGATTTCAGGCCCAGGTGTCTTCGGGCGAGAGTTCTATTACAATATGTTCCCAAGAATCTTTGGGATGTGGCTCAGGTGTGTGCGGGCGGGATGTGTGGATGTGAGGACCAGGTGTGTGTGGGCGGGATACGTGGTTGTGAGGCCCAGGTGTGTGCGGGCGGGATACGTGGTTGTGAGGCCCAGGTCTGTGCGGGCGGGGAGAGTGTGACAGCGTCAGGACGTCCAACTAATTAATGGGAAATGGTGCGGGGTACCCATTACTCTTGTTCTTATACTACTACTACCTGTTGAGATTGTGTTTTGGTAAGTGTGGCTGGCGAGGTTGGGTGGATAGATTTCCTTGTTAGGTTTCTTCTGTTGTTTTCATGGGACATTAGGATGTTTTCCCACTTATGCACGAAAGATTTAGGTTTCCCTACTGAGTATACTTGTATGCTCACCCTACGTTTACTTTTAGGTTTCCAGGAGGACTACCAGGGACGTGCGGGACCCTACTAGTCAGGCAGTTGGAGTTATTGCATCTGCTGTTCTCTTGTTTTCTTTTGGTATTGTACTTTTGAGTTTTCTTGTACTTTTACCTTATTATAAAATTGTTTAAACATGCATGTGGGCTTGGTTTGGGTTTATTTATATAAACTTGTTCTTTTTTTCTTTTGGTGGTTGACTTTTCCTATTTCCCAATCCTAAATAATAAAAAGGGTAACGCCTCCCATATTTGTGAAAAACTCATACCCTTGGTGCTAGTCGCCACCCTGGGGCCTACTGGAGGTGGGACTCGGGGGTCATTATCTCCCTTTCACCATTGCCAGCTCAGGAGGGGCATCTTTGGTGGGAGGGGGTTGTGACAGGGGTGTATAAGGTCACATAGGTTGTGGGGTCATAAGCATGAGTGAGAGGGTCACCAAGATGATTGAGGTGTAGGTCATGAGGCATAAGCATTAGTTTGGGGGAGTTGGAAATACTTTTAGTCAATGGTATGATGATGAAAGTGAGTTATGTTGGTGGAGGTGACACTTCTTGATTTTTTAGTTCTTTTAATTCTTCCCTTCATGTGGTATATTATTACCCCAATGTATGTCCCCACACGTCAACATCCTTGTCCCTCTTCTGTTTTAATCTCCCACTTCTGGTGACTATATCTCTTCCAAAAAAAAAATTCAATTTATGAATCTTATATGTAATTGGGACCATATAAAATCCATATACTTTAATTTTAGAAACTTTATTTAAATATCTTAGCTTAAATTGTGTCCTATAACTATAATACCAACTGAAGAAACCAAATCACAATAGAAGTGTCATAACTAAAATTTTATAAAACATTTACCAAGATCTATGTCATAATTATTTATTTTAAATATCATCACTCCATTAATCACATTGACCAAAATAAAAATACTAACCAGTAATAAAATAAATTTAATGTTACCTTGGTCATTAATCTTGATCCATTTATACTCTACTCATCGCTAGTTCATTATGGCTCAAAGGATCTAGGAATAGATATATCTAAATCATACTCACATACTCTAAGATTTCTTGAGCTCATTAATCTTATTTTTTTATACAATATAATGTAAAATTGAAGTGATTTATGATTTCCATTTGATTATAAAAATAACATGAGATTCACCTATGAAGGCGGAATTGATCCATCCTTATTCATAAATATTATTTATCACTTTATATATCCATAGAAAGGATAAGAGGAGAGTGAATTATAAAACGACGATATCCCATATATTTTTTAATCTAAAATAATTTTCTATATTAAAGTTAAAATTTATTTATTTTAAATTTAATCCTTAAATAAATATATAAAATTTATAGCCATCCCAATATGTCACTTATGATCAATTTAACTTAATATAAGTGTTGTGAATATTTTATCACACCCTTTTAAAACTCTCACATGTAACATGATAAATTAAGAACCATTTACTTGCCTTGTTTTCTATCTATTATGTTTTAAAAACCCTAAGTATACAATATATTTATAAAAAAAAATTTCACACATTTAATTATTTAGACATAAATAACTTATTAGTAACTATATAAATAAATAAAATTCAAATTTTTATAAACTTAAATAACTTATAATTAAATTAATTAATTTATTTACTTATGAACATTCAAACTTTAATGTTCCCCAACCCACTCAAATGGGGAACACATTATTCAAAATTATGATTCATTTAAATTATTTTAACTTATAGATATAATTTTCATGTGATCTTTTAGGACCTTATCTCTATTGAATTGATTCCAACTCATAAACCAAAAGCAGTATCTAGACAGAGGTCAGTTCCCTTAAATAGATAAAAATTATTCATAACTATGAAAAGCTACCATGGAAAATAATTATACGATATATTATCTTTACAAAATTATATTACATAAATCAATATTAATAATTTTTAACACATTAAGATTTTAGTTCATATCAAAATAATATTATATTCGATAATGTACACCACATGAAACCCCGAGCTTAAACGAACCATGAAATAATATTATTTGAATATGATTATTATATCCTAGTTGTTGGGATGATAGGTATGAATAATAATAAAATAATTATGAGAGTTATTAATTAATAGAATTTATAATTAATCATACATTTATTATCAATTGGTTAGAAATGAAGATAAATTCTTTTGTATGTAAAAGATATATTTTTCATAAAACTATTTTTATGTGTGAAATGTATTTCGATTACTATTAATTAATTATTATAATGAAATCAGTATATTATATATCTATTTTAATAAATTAACATTCATTTAATTATTGTTATTTTGAAATTAATGAGAATAAAGCCATTTTAGGATTCAAAAATTAATTTTCTCCAAAAATGGTTTTGATTTCATTTTTTTGTGCTGGTATTACAATAAATTTTCACCAATTGTATAAATTATATTTTAAATAATTTATATAATTTTATAAATCATCATGTTATAATAGTATTAGGATAATTTTTTGATATTTTTATGAAAAGGTTTATTTTTGAGTGAATAGTGAAAAATACAAATTTTAGAAAAACTATCAATTTTATGAAATTATAAGGATATTAGAATAACTTGAATTTTTATGAAATATTTTTTCTATACAATATATATATTTAATAGTTAATATTAATCATATAAAAATATAATTTTTGACTTAGAAATATATTCTTAACATTTTAGAAATCTATATAATGTTTTTATTTAAATAAAAACTCTTTTTAATTCTTCTCTCTTAAATATGTATTTAAAAGGTACCATTAAATTTTGGTTTGGTTTTAAATCCAATTAATCCTCATATGAAAAGGGTGAAACATAATATAATCAATTATATTAAAACTATAATACAAAATGTCAATACCTTAATCATAAACCATGAATGGTATAAAAATATCATATCCACAGTCAAACATATCATAACTCATTCAATACAATATTGAATATTGTAATATAATAAATAAACCTCAATCAAGAATAATATCTAGTAAAGGATATTGACGTAGTTGAAAATGATCAGAAAAAATCCTTGAGAGAAATATCCCTTTTCATGAAATCATTTAAAAGTTAAAAAATATATAAAGTAAGTCATTTAAAAAATATTTTTGAATCAAAGTGTTCCATACAACTTTTAATCTTGTTAAAGGAATTAACATTTTAAAACAATCATGCACATATAAATAAATCCTTAAAATCATTTGAAAGTATGGACATCAACTAAATAGATTTAGAAAAATAAATCTTCAAAACATTTAAAATGATGATATAGTTAAAGATACCATTCTAAAAAACCTTAAAATATTCCTTTTGAAAATATTATTATGAAACATGGTCATGGAGGATAAATATGTCCCAATAAATACGTACACATAAACAATCTATGATAATAATGAGCATGAGTAATTAACCATTACCTTGTACTTTTCCTTAGTCAAGGGTATATTAAACTATTTTATAATATTTAAATCATTGTTATTAAATTATTCAAGAACCACATACATAAATATGATATCATATATGATCCTCTTATATTGATTTGTTAATCATATTTTAGCGGTATCCCTGTTTCGGGTGTTAACTGATTCATTTTCCTTATATGTTTTGTTATGTAAGTCATGTTTTTTATGGATAGGATGTATTTGATTAATATCCAGAATGATATAAATTTCTTAAACATTATTTTTTAATCATCAAATAAAAATTATTCTTGAATGGTTACGATGGGGAATGAAATCTCATCGAGTCGTGGAGACGGTAATCCGTACATACGCATGACTAAAAATATAATTCTATTAATGGTGAAATCCTATGTAATTGGATGGAATATTATATATAACTAATAATTAACATGTTATATTTATTATTTACATCAATTATACATCATTATTATACCTATCCAAATAATGCAGTGTTGAATAACAAACTACACCACTACGTGGAGACGGTAAGGCGTACGTATGCACGTATGGTGACTTTGTCATTCATTGGATGGATAGAATAATGAATATAGTTGTTCCATATTTATATTAACATCACAGTATGTATAATGCAATGAAGTAATTATTTTTGTTTGAAAAAAACAAAGAAAGTGGAAGTGGAAAAAGAAAAGAACATTGAAAGAGGTGACAAAATAATTATCTCTTCTTCAGGTTCTTCCTTTTGATTTGAACAAAAGGTCTCCTTAGGTAGATTTACGATCAAATTAAGGAATCTAGGATGCATTTAGGGTGTTTTGGAGGATATTTGAGTTGTTTTTGGCTGAGCCAAATGGCTTTGGAGGTGTGAATTTAAGATAAGGGGAAGTACCCTTTTATAAGTGAGGTGAGGGGCACTTTCCGAAGATCTTGAAATATTATTTTATTATAAAATAATTTTCTATTTCTAGTAGATAAAAATGAATTTATTTTTAGTCTAAGGTGTGGATGGGTATACATCCCCTCAAACAATAGGTTTTAGACAAGTTCAGTTCACCATATTAACCTTATCTTTTAGATTTAACTCACAGTTAAATAGTTTAACTTTTACTAGGTATTCTTGTATTATTACACTACATGGATTATATTGTTACTATAAAATTACAAGAGAAACCTAAATGGTTCATTAATGACATATATTAAATTATTTAATTCCATTGGACGAATCTTAGATATTTATAAATATTATATAATTTAATAATATATTATTCATTTTAAAAACTCATTTAAGTCAATTTTGACACTATTTTATATTTGGTTTTTGTGAAAGTCATAAAAAATTGATTAATTAAAAAAAAAATACATTAAATCAACCCTAACATGTTATATTCACCTATAAAATTTTTTATGACATCAAAAGTTTCAATTTATCTTTACTTTAATATTTATAATATCAATAATTTTAATCTTTCATTAATAAGGAAATTACTACATCATCATTATGTCATAAATAAATTTAATTATTTAATGTCTAAAATTATAAATAAAATACCATGATGTAGGAAATACTTTTAGTTTCCAATGAAAATTTATAGTATTATTTATCTTATGTATAACTCTATATTAAAAATGGTTTAGTTATTAAAGATTGAATTTAACACATTTAACTCTTCTTTAAATAAATATATAATAAATGTCCTAATCTAATCAAAGTGGATCAATAAATATCATATTTTTTTCCTAAGGTATATTTTGGTCGAAATACATTTATCTAATAGAATTAGGACATGTGTTGTGGTAATTATAATATAATTTTTACCTTTAATTACCCTATTTACTTTTAACCGTGGTAAATAAAATTAAAAAGTTACTATCCACCAAAAATTATTTTCATCCTATTGAAACACATTTTACTTACTGATGAAAACCATGTCTATCATATTTTTTAAATTCAATTCACAGAAGCAGTAAAATTATGTTTCTTGCAAATTTTCCTCGAAGGTGGGTAAAAGACATTAAAACGTTCAATAAAATATAATATGTGTATTCTTATTATAAAATTATTCCAATAAAATAAATTGGACTAATATAGGTATTATGTAACTATTTTTAATTTAAAATAAAATTCAATTAAAAAATAATTATTTAAATAAAAAGTTGGTTTTAAAAACAACGCAGTATTTTTCACTATTCATCAAAAAATGAAAGTTTTCTAAAAAATACCCAAAATTCACCCTAAGATAATTTTGATATTACGAATCAAAAAATAAAGTCCAATTTGAAAGGTAAAATTTCAAAAAGTTTGTATTAATATTCATAACTGCTTTTTAAATGGCTAGTTTGATTGGTCGTGATGTGCTAGAACTCGAAGTTGCGTACAACGCAAGCTATTGTATTATTAAAAGAGAAACATACTGTGTAAGATTGGGGTGTTACATTATTCTCTCCTTCAAATAATTTTGTCCTTGAAATTTCTTGAATACTACTACATAAAAAGATTCGGGTGGTTCTTCATCATAAGTTCC
Source organism: Viscum album (assembly GCA_963277665.1). Lineage (NCBI taxonomy): Eukaryota > Viridiplantae > Streptophyta > Magnoliopsida > Santalales > Viscaceae > Viscum > Viscum album. The sequence goes on from OY728132.1 coordinate 1,350,069,582, forward strand.
TCATGTTCTCACGTTTCCTCTTCCATTTTATGGTTTCTCCAAATAAATTTTACCAAATGAGTTGTCTGATTTGTCAACACCTCTTCTCTGGTATCAAGAATTTTGATAGGCACTTCACAATAAGACAGATCTGTTTCCAGTTCTATTTCTTCATAGGTGAGTACATGCGTTGAGTCAGGCATGTATTTTCTCAACACTGATATGTGGAACACATCGTGAACTTTGGAGAGACTTGGTGGCATGTCTAAATGTTAAGATACAACTCCAATTCGTTCAAGAATTTTGAAAGGTCCAACGTACCTGGGAATTAATTTAAACTTCTTACAGAATTTTATAACACCCTTCAATGGATATACTTTCAAGAAAACAGAATCACCTAATTGAAATTCCAAATCCTTCCTTTGGTTACCAACATAAATCTTTTTCCTACTTTGAGCATCTTTGATGCGGGTTTGGATAATCTTCAACTTTTCCATTTTTTCCTCAACATGTTCTGGGGATACAAGTTTTATTTCACTAACATCATCCCAACAAGTTGGGGTGTAGCATCTCTTTCCATATAACGCTTCATATGGTTCCATATCAATAATTGAATGGAAGCTATTGTTATAGGAAAATTCTACCAGAGGTAAATACTAATCCCACATACCTTGAAATCCATGTAAGGAATATCTCAACTTGTCTTCTAAGGTTTGAATAGTCTATTCTGATTTTCCATCAGTTTGAGGGTGGTCCGCAGTGCTCAAACAATGTTCATAATCTCAAGATTTTTGAATACTTCTCAAGAATCTTTATGTAAAACTGGGATCATGATCAGAAACAATCGATAAGGGTACACCATGAAGTCTTACAACTTAATTAATATATAGTCATTTTAAATGTTCAAGTGGTAAATCTTCTCTTATAGAAATAAAATGTGCTGAATTGGTAAGATTATCAACAATGACCCATATTTCATCATTCCTTATAAGAGTCTTTGGTAGCCCTTGAAAAAGTCCATCATAATATCATCCCATTTCCGCTCAGTTATAGGAAGAGGTTTCATGAATCCTTTAGGATGTTTTATTCCATCCTTTACCTGTTGACAAGCCATACATCTTGACACATATTCAGTAATCTCCCTCTTTGTGTTGTCCCACAAAAAATGTTCCTTCAAATATCTATACATCTTAGTGCTACCAGGTTGTATAGATAAATTCGATCTATGAGCATCATCTAACAATTCCCCTTTTAGATCAGGTATTTCGGGAACACAAAGCATCTTTCCAAATTTCAAAATCCCATCTTCACATATAAAGTCAATCAATCTCCCATTCCTCACAACTTTAATTTTCTTTTGAAACTCCTCATCATCAATCTAATAACTTTTTATCCTTTCTAGTAAATATGGTTTGGAAACCATTTGAAAATGTATTGATGTTTCACCTTCCATGATTATTCTCATATCCATATTTACTAGATCCATGAGCATAGGATCCCTTTCAACTCTCATATTTCTCAGAACTCCATGATCCTTTCTCCTAAAAGAATCTTACACCTTATTTTCCTTCCCTGAGTGGTAGTGTATTATGAAATAATAATCCTTGAGTATTTTAAGCAATCAACATTGCCTCATGTTGAGTTCTTTATGTGAGAAAATATACTTCAAACTATTGTGATCAGTATATATCTCACATTTTTCACCATAAAGACAGTTTCTCCATATATTCAGATTAAATATTATAGCTGCTAACTCAAGATCATGAGTAAGATAGTTTTTCTTATGAAATTTTATCTGTCATGATGCATAAGAAATAACTCTATCATTCTGCATAAGGACACATCTAATTCATTTTTTTGAAGCATCACTATAAATAATAAATCCATCATTCCCCAATGGTAGAGTAAATATAGGATCATTGAATAATATTCTCTTAAATTATTCAAAACATTCTTCACACACTTTTTTCCAAAAAAATTTAACCCCTTTATGTGGGAGCTTGGTTAAAGGGTTAGAAAATCATGCAAAATTTTGGATGAAACACCGATAATAACCTGTAAACCAATAAAAATGTGTACCTCAGTTATACTCGTCGGTGCTGGCCATTATTGAATTGTCCTTGTCTTAGAAGGATCAACAAAGATTTTATCCTTAGAGATAATATGTTCAAGAAAAGAAATATCCTAAATCTAGAATTCACACTTACTAAACTGTAATGTCCCGGTTCCATAATCCACCCAGAGGTTCCCCATACCCGGTTTGTCACATGGCCACAAGCGCATTTCCTTGAATGCTAGAGGCTTCCAACTAATAGCGAAGGACTTGGGTGTGATAGTGGGGAACTATTAACTTATTGGGAAAGTACAGAATGGAAGTAAACAAATATGTACAAGAATAAAAGTATTAATAATGACATATAGTGTAAAACTGAAAGTACAAACTGGAGAACATATATAAAATGATGCATGATACATTTTTCTAGGAAAACAGGAAAACAAGTCACAATGCTGGAATATAATAGTGCTAAAAAAAGTACAAAAGAAAGTAGATAAACTCCTCATCATTGGAAGTAAAAGCTTGGTCTCATGCTCTCCATCTCCACAACAAAACAAGTTCTTGAAGTAGAAGGGTTCTTTCCCTTATCTATACCTGCAACAGTATAATCTGTTTTGACCCAAATGCATGACCCAAATAGGGTGTGAGACTAAATCACAGTTGACAACCACTCAAAGATCTGTTCCTTAGAGTCAATGAATATATGGTAGGTAAAAGTACATAAAATAGTAAACAGGAAGGTGCTCAGTAGTAAATAGTTCCACAAGTCAAACAATCAATCAAGCACAACAACCCTCTAGTAAGTGCACACAAACTCTCCTCTTTGGTTTAGTATATGAAGACTCTTTGAGGAAGCACTCACAGTCAATTACCCTTATAGTCTAAGTTAGTTAGGAACTCTCTGAGGAAGCTCATGCAGTCAATTCCCCTTATAGCCCCAAGATTAAGGACTCTCTAAGGAAGCTCACTCGGTCAATTCCTCTTATATCGCAGGTCATTCATAGAATATCTGAGTAATCACTTACCATCAATTCCCCTTATAGTCTAAATAGTTCAGGAATAAAATCAAAGACTCTCCGAGGAAGCTCACTCGGTCAATTCCCCTTACAGGCTAAAGCAGACAAGGACTCTCTGATGAAGCTCACTCGGTCAATTCTCCTAATAGTCTACTACACTAGGTTCTCACAGATCTGTGTAGGTCAATGAGAATTCTAGTGTAATATGGACATTTAATCCTAAAAAACTACTTGGCTAAATAGTCTACAATATAACAAGCTTGTCAGAATACAAACTCTCCATCCCACAACAATAGGTATGGAAAATAGACAAGGCATCCAAACTGGATAAATAGGAAGAAACAGTAATAAATAGAACATGCAAGGGAAAAAATCCAAAGTATATAAATCATACCTATTCATATCCAAATTATATCTACACAAGCATACATGCATGGAAAGAAAACAACAAGGGTAAAACGGGAAACATGCAATACCCCGTTCAAGGGTATTGGTAGAATTTGCACATAATACTCAAAGACTTTGAACGGAAAGGCACAAACAAACTACCTCAGGGTTTGTAGATCACTATATGTGAACCTTGAAGCTTGAATCTTCTTATAAATTCAAATATCTACAAAAATTTCTAAAACGTTCAACCCACGATATCTCACGAGAGAGTAGAAATCAGAAGATGATGCTCTAGGAGAAGAGAGGACTCACCGATTCAATTCCAATGTAACCAACATCGTTCTATTGGGAGGACAGATAGAGGCTTGGGGGTTCGCAAAGATACATGGTCATATGCCACTCCTAAACGATAATAACAAAGAAGTGGGTGTTTCTGTCGATTAGATGAGACCTCTGTACGTTTAATGAAAAAAAGAAAGTAATTAGAGTGTAATTTTAAAGTACACGACATGTTATCACCTTTTCCATTCTCCTCTTTAAGCGGACTTCAAGTCACTCCCACACAGCCGTGTGTGTGGCTACTACATGACTAGCACAAGGCCTCCTACAGCAAGGCGGTACGCGACATTTACTCCTAATGTATATGGCATGTATTTAAAAAATTTCCAAAATTTCCTCTTTTATCCAAAAAAGACCAGAAAAGGAAAAACATACCTGAAAAGAAGATCCGAGTTCTTAAAAACTTCCCCCATTAAAATAAATTTATCCTCAAATTTCCCAAGTGCGGCATAGACGAAGATACCCCAAACATTTCCAGCCACTATGCTCATACATCGGCCTCTATCTCCCAAGTCTCATCCTGCACCCGCCCGTGATGCCATATCACCCATACAATATGAACAGACTGGCCATAGAGAACCTTTTTAAAACAATCCATAATCTAGATAGGATGCTCCTCAAACAAAGCAACCAGTTCGATCTCAACCTCTTTGGGTTGAAAGACATGAGACATGCCTGAAAAGTTACGTTGAAGCTAAGAAATGTGAAAAACGTCATGCATAGCTCGGTACTTATGTGGTAACTGTAACCAGTAGGAAACTAACCCAAATCTATCTAACACCTCAAACAGCCTGAAATACCTCAATGAAAGCTTACATTGTCTTTTAATCCTCTTGTGTCCCCACCTCGATGTGACCCGTAGGAAAATCTAATCCCTGACCTCAAACTCTAGAGGTCGTCTCCGCTGATCAGCATAAGATTTCGGTCGAGACTGTGCAGTATCCATCCACTTCCAAATCAACTCTATCTACTCTGTGATCTCCTCAACAAGACAAGATCCCAATAAAGCTACCTCTCCTACCTCCAGCCAGCACAAGGGTGATCAGCATGGCCTACCGTAAAAATGTTCATAAGGTTCCATCTAAATAGTCGCTGGAAAACTATTGTTGTAGGAAAACTCCACAAGAGGTATATGCTTCTCCCAAGAACCTAAAAAATCTAGAATGGATGCTCAGAGCATATCCTCAAGCTCTTGAATCGTACGCTCAAACTGACCATGTGTCTGGGGATGGTAAACTATATTCAGAAGTACATGTGTACCTAAAGCCTTCTGAAGCCCCTTCCAGATCCGAGAAGTAAAACGTGCAACATTGTTAGAAACAATGGAGTGTAGAACTCCAGGTAGACATACAATCTCTTGGATGTACAACCATCACATCTCATCAACACTGAAGGTCTCCTTGATCGGAAAGAAGTGAGAAACCTTTGTGAGTCTGTCAATGACAACCCAAACAAAACCATTCCCTCGAGGCGACCTCAGTATAAGGTTCACGACGTCTATCATGACGTCATTCCAATTCCACTCGGGAATAGGTAACTGTTGTAAAAGCTGTGCTGGCCACTGATGCTCCGCCTTCACCTAATGAAAAGTGGAACACCTCATGACGAATCCATCAACATCTCTCTTCATACCTGGCCACCAATACTGATAGTGTAGATCATGATACATCTTGGTGACGCCAGGATGAACTGCCCAAATCGAGGAATGAATATTCTGCATCAGCTCCTCATGTATATCTACTGGCACCCATATGCACCCTTGGAAATGCAAGATCTCATCCTGGCCTATAGTCCATCTAGGAATAGGGTCATCTCATTACACACTCTCCCTTAGGACTAGGCCTTCAGAATCTGATAACTGCCTCATTAAAACGCGATCTAGAAGAGTAGAGGAAACAACTACAGAAGAAAGAAATGTCAGCCCCTGACTGTCATGCACCTCCAAATGAATCATAGAGAACAGAGCCATAAGCTGCCACTCACTACTGGACTCTTGAATTTCTTGTATCTGATTCCTCCTGCTCAACACATCAGCCACTGCATTTCCCTTCCCAGGCATATAGGCAAGCTCAAAATCAAAGGACTATAGGTACTCAACCCACCTATGCTATCTCAAATTCAGATCACGCTGAGTGAAGATGTACTTGAGACTTTTGTCATAAGTGAAAACCGAAAAATTATATCCTATAAGATAATGTCTCTAACATCATAAGGCATGAACAACAGCTGCAAGCTCCAGATCATGCGTTGGGTAATTCCTCTCATGTGGCCTCAACTACCGAGACCCATACACAACGACTCCATCCCCCTGCATAAGCCCAGCTCCCAACCCGATACCTAATGCATCACAGTAAACAGTATAGTTCTTTTCTGACTCTAGAAAGACTAGTATCAGTGTTGAATTCAACCACCCTTTTAGATATTGAAAGGCTGAATCACAAGAATCTGACTATAAGAACTTCACACCTTTCTTAGTCAGACCTGTCAGCAGTGCTGCTAAGCGTAAAATGTCCTGTATGAAACATCTATAGTATCCAGCTAGCCCTAGAAAACTGCTCACCTCAAATACGTTATTCAGATTCTCCCAGGAAACTATAGCTCCCACTTTCTCTGGGTCTACTGATACTACTGCCCCTGAGATAACATGACCCATCAAGTGAATATGATCTATCCAAAAGTGGCACTTTGAGAGATTAGCATATAAACGATTCTCTCTCAGTGTACTCAAAATGATCTCAAGATGGGTATTATGGTCGTGTTGAGTGAGAGAGTACACCAAGATGTCTTCCATGAAAACAACCATGAAGGAATACAAGTATGGATGGAATAATCGGTTCATCAGTGGCATGAAAACTGCTGGTGTGTTCGTGAGACCAAACGGCATAACCATATACTCGTGTAGACCATACTTGCTCTGAAAGGATGTAATAGGTATATATGATAGTGTAACATGAAACTGATGGTTACCAGATTCCAGGTCAATCTTTGAGAACACCCAAGATCCTCAAAGCTGATCAAAGAGATCATCGTTCCTCAACAAGGGATACCGATTCTTGATAGTCAACTGGTTCAACTTCAGATAGTCTACAAAAAGCCTGAGAGTATCTTTTGACTTCTTTGAAAACAGGACAGGTGAACCCCATGGAGAAGTACTGGGTTTTATGGAACCATTTGAATACAACTCCTCCATCTACTTCTTGAGCTTCTGCAACTCAGGTGTATCCATCCAATAAGGAGGAATGGACATAAGTGCCGCTCCTAGAACATGATCAATCGAGAAGTCTACCTCACGCTCCAGAGGAGAACTTGAAAAATCCTCTGGAAATACATATCTAAAAAGTTCCACTACTTGAGGAAATTCTAACTATGAATTCCCCTGGTTATCCAGGTATAGACTAGTAATACGGGCTGTAACTCCTCCCAACCCATTATGCTCTGGACCCGTTCTGCTCACCTGGACATCCCATTCACCCCTATAAAGAAAAGATCCAACCTCTGGTGATATGAAACTCATCCTGCGATAGTAATAGTTGACAACTGCCTAGAAGGTAACTATTCAGTCCATTCCAAGAATGAAATCATAGCCTATCATCTCAAGGACATAGAGGTCCCATAAAAAGTGACACACACCTACCTATAGAGGGAACTCCTTGAACTGTGTACACTAGCCGTTCTAGTCCATAACAGTGTGTCTAGTGTCAAGATATCAGAAGAGGAAATCATGTAGAGCCCAAGGCTCTCCACAACAGAAAGAAATATAAATCTATGGGAAGCCCTTGTATATAAAAGAGAAGAAGATAAAACTGAGGCTACTAAGATCGCACCTCAAACTGTAGAAGGTATAGGATCCTGCTCCTACTAGGTCTGCTCCACTAAAAAATTTTGGCCTATGCCATGGCCCTGTGACCCTACTTGACCGCTTTGAGCTGATCTACCCTACTGTCTATGAAGAACCAGTGACTGACTACCACGACCATGACCTCTACCTCAGCCCAAATGGCCAGAAGAACTCTAGTTCTCAGACTGTTGAGAAACTCGTGGTGCAACACCTGAATGAAGAGTCATATAAGAACCCCTGTCACCAGATTCTGGTGAGAAGAACTGATAGAAGCGCTGAAGGTGACCCATTTTCTAAAAGATCAGCACTCCACTGGGCCTCTCAGTCAACATGTCCTTGTATTCCCACTTTTCCCACACTGGTAGAACACCTCTTGTCTTCCAGAAGATGCATCCCTCCTGCTCTGATCTCCTCTTATAGCCTCCCTATGGCGCTTCCTACTATCAGCTGGCAGATAATTAACTCTGTATGCTGAACTGCCCTGGATCACAACTCCATAATCCCTCAGATTATACTCTGTAATCAATTCCTGGTTGATGATAAAAGATTTCAAAGTCAACCTGAAGATGTTCACCTAGGATCAGATGTCGTGCCTAAGACCATCCCCGAACTTCCATGCAAGCAATAACCCATCACCTCCTAGAATAGGAATGAAATGCTGCAGCTCTATGAAGTGAGAGGAATAATCAATAATAGTAAGATTAAACTTCTCCAAACTTAGGTACTCTCAGGCTCAATCGACTCTCAAGGTCTTCAGATAGAAGTAATCGAAGAAGATACACCAAACTCATCCTAAGTCATGTTCTGCTGGAGGCCCGCCTGTGAGATCATATCCCACCACCTCTTGGCGGATTCTCGAAGAATGTAGGTAGTGAGATTCACCCTCTTCTCTGGAGGTATCTCTAGATGCTCAAAAATCATCAGCATGGCTTTTATCCATGATTCTATAGCCCGTGGTCCTCTATCCCTTGAGAAAGTAGGAGGATGATGCTGATGGAAGACCCGTATCAAATCATCCATCGATGGGGCAGGAGGCGACGCTCCCGGAAAGGTTTGCATCATCCTACTAAAGCTCTCCCTGAACTATGCATTAGAACCAATGTTCAGTACAACGACTAGTGCCAAGACCGGCACAACTAGAGGATCTGTAGGTAGTCCTTGATCATCCATGTCTGGTGTCTGATCACCGTCTGGCAACTGGCGCACAACCGGAGGACGTCTCGGTGGCATGACTCTGCAAGGTCAAGCACACACCTTAGATCAATATTATCTAGTAATGAAAACTAGAAGTATAATAAGGGAATAAGAAAAAGAAAGCACTCAAGTTTTAAAAAACATGACTCTATGGCGTGTACATTTCCTACACGGCATGTTCCCTAAAGTAATTTTCATGGGTGTGTACTCCTACCTAAACTGGTCATGTAACACCCCAGACCCACGACGTGTTGTATTCACACACAGAGTGTACTTGAGTCCCCTTTCCCTACCCAAGTCCTTCAACACGGTTAAGCAACACAAATTTCCTAAGACAAGACTACACAGCGTGTGCAAGATAGACATGGAATGTACTAGACAAGATTCACCTAGCCCGTGTTGTTAGTGACACAGCCTGACACACGAATCACACTACACGGTGTGTTCAAGGAGTAAACAGCATGTACGTGAAAGGATAACACCGACCCGTGTTGATAGTGACATGGCCGGGTACCTGGGTCAGACTACCCAGCGTGTTCAGTCCTGACGCAGTGTGTATAGAATAAGGTCTCATCCGTCTGTGTTGTTGGATACACGGGTAGACACTGGGTCAACTCTACACGGTGTGTTCATCTGGTACACGATGTGTTCCCACCCGACTTTCCCCATCTCATGTCTCTTCCCACATGGCCTACGACACGGTCAGAGACTACACAATGTGTATATGAAGTATAAAGTGTGTACTTAAGAAATATTTTCATCCTGAATAGAAGAACACATGGTGTGTACTTAACACTACACTGCGTGTATTCTTGGTTTTTCCTGATAGTAAGTCTAAGAAACTACTCCGGAACCTAGAAAACACTGGAACGAACTCTAAAAGTTCCAAATTATGATCCGTGAGGGCCCATAATCCCCACAAATCAAATATTGGCATCTTATACATATTATAACAAGGGAAAAAAGCAATGATCCACCAAATTCCAGTCCATGAGGGCCCATAACACCTCAGGAACCAAATATTAGCATCCAATCAAGCAGAACTTTACAAAAAACAATACCCTATCAAACAGTAGGTATTTTATCAAGGAAACTATCACAACAACATTCATATTTTACACAACATCTATCACAACAACAAGAAATCACTAATTCATCCTAGATGGCATGGAAAAAATGCATGACATGTGATTTCTAGCAAGTTCCTATATGATGCATGAGATAGAATACCCTCATCTCATTGGGTTGCAATAGAAATAAATCCTCAATAATATCAAAAAAAAAATCATCTGAATCACTCAACGTTAAATCAAATCAACTATAATAATTTCAAAAGCATAAAAATTGTAATTAACGAGGTAGATTGGCTTTTTCTTGTACATAGGTTAGCTACTCCTGAGCACAACTTATTACCAAGTACCTATTCCTTTATATCCCTAGATAAAGGCTCCAAACAGTAAATCAAGAGAAACGAATTCCTCTGATACCATTTTGTAATGTCCTGGTTCCATTAAATACCCAAAGGATCCCTGTATTCGGTTGGTCACAAGGCCTCAAGCGCATTTTCTCAAACGCCAGAGGCTGCCGACTAACAGCGAGGGCCTTGGGTGTGATAGTCGGGATACTATTCTATCATTTACAGAGTATACAACAGAAGTAAACAAATACATACATTAAAAGAAGCAGTAATAATTACACACAACAGAAAACTGAATGTACAAACTGGAGAACATATATGAAATGATGCATGATACATATGTCTAAGAAAACATCCAAACAAGTCACAATGATGGAATAAAACAGGGATAAACCAAAGTGAAGAAGAAATCAGATAAACTCCTCAGCATCACAAGCTATAGATTGGTCCCATGCTCTCTAACTCCACAACAAATCATGTACCTGAAGTAGAAGGGTGCTTGCCCTTATCTATACCTGCAACAATATAATCTGTTTGGGCCCAAAAGAATGACCCAAACAATGTGTGAGACTAAATACCAATAGACAACCACCCAAAGATCTATTCCTTAGAGTCAATGAATATATGGCAAGTAAAAGTACAGAAAATAGTAAATAGGAAGGTGCTCAGCAGTAAATAGTTCCACAAGCCAAACAATCAATCAAGAAAAATAACCCTCTAGGAAGTGTACACAACCTATGTTCTTTGGTTAAGTATATAAAGATTATCTGAAGAAGCACTCACAGTAAATTCCCCTTATAGTTTAAGGTAGCCAGGAACTCTCTAAGGAAGCTCATGTGGTCAATTCCCCTTATAGCCCCATGCTCAAGGACTCTCTGAGGAAGCTTACTTGGTCAATTCCCATTATAGCCCAGGTTGTTCATAGACTCTATAATGAAGAACTCACTATCAATTCCCCTTATAATCTAAATAGTTCAGGAATAAAATCAAAACTTTCTGAGGAATCTCACCCAGTCAATTCCCCTTATAGTCTAAAGCAGACAAGGACTCTCTAAGGAAGCTCGCTCAGTCAATTCCCCTCATAGTCTACTACACTAGGTTCTCAGAGCCCTGTGTAGTTAAACGAGCATAACAGTGTAATATGGCCAAGTAAACCTACAAAACTACTTGGATAAACAGTCTAAAACATAACAAACATGTCAGAATACAAACTCTCTATCCCACAACAATAGGCATGGAAAACAGGCAAAGCATCCAAATTGGCTAAACATGACCAAACAGTCATAAAAAGAACATGTAAGGGCCAAAAATCCAAAGCATAGCAATCATCCCTATTCATATCCAAATTACCTCTACACAAGAATATACACATGGTAGGAAAATAACAGGGGTAAAATGGTAAACATGTAATACCCCATTCAAGGGTATTGGTGGAATTTTCACATAATACTCAAAGACATTGAATTTAATAGCACAAACCACCTACCTTGGGGTTAGGAGATCGCTATATGTGAACCTCAAAGTTTGAATCTCCTTATAATGTTGAATATCTAAAAAAATTTCTAAAAAGTTCAACCCATGATATCTCACGAGAGATGAAAAATCAGAAGACAATGCTCTAGGAGAATAGAGGACTCCCCGATACGATTCCAAGAAAACCAAAGGTGTTCGATTCGGAGGACAGATGGAGTCTTGGGGGTTCATCGAATATCCACGGTCGTACGACACTCCTGGATGAGACGAATGAAGAAGGGGGTGTTTTTTTCGATCAGACGCGACCCCAGTGTGTTTAATGAAAAAAATAAAGTACACAACATGTACTTTTTAAGTACACGGTGTGTTCTTGACTTTTTCGTAATCCACTTTAAGCGGTCTCCAAGTCACTCCCACAAAATCGTGTGTGTGGATACTACATGGCCAGCAAACGACCTCCTATGGTAAGACAATATAGAGTGTGTGCTCATGAAGTACATGACGTGTACTTAGAAAATTTCCATAATTTCTTATTTTCTCAAAAAATAAAAAGAAAAGGAAAAAAAACATATATTAAAAGAAGATCCGGGTTCTTACATGAACTTTCCATTTAGTTAATTTATTCTAAGAGTCTTTAGAATAGTGTGCAAGTGATATCCATGATCATAATTGCTTTTAGAGTATACCAATATATCCTCAATAAATACCACTAAATATTTATCAATATATTCCTTGAAAACTATATTCATTAGATCCATGAAAACCAAGGGTGAATTAGTGAGTCCAAAAGGCATTACTATAAACTCATAATGCCCATACCTAGTTATAAATGATTTCTTTTAAATTTATTCTTCACACACAACTAATGATATCTAGATAGAAGGTAAATATTTTAAAAAATATTAAGCTCCATTAAGTTGATTAAATAAATTATCAATGCAAGGTAGGGGATACTTGTTCTTTATTGTTATAACATTGATGTCCTTGTAGTCAACGCAAAACCTCATTGATCCATCTTTCTTCTTAAGAAAAAGAATAGGATCTACCCATAGAGAAAAAATTGGGGGAATAAATCCTATATTACTCAATTAATCTAGTTTTTTCTTTAGTTACACAAATTCTACAGTGGACATTATATAAGGGGTCTCCAATATGGGCCTTTAACCATTAATTAAGTCAATGGAAAACTCAATTAACCAATATAGAGGATGTCTACGTAAATCCTCTGGAAACACATCAACATATTCTTGCACAATAAGTACATACTCTATTTGAACATTACTTTCCTCACCCATAGTTATTCCACTCCCTTCCTCCTCAATAATTGAATTTAGTCGAGTTGTAGAGGGTGGATCTAGATGAGAATCAGATGGAGAGGTTTCTAATATAAAGATAAGGGATTTTTTATCATCATAAAAAATTGTAACATCCTTATTATTACAATAAATTTTCATATCATGGTGCAAAATGAAAACCATACCAAGGATTATATCAAATTAAATCCTAGGTATGAAAATAAGATCAGCAGAAAAAGCACGTTTATATTCTATAATGGCATCAAATTTACAAAACTCTGTTGCTATTATACTTCCCTTAGGTGTTTTGAATGATAAATCCCTTGTTAAGTCAAATTAGAAACATCTAATTTTATTGAAAAACTAAGAAGATATGAAAGAATGTGTTGATCCATAGTCAATTAAATCATTGGATAATTTTTAGGAAATGATTAAAGTACCGGACACCATGTCATTCAGAGTTTCAACATTAGTAGTTGTGATCGCATAAGCTTGGACTTTCTCCCCTATACTTTTTTTAGGTAAGTTTTATTTATACTTAGGACATTCATTTTCATAATACCCCATTTATTTACAATTGAAACATTGAATATCGATAGCCTCTTTTTTCCCCTTGTAATCACGAGCTTGGTGGAATTTTTCTCCACACTTGTAACAGACTTCCATTCACTTTAGGCAAGTACCTAGGTGTTTCTTCACACATTTATTACAGGATGGAAATTCATCTTTTTCTTTCTTCCCCTTATTTATTTTTATAAAGTGCCCCGAAGATATCTTCTTCTCTTTCTTTGCTTTAAAGTCGTAAGACTTAGATAATTCCTTTTCTATCTTGATAGAACATGAAACTATATATTGAAATGATGAGAAGGATTGTGAGACTAATTCTCAATGAATAAATGGTTTTAACCCATTAAATAATCAATCAACCTTAATTCTTGGGTTGTATATATAATCTAAAGCAAGCCTTGCTAACCTTGTAAAGTTAGGCTCATAATTTGTGACATTCTCATCCTCCTTTTTCCTCAGACTCAAAAATTGCCTTTCCATATCCACTCGATGTTCATGAGGAATGTATTTCTCTAATAAAATCTCATTAAACTCCCTCTATTCCATATTTGATACTTCTTTATACTAATTTTTAGTTTTAATTAATTACCACTATTGATCTGCATCTCCTGAGTGGTGACAAACTACCAAGACCACTTTTTCCCTTTTGATACTCATTAAAGAATGAAATATTTTCTCTAAGGAAGTTATCCACTTATCTGCTACAAATGGATTTGTATTCCCATTGAATGTTGGTGGTTTCTTCCTCATGAAGTGGTCTAACATTGATCCTCCTCATTTTGGATCAGGGTTCTCCATATAGGTAAGGTTATTATTCATAACCTAAGTGAGTTGTCTTAGTATAGTTACAGGCTATTTAGTATCGGTTTCATCACCAGCTTCACTATAATTATTTTGAATAGGAGGTATATCCTTACATGTATTACGTGCATTGATACAGTTTCCATTTCTTACACTAGGTGCCACTTCTAAACAATGGAATACAATAGATTAATTCATGAATCACAATTTATAATTCCAAACTTGTAAAATACTAAACATAAATTGAATAGTTTAGGAATACAATTCATAATAATAAAAATGTTTTCTTTGGGGAAGTATTTACTCATAAATCCTTCATAATGTTTTGAAAAAAAAATGTGAATTATCATATGAATATCCCCTAAGAGTGTCAAACCAAGTGCGCAGTAAGGCCCATTGTCGTATACTAGGATACCCAAAGTCAAGATCGAAACTCCTTGTCGCAGTTTTCACTCCTAGGTTCATCTGTGCCAGAACCAAGTCTACTTGTGTTATCTATAAATGGATGTATTTCTTTGAAAACCCACATAATATATATATTACTAAAATTATTGGATGTTCTTCCAAACTAATACTCAGTGTCTATCTTAGGGTAATGTTTTATAATCATAGTTTTTCTAAATCTAGTTTCCAAGATTTGTACTAAACATCCTATGATACCAATTTTAATTCTCTAACCCTAGTTTCCCAGATTCGGTGCATTATTACATTACATTGGCATGATCACAAGTGATTAAGTCCTAAAAGACCGATCAGTTTAGTAACCTTGGAAGTAATAGATACATACATAAGTTTTACATTACATTATGAAATGAAAAACAAACATTGTGTATACATTGAACACACTCATATCCCTTAGCCTATCCCTAAAGGTCAATTATAATATACTTCTTCACATCATGGGAAAAATTAATCAAAAGAAAGGGGTGAGATCAGATTCTTAGTAAGGATAACAATATAACAGAAACTGTCATGAATAAGCATAAAAATTTAAGGCAATGTATTAGACTAAACCAAAATACATTTAAACTTAAAATTCAGCATAATATGGAAAAGATATATCAAATAATTCCATTTACTTATTCACATGGATATTCTACTAGTCCAATGATCACATGTAATATCAATAACTAATTTCATAAAGATGGAATGAAAAATGACAAACATCATAACCACATAGTCAAGGCCACTTGACAAGACTATAAATAAAAATATTATTAGGGACTTAATCCAAGACACTTGTTTGTCTCATGATACTTACTGATGCATCAAGGGGCTATAGAGGGCCCCACCAATCACTTATTAAGTCCAATGAATTTCTCATATGAAAAGGGTGAAACATAACATAATCATTCATATTAAAACTATCATAAAAAATGTCAATACCTTAATCATAAACCATGAATGGTATAAAAATAGCACATCTATAGTCAAACATATCACAACTCATTCAATACAATATGGAATATTGTATTAGAATAAAGCAACCTCGATCAAGAATAATATCCAGTAAAGGATGTTGACATAGTTGAAAATGATCAGTAAAACACTTTGAGAGAAATATCCCTTTTCATGTAATCATGTAAAAGTTACCAAATATATACATGAATTAATTTAAAATAGATTTTTGAATCAATGTATCCCACACCAATTTGAAACTTTTGAAAGGAATTAACATTTTAAAATAATATTGTCCATATAAATAAATCCTTAAAATCATTTGAATGTATGAACATTAACTAAATATATTTAGAAAAATAAATCTTTACAACATTTGAAATTATGACCTAGTTAAATATACCCTTCCATAAAACTTTAAAATATTCCTTTTGAATTTTTTTTATGAAATATGGACATTGAGGATAAATATGTCCCAATACATTTTTACCCATAAACAATCTCTGATAATAATGTGATTGAGGAATTGACCTTTAACTTGTAATTTTCGTTAGTATAGGGTATTTTAACCTACTATATAATAGTTAAATCATTGTAATTAAATTATACAATAATCCCATACATAAATATGATATCATATATGATCCTATAACAATTATTTGTTAATAATATTTCACTAGTATCATTGTTTTGGGTGTTAACTGATTCATTTTCTTTTATATGTTTTGTTACATAAGTAATTTTTATTATTGATGAGATGTATTTGATTCATATCCAGAATGATATTATGTTCTTAAAAAATTATTTTTCGATCATCAAATGAAAATTATTCTTGAATGGTTACGATTGGGAATGAAATCTCATCGCGTCATGGAGATGGTAAGCCGTACGTACTCATGTGAGACAATATCATTCTATTTATTGTGAAATCCTATGTAATTTTATGGTATATTATATATAAAGAATCATTATCATGTTATATTTATTATTTACATAAATTTCACATCATTATTATCCTCATCCAAATAATTAAGTGTTGAATAACAAACTACACTACTACGCGGAGGTTGTAAGCCGTATGTACGCACGCATGGTGACTTTTTCATTAATAGGATGGATATAATAATGAATATGGTTATACCATATATATAATAACATCAAAATATTTAGAAGGTACTAGAGTTATTATTTTTCTATGGAAACAAATAAGAAAGGGAAATTTGAAAAATAAAAGAACTTTGAAAGAGGTGATGGAATAATTACCTCTTCTTTGGGTGCTTCCTTTTGATTTGAACAAAATGGCTCCTTAGGTTGGATTTATGATCAATGTAAGGCCTCTAAGATAAATTGAGGGTAGTTTGGAGGAGTTTTGATCTGGGGTTGGAAGATCCAAATGGCTTTGGAGGTGTGAATTTAATATAAGGGGAAGCACCCTTTTATAAGAGCGGTGAGGGACACTTAAGGAAGAGCTTGATCTATTATTTTATTATAAAATTGTATTCGGTTTTTAATAGTTAAAAATAGATTTATTTAGATGATTAGGTGAGGATGGGTCTAATTCCTCTCAAAAAATAGGTTTTAGAAATGTTTAGGTCACCATATTAACCTTATCTTTTAAATTTAACACTTAGTTAAATAGTTTAACTTTTACCATGTCTTCTTGTATTTTTATGCCACATGATTAATATAGTTACTATAAAATTCCAAGAGATCCTAAAGTGGTTAATTAATGAAATATATAACATTATCTAAGTCCTTGGGCCTAATATTAGATATTTAAGAATATTATATCATTTAATAATATAGTATTCATTTTAAAAACACATTTTTGTAAATTTTGACACTATTTAGTATTTGGTTTTTGTGGAAGTCATAAAAAATTTATTACTTTGAAAAAATTTCTTGAATCAACCCTAAAATCCCATATTCACCTATAAAATTTGTGAATGGCATTAAAAGTTCCAATTTAAATTTATTTTTATTTTTATAATATCAATTATTTTATTCTTTCATTAATAATGTAATTACTGCATCATCATTGTGTCATAAATAGATTTAATTATTTACTATCTAAAAAATATAAATAAAATACCATGATGTATGAAATATTTTTATATTTATAATGAAAATTTATAGTCAAATTTATATTATGTATAACTCTATATTAAAAATTGTTTAATTGTTAATGTTTGAATTTAACACTTTCAACTCTTCATTACATAAAATATATTAAATTTCCTAATCTAATCCATGTGGATACAAAGGATTATATTTTTTCCTAAGGTTTATTTTGGTCGAAATACACTTATTCAATAGAATTAGGATATGTGTTTGGGTAAGTATAATATTATTTTTACCTTTAATTACTCTATCTACTTTTAACTATGGTAAATAAAAATCAAAAGTTACTATCCACCAAAAATTATTTTCATCCTGTTGAACCACACTTTACATACTGATGAAAACTGTGTCTGTTAGATTTTTAAAATTCAATTCGCAGAAGTGGTAAAATTATGTTTTATGAAAATTTAAAAATGTGCCTAGAAAGTGGGCAAAAGATGTTAAAAAGTTCAATAAAATTTTATATATCTAATATTATTATAAAATGACTCCATTGTTTTAAATTGGACTAATATAGGTATTATTTATCTATTTTTACTTTAAAATAAATTTAATATAAAAAATAATTATTTAAATAAAAAGGCAGTTTTAAATAATAATAGTGTTTTTCACTATTCATCAAAAATTGAAAGTTTTTAGAAAAATACCCAAAATTCACCCTAAGATATTTTTGATATTACCAATCCAAAAATAAAGTCAAATTTGAATAATAAAATTTATAAAATTAAAAAAGTGGGTATTACGCTTCATAATTACTTTTTTAAACGGGTAGTTTGATTGGTTATGGTGTGCTAGAAATCGAAGTTGAGTACAATTAAATCTATTATATTATTCAAAGAGAAACATACTGTGGTATCTTGGGGTGTTACAATAAACACTATACTTTATTTTACTATAAATTTTTATTCTTAAGACAAGCATTTTTCTAAAAAAGATTTTCATTGTGTTTTGAGAGAATATTTTAATGGTAATTTCTTCCAATTATATAATTTGAATCATGTAAAATGTATTAAATATTTATAATATTCATAATTAATATTATTGAATAATTTAAAATAATTTTTTTGTGATAATGAATAGTGACCATTTTAAATATTTATCACCTCGGTTAAGGGTTAATTGAGTTAAAATCATTAAAAATAAAGGGATAAGGATTCAAGATAACAAAAAATACTTGATTAAACCTCATTTATTAGTTTTATTTTTAACTTACCATTATCTTGTTATAATATATTAAATATTTTCAACTTTCAAATGAAAATGGATTTATATTATTTAAATATTTTAAGTAATTCCACGTGTGTCCCTCCCCTCAATTAAAAAAGGGAAGTTATTATCCTCCTTTATTCAAAAAATTTGAGACTTATAGATTGAAAAATACCTATATAAAATACTTATTATATTAATTAAATTCATTTTAGAGCTCCTTGTCTTTCCCTTAGACCATCCTAGGAAGGATTAAGGTGTAATAAAAATACAGTCTCTTAAAGAAGAGTTAATCATATAACATAACTCTTTCAAAGTTTACATTTTTTTCTAATTACTCCAAATGTATTGTTTCTATACCAAAATAATGAATCAAGTATAAATTTTTTTATTATATATTATTATGTTTATGTTACAACCATTTTCAACTTCCTTCTTATCATATGGAAAATGAAAACATTTCTCTTGCATACGTACGACCAATCATCTCTATGGAATTGTGTAATTTGTTTTTAATCACCGATCTACTTGGATGGCTATAAATGTGGAATTAATGAATATATATGATATTTATGACATAATAATTTTTATTCAAATATAATATATCATGTAACTTCTTACCATTCTTTATTTTTTAAGATGATAATGTTGCTCGTGCATACATGTGAACTACTACTTCCATGAAGCGATGTGATAAATTTTTTATTACTACAATGCAGTTATGATGGTAAAATTGTTTTTAATGGAAAAAATTATATTTATGAAATTATGAAATTATTTAAATTATTATAACATTTCATATCTCCTTTATTCATGGATAATATACTGAAATAATTTTAGAGAAATTAACAGAACAACCTTAATGGTTGATGTAAGAAAGAACTATTTAATTAATGTATTTTAAATTATTATAAAAAGAACTTAAAAAATGCAATATAAATGAATAGGGATATTAAAAAAATATTTAATAAATTTAAATTCTTTATACTAGGGGACCAAACATGTACAACAAAGAAGAGACCCAAGGTAAGGGTAATTTTGTTTCATTTCCATTTCATGGATACATGTTTATATTGTGCACCAAATTTAATTTGTAAAGTGTATATACTACCTATTTGAAATATTATTTTATAAATTCCAATTTATTAATGGTATTTAAAGTTTAAAATCATTTTTACTCTTTTAATTGGTTTTTATTCGAAAGATATTAAAGCCGTAAAGTATTTCTATTAAAATATCATTTTATTTTTGGATGGTTTATATTCAGATTTTCTTTTGAGAAATTATAGGATCCTAATAACACAAAAATCATCTATTTTCTTATAATATAATATTTTTTGGGTTTTTTATTTTTCTGAATTTATTTTATTATTAGATCAATAATTATCACGCGATTTATAATTATGATACTCTATTTTAAATGAAATCACAATTCAAAGTTTTCCTTTCACAATATGTTTCTTTAATTTTAAGGTTTTTTTAAATATTTTTAAGAATATTCTTCTTTAAACTATAAGGAATATTTTATTATATTTTTAATCAAATTTTAATTAATTTAAAATTTTTCAAATGTAATTTATTATCATTTTTCCAAATGTGGTATTTTTGGGTTGTTTACCAAAATGTGGTAGAGATATTTGTTTTAACATTTACCGCATGAATGAAAATTTCCCCCATTATGACCGTTAATTGATTTTATGATTAATTTAATACCTTAAATGGTTATTTTAAATTAAAATATCTTTCTCAATATTTTTGTGAATTTTTATTTTAAATTAAATTAAAAGAAGATCTTTTTTAAAGGAATGAATGAATTTTGAAAAGTGATCTACAACTCCATTATTACAAAAAAGTTATGATGAAATTATTTTTAATGTTTGTTTATATTTAATTTTATGAAGACTGTGTTTTACTAAAAAAACATCATTCATATTGAATAAATGGTCTTCTTTTATCTTTTATTGATAATGGATTACACCTTGTTTTGAGATAATTTACTTTCTAAGGATCATGTTCTCCATCACTCTCAATTATTCATTAGAAAATAATTTTCTAATTCATGTACATATTTTCAATATCATGGTTGAATCCTGTACCACTTATTTTTATTTAAGGATTCTTTAATTGTATAAAATTTATATATATTATATCAG
The DNA here is from genome assembly GCA_963277665.1 of Viscum album. Classification (NCBI taxonomy): domain Eukaryota; kingdom Viridiplantae; phylum Streptophyta; class Magnoliopsida; order Santalales; family Viscaceae; genus Viscum; species Viscum album. The sequence goes on from OY728132.1 coordinate 1,350,090,825, forward strand.
TTGAATGATGTTTATAAAAAATAATTATTTCATTGATTGGAGAAATAGTTTTTATTTTTGATTCTATATGAATAATTTTTGATTTATAAGGTGTTTTTAGAATGAATTGTATGTAAAATTTAATATATATGAGTAATGTATTGGATGTACAAGTGATGGTTGAGTCCTAGTTATAGATATCCCTTTGATGTATCGACATGTCACATAAGAAAATATAGGTGGCGTCATTTGTTGGGTGATTGGTGCATACCAACCCATAGAATGAAAGTTTCTTACGCAAGGCCTTGTTGATAATATTCATTATAACTTAGATGGGAACTTTATGAAAAGATCATTAATTTTTGGATTTATTTAGTTCAATTATTTAGAATTCAATTTCAATTATCCATTTGATTTCTATGTTGATATTATCCCTGGATTTACTTTAAAATTATTATTTTTCATTTAAATCACATGTGTTTTGATTATCCACACTTCCTTATTAATTATGCCCAATCTACTCATAATAAATTATATTACACAATTTTCTTAACTAGGCATATAATATCACCCTTTATTTTTTTCCTTTCCCTAAGATATGAAGATGTAATATTTGAATATTTTTTCAAGGATGAAAGAATGTTTCTCATGCTATTTTATTAAGTTATAATGTAATATGGATTTCATATAGGTATCTGTTTTTTAGGACAACTAAAATGATCAATCCTACATGGTTTAATTCCATGTATCTTGAACCAATATAATAAGTAATCACCGACTGTAGGTTTTTAGATTCAGGGTATTACGATTAGTATCTGATAAAGTTTATTAGGAACCTTAAGATCCAGATTTTAGAAGAACACAACCAAAACATGAATTATGATAACCCATTAAAGAATTTGATAAATTTTAAGGGTATTCTATTCAATGGATCAATATTCATGATGAATATGGTCTAAATAAGTTAGTGTAATTATATAGGGTTGGTTCTAAGAATAAGGAAGTTAATCAATACCTATTGTTAATGTAGGGATTACCCTTTTGAGAAAGTCAATATAGAGAGTCTTGGAGTTTAATAGATCATGGACATATTTGTCACGACCCGTCCCCAGGGGCTCCTCTCGTGACTACCCCAAGATTTCCTTTCATAGGTTAGGGGCTGACGACTAGCACCAAAGGCATAATTACCTAAACTAGGAAGGCATTGCCTCTATAACCTGTAAAAACACACACACTGGAAAGCACACATCTGGTCGAAAGACCAAGTAAAACTGTATAACAAAAGAGTGTTGAAAGTAAAAAGGGCCAAAATACAATCCCAACAATAAAGTACAAGAAACTGAAAGTGCAGGTACAACTGAATAAAAAGGAAAACAGTAACTGGGTCATCCTACGAGGTTCCTACCTAAATGGTAGGTACAGATCACCTCATCAGCACTCCACGTCCGTCCGTCTCCTCCGGGTACCGACACGCCATATGGTCCACCTTCGGGTACCGTCCAGTCCTGGTACTCTCAGCCTCCGTTAGTGCTATCCGTCGTCTAAATCTAACACAACAAAGTGTGGGCATAGACCGTGCAGGGGTGAGTATAACGATACTCAGTCGGGACCTCGAGACCCTAAAGGTCTCACAAAATCTATCAAGGATAAACCACAAAGTATGAAATCAACAGATAACCCTTCTTAGGTATATGACCATAAATATAAATAAGTTATTAAGTAATCCATATCAATCATGATGAAAAAACAAAAGTACTTAATTAGATCAAATGGGATTTTATTTTAGGGGTAGTATCAAGTAACATCCCCAGTCATAGTATCAAAACCTCAGCTATGGAAGAACTCATGCTCAATCGAGTACTATGGGCCTGCCGTGACACCAAGCGCACTTCCCACTAACCTTGGACTTCTTAAGTACTCCTCCTATCGAGTACTATGGGTATGTCGTATCACACAGAGGCGCTCTCCATCATGGGTCTGCCACGTCACCAATCTCGCTCCCCCTAGTAGCATGCAAAGGTAATCTTCCTTTCGAGTACCATGGGTCTGACGTGTCAGCAAGCAGGCTTCTCCACTATGGGTCTTCCGCGACACCAAGGCGCTCCCCACTGGGCTAGTAGAGTCACTCCGAGTCAAACGGTCAACAGTCATCAGGTCTCAGCCAGCTACTAGGTCTCCATACTACGCTAGCTCATCTCTGGGAGGATCTGTTCCACGATCTACTGGTCGATACTCCAACTGTCACGAAGTCCCATGAAGAAGTATCTCAAAGGTCCGCCACATCATAGAGGTCTCAATGAAATAGATGACGCGTCAATCAGATGCTCGGTCTATGAGTTATTAGCCTTTTAGTCCTAGGGGCCCTTTTGGATTCGTTCACGATCCAACTTGATCGTATCTCAACTATACCCCAAACTCTAGTGGGGTATACTAAAAGGGACCGTCATGCTCCAAGATTACCATCTTCATTGACGGTCCATCAAACAGATGTCTGGTGCCAAAGATATGGCCAAAAGAAAGTAAAGGGGTCATAGTGGGCCTGGGTCCAGTCCGACCCTGTTAGACTGACCCGGCCTGACCCAGTCTGGGCCGACCCGGTTCGGGTCGACCCAGACTGACCCGTTGGGTTTGGCCCGACTCATTGGGCCCAGACTAATAGGCTGTGAGGGGCTGCGGAGGGCCAAGAGGGCGTGAACCGGCTGCAAGGGCATAGACCGGCCATAGGTCGGCATGAGGGCGGTTCATCCCGGAGGGAGCCACGGGGGCGGCTTGGCCCAGGGCGCAGGGCCGGTTCGGCTTGGAGGACCGCATGGTCGTGGCTCGGGGTGGCTCGACCCGGGTGTCGGGGTGGGGCGTCGAGGGCCGGTTCGGCCCCGGGGTGGAACGACCAGGGCCAAAACAGTCGGGGTGTGGCGCGGCCAGGGTAGGTTCGGCCGGGGTGCTGCGAGGGGCGGTGTGGGTCGTAATGACCGTAGGTGGCGGTGTTGTTGCCTTCGTCGCCTCCGTCATCTTCCTTCATTCCGATGAACACCACAAAGAAGAACGATGGAGGGGATCCGACCATGTTAGTTTGGCCCACACCCTCCGTGTTTATAGTGGTATAAAGTGGATAAATATTAATCATGAATCAATAATGAGGATATTAATCGATTAAATTCATGAATTAAATAACCATCCCTACAACTTCCCCCAACAATTTATTCCCAAACTTCAAGGAAAACATCCGTGGATCAACTTGATAATAAGTCAATCCACGTTATTTGTTTTTATAAGGAAATAATCAAGGGAATAAAATCATACTTAATTAAAAACCCTACCTTGTTCGATGTTGGTTGACGTTGACATGAGAAGGTAGACGTCTATTATTTGTAGACAAACACGTCCTACGTCGAAGGATGTTCTGAGGAAGAAGGTGGAATTCATCGACGTTCTTCATGGAGGAAGCTTTCTTCATTGGAGAAACTTTCTCCCAAGAGCTCCTACTCTCCCCAATTACACCAAATAAAAGAGATAGCCAATAATAAAAAGTTTTTCCCCAATTTAATCATAGGAACAATTCAAATTGGATTAATTTAAATTGGCTTAATTAAGTGGTGCGTTGGAAAGATTAATGGTATGTGCTTTGGAACAATTACGGTGGATGAGGTTAAGAGGCTCTCCCTCATTAATTGTGGGAGTTGAGGGTTTCTCCCAATTAAAGGGGGTGTTTCAAGGGGGGTTTAATCCTGGGTGGTCACCACCACTATAACCTATCATAGGAGTTTATGGTTCGAGTGGTCCCCACCACCTTAACCTCTCATGGGAGGTTAAGGTCTGGTGTTACCCACTTCCAACTTGCACATGGAGGTCTAGTTTCAGTGGACCCCAACTAAAATATCCACATGGAAGCTCAAAATAAAATAAAATGAAGATTATTTTAATTTATTATTTCCACAGAAAACCCAAAAACTAACTTTCGCCCTCCTCCATCTATCATCATGGTGAAAGTCTCCTTAAGAGAATACTGGCATTGTGGGTACAATGATGCCCTCAGATTTCAGTTCCGAGCATCAATTCAAAAGTTATAAAATCCCACTCATACGTTTACATATTTTACCCAAACAAAACTTCATAAATTGATTCTGGGCACACCGAGCCTCAGAATCACGTGCCATCAATTTTTGCAGGCTCGTTAAATTCCCATATATTTAAAAAATATTACATGGAAATTATGGGTCTTTAAATTCTCCCCACCTCAAGATTTATTTTCCCCATAAGACACAACTCAAACTAAGGGAACAAGTGTGGGTATTGAGCACGCATCTAAGCATCCCGCTCCCATGTGCCCTACTAGAGGTTCCCGTGCTGCCAACGAACACACACTAGAGGTATTGACCATCCACAAAGGACCCGCTCCTGTCGATCCTAAATCTCTATAGGAACCTTCATAAAAGTTGCCCCATAATTGATGTCCAACTCGCCATGATCGATGATATAAGAAGGGTCATGCACATATCTCCTCAGCTGGGATACGTGGAAGACGTCGTGCACCCAGTGAAACTGAGGTGGGAGAGATAATAAGTATACCACCTCTCCTACTCTACTGAGGACCTAAAAAGGTCCGATGAATCTCAGATATAACTTGCCATCTCGGCCAAATCTCTGCAAACCTTGTCGAGGTGAGACCCATAGAAAGATGTGGTCACTATCCTTGAACTCTAGAGGTATTCATCTCCTGTTGGAATATGACTTCTATCTGCTCTGTGTAGTCTTCATCCACTCCTGTATAATTTTCACCTTCTCTATGGCAACCCATACTATCACTAGTCCCACTAGTGCTGACTCCCCTCAGTCAGTCCAGCACAAGGGTGATCTGCAAGGTCGCCCGTATAATGCCTAAAAGGTGCTATCCCAATGGTGGAATGATAGTTGTTGTTGTATGAAAACTCCACCAAAGGTAAGTGATCCTCTTAGTTGTGAACCAAGTTGAGGACACAAGCACGCAACACGTCGTCGAGGGTCTGGATGGTCTTCTTAGTCTGACCATCCATATGAGGATGGAAGGAGGTGCTCAAGCGAAGTCGCATCTCGAAAGCCTCCTGTAACCCCTTCCATAGCCGGGAAGTAAAATATATATCATGATCGAAGACAATATTCATGGGTACTTGATGTAGCCACACAATCTACTACACATAAGGGCATCCCAATCTCTCTACTAAACCCTTCTCTCTAATCACTAAGAAGTGGGATGACTTAGTGAGTCAGTCGATGATCACATAGATAGAGTCATGACCTCTGGATGTACTTGGAAGTCCTGTCACGAAGTACATGGATATCCCATACTACTTCCACTCTAAGACCTCTAAAGGATGAAACAATCTTTCTAGTACTTGATGATCCACCTTCTCTTACTGACACATGAGGCTTCAGGAGACTAACTCTATGACTGCTTTCTTCATTCCTGGCCACTAGTGCTGTCTTCGGAGGTCCTAGTACATCTTCGCCACTCCTAGATATACCGATAGAGGGGATGTGTGGAACTCCCTCAAAACTTCCTCCTAAAGTGACATTGGTACCATGGTACATCTTCTGAAGAGGATAATGTGCTCCCCACCTTCAAAAAATCCAACAGATTCCTGCCCTGTGGATATCTGATCACATCGAGATTTGCAGTCAGCGTCCCCACGTTGCGTCTCCCGTACTCGCTGAAGAAGTGGGGGAGTGATTGTAGAAAGTCTGCTCCATCTCTATCCACAAAGGATATCTGCAAAGAAGTTAGTTGCACCATCGCTTCACCTAGCAGCTATATACCAGATCTCCTGCTGAGTGCATCTGCAACAATGTTCCCCTTTCTAGGAGTATAGAATATCTTGAAGTCATAGTCCTGGAGGAACACTAGCTAACGTCACAATATCAGGTTTAGGTCCTTATGAGAGAAGATATAACTGAGACTCTTGTGACCAGAGTACACGGTATAATGCTCACCCATCAGATAGTGTCACCACATCTTCAAGGAAAAGACCACTGCTGCTAACTCTAGGTCTTGGGTAGAATAGTTATACTCATTATGTCTCACCTATCGAGAGCCATATGCGATCACTACTCGATTTTGCATCAGGACACATCCGAGTCTGGTCCCTGATGCATTGTAGTACACTACGTACCCTATTCCTTTCTTTAGAGTCCTCAAGATGGGGGCACTATTCTGTATCTTCCTTACCTCTTGAAAGCTCTACTAGAATCTCTCCGACCACAAAAAGGGTATCCACTTCTTCGTCAAGGCTGATAGTGGTGCAACACCTCTGGAGAAATCTTTCAAAAACCTTCGATAATATACAACTAAACCTAAGAAACTCCGTACTTCCATCACACTACTGGGTAGCTACCAAGCAAGTACAGACTCAATCTTTGCTGTATCCACTAAAACTCCATCCCTCGAGGTAACATGTCCTTGAAAGTGAACCTCTTAGATCCAAAACTAGAACTTCGAGAGCTTACCATAAATATGGTTCTCTCAGAGTGTGTCTAGTAATACCCACAAATGATAGGCATGATCCTCCTCAGTAGCTGAGTAGATCAGAATGTTGTTGATGAAGACCACTATAAAGCGATCAAGGTATGGCTGAAAGACCCCGTTCATGAGTCCCATGAACATTGTTGGAGTGTTGGTTACACCAAATGGAATAACCAAGAACTTATAGTGGCCGTAATGACATCTGAAAGCCATCTTCTACATATCCTCATCTCGAACTCTGAGCTGGTGATCTCCTGATCTGAGGTCTATCTTCGAGAACCATCGTACTCCCTTCAGCTGATCAAAGAGGTCGTCAATCCTTGGGAGTGGGTACTTATTCTTCACGGTCACCTGGTTCAGGCGACGATAGTAAACACAAAGTCTCAGGCTCCCATCCGTCTTCTTGGAAAACAGAATTGGGTCTGCCCAAGGTGAAACATTGGGTCCTATGAATCCTTTCCCCTACAATTCCTCTAGCTGTACCTACAGCTCGCGAAGCTCCATGGGAGCCATCCGATACGCTGTTGTAGATATTGATGTCATCCTGGGGTACAGTTCAATATAAAATTACACCTCTCTATGAGTCAGTAGACCTAGGACATCATTAGGGAAAACATCCGTGTACTAGTCCACCACTATAAGATAGCTTTGACTCTCCACTTCAACAAATCTAAGGGTAAGGCTAGCCAAATAATTTGTAATCGGTTTCACACTCCTCTAGGTTAGTCCATCCTACGCTACAAAGGATCCCTTCACACTGGTGAAGGTAAACCTGGTCCCATCTTTTTAGACACACTGTAATTGTTTCCTAATATAGTCAATCTGAGCATTGACTATAGATAACCAGTCCATTCCCAAGATGACATCGTAAGGCCTCGATGCTTCTACTAGGTTATCCCAGTCAAACCTCTCGCCTCCTAGGATAAGCTCACACTGCCAGCACCAGGGCGTAATTGTCGAATCAGATTCCGTGGGATTCTCTAGCCGTAAGGAACAAGCTAAAGGATCCATGGGAATCTCTGAGCTCCAAACGAGGGTAGTGGAAATAAATTAATGACTGGAACCTATGTCTATAAGTACTGCAGCTATCGTGGAGTAGACACAGATCGTACCTCAAATCATCTCCAGAGCGTCGTGGTCGTAAGCTTCAGCTGCCTGGAGCTGAGCTCTCCCCTATCCACTAGCTCCCTACGGTCGGGGTGGACCTCCGAGTAGTGGTGGAGGTAACACCTCTAAATGTCTCCCACTTCCAGCTGCTCGACTAGCTACTCTTCCACATAGGCCTACACCCTTTGGACCACCTCGATCGAATCTATGTCTCTGCCTGGGCTATCCTTAGACCATCTGATGATCATTCGTACGGCGGGTCAGATAGTCACGAGCCATGTGAACCTACCCACCACATGAGTAGCACTACCCACTCTTGGCATGTGTGTCTCCGCATTGGGTGTGCCACACAAACGATCCTGAGTCATGCAGTCATCCACCTGTAGTTCTGGTACCCTTGGAAATCTATGGCATCTATCTGCTTCTAGTTACAGAAGACTCCCCTACGTGATGACTGATAGTGGGTCTCGCTACTGGTGACTACTCAACAAGGAAAAAATCCACCAAGAGTGCTCTCTCTAGCACCCCGGTCAACACCAGGATGCTGAATGAGATCATAGAAGCCCTGATCTCCTTCTTGAGCCCCTTCTAGAAGTTCCAAGCCCTAAATAATGGGTCCCACACCATATCGGTGGAGTAGTGTGATAGGTATGTAAACCTCAATGTGTACTGAGCTACTATTATTCTGCCCAGCTGTACTTGAATTAGCTCCTGTATGCACACTGCATAGAGAGTCGCTGGAAAAACTCTGGCTAAAACAGGCTCTCGATGTCTGCCCAGAGAAAAATCACTTCATCATGAACCTAGAGCATCAACCTCCACTATCTTCCTATTTCTGCCTGTAGTAGGCTAGTAGCAAGGATCACCATGAGGTCTACTGGTGTCCTTACCAGTCAGAAAACTCTCACCACAACCTCCAGCCAATCCTCAGTCGCCTGTGGGTCCGTTTGTCTCTTGAACCTGGGTGGCCTCTGGCGTTGGAACTCATGAAATATGCTCAAGGGGCGTGCACCATCTGCTACTAGGGTTGGTGGAATCAGTGGCCCAACAAAGAGTGGTACCACCAGTGCCTCCACTGGAAAAGGGCCCGACACCGAGGCCTCATCCCTCGGTATGATATCAGTGCGTACAACTCTTGGAACTCTAGCCAGCTATCTACATGGAGGCATCCTAAAAAGAAATAGGTGTGCTACGGTTAAAATTTATAACTAGTGAGCTGACTTAAAGAAAACTTTCAAAAACACACATGCAATCAGTGTTTTCATGCACTAAGTCAAAAATCAGAAGTTAGGTTCCTGGTGTGTGGATACATCGGCCGCCGCACCAACATTGGACTCCCTAAAATGAAAACCACACTCACCACACTTAAAACTATTACTTCACAAAAAATATCAGAGTCCTACGTTCTGCGGTAGAAACGACTCCTCTGATACCAATTTGTCACGAACCGTCACCCGGGGCCCGTGCTGTGACGACCCGAAGCCCGCCGTCCATAGGCCACGGGTTGGCGACTAACACCAAAGGCGTAATTCACTAATCTGGTAAGTAATTTCTTTTATAACTTATAAACACACACACACACACACAAGAAATCACCAGCTGGATGAAACACCAAGTTAAAATCTATAACAAACAAGTAATGAAAGTAAAAGGGGCCAGAATACAAGTCCAACAGTAAAGTACCAGAAACTGAAGGTACATGTACAACTGAAGAAAAAGGAAATCAGCAACTGGGTTGTCCTCCATGGATCCTACCCAAAGGGTAGGTACAAATCTCCTCCTCATCACTCCACATCCACCTGTCTCCTCCGGGTACCAACACACCATATGGTCCACCTCTGAGTACCGTCCAGTCCTGGTACTCTCAGCCACTGTTTGTGTTGTCCGTCGTCTGCATCCAACACAAGAAAGTGTGGGCATAGTCCGTGTATGGGTGAGTATAATGATACTCAGTAGGGGCCCTGAGACCTTCAAGGTCTCTCAAAATCCATCAAGGATAAATCACAAAGTATGAAATCAACAAATTACCCTACTTAGGTATATGCCCATACATATACCTAAGTTATTAAGTGATCCATATCAATCATGAGGAAAAAACAAAAGTACTAACTCAGATCAACTGAGATTTTATTTCAGGAGTAGTATTAAGTAACATCCCCAATTGCATTATCGAAACCTCGGCTGCTAGAGAACTCCTGCTCAATCGAGTATAGTGGGCCTGCCACAACACCAAGTGAGCTTCCCACTAACCTTGTACTGCTGAGTTACTACTCCTGTTGAGTACCATGGGTCTACTACGTCACACAAAGGTGCTCCCCATCGTAGGTCTGCCACATCACCAAGCGCGCTCCCCCTCGTAGCCTGTAAAGGTACTCCCCCTATCGAGTACCGTGAGTCTGCCGCGACACCAAGGTGCTCCAAACTAGGCTAGTAGAGTCGCTCCGAGTCAAACGATCAGCATTATTCAAGTTTCAGCCAGCTACTAGGTCTCCGCACTATGCTAGGTCATCTCTGGGAGGAACCGGTCCACGAGTTACTGGTCAATAATCCAACTATCACGAAGTCCCACGAAGAATTATCTCAATGGTTTTCCACGTAATAGGGGACTCAATGCAATAGATGACATGTCAATCAGATGACCGGACTGTGAATTATAAGCCTTTTAGTCCCAGGGCCCCGTTGGATTCGTGCACGATCCAACCAGATCGTATCTCAACTATACCCCAAATTCCACTGGGGTATACTCAAAGGGAACTCCATGCTCCAAGATTACCAGCGCCGATGATGATTCATAAAATGGACGTCCGGTGCCAAATATATGGCCAAAAGAAAGTAAAGGGGTCGTAGTGGGCCCGGGTCTGGTCTCACCGGGTTGGACCAACCCGGCCCGACCCAGTCTGGGCCATCCGGAGCTGACCTAGTCTAGAACGACCTAGTTCAGGTCGACCCGACCTGACCCGTTCGGTCTGGCCCAGCCGGTTGGGTTCATCCCAGCCTGCTGGCGCAGCCCAGCAGGCCACGAGGGGCCACAGAGGGTCGAGAGGACACATACCGGCCGTGAGGGCTTAGACTGGACGCGAGGGCACAAACCTGCAATGGGTCGGCCTGAGGGTAATTTAGCCCGGAGGTCGCTGCGTGGGCGGATCGCCCCGGAGGGCATGGCGTGGGCAGATCACCTCGGAGGGTGCCGTGAGGGCGGCTCATCCTAGGGTGCGGGGCCGGTTCGGCTAGGTGGACTACAAGGGAACGGCTCAGGGCGGCTCAGCTCGAGGACCAGGGTGGTGTGGCCAGGGCCGGTTCGGCCAGTGGGTGGAGGGACTAGGGTTAGTTTGGTAGAAAAGTATGAACGGTCGGGGTGGCTGGGGGCTGGTTCGGCTAAGAGGTCTGGGCGGCTGGGGTGGGGCGCGACCGGGGTGGCTGGGGTCGGTTTAGCCGGGGTGCGGCACGACTGTGGTAGCTGGGGCTGGTTCGGCCAGGGTGTCTTTAGGGGAGGCGCAGGTCACGGTGGCCGTGGGTGTTGGCACCGTTTCCTTCGCCGCCTCCATCATCTACCTTCATTCCGATGAACACCACAAAGAAGAATGGCAGAGAGGGTCGGGGCATGTTAGTTTGGCCCACACCCTCCGCGTTTGGAGTTGTATAAAGTGGCTAAACTTTAATCATGAATCAAGAACGAGGATATTAATCGAGTGGATTCATGAATTAAATAACCATCCCTACAACTTCCCACAATAATTTATTCCCAACCCACAAGGAAAATATCCACGGATCAACTTGATACTAAGTTGATCCACATTCTTTGTTTTTAGAAGGAAATAATCAAGTGAATAAAATCATACTTAATTAAAAAAACCTACTTTGTTCGATGTTGGTTGACGTTGGTGTGAGAAGGCGGACATTGATTCATTGTAGACAAACACTTCCTACATTGAAGGAAGTTCTGGGGAAGAAGGTCAAAGTTGTCGACGTTATTCATAGAGGAAGCGTTCTTCATTAGAGAAGCTTTCTCCCAATAGCTTCTTCTCTCCCCAAATCCACCAAATAAAAGAGATATCCAATAATAAAAAGTGTTTCCCAAATTTAATCATAGGCACAATTCAAAATATGATTAAATTAAATTGTCTCAATTAAGTGGTGCGTTGGCAAGATTAATGGTATGTGCATTGGCATAATTAAGGTGGAGAAGGTCAAGAGGCTCTCCCTCATTAATTATTGGATTTGAGGTTTTCTACTAATTAAAGGGGGTGGTTCAAGGGGGTTTAATCCTAGGTGGTCCCCACCACCATAACCTCTCATGAGAGGCTGTGGTTCATGTGGTCCCCACCACCTTAACCTCTCATGGGAGGATAAGGTCTGGTGGTCCCCACTTCCAACTTCCACATGGAGGTTTAGTTCCAGTGGACCCCACCTTAAATATCTCCATGGAAGATCAAAATAAAATAAAAACGAAGTTTATTTTATTTTATTATTTCCATAGAAAACCCAAAAACTAACTTTCACCCTCATCTATCTGTTGTCGAGGTGAAAGTATCTTTAAGCGAACACCAGTGCTATAAGTTCAATGGTGCCCTCAGATTTCAATTTCATTCATAGGTTCAAAATTTATAAACACCCGCTCGTACGTTTACTAAATGTATCAGAATAAAACTTCAAAAATTGATTCTAGGCACACTGGGCCTCAGAATCAGGTGCTGTCAATTTTCACAGACTCATAAAATTCCTATATTTTAAAAACAAATTACATAGAAATTATGGTTCTTTAAAATATTAGAAAAACTAAATCAAGTTATGATTTATTTCCCTACCCATATTTATTAACCAAATAGGAGAGAAGCTAGAGTAAAAGATCTTATTATTATTCCTAACTGACTATCTTGAGTTATGAAAAACAATTTAAACCTAGCAAAATTTCCGAACAATAAGAGAAAAGGAGAGTTACATGAATTTTCATGGGATAATGATTATGGAAGGAAAAATATTCAACCTAACATTTGTAAATAATGTTGGAACAATCACTTGGTTAAATGATTAAAGGGAATGATATTTTTTTACAAGTGTGGAGAAAAAAATTCCATTATGATCATAATTTAAAATAAAGAATGATTATATTAATATCCAATGATTTAATTGTAAATATATGGGGTATTATGAAAACTAATTCCCTAAGAATCAAGGATGATCTTAATTTTCTGTGTGTGATATTTATAGATGATTTCTTGAAAAAATATTAGGATTATAAAGATAATGAGTATCACTTATGAATTATTATTCTAAAAAGGTGTTTATGAGAAATTTGGAAAGTGTAAAATTTTAAAATGTTTATTTTATTAGAAATATTATCTCCATGGATGGAATATCTACTGATCTTTTTAAAATATAAGGTAATAAAATAATTGCTAATGTGGATAAATGTAACTTTTGGGGATTTGAATTCTTGGTAATTAGGATTAAAATATATAATATATGATTATGATGTAGTGGTATTTATCAAGGGTATTTTGGCATGAGGATTAAGAGAAAACATATAAGGACCATTCTAATAATTTTTATTTGTGTATAAAATATAGAAAATTTGAATTTTGGAAACATATTTTTATTGGTATCAGTCACACTGAATTGTATTTTTTTATAAAAATGTGATATTTTTAATGATATTTATTGAAGAATGTGTAAATGAACTTTAAGGTTATTATGTGATATGAAGAGGTGATACTTGGTGAAGTTTACTACATTCTTTTTATAGTTTATTTAGGAAAATAATATTTTAGAATACATAATTTGGGTATATACATATTTGAGTGATAAAGATTGTTTAAGGATAAAAATAGAGAGATGATTTTGGAATAATAAGTAATCAAACCATTCTGATTTTTGGGATCAAATTTTATCAATCATATTTGAGGATTTTTAAAATTAATCTTTTGTTACTATTAATATTTTGGAGATTATTTTTTAGGAAGGTTAATTTATAATGGTTATTAATTTAGCTTGTCATAACCTTTTAATTTTTTAAAAAGGAATAATTTTTCATTATTTATCAGATAATATAGTTGATTAAAATTTTATTTTAGAGCTTTTTTCATGAAATATTCACCCCGATCACAACGATTCACATCAAAAGATGAAATATTTCTTGTAGAATGAGAGGAAATCAACAATTTTTTTTTTTCATATTTTCTATCCCAATGATAAAGGAATTTTTAAAAATAATTTAAGCTAAATATAAATCTATCGAATCTAATGTGGAAACTAACAATCATGTCCCAATTTATATTTTAAGAAACTCATTTACAAGTATGAGTCTTATAGAGTTACATATATAATAAGTTTCTTATTCATAATCTTGAAATTAACGTTTATGATAATATATATATATATATATAATTTTATTAAAATGTTATAATTTATTCATTTTAGAATATAAGTGTTGGAATTTCAATGATGTTTTTCTAATTGGAGAGAATTTAATACAATGATATTTTAGTTTATATTAAAATAATACTATGTTTCATAAAGTACACCACACACAACCCTGAGCTTAAACGAATCATAAAATAATATTATTTAAATATGAGTTTTACAAAATATCCATTAGTTTAGTGGGTATAAATAATAATGATCATATTATAAGAAAAATTTAATTATAAAATGAATAATCAACCAAACATATATTATCAATTGGTTAGAAATAAAGGTAAATGTTTTTGTAGGTAAAAGAGATATTTTTAATGAAACTCTTTTTATATGTGAAATGCATTTTTATTACCATTTATAAATTACTATAAATAAATAATTATATTATATATCATATTTAATGAATTAATATTTACATAATTATGTTTATTAAGAAAGTAATGAGAATAAAGTCATTTTATGCTTTAAAAATACATTTTCTTCAAAAATTATTTTTATTGAATTTTATGTGTGGATATTTTAATTATATTATACCAATTTTAAAAATTTTATTTGAAAATATTGATATTATTTTTTAAATTATCATTTCATAATAGTTTGAGGATGATTTTTTGATGTTTTTATAAAAATGTTTATTTTTGACCGAAGAGTAAAAATTATCGATTTTACAAAACTGTCACTTTTATGAAAATATTATGATATAATAATAAATTTAATTTTTATTAAATATTTTTATAGGAAAAAATATATATAATAATTAATATAATTTATATAAAAATTAATTTTGAACTAAGAAATATAAACTTAACATTTTATAAATCTAATAATGTTTATGTTCAAATAAAAACTATTTTTAGTTATTATATCTTATTGTTGTGTTTACTAGGTAGATTTAGGTTTTGGTTTGGTTTGAAAAAATTAAGTACCATTTAATTTAATATAATAAAATTAATTCCATTGGAATCAAAATTATACATGTTTTTTAATAAAATCATTTTTAAGCTCAAAACAAGGATTTTTCTAAAATTGGTTTGATTGAATTTTGAGAACTTATATTAAATGTAATTTCATCCACTTCTAGTAGTTGAATAATGTAAAATTTATTACATATTTTTAATAATAATAATAATTAATATTATGTTACAAGGTTAAATTAATTTTTCTTCATAATTAATAGTAACCATGGAAAATATTTATCACATCAGTTAAGTGTAAACTAAGTTAAAAGGGTAAAAAATAAAGATACAAGGATTCAAGATAACATGAAAACCTAATTACACCTAGTTGGTTAGTTGTATTTATAAATTAAAATTATAATATTTTAAAATATAAAAATTTTGTTCCACTTTCACTAGAAAATGGATTTATAATATTTAAATATTTTAAGTAATTCTATGTGTGTCCCTCCCCTCATTTATTAAAGGGAACCCCTTCTCATCCATTATTCACAAAATTGAAGCACTATATCTCAAAAAATACCTACCAAAAAACTTTCATAGATTATGTAAATTTTCTCTTCAGATCATGGTCTTACCCTAGTACCATCAAATGAAGGCTTAAGGTGCAAGCCAAAGGTGGTCTATCAAAGAAGTGGTAACTGTCTTACCTGACACTTTCAAAGTTTATTTTTTATTCTAATTTATCTAACTATACTTTCTCAAGAATAAAAAATTAATTCAATAGTATAAATATATTTATATGTTTTTATGATTATGGGACAACCATTTTCCACCCCATTTCCATCCTATGGAAAATGAAAACATTTCTCATGTGTATGTATGACCTACCGTCTCCACATAGTTGTGTAATTCGTTTTTTATCACCAATATAATTGGATAGTTATAAAAGTATAATTAATTAATATATATTATATTTTTGATTTAATTATTATTATTTAAAAATAAAATATCATCTACCTTTTTACCCTTCCATTTTTTGGAAAATGATAATATCGCTTGTGCGTACATGTGGACTACCACCTCCATGAAGTGATGTAATTCGTTTTTCTATTTCTACCATGTATGGATGATTATAAAATTTTAAATAATTGATAAAAATTATATTAAAGATATTATTAATATTATTTACATCATATAACCGTTTCATAACTACTTTAACAACAAACAATATACTGAAGTAATTTTCTATAGATTAACCTAAGAACCCTAGTTGGTCGATGTAAGTAAGATCTATTAAATAATTTGATTTAATATTACATTAAAAGGAACTTTAAAAAATGGAATATAGATAAAAAATACACTTATTTATATAATTAATAAATTTCGAATTTATTATACAAGAGGATAAAACATGTATAGCTAATAAGAGACCCAAAGTAAGAGTTATTTTATCTTATTTCTACTTTAATTATAAATATTTATCCTTTTCACCTAATTTTATTTATAAGGATTATATTATAAAAAACAATATCTTTAATACACCTTAATTCATGATTTATTACATAATTATAAACATAATAGAATCCCAGAACATCATAAGGCCTAGTGACTTTTAGAAATTAGGTACACAACGCATTAAATTGAATCAAGGGACAACAAAATTATTTAAAAGCTTTAAAACATGCCTTTATATTCCATCAAACTTCTAATACTTAATTAGATAACATAGGGATGTATATAAGAAAATGGGTGAGATATAAATCCCAATAAAATAGTAATTAAAGAATAACCTGATGAAATTAAATACATGTGATTCAATAGGAAAATGATGGTGACATAAAAGGTATGAGAATCGTAAACACTAAAATCGAAGCATGATAAAAGATGATAACATCAAGTTAACATAGGAATGTGGAAACAATATAAAACATGACATCATAATCATAAGTTTATGATAAATACCAAGATATAACAAAATTGTGATATTATTATAAACTTCATTCACCATACATGGAATCTCTTGACATAAAATCATTTCACAATACATTGAAGGGCCATATAATTCTGGGACCACCCGTTTCATTCATATCATGTACATGCGTTTTTTGTGCCACATAGATCATTCAATATAAGAAAAAATTCCATAAAATTTAATCCCATGATTAAGGATTGAGGGACACATATATGTAATTACTTAATAAATTAAATATAGGTATAAATATGTGAGTACCCTTGAGTGGAAACTGGGATGGGTATTCACTATACAATTGTTTGTCATGAAAAATCGTTGGATAATTTCCGCACCATAACGTGTGTAAACAAAGGTTTATGGATGGGGTGAATGAGAGTAAAAGGTGGACTATAATTAAATGAGAATCATAAGTAAAATAATGGGATACATAAAAACACATTACAACTTTTAAAATTGGAAATAAAAAAGGATTATTATAAAGAAAGTACATGAAATAAAAAGAAGTGGAGAGAGTCCCTTACCATGATAGAGCACATCTAAAAGATTGGGATGATCTTTTTGGGAGACTCAGAACACATTGGAAGGGATTTATATAGTTATATGAATATTTAATTAACGATCAATGGGTTTTTATTGAATATGAGTGGGAGGTTGGGTTGGTATTTATAGAAAAATAGAGGGGAATTATTTATTAATCTCTAAACTTTTGTTTTTGGACTCTATATGATAAAATAATCAAAAATAAAAACACTACCACAGGTTTCCCATTGGTTTCTAACAAATATGACTATTATAAAATATTTTATAATTCCAAGAACCAATAATATTAAAAGAATAACATTTGTGATGTGGAGGTGAGTCATGTTCATAGAGAATTAATTTTAAAACCTTTAAGTATAATATAGATTTTGGAGGATTCATTAAAGGATTATAAAATTAATTAAATAACATAAAAAAATATTATATTAAATGGGAAATCCATATTTCTTCATGTATCCCTTTTATATCATTTATTACAACACTTTTTTGCTTTTGTGATTTTATAATACAAATCGTATATTTATACCGTATTTAATTTTCTTCCAAAGATTTGAATGACTATGAAAATTATGAAAAATTCACCATTGGATAATTTTGATGTGATGATTTAAAAAATAATATTTATTTTATCAAAATAATTCTATAAATAATATATTTTATCTTTTAATTAAAAATCCTTATTTACTGAAAAATAATAGTTTTTACAACATTAACCACTTTCTGAACCTTATAAAAATTACATTGGAATTCATTAAATTATATTTTAATTTATATTGATGTAAATATTATTTAATGATAATTTTTTATAAAAATAAAATATTTTTAAATAATTATTGAGTTTATCAACAATTTTATCTTAATTGAGAGTATATATTCCCAAAAATAAATTTTTGATTTCTTCGTATCAAAATATAATTTGTATCAAAATAATTAAATAATCATTTATAAAGTACTAATAAATATATATGAATATAATCCTTATTTAATTAAAAAAATAAAACACACAAATTCATATTTACTAGGATTTAGATACAAAAATATTTATTACACCAGCGTGTACCCTAAGGGTAAGGTGTGTGATGTTGGTGATTTTTTGGATGTTTTGAAGACATTGGTTTGGGATGTGATCTATATAAGAATAAAATTATATTATAAATGGACTTGTTTATGGTTTATCTAGTGAATTTCATCTTGGTATTGGTCAAGGTAAAACCATAGCGATTCAATTACCCTCGAAAGCTCCTTTAAATGGCCTTCATAGGGTGTGATCCAATTCATCGATACAATCACTCCTTCAATCCATAAAAATTTTACTTTAACATAATCCTTAATACAGAATAATTCTATTGGTTATTGTACAATGAATATATCATCAATGGTTAATATGATTAAAATTATTGTAAATTTTATATTCTAAATTTTATAATTGATCCAAAATAACTAGAGTAGTGCATGTGTTTTATATAACCATAATACTTAATTATAAATTTATTCATTCAAAATATAATTTTATTTATAAAATTTAAGGTCATTACCTTACCCCATTTTGAAATTTCACCCTCAAAATTTCATCTCATACATTAAAATAGTTGAGGGAACTTGTGTTTTATCGCCTCTTATGGTTCCCAAGTTGATTTCTCAAAATTCCGGTTCCACTACAACACTTTGAATTTGTGAGTTATATTGTTTCGTATAAATTTATCTATATGATCTAAGAACTTTATCAACTAATCCTCAGGTGAAAGATTATTCTCCAAGGGCACCACCTCAAGATTCTATACATGTGAGGGGTATAATATGTAATTCTTTAAGAGAGATATATGGAAAACATCATATACTTTAGATAGGTTATGCGGGAGTGGTAGTTGATATTACATTACTTCAATGTGATCAAGGATCTCAAATGGGATGGTGTGTCTACGACTATGCTTTCCCTTCTTTCCAAACCACCATGAATTTCTTCTATAAAAATATATAAAAGAACACCTTATCCTTAACCACAAACTCCATACCCATTTATGATTTTCTATATGTAAACATTGTGAGGATTTCATATTATATTGAGTACTTTAAACCCTCTCTATCATATCTTGGAAAATTTTAGGTCTCATTTGCTTATTCTCTCCATATTCATCCCAATATGACAGATTACAAAACCTCTTACCATAAAGAGTGTCATAATATTCCATTTGAATCCTAGAATGGAAACTTTTTTTAGATGAGAGCTCTAATAGGGGAAGGTGTTGATCCCAACATCTCAGGAAATATATTGAACATGATATCAATATATAATTAAGATTTTGAATGGATATCTCAGACTGAAAATCCATATGAGGGTTATAAGAATCAATGAATCTCATCTCTGTATCCTTATTTTCTCACTAATTCCATTATATATAACATGGCTGGTCAAGATATAAATATTCCTTGATATAAGTGAAATGAACTGACATTATAAGGTGATAGACTACAACCATAATGGAGATATTACAATTAGATGTCCAAGGGTGTCCCATAATGAAAAACTTGTTTATCTTTTCTCATTTCCATACTAGTATAGGAAATGGTTACGTTATACCATTATACTTTTATCATTCATCCTTGACTTGTTGGAATACCAAGCATTGAGATACATATTCTATAATCACCATCTTCATGTTATCCCACTATAAGTTTTTCTTCATATCCCTATACATATTAATTATTCTCATATAAATAAATATGGAAGAGCTGTACATGGAATCTAGAAGTTCCCACTTCCATTCTGGTTTCATTATGAAACATATCCAGGTTTGAAACCTTATAAAACCATATTTAATAAAGTTAAACTCTAGAATATTTGCTATATTTTTCAGTAGATCAATATCATCATTTTGGGACTCCTTGATCCTCCCATGAACAAATGGTTGGAATTTTTTTGAGAAATGAAGGATGATACTTATTTCATGATTCCCATATACATCCTTTTTATGTACAAGAATATTGGATCCCTTTTAATCATAATCACGTATAAGGTTATGAGATCATTTCTAGTCATAGAATCTACCATTTTGTGTTACTTATCAGGATGGTAGAAGATTAAAAAAATCATAATCCCTGATCAGATCTAACCACCTTCATTGGTACATATTGATCTCCTTTTGTGTGAATATATACCTAAGGTTTTTATGATCTGTGTATATGTCACACTTCTCCCTATAGATATAATGCTGCCAAATATTTAATATAAAGATCAATACAGCTAATTCCAGATCATTTGATAGGTAATCCTACTATTGGATCTTTATTTGGAAGGATGCATAGGATATCAAGTTTTATTCATCCATAAGAACATAAACCAATCCATTTTTGGACACATCACCATAGATAACAAATCCTTTCCCACTGGTGGATAATGCGAGCATAGGTGTTGTGATTTTCCTCTTATTTAAATCTTTAAATATCTCCACACATTTATCATTCCAACAAACCTCACCCCTTTATAAGTTTTCTTAGTTAGTAGGATGGAAAATGGTGAGAAGTTTTTAAAAAATCGATAATAGTACCTACCATATCAAAGGAAAATAAATATCTCCATCACAGGTGTTGGTCTAGGTCATTCTTTAATTGCCTTTATTTTTAAAGGATCCATAAATATTTATTTACTAGTGATAACATTCCTTAATAATGTTACTTTATTCATACAAAAAACTAATTTACTATAATTTTATATAACTTTACTTTTGTAAGGTATTTAGTATAATGTTAAAATTGTCCTCATATTCCTACTTAATTTTAGAGTAGATAATAATATGATCTATAAAGACTGCAGAAAATTTTGTGAGGTAATATATAAAGACTCTATTAATTAAGTCTATAAATATTTTTGAAGCATTAATATGTATAAATGGAACAAATATGAACTCATAGTGCCTAAAAATCATATGAAAATTAGTCTTGGGTATATACTCCTTCACCTTTACATGATAATATCCCAACCGAACATCCAACTTAGAGAAGTAATAAGATCCATGTAACTGATCGAACAAGTTATTAATCTACAAAAGATGATACTTTTTATTTATTATTATCTCATTAACCCCATGATAATCAATGAAGAGGCACATTGAACCATATTTCTTCTTAATGAATAGGATTGATGCACCCCATGTGAAGAAATTGGTCAAATAAACTCTATCTAAATTATCCTACAGTTGATTCTTTATCACAAGAAGTTCAATAGTGGGAATTATATATGGAGTCTTCGATATTGGAAAAGATCTGGGCATAAGATCGATTGAAAAATCATCCTCACATCTTGGAGTAATACATAAAAATTAGTTGGTAAACACATCATCATATTCCCTTAAAATGGTCATGTCATTAAGGATGGTCTTTTCGATAGTCTAAATCATTTGAGCTTGATAAAATTTCTCATAAGTAAATAATATCAATTCTTGTGATGATAATATCAAAAAAGATTCACCCTCCTCCTTATACTTATATAGAATCAGAGGATGATTTGAGATACAGAGGGTAATTTACTTATATCCGAAATTTATGTTTTATATATACAAGGAAATCTAATCCATACCAATAATTTCATTGAATTCCATTAAAGGAAGTTTGAAAAGGTTCATTGAGAAGTTCAACCCAAAAATATGGACAGTGGGTGGATTATATATTTGGGATGAAATAATTAACTCATTTTTTATCTTCACTTATATCTGAAATTCAATTTTTTGAGGTGGTGTTTGAATAGTTATACTTAAATTGCATGATATGAATAAATGCATAGAACAAGAATCAAATAGAACATTCACTATTATTGAATAAATAACATGAATACTTGTCACCATATCATTGTTAGGATCCATCTCAATTGTTGTGATAACATAAGATCACCATTTATCTCCAAGACATAGAGGTTTTTGTCATTGGTTATCATAAAAAACCATCGGATTAGTGTGTTAATTCATATTGTGTCCATATTATTTACAGTTGAAACATTGGATAGTAGGATGTGGGTTGACTGGAGGATTCTTTTTTTCCATCACATTAGTGGGTTTCTACCATCAATATTTGTTATCTAGGTTCCATTCCTCCCTATAACTAAATTATTTTCTCAACCCTTATGACAATTTTTACTATACTTCTTCCCACCATTTTGACAAGTGGGGTGTTGGAGTTTCCCCCATGGTATTTCTTCATCACAACACCCGGATTAAAATCCTTTATCTTTTTCTTATCTTCCAAACCATGAGAACCATGAGATTCACTGATCTATATTTCAAATTTGAGGTCCCATCAAAAAATTTACTCATAAATATAAAATTATTTAATCTCCAAATTTATGAATAGGTTCAACTTTATCCTACTAAATAAGCTGTCAAAATTACATTCTGGGTCAATGAAAAAGATAGTGGTATATCATTAATTTATTATGAATTTTTCCTCATACACTATAATGAATTCATCTTCCTTTTTCTTAAGGCCTAGAATATACTGATGAGTTTTAAGTCAAAGAGTTTGACGAAAGTATTTATGATTTTTTTCAGTATTCATTCCATTCCATTTATTTGATCACTTCCCCCGGCTTCATATTTTTTTATCAACATATATCATTGATCAACTTCCCCATCTATACGATAATAAAATAGTATGATATTATCTTTCTTATTCATCAAAGTGTGGATAATATATTTTCAATGAATTTGATCTATTGTTTTGTGATTAAGGTATCATAAGGTACACCAAAAGTTGGAGGCCTTCATTACATAAAGATCTCAATTGAAACTTACTCTTTTTCATGGGGATGTGTGGCATTACCTTGATTAAAATTATATTCAGAACTTGAGATAATTGAGAAAATTTCATGATTAGGTTCTCAAATCATTCTCCCCTTAGCTTAGGAATATTATTTGGGTAGCCATTACATTAATAATCACATTTATTATTGAGTTGGTTCCTCATATTTTCAACCATTGACTAAAATAAATATAAAATTAGGGAAGGGAATTTTAAAACCACATAACACAAAAATAAAAAGTATAAACTTAGTAATAATAACTCATAAATGGCATCTATTAATTAACCCATAAATTTAGAAGTTTTAATATAGTTATCCATGGTCTGTTTCATGATATAAAAATTTATGGGAATTTTTTCCCTTCATAATGGTTTATAAATATCTTGTAAATTTACTATAGAATATCTCCCAAGAGTGTCAAAAAGGGTGTGCAGTAAGGAATATATAAGGAACCAACCTAAAAAATTACATTATCTATTTAATATAAACTAGAATTAAATTTCTTATATTCCTAAAGATATTTTAGGTTTATAGTTTTAGATTGTTATATCAAAAATCTTATATAACGATCCTATATTTTACAAAGTTGACACTTCTGTTCAGTATCTACTTTCCCACCAAAAAAATATTTAAAAAAACATGTTTTCTTTTCATGACATATCTTTATAATTTTTATCTTAACCTCATATTTTTCTTAACTCATCCTTAAATCCTATATATATTTTTAATCATTTTATGAGAACACAAATCTCAATAAGGGACATAAAAAGAATGAAATAAACATGTTAGTCTATGGATAATTTTAAAAAATTTCCTTTTTCAAAATAATATTTGGTCTCAAAATAAAAATATTAATACCTAAGAAATCAGCTTCTATTCCAAAATATTTTCATATAAACTGTCATAAGAAATATTGAAGTAAAAATAAAATGCTAAATGTTTCTTTAAAACCCTGAACAATCATAATAACTTGTCCCAAAAGATATAGTTTTCACTCTTTAAAATATATTATTTGTTACCATATAAAAATGAGATCATTATATTAACTTGATAAATCATAATATTCATATAAAAAACCATAGAAAGAATTCATAAAACATATAGGTTACTTAGTACATAATTTACATATGACTCTTAAAATAATACTTAAAAATGTATTAAACATACAGTCAACTTATAAACCCAATGCAGTAGAGGGTTATCATGGACCCACCAGTCCTTGGATTACCATGGAATCACCCGTAATTGATCAATAGTTTAACCACCCATCCTTAGCTAATAATGGAAGTAACCATCATTATAAAAATACCCTAGAACTATAAAATGTAAAATATTTCATTTTCATCATTACACCGATAACATATTCTTAAAGAAAATAATATTTCCAATTTGAGATTACATAAACTATGAAATTAAAAAGGAAAAATTTATCCTTGAAAAATACCAGGTAAATATTATTTATTTTTTTAAAAAACAATCTCCTGGATATAGAAGAAAAATGGTGTTATATGGGAAAATTTTAAGAAAGTTTTTAAAAATAAAGTCTCTTAAACCGAGTCTGACTCATCATGTACATTATTTATCTTCTAGAATAATAAACATAGGTTAATTTTTAATTTTTTAATAACTTTGTTAAAATTTATTACTTATTTTATTTTATCTATTAATTTTCTATATATATTTACTTAATCAATTAAATTATGATATTCAGCTCATTTTTCATAAATGACTTTGATAGGTTGACTATGGTCAAAGATATCATTATTGAACCATCTCTAGAATAATAATAATTAAATAATTATCATTTTTATACATAAATTATACATTTAAAACCAATAATTATAGAATTTAATGAAAAATAAACTATGCTATAGTCATGGTGATGGTCTGTTATACATATGCATGGGTAAAATTTCCCTTTTTCAACAATCATTATAGTAAGAGGGTAATAGTTATTTTAAATTTAAATAATGATAATAATATCAGAAATATAATATATATACATATATATAACATCTTTTTAATTTGGTGATGAAAAACGAATCACATTGCTTTGTAGATGTGGTAGTCTACACATACACACGAACAAAGTTATCATTTTTTCAGTTAATGGAAAGATAAGAAGGTAAATGATATATTATATTTTAATAATGATAAATAAGTCATTAATATTGTATATAAATATCAATTTCATTATCACAATCCATCTATGGGAGATGGTGATGGAAAATTAATTGCATCAGTTCGCGAGGAGATAGTCCGCCGTATAAACGAACTATGGTTTCATTTCCCATTTTATGGAAGAGGAAATGGATAAAGGTCACACATTTAAAATAATAAAATATTAGTATATTTTTAATATTTTTTTATATTTTTTATTGTGGTTGAATTTTTTTAAGGAGGTTAAAGAAGAAATAAAACAAAAACATGTGGTTAACATCTATACCTTTTCTTTGGAAAACCTTTTTTTCTTAGCACCTTAAGCATTATAGTGGTGGTATAATGCGTAAAAAGACCACCAAAATGAGGGATGGATTATAAAAATTTATTTAAGTAGTCATTGTCTGAAAAATTTGGGTTTTAAGTGTGTATAAATTATAAGCGATTCCCTATTATGAGGGGAGGGGTAATCTTGAAACATCCCAAAATATTATAATAATACAAATTTATTTTTAATTAAGAATGGATCAAAATAGATTTATTTAAAATATAGGTTGATAATGGGCCGAACAAATATCATAAAATAAAAATTTTACATGTTGTGATCACATTTTTACCCTTGCGTTTTGTTTTAATTCATTCTTAACCCCTTTTACACATATCGTGAGAACAATGATTTTTTCTCTTTGAGGGTCACTATAGCTACAATAAATTGACAGGGCAGATAAATGGGACAAAATTGATATTATAAGACATATATATATTTATTTTCTGACTCTAATATTTTTAGGAATTTTATATCATTTAATAAAATAATATTTAATAAAATATATCATTAATGTAAATTTTTAGAACTATTCATTACGTTGTTTTCAATAACATCAATAAAAAAGTAAAATTAGAAATAAATATTTTAATATGTATATAGAATGTAATGATAATTTATAAAATTCATGGTTCACCTTAATTATCTAAAATTATAATACTTTTAATTTTTTTAATATCATTTCTTCGATTTTTTTGTTAATTGAATAATTATCGTGTCAGCATTTTCTAAGAATTTATGGTGCTTATTTGTTGACTAAAAATTAAAAATAAACTAAAATGATTAAGATAAATATTTTATATTTTAAATTAATATTTATAACTGAACTTTTTATATTGTTAACCCTATGATAAAAATATTATATTTATTAAAAACAATATTGTGACATTTTTTACTTTTCTTTAAACAAAATATTATAAAGGTTATGGTCACAACCGAATGAAAAAAAGGCCATATAATCAAATTTTTGATGATTAAAGTTGAAATTTTATTATCGAACAAAATTTATGAAATCTTTAGGTTCATTTTATAATCCTTATTATTTTATTTTTAACTTGAATTACTCAATATACCCTTTACTGTGGTAATAAAAATTACTAAGTTTACTATTCTTATTGACCAAAAATAAAAAATTTACTATTTAAGAACCTCATAATTCCAAATATGAAATCTAGTTTTAAAAATTCAAAACAAAGAAGTGGCATAATTTAATTTAATATCAAACTGAAAAAATTAGATTGAAAATAAATATTCCGAAAAATGACCTTTTCAAGTATAATGTTTTTTATACTATATTCAAGTATAATGTTTCATTCAGAAAACCATAATGGGATTATATGAAATCAAATTAAACTAATTTATTTTTAAAAAATAACCCAAAATAAAATTTTAATTTGTAAATACATGAAATGAAAATACTATTTTCAATAAAAATCAATATTTCTCACTATTCATTGAAAAATCAATATTTTCAGAAACATTATAAAAAATTCACTTTAAGGTATTTTTAAATGTTGAATAAAAAAAAATATATTTTTTTTCAAATTAAAATTATAAAAATTTTAAATTGTTATTTTAAATAAAACTATATAATACAAATAGATCCAATTTGGTTAGAAATAAAGCTTTTTTCCTTTTGACTGAAAAATGTCCTAATAATTTTATAATGAATATTAATCTATGAAATATAAGTAATGAATATATGAATTAATTTCATATAAAATTTACATGATATGTTCCTTCCCACTTTTGAAAATTTTACCCTCATAATTTTATTCACATATATAACATGGGGGATACATTTTTCTCATAGAATTTTCAGATTCTCATGTTTATTTTTCAACCATACATTTTTCTAAAAAACCTTAACTTGTTGAATTAATTTATTCTAAAAAACTTTCTCTCTATGGTTAGGAATCTGAAAAGGTTATTACTCATATGAAATTTTATCTTCTAATTGTATTAACTCATGGAAAAAATGATGATATGATTCCAATACATATTTTCTTAACATCGAAACATGAAAGACATTGTGTACCTATGATAAACTTAGAGGCAAGCCCACTAGGTAAGAAACTGATCCAATATTCTATAGGATTTCATACAATCAAATGAACAATGGAATTATATTCACCTTTTTACAAAAATTCATCACATTTTTCTAAGGAGAAACTTTAAGAATAACATGGACTCCTTCCTTAAAAGAGAGATCTATCCTCAGATTATCCACATAATATTTCCTCATACAATGAGATATTCTCATATGTTACTGAGTTACCTTTAACTTCTCAACCATTTCCTCTGTAAATTTTGGTCCCATCAACTTCCTTTCACCCACTACATTAAAAAAATATTTAGTTTGACATCGCTTTTCATACAATTCCTTAAAAGGTGCTATTTTTATACTGTAATGTAAATTTTTGTTATAAGAAAACAGGAAAAAAATGATGATCCCAACTTCTCTTGTAATCCATTGAACAAGTATGAAAAATTTATTCCATGTTATGAACTTTTCACTCATATTTTTCATTATATTGGGAATGAAAATATGAACTAAGATTTAATTCATTACCAAATAACTTCTAAAGTCCTTTCCAAAAATTTTATGTGAATTTAAGATCATGGTCAAATAAAATTGAGAGAAAAAAACCATGTAACTTGACTATCTCATAAGGATACAATTGATAAATTTGATATAAATATATAGTATCTTGAATGTGAAATAAATGTGTATGTTTAATTAATATATCAATAATAACCCAAATCACATTATTTCCTTGATATGTGTTTGTAAATACCATTTTAAAATCCATGGATATATTTTCCCTTTTCCACTCCAGCATAGGAAATGTTTGAAAAATCCCCTTCATTAATTGTCATTTTGATTTAACCTATTGATAATTTAAAAATTTCATGGAAAAACATCAACATATCTTTTCATTCTATCCCACCAGTAATACTCCCAAAGGACATTGTATATCTTAGAACAACCAGGATGAATGAGAAATAAGAAACTATGAGAATCACTCAACAATTCTCTCTTTAACTGGGAAAAACATTGTGTGCATAATCTCATTCAAAATCTCAAAACACAATCTTTATCAATGTTAAATTCAGGAAGATTAACATTATTAACCAATTATACCTTTTCCTGTAACTCCTTATTTTCCTTTTAATCTTACATAATTATTTCTGAAAGAGATGATTATATTGACACTTAAAACAAAATAGAGGAATTTCCTGTATCCATTACTTCTAATCCAAAATTATCAAATTATTATCCAAATGGTCATGTTCCAAACAGAACATTGTTAATGTAGCATTATTATTTCAACTCAAGGAATAACCAACTTTGTTTTTGTTTCAAAATTTTTAATGAATTATAAAAGGACAACCCTTTATCAATTCTATACATATCCTTTGTATCATTTTCAAATATTTCACAATTGAATATATGCGTCAATTTTTTTTGATGAGTATATATTTCCCACTTAGATCAATATAAATTATGTATCCAAATTTTTAATAAAAAAACACAATTGAAAATTACATATAATGTGTATGATAATTTAAATCACGAGGTTTTAGTTTTCACATAGCATAAGAAATTAACATATCATTCTGCATCAAAACAAAACAAAGTCCCTTCAATGAAGAATCAATGTAGATGAAAAAAATCACAATTTCTCAAGGGAAAGGAAAAAACTAGAGAATTAACCATAATTATTTTTAGTTATTAAAAAAAATCATCACATTATTTTGTCTAGATTGATTTAACTCCCTTTCTAGTTAACTTAGTCAGTGGAAAAGATAACTTAGAAAATTTTTCAACAAACTATTGGTAGTAAAAAAATATTCCAATAAAACTATGAATCTATGTGATATTTTTCAGTATAGGAAATTATTTAAAAACTTTGGTTTTATTAAAATCAATATTTATTCCATGCTTAGAAACAATGTTCCCAAGGAAGTAATTTTTTTTCCAAAAAATTCACACTGACTAAATTTTCTATTTTGAATATTTTATATTAGGGTTTTCAAAATAATCCTTAGGCATCTTCATGAAAATAAAAAATGTTAGAATATAACATTATATCATTAATAAACAAAACCACACATTTATCTAAGAACCCATGGAAAACTCTTTTCATTAGATCCATAAATATAGCTGGTTAATTAAGAAACCCAAAAGAAATAACTACATACTCATAGTGCCCATATCTAGAATAAAACACATTCTTTAGAATATATTCCTCCTTTAATTTCAATTGTTAGTACCATAAAATGAAATAAATATTTAAATATTAATATAATCCCTATATCAAATTGAAAAAATTATTAATATGACGCAAATGGTACTTTTTCTTAATAGCGATGTTATTCAAGGATACATAATCAATGAAAATTCTCATTGAACCATCATTATTTTTAATAGATTGGATAGGATCACCCCATGGTGAAGTTCTAGGATAAATGAAACCTTTATTTAAAAACAAATGAAATTAGTTTTAAATCCCAAAATTTCTATATGAGATATTAAATTTGGTGTTTTGAAATTGTCTTAGCATTAGGTACTAAGTCAATAGTAAACTCAACCTCACAATCAGAAATAACACCACATAAGTCACCAGAAAAAACATGAATATATTAATTCACTACTAGGAAATAACTTATATATATAGTTTATTTATTTTTAACAACATGTTCTCAGTAAATTTACCTACCATTTATAATCAATTTCAATGCTTCTTGGTATGTAATCAAAGGCATGTAATCAAAGAAAAAAATATTGACTCTGCAATCTGTTTTAGAGTGATAAACTAAAATCTAATCCATACTCAAAATAATGTTAGACTCTACCATGGGAAGTAAAAAAAGATTTATAGGGAAGACCATTTCATTTATAAAAATAGGAATATTTTTATAAATCTTGGTTTCTTTAATAATACCACCTATAGTTTTCACCAAAAATTACATCATAAATTTTGAGGTGATATTCCCAATTTACTTGAAAATTTATTAGAAATTAAATAATGTGAAGTTCCAGAATCAAACAGGGTAGTGAAATAATTTGAATAAACTAGTAACTTACCTATCGCCAATTCATTAGATGGAACAACATCAACTATAATAGTAGAAAAATATGTTTCCAAACCTTTATTATTTCTATCTTAATGATTTTTAGCCCGAGTTACTAACTTCAGAAACATGCTAGCATAATGTACCAAATCATTTCAATTAAATAACCTTATAATCTGTATTTAATTATTTATATGATCATTTTACTTATAGTTATGATCTATGTTCACAAACTTTCCACATTTAATCACTTCCTAGTTCTTATAAAATATCCTTGAGGGTGATTTTTACCACACTTATCACTATATGGGAACTTGATTTTTTTACCTCCATACTTCTTTGATGAATTTTTCCCAATTTTATTCCATATATACCGTTTCTTTTTTATATTTTGGAATAAATTATCATTGGATAACTCCATTTATACCCACTTAGGACATCAAATGAGTTTTTCTATGACTTTTAAACTCATTATAAGCTAATTTTATTTGATATCCTAGATTCAATCCTGAGAAAAAATGATTAATTTTACTATCGTTTCCCTAGATAAAATTTTGTATATACCTTTTCAAATGGGTGATGTTTTCTTTATATGAAACCATCGACACATCCTAATTTTTCATCAATTCTAAGAATTTATTTTATATCCCAAGTAGAATAGCCTAAGGAAAATATTTCTGAAAGAAAATATTTTTAAAGTCACCCCATTAAAAGTTATTAATCTCTTTACTTTATTTAGTATTATTAACCATTTTCTACCATTGATTTTCTTTAACTTCAAAATGGTAAATAGAAAAAATTTACTTTGTATGATCTAAGAATCCCATGACATAAAATATATTCTACAAATATTTAATCCAACCTTCATATATCACATGATCAAAGGATACATTTAATTATTGAGGATGTTGTTGCATAAAATTATTTACTATTTTCATATTTTCTATGATATACCTAGCTTCTCTCTCGCATGTATACCACCACCATTTATACCCAGTTTCTATAAATCCATTACTATAAAAAACTGCTCTAATCTAATTCTAATCATTTCGGGTTGCTTATTCATAAGGATATCATCCTCACAGTGCCTTCCTACTTTAACTTACCCTTTACCTTTTAAGAAAGATATTTTAAACAAGTATAGTTTAGAAGAAGAAACACAGTAATATTCAAATTCTATAAAATTTCAACTTAACCATAATTAAAATATTTTCATGTAATTTTATTAACATTATCCAAACCTAAAAAATTTATGTTAACCTAGATCTAATACAAATTATAAGAACCTAATCTTATATATTTCATATTATAGTGACTTTAAACTATAATTAACTTTCTTAAATTCCCAAATATTTTTTAGGTTTATAGTTTTAGTGAGTTAGTTTAAAAATATTATATAAAAATCCTATATATTTCAAATTGGATTCTTTTATTCATTCTTAATTTTTTCTTAAAAAACAAATATTTTAAAAAGAAACATATTTTATTTTCAAGACATATCTTCAAAATTTTGATGATGACATAATCCTTGACCCTTATCATCCTTAAAACCCATTAAGAACATTTTTAAATGTGGTATGATCATAAAAATATCATTAAGGGATATAAAATTAAAGAAAGAAAACTGGTAGTATATAAATACTTATAAAAAAAATTCCTTTTTCCAAATAAACATTAAGTTTAGAAAAAATATTTCATTTCCCAAGAAATATATATCTATACCCAAATATTTTACTAAAAAATTTCATAAAAAATATTAAAGTCTAAATAAAACTCATGAATGTTTCTTTGAAATCATGAAAAAATCAAAATAACTTTTTCACACAGTTATAATTTTCACCCCATAAAATGTGTCATATGATTTCCTTTAAACATAATGTCATTATCTTACCTTGAGAAATCAGATTATTCCCATAAAAAACAATAAAATGAATAGGTAAAACATATAGGTTGCTTTGGAAATCATTTCTATAACTCTTATAATCACTCTTATAAATGAAAAAAACATAATGTCAACTTCCTCAAAAAATGCATTAGAGGTCTATCACAAACACACCAGTCCTTGGTTTTTCATGAAACTACCCATTTTTGGTTAAAAAAATAACAAACCAAAATTTTTTTATAAAGGAACCACCCATCATTTTAAGAATTATTGAGAACCATAAAACATGAAATCCTACATTTTCATCATTACAATCATAAAATATTCTTAAGTAAAATAAAATTTCTAATTTGAGATTACTTATAAAAAACTCTGTAATTAAAAAGGAAGTAATTATCCTTTAAAATAAATTTGGAAAATTTTAAAGGAAGATTAAAATAAAAGATTATTCATAATGGTGGGAAACTCTGTTCATGTCTTATAAAAAACAGCCCTTTCATATTGTTTTAGAAATGGGACAAAGTTCCTTATTTAGAAAATTAAAAAAAGATTCCTTGAAAACCATTTTATAAAAAGTAAAATGTGGGTAAAAATGAATTTTAAAAATTATATGACAATTTTAAAAACCTACAGTAATAATTTTAGAAGACAATCATATGGATGTATAATAAAAATAGAGTTTTAAGGGAAAATTTTAAAAATTGTTTTAAAAACAATGTCCCTTACTTTGTGACTAAATAATCACACACATTACTTATCTTCATAAATAATAAACATCATATATTTTATAATTACCTAATAAATTTTTTAAATATTATTACTCCTTTTATTTTATATCTTACTTTTTAAAATTTATTTACTAAATCAATTAAATTTACATCGTGTGTTTTGATGATATTCTTCTCATTTTTTTTGAAATGACTTCAGTTTGTAGACTATGGTCAAAGAGGTTATTATTCCCCCATATATAGAATAATATTCATGAAATTTTTTTATACATAAATTATTATTTTAAAACAA
Organism: Viscum album; assembly: GCA_963277665.1. NCBI lineage: Eukaryota > Viridiplantae > Streptophyta > Magnoliopsida > Santalales > Viscaceae > Viscum > Viscum album. The sequence goes on from OY728132.1 coordinate 1,350,124,483, forward strand.
ATCATTAATGATAGTTATGATAAATTAACTACGTTAAAATGAAGGAGATGGTAGGCCATATGTATGCATGAGTAACATTTCCATTTTTCTATGATCATTATAGAAAGAGGGTAAGTATTATTTTAAAATGAAAATATTATAATAATTTCATAAATATAATATAAATTATATATATATTTATATATATAACAACCATGTGATGTGGTGATGAAGAAAGAATCACATCGCTTCGTGGAGGTGCTTATCCATACGTACGCACGAACGACGTTATAATTTCTTATTGAATAGAAAGTTAAGATGGTAAATTATATATAATATTTTTTATAATTATAAATATATAATAAATATCATATATAAACATTAATTTCATCATTATGGCATTAATAAAGAATAAAAATCCATTCATTCGGTATAATTAAAAAAACATTCTTCTCGTACTTTTGCTGAAAAAGTCAAAAAGTACCTCGTTTTGAAAATAAAAGAAATATTCCATCAAGACTGTGTAGTAAAAAGTAAAAAATGGGTAAAAATAAATCTAAATATCAATAGTATATTATTAAAATATTTGTTAAATGTATTTTTTAGAAAACACGGATGTGGATGATAAATATACCCTTATAAATACTTATGTATAAACAATCTTAGATAATAATGTGATTTCAAAATTATCCCTTACCAATTTATAATCAGTCAAATATTATACCACATAAAATAAATAAAATTATATTCATATTTAAATATCATAACCTTAATAATAAGTATCATAAAAACATTCTTGGGTAGCATAAACACCAAACAAAATAAATAGGTGGTGTATAAGGCATATGTCCCACAGAAATAAAAGTTAGAAAAAATAATCCTTTACCTTAGGTATGATTTTTTTACATATTTGAAAATACTTTATAATGGTTTAAATAATGTAATTAACTTATTAAAGAACAATATTTATATTTATGATATCATATGTTATCATAGTAACACTCGTTTAATAATATTTTGTTATTACTCTTCTTTTGGTCTTAACTACTTTATTTTCTCCGGTATGTTTTTTCATATAACTCCCAATTCTTATAAACAAGATTTAGTTATATAATTTAAGAAATCATATTAAGGTAATATATATCATATTTATTCATTATATACATTAATATAGTTATTCATTAATGGTGGACATGGATATTAATCACATCACGTCGTGGAGAGGGTAGGTCATACGTCCACATGAGCGATGTCATCATTTCCTTAATAGTAAAAGGTATGGAAGTGGAAGGTTTATTTGGTATTACATAATTAATATAATAATAATATATATTTATTATTTTCATCGTTATACCTATCCATGTAAAGTGGTGGCGAAAAAAATATTTCACCACGATGTGGAGACTGTAATCCATACATATGCACGTGTGGTGATTTCATTTTTCATAGGATGGATAGAAGGTGGAATAAGGTTGTTAAAAAACATAATAAAATCTAATTATATAGTATATTCTTAATTTATTACTTTATAATTTAAAAAACCGAGTATGAGTAAGTATAATAATAAATGATCTTAAGAGTGTCCGTAAAAGAGATTACCTATTTTTCAGCGAGCTCCCTCTAGATCTTCTTTTAAAGGAACTAGAGTTGGTATTTTGAGAGGAAAAGAACCTCCAGAATGTGACTAATGAAGTTAAGAAGGTAATTGGTTAGGGTATAGCCAATATTTAAGGCTCAAAAGGAAGTGAATATGTGAGGGAAGAGATTCCCTTTTATAATTGAGGTGTGGGGCACTTTTGGGATCTCAAAAAATATTAATTTATAATAAATTAAAAACTAATCCAAAAAACTCCAAAAAAAATCATAGTTTCAAATATGATATGATATTATGTTGTAATATTATAAACCAATAATTTTTAGGCAGGTTTTTATGTCATTTTAGACCTTATCATTTCAATTTACCCATAGTTATTCTATTTGAATTTTTACTATGGTAACAAATTATTCAATAATAAAATAGTGTAATTTCTACTTATTTGATGTAAATTTGACCATAAATGATTTTTTTGATATTTCTAGACTATATAATAATTATTTTATAATTTTTAAGATATTTATTGATTTTAAATAATTTAATAAAACATTATTTTGAAAAAATATCAATAGTGTCTATTTTGAAACTATTCATTTAATGAATTTTTAAAACTATGAAGATAATATGTTAATATTGAAAAAAAATATTTTATTATATCTATATAAGGTTAAAGTCATATATATAATTCTTTGGATATATTAATTAACCAAATTATATTTATTTTAATATGTTTAATCACATTAATTTGATATTTCTATAAAATAATTACTACATCAGTTTTGTGTAATTATTTAATATACTTATTTATTGAATAAAATCTAAAAATAAAATACTATAACTAAGATAAATCTTATAGAATTTATAATGATACTTATAATCGAATATAACTCCTGGAAAATTCTATATTAAAAATGTTATAAGTATTAAAATTGAATGTGACAACTTTAACATCACTTTAAATAAAATATTATAAGTGTCATAATCTTTTGTTTATGGCTCAAAATGGTTAACAAATAGACCCTTGGATGGTTGTGGTTGATATATAATTGACCAATAAGATTTTGTTAATTTTTTTTGTCTTTTAATGGTTATTATTTTTTTAATAATTGTTTTTTGATTTTCCATCAATTAAATAATTTTTCCATCATCAATATATAAGACTTTAAATTTAAAATTTATTTCCTAAAAATTAAAAATAAATTAACACGATAAATAAGAACATTTTATATTTCAAATGAGTAATTATAGTCAAATTTATCTTCTGTATTACCTAATTTTTAAAAAATTATTATGTTTTTAAAATTTGAGTAAGACATATTTAAAGTTTCCTTAAATAAAATATATTAAATGTCTTAATGTCATCCAAGTGGATTGCATAGGGAATAATTTCGACCAAGGATGGTGTAGGTATAAAAATACTCATCCAATCATATTGGGACAAGTGTTAAGGTGCTTTTATAATATTTTTTACCCTTAATTACCCGATTTACCTTTCTACCATATTAATTAAAATTACCGAAGTTAATAATCATAATGTCCAAAAAAATAAGGATGTTAAAATAATTTAGACCCACTGATTAAAAATATTTAATCCATTTTAAAAAATTCAAAACACATAAGTTGCAGTAATTATTTCAAAACTAATCCCATTCTTGGAATGAAAAATGAGGTTTTAAAAGTTAAAACATTACAAAATATTGAAACGTTTTTACATCAAAATTCATGGTAAAATTAATGTCCATGACCAAAATTATATTGAATGATAAAAATATATTCTATTTTACTTTAAAACCATTAAATGATATAATTTAACCACATAAATTATTTCGATGGAAAAAGTTGTTTTCAATTAAAATTTAGTATATTTTTACTATTCATCAAAACTTAAAACTTTTCAGAAAAATATCAAAAATTTATCCAAATTAAATGTTTATATCACACTACCAAATAATATGTTTATTTTTTTAAATATAATATATAAAAGTTTCCAAAACTAGTTTTGAAATGGGTGCGCCATCAAAAGGAATATATATTGCATTTTTTTAAAAATACATATTTTATTAGAAAAACTGAATTTATTCTTTTATAAAACCTAGAAAACATATAATATGAATTTTAAACATTATATTGAATATATTACATATATATTACATTATTTAAATCTATTAAGAGTGATTTTATTATTTTATAAAATCACTTATTTGCACTTAAATAGTTTTTGAGAAGAAAGTTAATACTATTTATACCTGCCAATATAATGACTAGGTTATAAGGTAACATAATAATATTTATCTATTCAATTAAAATCTGTCTTACATGAAATTAATTCTATCAAAAGAACTTTAAATTGTGTGTAACATAATCCCAGCATAGTGTTTTATATACCACAAGCTAAGACAATGTTGCGTGTAGCGCAAGCTAATCTTGGTGTAGCGTACAATACAAGACGTCAGAGAAATTAAAAATAATATATCTTATAGAAATACCAGGGGGTTACAATGTGTTCCATTATTCACATATACTTATTTATGAGGAAAACTATGGATTATTTATCCATGGTGAAGTAGCTTTTTTTAGTTGCATTAATATTTGTATGATATTAATTGAATAGTCATGATATGATTTTTCTCTTATAAATTTAAAATGATGATATCTATAACACTTTGATTAAAATGGAAGTGTTTGGTATGCATCTGTAGTATATAGACAATTTTATTTCAAGAAATCAAATAAAGTTAGATCACGAAGTAAGAATAATGACACATATATGCATTCTTATTGATGGGATATCACGTGAAAAATGGAATATGTTATACAGTGAAAGTTCATAGAAATGTTAATTTATTGGATTTAGATATCACAAAGACTCAATGAATGGGTGAATTTCATTATTAAAATTTTATTCACTTCATAAAACACCCTCTTTTAGATATTAATCACAACTATTCATTTTTTAACTCAAGAAACAACAAAAAATAAAAGCATAGAAGTGAAAAAAGAGACATAGAGATTTATCATGGTTAGGGGAACAAAAATACCGTTATTTACTTCAATAACACTTAACTCTAATAGATTAGTGATTTTTACAAGACCAATACTTTTCCCAAGTACATACATTCTTTTTTCCAAGGATTTCACGATTGAGTGAGTTATTCGACACTTGCTATAATAACACATGACCTTTCAACATGGATCCAATAAGGATTTTCAAATACTAACCTTTAAGGTTATTTTAAAAAGGAACCTTTTATAATGAAATATATAATAAACAAAGAGTATATAGTTTGAAAACATATTTTTAAGATAAAATTTACATTATAAAGAAACATCTTGGAGAGAAGATATTGAGAAATAGCGGCTCAAAGAGAGTAATTTGAAATGATAGAAAAGAAGAAAGATAAAGAATAACTAAATATTGAAAAGATTATTATTCTTCTCTAGTGAAATAGTTCAACAAAATAGAGATTTTAGGGAGTTCTTAGATATTAAATAATGTGATTCTATTCTCCTCAATAATGTTCTTCACAAATTTTATCTTCGTAAAATCATGAAAAACTTCTATTTTAAAACATAAAAAAAAATCTATAAAATACAAGACTTTTTTAAAAAAAAGAACATCCTTTTCTCAGAAATACCTCAAAAATAGTAAATACCAGTTCATTATCCTTTTAATTATTTCATTTCATGGTATTTGATTCATATTATAATCATTTTTACCACAAAGAGGTAATTTAACGATTATAGATTGCACGATAGCATTAAAAGATAACTAAAGTACCTAAACTATAATAAATATATACTGTAGAACAACATATCTAATTATAGATCACTATATAGAAATTCTTCATATTTTAATTAACATTGATGATTTAATTTATGTAGTTGAATTATCTTTATAGCCGAATTATCAACATTGACAAATTCATCTAGGTATTCTTTACATAACTGATTTTTCTCATGTAACCAATTTTATCCACATAGCCTAATATAACCATGTTGCAAAATTGAATCAAATAAGATTTTTACTCACATATCCAAAACTTAAATATATTATTGGAACCAAGTTACTCATTTCACTAAATAGAATATTCACATTGCACATTACTCTATAGAATTTATTCACATAACTGAATAATCTACATCATTTATTTCTTATATAGATGACTGATCAATATAGTTGATTTTAAAGTAGGTAATTACATGATGTAGGTAATTTACATTGGTTAATCCTTCACATAGGTGATTTACATAACCGAATACCCAATTTAGACATTTCTCCACATATCCAAATTCCTTGTATTGGAGATTTTTTCACACTTTGTAAAATTTTATCCAATGTGACTAGAATTACAGACTAAATGAATCTAAAAACCAAATCAAATAGAAAGAATTTAAAACCTAATGAACACTATTAAAAAAGATTAGTAAAAGATAAATGGTATTTTTTATCATCAAAACCTAAATTACATGGGATATGTTGTATTAATATTAAGAGTCCAATAATCTTCCCATTTTTGATGATTAAAAATCCCATAAGATATTAGAAATAAATTTTTTAAAAGGGTTAACATGATTTTTTAGAAAAATATATAATATATTAATATATTGATTTTAAAATGTATTATTTCTCTCCTTAGTTAGACAATTATCCATTTTGTATTAATTGAGGAATTTCCCACATTTTATTAACCTAAGGTTAAAAATTTCTAACTTCTTCCCCTTTTGTTTCACCAAAAAATGAAGGTAAAAGAGAAAAAAACACTTTTAATGTATCAATTGTATTAATGAACTATTTAATTATAGTGATCAAACTAAATATAGAATAATAGTAATAATGGATTTTGGTAATTAAAATAATGATATAAAAATATTAAAAAAAAAAAATTCCTAAGAGAAACATAACAAATGAATAAATAAATATTTCATTTATTGGACATATGTACAAACATATATCAACTCAACATCCACAAAACAAAAATAAAAAATTGTAGTCATAATATCTAGGCTTATGGATGGGTTAAAATTAGGTAGGTGTTTTGGTAAGAGGTAATTTTGAGGTAAATTTGGTTCAAGAGGTAGTTAGAGTCTCCATCCCTAATGAAAACACTTCCTTACCCGATGTTATAGTTTCTCCACTTTCTGATCTGAAATAAGGTTAGACTTGTAGTAATTAAGTAGTAAATATATGAACATTTTCAGGATAAAATTGTGCCTTATCATAATCCTAAGAGAAAACATCTACAAAAGGTACTTTATTTAGATGCTCATAGGATGAGGTTCCTTCTTTGGAATTCTTAGTAGCTAAGGATGCATTAATTTTAGATGGATTTTTATGATAGTTTGTTAATACATGAAAAGTGGGATCTACTTTAAATCTAGCTCCTCTATATGTATTTGGAGGAGGATTTCCTAAAAATATTATAATGATGGTACTTTCTAATATTTATAGATTATAAAAAAAATGTATACACTATAAGATATCATATCTTTAGAGTTTTTACTCCAAGGGGTGGAGTCATACTGAGTAGAGTATCCATGAATGTAAAAAACCAAACTCTAAAAACCAAAATTATAAAGTTATATTACTTTATTGGTATTTAATACAAGAGTTTTAGAAGGATACAATAGTTTTTTAGTCTGAAATACTAGATACACATATTTTTCACATTATTTATGAGAACATAAAGTACGATATACGAACTTCTTGAGAATATAATTCTATATTTTAGAAGATCCTTGAAAATTAAACAATGTTCTCTTCTAGGTTTACCAAGGAAATAAAAATCTATTAAGGGTGAGATTAGATGATGAAAAATTATTAGTGTCCAATAGAATCTATCATAACATAAACATGGAATAAATAATATTTAAAAATATAGATGATCAAAATAACTCCAAATCAACTGAAACTGAGGGAATACCATATCTATAAAAATAAATAAAAAATGGATAATAGTTTCTGATCAAATACTGATGGAATTCATAATTATAGACAACATAAACATATCATAAAGACCTTATTCCAAGACATAATTCTTAAATTGCTAAGGCTTATTCCAATTCCCTTACTATTTTGTTTTATGAGACCCATCGATGCATCTAAGATATATCTATACTAGGCCCCACTCCTCTCTAATAAAGTCCCATTAATTCATTATAAAATCTAATAAGAATGTTCATATTAGTCCATAAGGAAAATATTACTTAATCTTGAAAAAATTTAATAATGGATATCCATATGATGGAAATATGAAAAACAAATATTTCCCTATTTAATGGAATAATTTAGCTATCAAGGAGAATATCTCAAAATCCACATATAATCTTTGGGGTGTTCTCCTTGTAATAGTAAGTAACCTTTTCAATGTAATATTATAACGAAGCAGAGAGGAAAATTTGAATGTGTTGGCTAATAAATAGAAGATAGTTATTGAGTCCAATTTTTTATAATGGTTCTATAATGAAGAAATGATATTAAAAACCTTAATCAAGGTTCATAATGATCATGAGAATTATCCAAGTCCTATCACCAAGAAGTTTATCACTAGGTATAAATTCTTATGGTTACTCTTCTTGCACTGACTTGAGATTGAGTTGATAATTAACCAAATTTTTTTAGGGAAATTACCCTTAGGATCATCTATTCCATAAAAACATCAAATTTCTAGTATATAATAGGGATGATAAATCTTCGAAAACTGCACACACTTTATTTTCAAAATTTATGTTTTTTGTGCACTATGATGGCTTATGTAACATCTTAAAAAAATGAATTGACGTATATAATTTCAAAGAGAACATTAAATACCTTGAATTATGAGATAATAATGATAAAATATATAAAATGGGTAGTAAGTGTAACGCCCCGACTCCAGTTACACAGAGTCGGTGCATTATTACATAACATTGTCATGATCACAAGAAATATCAAGTCTCGAAAGACTGACTAGTTTAGTAGCCATGGAAACACTAGATACAATCATAATGTTTTACATTACATCATAAAAGAAACATATTGTCTTCATATCCCCTCATAATATCCCTGCAGGTCATTCATAAATTACTTATTTATAATCCTGGGGAAAATAAAACATTGAAAGGGGTGAGCTCAGATGCTCAGTAAAGATAACATTATTGCAAAAGCTTTCATAGATTAGCATAAACACTTAAGGCAATTTATAATTAAAACAAAATCCTTTTAAACGTGAGCTTCAACATAGTATGGAAAAAATAAAATGAAATAATGCCATTTACTTATTGACATGGATATTCTACTAATCTAATAATCACATGCAATATCAATAACCACTTTCATAATGATGGAATGCATAATTCTAGACTATCATAACCACATAGCCAAGGCCTCATGCCAGGACTACAAATAAGATTCTGTCAAGGCCTTGTTCCAAGACACTAGTTTGTCTCATGAGACCTACCGAAGCATCGATGAGCTATAGAGGGCTCCACCCATCACTTATTAAGTCCAATTCATTCCTCATATGAACAGGTTTAAACATAACATAAACATTCGTATTAAAACTAGCATACGAAATGTCAATACTTTAACCACAAACCATGAATAGTATAAAAATAGCACATCCACAGTCAAACATAACTCATTTGATACAATATGGAAGAATGTATTGTATCACATTAACCTCAATCAATAATAATGAAGGATGTTGACATAGATGAAAATAATCATCAAAACTATTTGAGAGAAATATCCCCCTTTTCCTTGAAATCATTTAAAAGTCACACTATTTGTCAAGAAGCCATTTAAAAATTTATTTTTGAATAAAAGTGTCCCATAACACTTTGAAACTTTCAAAAAGAGTTTTAATTTTAAAACATTAATGTCCATATAAGTAAATCCTTAAAACCATTTTTTAAAACATGGACATTAATGAGCAAGATTTAGAAGAATAGGTCTTTAAAAAATTTAAAAATGGTATTTTAGTTAGTGTTTCGGACCAAAAGAGAGACAGTTGAATACAAATAATTGAGGTAGTAAAAGCTTTGTAATATCATGAGAATAAAGGGATTCATGATATACTATGTCAAAGTACGTTATATACACCACATAAAAGTGATTTGGTGTATAACAACAAAGAAGTCTCAATGGAATGTAAATTGAGATGAAATATCTCATAAAGGCCGTATCCTTAGGTTAAGGAAAGATAAATGACATAATTATGTGTGAAAAATATAAATACACTAAATATTATTGGATATTCAGTGTAAAACAATCAAGGGACATTCACACATATTCTAGTAAAAACAACACCAATGAATTAGATGTTTATCTCAACAAATCGAGATTGAGTAAATATGACTTTTATTAAGTTCATACCGATGACTTGGGAATTTATCAATGGAGTGATTATGTGTATAAAAAGTATATACACAGAAAGGGGAGTGGAAAAAATGACATAATCAAATTAATAGTGATTCCACACATAATCTTGGAGTAAAATAATCAATGAAGTATGCGTAAAGGCGAATGAGTGGAAATTGAAATTTCAAATTCCCTTATTGATTTCGTAACATACAAAACATACACCCATGAAAGAAGGATCATACAATGATGATTTAAATATACATGAATTAAATTATATTAAACAATTAATACAAACATGGGCAGTACACACACCACATGTAATAAATAAGTGGTGAACAATGGAATTCTCACAGAATTAAAAGTGAGATAATAAACCCCTTACCACGTTGTAATCAACTGAGTCGTATGACCAAAAGTTAATAACCACCAAATTATTTACAATATATCATGAATATAAAGATAATCATGATAATATATATCAAATTCCAGTACACAATACACCACTTTCAATAATTTAGTGGCGAACAATGGAAATCTCACAGAATTGAAAGTGAGATAATAAAATCCCTTACTTTTTAATTATCCTTGGTCAATGGTAGGTTAACCTCCTGTATAATGGTGAAATAATTGTTATTGAATTATACAATAATAATTTACATTAATATGATATCATATATGATCTTTTAACAATGATTTGTTAACAATATCTTAGAATTATCGTCATTTCGGCTGTTAACGGGTTTACTTTATATTCTTTGTTATGTGAGCCATATTCGTTATTAATGGTATGTATATTATTAATATCCATAATGATATCAAGTCCTTATATACTATTCTTAAATCATCAAATGATAATTATTCTTTAATGGATATGATGGAGAATGAATATCATCACGTTCGTGGAGACGGTAGTCCGTACGTACGCACGAGCGACAATATCATTCTTTGGATATTAAAATAATATATAATTTGATGGTATATCATATATATACAGAATAATTATCATGTTATATATATTATTTACATGAGTTACACATCTTTATTATACCCATCCAAATAATAATATATTGAATAACAATTACAACACGACGTAGAGACGGTAAGCCGTACGTACGCACGTATGGTGACATGTTATTCAAAGGATGGATAGAATACTAAATATGGTCATACCATATTTATAATAATATTAAAGTATATAGGAGATACTGGATTTATTATTTTAGAATGGTAATAACAAAGAAAGAAGAAGTGGAAGAAGAAAGGAACTTGAAAAAGGGTGGTGAAAACATTACCTCTTCTTCGAGTTCTTCCTTTTGATTTGATCAAAAGGGATCCTTAGGTTGGCTTTATGATCCAAATAAGGCCTCTAGGTTTTATAGAGGGAAGTTTAGAGAGTATTGGGGTAGATTTTGTCCGAACCAAAAGGCTTTGAAGGTGTGAGTTAATGAGAATATGGAGTTCTCTTTTATTAGAGGGGTGAGGTGCACCTTTGGAAAAGCTAGAAATATTAATTTATAATAAATTCATCTTCAGTTTCTAAAGGCTCAAAAGTTTATTATCTAAAGTTTAAGGTGGGTATGGGTCTAAAAAAACTCAACCAATATAAGTTAGACAGGTCTGGGTTACTATATTAACCTTATCTTTAAGTATTAACTCTTAGTAAATTAGTTTCACTTTTACATTGTCTCTTTGTATTTTTATATTATATGGTTAATAAAATTACTATATAAATCCAAGAGACCCCCAAGTAGTCAATTAATGATACACCTATCATTATATAAGTATCTTTTCCGAACCTTAGATTTTTATAAATTTAATATCAATTAATAAAATAATATTTGGTTTAAAAACTCTTTTATGTCAATTTTGACACTATTCAATAGTTGATTTTTTTGAAACTCATAGAAGAATGATTACTTCAAAAAAAGTTTATTAAATCAATACTAATATGTCATATTAACTTATAAAATTAGTGTAATTCAATAAAAGTCTCAAATTATTTTTATTTGGGTATTTATAATATCAATTATTCTAATTTTTCACTATTATGTTAATTACTGCATCACCATTGTGTCATAAATAAATTAAATTATTTAATGTTTAAAAATTATAAATAAAATATAATTATGTAGTAAATCTGTTTATCTTTCTAATGAATATTTATAGTCTAAAATACAACATATATAACCCTATGTAACAATTGTTTTGCTAAAAGATATATGCTTGTGTCATTTTTGTATTCATTTTAACTTAATTAAAATAAAGTGTCCCAATCACTTACAAGTGGATCCATGGGGTCCCAAAATCGACCCAAAGATGCCCATGGTCGACCATGTATCAACCAATAGGGTTAAGATACGTTTTAGGGTAATTTAGTATTATTATAATATTATTTTTAACCCTTGTTTACCGGATTTACCCTTTAACCATGGTAAATAAAATATTTACCGAAGTAATTATTCAAAATGTATAAAAATAAAAGTTATATATTTACACAATTTAAAAATCATGATTCCAAATATGGAATCCATTTTTCCAAATTCAAAACACAGAAGTGGCAGAAATTAATTTAAAATTAATTCCCGTTGTTAAAACAAAAAGCGTGTTTTTAAGAGATAATAACTATCAAAAGATTGGCACTTGTTTATGTCTGGTTTAATTGTGAAATTATGTCCAATGACAAAAATTGAATTAAATGGTAAAAATATATTCTAAATATACTTTAAAACCACTCAAATTCATAATTTATCAATATTAATTATTTTGATTAAAAATTTTGTTTTTAATTAAAATTTAGTAATTTTCACTATTCATCAAAATATGAAAGTTATCCGAAAAGTACCAAAATTTCACCCTAGGCTAATTTTGATATTCTGAATCCAAAAATGAAGTCCATTTTGAGAGATAGAATTTATAAAATTTCAAAAAGTAGGTATTACTATTCATAACGGCTAGTTTGATTGGTTGTGGTGTGTTAGAATCTCGAAGTTGCGTACAATGCACGCCATTGCATTATTCAAAGGGAAACGTACCATGGAAGCTTGGGGTGTTACATTCTTCCTTCCTTCAATAATTGCGTCCTCACAATTTTTTTTAAAATTGGGCTTGAGAATATATTGGAAAGTCCCACATCGGAAAAAGAGTCAATAAAACTATTACTTTAAAAGAAAGAAAGAGAGGTATAAAGGTCACCCAAGATAACCCATACTTGGATTCCAGGTAGGAAAACATGGATATGGATGATAAAATAAGTGTCAAGTTCTGATGGAGAGGGATAGAAATCATGATCAGGAGAAAGTTAACAATAAGAAAACCACAAACTTGTGTTGGGAAAAACGATCATTAATGTCCTAGTAGGATAAGTAAACGGACAAAATTTTTTGTTTTAAGTTACATTACATAAGGATAAGGAATTCATTTATGATATTGACTAAGAATATAAAGATATATACTTACTTTTTAAATATAGTTTCATTCTTTAATAAATTTCCACCACTAACTCATTTTTTTAAATGATGAGTATTCAAGAAGACTTGGTCACTCTGGAAGAGCAAGAATAAACTTCTATAGAATCACATGATCCATGCAGGATAAACAATATATTTACACTGTCTTTAGAGATTAATCAAAACCAAAATTTTTAGTACAAGATCTAATGATCCCCCAAAAGGATATTCCTTGAGATAAATAAACACTAATCTTAATTTCTAAAATTAAACCAATAATACCCCAAAGTTAAATTAATACCATTCAATAATCAATTTTCCTTAAAATCCTTCAATATAATCCAAAATAATATTAAAACCCAAAACATAGAAGAATTTGATTATGTAGTCTCCCATGTTAAATTGTATCTCCAAATGAACTCAAATACTCATAAAGTCACATACTTAAAAGTAATTAAACTCATCACATATTCTCTATTATAGGTTAACCATTTACATAAATAACCCAAATCACTATAAATCCACAATAAAAACGTAGATAAAAATATACCATTAATCCACAAATGAAACCCCATAGTATTCTATTTTCCTTGGGCATATAGTGTTCCCAACAAAGCGAACATCTTCCAAAATAACATTTATCACTTAATCACCAAATCATTTTCCTATACCAAGGGTATTAATTTAATAAGACATAAGAACCCAAATCAACTTATTATTGATCAATAAAATCATTGAACTATAAATAATTAGTCACACTATCCAGGGACTTCACGTAGTCCAGTGGTAGGCGATAAATCCCAATCGCACTTTGGTTGTGGGTTCGATTCCCACAGCTTTGTCTGACGCGACGGGTTGTCACACGGTCTACGTGTTGTCCTTTTTCAAAAACTATATTTTATAATATTACCAAAATGAGATAAATTCCTCAAAATACCATAACATAATTTAACCACAAATGTTATATCATTCCTTTCATTTTCATCCCAAATTATAATAACTTATAATTCTCTCAAACCCCAATGATCATATAAAAACAAATGGTTATTTATACCTATATCCACAAGAGAAGAGATAATTCTTCCTCAAATATCATTCTCACATGGAAAACTGCGGGGTTATAAATACAAGAGAAAATTATTCCAAAGTAAACCCATCAACAAGGAGCACTAATACTTTTTAAACATTTCTCCAACCATTTATTTCTACATAGCTTCTTCTTTGACCAAGAAAATATCCTATAGAATAGGGCATTCACTCGGGTAATGGCCAGGTCCCCTACATTTGCGGAAAATGAGTGTAAATGGACTCTTGGGACCATTTTTATCTTCTTCCATAGTACTCTTCATTTTTCTTCAGCAATTCTCCATTTTATGTCCTTCCTTCCCATACGTAAATCATTACTTGGTCCCATTGAGACACTTTCCCGGATGTCTCCTTCCACATTTACTGCATGATGGAAATTGAGAATTTCTTTCTCCATGGTCTCCACTACTGGAGCTCTTATCATTCATCACCTTTATATTCTTTGTTGAGTCTAGGAATTGGTTAATATATATATATTGTTGATCATATTATTGGAAAATTGATTTGGCATAAAGAAGATATCTTTTACGCATATCAACATTCCATTTTGTTCCTCATTTCCACCACCGTTCCCACCTTTTACATCATTCTCAAAGTCACTATGACTTCCTTGGAATCCAGCCATTGACTAAAACTAGAAAGCATTGTGTGAGTAACAGTAGTCATAAAATCATTTAGAGATTAACATGTCATCATATTCTTTATTTGAAACACATTAGGATTAACCAAGGTCATTTACTCTAATTTTATATATTTAATACTTCAAATCGGTTAGTAAAGAAAATTTCAATTATCCAAAGCATATCCCCTGGGAGTGTCATAACCAAGAGTGCAGCAAGGCCCGTTGTCGTGCAGCAGTTCCCGTTCAAGTCTAGCTCAAAGCGATGTTTTCGAGTTTTACCCCTAGGTACATCTGTGCCAGAGCCGCCTCTACCTGCTCGTATCCAGAAAGGGATGTATTGAATGGAAAACTCACAAAATCTCTACAATACCAAAATTCTAGGAAGTTCTTTTATACTAATCCCCAAATTTCATCTTAGGTATACGTGATCTAATCAGAGTTTATCTAAATCTAGCTCCCAAGTTTTGTACTAAACTTCCTCTGATACCAACTGTAACGCCCCGACCCTAGTTACCCAGAGTCGGTGCATTATTACATAACATTGGCATGATCACAAGAAAGATGAAGTCTCGAAAGACCGATTATTTTAGTATCCTTGGAAACACTAGATACAATCATAATGTTTTACATTACATCATAAAATAAACATCTTGTCTTTATATCCCCTCATACTATCCCTGCTAGTCATTCATAAATTACTTCTTCATAATCCTGGGGAAAATAAAACATTGAAAGGGGTGAGCTCAGATGCTCAGTAAGGATAACATTATTTCAAAAGCTTTCATAGATAAGCATAAACACTTAAGGAAATTTATAATTAAAACAAAATCCTTTTAAACGTGAACTTCAACATAGTATGGAAAAAATAAAATGAAATAATGCCATTTACTTATTCACATGGATATTCTACTAATCGAATAATCACATGAAATATCAATAACCACTTTCATAATGATGGAATGCATAATGCTAGACTATCATAACCACATAGCCGAGGCCTCATGCCAAGACTACAAATAAAATTCTGTCAAGGCCTTATGCCAAGACACTAGTTTGTCTCATGAGACCTACCGATGCATCGAGGAGCTATAGCAGCCTCCACCCGTCACTTATTAAGTCCAATGCATTCCTCATATGAACAGGTTTAAACATAACATAAACATTCGTATTAAAACTAGGATACGAAATGTCAATACTTTAATCACAAACCATGAATGGTATAAAAATAGCACATCCACAGTCAAACATAACTGATTTGATACAATATGGAAGAATGTATTCTATCACATTAACCTCAATCAAGAATAATGAAGGATGTTGACATAGATGAAAATAATCATCAAAACTATTTGATAGAAATATCCCCCTTTTCCTTGAAATCATTTAAAAGTCACACTATTTGTCAAGAAGCCGTTTAAAAATTGATTTTTGAATAAAAGTGTCCCATACCACTTTGAAACTTTCAAAATGAGTTTTAATTTTAAAACTTTAATTTCCATATAAGTAAATCCTTAAAACCATTTTTTAAAACATGGACATTAATGAGAAAGATTTAGAAGAATAGGTCTTTAATTAATTTAAAAATGGTATTTTAGTTAGAGTTTCGGACCAAAAGAGAGACAATTTAATAAAAATAATTGAGGTAATAAAAAATTGTAATATCATGAGAATAAAGGGATTCATGATATACTATGTCAAATTATGTTATATACACCACATAAAAGTGATTTTGTGTATAACAACAAATAAGTCTCAATGGAATGTAAATTGAGATGAAATCTCTCATAAAGGCCGTATCCTTAGGTTAAGGAACAATCAGCGACATAATTATGTGTGACAAATATAAATACACTAAATATGATTGGATATTTAGTGTAAAACAATCGAGGGACATTCACACGTATTCTAGTAAAAACAACACCAATGAATTGGATGTTTATCTCAACAAATCGAGATTGAGTAAAAATTACTCTTATTAAGTTCATACCGATGACTTGGGAATTTATCAATGGAGTGATTATGTGTATAAAAATTATATCCACTGAAAGGGGAGTGGAAAAAATGACATAATCAAATGAATAGTGATTCCACACATAATCTTGGAGTAAAATAATCAATGAAGTATGCGTAAAGCCGAATGAGTGGAAATTGAAATTTTAAATTCCCTTATTGATTTGGTAACATAAAAAACATACAACCATGAAAGAAGGATCATAAAATGATGATGTAAATATACATGAATTAAAGTATATTACACAATTAATACAAACATGGGCAGTACACACACCACATGTAATAAATAAGTGGTGAACAATGGAATTCTCACGGAATTAAAAGTGAGTTAAGAAACCCCTTACCACGTTGTAATCAACTGATTCGTATGACCAAAAGTTAATAACCACCAAATTATTTACAAAATAACATGAATATAAAGATAATCATGATAATATATATCAAATGGCAGTACACAATACACCAATTTCAATAATTTAGTGGCGAACAATGGAAATCTCACTGAATTGAAAGTGAGATAAGAAAATCCCTTACTTTTTACTTTTTCCTTGGTCGATGGTAGGTTAACCTACTGTATAATGGTGAAATAATTTTTATTGAATTATAAAATAATCATTTACATTAATATGATATCATATATGATCTTTTAACATTGATTTGTTAACAATATCTTAGAATTATCGTCATTTCGGGTGTTAAAGGGTTTACTTTATTCTTTGTTATGTGATCAATATTCGTTATTAACGGGATGTATATTATTCATATCCATAATGATATAAAGTCCTTAGATACTATTTTTAAATCATAAAATGATAATTATTCTTTAACGGATATGATGGAGAATGAATCTCATCGCGTTCGTGGAGACGGTAGCCCGTACGTACGCACGAGCGACAATATCATTCTTTTGATATTAAAATAATATATAATTTGATGGTATATAATATATAAAGAATCATTATCATGTTATATATATTATTTACATTAGTTACACATCATTATTATACCCATACATATAATAATATATTGAATAACAATTACACCACGACGTGGAGACGGTAAGCCGTACGTACGCACGTATGGTGACATGTTATTCAAAGGATGGATAGAATACTGAATATGGTTGTACCATATTTATAATAATATTACAGTATATATGAGATACTGGATTTATTATTTTATAATGGTAATAACAAATAAAGAAGAAGTGGAAGAAGAAAGGAACTTGAAAAAGGTTGGTGAAAACATTACCTCTTCTCCGGGTTTTTCCTTTTGATTTGATCAAAAGGGATCCTTAGGTTTTATTTATGATCAAACTAAGGCCTCTAGGTTGTAGTGAGGGAATTTTAGAGAGTATTGGAGTAGAGTTTTTTCGAACCAAAAGGCTTTGATGGTGTGAGTTAATGAGAAGATGGAGTTCCCTTTTATAAGAGGGGTGAGGGGCACCTTTTGAAAATCTAGAAATATTAATTTATAATAAATTAATATTCGGTTTCTAAAGGCTCCAAAGTTGATTATTTAAAGGTTAAGGTGGGTATGGATCTATAAAAACTCAACCAATAGAATTTATATAGGTTTTTGTTACTATATTAACCTTATCTTTAAGTATTAACTCTTAGTAAATTAGTTTCACTTTTACAATGTCTCTTTGTATTTTTATATTATATGGTTTAAAAATTTACTATATACATCCAAGCGACCCCCAAGTAGTCCATTAATTATAAAACTATAATTATATAAGTCTCTTGGCTGAACCTTATATTTTTAGGAATTTAGTATCAATTAATAATATAATATTTGATTTAAAAACTCTTTTATGTCAATTTTGACACTATTCAATAGTTGATTTTTGTGAAACTCATAACAGAATGATTACTTCAAAAAACGTTTATTAAATAAATCCTATTATGTCATATTAACCTATAAAATTAGTTTAATTCAATAAAAGTCTCAAATTATATTTATTTGGGTATTTATAATATCAATTATTCTAGTTTTTCACTATTATGGTAATTACTGCATCACCATTGTGTCATAAATAAATTAACTTATTTAATGTTTGAAAATTATAAATAAAATATCATTATTTAGGAAATCCGTTTATATTTCAAATGAATATTTATAGTCTAAAATCAAACATATATAACCCCATTTAACAATTGTTTTTCTAAAAGATATATGCTTGTGTCATTTTTGTATTCATTTTAACTTAATTAAAATAAGGTGTCCCTATCACTTACAAGTGGATCCATGGGGTCCCAAAATCGACCCAAAGATCACCATGGTCGGCCATGTATCAACCAATAGGGTTAAGAAACGTTTTAGGGTAATTTAGTATTATTATAATATTATTTTTAACCCTTATTTACCGGATTTACCCTTTAACCATGGTAAATAAAATATTTACCGAAGTAATTATTCAAAATGTCTAAAAATAAAAGTTATCTATTTACACAATTTAAAAATCTTGATTCCAAATATGGAATCCATTTTTCCAAATTCCAAACATAGAAGTGGCAGAAATTAATTTAAAATTAATTCCCGTTGTTAAAACAAAAAGCGTGTTTTTAAGAGATATTAACTATCAAAAGATTGGCACTTGTTTATGTCTGTTTTAATTGTGAAATTATGTACAATGAAAAACATTGAATAAAATGGTAAAAATATATTTTAAATATAATTTAAAACCACTCAAATTCATAATTTATCAATATTAATTATTTCAATTAAAAAAGTTGTTTTTAATTAAAATTTAGTAATTTTCACTATTCATCAAAATAGGAAAGTTATCCGAAAAGTACCAAAATTTCACCCTAGGATAATTTCGATATTCTGAATCCAAAAATGAAGTCCATTTTGAGAGATAGAATTTATAAAATTTCAAAAAGTAGGTATTACTATTCATAACGGCTAGTTTGATTGGTTGTGGTGTGTTAGAATCTCGAAGTTGCGTACAATGCACGCCATTGCATTATTCAAAGGGAAACATACCGTGGAAGCTCGGGGTGTTACAGTAAGTAAATTTTACAATAGAAAAAATGGTGTATATCATAATCGTGTCTCAAGGAATTGAAATTTCATACATATAATTGTTACATTTATTCCCACTTAACTGAAAGTGCTTGATCATCATCTATTAAAAAATAACAATATTAACTACCTATTTCAGAACCTTATTCATGAATATTATATTTTTTTAAATTAATTTATTTAACAACCCAATATTTCACTATATATATTCCTTAAATAAATAATATGTTCAATATATTTCTATAAAATAAACACTAGACTTAAACAGAAACCACAACACCTTTTGATAAAAATATAAGTATTAAATATAGTTACTAAAACATATCCATTGAATAAGAGTATATGAATAGGCATAACCACATTTTTAAATATGGATATAATGAAATAGACACTACTTTAAATACTAATGAAATTTAATTAGTATATATAAAACAACTAAGAAAATCATACGCTTAAACACATATTATTTTTCAAATTAGTGTTTTATTTAAAGAAACTAGGTTATATTATGATAAAATAAAAAAAGAAAATATTGATAATATGATTAATATATTAAAAATAAATTAATTAGTTAATGATATGGCATAATAATAAACAACAATTAACTTTTTAAGAAGTTGTTTTCATATATGAATATTATTCTTCTATATTTTGAGATTTTCTTCAAATATTAAAATCTATAATTTTTGATATTTAAAATGTAAAATTGAGCATTATAATTTTATTAATCATATTAATATAATATTATAATGGTTTTTTTGAGTTTTCTTGAAATAATTTTATTTTAGGTGAACAATGTAATATACCATTTTTGCTAATATTATGACTTTTATTCTATTATTAGAATATATGTATCTATTTTAAATTTATGAAATTTTTTTATAAATAAATAAATATATATATATATATATATTTATTGAATTTAAAATTTTAACTATTTTGGTTTTAATTTATACACCCATATTTTATATTTTAGAATTTATGTCATATTTTAAAAAATGTTTTCAATATATTATATATTTAGTATTTAAAAATTAATTATCATTACTTTCAAAAATTGAATGAAAAAATAGATTTTTAATTTTTAATCAATAAGTCCAAATTATATTATAAGAAAAATTTTATTTATGGTCATAAAGGATAATTTATCAAGGTAAAAACTAGTTATCATCGTGAAAAATAAAATGTTAAAAATGAGTAAACTTAGAGATAAAGAGCCCAAAAAGTTTAAAAAATGTTTATAATTGAGATGCAGATATGTTAATTGAAATTATATCTTCCCCAATCCATTATTTATCAATTTTTATTTACTTTCCTTGTGTGTGGCTTCCCATTATCGATTTCTTTGTATTAACAAAAATTCCACTCCTTTTCACTTATAAGGGGGCACTCTTCCCCTCCCTTACCCTCACGCCAAAAATACCTTATTTAAGACCAAAATGAAATGCCCCAACCCAAGTTACCTAGAGTTGGTGCTTTATTACATAACATTGGCATTATACAAGGAATCATGTCCGAAAAGGCCGATCAATTTAGTATTATTGGAAAAAAGATACTTACATAGGTTCAAAATTACAACTTGAAAAGAAATACAACACTAATTTGTTCCATTAGAAACATCCAAGTCTCCAAGATTATTCTGGAAAGTCACTCATAACTAACTTCTTCATATCTTGGGAAAATGAAACATAAGAAAGGGATGATCTCAAATGCTCAGTAAGGGTAATCAATTCAACATAAGATAACATAAATATTAGGCATGATGAATAATTAGAAACACATGCCTTTACAAATAATAAACATGAACACTTTATGGTAAGAATATGATCCAAGTAAATAATGACATAATAAAACATAGTCACGGGTATTCTCCTAGTCGAATAACCACATGAACCATCAATATTATTTTCAAAACGAGGGAATGTATAATTCTAGAAATTCTAAAACATCTTGTCAAGGCCTCGGCCAAGACGTCTAAAAATGATTTAGGCCTCGATCAAAACAATATATCAAATTGAAAAAGGCATCGGCCAATTCCAAGTCTAATTTTATCATGAGACCAACTGATGCATCAAGGAGCTATAGGGGGCTCCACCCATCACATACTAAGTCCAATACATTCCTCATATGAAAAGGTTGAAAAATTACATAAACTTTCATATTAAAACTGGCATAAGAAATTTCAATACTTTAACCATAAACCATGAATGGTATAAAAATAACACAACCACAATCAAACATATCAAAATACCTTTAATAAAATATTGAAGATTTTTATCATAATGAATCAAAGTCAAACAAGTTTAAAATCCAACAAAGGATGTTGACATAGATGAAATGAAAACTTTTTGAAAGAAATAACTCTTTCTATTTTGAAACCATTTAAGATTCACATAATTATAAAAGAAAACATTTATTTTGAAAATATGCTTATAATATTTTAAGGGAAATTTCGATGATGTTATAATGGTGGAAAATATCCACACCCACCGTATATGTTAAAAAAACATTCTTAACTTAATTTTGTCAAAAAGGCCATAACGTACCTTATTTGGAAAATGACGGAAAGATTCCTTTAAAAACATATAAGGTCAAATAAGGGTATAAATGAATTTAACCCATCATCTAGTAAATAGTAAAAATGATTTGAAATACATTTTTAAGAAAACATGGATGTGGATGATAAAGAGGTCCTAGTAGATACTTATGTAAAAATAACCTTGGATAACAAAGAGATTATGAAATTAACCCTTACATTGTAATTTTATTTAGTCGATGGTATGTTAAACTTGTGTATAATAGTTAAAACATTTTATTAAGTAATAAAATAACTATATATATAAATATGATATTGTAACAACCCAGACCCAAGAAGCCTCCTGAATAGTGCCAAACGGCTCGGGTGTTGCTACCTTAGGCGCACCTCCCCGAACGCCAAAGGATGCTGACTAACAGTGAGGGTCTTATAGGTATAGTGGGGAGGCTATACCCTCTCAGAGGATAATAATGGTACTAGTCCGAGTATAATAATAACGATGTAGCAGAACAAATGACTCAACAAACTCGATCCAGACCCACAGAGTGAAAGCACATTCAATATTGATAAACAGCTGAAGCAATAAATATAAATAATAGCAGAAATAAACACAACAAAATGATGATCACTTGTAAATACTAATGAACAAAGAAACATGCGTCCAAAGAAGTTCAATATACAAAAGGTGCCCCAATGACAAACCAACTATAGCTACAAAACAAGCATCTTGATACAGGAATGAAAATAGAACAAAGTAAACTCCAGCTAGCCAATAACTCAAGGTCCATATCATCTCCGTGCACAACTAATAAAACCCAACTCCTGAAGCTGGCCTCTATCCTCCACATAAATCCATAAAGTTTGCATGTGTCTTGAAGGGCCCGTGCAGGGTGTGAGACAAATCTAATTAGGATACCACCCAATGGTGTGTACCTAATATAAGTGTTTAAGAAGAAATGAATTTACAAGAAAAGAAGTAACAGAACAATGCAAAAATAAACACAAACTCCACATGTGCTCAGCAGAAACCATGGAGTGTCACCTGCTTCATCCAACGCCAGAATCTCTGTCGTGTAACCCGACACCATATGCCACCTAACACCACATGTCTCAAGTACCGACGTCCCGAAGGCACGCCCAAGAATAGTAACCTGACACCTTGTTCCTCCTGACACCTCGTACCTCAAGTACTGACATACCAAAGGCACACCCAAAAATAGTAACCCGACACCGTGTGCCTTCTAACACCTCGTGTCTCAAGTACTAACATCCCGAAGGCACACCAAAGAATCAACCGGGAGGAACAACAATGCCTATCCTCAAACAAATAACTGGAGGGAAAATGATACCTGCCCTCAAATTAAATAACCCGAGGGACGACGATATCCGCCCTCCAATCACGGCGAGCCTTAACTCCCAACCCGATAGCCTCAAAGCTATCCCTTGGAGGCTCTTCACCTCCCACGCGGCTTCCTATAGAAAGCACCCCCAACCAAAGCACCTAAACCACATCTATGGGGGCCTCTACCCACACAAGTGGACAATACCACCTCATCACAGAGTATCTATGTGTGCACACTACTCAATGTTCCGGGTGAACGATAATCACCAAAATAGTACCCAAGCCACCACACATATGACACCTCATGTCCCAGGCCATTCCCATCACAACCCGAAGGTTCCAACATATGGAAAATCACACATCACATATACAATCACATTT
Source organism: Viscum album (assembly GCA_963277665.1). Lineage (NCBI taxonomy): Eukaryota > Viridiplantae > Streptophyta > Magnoliopsida > Santalales > Viscaceae > Viscum > Viscum album. The sequence goes on from OY728132.1 coordinate 1,350,148,853, forward strand.
TAACAAATCACATAATATGAAAAACCATCTAAACAGTTGAATTTCACTAAGCAAGTGCCACCCCATACCAGCACTGAAGTTTCTAAGGTCTCCAACAATTCATATCAAGGTTTAAATAACTAAAAAAAATAGTTGAAACCAATAAATTTCAATTATTATCATTTTGGCACCCTTGACTAAAATGCCCCATGTGAGCAACGACCTCTCACCCATCCCTGCTCAATCAAGACAAGAAAATGGTCATACCCAAAGGTGTTCCATAGGAGTAATAATCAACTTAAGATGAAATAGAAGATAAATTAGGTTCTCTCTCAAAATACCCTAAAACGCGCCATAGGATGCGCCACACAAATGTCCACAAAAACACGAAAGAAGATATGCACCACCTACCAAAGACTCATACGATGCTACCCCTCTGATAACAACCTCTAATTAGGACTAAAACATAATAGATCTACAAAAGAAACAAAACTGCTTGTAGGGACCCAAACTTGAAGTACATGGAAATTAAATTACTTTTGCGGAATACTTAATACATAACAAAAACAGACACCCAAGGACCATAATAGTTTAGTGTCTTAGGAAACATCGAACATAATCTTCTAATCAGGGTGAAATATCTTTAACATCTCCCATAAAGTTCTTACCCCTTTTTTTATTACCTAAAACCTTTATTTATATCTTGGGGAAAAGAAAACATAAAAAGGGTGAGCTCAAATGCTTAGTAAGGGTAAACATGGAGAACATCAAATAATCCATAAACATTTTAAAGTAAAAACATGAACATAAAACATGAGTAATGACATAAATCTTTTCAGTACATAAGGCATAGATCAGAAAGGAACATTAATTATGATAAAACAGCATTGGAATAAAACATGTAATTTTGTTAAACCATTAAGAACATGATATTATTTCCATAGTATTCAATCCATTATTTCCAAGACCATCATTGTGGAAAATGTCCATTACTAAACCGGGTTAACATGCCATTCCAGACCTGTATTACTAAACCAGAGTTTACTTACCATCCAACCATGTCTATCTCATGAGATATAAATCTTTACCCAATGCATTAGAGGGAGATATAGGTCCCACACATCTCATATTGAAATCATTCTTACATTTGTCACAACACAATCATAAATCATGTATCATTACCCAAATAATAAAATGGGTTTTATAAACTTCATCCCATATTAACATAATTTATATAAAAGAAATGGACATCATTTCATCATAAGAAAAATAAAACCATGAAAATAATAGAGACACTATACTTGAAAAAAATTCAAACTAAATAATGTCCTCTTATATGGCAAATAGTTTTTAATAAACACTTGAATTGAATTATTGAGGAAAATATCCTTTATTCTTCAAAATCATTTTCTTTTCTCAAAATGCTATGTGATTTTAAAAGAAAAAAGTTTTGTTGAAAATAATCATGAAATCTTGTAGGGGAATCTTCATGGAAATATGGTATTATGAAACCATAAAAATCTGTTCATTCGGTATAAGTTAGAAAAACATTATCCTTGTACTTTTGCCGGAAAAGTAAAAAAGTGCCTCATATGGTTAAAAAAAGAAAGATTTCCATACTACATAATAAAAGTAAAAAGGGGTAAAAATGAATTTAAACACACATGGAATAATAGTAAACAATTTATGAAAATTTTCTTATAAAACATAGACATGGATGATAAATATAACCCCAATAAATACTTACATATAAGCAATCTCGGATAAAAATGAGATTGCAAAATTATCCCTTACCTTATGTCCAATTTCTTTCGTATGTGTTCGAGACTCCTGTATAGTGGGTTTAAAAATATTATTAACTGGTAAAAAAACCATAAAACTAATTATGATATCATATATGATTCTCTTATGACTTTATCTTACCCGTTCATTTGACAATTTCAAGTTAAAGCCGCGTTTTGGGTAAAATCGTTTCATTTATTATACGTGCTTGGACTTGTTGTTCATGATATTATTATTACTTATATCATTATTTACTTACTTCCAGAATGTAAAAAAAGATTTATATATCATATATATTATATATATATAAGATATATAGATAAATTAAATGAAATACACCGTTCATGGAGACGGTAGACTGTACGTACGAATGGACGCTGTTTTAATTTCCATATTGAATTGAATGGAAGTAAGTAGATGAAATATATATATATATATATATAAATATATTAGAATTATTATTTCATATATTTCATGATTATTTATTACATATATAATTTATAATCATTCTTGAATGGTTAACATGGAGAATGAATCTCATCGCATCGTGGAAACGGTAATCCATACGTACGCACGAGCGATGATATCATTCCCATAACTATTGAATGGTATTGGAGAGAATGATAGAATATATCAGAATTAGGATAATTTAATAATAATAATATATAGATATTCTTTACCCCATTATACCCATCCAAGTAAGGTGGTGGTGGAAAACAGATTACACCACGGCGTGGAGACAGTATTCCGTACGTATGCACGCGCGATGATTTCATTTTCCATAGGATGGATAGAATGTGAAATTGGGTTATTTAATATTTATAATAACATATAATTATATGAGTGATACTACTTTTATTACTTTATTATGAAACAACAAAATAAGAGAAAGTAGAAGAAGAAATTAATTTGAATGAATTGGTAAAGGATATTACCTCTTATTCGACGCGCCTCTTCTAAACCTCCTCTTAGGGCCATAAAGTTTCTCTTTTAAGAATACCAAGACTGATAGAATTTTTCAAGGGAAGTGGAGAAGAGAAATTGGTAGGGTTGGGCCAAGCTTGAAGTCTCAAAATGGTGTGAGGAAGAGTGGGAGGAGGTGCCCTTTTATAAGGGAGGAGAGAGGCATCTTTGGAAACATAAGAAATATTAATTATAATAAATTCAAAACCCACTTAAAAAACTCCAAAAATGAATCAAATCATAGTATTATATGATATAGGGCTGTAATATCAACAACCAATAAAATTTATACATGTTTGGAAATTATTTTAAACCTTATCAACTTGATTTATCCTTAATTAATCTATTTAATTTTATTTGTGGTAATAATATTCTAAACCTTAAATTGTTATAAATAATTACTTATGTGTTTTTAATTGTACAAAATTGTATAATTTTTTAAATTTTCAACTATATAAATTTCAATTTATAATTTTTAAATTTTTTTGTGATTTTTAAACAATTTTGTAATATGTTATTTTTATAAAATAACAATACTGTCAATTTTGACACTATTCATTTATTTGAATTTAAATAAAATCCACACAGAAGATATGTTATAAATAAAAGATTTAATAGATTCATAACATGTCATATTTGTATATAAAATTCATGTATCACATTAAATAGTTCATATAATATTTATTTTAATATTTTTAAAACCATTTACTTGATATTTCAATCAATAAAATTATTTCAACATCACTGTTGTGTCATAATTAATTATAATTATTTAATCCCTAGAAATTATAAATAAATTCACATGACGTATATACTTTTATTATATTTCTGGAGACAATTTATGTCTGATGTTTTATGAAGTTTATCACTAAATTAAAATTATTACACTTATAAGATATAAGAGAGTGACATGTTGTCACATTCTTTGGTTTTGATAATAATTATACACTTTTCATGGTCAAAATTCCATGAAATGAATCTATTCAGACCCTTAGGTGATATGGGTCGAATTTTATTCATCCAATATAATTTTGGAAGGTGTTAGGGTAATTTTATAATCTTATTTTCACCCTTAATTACCCGATTTACATTTAACTGTAGTAAATAAAAATTACCGTAGTTACTATTCATAATATCAATAAAATAAAAGTAACCTATTAACATAATTTGGACCCACTTAATCCAAATATACAATCCATTTTTAAAAATTCAAAACACATAAGTTTCAGTAATTAATCTAAAATTAATCCTGTTGTTAAGAAAACCGGTTTTAAAAGTTAAAACATTATCAAAGATTAAAATGTTTTTACCTATGAATTCAATGTAAAATTAATGATAATAACTTGAATTATATTAAATGGTAAAAATATATTCTATTTATACTTTAAAACTATTAAATATTATAATTTAACCATATAAATTAACTTGATGAAAAAAGTTGTTTTTAATTAAAATTTAGCGCATTTTTACTATTCATCAAAATATGAAAGTTAACTGAAAAATATTAAAAAATTATCCAAGGTAAATTTTTATATCCTTATTGAAATAAATAATTTTATTTAATAAAATTTAACTTATAAATGTGTCAAAAACTAGATTTAAAGTGGGTGCACCATCAAAAGGCAGCAAAACTGCATTTTTTGAAAAATACTTATTTTACCCGAAAAAATTATTTTGTTCTCATAGCATGTTGTAGATAATGTGTAATATGAATGATAATGTTTTAAAATTAAAAATTTGTTTAATATTATTCATAATGGCTAGTTCATAATAATATTATAATAATATATCGTTGTTTAGTGAAACTCGGTTTTGTGTACAACACACGCTATTGAGGAAGGTTGTTCTTGCATGCAACACAAGCCAAGAATAGTGTTTGAATATAATACAAGCTAATATGGTGTTGCATATAGTGTAATCTAATTTTTGTGTAGCGTATAACAAAAGACATAAAATAAATTAATAAGAATCTTTCTCATAAAATTTCAGGGTGTTATATTCTACCCCCCTTAAAATGAATTTCAACCTCGAAATTTTTTGGGGTTATTAATGGTTTGATACTTGAAAGTTTATTTCATAGAAACCCACATCGTAAAAAGGAATAACAAAACTTAATTTTAAAAACTAAAGTATGAAACGTAATGGTTACCCAAATTAACTCATCACTTGGTTTCCATATAGGAGAACATAGGTGAAAATATGGATATGGAAGAGAAATATAACCATCAAGTTCTGATGGAGAGTGGTAGAGTACATGGCTATGAAAAATCCAACAATCACAAAGCCATAAATTTGTGATGTTCTAAGGTACTATCTAATTCATCGAATTTGTGGGTACTAGGACAACATTTTTGGTTTTCAAGATCATTTCCCTAAAGTTGATTAATTTTTTCATAAGGATAAATACTTACTTGATTTCAGTGTAATGTCATCGTTGGCCATTCAATGAAAAATTTACACTTCATCTATTATTTAAAGAAATGAAGTTGAATTTTTTACTTCTTTAAATGTTAACAGATCATGCGATAGGTTATTTTATCTGTCTCAAAAAGTTAGAAAAAGTTATTAAATATACATAAGTCCATCTATGGTGAGATTAACAGTATATGATTCCAAAGATGGACTTATAATTCTACTATCATACCGCTTTATAAAATAAAACTAATTTCTACTAACTAGGGACTTCATGTAGGCCAGCGGTAGGTGATAAAGGCCTGTCGCACTTCGGTTGTGGGTTCGATTCCCACAAGCTTTTACGACGCGACGGGTTGTCGTCCATCCCGTTGGTTGTCCTTTTTCTAAAGCTTCACCATCATAACATTCCAGAAATAATATCGAAAAAGGTTCTAGCCATAAACAATACTATCTGATGTCCAACTTAATCGATTCCAATCTTTAGGCTTATCCAAAATAATTCTATCCAATCTCATAGTATAAAGTAAATGATTACTATAAATTTCATCTACCGAGCATGTGAATACCATAATTTATTATATGATATATCTTGTTGGTTGAATTCCAAACATCTGAATACAATAATAATGTTTTCTCTTAAAAAATGAATACCCATTGAACCTTAGTGAAAACATGAATGCTGTCAAAAGTTAACTCTTTCCACATACCAAAATCAAAAAATCTCTATATACTCAAACCATGATATCACTTTTTCCTTATATCAGTCATGAGATCATTAATACTATCAAACATATTATTTTCTCCTTATCCCTTTATTATGCGCATGTCATTTGCTTTCCAAAAAATATTTCAATGACTTTTCATGGTTACCGGTACCATATAATTATTGAAAACCACAATAAACCAATACATATGTATTCCAATATTCCACAATACTATAAATGATATTCCACAACATTATTTTGGGATCCTGTTACATAAACACAAAATCATTCCACCACATCATTGTCATACTCAACATCTCTAATAGTGATCACATGTGACTTCCCATTGTCTTTTTCCTTAATAGGTTGTTGATGTCGATCATTATTAACCCTTGGATTAGGGAATTGGCTATCATAATGCCCCATTTCCTTGCACTTTTATCATTGAAGTGTTGGTGGAGCGTTCTCTGTAGTCTTTTCTTTATTCACGTCATTAAAAACCTTTTTCCTGTTAATTTGGCACTCAGCTGCTCAATGACCTTCTTTTCCACACTTGAAACATTCTCTAGTACCTTTTAGGAAATCTCCACCATGCTTATTTCCACACTTTGAGCATAAAGAAACATTCACATTCTTCTCACCATTGTTCTAAGATTTTTCCTTGAACTCCATCTTTCGTTTCTTGTCAAAACCATGAGATGGATATGTAACACCAACTTCCAGTTCTACCTTGATATCACAACACACAATTTCTTCATAGGTACTGAAGTCTCTTATAGCTAATGTTCTTTGAAGACTTGGTTTTAAGCTACTGAAGAATCGATCAACTTTACTTTCAGGTTGGATGATAAAGCCATATGCGTACCTTGAAAGCCTTGTAAAATCCTCTTCATATATACTAAAAGATTCATAATCCTTTTTCTTAAGCTCAAGAAACTCATTTTTCATCTTTGTTCGAAGAATACGAGGTAAGTACTTATTGAAAAACAAGTTCTTGAACTTGTCCCATTCCATGGATTCAATTTCATCTTGGGGCCTTGTATTCTTAATTAGAGTCCACCACTGGTCTGCTTCACCTTCTAACCGGTAAACAACCAAAATAAATTTTTCATGATATGTACAAAAAAGTATGGAAAATATATTTTCAATGGTTCTGATCCATTTTTCAACAACAAGTGGATCAGAATACCCATTGAAAGAAGGTGGATGTTGCCTCATAAAGGACTCAATAGAATATTGTTCCTTTCTATGCTCATTTGAAAGTCTATAATGATTCATAACTTGTGTAAGTATAACAAAAAGATTTTTCACCTCATATCCTAGGTTATTCATGATCATTATCATCATTCTAGGACTATAACGTCTACTTATACTTAACCTTAGGGACATCCATAGACATATCTTAGAAATATCTCTAGGGATATCACTAAAGTTTTCGCATCCTAGTTTCCAAAGATTAGATAATCCTTTACTCTAATACCAACTGTAGTGACGCAAACTTGAAGTACATGGAAATTACATTAATTTTTCATAATATTTAATACATAACAAAAGTAGACACCCAAGGATCGTAATAGTTTAGTGTCTTTGGAAACATTTGACATAATCTTCTAATCATGGTGAGAGATCTTCGACATCTCCCATAAAGTTATTCCCCTTATTTTTCATACCTAAAACCTTTATTTATATCCTAGGGGAAAGAAAACATAAAAAAGGTGAGCTTAAATGCTAATTAAGGGTAAACATAGAGAACATCAAACAGTCCAAAAACATCTCAATGTAAAAATAAGAACATAAAACATGAGTAATGACATACATCTTGGCAGTACATAAGGCATAGATCAGAAAGGAACATTAATCATGATAAAATAGCCTACAAATAAAAATGGCAATTTTTTAAAACCATTAAGAACATGATATGACTTCCATAGTATCTAAGGCATTATTTCCAAGATCATCATAGTGGACAAAGTGCATTACTGAACCGGGTTAACATGCCCTTATGGTCTGGTATTGCTGAGCCATATTTTACTTACCGTTCCAGCCATGTGTATCTCATGAGATATAAATCTTTACTGAATTAATTAGAGGGAGATATAGGTCCCACCCATCTCATATTGATATCATACTTACATGTTCCACAACATAGTCATAAATCATGCATCATAACCCAAATAATAAAATGGGTTTCATAAACATCATCCCATATTAACATAATCCATAAAAAACAAATGGACATCATTTCATCATAAGAAAAAACAAACCATGAAAATAATAGAGAAATTATACTTGAAACATAATCATACTAAATAATTTCATCTTAGATAGGAAATAGTTTTGAATAAACACTTGAAATGAATTCTTGAGGAAAATATACTTTCTTCTTCAAAATCATTTTCTTTTCTCAAAATGCCGTGAGATTTTAATAGAAAAGAATTTTGTTGAAAATAATCATGCAATATTGTATAGGAATCTTCATGGAAATAAGGTATTATGAAACTATAAAAATATGTTCATGCTGTATAAGTTAAAAAAACATTCTCCTCATGCTTTTTCCAGAAAAGTCAAAAAGATGGTTAAGAAAATAAAGATTTCCATACTACATATTAAAAGTCAAAAGGGGTAAACATGATTTTAAACATACAAGGAATAATAGTAAACAAGTTATAAGAACATTATTATAAAACAAAAACATGAATGATAAATATAACCCCAGTAAATACTTACATATAAGCAATCTCAGATAAAAATGAGATTGCAAAATTATCCCTTACCTTATGTACAATTTCATTCATATGTGTCTGAGACTCTTGTATAGTGGGTTTAAACATATTATTAACTTGTAATAGAAACATAATAATATTTATTATATCATATATTATTCACTTATGACTTTATTTTACCCATTCATTTGTCAATTTCATGTTAAAGCCACGTTTTGGGAAAAATCGTTTCATTTATCATACATGTTTAGAATTGTTGTTCTTGATATTATTATTACTTATATAATGATTTACATACTTCCATAATGTAAAAAACTGATTTATATATCATATATATTTAGTATATATATAATAGATAGATAAATTAAATGAAATACACCATTCATGGAGACGGTAGACCGTACGTACGCATGAACACTATTTTCATTTCCATATTGAATTGAATGGAAGTAAGTAGATGATATATATATATATATATAAATCAAGTAGAATTATTATTTCATATATTTCATAATTATTTTTTATATATATACTTTATAATCATTCTTGAATGGTTAACATAGAGAATGGATCTCATCGCGTCATGAAGATGGTAATCCGTACGTACGCACGAGCGACGATATCATTCCCATAATTATTTAATGGTATTGGAGAGGATGATAGAATATATCAGAATTAGTATCATGTTATAATAATCATATATAGTTATTCTTTACGCCATTATACCCATCAAAGTAAGGTGGTAGTGGAAAACAGATTATACCACGGCGTGGAGATGGTATTCCGTACATATGCACGCGTGATGATTTCATTTTCCGTAGGATGGATAGAATGTGAAATAGGGTTGTTTCATATTTATAATAACATATAAGTATATTAGTGATACTTATTTTATTACTTTATTATAAAACAACAAAATAATAGGAATTAGAAGAAGAAATGAATTTGAAAGAATCAGTAAAGGATATTACCTCTTTTTCAACGCACCTCTTCTAAACCTCCTCTTAGGGCATTAAAGTTGGTATTTGAAGAAGACCAGGACATCTAATATGTTTCTATGGAAGTGTAGAAGAGACATTTTCCAGGGTTGGTTGAGATTGAAGGCTCAAAATGGTGTGATGAGGAGAGAGAGGAGGTTTCTTTTTATAAGGGAGGAGAGGGGCACCTTTGGAAACATAAGAAATATTAATTTATAATAAATTCAAACCCCACTTAAAAACCTCAAAAAATGACTCAAATCAGATTATTATATGAGATAGAGTTGTAATATCATTAACCAATAAAATTTAGACATGTTGGAAAATTATTTTAAACCTTATCAACTTGATTTATTCTTAATTAATCTATTTAATTTTATTTTTGGTAATAATATTCTACATTTGAAATTGTTATAAATAATTACTTATGTGTTGTGAATTGTACATAATTTTATGATTTATGAAATTTTAGACCATTTAAATTTCAATTTATAATTTTTAAATATTTTTGTGATTTTTAAACAATTTTATAATATGTTAATTTTATAAAATAACAATAGTGTCAATTTTGACACTATTCATTTATTTGAATTTAAATACAATCTACACAGAATATATGTTCAAAATAAATGAATTAATAGATTCATAACATGTCATATTTATTTATAAAATTCATGGATCACATTAAATAGTTTATATAATATTTATTTTAATATTTTTAAAACAATTTATTTGATATTTCAATCAATAAAATAATTTCAACATAACTATTGTGTCATAATTAATAGTAATTATTTAATACCTAAAAATTATAAATAAACTCACATGATATAGATAATTTTATTATATTTATGGATACTAATCATGTTCGAAGTTTTATGAAGTTTATCACTAAATTAAAATTATTACACTTATAAGATATAAGAGAGTGACATTATGTCACTTTCTTTGGTTTTAATAATAATTATATAATTTTCATTGTCCAAAGTCCATGAAATGAATCTATTCCGACCCTTAGGTGATATGGGTGGACATTTATTCATCCAATAGAATTTCATAAGGTGTTAGGGTAATTTTATAATCTTATTTCCCCCCTTAATTACCCGATTTACCTTTAAATGTAGTAAATAAAAATTACCATAGTTACTGTTCATAATATCAAAAAAATAAAATTAACCTATTAACATAATTTGGAATCACTGAATCCAAATATGGAATCCATTTTCAAAAATTCAAAACACAGAAGTTGCAATAATGAATTTAAAATTAATCCTGTTGTGAAGAAAATGGGTTTTAAAAGTTAAAACATTGTCAAAGATTGAAATGTTTTTATCTATGAATTCAATGTAAAATTAATTATAATGACTTAAATTATATTAAATGGAAAAAATATATTCTATTTATACTTTAAAACCATTCAATATTATAACTTAACCATATAAATTAACTCGATGAAAAAAGTTGTTTTTTATTAAAATTTAGCGTATGTTTACTATTCATCAAAATATGAAAGTTAACATAAAAATATTAAAAAACTATCCAAGGTAAATTTTTATATAATTATTGAAATAAATAATTTTATTTTGTCAAATTTAACTTATAAATTTGTCAAAAAACTAGATTTAAAGTGGGTGCCCCATCAAAAGGCGGCAAAACTGCATTTGTTGAAAAATACCTATTTTTACTCAAAATTTTTATTTTTTTCTCATACCATGTTCTAGATAATGTGTAAGATGAATGATAATGTTATAAAATTTAAAATTTGGTTAATATTATTCATAATGTCTAGTTCATAATAATATTATAAAAATATAGTGTTGTTTAGTTAAACTCGGTATTGTGTACAACACACGCTATTGAGGAAGGTTGCTCTTGCAAGAAACACAAGCCATGAATAATGTTTGCATATAATACAAGATAATAAAGTGTTGTGTATAGTGTAAGATAATCTTGGTGTAGTGTACAACACAAGACATCAAAGAAATTAATAAGAATCTCTCATAAAATTTCGGGGTGTTACACCGCTCAAACCACAAAAACTCATTATAGGAAAATAATAAAAAATAACGGCTCAAGGGGAATAAAGGCCTTATCGAGGGGGTTCTAACGGATCAAATGGTTCTTGAAACAGAGTTTGGACGAAGATCTAGGAGGGATTTGAAGGTCTAGCCAGCTCTCCCAACGTAAGCCCCTTGTGGAAGGAAGAAAAAAGAGGAGAATGGGAATTCTCGGGTGGCCTGGAACATAAAAACCCTAATTTTAAGTGGTTGCATGGTTAAACCACACGGTTTGGTAAACCAAGAACCAACTGTGTGGTTGCCACTGCCTCACCCAGAAACCTCTCACGACCAACTCGCATGGTTCGGAAAACCGTGTACTGCCCGTGCGGAGCTCACTGTCTCACCCAAAGACTTCACACGATTTGTCCGCATGGTTTGTTCAGACCATGTACCAACTGTGTGAACCTGAACGACCTCCAAAACTTCAAAAGTTTAACCCAAAATTGTCCAATTTATCTAGTTTTCTCAGAAGCAAGTCAAAATTTAAACAGGGTCAAGATTTTGACCCGTTCCAAAAAACCCGGGTTCTTACAATCTCCCCACATTAACATTTATTGTCCCCGAGCTATCAAATGAAACCCATAGATGGCACCGAACATACCACCCTGATCAAATCAACCCAGACTTCCCTGGTCACAGGGTTCTTGCTAAATTCCTCAAGGGGCTCCCCACCTTTGGAATCGCCTGACTCTGTCTCAATGTGACAAAACTCAAAACAAGCTGGGTTCACTAACATGTTTTTGGACTCATGGTCCTCTCGTGACACATCATCACCCATGTACCACATTGGTGATCCCGTGTCATTTTCGACACCCAAACGTATCCTACACCACATCGGAGTCCACCTCCACGAGGTCCTTCATCCCATTGATGCTGAAAACGAACCTGGTGCCTAGTACCTCAAGTGACCCTCATCCTCGATGCCCTCGATGCCCATAGCACCTCAAGTAACCCGCATCCTTGATGCCACGATGCCCACAACAACTCAAGTAATCCACATCCATGATGATCCTAATGCAACACATCCCATACATATATATATATATATATATATATATATATATATATATATATATCATGCACCTGATTGGTTCGAATCCCACTGAGTAGCATCTAGTCAGTCCACATAAATCCTGTGCACCTCGTGCACTCAAAACGGACATTCCTCTACATGTCATGTCAAAAGGAAAGATGGAAATCATAGCCACACCCATGGTACACCTATAACTGTTATCGGCTCACCATCCTGCTCAGCCTCTAGCAGCTCCACGTCGTGCACCTGTCTTGAAGTATGACTGCCTGATGCCTGACCTCCCTGTGGTGCTGCCCCAACCACTGACCACTGACCCCTCAGCTGGATCCGGCTATCTCTATCACATCCTACACATGTAGATGAACCTCAGATACCCTCTCCTGGTACCAAACCTGAACCAACTCCAGATGTCATCGTCTGTCCTGGTCCTTACCGACAAGTTGTCTGAGAATGCTGCCTGCAAAACCTCTCCAGATGCCTGACTTTTCCACATTCCTGGCACTACTTTGGAGGCCTATCACACTGAGTCTGAACATGCCATGGTTTTCCAAACTGGAAGTAAACAACTTTAGAACTGCTATGAGGTGGTCTAGCTGAGTTGTTGGCCTGACTGCCCTACTGGAACTCATCCCATCCTCGCTTCCAGCTATCTGAACCGTCACCAGAAGCTGTCGCCTGACTAACCTGGGGCCTATTCCTCTGGTTTCCCTCCTCTATGAGCGCCTGATTCACTACCTCTGAAATGGAACCCAGCTTGAAAATATTCACCAGGACCCGAATGGCGTGTCCTAATCCATCCTCAAAACATCTCACCATAGCTGCGTCATCGCTTACCATACCAGGTGAAAAGTGAGACAACTCAGTGAAAGTAGTTACATAGTCCATGATGGATATGTCTCCCTACTGAAGAATCAAGAACTCCTAAGATCACTCTTCCCTTAGTGTTTATGGGTAAAAGTGCTCGAAGAACCTATCCTTGAAGTCCTTCCATGCCAGTCCCTCATGCCTACGAGCCTGAACCCGCACATCCCCCCAACGCTTCATCGGTCCTCTCAGCAAGTACATCTCCAGCTTGAACCTCCACCCTGGAGGCATATCGAGCTACTCAAAGATCATCTGTATACTCTCTATCCAGTTCTCAGCTGCCTGCAGACCACCCTCATCCTGAAAAAGTGGCGAGTGCTGCGACTGGAACTCTTGCGTTAGATAATCCATAGATGGATCTGTACCCTGTGCACCTCTATCAATCCCCTAAAAGACACGTACCCGGATAGCTCGGAGCTGCTCGTTGAGACATGGCCTGAACGTTGCCAAAACCAGCTACTATCCTACCTGTACTAGATCCTGAACCTGATCCTGTGCCTGAGCCTGTACCTATGGCTTGTGGTCTGCCTGTACCGAATCCTGAACCTGATCCTGCACCTGCGGCACTGTATCCTCACTTTCCTGACGCTCCATCGAGACGTATAGGAGGAACTCTATGAATAACATAAATATTCAGAAAACCCATATATATATATATCAATATATATTCAATGAAGTTAAGAAATTAATAGAAGGCTGCGCATAACTACTACCCTTACTCTCCCCCACTACAACCTATGACCCATCGCATCCCGAACTCATGACCTCCTTAGACGCCCCTATCTGGGCCAAATATTAAAAGTACCTTGGGACATGACCATCCTAACAACTAACGTTGCCTCAAAACGATGACCAAGTCTCCTAAAAACCCGGGTTCTTACAGATATCATATATGATCTTATAATATTGCTTTGTTAATAATATTTTAGTTGTATCATCATTTTGGGTGTTAACTGGCTAGTTTTCTTTTATATTCTTGGTTAAGTAAGACATGTTTGTTATGGATATGATGTATTTGATTCAAATATAGAATTATATTAAGTTCTTAAAAATTATTTTTAATCATAAAATTAAAATTATTCTTTAATAGTTACGATGGGGAAATCAATCTCACCGCATTCGTGGAGACGATAATCCATATGTATGCACGAGCAACAATATCATTGATGGAAGAATAATATGTAATTGGATGGTATATCATATATACATAATCATTAACATGTTAAATTTATTATTTACATTAGTTATACTAATTATTTTATCCATCCAAATAATGAAGTGTTTGGATAACAAATTATACCACTACGTGGAGACGGTAAACCGTACGTACCCATGTATGGTGACTTTGTCATTTATAGGATATATAGAATAATGAATATGGTTATACCATTTTTATAATAACATCACAGTTTATATAAGATACTAGAGTTATTATTTTATAATGGAAAAAACCAATAAAGAGGAAGTGGAAGATGAAAAGAACATGAAAGTGGTGGTGGAATATTTACCTTTTCCTCGGGTTATTACTTTTTATTTGATCAAAAGGGATCCTTAGGTTGGATTTTTCACCAAAGGAATGCCTCTAGGATGAAGGTAGGAAGGTTGAGAGGATATTTGGGTAGGGTTTGGCTAAGAAAAAATTCTTTGGATGTGTGAAATTAAGAGAAGGGGAAGTTACCTTTTATAAGATAGGTGGGGGTCACTTTAGGAAACGATTGAAATATTTTTTTTATAATAAATTCATTTTATGTTTCTAATGGCTCCAAAATGTATTATTTATAGGCTAATGTGGGGGTGGGTAGAAAATATCTCAACCAATAGGTTTTAGACAGGTTTAGGTCACCATGTTATCATTATCTTTTAGATTTAACTCTTAGTAAAATAGTTTGACATTTACCAAGTCTCTTTGTATTTTTATATTATATGGTTAATAAACTTACTATAACAAGCCAAAAAAACCCCATGTTGTTAATTATTAATATATATGACATTATCTAAGTTCTTTGGCTGAACCCTATATTTTTAGGAATATTATATCAATTAATAATATAATATTTGTTTTTTAAACTCAATTATGTCAATTTTGACACTATTTAGTATTTGACTTTTTTGAAAGCCATGAAAACTTTGTTACTTAAAAAATTAGGGTAATTTATCAGAAGTATCAATTTAAATTTATTTGGATATTTTTTTAACCAATAAAAATAAGAAAAATTTTAGGGTATTTTAATATTATTATAATATTATTTTTTTCTCTTATTTACCTGATTTACCCTTTAACCATGGTAAATAAAATATATACCGATGTAATTATTCATAATGTCTAAAAATAAAAGTTACCTATTTACACAATTTGGAACTCCTAATTCCAAATATGGAATCCATTTTTCCAAATTCAAAACACAGAAGTGGCAGAAATTAATTTAAAATTAATTCATGTTGTCAAAACAAAAAAGCGTGTTTTTATGAAATAATAACTATCCAAAGATCGACACTTGTTTATGTTCAGTTTAAATGTGAAATTACAAAAAATGACCTAAATTATATTAAATGGTGAAAATATAATCTATTTATACTTTAAAACCAATCAAATTTATAATTTAAAACTATAAATTATTTCGATTAAAAAAGTTGTTTTTAATTATAATTTAGTACTTTTCATCCAAAATTGAAAGTTTTCACAAAAGTAACAAAAATTTACCCTAAGCTAATTTCAATATTCTAAATTAAAAAATGAAGTCAATTTTGAAAATTATAATTTATAAAATTCGAAAAAGTTGGTATTACTATTCATAATGGCTAGTTTGATTGGTCGTGGTGTGTTAGAATCTCGAATTTTCTTACAATGAAAGCTATTGCATTATTCAAAGGGAAACATACCATAGAAGCTTGTGGTGTTACATTCTTCCCTCCTTCAAAAAATTTTTTCCTCGAAAATTTTAGAATAATACCTCACAAAAAGGTTCAGTCGGTTCTCCATCATATTTTCCTCTGGTTCAAACGTTGCATCTTCCCTCTTATGGTTTCTCTATAGAACTTTTACCAGACGAGTCATTCGTTTTCTCAACACTTGTTCTCTGGTATCAAGATTCTTGAAAGGATCTTCACAATAAGAGAAATCAGGTTCCTGTTCAATTTCCTTATAGGTGAGTAGATTCACTGGGTTAAACATGTATTTTCTCAACATTGATACATGAAACACATCGTGAACTTTGGAGAGACTTGGTGGCATTTCCAAATGGTAAGCTACAGCCCCATTCTTTCTAGAATTTTAAAAAGTCTGATATACTTGGGGCTTAATTTACCCTTCTTACCAAATCATATAACTCCATTCCATGGAGATACCTTTAGGAAAACATGATCTCCTACCTAAAATTCCAAATCCTTCATTCGGTTATTAGAATAGGTCTTCTGCCTACATTGTGATTCTTTGATGTGGGTTTAGATAACAATCACCATTTCTATCATTACCTCAACAAGTTATGGTCCTACATATTTTCTTTCACCAACATCATCCCAATAGGTTGGTGTGGGACATCTCTTTCCATATAATGCTTCATATGGTGCCATCTAAATACTGGAATATAAGCTATTGTTATAGGAAGATTATACCAGAGGTAAATATTTGTCCCACATACCTTAAAAGTCAAGTGACCAAGATATCAACATGCCTTATTAGGTTTTAATAGTCTGTTCTGATTGTCCATTAGTTTGAGGTTGGTAGGCAGTGCTCAAATGAAGTTCAGTATCTAGGGCTTTCTAAAGAATTCTCTAGAATCGTGATGTAAAATGGGGATGATGATCAGAAACAATCGATAGAGGTACTCCATGAATTCTTACAACTTCATTAATATACAGTCTTTCTAAACTTTCAAGTGGTAAATCTTCTCTTATAGCAAGAAAATGTGCTGACTTGGTAAGGCAATCAACAATGACCCATATTGCATCATTCCTTCTAGGAGTATTTGGTATCCCCATGACAAAGTCCATCGTAATATTATCCCATTTACACTCAGGTATGTGAAGAGGTTGCATGACTCCTCAAAGATGTTGCCTTCTAGATTTCACTTATTGACAAAATATACACCTTGACACAAAATCCACAATCTCTACCTTCATGTTGTCCCACCAAAAATGTTCTTTCAAATATATATACATCTTTGTGCTCCCAAGGTGTATAGAGAAATTGGAGCTATGAGCATCATCCAACGATTCTTTTTTTGATCAGGTATGTTAGGAACTCAATGACACTTCCCAAATTTCAAAATTCCATTTTCATATATAAATTCACTCAATCTACCATCATTAACAGATTTAATCTTCTTTTGAAACTCCTCTTCATCAGTCTGAAAACTCTTTATAATTTATAATAAATAAGGTTTGGAAAAAATTTGAAAAAGTATTGATGTTTCAGCTTCCATGGTTATTCCTATATCCATCTTTACTAGATCCATAAAAATAGGATCCCTTTCAACTCTCATCTTGTTCATAACACCATGATCCTTTCTACTCAAAGAATCTCCCACCTTATTTTCCTTCCTTGGGTGGTAGTGTATAGTGAAATCATAATCCTTTTGTAGTTCAAGCCATCGTATTTTCCTCATGTTGAGTTATTTTTGTGAGAAAATATACTTCAAACTCTTCTGATCAGTATAAATCTTAAAATTGTCACCATAGAGATAATTTATCTATATATTTAGAGTGAATATTACAGATTCTAACTCAAGATCATGAGTGGGATATTGTTTCTCATGAATTTTTAGCCGTCGTGATACATAGGAAATAACTCTATCATTCTACCTCAGTTATACTCATTGGTGCTGGAAATTCTTGGATTGAATTGGTCTTTGAAGTATCAAAAGAGATTATATCCTTAGAGAAAATATGGCCAAGAAAATAAATCTCTTGAATCCAAAATTCACACTTGATAAATTTTCCATATAATTCATTTCTTCTAAGAGTCTTTATAATAATACGCAAGTGATTTTCATGATCTTCGTAGATTTTGGAGTATACAAAGATATAATCAATAAATACCACTACAAAGTTATCAAGATATTCCTGAAAAACTCTATTAATTATATCCATGAATACATAGGGTGCATTAGCCAATCCAAAAGGCATTATTGTAAACTCATAATGCCTGTACCTTGTTAAAAATGCAGTTTTCGGAATGTCTCCCTTCTTCACAGATAACTGATGATATCTAGATCAAAGGTCAATCTTTGAAAAATATTGATCTCCATGAAGCTGGTTGAATAAACCATCAAATAATGGCAGGGCATACTTGTTCTTTATTGTTATAGATTTTAACTCTCTGTAGTCAATGCACAACCTCATAGATCTATCTTTCTTCGTAACAAAAATGATAGGGGCTCCCCATGAAGAAACACTAGGGAAAATAAATCCCTTATTACTCAATTCCTCTAGTTGTTTCTTTAGTTACACTAATTCCATAGTGTCCATTCAATAAGGGGTCTTCGATATAGGCCTTCAGCTAAGAATTAAGTCAATGGAAAACTCAATTTATCATTCTAGAGGATGTCTAGGAAAAGCCTCGGAAACACATCAACATATTCTTGCGCAATAGGTACGTCCTCTATTAGAACATTGTTTTCCTCACCCATAATTATTTAATTTTCATCCTCACCAATAATTGAATTTACTAGAGCTACTGGGGGTGGATCTAGATAAGAATCATATGGTGAAGTTTCTGCTCTAAAGATAAGGTACTCCTTATCATCATCGAGAATTGTAACCTCATTCTTCTTACAATAAATTTCTGTATCATGGTATGAAAGTCAATCCATATCAAGGATTATATCAAATTAAATCATAGGTATGATGATTATATCAACAGATAAATATCATTTATATGCCATAATGGGGACTGATTTACAAGACTTTGTTGAAATGATACTTCACTTAAGAGTTTTGACTGAAAAATCCCTTGTTAAATCAAATTGGAAATATCTAATTTTCTTACCAAGATTGGAAGATATGAAACAATGCGATTATCCAAAATCAAATAAATCATTGGATAAACTTGAGGAAACCATTAAATTACCTGGAACCACATCTTTCAGATTTTCAACCACAAGAGTAGTGATCACATAAGCTTGACCTTGATCCCTTATCCTTTTCTGAGGTAAGATTTTCCGACACATAGGAAATTCATTTTCATAATGTCCCATAACCCTGCAATTGTATAATCGAACATTGGAAACTAATTTCTTCCCCTTATAATCACTAGAAATATGGCCTATCTGTCCTCATTTTTAGAATATTCATTTTCAATTTAGACAGGCACCTGGGTGCTTCCTTCCACAATTATCACAGGGGGAAATTCAACTCTTCCCTTTTTTCCAATTTCCTTATTTCCTTTCCTAGAGTTTTCAACAGATCTCTTCTTATGTTGCTTTACATTAACGTCGTAAGACTTAGGGAATTCCTTTTCTGTCTTGATAGCATAAGAGACAATATCTCCATACGATGAGAAGTATTGTGAGACTAATGATCGATATAGAAATGGTTTTAACCCATCGAAGAAATTATAAATCTTAATTCTTGGGTTACATATATAATATAAAACATGCCTTGCTAACCTTTCAAAGTTAGCTTCATACTTTCAGACATTACCATCCTCCTTCTATCTCAGACTTAGAAATTGCCTTTCCATATCCACTTGATGGTCACGAGGAAAGTATTTTTCTATGAAAATATTTTTAAAACTCCCTCCATTTTATATGTGATACTTCTTCATCCTCCTTTGTGTTTTGACTTAATGGCCACCATTGATATGCATCTCTGGTGAGGTGATAAAATGCCGTGAGAAATTTATCCCTTTTGCTACATCCCATAGCATTAAATATTTTCTCTAAAGAATTTATCCATTGTTCAGCTACAAATGGATTTTTAGACCCATTGAATGTTTGTGGTATTTTCCTCATGAAGTGATCTAACATTGAACCTCTATGTTGTGGATCAGGGTGCTTCATACGGGTATGGTTATTATTCATAACCTTTATGAGTTGTCTCAGTATGGTGATAAGATGATTAGCACCAATTTCATCACCAGCTATGCTATAATTATCTTGAGTATGAGGGAAATACCTACATGTATTACATGCATTGATACAGTTTCCATTCCTTCTAATAGGTTCCATATATGAACAATGGAATACAATAGATTATTTTATGAACCACAATACATAATTTCAAACTTGTAAAACACTTAACATAAATTTAATAGTCTATTTTAGGGTAGTGTTTTCTAATCAAATTTTTACTAAATCTTGTTTCCAAGGTTTGTACTAAACTTCCTTTGATACCAACAGTAACTCCCTAACCCTAATTACCTAGAGTCAGTGCATTGTTACATAAAATTGGAATGATACAAGGAATCATGTCCCAAAAGACCGATCAATTTAGTATTATTGGAAACCAGATACATACCTAAGTTCAAAATTACAACTTAAAAAGAAAAACAACAATAAATTTTTCCATTAGAAACATCCAAGTATCCTAGATTATTCTTACAAGTCACTCATAACTAACTTCTTCATATCCTAGGAAAATGAAACATAAGAAATGGGTGAGCTAAAACTCTCAATAAGGGTGATCAATTCAATAGAATATATCATAAACATTAGGCATGATTAATAAATAAAAACACATGCCTTAACAAATAATAAACATGAAGACTTTATAGTAGGAATTCGAGTCGAGTAAATAATTCCATAATAGAACATAGTCATGGGTATTCTACTAGTCGAATAACCATGTGAACCATCAATATTATTTTCATAACAAGGGAATATATAATTCCGAACATTCTAAAACATCTTGTCAAGGCCACGACCAAGATGTCTAAAAATGATTTTGGCCTTGGGAAAAACCTTATATCAAATTGGGAAAGGCCTAGGCCAATTCCATGTATAATTATCTCATAAGACTTACTAATGCATCGAGGAGCTATAGTGGGATCCACCCTTCATATACTAAGTCCAATACATTCCTCATATGAAAAGGTTGAAACATAACATAAACATTCATATTAAAAAAAGCATACGAAATGTCAATAATTTAACCATAAACCATGAATGGTATAAAAATTACACATCCACAATCAAACATATCACAAAACCTTCAATACAATATGGAAGTTTTGTATCATAATTAATCAACTTTAAACGAGTTTAAAATCTATCAATGGATGTTGACATAGATGAAATGAAAACTATTTGAAAGAAATACCTCTTTCTATTTTGAAACCATTTAAGAGTAATATAATTATAAAAGTTAACATGTATTTTTAAAATATTCTTATAATCTTGTAAGGTAAGATTCGATGATGTTATAATGGTGGAAAATATCCGTACCCTCCATATAAATTTTAAAAAACATTCTTACCTTAATTTTGTTGAAAAGTCCATAAAGTACCTTGTTTGGAAAACGATGAGAAGATTCCTTTAAAAACATATAAGATCAAATAAGGGTATAAATTACTTTAAACCATAATATATTAAATTTTAAAAATGTTTTTAAATACATTTTAAAGAAATAATGGATGTGGATGATAAAGAGGTCCCAGTAGATACTTACGTAAAAACAACATTGGATAATAAAGAGATTCTAAAATTTAACCTTAACTTGTACTTTTCCTTAATAGATGGTATTTTAACCTCTGGTATAATAGTTAAAACATTTTTAGTAAATTATTCAAGAACTATATACATAAATATGATATCATATATGATATTTTAATATTGATTTGATAATAATATTTTAGTGGTATCATCATTTTTAGTGTTAACTGACTAGGTTTCCTTTATATGCTTGGTTACGTAATCCATGTTTGTTATGGATATTATGTATTTTATTCATATCTAGAATGATATTAATTTATTAAACATTATTTTTAATCATCAAATGAAAATTATTCTTTAATGGTTACGATGGGGAAATGAATCTCACCGCGTTTGTGGAGACGATATTCCATACGTACGCACGATCGACAATATCATTGATAGGGGAATAATATGTAAT
The DNA here is from genome assembly GCA_963277665.1 of Viscum album. Taxonomy (NCBI): domain Eukaryota; kingdom Viridiplantae; phylum Streptophyta; class Magnoliopsida; order Santalales; family Viscaceae; genus Viscum; species Viscum album. Next base: position 1,350,171,401 of record OY728132.1, read on the forward strand.
TGAATGGTATATCATATATAAATAATAATTAACATGTTATATTTATTATTTACATAAATTATACTCATTATTATACCCATCCAAATAATGAAGTGTTTGAATAAAAAACTACACCACGACGTGGAGACGGTAAGCCATACATACGCACGTATGGTGACTTTGTAATTTATAGGATGGATATAATAATTAATATTTTTGTAACATTTTTATAAATACATAACAGTATATATAATATACTTAAGTTATTACTTTATAATGAAAACAACAAAGAAAGAGGAAGTGGAAGAAGAAAGAAACTTGAAAGAGGTGGTGAAATATTAACTCTTATTCGGGTTCTTCCTTTTTATTTGATCAAAAGGGATCTTTAGGTTGGATTTATGACCAAATTAAGGCCTCTAAGATGAAGGGAGGAAAGTTGGGAGGATATATCGGTAGGGTTTGTCTGAGCCAAAAGGATTTGGAGGTGTGAAATTAAGAGAAGGGGAAGTGCCCTTTTATAAGGGAGGTGATGGTCATTTAAGGAAAAGCTTGAAATATTATTTCATAATAAAATAATTTTCAGTTAATAATAGATAAAAAATTTATTATTTAGAAGATAATATGGGTATGGGTCAAAAACCTCTCAACCAATAGTTTTTGAATAGGTTTATGTCACTATAGTATCCTTATAATTTAGATTTAAATATTAGTTAAATAGTTTGACATTTACCACGTCTCTTTATATTTTTATACTATATGGTTAATAAAATTTATATAAAAAGACTAGAGAACCCCATTTGGTTCATTATTTATATATATAAACTTATATAATTCCTTTTTACATACCATATTTTTTTAGGAATATTATGTCAATTAATAATATAGTATTAGTTTTAAAAACTCAATTATGTCAATTTTGACACTATTTAGTATTTGATTTTTTTGAAAGCCATAAAAACTTTATTACTTAAAATAAAATATATTTAACCAACACTAAAATTTCATATTAAACTATAAAATTAGTTTAATTTATTATAAGTCTCAATTTAAATTTATTTGGATATTTATAATATAAATTATTTTAATATTTCATTATTAAGGTAATTAATGCGTCATCATTGTGTCATAAATAAATTAAACTATTTAATCTATAAAAATTATAAATAAAATACAATTATTTAGGATATATTTTTATATTTATAATTAATATTTATAATCAAAGGGATAAATTATATAACCCCATATAAAAATGTTTCACTAAAAGATACATGCTTTTGTTATTTTTGTCTTTACTTTAGATTAATTAATTTAAAATGTCATTGTCACTCCCAAGTGGCTCCATGGGGTCCCAAAATCGACCCAAGGATGCCCATGGTCAGACATGTATCAACCAATAGGAATAGGACACATGTTAGGGTAATTTAATATTATTTTTTGCTCTTATTTTTCGGATTTATTCTTATACCATGGTAAATAAAATATTTACTGAAGTAATTATTCGTAATTTATAAAAATAAAAGTTAAGTATTTACTCAATTTGGACTTCTTGATTCCAAATATGGAATCCATTTATCCAAATTCAAAACACATAAGTTGGAGAAATTAATTTAAAATTAATTTCCGTTGTAAAAAAAAGCGTGTTTTTAAGAAATAATAACTATCCAAAGATCGAAATCTATTTATATTTAGCTTAAATGTAAAATTACCCAAAATGACCTAAATTATATTAAATGATAAAAATATAATATAATTATACTTTAAAAACACTCAAATGTATAATTTAACAATATAAAGTATTTCAATTAAAAATTTTGTTTTTAATTAAAATTTAGTACCATTCATAAAAAAATTGAAAGTTTTCAGAAAAGTACCAAAAATTCACTGCAAGAGAATTTTGATATAAATAATTAAAAAATGAAGTTAATTTTGAAAAATAAAATTTATAAAATTTCAAAAAGTGGGTTTTACTATTCATAATGGCTAGTTTGATTGGTCGTAGTGTGTTAGAATCTCAAAGTTGCGTACAATGCAAGCTATTTCATTATTCAAAGGAAACATACCATGGAAGCATGGGGTGTTACACAAAATCAAACCAATTACATAATAAAAACTACTATAAACCTTAATTTTTTGTTTCCTATCCTCCAAAGACTATCCATTAATGTTTTAATCCCCTTCATAATGGATATAATACAAGAAGTGAGGTAAAGTTTCTAACCTCTCTGTTTTTTCCTATTTTTTATATGATTATATTCTAAATCAAATTTAATTTCAAAATATTAAAATGAAAAAATAACTATTATTATTATATTTTATGCCATTATAGTTATGGTACAATCATTAACCACTCTCCCCTTTTCCACTAAAAAAATGAAAACTTGAATCATGTGTTGTGTGGAATGCCACCTCGACAACACAACATGTAATGTTTTCTAACACCACCTCTTAATTATAGTAATAATAGGGAATAAAATATATAATTATTTTAATTATGATATATTTTAAATTCTTAAATGATAAAACATATTACTCCTTTTTCGTTTTTTTGGAAAATGAAATCATCGACCATGCATATGTGTAGGCTACTGCCTTCATTGAATGATAAATTTTTGTTTTTAATTTCATCCCCACATTACGTGTATGGTCATGAGAATGGTAATAAAGGATACATGTTAGTTTTATGATGTAATTAAGGTTATAGTATGAAAAATTGGATAACCTATTAATGATATTACCAACAAACAATTATCATAAATTCAATCATTAAAAAAAAGGATACTAAAAGGAAACAAATTAATTAGAAAATGTAATATTTTAATATCCAATACATTTTATAATAATTTTTTTAAAATTAATATATATAATACAATTAGAAAGTAAAATATATCATTATTCTTCTAGTGTAATGATATTACAACTAAATCACATCATAATCATCAATAATCATGACATGTCTATGATTGGGTCAGTTTGACCACCCACTTGAACAATACTATGAAATTATATCATGGATTATTGTGAAAAATTTATTATTATTATAATATGATATGAATATTTTATTAATTAATAGTTTTTTTGTAAATCACATATTAATATTTAACTCATTAATTAAGAAAACACCCTTCATAGTTTTAGAATCATCGGAAAATGTTTTTTTTTTCAATTTCATATTATAAGATAAAGGATAAATTTCTCATGAAAGGAAATTTAAAATTAATTAATAGTTAAAAGTAATAAAATATAATAATTTTAATGAAATTTGTATGATATAATTTATAATAATAAAAAATCTCGACACGACTCCTTCAAAAATACTAAAAAATGTCAAAACTATAAACGACTGATTTGTGAAAATTTGAAAAAAATTAATAATATACATGTATATAATGATTTTGAATGGAAATTATAATTAGTATCAGGTAATAATATGGTTTTTAAATATTATAAGATGATATTTATGTTTTTTAAATGATGTTAGAGAATATTCAACAATGAAATAATAAAGTTAAGGGGTTTTGTGGCTCAAATATTTTCCTTGGGTTATAATCACTCTTCTTTCAATATCATCTTTCAAGATTAATATATTATGTCCTATAATGATGTTATAGTATATTTACCCTTTATTTTATATTTAAATCTTGTTTCATACCAAGTTATTCTTTCTTTATGATTATATTATTTTATTAATATTCATTTTGTAAAGAATAATTCATGTTTCCTTTAACGCTTTTTTTTCCATATACATGTTTTTCCTTATGTCTAATGTTCTCCTTTATATAATTGAAACTCAATCTTTTTATCTCCAATTATCCTTATATTCCTACTTAAGTTATTTTAAATCAAATTATTCATAACCCTTTTAAGTATTTAGGTTAAAAAAAGGTATTTTAAGATATTAAAGAAAAGGGTTTTTAATAATTTAAAAATATCTAATGTTTTATTTTCTTATGCACATTTTGTTGGATAAAATTTATATATTTTAAAGGATATTTTATTTTCAACACATTATTGTAAGGTTTTAGAAGATAAATTTATTTCCCTTATCAATTTTTAATGTAATTTTGGATTTATATTTTATAACAATGTTTAAAAGTTTTTGTGAAAAATTGTGTATTTTAAATTATATTTTTACTGAAAGGTTTGTCACTCTTAAATTTATGTTTTAATTATCCTCTATATATTATTATTTATAATTTATTTTGGAAAATTAGATTTTCAAATCCATGATAACTTGAGTTCACGTTATGTGAAAACCCATTCATTTCTAATGGGTTCATTTAGAAATATTTATGACTAATTTTAAGATGTATAAACACGTATTGATGATCAAGGGTGAGGTCTTATATTTCCCAAAAAAATATTGGTTTCATATTATATCTCATGATATATTTAGGCATGTAAATAATTAATTTTTTCATATAGGTGTGGGTATGATGAGTTTTCTCACATAGTTTTTCCGATTCTTATGAGTGTTCTACAATCCCAATTTGTTTACCAAGTCCTACCCAATTTTTAATATGCATTTAATTTCATTAAAATTCTATGTTTAATTTATTACAACTTTCTTAATTATTCCACAATTTTATGTCATAATCATATGTTCTATGATTATTCAGATGGGTTTTGAGTCTTGAAGAATCTTTTATGCTTACTTAAATTTCTTTTTATGATCTTATATTTCTATAAAACTTTTTATGATTATTATATATAGTTTTATGACCATTTTTATGATATTTATGTATCCCTCATATTATCTTTCATGTCATGATATGTTTTTCAATTACTGAGTATTTTAGATAACCCCTTGCATATTTTTCCATTCCCTTAGTTTGGAATATTATTATATCATGTGAGATACCTAGAAAAAGGTATAAAGGGGAATAATTATAGATAAATGATAATAAGTTTTTAAAAGAATAATTTTATATAAATAATATCATAGACACTAAACATTTAGGTCCTTATGTTGCATTACTAGTTATGAGATTTATTATTTAAACCATGAGATTAATGTATTATTTATATCATGGTTTTCTTGGGGTCATATTATCTTGTATCAGAGTAGTTTTTTTTAAAAAAATTAGTTTATAAAAATTTAGTAAAAAACATAGGGAAACTTATCACGGATGTGTCTACGTATAGGATAAAATATCGATGGTTTGGTAGGTTGTATATTGTGTAGTTTTACTAGAAATAACATCCATGTATGAATACTACCCATGGATACATGATCTGGAACCAATGTACCTAGGGGTAACAACCCTAAATAAAGTTTGTTACATATTAAATATTTCATCACTTACTGTAAAAAAATATGTTTAACTACAGAAATGGTTTGAAACTCCAGAGGGATATGATTTTGTTGATCATATTATCTTTACGAACCACTATGAACGATCAATTTTTTAGTTACTTGGAATGATTAGGTTGAGAAGTTTAATATTACCTATCTTAAAGTAATACAGGTTAGACTAAGAATGATATTGTGTTTACTAATTAAACTATATTCAAATGTGATAATGTTAAAGAATATGATGTTTTATTGTGGAATTAATTTTATGATTGTGATAATTATACTATATTGTAAATGTAAAGTTACTTATTCAAACCTATTTGTTTTAAGTAATGTCTAGAACAAGTAGTAACCATGGGCTAAAGGGAAAATTGATGACTACCTCAGTGAAAACCCATTATAATGGGATATATATTGATAAAACATATGATTTTTCCAAACTAGTTATCAAGAAATATGATTAAAATTATGAACATAATTGAATTTATAAGTAAAAAAGGAATATAAGGATGGAGTCTCATCAAAGATCAAGTTCTTAAGATGATAAAAGGATTTTTTTCTTCAATTTTCTATATGTTAAAAATGTGGTAAGAAGCACCAAGGGAACTACATTAGAGAGACTAGAATATTCTTTAATTGTGGAAAAAGAGGTTATCGAGCTTCAAACATTCATATGAAATTGAAGAGTTTTATTAAAATTATTGAAATAAATATATTCAATTCTATGGTACCATTAAAAATTTAATGTCTTATTTGTGTGGATGTTTGGAATTATCCAAGTCAATGTCCCAATCCAAGGATTTAATAAGGTGAGTAGAATAAAAAACCTCCAATAAAAAGTGGAAAATGGAATACCTATGCAATCACAAATCGTAATGTGAATAATGATATTTAAGTTACACAAACCCTAAAATACGAATTTGTATATGTCTTGTTGGAATATGATTCTAGGAAATATTTTATATCTAATTAGTTTTATAAGAACATTTAATCACCAACCTGATTATTTGAATTTAGAAGAAATATTAGAGTGGTATGATTATTATTTTCTAAGATAAATTTTATTGGAATTTTAATTGTTTAAATATTATCATAATTCCTTTAGATAAATTTAACATTATTTTAGTGATGGACTGGTTCCCTTATATTTAAGGAAAAATTATCCAGAGTGAAAAAACACATTTCATATTATCCCGTGATATTATATCAATAAAAGGATTATAATAGACACCCTCTAGAATAAAATTATAAAATGTGGGTCTTGATACCAAATAACTCCATACGATTGGCCCAAATATTTGGAGAAAAAGTCAATATTTGGGATAATCCTATTCTGAGGAAAGAGATTTGATTTCTTAGACTGTAAGTTTGATATATCTCTAGAAATTATATCCGAAGTCATATATATAATTTGGATTCTGTAGATAAATTAATTGAAAATTCAAAACTAAAAAATCAGGGGCACAATTTATTGAATGAATAGAATGTAACAATATGATATTTCACTTTAAATGTTCCTTAAATAAATAATAAGTTCGATAGCTTTATTGAGATGAAACATTTGAATTAAATGAAAAAACGATACATTTTGATAAAAATATAAGTATTAAATATAACCTTTTAAATCTATCCATTTAATTATTGGGTATGAATAGAAGTAACCGATTCTTAAATATGAGTATAATGAAAATAAATTCCACTTTGAAATCTAATATAATTTCATTAGTATAACTAAAACAACTAAAAAATCATATGATTTATTTTGTTATTTTATTTAAATAATAAAATCTAAAAGTTAATAAATTTACTTTATAAAAATAAAAATCATTTTTAGATTAATAATAATACTATATTATTGCGATTATTTTTAGGATTTATTTGAAGCATTTAAATCTTAGGAAAATAGTTCAATATACTATTTTCACTAATATCGCAAATTTTATTCTTTTTTTAGAATATATGTATGATATGGGAATTTTTTAAACATTTATATAATAAAAAATATATATTTTATAAATTAGTTTTTAATTTAAAAAATTTTGGTTTTAATTTATAAACCCATATATTATATTTTAGAATTTATGTTATATTTTTCAAAAAATTGTTTTCAATACATTATCCATTATTTATTTTAAAATAAAATTTTACTACCTTTAGAATTTTAATAAGAAAAAATTCATTTTAAATTTTGAATCATTTTTTAAAAATTATATTATAAGAGACACTTTATTTTTTTGCATAAATAATAAATTTCCTCGGTAAAAACTATTAACTATGGTGAAAAATAAAATGATAAAAATGAGTAACCTTAGAGGTAAAGGGACTAACATTTTCCAAACATGTTTATAATTGAGTGGTGTAGATGTTGATCTAAATTATATCTTACCCAATCCATTATTTTTTATTTTTTAGTGAATATATTTGAGGGTGATTTTCCTTTATTGAATTGCTTAGGGTATTTATAGAAAACTCCCTCCTTTTCACTTATAAATGGTGTACTTATATCATCACTAAAACTCACAAAAAAATCCCATTAATCTATATCAAAATATTATGAATACTCTTTTACACATTCTGATACACCTTAAGTTAGTTTTGGTCTTCACAAAATTCCACCCCAAAATGGTTTAATCCCATTCTCAAAGGATATAATCCACGAAGTGAGGTATAAGTTTCCAACCTCAATTTATTTTTTTCATTTTATTATGTGATTATATTCTTCCAAAATGTTTATTAAAATAACTAAAAATTATAAAATAATTATCATTTATTTATTTCTATTTTATTATATTGATTTCACATTTATTTACCACCTTCCTCCTTTTCATCAATATAAAAGAAAACATGAACTGTGTGTTGTGTGGACTACCGCCTCCAAGACGCAAAATGTTTTTTATATGACCACATAATTAGGTTGGTAAAAAAGGGAATTTAATATATAATTATGATATATTTTATATTTTTAAATGATAGACCACATTACTCCTTTTCCCTATTTTATGGAAAACATAATCGTCAATTATGCATACGTGTGGACTACCACCTCCTTGGAACGATCATTTTTTGTTATTCATTTAACAACCACCATAAATGGATGGTTCTGAGAATTTTTTAAAGGATAAAAATTATTCTTACTATATTATTATGGTTTTATTACATATTTAATACCCTATTAATGATCTGATCTATAAATGATTTATATAAATTCAATCATTTATAACAAGAATAAAAAGCGGAAAATCATAAATTTATATTATGTAATATTTTAATATCCATTAATTATTATTAAAATTCATATCTAATTTTTTTATATTACACTAATAAAAAATAAATGATATCAATATGTTTATGATGTAATGATATTATATCTAAATTGCCTCATAATCATTAATAATCATGGTATGTTCATGTTTGGGACTATTTGACTAGCTACTTGAATAATGCTATGTAATTATATCGTGGATGATTATGAAAAATAAATTAATGGTATAATAAGATATAAATATTTAATTATTTTCTTTATTTTATTTCAATGAATTATATATCAATATTTAACTCATTAATTAATAAAACACTCTTCGTAGGTTGAAAATTCCTAAAAAATATTCATTACTGATTTTATCTTCCATGATAAAGTTTAAAGTACTAAAGAAATAAAACTTAAAATTATGAAGTCATTATAATTAATAAATTAAAATAAATTTAATTAGATTTTAATAATGAAATTTGGAATAAGAATGAATACTGACACTACTCATACAAAACAACTACAAACAGGAAAAATTATAAAGACCCAACATAGGGAAATATGAAAAAACTAAGTAATATACATGTATATAATGATTATAAATGGAAATTATAAATATTTTTAGTTATAAATATTATTTTTAAATATTTTATTAACATATTTATGTTTTTATAAGGCTATGACGTGTTCAACTAAGTAGGAATAACAGTTGGGGGTCTTCGTGACTCAAATATTTTCATTGGGTTGTTATCACTCTTATTTTATTATTATCTTTCTAGATTGATATATTCTAAAAAATGTTGATTTTATGTTTTATTTTTACCATGTTTTATATTTAAATCATTCTTCAAACAAATTTATATTCCCTAACGATTCTATTATTTTTTTGAAATGCATTTTATTGAGAATATTTCTCATTAATTACAATGCATTTTTATTTCATATACATATTTTTACTTCTTTCCAATGTTATCATTTACCTAATAGAAACCAATTTTTACCTCAAATTATAGTTATATACCATCTTAAATAATTATAAATAAATTGTTTCTTTATCCTTATAACATTGTGGGTTTTCAAACAAAGGTATTTAAAAATATTAAATAAAAGTTCTTTCCATTCGTTCAAAAAATTAACTGTTTTATCTCCCACTCCAAATTTTTGGATAATGTTTATGTATTTTCAAATATATTTTTTGTAACAATTTATAATAAGGTTTTAAAAAATTAATTATCTTTACCTTCCCAATTTTTTTTGGAAGTAATTTCCACTTCATATTTTATAAAAATATTTAATAGGTTTTCCGATCATTTTATTTTAAATTAATTTTCTCCACCAAGTTTTATCACATGAAGTGATGTTTTTATCATCCTATTTATGTTATTATGTTACGATTCCTTTTAGAAAATAATATTTTTTTATCCATTTCTACATAAGTTCATTTTATATAAAACCTCATTCATTTTCTAGGGGTTGATTAATATTTTCTAATGATTGATTTTAAGGGGAAAACATATTTATAGATGATGATGGTAAGTGTATTATATCATCATCTAATGAATTATTTTAATCTTAAATATTTTGATATAGTCACGTGTAGATGTAATAATGTTTTCACAAAATCGAGGCATAAAGGGTTTGTTCATACAAGTTTTCCCATTATTATGGGTGTACCACATTCCAAAGTTGTTTATGAATTTATAAAAGTTTTTTATGATGCATTTCATTTCCACGGGATGCCAGGTTTTCATGATTACATGTTATTTTTAAATTATTATAAACTTTTATGTACTTTTGACATGTTATATGATTATTGATATGTGTTTGAGACATGTCTAATATTTTTTATTCTTTAATGATATTTTTATGATCTTATGTTGCTATAACACGTGTTATGATTATAATATATGGAATTATGATTTTTATTAGGATATTTATGTACCCCTCATGTTCTCCTTAATGATATTACATGTTTTTCCATTATTGAGTGTATGATATCACTCTATTTTTATATTTCCATTATCCAGGTTATGAAAATGATTATAGCACATGATATACATGGAATAAGTTATAGAGGAGCATGATTATGGATAACTATTATCAATTTTTTTAAATAATATATTTGTTTTACTAATTTACAAGTCACTATACCTTTAGTTCATTATATTGCATGACTGTTTGTGATAATTATCAATTAATTAATGGGATTAATTTATTATTTATTTCATGTTTATCTAGGGTCAATTTAGTTGGAATCTGAGTAGGGTTTAGTTTTTTATATAACTTTAGTGAGAATCTTATGGAAAATTTTAAGGGATGAGTATAATTATATGATAATATCTAGATGTTTTGGTAAATTGGATATTGTGCAGTTCTAATGGAAATTAAATCCTTTTTAGGTACTAAAAGTGGATATATGATTCAGAATAGATGTACCTAGGGGAAATACTCTATAATAAAGTATGTTAGGTATTAATTTAATCATCACCTAGTGCACAAATAAGAGGAAGAACTGCACATTTGGCTTGAAAATCCCAGGGCATATACTTTGGTGGATCATATACTATTTACAAACCATTGTGAATGATTTATTTATTTTTCACTTTGATGGATTAGGTTGATAAGAACAGAAAAACATAACTTAAACTAACCAAGGATAAAATAAGATCAATATAGTTTGAACTAATAGAAATATTGGCCAACCTGATAATATTAAAGAATAATATTTTTTGATATTAAATTAATTTTATTATAATATTAATTCTATATTATTTTCATTGTTTCATCACTTAGTTTAACCCTTTTGGCTTTTCTAGTGGGTTTAACTAGAATAAATCAATGATGAAAGAGAAAACACAAATATTAACTCAATTAAAATCCTATCAGAAAAGGAGTTGGAGTGAGAAAACATATGATTATTTATAAAAATATTTCTTGAAATATGATTAATAATATAAACATAGTCAAAGTACCATGACTATTATAGAAGAGTAAGATGAATTATCATGAAATATTAAGTGATGAAGATGATAAAAGAAAAAATTTTCAATTTTATATATGTCAAAAATGTGGGAAGAAGCCCTAAGATAATTTCCCCAAGGGGACTGGATGGTGCCTTAATTGTAAAGTATGGGGTCACTAAGAATAAAACTTTAATACGAAAATTAATTGTTAGGTTAACATGATTGAAATAAATAGATTCCATCTTAAGGTACTGTTAATAACCCAATTTCTTATGTGGGAAAAAATTTCTATATTGTCCATGTAAATTCTCTAATCCAAGTATTAACCAAGGTAACGAGTATAACCAACCATGAAGACCAAGAAGAAAATATAATACCTCTACAAGCCCTACTCTCAATGTGAATATCGATATTTGAGTTATATGTACCCTCCAATAGAAAGTTTTATATGTATTACTGAAATTTTATTCTAGGAACTCTAGTATATCTAATAATTTTTCAAAGGTTATTAAATCACCAACCTGTTGATATGATTTTCAAAGAAATATTTTAGTGGTATGATTATTATGTTCCAAGTTGAAGTTTATAGGAATTTTCCTTAGGTAAATCATATCACTCTTCCTTTAGAAAAACTAAAAATTATTCTAGTGATGGATTTGTTCCATCTTCTTAAGGGAAAACATTATCTGTATTATGGAAATAAATTCATATTAACCTACAATATTCTATAAAAAAATGATTATAATAAACACCAACTAGAAACATATTATTTATTTTGGGTCTTGATAACAAATAGAAGAAGATTATTTTCCCAAATTGATAGAGGAAAACACAATATAAGGGATAATACTATTCTAAGGAAAGAGATATTATTCCCAATATTATAAAGTTTATATCTATCTAGAAATTATATCTTGATTCATCTCTATAATGTGGATCCCATATAAATATTCATTTGTAAGTAAAAAATAAAATCAGAAAGGTGAGATTTATTTAAAGGAGGGAGAATGTAATGACTTGAGATTTAACAATATATGTTCCCTAAATAAATAATATTCTTGGTATCTTGCTCCCAAAGCAACATAGACATAAACAAAAACAAGGATACATTTATATAAAGCTATAAGTATAAAATATAACCTTTAAAACCAATCCATCAAATTATTAGGTATGAATATAATTAACCACTTTTTGGAATGGGGGTACAGTTAAAATAAAGTGCACATTTAGTATTATAGAAATTTAATTAGTATATCTAAAAAAATTAATAAAATCATTTGCATAAAAAAATATTAGTCCAAAATAGGTGTTTTATTTGAAGATAATAAGTGTATTATGATTAAATAATAATAAAATATACTAATAATATGATTAAAATATACTTAATAAATAAATTATTAAATGATAGGAAATAAAAATAAAGAATATTTAACTTTTTAAAAAGCTATTTTCCAATATGAGCAGTTTCCATAATATTTTAAGATTTTAATTAAATATTTATTTTAAAATTCATGAAATTTTATTAGAAAAATAATCATGAATTTTTTATGAATTATAATAAATTAATCCTAAGATGTATTTTGGGTTTTTTTAATATTTGAATTTTAAGTGAATAATGCAATATAATATTTTTACAAATGTCATGAATTTTATGCCACTATTAAAATATATATATAAATTGGAAATTTATGAAACCTCTTATGAAGAAAAAATATGACTTTTATAAGTGAACTTATAATTTTTTTTAATTTATAAACCCATAACTGAAATTTTATAATTTATGACAGATTTGTTTTAAAAATTGTTTTTAATACATTAACAATTTGGTATTTTAAAAATTTTTTTAACTTAAAATTTAATAAAACAAAACTGATTTAAAATTTGTGATTAATAGGTCCAAATTATATAATATGGACCGTTTTTGGGAATAAATGACAAATTACATAGGTAAAAAACTATTTACCATTGTGAAAAATGAAATGGTAAAAATGAGTAAACATAGAGTTAAAGGGACTAACATGATTAAAGTATGTTTGTAATTTAATTTTAGATGTTATTATGGACCTTATATCTTCCCCACTCTATTTTATCTCATTTTTGGATCCAATATCTTTAAGAGTGACTTCTAATTGTTGAAAAGTTTTGAGTATTTAAAAAATGTCACTCTATTTCACTTATTTAAGGGAAACTCCTCTACTCACTTAACACCACACCAAAAACCCATTAATTTAGAAGATAATACTCCCAATAATCCCCTAAAAACTCATAAAATACTTAATTAGGTTATGATATTTTTGAAATACCATCCCTAAAATGTTTAATCCCTTTCAAATATGATATAATCCAAGAAGTTAGGTATAAGTTGATAACCTCTCTTTATTCTTTCTATTTGTTGATGTTATTATCTTGTTACTAAAATTTAATTTCACAATATTAAAATGATAACATAAATTTAATTATTATATATTTATGTTATTATAATGATGGTACAATAATTAACCACCCTCCCCTTTTCCATTAATAAAAATAAATACATGACTCATGCATTTTGCAGACTACCACCTCTTCGATGCAACATATTTCATTTTACGTCACCACCTTATAAAGATGTTGATAATCATGAATTTAATATATAATTATGAATTTTATGAAATATTTTATATTATTAAATAATAAAACATAATAATCATCAACATCATACTATGGAAAATTAGAACATCAACCATGCATACTTTTGGACTACCACATCCATAGAAAGATAAATTTTCATTTTTCATTTCATCACCACCTTATATTGATTATAATGATAATTGTTTTAAAGTATAAGTATAATTTTTATTATATAATTTTGGGTATGGTATGAAAAATTTGAGAACCTATTAAATGTATGATAAATAAATGATTATCCTAAATTCAATCGTTTAAAATAAACGCACTGAGAGAAAAATCCTTAATTCAAATTATGTAATATTTTCATATCCATTAGTTATTATTAAAATTAATTTATCATTTTGATATATCACACTAATAAAAACAAAATTCTATCAGTATTTATCTTTTTAATGATATTATAACTAAATCACCTCATAATATTCAATAATCATGGTATGTTCATGACTAGGTCTGTTTGACCACCTACTTGAACAAGGCTATGAAATAATATCATGAATGAATATAAATACTTAATTAATGGTATAATATTATTACAATATATATTTAATTATTTTTATGGGATAAATCTATATTAAACTCATTAATTAATAAAACACCCTTCGTATGATAGAAATCCATGAAAGATGTTTGTTGTTGATTTTATCTTCTTGGATAGAGACTAAAGTACTAATGAAAGGAAATTTAAACATAATAAATCATTATAATTAATCAATTATGTTAATTTTATTTAAATTTTAATGATGATAATTTTATGAATAAGAAATACTGACCCTGATCTTATGAAACTACTACTAATAGTCAAAACCATAAACACCCGATGTGGGAAAATAGGATAAAACAAAGTAATATAAATTTAGATTGTGATTATAATTTGAAATTATAAATACTTATAGGTTTTAATATGGTTAAAATTATTATATTAATATATTTATATTTTTTAATTAAGAGTTCAGATGGCATTCAACTAAGATTGAATAATGTAAGGGTTTTTTCTAACTCAAATCTTTCCCTTGGGTTGTAATCATTATTATTTGACTATTATCCTGAAAAATTGATATATTATAACCTAAGATGTTTTTTTATTATATTTAAACATTATTTTATATTTAAATATTTATTCATATAAAAACATTTCTTCCTCGATGATTCTATTTTTTCATTAAAATGTATTTTTTAGGAATAATTCTAATTAATTTAGTCACCTTTTCTTCTATATAAATATTTTTACATCAAAAAATATTATCCTTTACACATTGGAGAAGATATTTTTTTATCCGTGGGGACTTTTATATTCCCCCTTAAAATATTTAAAATCAGTGGTTTAATTATTATTTTAATGATGTGGTTTTTTAAATAAAATATTTTCAAAATAGTAAAGAAAATGGTTCTACATATTTTATAAAAGTAAATTGTTCTATATTCCACTCCACATTATTTGGATAAAATTTATTTATTTTCAAGTAAATTTTATTTGGAAAAATTTAAAATTAATTTTTTTAAAATCATTATCTTTACTTTCTCAAAAACGTGTTTTTGAAAGTAATTTACTCTTTATATTATATAATAATGTTTAAATGTTTTATTGATTTTTTTTTATTTTAAATACTATTTTTACTCCAAGGTTATTCTATCAAGAATTAACATTTTCATTATCCAATATATGTTATTATGTTAGGATTATTTTTGAAAAAATAGATTTTGAAATCGATGATTACTTAAGTTCATTTTATTTGAAAATCTATTCTTTTTCCATGGGCTAATTAAGATATGTTTATGATTGATTTTAAGTAGAAACATATGTTTGGATTATGATGGGGGGTTAATATATTACCCAAAAATTAACTGGAATAAGATGAAATCTCATGATATAGTTAGTCGTGTACATATTAAATTTGTTCACACATGCGTGGGCATGATGAGTTTGCTCATATTTTCTGGCGTGAACATAATGATTTTGATCACATTGGCGCAGTCATAATGGGGTATCTCACACTGGTTTTCTTATGCTTATGATTGTTAAAAATTATCATTTTGTGCATCATGTCATGACTAATTTTTAATATGCATTTCATTTCCATGAAGTGAAATATTTTCATTCTTATGCCATATTTTTAAAGTATTTCAATCTTTTAAGTCATGACCAATGTTTATGTGATTATTGAGATGTGTTTTGAGCCATGTAGAAGATTTTATGATTCCTTAATGATAATTTTTATGATCTTATGTTTATGTAAAATGTTTTTTTATTATCATCTATGGTCTTATGGCCTTTTGTTATGGTATTTATGTCACCCTCATGTTCTCTTTTATGTTATGACATTTTTATCTATTAATGAGTATATGAGATTACTTTTTACTATGTTTCAAATTCCTAGGTTATAAATATGATTATATTAAATGATATTATTATAAAAAGGACAAGAGGATTATTATTATGGAGAAATATTAGAATGTTTTTAAAAATAAGATATTTTTCTATGTACTTTGTAAGACAATAAACCTTTAGGTCATTGGTTTGTATAACTATATCTAAGATTTATTATTTAAATCATGGGATTAGTGTATTATTTATTTCATGTTTATATTTGGTCACTTAAATTTACATATATTTTCTACATTTATATTAGTTTGTTATCATCAATTTTCAATATCAAGTGTGAGTAATCTTGATCATTCTGAACTTGTTTCATAATATCAGTGTCGTTATTCATTTTTCTCCCAAATTTTATCATTAACAGATCATACAAGGTATTTGAATTGATAATTTATAAGTGTTTATCATGTTATAATTTCATTATATGTATGTTTTGATAACATTAGATAAAGATGAAATCAGTGATGAGCAAGTTTTAATGATTTTTTAAAAACAAACATTAGTATATTAACTAATGTGTTTGATATTAATTTCACCTTCAAATAAATAAAAGAAAATAATTATTTACTTATTTAAAACTTATATTAAGCTAAATTAAATTACCATAGTAAACCATGATATTACTTTTTAGCATTGTTCATATAGCTGGTCAAACCAACACAAATACAAATATATCATATCAAATGGAAGATTATTAAGTGATTTAGTTGTAATATAATTATAGAATAATAATGAACTTATTTTTTGATTTTAGGGTTTTATATAATAATTTTAAAGAATCATAATAATAATATAACTTATAATAAGTTATTATGTAGTATAATGAAATATTGTTTTTTCTTTTAGAATGAAATTTGGGACGATTGAATTTACTATGGTTATTTATTACTCATATTGTTAATAGATTGTATAATTTATCTTTATGAAACCTTAATAACTTAATAAACATAAAATTTTACAATTAAATCCATTTTCATGACCATCAAAGTAATGTTATGATGAAAAGAAAAATGGAAACCAGTCCTTCCATGGTGGTGGTAGTTCGCACATACTCATGGTTGATGATTTTTTTAAAAGGTTGGGGCCGAAGCCTCATTTATTATTAAAGAAAAGAAAAGACCTCTTTAACTTGATATAGGGAGACCCATTAAATAGCCCTAATTCCCAGTGAGAATTTATCCCATTACATGGACCATAGGCCAAAATTTTTGGCCCAAGGCCCATTCTGTGAATAGTACTACTACAGTACCTCCGCCTACTACAGTACCACATAGTACCCTCCACTGCTATAGTACCTACCGAAACTATAGTGACATACTAATGCTATAATTCCCACTATTGATATAGTGGATCCACTGCTACAGTCACTATAGTACTGCTACAGTCTATACCCAATGGGTTTTGAACCCCTATTTTTTATGTAAGATTACAGGGTACTTACCACTAAGCCAAACCCCAAGTACACTCATGGTTGATGATTTTAGTTTATATAGAATGGGATAAATGTATAATATATATTGTGATTTTATAATTTAGAATGTGTTAAAATCATTACAATTATTTATTAAATTAAATCTGAGGACCAGTCTTGTATGTTGGTTAAAGAAAATGAAACACGATGCTTTGTAGAGGCGGTAGTCCGCACATACACCAAAATATTGATTTTTTGTTTACATTAAGGGAAAAGTGGAAAGGTTGTTAATACTTATTACCTAAGAATAACAAAATTAAGAAAAAAAATATTGATTTCATCATATACTAATTGGAAAAATATATTTTGAAATGTAATATATAAATGAAAAGATATTAGGGAAAAATAATACTGATGTCGTGGAATTGGGCTTTCCCATGGAGGATTCCTTAGAAAGGGAGGGATTAGGTTAATTTAATGTACATCAAGATTAAGTAGTGAAATAGTATTGTAATACAAATAATAATGGTATATTTTATATAAGAAACCTAATTATTTAGTGGTATTGAAGGGGTGGTGGGAGTTCCATTTAATAAGTGGTGAGAATGATTTTTTTAAACATTTCATCTTATTTTAAATAGGTCACATGTTTCGCATGTAAATTGGATAAAAAATGAACAATAATTGATTGGGGGATGATATAAATTAAATAATATCTCTAAAAGTCAATCCATAAAATTATTTTAGTAATTTTCAAGCTCTTTAACCATAGAATTACTACTTACTTTTTTTATTTTTACAATGGTCATTAATTTGTTCCTAATTAAATAATTTTTATTATTTAAAATAAAATGGTTATTGTTACATAATTTTAAACAAATAATTCCAAATATTAAATCAAATTTATTAGATAAAATTTCCACGTATAAGAAAACTGAATTTTAACATCTTCACATATGACGCATAACAAACCAATTTTTTAAAGTGTATCTTTCAGCTTAAAAATTTTCTATAGGGAAAAAGTGTTAATTTATTTTATTTTCATTATTTAAATTGATTTATTATAAAATTTATGTGTCATTAAAATAAATCAATAACAAAATTTTAATAAAATAATATTTAATTAAAGTACAAGAAAAATTATTTTTCATTGAAAATTATTAATTATGTCTTTAAAATCATAATCATAGGTTTTCTAAATTTAGATTATTATTTTTTAAATGTATAGTTTTTTATTTTAAATAAAAAAATATCCTATTAAAAGTATTTATATTCTCTTTGTTATTTTTTATAATGTCATAAAATTAATCGTTTTGGTAAAAACTGTATTTTCACTATTCACGTAAAAATAAATCATTTCAAAAAAATTTCATTAATTTATCTTGAGATAATATTGAAATTATAAATCCAAAAATGATATTAATTTAGTGAAATAAAGATAAAAATTTAACTTCTAAATAAATTCATGAATAAAGGGACTTTTTTTATGCGTTATATAATAGTTTTGAGATATAGTGTTTACCTGCTATAGTGGAGTCCTGGGTATTACAATGAGGGAAAATGTAATAGACCTATTTACTAAATAAATATCTTAGTAAAAGTATAAATAACATGTGAGAGATTATATTTTAAGATTTATTAGAAGTTATCCCCAATGAAAGTGGGAGTCTTCTGGAGTTAGTTCCCTATAACCAAATGATGTTTCTACATTTGATTACTGGACTATGTTTTAGTTTTATGACTATATTATAACATAGAGGATTTTAATTTTTCTTACCCCTATGTGATAAATCACTTGGAGTTCTTGTTTTATTAATAGGTTATAGTAGTTCCCGACTATAATGATAACCTGTTTAGTTGAAAGTTTATACTTTCTACTTTTTCCTTTGTTTTGAAAATCACAAACACTTTATTAAAACATTATTTTACTAACTTAAAATATCCAAAGTATTTTAGAATCTTTTTGTATAAAACAACATTTTCTACGAAATATATAAATAATTTTAAAACAAAAGAAATATAAAATTTATATTCTTATAGTATGATACATTGGAATGACTAAGAGTCTGGTTCATCATACTAATTAGTGTATTTTCCATAAAATTGACTAATTTTATGCACATCAGGATGACCAATGTTTTATGCACCAGACTAACCATAGTTTAGTTCATCGGGATGAAAACAGTATAGTACATCAAACTTTTACATGTTTATGATCATATTTTTGGGATTATTTCTATAGATGGAATTTATTACCACAATGTAATGATACTATTAAAACGAAATCAGGTGGAGACATTTTTATGAGATGTATAGTGAAGATCATCTATGTCCATTCCAACCAACTCTAAGATTCATATAAATATGAATTTTGAGGGGATTCCTAAAAATTGGATTGTATTTGAAGAGATGGGAGCTAATACATTTTCTAATAAACACACTCAAATATTTCTCTATGTGAACATATCATTCTCATGCTTTGAAATATTTAAGACATTTTTAGTTTTAAGAAATTGGTAGTGATGATTTTAAATTACTTTGGATATTTTTCTTTTTTTATTTATGATCTTGGTTTAAATTGAGGGATTTAGAGGATAAGAAGATAGGTGATATCAACGAGACTGATCGGGGGCTTCCTAAGGTTTAAAATATAGAGTTTTTACCAATATTCAGATCAAGGGATTTATTATTTAGGAAATAATGAGATATTCTAGTATTCATAATGAGGTCATTCCTCATGAGGAAAGACAAAAATTATGTTTGGTTGAAATCTATGGATATCTTAATTAGATTTCTAAGATACTTATCTCTTAAGGTGAAATAGTATAATATCCTTTATAAAGATGGTAATTCATGTTTACTTTATTATAAGATTTTGTAAGACTTTTTTAAAAAAGTTTTTTATTATAATGGGAAATTTATAATAGAAATTTTGTTTTAGTACAATTTTATAATATCCTTTTAATAAATCTATTTATATTTCTATTTAGTAAATCTGATTTATCGAACAAGTTCTGAATCTGATAAATAAACTATGATCAATTGGATAAATTTTATGTTTGATCAGTATATCAAACAATATTTTGATTTTATGTTAGTTTATTTTTTTTATACTTCAATCCACCTCCCTATTGTAGCCATCATATACTCTTATGATCCAAGATTTGGTATTTGAGAAGGTTCTACTACTTTTCTTACTCTATTTTTACTTTTGTTATCAACTGCATGTTTTTGATGTTTTTATAAATTATTTTTTATATTACACTAATGGGTAATGTATAGAAATAGTTTTTGTTTTGATATGATGAAAGGTTTAAATGTTAGTACAGTAGAAAATTTAAATCCTATAAGACCACCCATAATTAATGGAGATGATTATGAATATTGGAGAGATATGATGAATAATTTTTTTTATAAATACTAGGGTTAACTGTTTTTTTATGTTTATTGATAACTAAAAGATTCCTGAGAAAGTAGTTATTACTTTTAATAATCAAGAAATGTTAGAGTATCATTTGAATTATAGTGTAAGGAGTAATCTATTATATTCTATTACTTGAAACATTTATAGTAAGATATCATCTTGTGATGATAAAAATAATATTTAGAATATATTGGAAGTAACAAACTTTAGAACTTATAAGGTTATTGGAACAAGAAGATTGATTTTTCATGTTGATTACCAATCATTTTATTTTCTACCTGGAGAAACTATTGAAAAAAAACTAATGGTTTATGAATATTGTAAATAGTTTACAGTAACTTGGTGAGAAGGATATTACATATGAAATATTAATTTAAGATATTATTGAGATCATGTTTGGAGAGTGGGAATTCAAAAGAACTGCTTTGGATACACAAATATAATTATACATATAAATCTTGGTGGTCTTATTGAAACTGTTAAGAAATTTTAGGGAAGGTTGAAAAGAGATGCATAAAAGATGAATAAAAATAATGGAGGAGTATATTTTTATATAACTTACAATGTTCCTAATAATGTTTAATCTGCTGATAAAGTTACAAAGTCTTATAATAATAAGGAAGTGATAGTTGAATTAGATAGTAGTTCATAGAATCAATCTATAAATGAATTGGAAAATCTTAAGAAAGTGTAATTTCCAGGTTTTGGGTGCCACCAAAAGGTTCCACGAACCCAGTTGGTCACATAACCTCAAACCCATTTCCCCAAACTCTAGAGGCTGATGACTAGATGAGAGGGATAAGGTAAGAAAATGGGGAAACATTTCCGAAATTGGTAGAGTATACATAGTAGAATAATAAATAGTAAATAGTAGGTAAAACAGTAATTCCATAAAAAATAATTAAGCAGTGGAAGAATGATAGTAATATAACAACTGCTGCACATATAAATGATGCTTGTCACATTTGTCTAGGAAAGTAGCCAAACAAGTCACAATTCTGAAAATACAATTTTAAAACCAAAGTACAAAAAAGAAGTAAACCCAACAACATCACAAGCCTCAGCTTAGTCAAATGCTGTCCAACTCCAACAAAAATCAAGTACCAGATGAAGAAGGGAACTTTCCCTTTTATATACTTGTATCCATATAATCTGTTTGGGCCCAAAATCATGGCCAAAATAGGCAGTGAGATGAATCCCAGTAGGCAACCTCCAAAAGGTATATGCCTAACTGTCAATGATTATATATAGCAGGTAATATACATAAATGAAGAAATTAACTAGGAAGTACTCAAAAGTAAACAATCATACAGTTTTCAATTATATTCAATTAAAATTACAAATTATTAAAACCATTGAATAATGATATCTTGGGATCTATCCTATTCTCTATACCCCATGTGTAATATCAAAAAAATGTCTCAAAAGACCATCTAACAATCATGTAAGACAGAGTCAAAGCTGTGCTTTGGCTTGGAAGGCTCGTCACAACCATTCAATTATTCAAAATAAACCCTATAAGAAAGTTCTCATAGTCTAACCCATCTAGTTTAACATATCATCAATCCAATAAAAAATGACCCTTGGGGAAAGCTCTCACAGTCTAACCCATTTGGTCCTACGTAACACTAAACATTTATAAACGACCACTTGGAAAACTCTCATAGCCAATACCCCCTTGGTTTGCATTGAAATAATAAAATATAATGACCACCTGGAATCTCTCACTGCCATTGACATAGGGTCTAATATTCATTTAATAACAACCCTTTCAGTAGATCTCACAGTATAACCCCTCTAGTCTATGACCACCCAACAGCTCTCATAGTCAATACCTCTAGGTCAACATAACAAAAAATTATACATAAATGACCCTACCTTGGGATGATCTCACATTAAAATTACCCTTAGTCATACTTTCACAATGCGAATCACATGCACCTCATTTAATCACTAACTCCATCCTAATAACACAAAGCATGGAAAACAAAAAATCCTAACAGACATTATAGACCAAATGACCATAATCCATCAAACAATCAAGCGAACACACCCATGGGGTTTCCCATAATAGGGTATCAAACCTTACACATAAGAAAGAACCCATTCTCAATCAAACAAACCATATCAGGTATTAAATAAGGTTAAATTCCAAAACAATCAATACCCCAAACAAGGTTATAAATCATGTTAAGCATATATAATCCAAAGATAATCAATGAAAGGCCCAAACCACCTACTTTGATGTTTCATGATCAACAATCTTGAATGTAGGCCCTTAAATCAACCAATAATGATGTAGATCTAAAAAAAAGAAGAAAAATGATCAACCTTGAATAACCTACTAAAGAAGAGGAATAGGGAAGAGAGGATCTAGAGAAATAGAGAACTCACCAGTGGGAATTCAATGCACCCAGTGATGTCTCAATCAGAGCTCAGATAGAGAACTAGAAGGATATTGAATTTCTTTATCTATTTATCACTCTCTTGTATGAAAATAAGAGAGAATAAGGGTGTTCTAGACGTGAGATGGGACCCCATACCGATTTATCGAATAAAAATAAAAGTACACGGTGTGTTCATTTAATGTACATGTCATGTACTAGCCTCAACCATCCCCTTCTTTAGGTGGTCTTCCAGGTCAACTACATAGCTATGTACTCAGTCGTTACATGACTAGTACACAACTACAGGTAGAAACTGGGTACACGACTTGTACTCAAAAGTACACGACGTGTACTTAGAAAATTTCCAATTCTTCGTTTTTCATAAAAAACAACCCAAAAATAAAATCCATACCTGAAAAGAAGATCCGTGTTCTTAAAGACATCCCCCCTTAAATAAATTCATCCCTGAATTTCCCTTCCAAGGGTGGTGAAGAAGAAACTTCAAACAACTCTAGCCACTGTGATCATAGGTCAGCCACCCTCACCCATGTATCATCCTTTACTCACCCATTATGCCATATAATCCATACCAGAGGGGCATACCGACCATGAAGAACCTTCATGATGCGATCCAAATTCCAAATAGGGTTCTACTCGAAGGATGCATCCACCTTCAACTCAACCTCGTTGGGTTGAAAAACATGAGACAAGTCTTAAAAGTAAGTTCGTAACTAAGTAACATGGAAGACATCGTGAATATCCCAATACCTTGGAGGTAACTATAACCTATAGAAAACTAGCCTGAATATCTCCAAAAATTCAAATGGCCCAATGTTTCTTGGTGAAAGATTCCCCTGTCTCTTAATCCTTCTATGTCCCAACCTCGATGTGACATGTAAGAAAACCTGATCTCTAACCTCAAACTCCAGCGGTAATCTCTGTCAACAAGGATACGATTTTTGGTGAGATTGTGTAGTATCTATCCTCTTTTAAATCAACTCCACCTACTCCATGGTCTCCTAGACAAGATGAGGTCCCAACATAGCTACATCTTCTGCCTCCAGCCAACATAGGGGTGATCAGCATGACCTACCATACAAAGCCTCATAAGGTTCCATATGAATCATCACTTCAAAACTATTATTATAAAAAAAACTCCACTAGTGGTATGTTTCTCTCCCAAGAGACCCTAAAATCCAGTATGCATGATCGAAGCATGTAATCCAGAAATTGAATCGCGCACTCGGACTAGAAATCTATATGGGGATCGTAAGATGTACTCAGAAGTACCTGTGTACCCAAAGCCCTCTGTAGTCCTTACCAAGCATGATAAGTAAGCCAAGAATCCCTGTCTGAAATGATAGAGTGAGGAACCCCATGAAAATGTACAATATCTTGGATGTAAAACCTTCCAATCTCATTAACACTGAAGGTTTCATTAATTGGTAGGAATTGTGAAACATTCGTGAGTATGTCAATGATAACCCAAACTACATCATTCCCTCGTGGTGACTTTGGTAAATCCTCCACACAATCCATCGTGACATCATTCTACTTCCACTCGAGAATGGGTAACTATTTTGAAAGTCCTTCCTATCAATAATGCTCTGATTTCACTTGATGAAAGGTGAAACATCTCTTAAAAAACCCGGGTACATCTCTCTTCATACCTAGACACTAATACTGATGGTGTAAGTCTTGATACATATTGATGACACCAGGATGAACTACCCAAAAATAGGAATGAAAATATTGAATCAACTCCTCACATATATCTGTTGACATCCATACACATCCATAAAAATGCAAGACCTAATCATCACCTATGGTCCATCCAAGAGTAGAGTCCTCTCCTAACAAACTCTCCTTTAGGACCAGGCCTTCTAAATATGATAGGTACCTCATTTTCATTCATTATAGTAGAGTAGAGGTAACAAATATAAAAGAGAGAAACGACTTCAGTTGTCTATCATGCACCTTAAAATGCATCTTTGAAAATAAACCCATAAGCTTCCACTAACTATAGGCCTCCTGAATTGTTTATATTTGAGTTATCCTGCTCAATACATTGGCCACTACGTTTCCTTTCCCAGGCATGTAGGCAAGATCAAAGTCAAAATACTAAAGGTACTCAAACCACCTTCACTATCTCGGATTCAAATCTCTTTGAGTAAAGATATACTTCAGACTATTTTGGTTAGTGTATAACAGAAAAATATCTCCCAAAAGATAATGTCTCCAACAGTGTAAGACATGCACAATTGCAGCCAAATCAAGATTGTGTGTTGGGTAATTATTCTCATATGGTCTCAACTTCCAAGACCCCTAGGCAATGACTCCTTCTGCCGATATAAGCACTTTTCAAATCCTGATACATGATGAATCACAGTAAATAGTGCAACTCTTTCCCATTTCTAAAAAAATAGTATCAATGCTAAAGTCAATATCCCTTTCAGTTATTGAAAGGATGAATTGCAGGAATCTTTCCATAAGTAATTTTCACCCTTCTTATCCAGTCCTGTTAGTGGAACTTCTTAGAATGAAAAGTACTGCATAATTTTTTTTGTAGCCATGCATCCATAGAAAACTTTGTAACTAAAATAAATTCTTTTGATGCTCCCAGGAAACTACTGCTGTCACTTTTTATGGGTATACTAATACTCTTATATCTGAGATGACCTGACACAAAAAGTGAATCTAGTCTATCCAAATTTGGCACTTTGAGAGCTTGACATATAAATGATTATCTCTCAGTGTACTCAATATGATCTTAAGATGGATTTCATGGGTGTGTCGAGTGTGAGAGTACACCAAGATATCAACCACGAAGACTACCACAAAATAATGCAAGTAAGGAGGAACACTCGGTTCATCAATGAAATGAAAACTATGGTTGTGTTCGGGAGACCGAATGGCATAAACCAATACCTATATAGAACATACCTACTATGAATGGTTGTAATATGTATATCATATGGTCTAACATGCAACTAATGATAATCAGATCTCAAGTCAATCTTTGAGAAAACTCGAACTCCTCGAAACTGATCAAAGAGATCATCAATCCTTAGGAAGGGATATTGGTTCTTTACCATCAACTGGTTTATCTTCTGATAATCCAAAAAAATTCTGAGGGTTTCATTCTCCTTATTTGCAAAAATAACAGGAAAAACCCAAGATGAAGTACTGGGTTGGATGAAACCCATCACCTGTAACTCCTGTAA
Source organism: Viscum album (assembly GCA_963277665.1). NCBI lineage: Eukaryota > Viridiplantae > Streptophyta > Magnoliopsida > Santalales > Viscaceae > Viscum > Viscum album. Next base: position 1,350,198,376 of record OY728132.1, read on the forward strand.
CTGCTTCTTGATCTCCTGCATCTCTGGTGTAGCCATCCTATAATGAGGAATAAACACTGATCCTGATCCTGGCACTAGCTCAATAGAGAAATCTTCCTATCTCTCTAGAGGTAAACTTGAAAAGTAATATCAGAAGACATCTCTAAAATGATCCACCAATTGTGGAAATTCCATCTGTGAAGTCCCCTGGTTATCTAGATATAAACTGGAAATCTGGGCTATAATTCTTCCCAACCCATGATGCTCGTGTCCAAATATGCTTGCATGGACATCCCTTTCGATCTTATGTAGAAAATACTCACCCTTTGGTGATGCGAGACTCACTCTGTGGCGATAGTAGTCAAAAAAAGCCTGAAAGGAGTTCAACTAGTCCATTCTGAGAAAGAAATCGAATCCTATCATCTCTAAGACATAGAGGTCCCATAAAAAGTGACACCCACCAACCTCAAGAGGGAACTCCTTAAACAGACGTACACTAGCCACCCTAATCTCCAACAGAGTTTTTAGCATCATAACATCCTCATAAGTAACGATATAGTGCCCAAGGTTCTCCGAAACCTCATAAGGTATAAAACTTTGGGAATACCCTATATCAAAAAGTGTTGAAGCTAAAACTGAGGCAATTAGAATTGTACCTATAAATGTAGAGGGTTTGGGATCCTGTTCCTACTGGTTCAACTCCACTACAAATTTCTGACCTATACATCTACCCTGAGACCTTGCCTAACTACCCTAAGATAATACACCCTACTTTTGCTGAAAACCTATAGCCTGAATACCATGGACACAACCACCTCATTAGGATGAATGTTCTGAATAACTCTAGTTCCCTAACTACTAAGAAATTGGTGGTCCTGCTCCTAAACATGGAGTCATAATAGATACCCTCGCAATCACTGTTTGTGAGAACGTCCTGCAAAAATGGTAGAGATGACCCATCATTCCATAAGATCAGAACTCGAATGGGTCCTTTAGGAAATGTGATCTTGTATGTGCACTGTTACCACACTGGTAACACACCTCCTGAATACTTGAAGAAAAATCACATGAAATCTCACAACAGTGTTTCCTTATATCTGTCAAAGTAGTTCCAAACCTGTATAATGAACCAGCCTAGATCGTAGCTCCCAAATCCCTTAGATTGTGCTCAGTAATCAGCGCATGGTTTGTTATATCTGTCTCCGAAGTCCACCAAAAAGCATTCACCTAGGATCAGATATCATACCTTAGACCATCCTCAAATCACCAAGCCAAAGATAACTCATCACCTCCTAGAACAAGTGAGAAGAGCTGAAGCTCTATGAAAATACATGGGTAATCCATCCCTAAAAGAGTGCCCTGCTCCAAATGCTTGAACTCTTGGGCTTGATCAACCCTCAACATCTCAGAGTAGAATTAATTGTAGAAGGTCCTCTAAAACTCTTGCAAAGCCATATCGGGACGATGTCCCACATGTGAGATAAAATCCCTTTGTCTCTTGGCTGGATCACATAGCTTTTATATAGTAATCTTTACCCTTATCTCCGACGGGGTCTCCATATGCCCAAATATAGAATGAATGGGATCCAACATTGGATCTATATCATGTGGTCCTCTATACCCTAAAAAAGTGATAGGATGATGATACTAAAAAAATATGTCAACTCTTCCATAGAAGGGGTAGGTTTCGATGATCCCTGAAAAGTATGTAACATCCTCAAAAAAACTTTATGGAACTTTGCATCAGCACTTGATTCTAGTATAACAGCTGGTGCTAAAACATGCATGAAAATAGGATCTACGGGTAGTCCCTGATCTCCCCTCTCTGGAGTCTTATCCATGCCCTGTTCCTAGAATAAAATAGGTGCATGTCTTGGAATTATGACTCTTCAAGGTCAATCACACACCTCAGTTCAAGATTATCAAGGACAACAACTTATAAGTGCAATAATGAAACATGAGAAGAAAAACATTCAAGTTTCACAAAACATTGTTACACAGTGTGTATAACTATCAAACGACATGTTCCATTTAATATTTACATGGGCATGTACCTATTCCAAACCTGGTCATGTAACATCCAATACACGTGATGTGTTCCTCTTATGACACGATGTGTACTTGAATATTCCCTCCTTCCAAAGTTCTTATACATAACTATAACTATATTGTTCACTCCTTGGTAACACTACACGACATGTTCAATCTAGACACAACATGTATTACTTGAGTTTTAACTACCCGTGTCATTTTTCACATGGTCCGATGCATGGTTGATTTCTATATGGTGTTAATACACTAGACACTATGTGTACAACCTATGTTTTATAAACCATTGTTATTAGTCACATGGATGGAAGCACGATCTTTTCAACATGACGTATACTCCCAGTACATGGTTTGTTCCACAAAACATTTATCAACCCCATGTTTCTACTCACACAGTCAGTCACATGATTAAATACTACACAACATGTACATATGGTACATAGAGTGTACTTAAGAAAAGTTGTTTCTTCCAGAATAGAAGAACACATTGTGTGTGTTCATAACATCACACGTCGTGTTGTCTAGGTTTCTAGATAGTAAGTCTCTAAAAGTTCTCTAAAACCCCTAAAAATATAAAATTTTGTCCAAGCCATGAAAAATTCTGGCCCTTGAGAGCCCATACTCCCCACGAGTTAAAGTTTAGCATCCTTATTCATATCATATCATAACAGTGTTCAATAATGTTCAAAACATGATGCACCAAATTTCGATCCAAGAGGGCCCATAACACCTGAGAGACCAAAGATTTGTGTCCATCCAAATGAAACATTACATATTCCAATACCCTATCAAAATAGCAGGTATTGTATCACGACATCTATCACAAGAGCATGCATATCTAGCACAAAATCTATCACTACATCATGTAATCAGTAATGCATCATAAATGACATGACAAGAATACATGACAAGAATACATGATATGTGATCTCTAATAAATGACTATATGATAAATGAGATTTCATGCCCTCATCTTATTAGGTGGAAATAGAAATAGACACACACTGATATAAACCATAGAAACACAAAACATGTGTACCTCCCAACGATGAAATCAAATAAACTTTAACAATTTGAAAAACCAGAAAAATTGAAATATTCGAGGTAAATTGGCATTTCCCTATACACAGGTTAACTACTCCAAGACATATTTTATTAACAACTACCTATCCCTTTTTATACATGTCTATAGGTCCCAAACAGTAAGAAAAATTAGAAAATAACTTCTCTAATAACACTTTGTAATGTACTAGTTTTGGGTGCCACTCAATGGTGCCCTGAACCAGGTTGGTTACATAAAATCAAGAGCATTTCCCCAAACACCATAGGCTACCGACTAGTAGTGAGGGATAAATTAGGAAATTGCGGAAAATATTCCCACATTGGAAAAGTATAAAAAATAGAATAATCAATATTAAATAGTAGCAGAAGTAGTAATACAATACAAAAAAAGTAGATAGAGGAAGACTGAAAGTAATTTAACAATTGGAGCACATATAAATGATTCACGTCACATGTGTCTAGAAAAGAATAAAAACAAGTCACAATACGGGAAATACAATTCTAAAACCAAATAATAGAAAATTAGTAAAATCAAATTGCATCTCAATCCACATCTTGGTCTTATGATCTCTAGCTCCAATAGAAATCAAGTACCTAATGATGAAGGGTGATTTCCCTTATCTATAACTCCAACTATATAATCTATTTCGGCCCAAAAGCATGACCCAAATAGAGTGTGAGATGAATCCCAATAGGAAACCACCAAATGATCTTTGCCTAACTGTTAGTGAATATATATCAGGTAATATGAAGAAATAAAGCAATAATCTAAGAAGTAATAAAAAGTAAAAAATCCTACAGTTTTCAGTTACATTAATTTACATTTATAAATTATTCAAACCATTTAATAATGAAATTTTGGGATCTAGCCTATTATTTGTACCCCTTGTGTAATATAAAAATAGATGCCTCAAATGACAATATAAAAAACAAGTAAGGCTGAGTCCAAGCTTGTTATTTGGCTTAGAAGGATCATCATAAACATTCAATTTTTCAAAACCAACCCTCTGGGAATATTCTCACAGTCTAACCCATTTAGTTTAACATATCATCAATTCAATAAATAATGACCCTCTAGGAAATCTCTCATAGTCTAACCCATTTGGTCATACATAACACTAATCTTTTACAAATGACCACCTAAGAAGCTCTCACAGTCAATACCCCCTTGGTCTTCACAATAAGAATAAAAAATAATGACTAACTGATAGCTCTCACAGTCTATGCCCTAGGGTCCAAAATTCCATTAATTACAAAAATATAGGTATCTCTCACCATCTAACCCCTGTGGTCTATGACTACCCAACAACTCTCACATTCAATACCTATGGGTCAATATAATAACAAATTAATCACAAATGACCCTACCTTGGGAATCTCTCACAGTAAAATTCCCCTTGGTCATAATTTCACAATAGAAATCACATGAATCTCATTTAATCAGTAAATCCATTGTAACTACCTGAGGTATGGAAAAAAGCAATCCTAACAATAATTCCAGACCAAACAACCATAATCAATCAAATAATCAAGGGAACACACCCATGGGGTGTCCCGTAACATGGTATCAAACCTTACACATAATAAATAACCCATTATCAATAAAAAACCCATATCAAGTATTCAACAAGGTCAAATTTGAAAATATGCAATACCCTAAACATGGGTATTCGGCACGTTAGGCATATAAAATCCAAAGACCATATGAAGAAGGCACAAAACCCCTACCTTGATGTCACACGATCGACACTATTGAACTTCAGACCTTGAATCATCTTAGAATGAAGTAGATGTATAAAAAGGTGAAAAAACAATCATCCTTGAATAAACCATGAGAGAAGATGAATCAAGAAGATAGGATCTTGGGAAAGAGATAACTCACTAGTGGGAATCCAATGCACCCACTGACATTTTAATCGAATCTCGGATAGAGAACTGGGAGGAGTTAAAAGTTATTTGGATATTTATCACTCTCCTACACAAACTGAGAGGAGAAGAATGATGTTTTGGATGTTAGATGTGATCCCACACCAATTTATAAAATAAAAAGGAAAGTACATGGCGTGTTCAGTTAATGTACACACTATGTAGTATCCTCAACTAGTCCCCGCTTTAGGTAGTCTTCTTGGTCACCTACACAACCATATAATCAACCATTACACAACTTGTACATGGATACAAGAAGCAACCAGGTACACTGTGTGTACTCAAAAGTACATGGCATTACTTATAAAATATCCAATTTTTTCTTTTTTCCCATAAACAACCCAAAATAAATACCCATACCTGAAAAGAAGATCTGAGTTCTTACAAAAGAATGAATAAGATAGTTGTAAAAATAGATTTTCAATATAGATATAGAAATAATCAAAAGTAAGGATGTGATTAAATGGATTCTTTAGAAGTTATATATTTTGATTGTAAGAAGGCTGGAAATATCAGACCTGATTATCCTAAGATGAAAACAAAGGATAATAAGAAATAAATTTAGAATTGAATTCAAAGAATTACCACAAACACAAAAATAAAAAGAGTCTGAAAGCATTATATAATTCGAGTTCTTGTTGTAGAGATAGTTCATTTGAGAATTTATCAGATAGTGATAAATCATATTATAAGAATATCTGATTCTATGAAGAAATTCTAAAGTTTAACAAATGAATGATGGATAAGATAACTGATGAATCTATAAAAAATATTACTTTAAATTATTAATATCTTAATAATAATAATAATAATATTTATACATCTTTCTAGTAATAGTATTATTTATCTAAATAAAATAATACTTTACCTAGTTTTGAATAGGTTTTTATATTTTATAAATTACTAAACAATGAAAACTTCAGGATTTCTAAAAAACATTATATATCCCAAGAAAAACTTGTGAAATAAAATGAATGAATATCTACTTAGACTACTGATATAATAAATATTTCTAAAGAATTGGAGAAGCAAAATTTTTAGAAATATGTTCTTATAAAAGAAATTTAAAATTCTAATTTTGAAAGAAATAGTTTACTAAATGTTTTAGATAACCTTAATTTGAATACAAATTCTACCGAGGATAACAATTTTTTTGAAAAACCAAAATTAGAAATTTCTAGTTTGAAAAATTTTTTTTTTGAAAAATTTTACACAATAAAGGAAAATTTAATAAGATTTATAATCAAATTAGACCATATAGAGATGTATGCAGAATAAAATTTTCTAATATAAGACTAATTTTAATTATAACTAATTTCTTTTAAAAAGTGAACTATTTTGCACTAAATATCATAGTTGCAGTCTCTAGAAGAATAAATGCCCTTTTTATATAGTTAAATACTTATGATTTCATAAATATTTTTTTTCCAAAAGTGTTATAATCTTCTCAATATAGTAAATTTCTATAAATGTGGATTCCTAAAATTTTAATTTCTAATAGTACTAAACCCTAAGAGGTTTGTGTTCCAAAAATCTAATCCTCTTGTTTTTAGAAAAATAAAGAATGTACCAAAAACAAAGATATCTGGTATATGGATAGTGGTTTCTATAGACACATGTATTGAAATAAAAACTTATTTAAGAAGATTATATAGATGAAAATTCTTATAGTTAATTTTAGAGATAATTCTCAAGGAGAAATTATCTAAATATGTAATATTTTTCTTCTTGGAAAAGATTTAATTTCAAATAATTTATATATTTTTAATCATAGGTACAACCTTATTAGAATATATAGATTATGTTATGAGTGATATCTTTTAAACTTTAGGAATTATAAATTCACTGTTAAAATCTCTAAAATGAACTTATTCTATCTTTAATTAGTATGAGGTTGTTTACACACTAAATACATGAGACCTTAGGATCCAATAGCTACCATGCCTTAGTGAAATGAAATATCTGTATTGGTTTTGGAATAAGATATTAGGATATAGTAATGGTAAAAATTTATCTATGTTTTCTAATAAAGGGATAGTTAATGATCTATCAGAACTTTGGTTTGATAATTCAAAATTTTTCACTCCTTGTCAATTCAGAAAGCAACACAAGTTATGTTTTAAATTTATTAGTAAATTATAAACTTCTAATTATTTATATTTAGGGCACATGAATTATTTTTGGTTCTACCAAATATATAAGTATCATTAGAAAATACTATGTATATGTTTTAGTTGATTATTACAAAAGATATACATGGTTTAATTTTTTAGTGAATATGTTATAATCTTTATTTTATTTTAAAAATTTTGTATCCCATGTAAAAAATGAGAAAAACATATCCTTGATATTTTTTCATAGTGATCATTGTGAAGAATTTTTAAATTCTGATTTTGAAACCTCTTTTACTAAAAATGGTATTATACATAACTTTCTGTACCTAAAACTCCATATAAAAATGGTTTAGTACAAATAAAAATCGTAATTCTTCAGGAGATCACTAGAATTATGATGATTGAATACTTTATTTCTATAAATTTTTGGGCTGAAGTAGTTAATAATATATTTTAAAATATAAATCAAGTTTAATAATACCTTTTATTAATAAAAATCTTTATGTGTTATGGACTTGAAGGAAACAAAAACTTTTTTAACTCAAGGTTTTTGGATGTAAATTGTTTATTTTGAATACTAAAGAAAATTTGTATAAATATTATCCGAAATACAATAAAAGAATATTTTTAGGTTATTAAAAAACTTGTAAGAAATATAGAGTTTTTAATAAAAATAAAATAATTATTAAGGAAATTGTACTTGTTATATTTGATTAAAATGATCATTTTTAACTAACTCAACCAACATATTCAGATGTTATTTCAAAAAATTATTTTCAACCTGTGTTGGAAGGTTATTACCATGAGTGGAAAAATAAAGAACATATTTATAATTTTATTTGTCAATAATATTTTTAACATATTATTAAAGAATAGAGTTTTTTAAACCCAAGAAATCAGTTCTTTCTAAGGAATCATCTTAGCAATAATATCATTAGTGAATTAGGTCAACTAGTTAAAATAAGAATTTCTTTTAGAAATATAATTGAACACTTTATATCTTGATCTCAATTTAAACCTAAGACTCTTGATGAGGCTTTGGGAGATGATGATTGGATAAAAGTTATGCAATATGAACTCAATGAATTTGAGTGGGATTAAGTTTTTAATTTGGTTGAACAGCCAAAAGATACTTCAGTAATTAGAGTAAAATGGGGTTTTCAAAACAAAAGTTATGAAAGTGGAAAAACATTTAGAAATAAATCCAGTCATATTGATAAAGGATATAATCAAAAAACAGGGCATAAATATTTAATAATCTTATTATACATTATCACGATTTTAATCTATTCATATACTTCTAACATATGTATAATTTCTTAATTTTAAACTATTTCAAATGGGTATAAAGTGTGATTTTCTTAATGAATAATTTGAAGAAGAAGTTTATATAGAAAAAATCTTGGTTTTGAATATAAAAAACATCTATAACATGTTTTTAAACTTACTAAGTCACTTTATGGACTTAAAAAATCCACTAGATACTTGTATGATAGGTTAAATAGATTTTTTTTACAAAAAACTCTATTAAGGGAGCTGTGGATCCAAATATTTTTATAAAAGAATTTTCTAAAAATGTCATCATTATTCAAATTTATTTCATTGATATAATATTTTGTTCAACTCAAAAACCTTTAATAGATTTCTCCATATATTTTTTAAAGTATGAGTTTTAAGTGAGCATGATAGGAGAACATACATATTTTCTATGTTTTTAAATTTCTCCAAAACCAAAAGAAAATTTTATATCTATACATAATTATAAAAAGTAAATTCTTACGAAATTTATATATGAAAATACTAAAAGTATTAATTATCCTCTGAGAACCTCTAATAATTTAGATATTGATGTATCTGGGAAACTAGTATATTAAAATATCATTAGAGGAATGATATGAAGTTTACTTTACTTGAGAGCTAGTCATCTAGATTTAATGTTTTCTTTATTCTTATGTTTAATATATGAACAAAATCTGAAGAAGTCATGTATTAATGATGTTAAACATATTTTTAATTATCTTAAGGGAACCTTGTTTTTAAGCTAATTTTATAAATCTAGAAATTATTTTGAATTAATTTTTTTTTCAGATTCTATCTTTGTTTATTGTAGAATAGATATAAAAAGTACTTTTAGAATGTGTCATTTAGTAAAAGAAAATTTAATGAATTGGTCTCTTAAGAATTAATACTCAGTATAACCTTCCACTGTTGAATCCCAATAATTTAAGATGGAAGATTTTGTTCTAAAGTATTTTGGATCTAACACACACTAACTGAAAACAACATGAGTTTTGGTAAAAATAAATTTTTGTGTGACAACACAAGTGCCATTTCATTAAGTAAAAAATCTATCCCATCACTCATGAAGAAATCACATAGATATAAGACTCAATTCCTTAAATTATTTCCCACAAAAATAGATATATTTTTAGTATTTATCAGAATATAATGACAACTTTGTGTTATTTTTAGAAAACTAGTTTGTTATGATAGATTGAAATATATTAAATAGAAGATTGGGATGATCAATATTAGATGATTTTTTATATCTAATTCATGTTTTAAAATTGATTAAATTAATTAAATAATTCTTAAAGGACAAGTGTATATACTGTGCTTTTATAAAGAATTTATTTTCTAGTTTTTTAAATTTTCTAAAAATATATATTGTTTTCATTTTTTTAATTCTTCAAAATTAAAATTTTACTATAATTATTCGAAATAAAAAATACATAATATTTTTTTGGAATAAATATCTTTTTCAAAAGTTTTTTTTGATTCAAAATTTTTAATACATTTTTAGACTATATTTTTTATTATAAATATTATTGGATTCATTTTCTTTTTTAAGAACCAAAAAAACAAGTTACTAGATAGAAATTTTATATTGAAAGTTAATTTTCTCTCCAAGAGGTATCCTTCTAATCTTTTATTTTTTTGAATTATCCATTAATTTTATTTTTCTATTTTTTACATACTATTTACTTTTTATAAAATTTTAATCTCTTAAAAAAATTAATTTTTATGTAATCAGATAATACTTTAGTCTGATGAATAGTTTCCTGTAAAAAAATTCAGTGTTCAGAATAAATTAATTAAATAATTCATGAATTAATCTCAACCATAAGATCAGTTTAGGGTTTAAATTTAAGCTGTTAGATCTCTAGAATTTGAAAGGTCTCCCCAAGCCTATATATAAGACTATGGGCCATTCTATCCCACCCCAATTCTTAGGATTTGTTATTAACTCTCAACTCGCCTTTTTTAAGCTCAGTTTTTAATGTTTGTCATTTGTCCGATTCACTTCTTTATTCAAATTTTTTCTTCTTAGTTTCAGACACAGTACGATGGAGTTTACTAAATAGTTTTATAAGTGAGAAGTGGTAAATTTAAGATTAATCAAGAAAACATGATATAATAAGTATGATTATCTTTTGAAAAGATTTATAAAGTTTCATGGATGGGAAAAAAGTTTAATAGAAAAAGATGATTCTGATCAGTATTATATGATAATTTTTTAATAATTACTTTCTTATGTTGAATTTAGTGGGAACGATTATTTGAGTGTGATTATTTTCAATATTTTTTTTAGATTTAAAAGCTTAATATTTAGTAAATATATTATTTAGTTGAATTCCCATTGGATGTATATGGTTACCTTCTATCTCGTATGATTTTAGAGAATCTTGGATCTTTTGAAAAGTTAAAGTCCAAAACTTCATTATTTTTATCCTCTATGAATGTAAGAGAAGTATTTCATCTGACTCTAGACACTAGTGTAGTTACATTATGGAGGAAAGACTATCTGATTTGGAAAAATAAAGTCAATGATACCAAAAAAGTTATTGACATCTTCAATTAAAATTTCAATATTAGTACACAGAAGATAAATCCCCTTAAGTTTCTGTTTCTATCTATTGAGGCAGAAAACAAAACCTTTATATATTCAATAATACTTATCTTTCAATATTTTAAAAATAAAATGTTGGTTAATTGAATGAAAGTTATTCAAATAAACAATCAAAATTATTTGGTTCAAGAAAAGGTTTTATTGATTAGAGAAGAAACCTTGGATGTGATTTAGTTAGTATTCAATACAAAACAAAATTTTTTTATAGAATAATTAGACATGGTAGTTTCTAATTCTGAAGTTACAAAATAGAAAGTATTTGTTAAAGAGAAAAGGAAAATAACTTTATATCCTATAAAATTATAAAAGAAACTGAAAATAATGTTTGATGAAGACTTCAAGAAGTTGATGGAATATAAGACTCTGAAAATTATGGGATATATAAGTTTCAAACTTGATAAAGCTGATGATTTATATTTGAAGAGAAAACATCCGAGGTAATTAAATAGGATAAAAATAAGAATAAGGAAAAGAAAAAAAATTGACCAAGATAATATTATGGATGAAATATTGATTGGAGTTGAGAAAGATTTAGAAAATATTCCTCTTTTAGTTTCATCATTACTATTAGTTTAACTAGTTCTTGGGTCCAAAACACATTCTGTTACTAATGAGATATTTCCAAACCCATCATTACCAACAAATTTATATTTTTTTGAAACTTCAGTGGTTCCTATTTTTTTCAGAAATAAAAGGATTAAGAAGTGGAATTTTCAACCTAATTTCCTAAATCATAAAAGAAGTTCAGAAAGGTTATTTTTAGAACTAATAGGTAGTTGGAAAAAGCATTATAAGAAGAAAAAGAAGAATAAGAATAAGAATAAGAATAAGAATTAGAATAAGAGGAAGAAAAAGAAGAATAAGAAATAACCTCAGAGTCATCATCATCCTCAATATTCTTATCAAAGTAGTTCGATAAAAATATAGTCATATAGCTTTATGTAGAATAAATTTCAAATAATGAATAAGTGGAAGCACAACATTACTACACACAAAATAATACCAATACAAAAGTTGATATTGTTAGACTTTTCGATAATGTAAATGTGAAAGAAAAACTAAATGCAGACAATTCACCACCTCACCAAAAAATTTATGATTCTTCATTGGATTCATCAGATACATCAATAACTGAAGATCATAAGAGAGTTGATTATATTTTTCAAACTTTGAAATAAATCACATATTTTATGCCTTATCTTACAGATATTGAATCCGAGTGAAAGCATATCTAGAATAGTTTGAATGATTAATTAGAGTCTTTTAAATTATTGAATGAATATTTTGTTGATAATGAATCTGAGTAAATGTGTTTCAAAGAAAAATAAAAGGCACATAAGAGGAGATTTAATCATGTGGTTAAATGGTTGAGACAAGTGGATAGTGATTTGAGAGATCATAAAGAAAAATTTGAGTATGTTAAGAAATATTCATTTGATAATGCTGATAATTTTGAGTAGAAATTATCATAATTTTCTATTGTATTGATGTTTTTGGAATTGATAAAAGAGATATCAGACTCTATGAATGAAGAAATATCTAAAATCAAATAATATATTCAAAAGATTAAATTATAGAATGATATAATAAAAAATATTTATGAATAAAATCATCAGATATCTTTACAGTACCATTAAAATACTGTAATAAATTTCATACTGTAGAAATAATCCCAAAAATATTATTGTAAATTCGTAATATTTCGATGGACTATATTGTTTTGATTCTGATGATTTAACTATAGTTAGTCTAATGGATATAACTTTGGCTATTCCAATGGACATAACATTATTCAATCCAACGGACAAGACACTAGTCAATCCGATGGACCAAAATCTTTATCAGATTGATGTATCAGACTATAAGAATATAACAATTATATCCTTTTAGTTTCATAACTATTTCTACATTTGGTGAACTAAATATGTTTAAAAAAATCTAAAATACTTGGGACATTGAAAGTTAGTAAAATAAGGTTTTAATAAAGTGTTTGGGATTTTTAAAACTATAGAAAGGAAAAGTAATAAGTATAAATGTTCAAATCAACAATCTCACCATTTTTGAAAAACACAAAACAAACACTTTAAATGAAAAAAATAATTATTAACTTTAAAAAATTATAACCCTTTTTATGTTTAAAAACTTCAAAGAAATTATTTATTGGAAATATCTCCCCTTTTCCTATCTTAACACTCCTTGTCTGGATAAATTTTTTTTGTTCAAAATTATTCATCTGATTGGAAATATTATTACTTTGGAAGAATAAGAATAAAAAAATAAAAGGACATATTCTCCCCATCAATAAATTTTCCAACATAGATAATTTATCCCTACTAAAACATTTATCCCCTTTGTGATTTTCAAAAATAAATTGGGAAAGTAAAATTAATCTAGAAATGTAAGAAACTATAATATAAAAAAATTGTGCTTAAATAAACATTCATCCAAACTAAAAATGAAGAACATTCATCCCATTAAAATTGGAAAATATTCAAAGATAAATTTATTTGGAGAATAATTCACTCATGATAGAAATCGTTAAAAGTATTTTATTAATACATCCAATGTTCATAAATAAAAAGTTCATTATTTATTGTAAAGATTTTTTACTATTACTTTTGTCTTCCATATATCATATTGATTCTTCTCGGTCACTGCAGTTGTAGATGAGGGCTGTGTTATTTTCTCTTTAATAAGTGATGGATTCTAATTATCTACATTCAAAATAAATATTTTCTAATAATTATGGTCTTTTGTAGTATTATTTTAGCCTCTATAATTATTCATAAAAATATTTCATTCTATCATTATATTTTTTAATATTTTGAATCTATTTTTTTATTTTAGATATTTCTCATTCAGAGTGTCTGATAGATCTTTTAGCTATTCCAAAAACATCAATCCAATAGAAAATTATGACAATTTCTTCTCAAAATTCTCAGCAATATCAAATTACTCTTTCTTAACATACTCATATTTTTCATTATGATCTCTCAAATAAATATCCACTTGTCTCAACTATTTAACCACTTGATTAAATATCCAATTATGTGCATTTTATTCCAGTATTTTTGGGATTATTTCTACAGTATGAAATTTATTACAGTATTTTAATTGTTGCAGGTATCAGCTATTATAGTATTAAGATGTGTGGAGTTAAAAATGCATTATCTCCCCCCTCCTCAAATGAACTCGTGGTTGTAAGAATCCTTCAAATCACATAATATATAATTTTTATTCTATATACTCAATTAGGAAAATTAAATCACACTATATAAAATTTCTAGGTACCCACATGCTATAAATTTTATATATATCTTTATAAATCCTTATAATATAATCATACAACCTTCCATATAAACCTAACAATGAAAATATTTTAGAGAGTAAAAATATAATTCTACCCCTTGTCTTGATTTTGATATATATCTCATGTATCTACATTTTTTGTTCACTTACTCATACCACCATTTAATATATTATCCATCCATTATAGGGAATTTTAATGGACTTTAGAGAGTTTTAATATCAATTATAGATTGTATAACATTCTTTAGGTATGATAACAAAACCTTATTTAATTGTTATAGGATAGATGAATAAAAAATGGATTTCATGGGCCTTGTTTCGTTATTATAACAACCCCCTGATAATTTAAAATGACCTTTATAGACTTTATAGAACTGCATATACAAGCCTCTACATTGAATTATACTTCAATCCAGTGAGTATATTGACCCCTATCTCCTTTGGAAAACCACTTATTGGAATCACTATTTCGTCACATGAGATAAAATTAAACATCCTTGTTTGATACCATTATTAGAATGATCCTTATTCAATAATTGAATTACCATTTTCTTTAAGTTATAAAATTAGGAAATTTACATTTTTTTATGGAAAATTGAAATAATTTATGTCAAATTCTGCTCTATTTCCTCGATACAGAATTTAAAAAATATTTCTAAAAATAATATATAATAAACCATTATATCCATTTTCTTTATAAATAATCACAATTCCATGAATAAATAATCTTATACATTTATGTATTATCATAATTAAAAATTTTATAAATGTTTATTTATAATTTAATATCATAAAAAATGATTTATCATATTATTGTAATCCTATTGATATTCATAATTTCAATATAATATAATAAATGTATCAAGAATAATCATATTTAATTTTGTATATTTTTCTACTCTTTATGATTTAACTCTACCTTAGAAAGAAAATACATTCTTTATACCTAATAGAGAAAAAATGATGATTAATGCCACCACTTCAAAAGTTTTCCTAAAAAATCGTTATTCTTTATTCACTAAAACATTCATTATTCAATATATTATAATGATTTGATACTATAAATAAAATAAATAGATTGGAAATTCCTCAAATTTGATAAAAGTGGATCTAATTTGAAAGTGGGGGAAAAAGTGCCTTTACCAATCTTTATAGATAAAAATCCTCCTCCTATATTCAATTTCTCTAGTAAGAAAGTATTACTAAAACCTTTGAAATCCTACATTTTTCCACTAATTCAACCCCATATGATAATAATAAACCTCAACATTATAATGGGGATTGACCAATGAAACTTAATATTCCACTATCCTCTATTTCATACTAAAATTATCATCCAAAAAATAAAAAATATCAATAACTATTTTGGGAAAAAATTTCCTCAAATATTTTCAACTTTGAAAAAATAAAAAAAAACAATATTTCACTTCAGTTACTATTTAAACAAAATAATTAAAAATTTCCCCAAATTCCTAAACATAATTTTTTTAAACCACTATATTAGATCAACCATAAAATATTATCATCATAAAAAATTAAAAACCAAAATCACACCTTTTTAAATTTGATTTACCAACTATACAAACCTATATTACCTATGATGAGAAAGCATCCCCAATATTACCAACGTATATTTTTTCACATTTTTAAATTTTGAATAAATTATATAAATAAAACTAAACGTGAAAAGAATCTAAATTCTTATCTCATTCAAATATCTATAAATATAAACATAATTTTGAATCCTATAAGGAAGTAAGAAATTAAAATAAACTAGAGTAACACAACATATTTTACCCTCATTTAGGAATTAGTATTATATGTTTCCTCTTTTATATTACCATGTCTCTATCATACATGAACCAAGGAAATTACACATGAACATAAAAACTACTCTATACCATCTTTATTATAAATAGGTTACTCTATAAAGGTTGTATATTATTCCATCTCAAGATGAAAATAACTAGATCACACAAGATTCACCGTGGATATTGTTTCTAAAATTAAACACTTTTATGTAATAATGTACATTCTATGTCTATAGAGATAGATACATATAATAAAACACGACAACAACACTACTTGAAACCTTAAAAATCCTAGTGAAACTTAATGATAGGATTTCCCCCCTCTTAAACCGGTGCTAAAAAAAATAAGGTGATAAACCTAAATATGCATAATAATTGACCATAATATCTAATGTATAGGGCTTATAATTAAAACAAGACATAAATTAAATTTATTCTACCCATATTTATTTCTTGATTTTTGCACTATCTTAATTACACTCTATAAAAAGTCATGTCCAATAATCTCTAATTCTCCAACATTCACCCAACACAAGGGAAAATAAATAGGTTAATAGTATAATGATATATATAATTATATTTTAATTTATGAATGGAAATTGATTTTGAAATTTAATTTTAGTATAGTTAATAACTCAACCCACAAGCCACTAAATTTTAATATATAATATCTTAGTATAACCACAATCATCTGAATTTTACCCTTAGTCTAAAAATTTATCAAAGTATAAAAAGTGATATATATATATTCCTAATTGGATGATAAATCCAAATCTATAACCATTCTATATCCTTGATGTGATTCATTGTTAATTTTTATATGTAATTTATTAAGTAACTCCATGAAAACTCACTAATTCTAATAAATAAAACTCTAAAAAAATTCTACTAAACTTTTCTCCACAAGAGGGATGGAATATACTAATTTCATCAATATATTTACCACTACCTATATTTAAACACATCCTATAAGTTTAGGAATAAATAAATTTATAAATTCTATAGATATATCTTACTATATCAATTTGATTATGTTCATTAGATATAACGACCCTCATGGAAGCTGATTCTCACAAACTCCACCAATATAAAATTCAAACTAGACTGCAAAAAACACCTTTTCAAGGTATTGTGCATATTTTTTCCTCATAAATGTATAAAAAAAGTTCAACTATGATATTCATAACAAATATTTTATTATATAACCAATGGTATAAAAACCATTCTCAAAATATAACCCAATGGTCTTCATAGTTATACCATACATGAAAATTTTATTCATAAATAGTATGATATCTTTATACCTCCACCTCTAGATCACCCATTTGAAAGCCAATCCATCAGTCTATAAAATAATAATAATTTTCATCTTATATAAAAAATATCATCTATCAACATTCTTTATATCAATATGTAATGTTTCTAACTACTCCATCCTCTTCCTTTCACCCCTATCTCTTTGGAAACATCTTGATGTGATATATAAATTAATACATTATGCACTATAGTTCCATTTATATGGGTATATGTTATTTTAATGTCACAATCATAATGACAAAACCTATGTTGAAAAATTTATCCACAATGTACTCTTTCTTGACTCTAAACTAGGGAAATCCAATCTAAACATAAATATTTAAAACCCATATTTTACTTTTTAAAGGAAAATATATGTACAAAATCCTTGAGATAGGATAATATCTCATCAAAATTACAAGATTTATCCTTTGGTAATCAATAAACAACTATAAACAACTCTATACTTTATTGGAGAAAAAAATGGGTGCACCCCTGATTACATTTAAAGTCAACTAAAATCTATTTTAAGTATATCATCAATATATATTCTTAGTTCATGAAGCTTAGTAAGTGATATTTTATATAAATCCAAGAATATTTGAATCGTAAATATATATATATATAATGAACTCAACTTCTTAATACATGGGTAAGGGAGTAACATGTACAAGAAAAACATTCATGAATTATCAGACAACTCTAGGGAACTTTAAAATCTTCCATTCTACTCTATGATATTTTAGCTTTTTTTCATACATATTTTTTATGTTTTTGATCACTAAATGCGTTTAATATTTCTGAATTAAAATATTTTTTTAATGATTTATGGTAAAATAGAGCTTATCAATGAATTTATAGATACTGTAAATAATTTTAAGGTTAGAGACCAAAATCACACAATAGAAGAATTGCATTAAAATATAGTCATTATAAGGATTTAAAGTAGAAAATATTGGATAAAATTATATAATCATAGATAATTATTATGGTATGACTTTTAAAAAAAATGAGAAAAAATATGGCTTCATAAAGTAAAATTAATGTTCCTAAGTGAAGAAAAAAATCATTACTCATGTTTATATTATTATGGGAAATTATGAAAGGAAATAGGAAACTAGATTAAACTGTATCAAATTAATTAAAACATAAAATCATGATTTTAATGGAAAATTAAGAAGTGATTATTTTATATTGTAATATATACTGGTTGAGGCTTGAAAATGTTTATTTGAGAATATATAAAGATATATAATTTTATATAATGGATAATGATTTTATTGGCCATAACATTGAAATCATATATTTAAATTTTGAAATAAGGATATAGATATGTTATTCCATAATAAAAATTGTTACACTACAATTCACAGTGGGTCAGAAAAGATAATAAATAGGGGAGGCCACATCTTGGTGAAAAAACATAGATCCAACGGAATACTGGATGGATTTATTGGAAGGATGAATACTATAGGTTCTCATTAGTTACATGTTAAATTATAACTCTATTCTATATTTAATATGAATCTACCTTTATTATTTAGGTGAAAACATAGAGGTGTAAATAATTTTGTGTTGATATTTATAATCAAGTGTGATTAAAATATTTTCTTATTTCCTTTTTAATGATGATTATATTGGATTTATATATTTAGTATATATTCTATTTTATTGTTTGTTTAAATAATACTATCATAACATTTTAATTTGATAATTATCATTAAATTCACAAACTATTTTCTTGAATTTGTTTTCATCATTGAATAAGTTTGAGAATATTATACTTAAAAATGGTTTTAAATCTACTAATTAATAAATGAATCTAATTAATTTATCATAAGAAATAATGATTTTAATAATTAGAGAATAAATTATATACCTTGGGTTTTTAAGATTTATTTGATAAAAATTTTTTTTTTCATTAAATATATTTAGATTTTTACTATTTTTTGATCTTGGATTTATAATTCTCAGTATTATTTTATTATTAAAATTTAATTTAATTAGTTTTATTTTTATTTCACATCATTGGATTTTTTTCTTTATCTTAGATTAAATAAACAATCCAGATTTTATTAATGCTATGTATTTGACCTCATAGTCACCATATACCATGATTTTGTTGTTATTAATTTGAAATAAGATTATCAATTTCTAAAATTGATTCACTATGAGAATCATTGATGAATCATGTTCTATCTATATAATATCTATCATTCCAACTATGAAGTAATTTTACTAGGATTAGTATATCAAGAAATCATTTCATGATCTCATTCACTAATGAAAATAGAAAAATATGTACTCAAAACTAAGAAGATGAATCTCTATTGATAGAAATTAATATCGACCAACACAGAGAGTAGTTAATCCCTTATAAGGGTGACATATTATGGATGTATCTTTAATCTAAACAAATCTCCAGATAATAATTCATGTCTAATAGTTGGTTTTAATCTACAAGAAACCTCTAAAAATCTTGAATAACCTCATATGAGTGTTGATAACTACAATGGTTGACACAACCTCTAATGATAAAGATTTTACCCATGTATAAGGGTAAAAGTGAAAAAAATTTATACTCTTATTTATATTAATAATAAAAAAATATTAGTGTAAACATAGGTAATACCTGTCAACCCAATTTTTCTATCCAACTCAATTATATATATTTCATTTATATTTCCTTAAGCAACCACTCTTAACCAACGGTATTGGTTCTTACCACCACCTCGACCATAATTTGGACAACAAAACTGTTGATGTAGTTAGAAAACTACTGTTGACCTCTACAATATCCATATATATTTTGTGTAAAATACCTAAACAGATATTGATAATGCTTCTATTGATTTTGGATATACTCTCACTAAGAAAAGTATGGTTTCTTACAACTGCAAAATATGTCTATAAAGTTGATAGGGAAAACCTTCCATTATAACAATATTCTCTTTTCTCATATAACACTTTAGAAAATACAGAAAAACAAATCGGTAATGTTATATATTTATAAAAGTGTTGTATATTTGGACTTATTTACCACAATATATCTATAAGATATATATTATTAATTCTAAGGGTGTATTAATAAACAATTACAATGGTTTCATCATGAACATAATGAAATGAAACTATATCATTCAGTTTCACTTTACCAAAAGCTATGGTGGGTCAATTGCTGTCAAGAACACATATAATATAGTATGTTTCTAGCAGTGTGCACTCACTTAGTTATATTAGTATATGTATTTAACATCAATGTACCAATAATTTATAATATTTCATTGTCACTACCCCTTCTCAAAATGAAATACACTAAACAAATAATTATTTAATATATCACAAGTGTATTAAATCAATATTTTGAATCTAGAACTAAACTCTCTGAAACATTATATTATTTTTAGGTGGTCAATAAATCTTGATGATGATTGAACCTTATAATCACAGATAAAAACTTTTACTTGAGTATGATATGATACCGAGTTTACTAGTACATGGAATCATATTGATCTCCAATTTAAATCATACAAAATTATAGATTTTTACCTCACAAGCCCATATACAATGGTACTATGCACCTACTGTGTATGAACTATAAATGTAGCGATCCATGATTCCTATAACTTGAATTATATCTATGGATCCTAAATAAAACTTTCATGCCTCAAAAATCCCTATCATTTATTCTTTTGAAAATTTATACTCTATGTGTTATCCTTCACTAAAATATCTAACATAGTCCTCTATGTTACAAAAATTGATGAATGATCCATAATAATAAATCTATGTTTAATTCCTCATTATAAAAGTCTATAAAAATTAATTTAATTAATATAATATCCCAAATATGGATAGTTGAATTATATAAACTGATTAGTTTTCCCTATGAGAGGAAACATTCCCTAGTCTTCATAAAAAAATCATCACAACCTGTATGAAACTATGTAGAACATGAACTTTTACCTATAAGAGTACCATATAGAAAATAAATTTATCCTACAACTATAGTTAATATACTATCAAGGATATTACATAGAAATATGTCGGTCACATATATCCATATTCGGTTTTCCCAGTCTATATCCCATCATAAATTCAAATGAATAACTACCTTAACCACTCATAGAATTCTCATTTCCCCATTCTAAATTCTATCCTAAACTAAAATTTTATCAAATATTTATAATAACACTCTATAATGATCTTCCTTTTCCCAAAAACCTCCTTATATCAATAATGTAAATAATAGTAAAACTTCAAGTCTATCTTAAATAAGAAAGGGGTTTTTGACTAGAATTGAGGTTATAGTCACACAAATACGGAAGGAATTTTATTCTTGCATAACGAATGAAAAAATAAATATGAAAAATACAAAAATTACCAATAAATGAATCATTGAAAAATGAATATCATAAACAATATGCATTCCATACATCAATATAAATTCATGTTATATGACAAATTTTGGAACAAAAAAAGACAAACACTAGGAGAAGAAAAAATGATAACTCTTATAAAAAAAATATATTGAAAAATACACATTCAAATATATGATTTAAAATATCCCTATACTAATACTTAATGGAACCTCAAATAGGTTAATTAGAATTGTGTCTAAAAATAACATATGAAGTAGTCATGAGTATATCCAGATACTGAGTAGGTTCCTTCCCTAAAATTCCCTTTTGTGAAATTATGAATACAGTATTCTAAAATAATTATGTGTAAAAGATAATATATGAAAATATTTTACAACCCTTTTTTAATTCTAAATTTTTTATGATTTTATAATTCTCACAAAAATTATGATCCCAACAATACAAATCATATATATAAAATTTAAACCCAAATTATAGTAAGGTTCCTTAGAAACCAACTCCAATAAACCTGGTTGTAAGAACCAAAACCTTATTTTCAGGTATGTTTTCCTTTTCTGGTCGTTTTTAGAAAAAAATGGAATTTCTAGAAATTTTCAAAGTAAACACCGTGTACTCGGTTACCACTGGTAGCAGTGTACTAGCTATGTAGAGGCCATGCACACAGCTATGTAGGGTGTCATAGGGGCCACCTAAAGCAGAGTATGGAAAAGAAAAGTATACGTTGTGTACATAAAAAGTACACACTGTGTATTTTTTTCATTAAACGTACTGGGGTCACGTCTAATCACTAGAACAATTTTCTTCTAGGTCTCGTTCAGCCGAGAGTCCCTGCACGACTGAGATCTTACTCTGAGCCCCCGACTGAGCATCTGATATCCGATTCAACTGCCGTTGATTGCATTAGGATCACCTTAGTAATTTCTCTCTTCTTCTTGAGCTCCGTTTCCCAAATCCTCTTCCTTCTCATGTTATCATATGTTTATGGTTTTAGATGTTTTTTATATCTTTGGAATTATAAGGTGATTCATATTATGAGACTCAAGTATTTTTATCTTCTAGCATCGAGGTTGGTGGTTTGTGCCTTTCCGTTGAAAGTATTTAATAAAAATGTGCAATTTGACCCAATTCCATTGAACGGGGTATTGCATGTTTACCATTTTACCCTTATTGATTTTGTTCCATGATAGTATGCCTAAGTAGAGGTTAATTGGTTATGAATAGGGATGATTTCTATGAATTGGATATGTTTTCCCATGCATATTCTATTTATGACTGTTTGGTTCTGCTTAGCCTTTTGGGCCGCCCTGCCTGTTTCCCTGCCCAATGTTGTAGGGTGGAGTGTTTGTATTCTGACATGCTTGATATGCTGTAGACTGATTAGCCAAGTAGTTCTTGTGGTTTATCTTGGTAATTTTCTATTTTCTTTGCTTGTTGACCTATACAGGGATGTGAGAACATGGTGTAGAATACTATAAGGGTAATTTACCGAGTGAGCTTTCTTAGAGAGTCTAGGAACCACTTTGGGATATAAAGGTAATTAACCAAGTGAGCTTCCTCAGAGAGCCTAGGAACACTTGGGGCTATAAGGGGAATTGACCTAGTGAGCTTCCTCAGAGATTCCTTAACTACTTTAGAATATAAGGGGAATTGACTTTGTGAGCTTCTTCAGAGAGTCTTTGAATTACATTCGACTATAATGGGAATTGACGATGAGTGCTTCCTTAGAGAGTCTTTATATATTATTATAACCAAAATAAAGGGGATAGGCTATGTGTACTTCCCAGAGGGTTACCATGCTTGATTAGCTGCTTAATTGATATGTGTAATTTTTTACTGCTGGGTACTTCTAGTTTACTGTACCTTTTATTATTATCTTCCATATTTACTCACTAACTGTTAGGCACTGATCTTTGGGTGGTTTCTTACTGGGATTTAGTATCACACCCAATTTGGTCCATGCTTTTTGTGCCCAAATAGATTATATTGATGTAGGTATATATAAGGGAAAGAACCCTTCTACTTTAGGTTCTTGATTGACTATGGAGCTAGAGAGCCTGAGACCAAGCTATGGCTTGTGATGCTAAGGAGCTGTTTATCTGTTTTCTTTTATACTTTGGTTTAGTACTATTTGTGTTCCAGCATTGTGATTTGTTTTTCTACTTTTCTAGACATATGTATCATGCATCATTTATATATGTTCTCTAGTTTTTTCTTACTTCAGTTTTCCACAGTTTTCTCTTGTATGGATTATCACTACTTCTGCTATTGCATGTTGTTTACTTACACTGTGTTAGTCTGCCAATTAGGGCATAGTTTCCCCACTATAACTCCCATGTCCCTCATTTCTAGTAGGCAGCCTCTGGCATTCGAGGAAATGTTCTTGAATCCATGTGACCAACCAGGTATGGGGTGCCTCTGGGTGGCTTCTGAAATAGAGACATTACACTAGTAATGACCCATCCCAATATTTAATTTAAATTAAATCCACACAATTTGATATCATAATGTAATAAACTATAATCATATATATATAACCATATATATAAGTGGGATGAGGACTGGGATTACCTATTTTATCTATCGTAAGCCCTCACATTAACTAGATGTTGGTCCACACTTGAGAACACCACCCTTAGGTGATGGTTGTATAGTGAATTATACACACCACACATGAAATATCATAAAGTATAAAAAATAACTCATTATTCTCATTCACCATATTAATTACAAGTATCAATTAATTATACTATTATGATGGGACATCGACTATTATTCATTATGGTACTATCATAGGAGACATATTCCATTCTCAGTGGTACTTTTACATTTGAATATTTTTTATGATCCCAAGGTTTGAAATCTAAATCACTATGGTACTTTAATGGTATAGTACCTATGAAATTATGCAAAAAATACCATTTGCATATAAAGTCATAGTGTGTCCCTATGTCAGTGAGTTTATATGGATCTAGAGACATTCCAATAGTATAATCACACTACCGTCCACCTATAACTAATCATGATAAGGTCTAATAGAGAAAAATATTCATCTACCCAATACCCTAGTATCTACTATAAGATAAACCTCATGCCACATAATTCAAATTTATATACCTAAATTTTTCCTCTATCTAAATTCTAACCACATTTTTTCATCCCTCCATCTAATATTTCATGTCATCCATTAGAGTGGATTTTTAAGGGTTTTATTGATTTTTAATAATAATCAAATATAGTATTTCATTACTTAGGTATCATAACATACCCCTATATCATTGAATGAAGATAATTAAAGAATAAAATTAGATCACATGACCCTTGTTCTATAATTAACCTCACCCCATGTTGATTCAACTTGATTTGTATAAAAATTACATATCACCCATGTACGTGTTTGGAAAGAATTTCATTTGTATCCATTAAGTGTAATAACCCTATTTACCATTGGAATAACCCCATGCGAGTCACTGTTTTATAAATTGATAGAAAAATCATCATCCAATGTTTATATTTTGAGTGGAATAACCCCCTAATATAATGAAAACACCATATGTCAAAGTATTTAACTTATAAATTATCAACTATCGGGGGAAATTATAATCATTTATGTAAAATTCAAATAAACCAATTATAAAAGGGTTTTTAAAAAAGTTTATATAATTCAATTATAATCAAACATCATATCCATGATTTCCATGTAAATAATAATAATTTTATAAATAAAAAATTATCCAACACATATATATAATCCTAATTTTTCACTTTATTAATGTTAATTAATAATTATATATATTAACAAAAATAATTTCACATATCATCATTATCTAATTGATAATAATAATTTAAAAATTATATGAAAAATGTTTGAAGAATAATCATATTCAACTTAATATATTTTTTATCACCTTATTGATTTTAATATAAACGTTGATTATGAAAATATTATTTATTCCCAATGAATAAAAATAAGGTATTTGAGTCATCACCACTTAAGCTTCACCAAAAAATAAATATTTTTTATTCATCACAACATTCATCATTCCCCATTCTTAGAAAAAATCATTCTTACTAATTAAAGAAAAAAGGGAGAAAATCCTCAAAATGAGTGACGATAAGATATAATTTGAGTTTAAATATTATAAATGTCTCCACCTATTTTTAAATATAAAAATACTCCTCCAATAATTTACTCCTAAAGTAAAATTCCCTTGTGAAAATCATTTATCATCAATAATTTTCCTCTCATTAAACCCTAATTATTAGACTCTACCTCACTATAATAATCATCGTTGACCATGGAATAATATTTTTTTTAGATTTATCAATTAAATGGTTAATAATATCATCCCAATAATTAAATGTTAGTATAATAAATTTCTAAAATATATTTAGAAGGAATAATTATTTTAATAATTAAATAAATATTAAAATTAACATTTTATCTCTTAAATTATAAATAAATCAAATTACGCAATTTTTTTTGAAAAAATCACAACCATATTTTTTTACCATTATATATAAGAATATCACTAATATTCTCATACCAAAACTTGTATGAGTTTATTTGGTTTCTTCATGGAAAATAAATATGTCACTTATTATTTACAAATTAGATCTTTAACTAGCTTCATATGTATTGATTCCTTCTCAAAGGGGCTTATCTATCTTCCATAATTTATCTTTATTTATTTATTATACACATATTTTATATTATATACATTGATTTCATATTGTGAACACTATATTTCAATATTATAAAATATTAAACAATATTTCATCATCTCTCTTGGAAGCCTCATTCTTCTATGCATCCTCTTCCACCTTTGTAGAGATCATACCATTAGTTCACTAAATCTATCTTTTCCCAAATTTAAGATGTGGAATAATGACGTGTCACACTTGGTTCTTCATTTAATTATTCATAGTTTACTATAATGTTTCAACTCACCCTCACATTAACTTCCTCATCCATAACATCCATACATTCACTCCCACATTATGTAAAACACCTTCCAAGTTATATTTAATGCTACATTAATTCAAATTATGGAAAAACCATACATTTATTATAATCATCACTATGAATTATTATAATTCACTGAAAACATTCCTAGGGTATTTCTATATATGTTCCTTATATTTTATTTTCTGTAGATACAACAATATTTATGAAATCTAAAATGTTTCAAAATATCTCATTATATTACCTATAAAATATCTCCCATACCATTTTCTATGATAACACATATTACATTGAAATATATTAAAATATTTTTTCTTAATAAAACTCCCATGAAACAAAGTTGAATCACTCCCTGAATGATTATAAATCATTTTCATGTAACTTTACAAAAAATAATCATGGAAAAATATTGGGTTAAAAAAATACCATTTCCATTTCATTGGTAACATAAAATACATGTTTAATTTATAAAAAACACATGATATAAAAAATTAGTATTCCATTTTTGAAGTAGACCCTCTAAAACACTATGTTCATTTAATTGAATTTAACATCCTCCAATTAATATAGTATTAAAATATAATAAAAATTAATTATTCTTAAAAATATTATATATCCCAATACTAAACATAACTAGTTGTTTTGGGTATAATTTTTTTATTCAAAACAAAATTTTATAACTTTTATTATTTCAAATCAACTAAATTCATCTCAAACCAATTTTTTTTTGAAAAATAATTAATCTTTTCCAATTGAACCAAGATTTTTTTTAAATTTTATTTGGAACTAAGTTTCCTCATGAGTTAAGTAATCTTAATGGGGGATAAGGTAATGTGATTTATTATTTATAAATTCTTTCAAAAATAAATATATATTTAGGGATATTTTACCTATATTATAATGATTAAGTGAATTTTTAGTTAACAAAAATAAAATCTCATCAAATCAAATAAAGAAAGTAAAAAATAATGATATTTAATTTTTATATGGTTCACCCTATAAAATAGATGTGACATTCTAATGAGGATACACATGAAAATTTATTTATATAACTGAATAACTAGTGTAATTTTTATGATTAAAAATGATCAGAGACAATATATTATATAATCTTGGGTTTACTATTGGGATATGAATCCCTTATTAGTTTATCAAACTTGGTTGGACAGATGAAGTGAGCCAAATGATACGTCATTCTAATCGATCAAGATGTAACATGATGTATCTTTAGAGTCTGGTAAGGTAATAAGGTAATGATGTTTTATGATGAATGTGTGAAATTATAGTGGTATATATAGGTAGAAAACATGAGTTATAAATATAGGGTAACCTACATAGATTACTATCTACAACAGTTATTTTGTGGATGTTTGTGTTTTTAAAGAAGTAAGTATCACTAGCTAATTGGATGATACTTATTATAAGTACGAGGGAACACTAAAGGAAAAAAATTACAGTTGAATTATATGGTATATTATAAATTATTTAAAGAATAATTTTATTTAGTTGTATGATTTTCTAACTTAGATTTTCTAATCCATTCATTGTTTTATTTAAATATAATCAAAAGTATCGTTTCTCTCATAGATATTGGACACACTTTTCGAACCATGTAATTTATTATATTATTTCAATTTTATTTTTCTCTTGAATTTTCATGACGTGTGAGGTTTTTTTCCTTGAGTGTCTAAGGGTGATCAAATTATTGTAGCGAGTAGGGTGTGAGACTTCCTATCTTCAAATGCAATAAAATTGCGGGAGAACATCTAGATAAATCAATTTTTTCGTCATGGCATCAACATAAGGATTATTTTTTCTGACCAAAATCTGTATCTAAGATATCCAATATGTTATATAAATGCTTAAGGTACATCCTAATCAAATAAATCTTTGAGGAATCTCAGGTAATGATTATATTAACCACGATATTATCTTGTATTTAGGTGGGATCTTACTATCATTAGAATATAAAGAATCAGAAAAGGAAATATTTGGATAAAAAAGATTAATGGAATGGAATTTGAATTATAGAAAACTATAAAGAACCTAACCCCAGTATTCCATCATCGGTGGTTACTTTATTAAATTGTCTTTAGATAGAAGCAATAATATCACAAAGGATTGAATAGTTTAGTAGTATTTGTTAAATAGATACATGATTGAATATCACATGGCAATTGAAAATAAAAAATAAAAATAAAAATTTTGTTTGAGTACATAATTTTTCTCTCTTGAATAACCCTTCATATCAATCATAATACATATCTTGGTATCCTAGGGGAAAAAACTTAAGAAAGGGGTGTACTCAAATTCTTAGTAAGGGTATGCGTACAATAGAAACTATTATGAATAAATAAAGTGTAATATATTTGGAATGTAAAATAACTAAAAATAATTACATTTAATCAATATCATTATCCTAAATAATAATGTAGAAATAATAAATAATGATCAATTGATTCCATAAAAATAATGACATGAAATTGAAACTGAACCATCAATATTATAAATATTTGAATAACCAAATGTAAGATAAAAAACTAATCTCAAAATATGGGAATGCATAATTCCATACATGATAAAAATACCATCAAGGAATCATGGTAACACATATTACATAAATGGGTAAGTCCTCGACAAAATATCCCAGCTAGTATGTCTCATGTGACCTACCAATGCATCAAGGGGATATAGAGGATCTCGCCCATAATATACTAAGTCTAATTAATAAAAAATTTAAAAGGGGTAAAAAATAATCAATATAAACATTTTTATCAAAACTACTAGCATATAAGATTTTAATACATTCCCAATCAATAGAACATAATCATAAACCATTTAGAGTAAAATGTATAATTACATCAAAATGGTACATCCCTAATCAAACTTACCATAAACCATCCAAATAAATAATAAATATGGAATCATTAAAACATATTATCCATGGATTATAAATAAAATAATGGTGTTTATTGATGATGAATAGAAACACCATAAGAATACTTTTAAAAACATTCTTGGAGAAAATATCCTACTCAATTTGAAAATCAATTTTAAAAACTTAAAATTCAAAGAATATTTGGGAAAATTTTTTATTTGAAAATAAAAATGTAAACTTATAAAGGGAGATTCAAATAAATTATTATTCATAATTTCAAGAAATTATTTACATGAAAAGTATGTTAAAACAAATATTCATTTCACATTTTTGGTAAAAATTTAAAAAATACCTTGATCAAAAAATTAAAGGAAGATTCCTTATAATTTTTTATTTTCAAAAATCCAAACATGGTAGAAATATCTATGATAAATCATTTAGATAATTTTGAAAATATATTAGAAACCATTTTTTGAAAACAAATACATGGGAGAGATATATTTTAGACCCAAAAGAGAAATAATGTTGTCTTTTCTTAAAATGTTTTTATCAATAATAATTATCAATGATAAGAAAATGGTACTATTACTTGAAACATTAGTGAATTAATATAGGAGAATAAATTTATTGACTTTATTGAGTGATATATGATAATATTTCATCATTTAAAAAGTAATAAAAATCAATCATGATAGAGAATGAGTTTTTAAAATAAACCCTCCACACTTGGGTAACTTTTGAATCATAAGACCCATTAAAGAAATAAATTCAAATGAAACATTAAATACCATGAAGAGAAAGTAATTATTGATATAATATATCAAAGGTTCAGTATATAAACCGAAAAAAAACTAAGCAATGAATATGTCATATGTATCGTGGAAGTAAAAGTGGGAAGAGATACCCTTACACGAGGTTTGATTTCCTCTGTATGTGTTCAAACCTCTTATATAATAAATATAGGTTTATTGTAAATATATTAATAAACCATACATATTTATATTATACCATATATGATTTAATTATTATAACACCCCATGTTTTTAAAAAATAAATTGAAATGCATGAAACTCTATTTTAAGTAAATATTTATAACTTGCCTTTAAACATAATTTTTCCACTTCTAGGTTTTGAATTTCAAGAATTGGTCATCTGTAATTATGATCAGTAATTTATTTGAAGTCTGATGGAACCAACTTGACTTTTTGGTGAATATTAACATACCCTTATGAATAGTAATATGAACAGTAATATGACCCTAATTAATAGTAATTTGTATTAATAATTTATTTTCATAAGTATTTAAGACAATGATATCTTGGTTAATTTTTCAATGTAATATAAAAGTAGTTATAGATTTAAATTTTTTAATTTTTTAATAAAGTATGATTTTATTTAATATTTAAATTAATAATATTTAGAAAAACATTTTCAAGAAATGGATTTAATTTTTGAATTCTACACATTGGAAGATGGTGAGGGTGAAATTTTGATATTTTTATGAAATTATTGAATTTTTGATGAATTATGAAATACAGTAAAATATAGTATATTCAAATTACAGTTAAATACACTATTTATGACCTCATAAGTGCTTTAATACCACTTGGTTTGAACTCAATTCATATAATTGAAAAAAAATATTATAATAATGATTAAAATAATGTAAAATCGACAAGAATATCCATCATGAACCGATCATTGAAATCAAGTAAATAACACACACACAAAACAATGCAAGGAAGAAAATACTAACAATTAATGGTTGAAATGGTGTATTGAAATGGTCATATAAGGTCTTGTAAATATTTATATGTTTATTTAAGATATTAATAACACACTTCTAAGCATTATACAAGAGGTTTAAATTAGTTTTAAGTAAGACAAACCCTAGGTAAGGGAATTCTTTACCCGATTTCCATTCTTTTGGTTAACCATCTAATTAGTTCTTTATGTGGTATTAAAATTGTTTGTGTGATTTTTTTTTAAAATTTGTTGAATTATGTGTATTTATTGTGTATATACATATTCAATCCACTATATTATGTCTCTATTCAATTATATGATATTTATAATGGACTTTTCTTTTAAAAACCTATTTTAAAAATTCTATTATACGAAATTCAAAAGAAATGTTTTATGTAATTATTTATGTTGTATAATTGTATTATAGTTCTTAGAAATTGTTTATGATTAAAGGTGGTACTGATTTTTTTCTTCTAATGCATTTTGTATGTGTAAGTTGGAGGTCGTCCGTATGGTAACTCCAAGTGTAACTACGATGGTTACCCAAATTGTAAGGTAGCCATAAGGGTTGCGAATTATAAGGTAGCCGAGAGGGTTTTAAGATTATGTAATTAATTCCCCAATATACCTTTATGGTTCTATTTATATTCTTATGTTTTTTGGAGATCTTTTGGAAAAATCATGTTTCAAAAATAAAGTATATATGAGTAACAAGTTTGTATTTGAAAATGATTTCATATGTTACAAGTATTTAGGACTAATATGTTATTTTCTTATTTTCATATCCCTTAATGAGCATTTGTTTCTCATCCCATGTTTAAATTATTTCCATAGTTTATAAGGATGTGTATGAAAAAGAAGAAATCCAAGTTAAATGATTAAATAATAGTCAAATAAAATCATGTTATATTTGAAAGTTTTATATTTATAAAGAAATGAGCACTGTTTTTATGGTATCCACTCTGTATTAATGTGTAATGTCATGATTGAGATAGTTACATTTTCTCTAAATATCTAAACATTAAAAGATCCTAAATATTAATGGAAGTGATTTCTTGAAAAAATTTAATATTATTTAATATAATAATGTTGGGTCCTTATAGTTGGTATCAGAGGATGGTTTAGACAACTTTAGGGGTTAAGATAATGTTAAAAGAATACCATGAATGATTTTAAATATATGATTAGTTTGAAATGTTATAGAATTTAAATATTACCATGTTTCTTTGACTAAGATATGATTGTTCAGAATGGTTGTCCGTAGAGGAAATAGGGAAGCTGAAGAGTAGAGGCACTGACAGAATGACATCCTTCCGAATCTGCAGCCTGAAATGGTAGGGATTGGAACTGAGAAGTTTGTGATAGTAATGTAACAAATTATGTAGGCAATAAATAGATATAGCTTCCATGAAAGAGAACAACTAGAGGTACCACAATGGAACATGACGATAGTGAAAAATTTTATGAGGAAAAAACCTCATTCTTTAAATGGATCTTCTGGCCCAGTAGTGGATGAAGGATGGATTAAAGCCCTTGAAAAGATAATCGATGTTATGGGATGTTCAGATAATCAAAATTTAAGTATTTCTATTTATTTTTTTGATGGTGAAGCTGATCAGTGGTTGGAAATGGTTAAGAATATCAGGGATAGAGAAGAAGTTGATTCCTTAGAGTGGTATGAATTTAAAAGTATTTTCCTTGAAAAATGATTTCCTAAGGTGGTAAGACTTAGGATCCAAAAGAAATTCCTTGATTTAAAGAAAAAGAAGGAATATTAAGTGTCTATGTATGAAGCTAACTTCACCCAACTGGTGAGGTATGTTTCAAATCTTATTCTCGATCTTGATAACAAAATCAACCGCTTTTACTTAGGATTGAAGCTAAGGTATCAAAGGGCGTTGGCCACCCTTGAATTCAGAAGTTATATGAAACTTGTATGATGTGCTGATAGGGTAGAGATATAGTTTTCTGATGATTATGTTCATTTTGGTATCAAGGAGAAGAAGAGGTCTAGATTTAAAGTGATGGGTAAAAAACAACCAAATAAATCTGATAGTAAGAAAATTCAATTTCAAATATGTGAAAAGTGTGGTAAGAAGCACCCTAGGGAATGTCTTTCCAAAACTGGGAAGTGTTTTAGATGCGGTAAGTTTGGAAATATGGCCCGATATTGTAATGAAAATGATCCTAAGACTAATCTTGATTAGAAAATTATTAAGTGTTCTAAATTTGGTGAGATGGGTCATTATGAAAATGCTAGCCAAAAGAGAGATCAAAATGATGAAAAGAATCTAGACTATAAAAAGAAATGTGTAGTGAGTTCCTTTGTGACTACATTAGTAGATGATGGTCCATCCAATGAAGTTGTATCAAATACCTTGTTTTTTTACTCAGATTTTTCTAAAGTTTTGTTTGATACGAGGTCTACATATTCCTTCATTTCTGATAAATTTTTTGGTAAATTGAAAATATCACTTCAACAAATGAAACCTGAACTTATTTTTAAAACACCAGGGGGAAATATTATCACAAAGAGGAAATATAAGAATATTTATATTGTGGTCTATGGAAATACATTACCTGCAAACCTTGTTGTTTTTCCCTTAATCGAGTTTGATGTTATTTTGGGAATAGATTTTTTTTCTATTTAACATGCTAAGATTGATTGTAGAAATAAAGAAGTTATTTTTGAGAAATAGTTTCAGTTTGTATATAATAATGAAGCCATACAATCGATAACATATTAGAAATATTTGAAACTATAGGAATATGTAAATGAAACTTATCTTGATCATATTTTTGAAAACAAGGGAATTGTTCTGATTAATGATGTGCTAGTGGTAAATGAATACCATGGAGTTTTTACTGATGAGTTACCTAGTGTCATACCTGATCAAGAAGTAAAATTCACAATTTAATTAGTTCCTGATGCTAATCCAATTTCAAAAACCCCCATTTCGTATGGCATAAATGGAACTTCTTGAATTGAAAAATTAGTTTCAGGATTTTCTTGATAAAGGCTTCATTCATCCTAGAACTTCACGATGGGGTGCCCCTTCTTTGTTTGTCAAAAAGAAATATGGTTCCATGAGAATTTTCATAGATTATAGAGCTATTAATATCATCACTATTAAAAGAAAGTATCCTTTGCCTCATATAAATGACTTGTTTTATCATCTCTAGGGAGCTCAGTACCTTTTCAAGATTGACTTGAGATCCGGATACCATCAGCTGAAGGTGAAGGAGGATGACATCCCGAAAACAGCTTTTCATACTAGATTTTGGCATTATGAATTTTTTTTATTGCATCCGGATTAACTAATGAACCTATTGTATTCATGAATCTTATGAATATAATATTTTATGAGTTCTAGGATAAGTTTGTGGTTGTGTTTATTGATAAATTTCTGGTATTTTATAAAAATAATGTGGAGCCTGGAAAACATGTAAGAGTAGTTTTACAAACCTTAAGGGGAAAGAAACTATATGGAAGATTCAGAATGTGTAATTTTTTGTTGAAACAGATTTATTTTCTTGCAAAAATTGTAAATAAGGATGGAATAACAATTGATCCTATCAGAAAAGTGGTTGATGATTGGCTAAGACCAACAAATATTATAGATATGTGTAGTTTTTTTGGATCAGTAGGTTATTACTGATAGTTTGTAAAAACATTACATGATTATATATCCCTCTAACTAAGTTAACTCAAAAAGGTGTTATTTTTTTAACAGAAGAAGGTGATTTTTGTTTTCAGCAACTGAAGAAGAGATTGGTGATTACCCCAGTTTTGTCCTTGGTTTCCCGAAATGGTGATTTTTTCATCTACAATGGCACTTATTTGAAGTGAATTGGTTGTGTTTAATGCATAATGACCAGGTAATTTCTTATGATAAAAGACAACAAGAAACCCATGAGTTAAATTATCCCACACATGATTTGTAATTGACAATAGTGGTTTTTTCTTCAATAATTTGGATGCATCATTTATATAGATCCAAATTTCAAATATATACTAACCATAAAAGTCTGAAGTATATATTCACTCTAAAGGAATTAAACATGATGCAGAGAAGATGGCTTAAACAATTAAATGATAATAATTGAATGATCAATTACCATACAGAAAAATAAATCAATGTGGTGGATGACTTGAGTTGAAAACATCATGCATTATTAATCATGTTACGTTTGGAATATGACCCCTTGGTTAATGATTTGTTGAATTTTGTCTTAGAATTTATTGGTGCATGGAATACCTATATTTTTTTAGGTTTAAGTGTAGTCATTATTATCAGACAGAATTAAGCAAGAACATAAAGATTTCTGTGAGCTAGAGAAAAAGTTAAAATTCATTAAAATGGGCACATTTACAGAATTTAACCTTGATGAAGATTATCTTTTAAGATTTGGAAAAAGGTTGTTGTGCCTCGTGATTCCCATTTGAAGAAAGATTTTTTTTGTTTGAATCTCATTGTTCTCTATTTTCAGTTCATCCTGTATGTACTAAGATGTTCAAATACCTTCGAGAGTATTATTGGTGGGATGGAATGAAAAGAGATATTACTGATTTTACCAAGAAATGTTTGACATGTCAACATGATAAAGTAGAGCAGAGTTTATTGAAGGAGATGACTTAGCCTTTTCCAGTTATAGAGTTGAAATGGGAGAATGTATCCATGAAATTTTTGGTGGAACTACCTAATACATCTCGAGGAAATAATGCTATTTGGGTTGTTGTTGATCAAATAAAAAAATCTACACATTTTCTTTTTTATTCGAGATATAATGTCTTGGGATCAACTTTTTCGACTATATCTCAAAGTTATTTTCAAGTTACATAGATTTCCTATTTTCATTATA
Source organism: Viscum album (assembly GCA_963277665.1). Classification (NCBI taxonomy): domain Eukaryota; kingdom Viridiplantae; phylum Streptophyta; class Magnoliopsida; order Santalales; family Viscaceae; genus Viscum; species Viscum album. The sequence continues at coordinate 1,350,234,664 of OY728132.1, forward strand.
TCTGAACATGATCCCAGGTTTGCATATAACTTTCGGAAGGGACTTTAGAAGTCGTTGGGAACAAAATTAAATTTCAGTACAACTTCTCATCCTCAATAAGATGGGCAGTCAGAATGAACAATTCAGACTTTGGTGAATATGTTTTGAGCTTATTCAATGGATTTATAGGGAAGTTAGGATCACCATATTTCTTTAGTTGAGTTTTCTTATAATAATAGTTTTTATTCCAATATATATATGACACCTTTTGAGGAATTGTATGGGAAGCGGTGTCTGACTCTAGCATTTTGGGATGAAGTCGGTGAAAGAATATTGATGGGGCCAGAATTAGTAGAGGGAGTGTATAATAAAATGAAGGTGATCCAGTAACACATGAGGAAAGCTCAGAGCATGAAGAAAATTTATGAAGATAATAGAAGGAAAGACTTATCTTTCGAATTAGGTGACCATTTTTTTCTTAAAACCTCTCCTTGAAACAGTATGATGCGTTTTGGTAAGAAAGAAAATCTAAGTCTGTGATTCATTGGTCCTTTTGAAACCCTTGAGAAAGCTGGACCGGTTGTATATCGAGTAGAATTTCCTTTGATATTGTCTCAGGTACACAATGTTTTTCATGTTTCGATGTTGAGAAAGTATTTGCTAGATTCAACTCATGTCTTGAGCCCAGAAGTAGTTCAACTAGAGAAGAACCTTTCTTTTGAAGATAAACGAGTTCAGATTATTGATCAAAGGGAACATGTATTGCAAAATAATGTAATACACTAGGTTAATGTTTTGTGGAGAAACCACATGGTTGAAGAAGCAACATGGGAGTTTGAAAATTCTATGAGGGAAAGGTACCCTCACTTGTTTAATGAGTAAATAAAATTGCAAGGAAACAATTTTTAAAAGGTGGGGATAATAAAACACCCCATGTTTTTAAAAAATAAATTGAAATGAATGAAACTTTGTTTTACGTAGATATTTATAATTATCTTTTAAATATAATTTTTCCACTTCTATGTTTTGAATTTCAAGAAATAGCCATCTACAATTATGATCAGTAAGTTATTTTGAGTCTGATGAAACCAACTTGATTTTTGGTGAATAATAACATACACTTATGAATAGTAATATTAATAGTAATATGACTCTAATGAATATTAAATTGTATTATTAACTTATTTTCTCATGGATTTAAGATAATGACGTCTTGGTTAATTTTTCAATATGATATAAAAGCTGTTATAGATTTAAAATTGTTAATTTTTGAATAAATTATGATTTTATTTAAAACTTAAATTACAAATATTTAGAAAATTATTTTCAAAAAATAGATTTCATTTTTAATTCTGAAAGTCTAAAAATTTTATCGTTGAATTTTTGGGATTTTTTAAAAATTCTTGAATTTTTGATGAATAGTGAAATACGGTAAAATACTGCATATTCAAATTATCAGTTAAATACACATTTTGTGACATCAGAAGTGATTTATGACCACTTGGTTATAACTCACATTCCATTATTAACATTTTGCATCACATGTACTAAGACTATTCATACTATTGAGAAGAAATATTATAATAATGATTAAAATAATTTAAAATACCTTATGTCCTCCACTATAAATACCACCATTATTTCTCTCTTCATCCCACACCTCTCAAGCCTTGAGAATTACCTAAGTTCTGCCCAATACTCCTCCCAAGGATATTCCCCACTTCCTAGAGCTATTGGTCTCACCAAAAGGAAAAAACCAAAGGACATAAGAAGGATATCAAGGAGAAGAGATAAAGTGGTAAATATCTTTTTTTTTCATTTTTTTCTTTCATTTTATGTTATTATTTTTAATTTCCTTTGGGTTATGTTGGAATATGTCATTAAATATCCCCCATTAATTCAAATATTATGTAATAAGTATGAGATACCCCTTTTCATTCATCAAAATTGTTTATGAAATTTAAGAGACGCCATTAGGCTGCCAAATTTTAATAAGGGATTTCTCAAATTTTATTTTATTTCGAGATTCCATTATTTTCTTTTATTTCATCACCTATACTTATACAAGAGGCATGAATGATCCAATATATTACATATTATGGATGTAACAATGTTTATGGAATAATAAAAATTACATTTATTCTTCTCTCCCACTTATTCAAGAAATAAAAACACCGTCAGTGATGTGTCAAATTACCGACATCATGGATGATATGATTTCAATTTAATTAACTTACTTAAATATTGGTTATGAAACCATTTTTATGGTTTATACAGATTATTATTTATGAACTATATCTATATAAGTTTTTAGAATCATTTTTTACATATGTTATTAATTTATAAAACAAATGAGTTTATTACAATCGAAGAATCACCAAAATGACCAAAAAAATATCGATAATGTTTAAACTCATGAATCATTATCATGATAGAAATCAAAATTATAAATGTTATAATTTATGGATATGGAAGTATTTAAATAAAACTCCATTACAATTTTGGAGTTTCTCTCCCAATCGATAAGAATATCCATCATGAATCGATCATGGAAATCATGTAAAGAACACACCCAAAACATTGTCACGAACAAAATACTAACAATTAAAGTGTCAAATGATGTAATTAAATGATCATATAAGGTATTATAAATATTTTAATTTTTTGGTAAGATGTTAATAACACTCTTTTAACCAGTATACAAGAGTTTTAATTGAGTTTGAAATAAGAAAAACCCAACGTAAGGGAATTCTTAACCCGATTTCCATTCTTCGGGTTAACCTTATACTTCGTTATTTATGTGGTATTAAATTTTTTTCTATGATGGGTTTTTTATAATATATTTAATTATTTATATTTTCAGTGTATATACATATTCCATCCACTCTATTAAGTCTCGCTTCAATTATATGATATTTATAAGGGACTTTTCTTTTAAAACCCTCTTTTAAAATTCTGTTTTATGAAATTCAAAAGCACTATTTTTCTGCAATTATTCATGTTGTATGATTATGTTTTAGTTCTGGGGAATTGTTTATGATAATTTTTGGGACCTATATTTCCCTCAAATTTGTTGGTCATGTGTATATTGGAGGTCAGCCGTATGGTTACTCAAAGTGTAATTATGACGGTTACACAAATTGTAATGTAGCCGTGATGGGTACAAATTATAAGATAGTTGAGTGGGTTACAAGATTATGTAAGCAATACCCAAAGATACCTTTATTGTTCTATTTATGTTCTTATGTTTTTTTGGATATTTTATATATATCATGTTTTACAAATTAAGTATATATGGGTGACAAGTATGTTTTTGAAAATGATTTCATATGTTACAAGTATTCAGTGACTAATATGTTATTTCCTTATTTTCATATCCGCTATTGAGATTTTTGTGATAATCCCAATTTTTTAAATGATTTTCATAGGTTATAAGGATGTGTTGGAAAATTAATTATGCCGTGTTAAATGATTTATGAATTTTAAGGAAAATCATGTTATATTTGAAAGTTTTATATTTTGGAAGAAATGAATATGGGTTTCATGGTATCCACTCTGTATTAATGTGTAATGTTATGAATGTGTTATGTACCTTTTCTCTAAAGATATAAAATTTAAACGATCCTAAATGTTAAAGGAATTTATTTATTCACTAAATTAAATATTATTTAATGTAATAAGGTTGGGTCCTAATACATATATTCAATCACCACTAATTTATTAACAATTATTTTTTAAAATCATTACTTCAGGTGATAATTATATCATTTTCAATGTATATTTTGGTTCCGAAATTTAGGAACTATTACTTAGATAGTGGTTACATAATATAAGGAATATTAAAATTGATATAAATATCATATATATTCATTATAAATGTATTTAGAGTAATTTATAAAAGTTATATATTGAAAATTGATTTAATCGTTCATAGTGATAGTTGGTCGTACGTACCCATCAACATTATTTTCATTTTTTAGATGGATGGAACAAAAAGAAAATAAATATTAAATTTACTTTTAAAAATAAATATAATGATATATATACAATTTATATTAATAAAAAATATCCTTATTACCATCAATGTAAAAATAAGATAAAAAACATTCAACCTCACTTTGTGGGGGTACCAGTCCCTAGAAACGCACAAGAAATGTAATTTTTTTTCAAAAAGAGTATAAGGTAAGAAATTATATGTGAAATTATATTTACATAAGTTTTATTAGGTCTTAAATATAGAAAACTATTTATTAATTTTACCCTTAATACCTTCCATGTAAAGTGTAATTAAAAAAATAACCACATTGTTTCACTAGATGTTATTCTGCTATAAACATGACAAACATTATCGTATCCCCATAAAAATGGAAATTTAGAAGGTATATGTAATATAATAATTATATAATTAATTTTTTTTCATAAATATCATATAAATATTTTGAATACTTCATTATATGCATCCTTTAAAGGTGGTGATTGAAAATAAATTACATCTGTTCGTGAAGAGGTTGTTTTCCATGCACACGACCGATAGTTTAATTTTAAATTTGATGGAAGTGGATATATATATATATATGTTATTAACTTAAAATAATAACATATAAGTATATGGGAGATATATCTGTTCTTATATTGTCATGATTTAATAAGATTTTAATGATGTGTAATAAGAAATAAAATAAAAATTCTTTTTTGATAATGTTACCTCTTCTTTGAACAACCTCTTTAGGTATGAAAAAAATCCTTCATAGGTTGGATTTATGATCAAAACAAGGACTATAAAATTTTGGGAGAGGATTAGGGAATATATTTAGGTTTTTATTTGATGTAAAATGAGTTTATTAAGTTTGAAGACAATAGGATAGAGGGTGGCCTTTTATAAGTGGAGGAGACAACACATATGAAATTTTTGAAATGAATAAAGTGTACCCACGTTGTTCATAAACAAAAAGGTTAAAAAATGGTTCATTATAAAAAATTATAGGTAATAAGGTAGAAATAATTCCATAAAATGGGATTTTGATAGTTTTTTAGTCATTTTAACCCTTTTTAGTTAAATATTGGTTCATTATCAATCATTTTAAGTTATAAGGTAGAAATAAGTCAATTAAATGGGATTTAGATTGGTTTTAGATCATTTTTAACCCTTATTTTCTTAGTTTAACCCCCGATAAACCTGTTTTCACCTTAACTGCAGTAACCAAATTTAATAGTTCCACAATTCATTTCGATTTTTTAATCTGGACTTATTAGATAATATAAATAATTATCATTAAAAACATTAAAATCATTTTTCCAAATTAAATTCACATAAGTATCAGAATTCAATTAAAAATTAAACCCATATAAGTATTTAAAAGATGGTTTTTCTAAAGAAAAACATTAAAATGTTTAAAAGGTTTTATATCATAATTCAAAATAAAATTTGTTATAGTGATGTAAATTACATAAAGTGTAATATAATTGAAAAAATTCTACATTAAAAATATTTTGAAATATAATTTTAAATTTTAAATAATTTTAATGGAATAGAAATTTCCAATAAAAAATAAATCTTTTTCAGAAAATTCTAAAAAATTAACCCAATTTTTTTTGAAATGTATATTTCAGAAAATAATTTTATTTTTTAAAATAAATTTTCTAAATGTGGTAAAAATTAATTTTAAATTACATATGAAAAAATGAGACTAAATTTGCTTTTAGAAAAAATTAGCTTTTTAGAACTTTTTCTTTCATTCAAATGGTTCTTAATTTATTACAAATAAATGGTAAAAAATGGACTTTATTTTATAATTTTTAATCCATATATTTTTCATAATTATGTTTTCCCTATTCATACCTTCCAATATAACTATTATAAAGGTCTTGTTTATATAATAACAATAATAATATATCATGTTTTGTTTAAACTCTGTGTTTCTTGTTACTAAAGCTATTGAAGAAATTGAATTTCATTAAAAATAAATATATTTTTATGTCTTAGGGAGCTAAATTCTTGTATAATTATAAGGCCCTAGACTTAAACATTACTTAATATTGAGTTATTTCAAAAATTTAATTTGAGGATCTTTTCAGGTTTAGAGTTTTAGAGAATTAGATCATAAATCATGCATTTCATTCCACATTTAAACAAGGTGGTTACATCAAAAACAATATTAATTTTTTCCATCAAAGGGAACACATTTAAAATAATACATGGATTCTTTCTTGACACTTCCTAAACACTATCATCACATCATTTACCTTTCCCTTGACCTGTGAAAAAGATTTCAAAAGCTTGGGATGAGCATAAAAATCACCGTAAGGGATATAAAAATACAGAAAGGAAACACTAGTCTATGTATACATAAGAATAAATGAAATCATAATTTTCTCATAAAACATAATCACTTTAACATACCTCATGAAATCATAATATTTATAAATAACTCATATAAATCAAAAGACATAAGGGTAACTTGAGGTATTCACAACATTCTTACGTAGGGAGTAGCCCTTGTGGTTATATTTGGAATACACATCATAGTATATTACCTAAATCTCTTTGGATAAACGATAGAGTTTAACTCCTTTGCGTTACCCAATACATTGGAGAGATATATTGGGCTCACCATCTCTTAGTTTATCATGGAACCACACGACTTCATAAACAATTCCCAAGAACTATAACATAATCGTATCACATAAAACATGCATAAAGGAAACATAACATTTCCATATTTTAATCAAAAGATATCAATATAACACATTGATATAAACAAAACATTTTCAAAACCATTTTAAATACCAAAATAAAAGAAAACTAAAACATGTTATTTATATATCATTTAAAAACATTATGGCTTGTAGAGGAAGCTGAAACTCAAATAATGGTCACGGTGGTGGAGAATTCGTTGTCGCCGCATTTTTAAGACAAAAACTTTCCTTTTTTTCATTTAGTAAAATGATTCATGTAAAAAGATTCCTTTTGAATGAAATTAAAAGTCAAAAGGGTTTATTTTAAAACTAAAAAAATAAGGTTGTACATAAATTGATGTTTGCCTCTACGAAAGGAGATTGAGACAAAGTCTCTTACCTCAAGGCCATCTTGTCCTGTTTGTTTCTTTATATTCTTGAATAATAAACTTTGGTAAATTTATAATTGCTTAAGAAAATTCTTTAAAGTTTATTATTCAATTCATATCACATATTATCATGATATTTTAATTAGTTAATTATGCGAGTTCATATCATACGTTTTGTCGATGTTCGGTACATGAGTCAAAAATAAACTTGTTTGAAGAGAACTTGTCCATGTAGTTATAATTACATCCTATCTATAATGGTTTTAATGATTTAAATATAATATATATCAAGTATATATGTATATAATAATATTCTATAATTTTTGGAGACTAGAAATGAAATGTACCGTTCGTGGAGACGGTAGGCCGTACGTACGCATGAACGCTACTTTCATTTTTTGTCATATTAATGGAATTTAAAACTAAATGAGACATAGATATATTATAATTTCAGTATAATATATATGTCATATAGGTAAAATAATTTCATTAATTACGTTCTTTATAAATTCCATGTATTGAATGAACGAGTCACATAACTTGAGGGGCAGTTGTCCACACTTCCTCATATGAAATTATCACATTTGCACAACATGAAAAGCATAAAGTTATGTTATAAATATAAAATACAGGATCATAGAGAGGAAATAAATATAAAACATATCATATATAAATATAGTTCCATTATAATGGACACTTTGATAGGTGTCAAAAAAAGAGTGTACAATCATCGTTTCGTGAGGCAGTAATTCACCACCCACAGAAACAGTATGTTTTTTAACCATTAGACGGATGTGTGTGTAAGTGTGGGTAGAATCCTTATCATAAAATAATCCTATTATATTGATGATACTGGTGTTATTAAGGGATCAAATAATAAAAATATAGTGGCGAGTGAAGAAGGAAAATAAAAGAAAGGAACTCGAGAGAAGACATTATCTATAAATCGGGTAACTCTTTTTTTGATTTGAGCCAAAGGATTCCTTGGAAATTCTTCTTCCCAAAGTGAGGCTTATAGAAGTAATAGAGGGATGTGGAGAGATAATATTAGCAGAGGTTGGACGATATAAGGGCTTGATATGTGGGGGTAAGGGGGTAGAGGTGGGGGCCTTTTATAAGAGGGAGGAGGTTCACTTTTGGAAAGCCTTGAAATGTTACTTTATTATAAAATGATTTTTGGATTTTAAAGATCCCACAAGGATATATTTTAAGGATAAGGTGATAATGGTTTGAAATCCACCCATCCAATAGGTTTTAGACAAGTGTAAGTCTTAGATTTTACTTTATCTTTTCATTTTATTTAAATAGTTCATTAATGAGGTAATCACTGCATCATCATAGTGTCAATATATAAATTTATTTATTTAATGTCTAAAAATTATAAAACAAATACCATGATGTAGGAAATATTTTTATCTTTCCAATGAGTATTTATAGTGTAAGATATAATTTATGTAAAAAAATTAAAATTGTTTTACTTAGGATATACTAACCTTTGTTATATTTCTCTTCTTTTTAAAAATAATTTCATAAATGTCACCATCACACCCATGTGGCTCCATGGGCCCTCAAGTTTGGTAAAAATATTTCCATGTATAGGAATGACTCAAAAAAGAAGATTTAGACACATGTTGGGGTCATTTTATTTTATTATGATATTATTTTATTACCCCTAACTACCCGATTACTAATTAATCACGATAATTAAAGATAATTACAGTCATTACTATTCATAATGTCTAAAAAAAGAGTATTAACTACATAATTTAAACCTTATGATTCCAAATATGGAATCCATTTTATCAAATTTTAAACACAGAAATTGAAATAATTAATTTAAAAATAATTCCTATTGTCAAAACCAAAGATGAGTTTTTAAGAAGTAAAATATATCAAACGATTGATTTATTTTTACATCCAATTTAAAAGTGAACTTACATCCAATGACCAAAATTTTATTAAAAGATAAAAAATAATTAAATTACACATTAAAACCAATTAAAATGAAAATATAACTATATAAATAAATTGGATTAAAAGGAAGTTTTGAATTAAAATATTGTATTTTTCACTATTCATTAAAAAATGAACACTATCAGAAAAATACCAAAAATTATCCCTAAGATATATTTGATATTAAAAATTCAAAAATTATGTCCATTTTACTAAATTGAAAACATATAAGTTTCATTAATTAATTATATAGTTAGTTCCCACTGTCAAAACAAATAGCGTGTTTTTAAGAAATAATATCTATCAAAAGATTGACATTGGTTTATGTCCATTTTCTAAGTGAAATTAATTATAATGACCACCATTGTATTAAGCTGTAAAAATATTTTCTAATTAAACTTTTAAACCAATTAAAACAATTATATATCCATAGAAATAAATTATATTAAAAGGAGGTTTTGAATTAAAATACAACATTTCTCACTATTTATTAAAAAATGAACTTTATCGGAAAAATAATTTTTTTTACACAAAGTAAATTTTGATGGCTTGATTCTAAAGAAGGATTTTATTTTTTCAAATATAATGTATAAAAGTGACAAAAAGTATATTTAAAAAGGGGTTTCCATCAAAAGGCAGTTAATGAACCTTTTAAAGAATATTAGAATATTTATGATTAAAATTGGATTCATTCTCATTTTAATCCTCTAATGCACTCTCTAATTCATAAATATATATAGATTGTAAAATATATTATTCTTTTAATTACTTGGGATGTTACATCCTCCCCCCTCCCTTAGGAAATTGTACCCCCACAATTTATTACTTATCGAATAAGTGCAGGTATTTATCCCTCATTGCATTTTCAGATTCCCATGTTTCCTCTTCAATATTTTTTTTTTCAAAAAACCTTTACTTGATGAATCACCTTATTCCACAACACTTTCTCTCTATGGTCAAGAATCTGGACCAGTTGTTCCTCATAAGATATATTCTCTTCCAGTTGAACTACCTCTGGACTCAAAACATGAGATGGATCTGGCATGTACTTCCTTAACATTGAAACATGAATAGAATTGTGTACCTGAGATAAATTCGGAGGTAAAGACACTCTATATGAAACTTATCAAACTATATCCAGAATTTCATATGGTCTAATGAACCTTGGACTCAGCTTTCATTTCTTACCAAATTGAATCACACTTTTCCATGGTGAAACTTTGAGGAAGACATGATCACCTACCTCAAAAGAGAGATCCTTCCTCTTCTTGTCCGCATAACTTTTCTGCCGGCTCTGAGCTCTTCTCATGTGTTTCAATATCAGCTAAACATTTTCTGCCATCTCTTATACCAATTCTCGTCCCATCAACTTCCTTTCACATACTTTATCCCAAAAAGATGAAGTTCGACACTGCTTCCCATATAATGCCTCAAATAGTGCCCTCTGTATACCGAATGAAATATTTTATTATAAGAAAACTCAACCAATGAAAGATGTTGGTACCAACCTCCCCGATAATCCATCGAACAAGCACATAGCATATCCTCCAAGGTCTGAATTTTTCGTTCTGACTGCCTATCTGATTGAGGAAGAAAATATGTACTAAAATATAATTCAGTACCCAACGACTTCTGAAGGCCTTTCCAAAATTATGAAGTGAACTTGGGATCATGATTAGATAAAATGGAGAGGAGAAATCCGTGTAACCTGACTATATCTTTGAGATACAATCGAGAAAGTTGATATTGGGAAAAAGTATCTCGTATAGAAAGGAAATGAGCAGATTTAGTTAAGCGATCAACAATAACCCAAATTGCATTATTACCTAGAGGTGTCTTCGCTAATCCCACAACAAAGTCCATTGATATATTCTCCCATTTCCACTCTGGCACTGGTAAAGGCTGAAACATACCTTTCGGTAAATGTTGCTCTGCTTTAACCTATTGACAATCCAAACACTTCACAGTAAAATCAGCAATATCTCTTTTCATTCCATCCCACCAGCAGAACTCCTGAAGATCTCTTTACATCTTAGTACTGCCTGGATGAACTGAAAATGGAGAACTATGAGCTTTACATAACAAATCTCTCTTCAATTGTGAATCAAAAGGCACACAAAATATCTTCACAAATCTCAAAAAACAATCATTATCAATGTTGAATTCAGGTAACATACCCTTCTGAACCAGCTCTACCTTTTTCTGCAACTCAATGCCTTGCTTCTGTGCTTTCTTAATTCTGTATGATAGAGAAGATTTCACTAATACCAGAAACAAAATAGAATAATTTCTTTCACCAACAACTTCCAAGACAAAATTTATCAAATACTTAACCAAAGGAACATGTTCCAAACGTAACATGGTTAATGAAGAATTATTTTTTTGACTCAAAGAATATGCTACTTTATTTTCTTTTCTTAGTTGGTAGTGAATCATGCAATCATAATCCTTGATTAATTATAGCCATATCCTATATCTCATGTTGTATTATTTCTGAGTGAATATATACTTTAAACTTTTTTGATCGGTATATATTTCACAATTTACCCCATACAAATGATGCCTCCAAAATTTTAAAGCGAAAATTACAGCAGCTAATTCCAAATCATGTGTAGGGTAATTTATCTAATGAGTTTTCAACTGACATGAAGAATAAGCAATTAACTGATAATTCTTCATTAGGATGCAACCAAGTCCTTTCAATTAAGAATCACTATAGATTATAAACTCACCATTCCTAGAAGGTAGTGCCAATATTGGGGCATTTACCAATCTTCTTTTCAATTCTTGAAAACAATCATCACATTATTTTGTCCAGATAAACTTAACACCGTTCCATGTTAACTTAGTCAATGGGATGGACAAATGTACAAATTTTTTAACAAACCTCCGGTAATAGCTTTACAAACCAAGAAAACTACGAATCTTGGTTACATTTGTGGGTCTTGTCCATTCTTCAACAACCATTGTTTTTGTAGGATCAACAGTTATTCCGTCTTTAGAAACAATGTGACCAAGAAAAGAAATTTGTTGCAACCCAAACTCACACTTTATGAATTTCCCATACAATTTCTTTTCTTTTAAGGTTTAAAAAATAACCCTTAAGTTTCTTTCACTCTCCTCTTTACTTTTAGAAAACACCATAATATCATCAATGAAAACAACCACAACCTTATCCAAGAACTCATGTAAAATTATATTCATAAGGTCCTTGAATACAACATGTGTATTGGTTAACCCAAAAGGCATAAGTACAAATTTATAATGGCCATATCTTTTAGGAAACACGGTCTTTGGAATATCTGCAACCTCTACCTTCAACTGATGGTACACCGATCTCAAGTCTATCTTGGAAAAATACTAACCTCCCTAGAGATGATCAAACAAATCATCGATATGAGGAAAATGATATTTATTCTTAATAGTGATGTTATTCAAGGATCTACAATCAATAAAAAATCTCATTTAATGATCTTTATTTTTAACAAATAAGACAGGGTCACCCCATGGTGATGTGCTAGGTCTAATGAAATCTTTCTCTAATAAATCTTGAAATTCTTACTTCACCTCTAAAGTTTCTATTTGAGCCATTCGATAAGGGAGTTTTGAAATTGGCTTACCATCAGGAACTAAGTCAACAGTAAATTCAACTTCCCAATCTGGTATTATTCTAAGAAACTAATCACGAAAAAAATCAAGAAACTCATTTACCACTAGCACATAATTAATCTAAATATTTCCTTTGTTTTCAACAATGTGTGCAAGGTAACATTCATTTCCATCTTTTACAAGTTTCTCAGCCTGTTGATATGTTATCAACAATAACGGTTCATTCTTTTACACAAACTGAAAGTATTTCTAAAAAGAAACTTCTTTTGCTCTACAGTAAATCTTAGCATGGTAAACAAAGAGCCAATCTATACCCATTATAACATCAAACTCTACTATATGTAAAACAATAAGGTTTGCAAGTATATTCTTTCCATAGATAAGTATAGGAATATTATTATAAATTCTTTTTGCCTCAATATTTCCCCCAGCTGTTTTTACCACAAGTTCACGAGTAATTTCTTAAGATGGAATTCCCAATTTACTAGAAAATCTTTTAGAGATGAAATAATTTGTAGACCCCGAATCAAAAAACACATTGGAATAATCTGAGAAAAAAAAACAATGTACTTGATACCACTTCATTTGATGGACCAACATCTTCTAAAGTAGTTGCAGAGGATTTCACCACACCTTTCTACTTGTAGTCTAACTGCTTCCTATCATTCCAACTCTTTGTCGAACACTCGTTTGCATGATGACCCTTCTCATTGCACTTGAAACATTTCACTAACTGTAAATTAAATTTGTTCTTACCATTACCCATATCTTTACCAGTGCAATCACGAGCCTTCTGTCCCATCTTACCACATTGGAAGCACTTTCCAGAATTCAAAAGATATTCCCCAGCATGATTTTTACCACATTTATCACAAACTAAAACTTAGTTTTCTTACCATCCATCCTTTTTGAAGGATTCTTCCCTTTCTCCTACAACCTCGGTCTCTTATTCTGTTTGTTGTCATAGAACACTTGATCATCAGAAAACTCTATTTCCACCTTCTCAGCACATCGAACAATATTTTCATAACTTTTTAACTCATGATAAGCTAATTAACTTCGATATTTTGGATTTAATCTTGAGTAAAAATGATTTATTTTACTATCAAGGTCTCGGATAAAATTTAAAACATACCTTGCCAATCGAGTGAACGTTTCTTCATAAGAAGCCACTGAGTTATCCTCTTGCCTCAATTACAAGAATTGGTTTTCCATCCTAAGTTGAACATCATTAGGAAAATATTTTTCAAGAAACATACCATTGAATTCATCCCAGTCAAGAGCATCAATGTCATAAGCATCCCTGATATTTTTAACCATCGACCACCATTGATCTGCTTAAATCTCCAAATGATAAATAGAAAGTCTAACCTTTTGATTTTCTGAACACCCCATGACATCAAAAATATTCTTTAGGGATTTAATCCACCATTCATCTAGCACAAGGTCAGATGTTCCTTTGAATAATTGGGGATGTTTCCTCTTGAAATGTTCCACCACTAACATGTTCCTTTTCGGTTGATCTGGCTGATCTCGTGGATGGATACCACCACCATTTATCGCTTGAGTCAACTATGCCATTATTGCAACAAACTATTTAGTTCCAATTCCTACCATCTCAGGATTCTAATTTGGAAGGTCATTTCCTTCTGTATGCCTTCCTAGAACTGCTTACCTGTTTCCTCTGCGGAAAACCATTCTAAACAAATATTTCTTAGATAAAGCAACATGGTAATCCTCAAATTCTATATCATTTCAATTTTACCATAAAAAAATATTTTTGGATAACCATTTAACAGATTTATAACACCTAAAGTTATCTAAACTACCTCTTATACCAACTATAAGGCTCCAGCCTTAAACATTACTTAATCTTGAGTTATTTCAAGAATTCACTTTGAGTATATTTTCATATTTAGAGTTTTATATAATTAGATCATAAATCATGAATTTTATTCTACATTTAAACAAGGCGATTACATCAAAAACAATATTCATTTTTTTCCATAAAAAGAAAACATATTTAAAATAATACATGGATTCTTTCTTGACACTTCCTCGTCACTATCATCACATCACGTATCTTTTTCATGACTTGTGAAAAATATTTCAAAAACTTGGGATGAGCATAAAAAGCTCAGTAAGGGATATAAAAATATAGAAAGATAACATTAGTCCATGTATATATAAGAATCAATGAAATCATACTTTACTCATAAAAAATAAGCACCTTAACATACCTCATGAAATAATAATATTTATGAATAACTCATAGAAATCATAAGACATAAAGGTAACTTGAGGCATTCAAAACATTCTTACATAGGGAGTAACCCTCATGGTCACATTTGGAATACCCATAAGAGTATATTCCCAACATCTATTCGGAGAAACCTTACAGTTTAACTCATTCACATTACCCAATGAATTGGAGAGCTATCTCGGGATCACCCGCCCTTAGTTTATCATGGAAACACCCGAATTCATAAACAATTCCCAAGAACCATAACATAATTATATCACATAAAACATTCATAAAAAACATAACATTTCTATATTTAAATCAAAAGATATTAATACAAAAATTGATATAATCAAAAAATTATCAAAACCATTTTCAATACCAAAATAAAATAAATTTAAGTCATGTTATTTATTTTTCATTTAAAAACATTATGGATTGTAGAGGAATTCTAAACTCAAATAATGGTTACTGCGGTAGAGAAGTCATTGTTTCCGCATACATAATACAAAAACATTCCTTTTGTCGTTTAGTAAAATGCTTCATGTAAAAAGATTCATTTTTAATGAAATTAAAATTCAAAAGGTTTTATTATACAACTAATAAAAGAAGGTCATATATACATTGAAGTTTGCCTCAATGAAAGGAGATTGAGATGAAGTCCCTTACCTCAAGTCCGACTTGTCCTGTTTGTTTCTTTATATTCATGAATAATAAAATTTGGACAATTTATAATTACTTAAGGAATTACTATAAAGTTTATTATTAAATTAATATCACATATTATCATGTTATAATAATTAGTTAATTATGTGAGTTCATATCATACATTTTGTTGATGTTCGGTATATGAGTCAAAAATAAACTCGTTTGAAGAGAATTTGTCTATGTAGTTATAAGTACAAAATCTCCAGAATGCTGTTAATGATTTAAATATCATATATAACCAGTATATATGTATTTAATAATATTCTACAATGTTTGGAGATAATAAATGAAATGTACCGTTCATGGAGATGGTTGGTCGTACGTACACATGAACGTTACTTTCAATTTTTTCATATTAATGGACTTTAAAACTAAATGAGACATAGATATATTATAATTCCAGTATAATATATATGTTATATAGGTAACATAAGTTCATTTATTACATGTTATAGAGGTATGTTTTAAATATAAAATACAGGAGAATAGAGAGGACATAAATATAATATATATAATATATAGATATAGTTACATCATAATGACCACCATTAGAGATGTTAAAATAAGATTGAGCAATCATCATTTCATGAGGTAGTAATTCACCACCAACAGAAACAATATGTTCTTTAACCATTAGACGGAGGTGTGTATAAGTGTTGGTAGAATCCTTATCATAACAAAATCCTAGTATATTTAGGATACTGGTGTTGTTATGGGATCAAATAATTAGATGATAGTGGTGAGTGAAGAAGGAAAATAAAAGAAATGAACTCGAGAGAAGACATTACCTCCAAATCGGGTAACTCTTTTTTTGATTTGAGCCAAAGGCTTCCATGGGAAGACTTCTGCCCAAAGTGATGCTTCTAGAAGTAAGATAGGGATTTGGAGAGATAATATGATCAAATACTGGACGATCCAAGGTCTTGAGAGGTGGCGGTTAGAGGGTAGAGGTGGGGGCATTTTATAAGAGGGAGGAGGGTCACTTTTGGAAATTCTTGAAATGTTACTTTATTATAAAATGATTTTATGATTTTAAAGGTCCCAAAATGATATATTTTGAGGATAAGGTAAAAGGGGTTAGAAATACCCACATCCAATAGGTTTTTTACAAGTTTATGTCTTATATTTTACCTTATCTCTTCATTTTATTTAAATCGTCCATTAACGAGGTAATCACTGCATCATCATGGTGTCATAAATAAATTTATTTTTTTAATGTCTAAAAATTATAAAAAACATACCATGATGTAGGAAATATTTTTATCATTCCAATGACTATTTATAGTCTAATATATCTTTTATTTAAACAAAATTAAAATCATTATACTTAGGATATACAAACCTTTGTTATATTTCTCTTCTTTTGAAAAATAATGTCATAAATGTCACTATCACACCCATGTGACTCCATGGGCCCTCAAGTTTGGTAAAAAGATTCCCATGGTCGGAAATGACTCAAAAAAGAGTATTTGGACACATGTTGGGATCATTTTATATTATTATGATATTATTTTATTACCCTTAACTACCTAATTACTAATTAATCACGATAATTAAAGATAATTACAGTCGTTACTATTCATAATTTCAAAAAAGGAGTCTTAATTACATAATTTGGACCTTATTATTCCAAATATAGAATCCATTTTATCAAATTAAAAACACAAAAATTTCAGTAATTAATTTAAAAATAATTCCCGTTGTCAAAACCAAAGACGAGGTTTTAAGAAGTAAAATCTATCAAAAGATTGATTTGTTTTTTCATCCTATTTAAAAGTGAAATTATATCCAATGAAAAAAATTGTACTAAATGATAAAAAAATAATTAAATGACACCATGAAACCAATTAAAATTACAATCTAACTATATAAATAAATTGGATGAAAAGGCAGTTTTGAATAAAAATGCTGTATTTTTCACTTTTCATTAAAAAATGAACACTATCAGAAAAATATCAAAAATTCACCCTAATATATATTTGATATTCCAAATTCAAAAATGATATCCATTTTACTAAATTCAAAACAACTAAGTTTCATTAATAAATTATATAGTTAATTCTCGCTGTCAAAACAAGTAGCGTGTTTTTACGAAACAATATCTATCAAAAGATTGACACTTGTTTATGTCCATTTTCAAAGTGAAATTAATTATAATGGCCATGATTGAATTATATGGTAAAAATTTATTATAATTAAAATTTAAAACCAATTAAAAAGATAATATAACCATTAAAATAAAATAGATTAAAAGGAGGTTTTGATTTAAAATAAAACATTTTCACTATTTATTAAAAAATGAACTTTATCGGAAAAATACAAAAAATTTACACAAATAAAATTTTGATGTCTTGATTATAAATAAGGATTTTATTTTTCCAAATATAACCTATAAAAGTGGAAAAAAGTAGATTTAAAAATGGGTTTCCATCAAAAGGCGTTTAATCGACCTTTTAAAGAATATTAGAATATTTATGCTAAAAATTGGATTCATTATCATTTTAAATCACTATTTCACTATCTAATTCATACATAGATATGGATATGAAAATATATTATTTTATTACTTACTTGGTATGTTATAATAATATTGGGTTTTCTTGTCATATACTTCATGGTGCCCAATTTTCTTCTTTTAAAATCTCAATGTGTTATATTCCACCCCCTTAAATAAATATCATCCTCACAATTTAATCTTGATATCATTGATTAAGGGTTTTAAATTTGAAGATACCATTATTGGAAACCAAAATTATTAAAAGGTTTAATAATAATTTCTATTGATATGAGAGAAAGGTAAGTATAAAGGTCATCTTGAACAACACATTACTGGGTTTCCATGTAGGGGGACATTAGTGGGAAATGAAAACATAGACATGGAAGAGAATAAAAATACCCAAGGATTAATAAAGAGTTATAAACAATATGTCCATGATAAATTTAAACCTAAAAAACCATAAATCTATGATGAGTTAAAAGACCATGTATTCAACATAAATGAAAGTAATAAGACAATTTTTTTGGTGAGGAATTTTTACTAATGTTGTGGGTATTTTTTTACCATTTAGACTGAGAAAATAATAAACTATACTTTTTTGATATATTTCTATTTCATAGGATTAATTTCATCAATTTTTATCCGTAGATCAATTCCTTGTTCATTATTACTCTATGAAATGAATTTCCAAGATGGATATTTTTTGACCAATGCATTATAATTATCTTTTAGTGGATCATAATTTTTATTAAAGATTAAAAGTCCTTCTATATGTCTCTTAATATTTACAAAAAATGTTAGCATGAGTCATACAATAATACATTAATTTATTAAACCTCAATAATAACCCCAAATATCAACTTAATATATTTCATAAATAGTTATCCTTAAGACTTTTCCAAAGTATATATTTCCAAATTCAAAGTCTAAATTTTTTGAAAGAAGATCACTAAATTTCTAAAAATAAAATGGACATTAGATTCCAAAAAAACATAACATATCTCATAATTTCATGTAAAGAATATGTGAATAACTTTAACACCTTAAAAGATTAATGAAAAAAATTAATGCTTATAATTATTTTTCTCTTTATTCCTTAAATAAAATCTCAAATTATCAATTTAATTCCCTAATTCAAAAAATGTACTAAACTCAAGAAAAGATAACATAAACCATAAATTCACCCAAAAAATCAATGGTCTCTAATACTATCCCATAATATTTTATTTTTTGTTATTATCTCAACATTGTGAATATATTAATGGTTATCCTATATTAATCATGTGTTTAAGTAAACCAACATTCCACTATATCAATTTTCTTTGTCATTGAAACAATTCAACTTATTCTTGGAAATATTTAATAAAATAATTCTAAAAAAAAATAATTATATATTTCATGATTTTTATAACATAATTATTTAATTCTAATACACAAGAACATCAATTATTCCACTTCATTCGTAAACCATTAAACACGATTCATCTTGTTATTCCTTAATACCTCTATCATTTCACATGCAATTTTTTATAACTTCTTCACCAACAGTATAACCATTACTCATACACCATTATTTATTATCTTCTATAGTTCCCCCCTAGGAATTGAATTTTTATAATCGCCACACATTTCGTGTTAAAAATATTCAACCATTGATGATACCTTAGGGAGACCGTTATTCTCATCCATTGTGTTAACTGAACTTTTTATTTTTCATAAAAAATTACTTGCTTTGAATCCTTTTTTGAAACTAAAAAAACATTATTTTTTCCTATGGGACATTTACTTAAGTGATTGTTCCCATATTCTCAACATATAGGTAATTGAATATTCTTTTCTCCATGGTCTCTACCACCCGAGATCTCAACAAACTCAATAATACTCTTATTTTTTTAGTAAGAGAGTTGGTTAAGGTACTAGATGTTAATCATATATCTTGAAAAATGTTTAGGAATAATCAAATTATACTTCAATCCTATAATCATCCCATTTAGTTTCTCATTAATACAATCTATATCATATTAAATATTAACCCAATTCCTTCCAGTTCATGCCATTGAAAAAAACCAAAAAGTATTATGTGAGAAACTATAATCATATCGGAGAACCACATAATCATGAAAAATGAATTATACGATGACCAAATTTTAAAACCGTTTTTCAATCTATGACACCATAGGTTTAACCTAGGTCATTCATGGTCATCATCCATTCAATTTTTTCATTATGGTTTGTAAAGTAAATGTAAATTAACCATAACATATCCCATGGGAGTTTTAAAATATGCCCACAATAACGGTTGTTTTTGTTTACTAGGTAACACTTGAGTCAGACCCAACACTCTTTTTTAGAGTTATTACCTATTGGTAAATATGTTTTAGTACCAATTTTACTTTTAGAATATAGATAGGGATGTATTGTTTGAAATAACGATAAATTTATTTATCACCAAAACATTAGGATGTTTTTTGTACCTATCCTAAAAGTCTATCATCAGGCTATATTCCATATTGTATGTTTTCTTAAATATATTTACAATGTTTTATACTAATATTTTTCTAATACTAACTATATAACACTTAACTGAGTCTCCCATAGTTAGTGGTTAGTTTATTTAATTGCCTCTAGATACAATAAATCACATAAAAAATGACAAAATACTTTAGCAGTCTTGGTAAAATATATACATACTTGAATGTAACATTTTAATTGAAAATAAAAAATATAACATATTTTTCTCTTCGAGTGAAAAATTATTTATTACAGAATAACATTACATATCAGTCACAATACACGTCATGAAATCCTATGGAATGAAATATAAGAAATTGTTGATCTCAAATGCCCAATAAGAGTATGCATACATTAGAAGATATCATGAATAAATAAGGAATAATCAATATGGAAAAGTGAAAAACTAAATCATGTTCCCTTTTATCAATAACTTCACCATGAAGAATAATATGACAGGAATAAGTAATGATCAAATAATGGCATATAAATAATCACATGACCTTGAAACTCAACTATGGATATTCTAACTAATATAATAATCCCATGGAAATCAATAACTAATATAAAAATGAGGGAATACATAATCCCAAAAATCATAACTATACCATAAATTACTCTTTCCAAGACATCTTATATAAATGGGTAAGGCCTCAACCAAATACCCAAGATAGTTTGTCTCATAGGACCTAACGATGTGTCAAGGGGTTATAATCTATAATATCAAAACATTTATCTGGATACTCAATTCTTGTTTGTAAGTAATTTTTACCCCTTTTTCATCTTATTTTGGCTACATATTATCTTGATTTCATTCAGGTATGTTTTTAATGTTTTTCAAGGGGTTTTATGTAATCCATGGTTGGTGCATCGTTTTACCAAACCATGCACCCAACCCCATATAACTATGAACCCTAGAATAGTGGGGGTAGAACAGTCAGAAAATGGTTTAACAAACCATGTTCCATCCTAGGATAAACCATGGACCCCTGATAGTAGGGGTCCATGGTTAGAAAGCATATCTTGTCTAACCATGAAACGTGTGAAAGAAACTAAGCATGTGAGATTTTAAACCCTTCAAATTTTAATTAAAAATTTTATAACCCCCATTTTTTATTCCTAATCCCCTCCACTAAACATAATTGGTTTACATTGATTTTTGAGTCTCCTAATAGGATTCCTATGGTCCTCTAACCTCTTCTATTGAAAATCAATGATCTAGGGGAAGAAATCGAATGTAGTACGCTATGTGATCTCTTCCATGATTTAGGTTGTCTCTAAATTCTGTACTTTTATCCCCATTAGAGAGGGATAAATCATCCTATTTTTTATGGTTTAGATATGGGTTTTAATAAATCTTTTTTAGAATATTGATACTATATTTTGATCCTAGACCATATTCACTGTTGTGATTTCATCCATTCTACCTCGAATCAAGGGACATGGTTTGGGGGATGTTAATCAATGACCTTAATGTAGGTGGTATATATGATAATTCCCACAGTCTTAAAGATGATATATTGTTGTAGTTGTATCGTTTCATATCCATATTATACAATTATGTTAAATTTTAAAAAGTGAATAGATTCCCTATGAAATTATGAGGTTCTTCATAGATCTTATTGGATCTATTGGATATTATATGTTCTGGTTAAATGTCTGCCTAAGGGGTGTAAAAATTATCCTTAAAATGAAAATTATTGAATGAAAATGGGGGAATTGGAGGGTTTTGAAATTAAAACAATGGTTAATTTCTTTATCATGTTATGTTATTATGAAACATTATTTGGGTACACATGTACGAGTTAATGAGATGTGAGATGATTGGAAGTAATTGGGTTAAACGTTTAAGAATATTTAATTAATGGGTTGTAATGTCGTGAAACAAATATATTGTAAATTAAATGGTACTGAGTTCTATATTTGATAAAATTTCATTGATATTGAACCTAGATATGTTTGAATAATGGAATGGAATTGGTGATAGATTGATGATCTAAGTACTCATGATTTTGGTGATGGATGGATGCTCTAAATACCCATGATTTTGGTGCTGGACCTATGTGCTAAGTTCCAATTATTTTGGAGATAGATAGATTCTTTATGTACCTCTGATAATGATGCCGGACTAATGCTCCAAGTATCTATTATGTTGTACTTGGACTAATAATTTACGGTACCATAAGGAAATTGGAATTGAATGATAATATAATCCATTGTGATATGGTAAACATGTTTAATTATTTCAACCCATTTATTATTCCTTATAATATTAAATACACTATTATAGACTAGAAATTATTTAGGCACTATTTGTGATGTATTACTAAGTTTCACTCACACCATACTCAAGCCGCCGATTGGTAACCAAGAAAACATCATGTTTGGAGGTCAGGATAAGGTAAAAGGCCATATGTTAGATGGATGAGTTGGGATTTGGGAATGAGAGTGGAAGAGGGGACTAGAATTGATGTCGAGAACCATCCGAGAGTTGTCTATGTGTTTTTATTTTGGGTTTCTAGTAAATACTTGACACTCACCTAGAATGAAATATTTACTATTTCTGTTTATGATAGTTTTCCCTATTTTAGAATTTTATTATGCGACACATGTTTTTATTATTTATTATTATATTTACTATTGATATATTTCTTATTGATGTTGTATCGATTTGATAATGTGGGTATAATATTCTCATGTTCCAATTTAAACCCTCATTGATAGTTTGAATCATCTTGTGTACAAGAATATACTCTTAATGTAATGTGGAGAATTGACTCAGGCATCCTTATATGGAACCCGGGTTGGGACATTACAAATTTGTATCATAGGTAGGTTTTATTTTTGGTATTTTTTTTATTTGGTAAAGGTTTATAAGAGACTAGTATGATCTGGTACTTTGTCATGAGCCCGTACATAGGAGTAGCTTACCCAGGTGTGGGGAAACCCCACTTTCTCACTGTGGGATTAATGTTCATGATTTTTTCTGCTATTATAAAATGTAATTTTACCTTTGGGGATGCACTTGTTGTGTCTTGTTATTGTTTTTAGAGATTTTAATCACGAATTAATATGTTACGAGATTTTATTATGTATGAATCATTATTGGAACTCAAGGATATATGTGACATGCATCATTTTAGGCTTGCACAAAAAAGAAAGTTATGTGTGAGTTGTGGGAAGAGAAAATACTCTTCTTTAATTGTGTGATTAAAAATATGGTGCATAAAAATGAATTTATAATCATAAAAAGATGTTGAAATGTGGTAATTTTAAATGGTTATAATGTATTTATAATGGAAAAATTATAAATAATAAATGTTTATTACCCTGTGTTAATCATGACCATGGTTTGGGATAGATGAGGATAATGATAGCATCATGGGTTTAACTACAAGGATGTTTATGTGAGAGAACTTAATATGGATTTATGTGAATATATCTTTTGAAAAGTGTTAATTATGTGTAATTTTTACTAATATGTGTTCTTGGAATTATAGATACATACCTCCAGGGTGAAGATTGTTGGCAGAACAATAGGAGGACATTATTTGAAATGTACCTCAAAGAGTGGGATAAGTGGATTTCATAGTTCTGGGTGAGGGGAGTAAGATAAGTTCTATGAGAACTTTACTCACTTTATATAGTTAATGGAATGATTCCATGTGATTTTTGTTAAAAATATGTCTAATTTGACCCAGGAATTCCAATTACATCACCCTTTGACATTCTTTAAAAAGGGTGGAACTATTGTAGTTGAGTTATAGATTTAGTCTATCTAGAAAAACTAGAATCATTTACAGAATCTTTAAAATAAAAGAGTCAGGTTAACAACCTATATATTATGAGGACCAGTGAAGAACTAGTGGGATTTTTATGGCCTGGATGAGTAGTTGGAGGGAATGGTATGGAAGGACTTCTAGGAGAAATTCCTGGAACACTTTTACCTAGATTAACTAAGATAGTAGTAGGAGGTATATTTTATATGGTTAACCGAAGGAATCATGTCAATGATGGTATATGATGATTATTTTGTCGACTTTAAATGGTTTGTCCCAACAATGGTGTGAGATAAGGTATATGTGGTGAGAAATATTTAGGATGGACTTAATTTTAATATTATGTCCTAGGTTAATATATTAAAATTGAAGAATTTTTCTATGGTAGTTAATTGGGACCTAATTTATAAGGGGATCATGAAAGAGGATTACAGTGTAGGATAGGTGGTTTTAGCTAGATGATAAAGTGGTAAGTATTTTAAATGTATGAAGCAACAGTATGATAAACTTCACCAGATAAGTGGAAAGTAGAGTATCCATAGAAGAGGATCAGTTACTTAGGGTAGCGATCAAGTGTTTTCCCATTAGTGTGGTAAGATATATCACATTGTTAGCCAGTGTCCGTAACCACTTGTGGTGTGCATTCATTCAACAGGACGAGATAATTACAGAGGATCTGTAGGAACCCTCGATAGATGGTATGTGATGGAGGACCTAGGATAAATCAGAGTGATGGAAGTGAGTATTCTACCCCATACCAATCAGGCATTTGGAGTTATACTAGATGTACCAGTTGGTATGATAGATGTGGTACATTAGGACAATAATGTCCATATTATAAGAGAATTTAACTATAGGATACTAAAACTAGGGCATGATGAAGAGGGACAATTGTGTTTCTTATTGCTCAGCCTCCACATGTTGATAGCAAGACCGAACCGTCAGTAGTTAGAGGTATTATTATTATTATTATTATGGATTTTGTACTTTATAGAAATTTATTTGATATAAGAGATTTAAATTCTTTTAAATCCTTTCAACTTGTGAATAGTATGTGTCTTATAATGTATTTTGTGTGTGGGGTTTTGATAATCGACACCCCACTAGGTGCATAGTCAAAGGAAATCTATTTATTTAAAGGGTGTGAACTTGAGGTTGGTGTGTATCATTTACTTTGGGATCTATATGTACTTGAGATTCCAAGTTTTGACTTGATTTTAGGTATATAATGGATGGTGTCATACCGAAAACACATCGATTGATATCATAGTTGAGTAACTTCCATATCTCTTAAGGGTGACAAATATATTCTTTATGGATAATGGGATATCTATATAGGATGTGTGGGGATAGTTCATCATTAATTTGGGAGATCACCACCCAGATTGTAATCCATTTTTTGGATGATGGTAAAGAGAAGCTTAGTTTCATTCCACTAGTAGTGGATGAATTTTAGGATGTATTTCCTGAGTACTTATTATTTATTCCACCTGGGATAAATGTTGAGTTTATTATTGAGATAATTCCTGGAGATGAATTAGTTACCTTTCTTCCTTACAGAATGGAACCAGTAGAGCTTCATTAGTTTAAGACTCAACTATAAGAATTAATGGATAAGGTGTTTATCTATAAAATTACTTCACCATGGGGTTCTCTAGTCTTTTTTTTACAAGAAAGATGATTGAAATTTTCACTGGGGTATTGATTATAAAATTTAAAATTAGATGATAGTTAATAACCAAAATAATCTTCAACACATCAATGATCTATTTGTCCAGATCAGGGGTTCTTGTGTGCTCTCCAAGATCTATTTGAGGTCATGGTATCATTAGTTGAGAGTGAGACCTTCTAATATACCCCATAATTATTTTAGGAGATCTCATGGAATGTATGGGCTTGTTGTGATTCGATTTGATTTGATAAAATATCATGATATATTTATGGACTTAATGAACTAAATCCTACACTCATTCTTTGATCACGTTTTGGTTGTTTTCATTGATGACTTCTTGGTGTACTCACAAACTCATTATGATCAAGAAAAAAAATTTTGACACCATATTGAGTTCACTAATAGAGCATCAGTTATATGCTAATCTATCTTAGTATAGTTTTTATGTTAATAAAGTTCAATTTTTTTCACATCATCTTAAAGGATAGTTTGTCGTTAGACCCCAAAAAAATTTATTTGGTTATTTCTTGAGGGAATTCCAATAATTTTTTTGATATCCAATTTTGTTGGATATGGTGGCCTATTATTGAAAGCTCGTCAATGAAATTTCTCATTTGGTAGTATTTATTTTAGGTCTGACCAAAAAGGGTATCAATTTTGAATTGATAATGCAAACGAGAATTACTTATTGGAGTTAAAGAAGCATTTGACCACTGCTCCAATTATTTCCCTACCCATGCTAGGCGGGGAATATAACATGTTTTTTAATGATCATGGGATTGGAGTTGGAGAAATGTTGATGCAGAGATATCAAGTCATGTACTATGGATCATGATAGTAAAGGTAACACAAATAAAATTATCCTATGAATGATATATCATTCTCAATAGTTTTTTATTCCTTAAAGTGTTTTTGGCATTACATACTAGTTGAAAGATTTATTGTATGTACAAGCCAAAAAATATTTAAGTATATCTTTCCTCAATGGGATTTAAATCTCCAATATCTAACATGGGTTGATTCTATGAAATATTTTGATTTCGAGATATTCTATATGAAAGGGAATGTAAATAGTGTTGCTTATGCTTTTAGTTTAATTAAACAGACCCATGTTATGTAGAAGTCCAATTTTGAATGGAAAATGATGGATTTACTGGAAAAGATACACATTGATATTCAAGAGGATCAAGAAATAATGACACTTGAGTCCTTATCTTTTGATCCTACACTCCAAAACCGAATCACGGAAAATATGTACAAGGATATAAAGTGTCTAGTTTTTATGGACAATTTTGATGTTCGGGAGCCAGCTCCTGATAGGACTATAAATGAGGATGAGATCATCTATGTTCGAGGTTGTGATATTTTACCAACTTGTATTAAGGAAGAGATGATGTGTGATTTTCACACATCAATGTTAGTGGAACAACTTGGTTTGAATAAGATTTACTTGGATCAATTGAGATAGAATTGTTGTTTAACAAAAAAAAAAGGATATTGTAGGTTTTGGGAGACAATGTTATACCTTTAAGTAGTTGAAGGTGGAGAATCCATGATCTGTCAGGCTTCAACAACCTTTTCCAATTCCAAAGTAGGAATGGGATGATTTTACTATTTAATTGGTGGCAGGACTACCAAGGACCCCTCAAATGAATGACATGATGTGGGTGATTGTGGACCGGTTAAAAAAAGTGTCTCATTTTTGGACACTCGAGGAAACTCTCATAGTTGATTAGTTGGGGGAATTATATGTTCGAGAGGTAGTGAATTTTCATGGGGTTATGTGAAGTATAGTTTCAGTTTGTGATACATGTTTTAAATTATTCTTTTAGAAGGTATCGTAGAATTCACTTATAACTCAAGTGTTTTTGAGTATAAATTTTCACTAAAAAATAGATAGGCAATCAGAGCACACTATTAAGGTTTTAGAGAACATACTCTAGGCATGCATCACCTATTTTGGAAGATATTGGGAGAAGAACATATCAATAGTTTTGTTTTCATATATAAATAATTATTATGTGAATATTCTGATGGAACTATATGAGACACTCTATATTAGGCCATTTAGGTCACCTTTATGATGGACAAAGGTGGGTGAGATAGAGTTATTGGGACTGAGTCTCATGTAAGATACATTAGAATACATTTAATTCATTTGGAAACACATGGATACAATGAAGAGTTTAAAGAAGTCTTATGATGATCAATGTCGTTGACCTCTTCATTTTATAGTGGATGACCATGCATTCCTTTGTGTGTCATTAAGATTGGGTCACCATTGGATTCAGAAGCAGGGTAAGTTAGAACCTGGGTTTGTCAGACCATTTGAGATTATCGATAGAAAAAATAGGCTGATTATTGATTGGATATTTAACATAATTATATTATTACAAATGATGTCTTTCTTGCATCACATATTTAGTAGTGTTTGTTTAACCGTTCTCATGTGGTCGATGTTGATGATATTGAGCTTGAGGATGATGTATCCCATTAGGAGAACTAGATTCGTATTGTAGATCATTGTGAGATTGTTTTTAGGGAAGGAATGTGATGTTATTATGAGTTCAATGGTAACATGATCATGTTCAATATAAAATATAGTAAAGATAAGTAGATATGTGGGCCCCTGTGGCTTGACATGGCCACCACATAACATTAGTGGTTCTTAGGATTATAGCTCAAGAATGAGCTATTATAAAGTTGAAATATTGTATTATCACAACCATTATTGCGACCACACATTTTCATTTTTAGGTACTTTTTACATTTTTCTTATCATTTTTTTGTTGAGACTTATCTTGGGAGCATTCAGGTGAGTTTTGAAAGTTTTTAGGGGGATTTTGGGAAGTGCACGACTGGCACATGATGTTCCCAAAGTATGAACCCACCCCAAGAAAAATATGAACCATGGGAAGTGGGGTTTTCATGGTAATGGCATGGTTTAACAAAACATGTGCCTTTCTAGGTCAAAAAATTCCCCCTATATAGTATGGGTTCATTGTTAAAGTGCATGTTTTTTCTAATCTTGTGTCTCATCCAGAAAACCATGCATGATGACTTTTTAACCACCAAAATTTTTATTAAAAATTCGTGGACACTTGTATTTTATTCTAAATCTTTCATAGTAAACTAAATATAGTTTCCGTTATTTTTGGAGGATCATGAGTTTATTTCTAGGACCCTAGAACCTCTTTTCTTGTGAATCATTATTCTGATGAAATAAATAGACACCTCTCTAGTATGTTTTATCATCCTTGATTTAGGTTCTCTCTCTTTCATTTTTATATCCCTTTGAAGAGGTATAAATACTTATGTGGTTGATGGTATAAATATAGGTTTTAATTGATCTTATTTTTTTGAATATTGATAATAGTTATTTATAATGATATACTATTTTAGTCATATCATTATATAACCTTGTCACTCAATTATATTTAATTTAGAAATGCTAATTGAATCCCTTTGTAGTTTTGATACCCTTCATAGATCTTGTTCGATCCACTGGATATTATGAGACTTGGTTAAATGTATACCAAAGGGGTGTTCATTTTTCGTGGAAATGAAAATTATGAAATTCAAATGGGGAATTATAGGGTTTTAGAATTAAAACAATTGTTAATGTTTTTATCATGTTATGTTTTTCTGAAATATTATTCAGCATAACGTAGAAGTGTTAATATTATGTGAGACGATTGATGGTAATTGGGTTAAATGGTTAAGAATACATAATTATGGGTTAGAATGTTTTGAAATTTATATATTATAAATGAAATTTTAATGGTATTAACATTTAATAATTGGTCATTGATCTTGAACCTAGATATGAATGAATAATAGAATGTAATGCATGCTAGACTGATGCTCTAAGTGCTCATGACTTTGGTGCTGGATTGATTCTCCAAGTACCTATGATTTTGTTGTTGGACTAATACTACAAGTACCTTTGATTTTGGTTCTAGTATAATTATATAAGTACACGTGATAATGATTTATATTTATGCTCCAAGTATCCACGATATGGTACCTGGACAGACCCTCCATGGTACTAAAATGAAATTGGAACCGAATGATAACAAATTTCCCTATGAAATGTGAAAAATGTTTTCTTATTTTAACCTATTTATTATTCCATATATTACTTATTATACTATTATAGACTATTTATTTATTTATACACCATTGGTGGTGGTCAAATGAGTTGTACTCACACCCTACTCAGGCTGCCAATTGGTACCAGAGTAGACTTCATGTCTGCCGGCCTGGATGAGGGAAAAGAACCTATGATAGATAAATAAGTTGGGATAAAGGAAAGAGCATGGATGGAGGTATTAGAAATTATGTCGGGACTCAGTTAGGAGTTTTCATTGTGTTTTTATTTTGGGTATTCAGTCAACAGTTAACATTCATAATGTCATTACATATTTAATGTTTTGGTTTTTGGTGGTTTTCATTATTTTGAGATTTTATTATGTGATTCATGGTCTTGTTAGTTATTGTTTATTATTATTTTGAATATTTATATGTTTATTCTTTATATTTCTCACTTTTATTAAGAGGTCATAATCTTCCCATGTTATATGTTATACCCTCACTGATAGTCGGTAGCCTCTGGTGTATGGGAAGAATCCCTTAAGGTCGTATGATGAACTGGCTCGGGGAATTCCTATGTAGAACTGAGGTTGTGATGTTACATAGAGGGCCCCACCTATCACATACTAAGTCTAATTTATTCCTCATATAAAAATGGTGAAAAATAATCAACTCAAATATTTGTATAAAAAATACAACCATATGATATGTTAATACTTTTCCAATAAATAAACATAATCCCAAACAATTCAGAGTAATATGGAGGATGGCATCAAAATAGTACATCCCATATCAAGATTATCATAAAACATCCATATTATTAATAATTATGGTATCATTTAAACATATTCTCAGTGGATAAAAATTAAAATAAGGGTTGTTGTAATTGATGAATAAAAACACCTTAAAAATACCAATTAAAAACATTATTATGGAAAATATCCTTTTCACATTCAAAATCACTTTTAAAAACTAGAAAAGTATAAAATATTAAGAAAAAAACGTCTTTTAAAATAAACTTTTAAACTTTTAAAGTAAGATTCAAACAATGAGTGGTTAGGATAGTTGGAAATTCCATACATACTGGGTATTTTAAAATAATGATTTCTTAAACATGTTTGGTAAAAAGTCAAAATGTACCTTTATAAGAAAATAGAAAAAATATTTTACTTTTTGAAAAATAATAAAATCATATGTAAATTTTTTTTCAAAATAAAATAACAGGATAACTTATAAAATATTTTTAAAAACATTTTCTGAAAACATAGACATGGTATAAAAAATGATTTTTTAGTAAAAAGAGAAATAATGTTATATTTTCTTAAAATAGTTTTCTCAATCATTTTATTCTGAAATAATAGAAAATCGTAATATTTCATGAGAAGTTCATGAATAAAAAGAGGACAAGAAAATTCATTATTTTATTCTGAGATATATCATAATTTTTAATCATAAAAATTTTAATCACAAACAATCCTGATAAACTATGATGTTGTAAAATAAACAATTCCAAATGTGATAACTTTTGAATAAAAATTCCATTAAAAGAAGTAAAAGAAAAAGAAAAATTAAATTAAATTAATATCAATGGATTCATGATATAACATATCAAAGTATTATTACATACTCTATACAAAATAACTATATGGTGAATGTGGCATACTTCTTATAGAAGCAAAAATGAGACAAGAAACCCTTACGTCAAGTATGATTTCTTTCATACATGTTATATCCTCATTTATAATGAATATAGGATTGTTATAAATCTATTAATAAACCATAAAAATTTATCCCATACCATATACGAATTACTTATAGTCTTTTATCACTATTTTATTAGCTATTCATTGTAAAAATCATTATTTGTTTAATTTTTTTTCGTTTTTCATGTATGTTTTGGTTTAGTAATTTTATATTTATCATGGTTCCATAATATAATTTTTTTAAAAGGATATAAATATAATTTATAATCATTATATAAGTATTAATATTACTTTATAAAAGTTTGAGATAGAAAATGTATGATACCGTTCATGGAGATGGTAGTCCGAATGTACAAATGAATATTGTTTCCATTTATTTATTATTAGAATGGAAGAAAGGAAAAATATTATTAAATAACCTTTCTATAATTATTATTATGTCATATATATAATTTATAATAATCAAATACATCCTTATTAACCTTAATGTAAAAATAAAATGAAAACATTTCAAATAGTTAGGTAGAGGCAGTAGTTCACAAGTATGCACACGTGACATTGTTGTTTCCCAACAAATTGGGAGGTAAGAATTTAGATGTGATATTATATTTTCATAAATAATTTTATATCATAAATATCACATATATTCATTAATTTTTAATTTGATACCTACCATGTAAATTGTAAGTGAAAAATGAATCATATCGTTTGTGAGAAAATAGTCCATCGTACACCTGAGAGACATTATCGTATCTCCCAACAAATGAAAATTAAGAAGTTATATATGATATAATAATAAAAAAATTATAATAATATCTTAAATATCTTATAAATATTTTTAATCCATCATTATATCCTATCTTGAAAGGTGATGATGTAAAATGAATTACATTGGTTCATGAGGCGGTATTCCCCTGTACACACAATAAACAATTTAATTTTCAATTATATGGAAGTGAAGACGGATATTTTGTAATAGTGGGTGACCTAGACATAGATTTATCAGTACTTTTTATTTACATATCATGGATACTATGAGTTATACATGATGAACACTTACCATAATGGTGTATATATTTCTACGTCCAATATTTATATGGTAATATCCATAGATTATTTTCCATATCAAAATGTTATAGAAGTTCCTAGGTTATAATGAGAACCTCAAGATACAATGAAATTAATTATAAAAACGTTCATGTGGCCTATATATATCATTCTTACTGGACATAGTTGATGTATGCCTCTCAAGTTCGGGGGGTCTCATAAGCATTGAGACTTCTTCTCATGAATTTTACACTTCTTGATCTTGAGTAGGTTAGATCACAATGACATACACAACAATAGGAACACCACATGTTTTGGGCATCATTACTTGTTACTATCAATGAAAATGTCTATTTTTCTCCTTACTTAAGATCATTATCAATGTGTTTCATTTTATCACATACTTTGATGCAAGAAAAAAACCCTGATAATTAAGTCTTGGGGAGGTATCTTGTGTTGGGTGTATCATTGGTGGTATGAAATTGGTTAAATGATAAAGATATAATTTGTCACTTTAGAGTTGAGGAAGTAATATCTCAGGCCTAGTTTAGTAGGATTATAGGACCTTCATAAATATGTGTTCAAGGTAGTCAGAATCTAGTCCATCCAGTAATATCAACAAACAAAAAATCTAGAAATGATGTTGATAGAAGTGTGCATCCTAGTTTATGAGATATATAAAGAAAAAGTGATTATATTACATAGTTAATGTTCATTGGATGATTTTTAATAATATGAGTATTTTTTATCTCTTTAGGGGTCCTGATGGGTTTCTATACTTTACTCTTGGTTTGTGATACTATTCCCTATTAATGAGATCAGAACCTATATGGGCACAAATAATAGAAGATTCAAAATTCTCCCCCATTTATGTTGATATGTATATAGAACATTGTGGGACACACCACAGGGTCTTAGATTTTTCCATTTTATCAATCACTGATAAATAAATAAATTCATTATTATTAGATTATATAATAATTGGGTGAATTTTTTTTATTAATAGTATTTACAACTATTTATGTAAATACATGATAAATTTTATACAAAAAATATTATTTTAATATTCAAGGTTCATTTAATATTAGTGGGAATTAAGATTTGAGTAAATTTACTTAGTTCTATCATGTAAAATATTTAATATATATTAAAAGTATGTGGTAAAATATAAATAATATTTTTTATATAGTTAGTTATTTTAATTTTATATTTATTTCTTATTTTGTGGAAGTTAAATATATAGGGTCCAGAGAAGCCTATCTAGGTATTTTGTACAATACACTATATAAAAATGATAGATTCAATCATTCCGTGTAATGTTAATTCCATCTAAACAAGAACACCTCTATCATTCCTATTTATAATTAGAGAAAGTCTCACTTTAAGAGATCGATATAAGAATACATTCAATGGATTGAAGGAAAAAGATCGAGGTGATTGTATTAACATCAATGGATTCATTGGATCTCCATGCTAGTACCTAGAATTTGACAAAGGGAGAGCAACTTGATTCTTAGAATGTGTGTAGATGATCGAGAGTGGCTTAGCTTTGGATCATTCGAGCAATGATCACCATTGAAGATCAAAAGTCAAAAACACTTCCAAATCAAATAAGGTATTTGTTCATTTTTTTGTTTTTATTAATTTCACATGGGATCCACAGACCCATTCTAGGTCTCAGATCAGCAGAGATGACATGTCTTATCTCTTTGGTAAGGGATTGTTTTTAAATCCTCATCCCACCAGCTCTCGCTGCGCACCCCGATACTAAAAATTTGTATCATAGGGATCACAAAAATACTATGATCAAAGAAACAATTAACATGTTTTCAATTAAGTTGAGGGATTAAATTCAGTTGCAACGGAATATAATGTTCCTTGATTTTATTTCGGATGACTATGTTACGACCATAATTTGTTTTGATATAGATCAAATGCAGTTCATTGGGTATAATTTTAAGAACATATATATATTTTTTATGTATATTCAACCTAAATAAATCACTGCTTATGATGATTCTGGTAAACCCAAACTATTAAAGCGAGATACCAAGGATGGAATAGTGTTTTTCAGAAAACACTTTTTCATCAATTTGGAAAAGGTTAAAATAATACTTAATATTATAATTAAAATCCTATTCTTATATGTTGTGATTTTTTGATAAAATATGAGGAGTATGGATATGGAAATAAGTAAGAAAATCAAAGAATATAATAATCAAATCTTTATGCAAAGTTACATTAAAAAGAGTTTAGAATTTGAGGGTCCCTTTAAAATTGTCCAAAATGGGGTTTGGGTCCCCACAACATCTCTTTCTTCCAGAGCACACCGTGACCAATCCTCCCTTGCTAATTCTCCAGAAAATCTTCCTACACCTTCGCAGCTGCCTCCAAGAATAAGATGGCCAACTTTGCACCACATGACTAACTCAAGTTGTGGGAACCCCCCTTAACCACTCCCGCCTGGTCCTAAGGATGTCGCCCGCCGCTGAATCCCATGTTACCACCTCCTCCCTACCTCACAATCCCACACCATCCACCCCTATTATGGCTGAGACCATTGGCGACCGACGAACTAGTTGAATGCGTCTAATTCCTTTGTATGGTTTCCGACCACCGCTATGGACCCCGATCATCTCCCATCAAACATCGACTCCACGGATAACTACACTAGGAAATGAAACCTACCACACGATGCATTTCTGGTCAAATACAGTCGTTCACTGCCCTAGGAAATCACACCCTCTAATACAAAAGAATAACAAAATCTTCCCCTACCAAACTCTGGAAACTCTGATTTAGACACTACCCATTTTTTGCACGCAACTATGGTACTCCATGTCGGTTGTGAAACATGGCTTTGTGGGTCCAGTTTGAATCGGAACCCGGGTTGGCGGGCCTAACTCGGAATAGGTCATGAAAGGTCTGTCTATCCTAGAACACCCTTGTACGTGGTTTTCATAGCCCAGAATGGGCTTGTGTAGAAATGAACTGACTCGTATTGGCCCTTCTTAGGGTTTTCAGGGCATGGGTAATTATTAATATAATAAAAAATAAACTTAATTATTTTTTGGTTTAAAAATAATAATTATTATATTATTTACAGTGTTTTTAATTTAATTTTTTATATAAATGAAATTAAGTTAAATAAATTATTAGTTTTAATTTAGGATAAAATTACATTTATCATTTCTCCGAATGAGAATAAAATAAATTATTTGAATTTAAATATTTTCTTTAATTTATTTAAATTCTCTCACATTAGAATTTATTAGAATTTAATTTTATCACACTTATAATTTACCCACTAACTGGTCTTACACAATGACCAAATTTGGGTATGTTTGGTTAATTTATTTAATCTTTATTACCTTCGTGCGATGTTTCTAAGTAGTAAATTTTATGACTAGTTGTGAATCATCTTATTTTAATTTAATATTTACAAGGGTTTTCATTCCCATATAGAAGTTAGTTATCTATATTTTAAACTCTATAGACCCACTCACCTATTTATGGGTATCTTTGTACTATTATGAAAGAGATTTAAGTCACGTACCATGACAAATCAAGGTGAAATTCAGATTAGAAATAGACAAACTAGATTGTGACGAGAAGTATCATGAGTGAATACCCAAATTTGTTTAGATTCTCCTAGTTCAAGGTTATTCCATTAAGTTTAAATGCATCAATCAATATTATATTCTCAAAACTAGTTTGGCAATTTCAATTTCTATTATGCAATTTTTTTTATTTTATATATTTTCATGATAGTTGAAAAAACAGAAAATAATAAATATTAAAATTTAGAATTTTGAAATGAATGTTTTTCTATTAATGTTGAGTTCTATGAATGAAAAAATTGAATTGAAATTTTCATACAAATGGATTACATTATTTTAAAAATATTAAAAAACATCACAATCATATTATGTCTATAATTCCTTATATGGTTTGAATTTGAAAAAAACTGGGTGTATGAGGTGCTAGTTATCCAAAGTTAGGGGTACTTCATACTAATGAAGAGTTATTATAAGAATGATGAGTTGAATTAATTGAATTTTCCAGAGAGGAATTAGAAAAATATAGATTATTTTAACTTTAGAGGAAAAATTTGAGTAAATAATTTTAGGATTGTTGAAGCTAGGAATTATCTAAACAGATCAAGGAACCGCGGGTTAATGTAGTTAGCTAGTCAAACACCAACCTTGAAATATATAAGTAGTGGTGTAGTTGATGATTATAAAATATACAGAGAGGTTGAAGGATCCTTTACACAAGAATACTCATGTGTAAGAGTATTCTAATTCTAGTGTAGCGGGTCTATAAAGTTCGATAATATAGTAAGAGACATTTAATGATTAAATTAATCAGTAATTTCTAATTGATAATCAAGATAAATCACTAATCTACTAGATTTTATTTTTATAGAAAATGAAAATTAATACCATAAAAAACACTATGATATCTATTGGACAATGTTTTCACCAATACTGGTTTCAAAATATTAGTAAATGTGCTTGCATAGTGTATTTGTCCATCATAAATTCAAGATGTTGGTGTCCCCAATACCTATTACGCCACCTCAGAAAGTGAGGGCGTAAAAATTACATATAGGAGACTCATTTATGATGCATATGATGATTATTTCATAATTTTATCATCAAATTCTGATTTGAGTTGTGGATACAATAGCAGGACATGAATTATTTTACATGTTGTCTCATATCCAAGAATCTTGCAAGGAGAAAGTGAATAAAGGTTTGAATAAATGATTATTACATTGGATATGTGTAAATTGAAAAGTATATCATGATATTTAAATGCATCACATTTTTATATCTTTATCACATACTTTATCAAGATTAATTTAAGATTACAAAATTAATAGTATAGATAAAAACACTTTATTAATTTTTTGGCATGGTTCTCCATGTAAAGAAGAACACAGTGAAAGTATAATATTTAATTCTTATGGTGAAAAATTTGAATGAAAAGGAAAAAAGGAAGATGGAAGGAGTGAAACCATAGGTAACTTTATAATAGAATTCAAATGAAATAGGTATTCAATAGGAGGATATTTTCTTCACATGTTAGGAAATGAACCTTTAAATTTTTAAATGCAACTAACTGAATAAAAGAATAAAGAGGTCTCTTATTCATTACACATATTCATCAATTAAAAGCAATGTTTATATTATACATAAAGGTTATTCATTATAAGATACCAAATAGATATTTGTATTGAAATTCACTAACAAAGTGTAGAAATTTTACAAGAAGTAAGGTGTGTTGTCAAATCTACTTAAACCGGGTGGTTCCTAAGTCAACAGTGAGAAAAACATCACTTCTATATTTTATAGTTCATTTATTATAGTTTATGTTTTGTTAAGTATCTCCAAAAAATTTATCTCATGTGTCTTTTGGTAACTGAGATACATTATTCTCTTTCAGGAATGAATGTTGTTTGTGGTGTCTCATACTCAACCAATAGTCGATTTATACATGTATCAATGGAAACACGTGATTAATTGAAAATGTAAGACTCGTATACCCAAATGTGGTAAGATAATAATTTGTTAAGAAAAAATAAATAGTCCTCAAGGATATGCTCAGTATGGTATTTAGACTCAATGGAGCTAAACACCTTAGGTATTCTTGATGTATATAGTTATTTTGTTAAGACAAAGAAACCATTAGAAACAAAGGTACAACACATAGATTTCAGAATTAGTTATACTAGAGAGAATTATTTATTCTAATAGTAAGCTAGTGGTAAATACACTTCATATGATTACATTAATTGTTATTTAAGAATTATAAAGTGATTTTTTCTACATTCATGGTTAAAATATTTGAGTTTCTTTAGTATGGTGTATTGAATAATATCATGGCCAACCATTCATTGGTCAATATAATGTATCATGGTATAATTTTTAAATGAAAATTACCTTATTCATATCAAAACTATGATTCTACTAAGAAAGATTAATGATAAGTATTTCATTTTACCATTGATTAATAATATTTAGTGTGGAGTAATTCCTAAATGCAAATTTTCTTATACACATCAATGTTTTTATATATATAAAATGAGAATCTATGTCAATAAGTATTTCCATTATAGATACTTCAATTTTTCAATAAATTCATTGAAAATAATAGTGTCATCCCATAAAAAATGCCAACTATTTAAAAAATTGATATTATATCAGTTATAGAATGATGAAAATCTGTTATTTCAAAAGTACTTATGTTTAGATGCAAAGAGTTTGTTAGGATATAAACAAACATGAATCTTGAAAAACAAATTGTTCATATAAAGTAATTAACTTAATGTTTTACAAGTATATTAAATAAATACATCATATAGAAAAGATATAGTCAAGTTATATAATATATTTATAAAAAAGTTTTAATTCCTCTACTTGAGATAGAGGGAGAAATATGGGATTGGGTTCAGTAAATATTGAAGATTCATAAGTAGTTGGGTTCATAATGAGTTTCACAAGAAGTGTGGAAATGGAATGTTCCAGAGATACATACCGTGTAATAATTATGAAACCATAGTGATGATTTTCTAATCACTATAAATGGTGATTATTTATTGACTGAGTATAATTTATCCAATATGTATGCAGTAAATGGAAATTAGATAAAATTTATAAGGTCAATTAAAATTTAATAATGGATTCCATGTATATAAGTGAATGGGCTAATTATTTTGAATATTTTTGTGGGTATTCAAGTGAAATGATATATATATGGTAAAAGCATGGTCCCAAGAAGTATTGATTGGTTATACCAAATCGTTATTCCTAAATTCATTAGAATTTTACTTCTAATACACAATTTCTATGATTCTTTTATTATGTGTTGGATGTCAAGAAAACCAATAACAGAAGGTGTTTATATGATGCCACTATAAATGGATGGTGAAATAACTAAATGGGAATAATGGGTTTAAGTTATTAAAATCCAATTTAAGATAGAACTATGTAACAAGATAATAGAATATTGATTTGGAATTAATATCTTCCATGTGTCTACTGAAGGAAAGTGGGGGATTCATTATCTTCTAAGTGAAATATGTTTGGTAACATATGGAAAATAAATACTAGTCTTCCAATTAGATAATTATTGGATGAATATAAAAATATAGTGATTTAATTAAATTAGAAAAATATCATCTTTGGAATAAGTTCTAATGAGTTAGATCTGACAGGTTTCTTAGACAAAGTAAAAAAGTAAATATATTGAAAAGGTTTTAAAAAATAGAAGTTGAAAAAATTAAAGGGAATAATATTTCCAATGACACATGGAATATATATATCCAAGAATACATAAATGGGACATAGGAGGAGTTTAATATGGTGAGTTTAATTATATTTGATTTTTCGATGGATCAATCACCTATGCCATGATATGTAAAAGACATGATATTTCCAACATAAACTTTATAGTAGGTAAATATCAGTTATTTCAAGGAGAACTATTAGGATTGAAGTTAGAACAATCTGATTGTACTTAAGAAAGTATAAAATATATATATCTATCATGTGGAGAGGACGTGATTCTTGTCAAAAGGAACACAAACTAGTCTTCCTTTAGAAGTATATGGTCTTATATCACAGTTCATATACATTAAAGTGAAATAGAAGGTCATAAAATCTAGTAGTATCCATACATAAAATAATGAGTACGTTTTTTTCTTCTAAGGAATATATATATTCAGTTTTGATTAGATATCAATTTGTTTCAGATATTATAATCTCACCTATTAAGAAAAGTTTTTTCATGATGATAATTCTTTTACTGGTACTAGCCAAGATGTTATGATTAGAAAGGGGAAAAATGGATTTACTCTGGGTTTACATCTCTTAATGAGTATTACTCAAGGAGGTGTGGTCACATATAGCATAATAGACACACAGGAAGACATGGTAGACCTAGAATATAAATCCATAACTCAGTAGAAACATGATCTCAATCATTAGAGAGATAAAAAGGATAGTTAGAAAGATGGATCCAGTTCAGGTGGGAGTGTTGAAATTAGGGGTTCCCTATACCCAACTTTAACAGTAGTTTTAATTACCATATCATGCATATAATGAGTTTTAAATGATGTATAATAACTATAGTTGTGTATACATTTATAAACCCACTATTTAAATGGTAATATCCATAGATTTTTTGTTATATTAAAATGCTACAATAGTTCCCAAAATATAATTAGAACCTCGAGATACTATGACATTAATATTAAACATAGTTCATATGGTCATGATACATCATACTAATCAGAAATAGTTTCTATCTGACTATTATTTTTTGGGGGAACATAATCATTGAGACTTCAACTCATGAAGATCTCACATAGTGATCTCGAGTAGGTGAGATCCTGAGGAAAAACAATCCAAGAGGAACACCCCATGTTTTTGGTGTTAGTTTTTGTTCCTATCTATGGAAACAAGTATTTTTTACAGACTTGAGTTCATTATCAATGCTTGTCATTTGATCGTGTACTTTTAAAGAAGGGAAAAACCATAATGATTATGTCATGGTGAGTTATCTTGTGTTTGGTGTATCATTGATGCAATGTCATTGGTTGAATGATCACGATATATTTTTGTTTCTTCTGATTTGAGGAAGTAATATCTCAGGCCTGGTTGATCAGGATGGTAACAACTTCAAAAATCCATGGCCAAGGTAGTTATAGGTAATTCAATCTAGTAAAATAAACCAATAATAAAGCAAGAAAGGATGATTACACAAGTGTGAATTATTCCTTTTGATAAATAAAAAGTCAAAGAGAATAAATTACATAGTTTTTGTTTATAGGATGATTATTGTTTCTAGGAATATCATTATCGCTTTATTGTCCTTGATGGGTTTCTAGACTCCACTCTTAGTCTGTGAATAATCTTCAATAATATTGAGAAAAGGTCCTAGAGGGTCACATATAATAGTGAATTCAAGAATCTACCATATTCTGGTGAATAGGTATATAGGATATGGTGGGCCTCACTATGAGGTCCGAGAGTTTTCCAAGTCATCGATCACGGACAAATCAATAAGTTCATTTTTATTCTAGTATATGATAATTGGGTTGAATTTATTTATTATGAGTATTTTCAAGAATTTAAGTAAATACCAGAGAAATATTATTCAAAAAAATATTGTTTTAATATTTATGGTTCATTTAATATTAGAGGGAAATACGAGTTGAGTAAAATAATTTTTTTTATAATTTAATATATTTAATATATATTACATGTATGTGATAATATATAAATAAAATTTACGACACTGTTAGTTATTATAATTGTTAATTTGTTTATTATATAGTAGAAGTTAAATATATAGGGTCTGAAGAACCCTATTTTTGTATTTAGTGTAATCCACTATATAAGAAGGAGAGAGGCACTCACTCTATTCCCAGATCATTCCAATGGAATCAGAGACTCTCTCTCTCCTACAACTTTCTAGAGGGAGAATTTCTCTCTCCAAGAAGCCAATCGAAGAACTACATTTATGGATTGAAGATATGGGATTGAGGAGATCATTGTGACACCAATCTGTTCATTGGAGCTCTATTTTAGCAAAAATAATTTGATTAATGATGGGAACAAGGATTCTTGGAGCACGCATGGTCAATATAGAGGGGTTCAACTTTAGATCCTTTGAGAAACAATCACCGACAACTAAAAACAATCAGACACACTATAGAATCAAATGAGGTACACATTTATTTATTTATTTTGATTATTAAATTCATGAGATATCCTCAGACCTCTATAGAGGTTTAGATACTTGGAGATGAAAAGTTTCATTGTTTGGGTGATGAATTTTTTTAATCCTTGGTTCAATGGCTTCCGCTGGGCGTCCCAGTACAAAAAGAAAAAAGTTATTCAATTAACAAAATAAAATCTTAGTAAATAGGATATAATGGTGTTTTTATGTTATTATTGTTTGATAATATTTTAATGTGGTGGAATAATGAATAAAATAAAACACTTGTTTAGTAATGTTACCTCTTATTTAGATGTCCTCTTTATGTTTGCATCAAAATCCTTCCAAGGATTTATTTATGATCAAAAAATGCCTCTAGTATATTGAGAGATGATTAGAGAATCAATTAGTTTAGGTATTGGCTGAACCAAATGGTTTTTAAGTGTGAATAGAAGAGGATAGGGGGTGGCAATTTATATGTGGGGAGGGGACATATATGGAATTGATGAAAAGACTAAAGTGTATGCATGTTTT
This sequence comes from Viscum album, assembly GCA_963277665.1. Taxonomy (NCBI): domain Eukaryota; kingdom Viridiplantae; phylum Streptophyta; class Magnoliopsida; order Santalales; family Viscaceae; genus Viscum; species Viscum album. The sequence goes on from OY728132.1 coordinate 1,350,277,783, forward strand.
TAACAAGAAAAAATGGTTAAAAATGTTTCATTGTATAACCTTATTGATGATAAGGTTGAAATAATTCAATCCAATTGGATTTTGAAAAGTTTAAGATCATTTTTGGCCCTCATATATAAATTTTATCCCCTAGTAAACTCATTTTCACCTTAACCACAATAATTAATTTGTACAATTTTCACTATTATTTTTTTTGTAAAATTAATTTTATCTTATTATATAATTTAAATTATCATTATTCCAAATATATAATTCCTTTTTCATAATTAAATTTACAAAAGTGGCATAATTAAATTTAAAAATTTACCCATAAACGTGTTGATAAAATGGGTTTTCAAATAAAAACATTCAAAAGTTAAAAAAGTTTTTATATTTTAATTCTATATGAAATTGATTCTAGTGAAATAAAATAGATAAATTTTAACATAATTTAACTAATTTTACTTTAAAAAAATTAATATATAAATTATCTTTTTAAATAATTTTTATAAAAATGTTTTTTTCAATAAAAATCTACATTTTTCACTATTCATCAAAAAATTAATCTTTTTAGAAAATTATAAAAAACTAAATAAAAAATAATATTGAACTATATATTAAAAAAATTATGTTTATTTTGTAAAATAAATTTTATAATATTGGTAGAAATAAATTTCAAATTATGTGCGCAAAGTGTGACTGAACCTCTTTTTTCAAAAATAAAGTTTCTTAGAAAACATTTATTTTTTTATTTCAAATAATTCTCATTTTATCTCTAAATAATATATATCCATTTAATTTTTATACATTTCCAAACCTTATAATTATCATAATTTAGTAATTCTTACTAATAAACAACAATTTAATGGCAATGTTATAACTGTCTTGTTTAAATAATTACACTAATATAATATAACATTTTGTTAAAAATTAGTTTTTCATACTACAAAATATATCGAAGAAATTTAATTTAATACATCTCAAAGTATCAGGGTGTTATATTCTTGTATAATATTAGTACTGATTGTTATATACACCATCAAAACAAATTTTCGTCTTTGAAAATCATAGGGAGTTAAAATAATGCCGATAGAAGAATATTTGATTCAAAAATATTTAGATGTTCCTTTAAAAAGAGAAAAACTATAAAAAATGGAGAAAAAAGAATATAGAGAATTGTATTGAATGGAACTTTCACTTGTCATGGTTTTGTTGGAATAGAATGTGACCTTTAACATCTGAGAGTGAATGGCTATGATGGAGGTGATGAAATCCCTTGAATTTATGCATAAGAAGTATATGAAACATAAAAAATTGTTTATGATGAAGATATTTTTGAACGTAAGGCTATTAGAGGAAAGGATTTTAGAATATCATGTGACTAAATTCAATACAATTATAAGGAATCTTAAATAAGTGATAGTGATATTTATGAATGATGTGTTGGAGCCTCTAATGCTGTCATCATTTTTGGAGTCATGGGATATGATGATAATGAAATTGGTTAATTCATTTGGGAAAACTAATTTGGTGTTTGCAGATTCTTGGAACCTAATCTTGAAAGGGGATTTCATGTGGATGTGAGTCCAATCACTATTTAGAAGTGAACATAAATCTAGAATAAATGTACGTTCACCCAAATAAAGTAAAATCCAAATAAATTATAAAATAATAAATCATGTGAGTGAAGATGATGCAATTCAGATGGATTTGGAAATACATTCTAGTAAAACAATAAAATTAGATATTATAAGAAGGATTTTAGGAATCATAAATATAGATTTGTAGGAGAATAAACTATGAGTAATTTATCTTGCACGAGTACAACTATGGAAGCCAATAACTTATTGATAAGTGTCAAAATTCCAGTGGAGTTATGGGTGATTATCTATTCTGCATATTTTCACTCAGTAGGAGAGGGGAGATGCGTAAAGATTTATTTATTTGAAAAAATTGGAAATGTACAATAGAATAATGATGAAGTTATAGATATTTTTGGAAATCAATTCTTTCATTTATGTATAAATAATGTGAGTTTCTATAAGTTGAAAAAGGTTAGACACATATTGAGGATATGGAAGAAGTCAATTTCCAAAGGGTACCTAGATGAGGTAGTCTATAGGACTAGATTTGTGGATGAAATTGGGAAGATGACTTGGGGATATATGATGGTTATATGATGAGTAAGTAATGGGACCCTACATATTCCCATAATATCATAGGGATTTGTAATTACTAGTGTATTAATGTTTGATAGTTTATATTTTTAGATTTTTAGGCTCTAAAATCTCAATGAGAATAACATGAATTTTCTGACAACAAAATGCATATTAATTCATAGGAATAGAAAGTATTAATGTTGTGTTCTTAGGAGAACTGGTTTTCATTCAACATTTATTGATAAAATATCAGATCTTGGATGTTAGCGATAGTTCACATGAACATTTGGTGACTTTTCTCATCTTGACCTAATAGTGGGTTACACAATTTTGTGAAATTCATTTATGATACAATACAAAAAGTGAGGTTTTACCTATCAAAGAAAAATTATGATGTGGTTAATTTTTTTTCAATGAAAGGACATAGTAAATATGGAAATTTGTAAGAAGTTAAAATTCTGAATATTTGACAATAACAGTTAATACAATGAATAAAAGTTCTATAAATTATATCATAAGAAGTGTATTCCGAATGAAAAAATGTGACCATAACACCATTGTAGAATGTTGTGTATCAAATAATAAGCATGGTGTTAATAAATAAGGATTATATCATGTATGTACACTTAGATATTCCTAAGGTTATTTGGGGGGATGCTGATAATATGAATTATATACTTCATTAACAAAATATCATTCTCACCTTCCGGACATGAAGGTATTAAATAAGATATGGTATGAAAAAATTAAATTCGTATACCTATAAGTATTCAATAGTGTAGATTAGAAAAATATTGATGAAAATGATATTGAAAATATTGATTATTTTTACAAATAATTTTTTATCATTGGATATAGTGACAAAAAACTTGCTTACCAACTATTGGATAATGATAAGTGATAAGTCATTAAGACCAGTGATGTGATCTCCAATGAGAGAGTTCTATGGAAGGACCGAAACATATATGATAAAGAAGTTGAGAATAAATATTCAACTGAATAAGTTCAAATTGATCTGAGTGAGATTAATAAATTGATAAATGTTTTTGATTACTTAGATGGAATCACTAGATGTTCAAATAAAAAATCAGCGGGGGATGTGCCTGAGAACTATAAGACTATCAATGATCGAGGAAGCACACCCAAAAATAGGGATTAAAAAGCCATAACAATATAATAATCCATACTAGATAGGGTATATATGTAATTTGAATTAAAAATATCTACTAGAGTTTGAAAAAATGTTCATAAGCTGGGATTTCACCTGAATTTCTTACTTCCTATAGACGATAGGAAACTAAAATTCTTTGACGAGGCTACAACTCTTAGCGAATATAGATAGCGAAACTTATCTACTATGGATTATATTTATTAATTAAAATCCAATGAAACATGGGAGATGATTAAGTTACCAAAAGGGAATAAAGCACTAGAGTGAAAGTTGGTGTACTTGATAAATGAAGAAGCTAACAAAAGAATATGGTAAAAGACACGACCTGTGGTGAATGGATTCCAAAAAATATAAGAGGATTATTTATCAATGATTTTATCAATAATATTTAATCAAGTTAACATCCAAAAAACGATCATACTAGTATAATCAAACGATATTAACTTGTACTAGATGGATTTAAAGATGGATTTCTATCAAGGATTTTTTTTGGAAGAGATTTACATGAATAAACTTAGGGGTTTTAAAGATGATATAAACTAAAAAATGTTGTGTAAGATGAATGGATGCCTTTTTTGGACTAAAATTAATTCCAAGATAATGGAATAGAAATTTTTACACATTCTTAGATGAGAAAGGTTTTACACAAAGTAATTTAGACTATTTTTTCTACTAGAATTAATGGGATAATAAGAGTCTCATAATATTTCTCCTGCATGTGGATGACATACCACTATATGGAATAAATTATAAGAATATTTTTTTATGAATTATTATTTTTACATAATTTTTGATATATAAGAAACTAGAAATTCAAAAAACAAATTACAAACAAATATTAAGAGAATATCATAAAAAAGTTAATAATGTATGGATGAAGTCCATTCTCAACACCATTAGTTGGTCTCTAAATGTTTTAGAATGAGAAATCATCATAATAATCACATATTTAGTTGAAGTTATGAGACAATTCATGTGAAATATTAGAATGCAACACTCGAAAAAAGGATCATTTTTTAATTTATGGGATTAGAAGATAATTCTCTATGTTTAAAAGATGACGACCTATTATAAAGATATATCGATATGAAATTTTAAGAGGAATCGAAGATATGTAAGATAAAATTTGGGTTTGTGTTCACCTATAAAGGCAAAACAATCAATCATATTTCGTTGCAGAAGTCGATAGTTACTTTTCTCCAATTGGAAGTGGAGTGTAATGCTACAATGGAAGAAAAGAAGGAACTGATATTATTGATGTAGTTATTGAAGGAGTTCAGAAGTATTGAGGGGCACTGTAAGGACCTAGCCTTAAAACATTACACAATCTTGAATTAAATAAATAATTCACATTGATGATCTTTTTAGGTTCATCGTTTTAGAGAATTAAGAGATAACTATTACATCTCAAAAGATTACAAAGTAGATACTTCTAATCAGTTTCCATTTTTTTCATAAAATAAAAACTATTAGATAAAAACATGTATAGTTCCATGTTTTAGATATAATGTCTTTCCATGATCCCATCCTTGACCCTATTCATTTTTTAGTCCAGTGGAAAACATTTCAAAAACATGGGATGAGCATAAAAAGCTCAGTAAGGGATACAAAAAGAAGGAAACTGTTAGTTTTTTAAAACAACAAGTAAACCATGAATACTTAATCATAAATAATACTTTTAACCTTTATAAAATAAAAAATTCTATTCACTGAATAAAAGATTATTTCATACCCTTTTGTAACCAAAATATAACCATGAACCCATATAAAGAACACATAACATATAAAGGTAACTTGGGACATAAACATACTTAAATGGAATAACCATATGGTTGACTTCCACACATGTCGCTAAATGGAATAGCCATACGACCAACTTCAATACCTAATGCATTAGAGGTTATAATGTAACCACCCATCCTGGTATTCACGGCACCACCCATCATTTGGTTTATCACGTAACCACCCATCAAATGTCCAAGTACCATTATAAAATCATAAGACATAAAACAAATATAAAGTAAAGAAAAAATTTCCACATTTCAATCAAAATATACCACATAAATATATTGACATAAAAAATAAATTATCTAAACCATTTTCAATACCAAAATACATAAAAGAGTATATGGTATTTATTTTCTATTAAAAACATTACAGCTTGTTGAGAAATAAAAAGATCAAATTATACTCGTAGAGAGGAAATGGTCATTGTCACCGTGTATGTTAAAAGAAAAATTCCTTCTTGTTGTTTAGTAAAACGCTTCGTAGAAAAATATTCCCTTTGAATGAAATGAAAATTCAATGGTGTTTATACAGCTTATAAAAAAAGTCTTATATTAAAACAAAATATGCCTCAATGAAAGGAGATTGAGACGAAGTCCCTTACAAAGACGGTATCCTCAGATTAAGGATAAATCAATGACATAATCATGCGTGAAAAATATAAATACACCCAATATATGTGGATACTAAGTGTAAAAAAATCATAGGCCATTCACACATATTCATATCTTGACATAATAAAAAGGTAGAGGTTTAACCCAAAGAATTGAAGTTGGGTTAAGAAGTTCCCTTAAAAAAATTCGACAGTATAATGGCTTCACTTTAAAATTCAGAAATTGAGTTGATGGGAGAGAAAATGGAATCTCATCACTTGTGTAGAGACCCTAAGCTTAACGTACATGAAAATTACATTACTTTTGCGGAATACTTAGTACATAACAAAAAATACACACACAAGGATCGTAATAGTTTAGTGTATTTGGAAACTCGGAACGTAATCTTCTAATCATGGTGAAAGATCTCCAATATATCCCATAAAGATCTTCCCTTTTTTTTTACCTAAAACCTTTCTTTATATCCTGGGGAAAAGAAAACATAAAACGGTGAGCTCAAATGCTCAGTAAGGGTAAACAAAAGAAATATAAATCTCATCGTATACACAAGCACATAACTTTTGGAAATCTTAACCTGCAAAAGAGATCATAATTTCATAACATGGGATAAATCATGGCAGTGAAATGTAATCACAATAATCATAACATAAAACATGAAACTTTGTGGAATACACACATAATCATAGAGAATCATTTCTTGTTAGTCAAGACTCATTGCCAAGACTATCTTAGTGGACAAAGTCCCTTTCTGAACCGAGTCACCCTCGTTTCAGTCCCGTTTCACTGAACCGGTATAACCTACCGTTCCAGCCATGTCTATCTCATGAGATATAAAATCTTTACCCAATTCATTGGAGGGAGATATAGGTCCCACCCATCTCATAATGATACCATTCTTATGTGTGCCACAAAATCATAAATCATACATCATTGCATAACCCATGTAGTAAAAATGGGATTCTTAAACAACATGACATCATAAAAAAATTCATATAAGATAAAGGAATTCATAAAAATATTTCCATCACAAAATAATCAAATCCATGTAATAATAGGGATAGAAACGGAACCCTTTATTATCTTAGATGGAAAATAATTTTGATAAAACACTTGAACTCCATTCTTGAGGAAAATATCCTTTCTACTTCAAAAACACTTTTAATTTCTTAACATGTCATAAAATTATAACTAAAAGAAGTTGATTAAAAATAAACTTGAAAACTTGTAAAGGAAGCTTCTTTGAAATAATGTTTTAAAAATCCATTCATGCCGTATAAGTTAAAAAAAACATTCTTCTCGTACTTTTTTCAGAAAAGTAAAAAAGTACCTCGTATAAAAAATGACAAAAGATTCCTTTCATATCATTTACTAAAAACTCACCGAAGGGTAAAATTAAACAATTATAGGTGGATGGAAAGAATATTACTTATTGAGGAAACATGGATGTGGATGTTAAAATACACCCCAGTAAATACTAAAGTATAAACAATCTCGGATAAAAATGAGATTGTGATATTTACCTTACCTTAGGTCCGATTTGCTTCGTAAGTGTACGAACCTCCTATATAATGATTTAAATAATGTCATTGACTTATTACAGAATCATATTCATTGTTATGATATCATATATGGTTCATTTATGACTTTATATTACCCGTTCTTTTGTAAATTCCATGTTAAAGAAGCGTTTTGGGTAAAATCGTTTCATTTATCGTAGGTGTTTTGACTTGTTGTTCTTGAAATTATTATTACTTATATCATGATTTACTTACTTCCAGAATATAAAATGTGATTTATATATCATATATATTCAGTATATATATATATAATAGATAGATAAATGAAATGAAAAACACCGTTCATGGAGACGGTAATCCGTACGTACGCATGAACGCTGTTTTCCTTTCCTTATTGTCTTGAATGGAAGTAAGTAGATGACATAAATATATATATATACATAGATCCAGTAGCTTCATAATGTCATATATTTCATTATTATTTCTTATATATACTTTATAATCATTCTTAAATGGTTAACATGGAAAATGAATCTCATCGCGTCGTGGAGACGGTAGTCCGTACGTACGAACGAGCGATGATATCATTTCCATAATTATTGAATTTAATTGGAGTGGATTATACAATATATCAGAATCAATATTATGTTTTAATAACTATGTATAGTTATTCTTTACACCATAATACCCATCCATGTAAGGTGTTGGTGGAAAAACAGATTACACCACGGCGTGGAGACGGTATTCCGTACGTACGCACGCGCGGTGATTTCGTTTTCCGTAGGATGGATAGATGGTGAATTTGGATTGTTTCATACTTATAATAACATATCAGTATATGAGTGATACTGATGTTATTACTTCATAATTAAACAACCTAAGAAGAATAAGTGGAAGAAGAAATAATGGTGAAAGAATTGGTAACGGAAATTACCTCTTCTTTGAAGCGCCTCTTTGAGACCTCCTCTTAGGGCACTAAAATTGGTCTTTGAGGAAGACAAGAACCTCTAGGATGTTTCTAGGGAAGTGGAGAAGATATTTTGGCCGGGGTTGGCCGAGCTTGAAGGCTCAAAGTTGTGTGAGGAAGAGAGGGAGGAGGTGTCCTTTTATAAGGGAGGAGAGGGGCACCTTAGGAATATCTCAAAATATTATTTTATATTAAAGTCAAAATCGGTTTATAATGGTTCCAAAGGGTCTTATTTCGAAGCTAAAATTGTAATGGGTCGAAATACTATCAACCAATAGGATTTAGACAAGTTTAGGTTATTATTTTAACCTTATCAATTAGATTTAACTCTAAGTTAAATAATTTAACTTTTACCGTGACAATTTGTTTTCTTACACTATATGGTTAATACACTTACTATAACATGCCAAACGAACCCCAAGTTGTTTATTATTAATATATATATCCTTATATAAGTCATTTGGCCGATCCTTAGATTTTTAGGAATAAAATAACAATTAATTATATAATATTTGATTTAAAAACTATTTTGTTTCAATTTTGACACTATTTGAGATATGATTTTTGTGAAAGTCATAACAGAATTATATGTTCCAACCAAGTTGCTTACATCAACAATAATATATCATAGTAACCTATAAAATTAGTGGAATTCATAAAAAGTCTTAAATTATATTTATTTGGGTATTTATAACATCAATTATGTCAATATTTCATTAATAAGATAATTACTGCATCATTGTTGTGTCATAAATAAATTAAATTATTTAATGTCTAAAAATTACAAATAAAATACCATTATGTAGGAAATCGTTTTAGATTTCTAATTAATATTTATAGTCTAATTTATCTTATGTATAACTCCATATGAAAAATGTTTTAGTAAATAAACTTTGATTTTAACTCTTTTAACCCTTCTTTAAATAAATTAATAATAAATGTCCTAATCTAATCCAAGTGGGCCTAAATGGTCATATTTTATTCCTAAGTTTGTTTTTGGTCGAATTAAACTTATCCAATAGAATTAGGACATGTGTTAGGGTAATAATAATATCATCTTTACCCTTAATTACCCTATTTACTTTTAACCGTGGTAAAAAAAGTAAAGAGTTACTATTCACCAAAAATTATTTTCATCTCATTCAACCACATTTTAGTCCTTGATATTAACCTTGTCTCTCTGATTTTCGAAATTCCACTCACAGAAGCGGTAAAATTATATTTTATGAACAATTCAGTTTTTTTAACTACCACTTAGTGGTTTCACTATTCATCAAAAATTGAAAGTTTTCAGAAAAATACCAAAAATTAGGCCTAAGCTATATTTGATATTATAAACTCAAAAATGATGTCTATTTTACCAAATTCAAAACATATCAGTTGCATTAACTAATTTAAAAATTAATTCTCGCCGTGAAAGCAAATAGCGTGTTTTTAAGAGATAATAACTATCAAAAGATTGACACTAGTTTATAACTGGATTAAATGTGAAATTACATCCAATGACCAACATTGTATTAAATTGTAAAAATATATTCTAAATATACATTAAAACAACTCAAATTAATAATTTATCACTATTAATTATTTCGATTGAAAAAGTTGTTTTTAATTAAAATTTAGTAATTTTCACTATTCATCAAAATATGAAAGTTATCCGAAAATCACCAAAATTTCACCCTAAGATAATTTCGATATTACGAATCCAAAAATGAATTGCATTTTGAAAAATAAAATTTACAAAATTTCAAAAAGTGGTTATTACTATTCATAACGGCTAGTTTTAATAATATTTTAATAACATATCGTTGTTTAGCGAAACTTGGTGTTGCGTACAACACACGCTATCATGGAAGGTCGCGATTGTGTGTAATTCAAGCCAGGTTAGAGATGTTTGTTGTGAAAGCTCCTTTTGGTGTAGCGTATAACACAAGACATTAATGAAATTAAAAATAATATTTTTCATAAAATCTCGGGGTGTTAAATTCTACCCCCCTTAAAATGAATTTCTCCCTCGAAATTCGTCGGGGTTATAAATGGTTTACTACTCGAAAGTTTCTTTAATAGAAACCCACATCGTAAAAAGGAATACCAAAACCAATCTTTAAAAACAAAAGTATGAAACGTAACGGTTACCCAAATAAACTAATCACTGGGTTTCCACATAGGTGAAAATATGGATATGGAAGAGAAATATAACCATCATGTTCTGATGGAGAGTGGTAGAGAACATGGCTATGGAAAAGATAGTAATCACAAATCCATAAATTTGTGATGATCTAAGGTACCATCTGATTAATCAGATATAAGAGAACTAGGACAACATTTTTGGTTTTCAAGATCATTTCCCTAAAGTTGATGAAATTGGAATTAGAAGAAATACTTTCGTGATTTTGGTATAGTCTCACTGTTTGTCATTCTTTGGACAATTTGTACTTCATATCTTAAAGAAATGAAGTTGAATTTTTCATTCGTGATGTATTAGCAGATCATTTGATAGAATGATGGGTCATTCCATCTTTCTTAAAAGGTTAGAAAAGTTATCAAAAAATACATAAGTCCATCTATAGTGAGATTAATGATATATGGTTCCTAAAATGAACTTATACTTCATATATCATACTGCTTAATATAATAAAACTAGTTTCTACTAAACAGGGACTTCCTGTAGGCCAGTGGTAGGCGATAAAGGCCAGTCGCACTTCGGTTGTGGGTTCGATTCCCACAGCCTTGTCCGAAGCGATGGGCAGTCGCCCATCCTGCAAGTTGTCCTTTTTCTGAAACTATACTACTATAATATCCCATCATTAATATCGAAAAAAAAATTCTATCCTTAAACAATACTAACTTATGTCCAACATAATCCATTCCAATTTTTATGCTTATCCATAATACTGCAGTCCATTCTCATAATATAGTGAAAACGATTACCAGAGATTTAATACCATCGTTGATCCCCATATATCATAAGATATGTCTTTTTGGTCACATTCCAAACATTCAGAGGCCTTAATCATGTATTCTCTTGAATACCCATTGAACCTCAGTGAAAACATGAATGTAGTTAAAGGTTAACACCTTCCACATACCAAAATCCTCAAAATTCTATATACTCAAACCATGATATCACTTAGTCCTTATATCAATCATGAGCTCATGAATACAATCAAACATCTCATTATCTTCTTATCCCTTCATTATGATCATAACATCTGTTTACCAAAAATGTCTCAATCACTTTTCATGGTTACCGGTACCATAAAATTATTGAAAACCACAATAGACCAAAACATAAATATTCCAATATTCCACGATACTATATACAACATTATTTTGGAATCCCATTACATAAACACTTAATCATTCCACCACATCGTTGTCATATTCAACATCGCCAATAGTGATCGCATGTGACTTCCCTTTGTCCTTTTCCTTAAGTGGTTGCTCATGTTGATCATCACTAACCCTTGGATTAGGGAATTTATTAGCATAATGCCCCATTTCCTTGCACTTGAAGCATTGAAGTGTTGGTGGTGCGTTCTCTGTAGTGTTTCCTTTATTCACATCATTAGAAACCCTTTTTCCATTACCTCGACACTCAGCTGCTCGATGACTTTCTTTTCCACACTTAAAACATTTTCTAGTCCCTTTAAGACAATCTCCACCATGCTTCTTTCCACACTTTGAGCATAAAGAAACATTCATCTTCTTTTCACCATTATTCTGAGATTTCTCCTTGAACTCCATCTTTCGTTTCTTGTCAAAACCCTGAGATGGATATGTGACACAAACTTCCATTTCTACCTTGATAGCACAACGCACAATTTCTTCATAGCTACTGAAGTCTCTTATAGCCAATGCCCTTCGAAGACTTGGTTTTAAGCCACTGAAAAATCGATCAACTTTACTTTCAGGTTGGATGATAATGCCAGATGCATGCCTTGCAAGTCTTGTAAAATTCGCTTCGTATATACCAACAGATTCATCATCCTTCTACTTCAGCTCAAGAAACTCCTTTTCCATCTTTGTTCGAAGAATACGAGGGAAGTACTTACTGAAAAACAAGTTCTTGCACTCGTCCCATTCCATGGACTCAATTTCATCTCTTGGCCTCGTATTCTTGATAAGATTCCACCATTGATCAGCTTCACCTTCCAAACGATATACTTCTAAGATGACTTTATCATGTTCAGAACATTGAAGAACTAAAAATATCTTTTCAGTGGTACTGATCCATTGTTCAGCAACAAGTGGATCAGAAGTCCCACTGAAAGAAGGTGGACGTTGCCTCATGAAGGACTCAATAGAATATTGTTCCCTTCTCTGCTCATTTGGAAGTCCGGAATGATTCATAGCTTGTGTAAGTATAACAATACGATTTTTCACTCCATCTCCCATAACATTTGTTTATTCAGGAGGGCAACCATTGCATTGTCCACTGCATTGATCAACACGGTTCCTTCGGGTTCCAGCCATCGTCTAAAACTCATATAGAATAGTGTGAGAGGCAAAAATCATGCTAGGGAAAACAACATAATAAAGGGGGAGTATCCTCAATATCTAACTTCTTAGGTTAAATTCTAAGATCGTTACCGTAGTTATAGGACTGTATCCTATACGTATACTTATCCTTAGGGATATCCCTAGACAAACCTTATAAATATCTCTAGGGATCTCACTAAAGTTCTCACATCCTAGTTTCCAAAGGTTGACTAAACCTTTCCTCTGATACCAACTGTAGAGACCCGAAGCCTAACGTACATGTACATTACATTACTTTTGCAGAATACTTAGTACATAACAAAAAATACACACACAAGGATCGTAATAGTTTAGTGTCTTTGGAAACTCGGAACGTAATCTTCTAATCATGGTGAAAGATCTCCAATATCTCCCATAAAGATCTTCCCTTTTTTTTACCTAAAACCTTTCTTTATATCCTGGGGAAAAGAAAACATAAAAGGGTGATCTCAAATGCTCAGTAAGGGTAAACAAAAGAAATATAAATCTCATCGTATACACAAGCACATAACTTTTGGAAATCTTAACCTGCAAAAGAGATCATAATTTCATAACATGGAATAAATCATGGTAGTGAAATGTAATCACAATAATCATAACTTAAAACATGAAACTTTGTGGCATACACACATAATCATAGAGAATCATTTCTTGTTAGTAAAGACTCATTGCCAAGACTATCTTAGTGGACAAAGTCCCTTTCTGAACCGAGTCACCCTCATTTCAGTCCCGTTTCACTGAACCGGTATAACCTACCGTTCCATCCATGTCTATCTCATGAGATATAAAATCTTTACCCAATGCATTGGAGGGAGATATAGGTCCCACCCATCTCATAATGATACCATTCTTATGTGTGCCACAAAATCATAAATCATACATCATTGCATAACCCATGTAGTAAAAATGGGATTCTTAAACAACATGACATCATAAAACAATTCATATAAGATAAATGAATTCATAAAAATATTTCCATCACAACATAATCAATTCCATGTAATAATAGGTATAGAAACAGAACCCTTTATTATCTTAGATGGAAAATAATTTTGATAAAACACTTGAACTCCATTCTTGAGGAAAATATCCTTTCTACTTCAAAAACAATTTTAATTTCTTGACATGTCATAAAATTATAACTAAGAGAAGTTTATTAAAAATAAACTTGAAAACTTGTAATGGAAGATTCTTTGAAATAATTTTTTAAAAATCCATTCATTCCGTATAAGTTAAAAAAACATTCTTCTCGTACTTTTGTCGGAAAAGTCAAAAAGTACCTCGTATAAAAAATGACAAAAGATTCCTTTCATATCATTTACTAAAAACTCACCGAAGGGTAAAATTAAACAATTATAGGTGGATGGAAACAATATTACATATTGAGGAAACATGGATGTGGATGATAAAATACACCCCCGTAAATACTAAAGTATAAACAATCTCGGATAAAAATGAGATTGTGATATTTCCCTTACCTTAGGTCCGATTTGCTTCGTAAGTGTCCGAACCTCCTATATAATGATTTAAATAATGTCATTGACTTATTAAATAATAATATTCATTGTTTTGATATCATATATGGTTCACTTGTGACTTTATATTACCCGTTCTTTTGTAAATTCCATGTTAAAGAAGCGTTTTGGGAAAAATCGTTTCATTTATCGTAGGTGTTTTGACTTGTTGTTCTTGACATTATTATTACTTATATCATGATTTACTTACTTCCAGAATATAAAATGTGATTTATATATCATATATATTCAGTATATATATATAATAGATAGATAAATGAAATGAAAAACACCGTTCATGGAGACGGTAATCCGTACGTACGCATGACCGCTGTTTTCCTTTCCTTATTGTCTTGAATGGAAGTAAGTAGATGACATACATATATATATATATATATATATATATACATAAATCCAGTAGCTTTATAATGTCATATATTTCATTATTATTTCTTATATATACTTTATAATCATTCTTAAATTGTTAACATGGAAAATGAATCTCATCGCGTCGTGGAGACGGTAGTCCGTACGTACGCACGAGCGATGATATCATTTCCATAATTATTGAATTTAATTGGAGTGGATTATACAATATATCAGAATCAATATGATGTTGTAATAACTATGTATAGTTATTCTTTACACCATAATACCCATCCATGTAAGGTGTTGGTGAAAAAACAGATTACACCACGGCGTGGAGACAGTATTCCGTACGTACACACGCGCGGTGATTTCGTTTTCCGTAGGATGGATAGATGGTGAATTTGGATTGTTTAATACTTATAATAACATATCAGTATATTAGTGATACTGATGTTATTACTTCATAATGAAACAACCTAAGAAGAATAAGTGGAAGAAGAAATAAAGGTGAAAGAATTGGTAACGGAAATTACCTCTTCTTTGAAGCGCCTCTTTGAGACCTCCTCTTGGGGAACTAAAATTGGTCTTTGAGGAAGAAAGGAACCTCTAGGATGTTGCTAGTTAAGTGGAGAAGAGATTTTGGCAGGGGTTTACCGAGATTGAAGGCTCAATGTTGTGTGAGGAAGAGAGGGAGGAGCTGTCCTTTTATAAGGGAGGAGAGGGGCACCTTAGGAATATCTCAAAATATTATTTTATATTAAAGTCAAAATAGGTTTATAATGGTTCCAAAGGGTCTTATTTCGAAGCTAAAGTGGGGATGAGTCAAAATAATATCAACCAATAGGATTTAGACAAGTTTAGGTTATTATTTTAACCTTATCAATTAGATTTAACTCTAAGTTAAATAATTTTACTTTTACCGTGACTTTTTGTTTTCTTACACTATATGGTTAATACACTTACTGTAACATGCCAAACGAACCCCAAGTTGTTTATTATTAATATATATATCCTTATCTAAGTCATGTGGCCGAAACTTATAATTTTAGGAATAAAATAACAATTAATAATATAATATTTGATTTAAAAACTATTTTGTGTCAATTTTGACACTATTTGACATATGATTTTTGTGAAAGTCATAACAGAATTATATGTTCGAACCAAGTTTATTAAATCAACACTAATATATCATAGTAACCTAGAAAATTAGTGTAATTCATAAAAAGTCTCAAATTATATTTATTTGGGTATTTATAACATCAATTATGTCAATATTTCATTAATAAGATAATTACTGCATCATCGTTGTGTCATAAATAAATTAAATTATTTAATGTCTAAAAATTACAAATAAAATACCATTATGTAGGAAATCTTTTTAGATTTCTAATGAATATTTATAGTCTAATTTATCTTATGTATAACCCCATATTAAAGTTTTTTTACTAAATAATCTTTTATTTTAACTCTTTTAACCCTTCTTTAAATAAATTAATAATAAATGTCCTAATCTAATCCAAGTGGGCCTAAATGGTCATATTTTATTCCTAAGTTTGTTTTTGGTCGAATTACACTTATCCAATAGATTTAGGACATGTTTTAGGGTAATAATAATATCATCTTCACCCTTAATTACCCTATTTACTTTTAAGTGTGGTAAAAAAAGTAAAAAGTTACTATTCACCAAAAATTATTTTCATCTCATTGAACCACATTTTAGTCCTTGATATTAACCGTGTCTCTCGGATTTTCGAAATTCCACTCACAGAAGCGGTAAAATTAATTTTTATGAACAATTCAGTTTTTTTAACTACCATTTAGTGGTTTCACTATTCATCAAAAATTGAAAGTTTTCAGAAAAATACCAAAAATTAAGCCTAAGCTATATTTGATATTATAAACTAAAAAATGATGTCTATTTTTCCAAATTAAAAACATATCAGTTGCATTAACTAATTTAAAAATTAATTCTCGTCGTGAAAACAAATAGCGTGTTTTTAAGAGATAATAACTATCAAAAGATTGAAACTAGTTTATAACTGGTTTAAATGTGAAATTTCATCCAATGACCAACATTGTATTAAATTGTAAAAATATATTCTAAATATAATTTAAAACCACTCTAATTAATAATTTATCACTATTAATTATTTCGATTGAAAAAGTTGTTTTTAATTAAAATTTAGTAATTTTCACTATTCATCAAAATATGAAAGTTATCCGAAAATCACCAAAATTTCACCCCAAGCTAATTTCGATATTACGAATCCAAAAATGAATTCCATTTTGAAAAATAAAATTTACAATATTTCAAAAAGTGGTTATTACTATTCATAACGGCTAGTTTTAATAATATTTTAATAGCATATCGTTGTTTAGCGAAACTTGATGTTGCGTACAACACACGCTATCGTGGAAGGTCGCGATTGCGTGTAATTCAAGCCAGGTCAGAGATTTGTGTTATGAAATCTCCTTTTGGTGTAGCGTATAACACAAGACATTAATGACATTAAAAAGAATATTTTTCATAAAATCTCGGGGTGTTACAACTTGGACATAAAATTTACATCAATAAGTATAAAGAAGAACATATCGTAACATAATAAGATGTAAACTAAAAGACATAACAAGAATAAGTCTTTTAAAAAGAAGAGGGTGAAATGTTCCCTTACCGATTTGGTAACTTACGAAACATACATCATATGAAAGAAGGACCATATAGTGTTGATTTAAATACCCTTAAATGAAATTATATTACACAAAGAGTATAATCATGGGAAGTACATACACCAATCAAAGGCTATAGTGACAAATATATCATGAATTTCACGGGAATAAAAAGTGAGATAAAAACCCCTTACCACATTGTAATAAATCAAGTCGTATGACCAAAAAATAATAAGCACCAAATTAATCACAAAATACCATGAATATAAATAAGATCATGATAATATATATCAAATGGAAGTACAAAATATGACACATGAAATAAATAAGAAGCAAACAATGGAAATATCACAGAATTAAAAGTGAGATAAGAAATCCCTTACCACGTGTCCGACTTGGCTCGCTCAGATGTTCCTTGTTCTTCCTGAATGATAAAATTAAATTAATTTCTACTTGATTAAAAATATTTTTCAAGTTTATTAATCCTTTTATATTACTTATTACCATTCTATAAAAATCATTTAATTATTTGAGTTCATAATGGGCATTTGGTCGATGTTCAGAACTAGAGTAAAAAATGAACTTGTTATAATTATAAATTGTCCATGTGTTCAAGAGTCCATTATCTCCAGAATTATATTAATCATTTAGATGTAATATATATCATATATATCTTGTATATATATGTATTTATAATAGTACATAACATTTGGAGATAAGAAATGAAATGCACCTTTCATGGAGATGGTAAGTCGTACGTATGCATGAAGGCTACTTTCATTTCTATTTCATATTTTAATGAAATGAAAAAATAGCGATTCATAGGTATATTATAATTTCATTATAATATTTATTTCATATATTTTACATAAGTTCATAAATTATATCCTTTATACATTCCACGTATGGCATGAACGAGTCATATCACTTTGAGGGGGCGGTAGTTTGCACATCCTAAAATGAAATTATCGTGTTTACCTATTATGAAAACCATAAAGGTATGAACTAAATTAAAAATAAAGTTGAATAATAAAAAAACATAATATATATAATATATAAATACAGTGACATCTTAATGGTCCCCATGAGAGGCGGTATTAGATAATTGAATAATCATTGTTACGTGAGGCTGTAGTTCGCCGTCCACAGAAACATTATGTTCTTCACCTAGTAGATGGAGGTGTGTGTAAGTGTAGCTCGAATACTTATCATAAAAACATCCTAGTATATTTAATATACTTGTTTTGTTACAAAAGAAGGGAATAATTTTTTTAGGGGGTTGGAGAAGCAAAATAAAACAAAAGAACATAAGAGAAGACATTACCTTTAAATGGGGTAACTCCCCTTGGTTTGACCAAAAGGGTTTCTTGAAGTGATTTGTTGCTAAGGTAAGTCTTCTAGGATGAGGAGAGGGATCTTGGTAGCTTGTTTGAGTAGATTTCGGACGAGCCAAAGGGCTTGAGAAGTGTGATAAATGGGTTGGAAGAGGGGTCTTTTTATAAGGGAGAGGAGGGGATCTTTTGGAAAGCTTGAAAATAT
Source organism: Viscum album (assembly GCA_963277665.1). Classification (NCBI taxonomy): domain Eukaryota; kingdom Viridiplantae; phylum Streptophyta; class Magnoliopsida; order Santalales; family Viscaceae; genus Viscum; species Viscum album. The sequence goes on from OY728132.1 coordinate 1,350,296,588, forward strand.
TATTTTATTATATAATGAATTTCGGTTTCTAAGGGTCAAAAAATCCTTAAAGTTGAATATAAGGTGTCCCATGTTCTAAATAAAATCATCCAATAAAAATTTGAAAAGTTTTGGATATTATTTTAAACATTGTCTTCTTATTTATTCAAATCATTCATTGATGACGTAAACACTGCGTCATCATTGTGTCCAAAATAATTTTATTTATTTGAGGTCTAAAAATTATAAAAAAATTACAATGATGTAAGAAATATATTTTTATTTCTAATGAATATTTTTAGTTAAAAAGATAATTTATATAACCCCATGTAAAAATTGATTTAGTAAAACAATACATGTTTGTGACATTTTTATTTTTACGTTAAATAAAAAGTTATTGATGTCATTATCATACTAAAGTGGCTCTATGGAGCCCCCAAATTGACCCATGGATTGTCTTGGTTGGACATGACTCATCCAATAAGTTTAGGACATGTTTCAAGGTATTTTTATATTTTTATAATATTATTTTTACCTTAATTTACCCCAATTACCTTTAATTGTGGTTAATAAACCTCAAAAGTTACTATTCACGAAAAATTGTTTTCATCCCATTGAACCAAATTTTACTTAATAATGACAACCATGCATGTCAGATTTTTTAAATTAAATTCATAGAAGTGGTAAAATTTCATTTAAATGAAAAAATCAGTTTTTAACTACTTAGTTTGACTATTCATCAAAAATTGATGTTTTTCAGAAAAATACCAAAAATTCACCCTAAGCTCTATTTGATATTCCAAATTCAAAAATGATGTCCATTTTACCAAATTAAAAACATATAATTTCAATTAATAAATTTTATAATTAATTCCCGCTGTCAAAACAAATAGCGTGTTTTTAAGAAACAATATCTATCAAAAGATTGACACTTGTTTATGTCCAATTTCAAAGTGAAATTAACTGCAATGACCACCATGGGATTAAATGGAAAAAATATTTTTTAATTAAACTTTAAACCCAATTAAAAATATAATTTAACCATATATATAAATTATATTAAAAGGTAGTTTTGAACTAATATACAACATTTTCACTATTCATTAATAAAATGAACTTTATCGAAAAAATACCAAAAACTTACACAAATTAAATTTTGATGTATTGATTATAAAGAAGGATTTTATTTTGTATAACATATAAAATTTACCAAAATTACATTTAAAAAGGGTTCTCCATCAAAAGGTGGTTAATCAACATTTTAAATTATATTAGAATATTTATGTTTAAAATTTGATTTATTCACATTTTAAGCCTATAACATTGATTGGATAAATGTAAAAAAATTTAACAAACATGTATCATAATATTTTAGTTAGTTATACTCATTCCCTTTATTACAACCGCTTGGTGTTAACTACCATTTAAACTAATATTATTATATTATTTGTGTGCAACGTAAGATTTCAAAGAAACTCTTTTGTTGCGTATCGGGTACGCTATCGAACATAGAAACCAATTAAAAAAAATTAATATTTAATTCAAAAATATTAATAATTATAAAAATTTAAAATTCTTTATTTACCTGGGATGTTAAATCCTTCCCCCTTTTAGGAATTTCTTCCTCACAATTTTAAAATTGGGCTCCGAAACGTCATTGAAAGCCCCACATTGGAAAAGGAGTCAATAAAACTATCACATTAAAATAAAGAAAGATAATTTCAATGGTCACCTAAGATAAACCATACTAGGATACCCTTAAAACATGGACATAGAAGAGAAACTAAGTGTCACGTTCTGATGGAGAGTGATAGAAAACATGATCAGGAGAAAGTAAACAATCTGAAATACACAAACTTGTGACGAGTTAAACAATATTTGATTCCCCAGTAGGAAAAGTTAAAAGACAAAGTTTTTGTTTTAAGTTACTTTTCATTGAGGAATTTATTTATGGGATTAACTAAAACATAAGGAAACATACTTACTTGTCATGTAGACTTTTATCTTTTACTAGATTTCTAACACAAAATCATATTTTCTCTAAACTATTAGTATTTAGGATGACTTATTCACATTAAAATCACTGTAATCTACTTCTAGAGAATCACATAATCCAAAAAAGACAAACTATATTTTTCCCATGTCTTTATACATTAACCAAAACCAAAATGGTTAGTATAAGATCAGATAATTCCCAAAAAGGATAATTTTTTACAAAAAGCAAAACAACTCTTAATCTCCCAAAATTTGTCCAACAAAACCCAAAGTTCACCAAAGACCATTCAATAAAGAGAGGTCCATAAAATTAATCAATGTAATTCAAACTATGATCGAATCTATAAACATCGAATAATTTTATCACATATTCTCCCATGATACATCTTAACATTTATCTCCAAATAACATCGGCTACTCTAAAATTCTCATACTGAAAGGTAATTAACCTAATCACGTATCCTCCCTGATAGGTTTATCATTTCCATAGGTAACCCAAAATCAACTTATTCTTGATTCATAAAATAATCCAACTAAAAATAATTAGTCAAACTAACCAGGTACTTCACGTAGTCTAGTGGTAGGTGATAAATTCCAGTTGCACTTTGGTTGTGGGTTCGATTCCCACAACTTCGTCTGACGCGACGGGTTGTCACACAGTCCGTGTGTTTCCCATTTTCAAAAACTATATAATTTTATAACATTCCCAAAAAGAGACAAATTCATCAAAAATAATTATAACAAATTTTAACCATGAAGGTTATCTAATAACTTTCATTTTGCATCCCAAAATGTATTAACATGTAATGGACTCAAATTCAAGGATCATATAAACCCAAATAGTTCTTTATAACTATATCTAGATAAGAAAAGAAAATTATTCATGGAATAAAATTTTCATATATCAAACTTCAGGGATACACATACTCTAAAAAGTCTTCTAATGTAATCCCATCATCAAAAGAGCCTTAATACATTTAAGCGTTTCACCATCCTAAAATCTACCATAACTCTTAAATCCCTTATATGTTGACTTCTTACTCATTCAATATTCTTCACGATCCATTAACAATTCCTTTCCAAATTAATTTGAAATACTTCTTTCCTACAAAAAAATCATCAATCATATCCTAATATTTCAATAACAGGAAAACATATGTTAAGAAATAATCCATACCTTTCATTGGTCATTGTCAGTTTCTTCATCTTCAATCGGAATAAAATTAGGTATTGGTAGAAAAATATTTTTACAATATTGGTGATCCCTATCCTGAAACATCTTCATAGGACATGTGTTTTAATAATGACCATACACACCACATTTAAAACATTCAATTGATCCCTCAAAAAGATCATATTTCCCCTTACTAGAGTCAACTGAATGCTTCCTTTTTTACATGGAATGCTATTACTTTATGAACTTCATTTCCACATCTATAGCATCTTTCTGTCCCTTTGAGACATTTTCCAAGGAGTTTCTTTCCAAATCTTTGACTCATAGGTTTTTGAACACACTTACCTTTAGGATTATTACCTGAACATCCGTAGGGATTTGTTTCTCAAAAATATGATGCCTTATAAAAATCATGAATCTTTAGGTGGTCAATAATGACTCCAGATAGTTGGTTGATAATAACCAAAAAGGTTCTCATTGCAGCTCCCATATTATTCAGTCGCTCATTTAGAAAACCGTCACAGTTTTCTTCACATCCACTGTTACTTTAGTGCCTGCTAGATCCAGCCATTTACTAAAACCAAAAAGTTAGCATGATCATATCAGTTAAATAATCATATAATACTAATATATAATTATTCATGTTATTTTAAACTCAATAACTTTATGTAAAAAAACTATTACTCTTTCTGAAATCCTAACCATTATGGTAGTGTCACTTATGAATAAAGAATACACTAACCTATAAAGTAATCTAAACCGACCTCTGATACCAACTATAAGCCTTAAAACATTAAATAATCTTGAATTAAATGAATAAATAACATTCAGGATCTTTTTAGCTTTAGATTTTTAGAGAATTAGGACATAACTTTTACATCTCAATAGATTACAAAGCAGATACTTCTAGTCAGTTTCCATTTTTTTTCATAAAATAAAAACTCTTAAAAAGAAACATGTATAGTTCCATGTCTTTGATAACATGTCTTTACCTGATCACATACTTGACCCTATTCATCTTTATGTCCAATGGAAAGAATTTTGAAAACTTGGGATGAGCCTAAAAAGCTTAGTAAGGGATACACAAAGAAGGAAAATTTTAGTTTTTCAAAACAACAATTAAACCATGAATACTTAATCATAAGTAATAAATTCACCTTTATGAAGTATTAAATACTCTTCAATGAATAAAATATCATTTATTAACCTTTTTAAACCAAAATATCACCATAAAACCCAAATAAATAACACATCACATATAAAGGTAACTTGGGACATTAACATACTTAAATGGAATAACCATACAGTCGACTTCCACACATGTCACTAAATGGATTAGCCATACGTCTGACTTCCATACCCAATGCATTGGAGGTTATAATTTAGCCACCCATCCTGGTATTGACGGTACCACCCATCATTTGATTTATCATGTAACCACCCGTCAAATGTCCAAGTACCATTATAAAATCATAAGAAAAAAAATATAAAGGAAAGAAAACATTTCCACATTTCAATCACAATATATCACTTAAATATATTGACATAACAAATCTATTATCACAACCATTTTCAATAAAAAAATACATAAAATAGTATACAATATTTTTTTTCTTTTAAAAACATTATGGCTTGTTGAGGAAGCCAAAGATCAAATAATACTCACGATGGAGGAAAAGTCATTATCACCACGTACGTTAAAAGAAACATTCTGTTTTGTAATTTAGTAAAATGCTTCATATAAAAAGATTACCTTTGAATGAAATGAAAAGTAAAAGGTGTTTATACACTGTATAAAATAAAGTCTTGTATTAAAACAAAATATACTTCAATGAAAGGAGATTTAGATTAATCCCCTTACAAAGATGATATCCTTAGATTATGGATAAATCAATTGAATAATCATGCGTGGAAAATATAAATACACCCAATATAAGTGGATATTAATTGTAAAACAATCATAGGTCATTCACACGTATTCATAGCATGACATAATCAATAAGTATAGGTTTAATCCAAAGAATTGAAATTGGGTTTAGAAGTTCCCTTACAAAAATTTGACAGCCTAACGTCGTCACATTAAATTTCATAAAATGAGTTGATGAGAGAAAAAATGGTATCTCATCACTTTGAAATAAAATTTATATCAATAATGATATATAATAACATATCTCAAAATAATAAGATGTAAACTAAAAGACATAACAAAAATAAGTCTTTTAAAAAGAAGAGGGTGAAAGGTTCCCTTACCGATTTGGTAACTTATGAAACATACATCATATGAAAGAAGGACCATAAATTGTTGATGTAAATACCCATAAATGAAAGTATATTATACAATTATTAGAATCATGGGAAGTACATACACCACTCAAAGATGATAGTGACAAATATAACATGAATCTCACGGGAATAAAAAGTGAGTTCAAAACCCCTTACCTCATTGTAATAAATCGAGTCATATGAACAATAGATAATAAGCACCAAATGAATCATATAATACCATGAATATAAATAGAATAATGATAATATATATCAAATTGCAGAAAACAATACACCACATGAAATAAATAAGTGGCAAACAATGGAAATCTCATAGAATTAAAAGTGAGATAAGAAACCCTTTACAACGTGTCCGACTTGACTCGCTCATATGTTACTTGTTCTTCCTGAATGATAAAAATAAATTAATTAATACTTTATTAATAATATTTTTCAAGTTTATTATTCATTTTATATTACTTATTACTTATCTATAACAATTATTTAATTTTTTGAATTCATAATGGACATTTTGTCATTGTTCGGAACTTGAGTAAAAAATGAACTTGTTATAATTATAAATTGTCCATGTGGTCAAGATTCCATTATCTCCAGAATGATATTCAACATTTAGATGTCATATATATCATATATATCCAGTATATATATGTATTTATAATAGTACCTAACATTTGGTGATAGTAAATGAAATGCACCGTTCATGAAGATGGTAAGCCGTACGTACGCATGAATGCTACTTTCATTTCTATTTCATATTTTAATGAAATAAAAACATAGTGATTCATAGGTATATTGTAATTTCATTATAATATGTATTTCATATATGTTACATAAGTTCATAAATTATATCCTTTATACATTCCACATATGGCATGAAAGAGACATATCACTTTGAGGGGGCGGTAGTCCGCACTTCCTAAAATGAAATTATCGCGTTTACCTATTATGGAAACCATAAAGGTGTGAATTAAAAAAAAACAGAAGCATAAAAAAACATAAAAATAATATATATCATATATAAATACATTGACATCTTAATGGCCACCATGATAGGCGGTAGGAGATAATTGAACAATCATCGTTACGTGGGCAGTAGTTCTCCGTCCACAAAAACATTATGTTCTTCACCCATTAAATGGAGGTGTGTGTAAGTGTAGCTCGAATAATAATCATAAAAACATCCTAGTATATTTAAGATATTTTTTTTGTTACAAAATAAAGGAATAAAAAGAGTTTAGGGGGTTGGAGAAGCAAAATAAAAGAAAAGAACATAAGAGAATACATCACCTTTAAATCGAGTAACTCCCCTCGGTTTGAACCAAAAGGTTTCTTGAAGTGCTTTCTGCCTAAGTTAAGGCTTCTAAGATGAAGATATGGATCTTGGGAGATTATTTGAGTGTATTTTGGAAGAGGAAAATGGCTTGATCGGTGTTATAAAGGGGTATAAAGTGGTTTTTTTAAGGGAGAGGAGGGGCTCTTTTGAAAAGCTTGAAAATATTATTTTCTTATATAATTCTTTTCAGTCTCTATAGGTCCAAAAATCTTTAATGTAGAATATAAGGTGTCCCATGTTAGAAATAAAATCATACAATAATAATTGGACAAGTTTTAGATGTTATTTTAAACATTATCTTCTTATTTATTTAAATCATTCATTAATGACATAAACATTATGTCATCATCATGTCATAAATTATTTTATTTATTTAATGTCTAAAAATTATAAAAAAACTACAATGATGTATGAAATATTTTTATCTTTCTAATAAAAATTTATAGTAAAAAATATAATATATATAACCCCATGTGAAAATTTATATATTAAAACAATACATGTTTGTGACATTTTTATTTTTACTTTAAATAAAAAGATATTAATGTCATTATCATACCCAAGTGGCTCCATGGGGCCCCTAAATTGACCCACAGATTTTATTGGTTGGCCATGACTCATCAAATATGTTTAGGACATGTTTCAAGGTATTTTTATATTTTTATAATATTACTTTTACCTTAAATTACCATAATTACCTTTAATCATGGTTAATAAAACTCAAAAGTTACTATTCAACAAAAATTATTTTCATCCCATTGAACCACATTATAATTATTAATGGCAACCATGTATGTCATATTTTTGAAATTAAATTCATAGAAGTGGTAACATTTCATTTAAACTAAAAAAATCAGTTTTAACTACTACTTAGTGGTTTCACTATTCATCAAAAATTGATGTTTTTCAGAAATATACCAAAAATTTATCCTAAGATATATTTGATATTACAAATTCAAAAATGATGTCCATTTTACCAAATTCAAAACATTGAGTTTTCATTAATTAATTTTATAATTAATTCCCGCTGTCAAAACAAATAGCGTGTTTTTAAGAAACAATATCTATCAAAAGATTGGCACTTGTTTATGTCAAATTTCGAAGTGAAATTAATTTCAATGACCACCATTGGATTAAATGGTAAAAATATATTTTAATTACACTCTAAAACTAATTAAAAATATAATCTAACCATATAAATAAATTAGATTAAAAGGCGGGTTTGAACTAAAATACAACATTTTTCACTATTCATTAAAAAATGAACTTTATGAGAAAAATACCAAAAATTTACACAATGTAAATTTTTATGTCTTGATTATAATGAAGTATTTTATTTTATATAACATATAAAATTGAAAAAAAGTATATTTAAAAAGGGTTTTCCATCAAAAGGCAGTTAATCGACCTTTTAAAAAATATTAGAATATTTATGCTTTAAATTGAATTCATTCACATTTTAAGCCTCTAAAATTTATTGGATAAATGTAAAAACATATAAAAAACATTTATAATCATATTTTAGTTAGTTATATTCATTCCTTCCATTACAATAACTAGGTGTTAACTAAAATTTAAAATAATATTATTATATTATTAGTGTGCAACATAAGATTTCAAAGAAACTCATTTATTGTGTATCAGATGCGCTATCGAACATAGAAACCCCTTTAAAGTAAAAATAATATTTAACAAAAAAATATTAATAAATATGAAAATGTCATATACTTTATTTACCTGGAATGTTACATGGATAGAGTTTTATTTTGTGACTATAAGATTGTGATTCACTTGGATCTAAATATGATGTTCCATGAATATAAATATCACATAGACCTGAAATATTAGTTCATCTAGACACTATTGGAGGATAATATTTTGGAGTTGTGGAATATTTCTAGACATTAGAATCCAACTAACATGTTTACCAAGGAAATAGTTTAGGAATGTCCATGGAAATATTGTACTTCAATGGGAGTTGGTTAAACAAGGTGAATAAAGAACACTACTTATTTCACATTATAACGAAGATAATATTTCTGTCAAAAAGTTAACGAGTTTTAAATTGTTACCCAAATGATTATTTTTGTTCTATATTATTGGGATTTGACGAAAAATTTAGTTTACTAGACAAAAATATATAAATAAATTTAACTTAATGATACATCATCAGAATGGATTATGTCTGGGTATAAAATGTTTTCAATGGTTGGTATAATGGTTGGATGATGAAATTATTCGATAGACATGTGAAATAATAGTGGACCATAGTGATAGTATACAAAAGTTATTAATGAAGGGTAACCTTCTTGTATTACAAAAAATGATTACATTGGGGTAGTCTATATTTTTTGGGGATAAAATATTACATACTTACTGGATGATACTATATGTAAGTGGGAAAACATAACACAAACACCAAGAGTTAAATACCATGAAGGATTATAAGTGATTAAAAAATAACTTCTATTTTGATATTTTTTTTTTTGAATTATCGAATATTTTTAATTCTTGTAATGTTTTATTGAAATGGAATCAACAATATTTTTTATTATATAGAAATATAACATAGAGTTTGAACCCATAAAGTCTTGTGTTCTTTATATTTTCCTAAATAATCACGAGGTGTGAGTTTTTTTTTGTTGAGTGTGAAAGAGGGATTTAATTAATACGTTGGGTAGGGTGTGAGGCTTTTCATATTCTAATACACTGTTGTTGAGGAAGTCCTTCTGGATTATCTATTTTATACCACGTCGTATTATCTAGAGGATTATGTATGATGATCAGACACTGTGGCTGAGATTCCAAATAGTAACGCCCTATCTATCTCTCTCCATACACAATTTAAACACTATTTTAAATAATTTATATAAAATATGAAAATATCCTAAAAATTAAAAATGATATATTTTTTTATGGTTCATACCAAAATATAATAAGTATTCAACTTTCACCATAAATCTCTATGAACAATGTATTTATTTATTATAAATGTCATATCTTCTATTTAACTCCATATTGATTAAACACTTTTAAGACACTATATATAGAGTTATATATTATTACAAACAAGATTTACCCCTAAAATTTTGTTAAAATAAATATAGAGATTCTTAATTTATTTTAATATCTGACATGGATGGATAATATATGTCTATATCTTCAAGATTTTCCAAATTTGTTACATGTTTTTTATTCATTAAACTTTGGTAAAAAATACACATTAAATAAAAAATTATCAATCATATCTTCCTAAAAATATTTAATATTTTTTTGAGATAAAAATTTAAAATTGAATTTAATCCATACCATAAAAATACATATTGATATACGCTATGACATGCTTGTATTTTGAAAATTGTAATGACACAAATAATAATTCAAAATCACAACTTCCTCAAAATATTTTTTATTTATAAATGTTCAAAATAATATTTATTTAACCAAAGTGAGTATAGTTATTATTCCAATATATTTTTACATCTATATAATATATGAAATAGTAAACTGAGTTAAATTATAAGAAAACACCTTGCCAAATTCCATACATATTTTTTTATTCCTTAAGAAATTATTATCCTCTTTGAAAAATTCCCAACATGATAATTATTAATGTTCTCTTTCACATCATGTTTTTATTATAATACAATCACAATATTCTTTTCTATAAATTTAATTTTGTAATATATTTAACATGTAAAATCATCGAGATAAATTCTGATAAAATAGAACATAAAAAATGACTAAATGTATATAAATAAAAAGTGAATATTCACATATATTTTGTGATTTTAATGTTTTTATAAAAATTATTTATATGTTTTATTATATGAAATAATCATGTAATTTATATGAAAAATTGTTTCCTTAATTATATTTCCTTAAAAGTTTTTATTTCTCAAATGATTCTATTGACTACATATTATATATGTTATGTTATAAAAAATCATGACAACATGGGGAAAATATACATTGATATGGTTTTTTATTTCATCAAGAATTAAATTTTTTTCAACTTATAATCAAATAAAATATTATCAATGGTCATATAATCACCTTAAACACTTAAATTTATAACAAACACAACCACTGACATCAATACCTAAAGGCCGTTTTAACGTTACCCTCCTTTGGGATTTATAAAAACAATTCATCCAAAATCCATATAAAAAATAATCTAAAATTTAAAATATATTAGAAAATATTATCTATATAATATAAACCTACCTAACTCATTATCTTCGAAGGATAAAAAAGTGATTATAAATATTATTTATAATACTAATAGCTAATATTTCATATAAAACTGTACAAAAATACCAATTTTTGAAATGGTATCTAAATTTTCATGAACATCTATATATATCTAATTTTTTTCCTCAAATCATATCTACCTATTTCAATTTTTCCTATCCTGATATTTCTCTGCCTAACATCTATATCTGTACCAATGAGATAATATTATCTTTCCCTACTAAAAACAAACATAAAGGTTGAAAGTTACATGAAATAAATAACTACTAGAGATAAAAATAAATATATATTGGGCGAGGGAAAATAAAAATGTATTAATATTATATTTAGAGGTGAAATTTTAGGTTTAATATATAACACTAAAATAATGGTTTTGACAAAGAGTTAATGAGTATGTCACCCACTCAATAGTTGTATATAATAAACCACACTTTGATAAATTTTTCTCCACATTCTCTTTTATTAACTTCTACCACATGTAAATATGTTTTTTTGGAAGATTTGTATAAAAATTATTAAGTAAACTATATTATTTATTAATAAAAAATTATCATTAAAAACTTTACACAAAAATTGATATCTACTTCCATTATACTAAGATAAGTATTCTAACACTTATTACTTATTGATCCAACACATTTTCTACACTTTATAATGCTCCAACACAAGTATATTATATGTATGAAACATATATTTCTATCCCAAAACATTATTTTATATATAATAATGTCTATCCCCTAGTATATATATATATATCAATTCTTAATTGAAATTAAAATTTTTATACCTCATTATATTAATTTTTTTAAAAAATATGTTCTTCCTTAAAATATAACAAAAATAAGTTTCATATAATATTTCTAGTAAATTACTTTTCATGTATAATAACCTTGTATTCTCCATTTGAAAGAGTTTCAAATATATAGATTTTCTTGTCCTATATATTATTTTTTTCCAACATTGATAGGTATTGAATTGGTTTTTCCATATTGAACATCATTTTTATAAAAAATTAAAAATATATTTATTTTATAAAAATTAAATTCCCCCCTTTGACTCCCTTGTCGCCTAAAAATGTAAGTATCATAAATCTTTTTTCAATTGTGATCTACTCAAATTCATCTAATTTTATCCTTTCAATGATGATATAATCAATATGTATGATACTCATAATCTATTATATATATTTTCTCTTCAATATATGACTTGGTTAACACAATATTATTATATAAGAGTAAATTAGAAAGAAGAAATCCTAAGAGGATTGTTTGGGCCTATAATGTATATTCTATATATGAAAAACTTTATATTTTAATTTTTCTACTATAATTAATGTGTTTTTTCATTATAAACCATCTCTTTTAGTGATACATTTAATAAATTCATGTTCAAATCCATTTTATAGATTTTTATTTTCTATTTAAAAAACAATTAAATATCATGAATTCAATATAACAGTGAAAATCATTCTTTAATATCAATACCTTTAAATTGGGTATAAACCTTTTATAAAATTTAATATTTGTTCCTTATTTATTTTATATATTGATTACATTTAGTATGGAAAATCAAATTAATTACAATCATATTGTATCCTCTTGGAATCTTAACCAATTTTCATGTATTCCTTTTTTCTGTTTAATAATTTTCATTATTCACCACCTTCATCCAGGATTTTCATCTAGAGGCTTCTTAAAAAATCTATATCTTTACATTGAAAAAAAATTCCATCATAATTCGCATCAACTTCTATGTTTTGTTGAGTGATAGTTTATTACTAATAATTTTTAATTTTTTCTATTTCAACCCCATTCTTCTATATTTTATATTTCATTGAGGTAATTTTTTCATCAAATTATCGTTTTTTATTAAGACTTAGAATCTTCTTAATATGAATTTCAGTGAGGTTTTTATATTCTTCCTTATTTTGATAACATTTTTAATTCAATCATTCATTTCATAAATAACTATTATTAGTATTTAATCACCTAAATTTTCTATACTTATTTCAATTTTTTCTGTTAAATCATTGATAACATTTAATCTTGAAAAAATATCCAATAAAAATCCCTTCATTTGTTATAATTCCATACTTATCTTTATTTCCTTCGATGTTCTTAATAAATCAATTTGTTCCAAACACTCTAAAATATTTTTAAGTTTCTATAATTTCAAACTATATTTCATATGGTATCATGTTATCAATGGTATTGAGTAAGTATCTAATTAACATGACAAGAAATAATAGAACCAGTTTCTTATATTAGAGCCTTGATAGGGGTATTTTTATCTAGATTATTTTCCTCCAGTCTATATCTTCTAGGACCAATATATAATCCATTTTGGGGTTCTATCCTAAAAGTAAATGGTGATAGGTGTTGTTTCCCTTCCAAGATTCTATTTCATCCACCATTCCATGAAAAGAACTATTTAGTATTTTATATTTTTCCCAATAATCCTCCCATAAAACCAAATATTACGTTTTTAGACCTAACCATTAATGATAATCCACTAGATCCAAACATTTATCACTTTTATTTTTCATCAATGGGACACAGTTCCTTGCCATTTCTGTCAAGAAGACTCTAAAACTATGCACCACCATGTATCCACATGCTCCAATGAATGCACCATATTCATTTTAAAACTAGTTAGGGGCCACCCACATCGAACTTGGGCTACTCCATAGATCTCATACAAATTTTCAAGTTCCTTTTCCTCTTTCATAGATCTTTAGTACCAACTAATAATCCTTTATGGGGTCATATACTAAAAATAATTGGTTATAGGAGGAGTATCCCATATAAGCTTACATGTTAACAACCATTCCTTATGGAAACTGATGTAGGTTTTGGGTTTACACCCAACACTTTTATTATTCAATTACTTTTCAAAATTCTTTATCATGCATTTTTTTTCAAAGAATAAATTTTTATCTAGAGTTATCATTGAAGATAATTAATGATTTATCTCATTATTCTTCAAGTAGTTTCATAATTTAATGTAAGTGAATAAAATTATATTATCTAATTGTATTTTTTTAATTCTTCTTCTACAATGATTTTCTAAAAGCCTCCAATATCACTTGATTAAAACAATACCCTCATTCTTTGAGAACATAACTATTATTCATCCCATCATATTATACTCAAGGATAAATAAATTTTAATACCTTTCATATTTTATCACATTTTGAGTTTTGAGAATATATACATCCATATATACCAATTTAGGTAGATTTTGTGTACTCTTATTCTTTATATTATAAGTATTTCTCAAAAAAATTCGTTTTATACATGCTTAAAATGTTTTTGTAGTTATATATTAAAAAAACTACTGATAACCTTACACTTTAAGATATTTGTTTTACTTTAATGATAAATATTTCCTCAAAAATACTATCATAGACAATACACTTCTTATTTTTATATATAAAGAATAAATTTTCCTTATATGTGACAAAAAAGGGTTGAAATTAATTCTTTTTTATCCCTATATATTTTCACCAAAATCCTTTCCATTGATAGTGAAACTACTCTAACATAATTAAATATATACTATTAAGTTTCATTGATAAATTAAAATCAATAAGATACGTTTTAATATTTTCATAAATAAAATTTTAGTTTCTTCATGACCTTCCCTAGATATTTTCTCTTTTCCACGATCCTTGATAATTAAAACACTATAATTGATATATATGATGTTTTCATATACATATCTATTTTTGTTTTTCAAAATTTTGATACATCTTTCTTGGGTGCCTCAAATACATTTTTAATTTCTTAAATAGTCAAAGTTAAATTTTTTTGAGGGGGAACAAAATATGAACTTTCATTTTTAATATATAGGATTTGGGATAACCCATACCAAAACACTTGAACTATATTAAAAAACCTGAATAGAGATGAGTTAGAGTGATATGTGACCACACCAGATCATATTATGCATGATTTCAACCATCGATTTCCATATTTAATGCACCATTGTGACAATTCATGACCATTTTAAAGACCAAAAGATCAAACTTGGCTACAAAATCTACTCAGATTAGTGAGTTTCATAATTAGGAACACCACTTGAGGGCCTCCAGATACATGAATATCTCAAAGCTTTTCCATTGGGAAAATAATACATAGATAATATCATAAAAAATATCTCAAGAAGATATCCCTATCCACCTGAGCCACCGAATCAATCCCAACCATTTTTGAATGAAGAATTCAAGACCATTATGGATTTATACATAAGGGTTGTGGTAGAAAGGATGTAGGAGGACTAGGGAAAACATAAACTAATAATGCAATTCCTTAACCCAAATATCTAGGTTGAAGATAGAGTGCCACATGACCTCATTCATTCCTCCACTTATGTTTGAGGTTTTTGACTACCAGTGTTGGTCAAAATATCTTTAGTGGGGATATTATACCCTCTATATTAAAATCCATACACTGGTATCATATTAAGAAAATAGTTATAACTTAATAGATCACAAAATAACCTAATAATATCAATTCTATAACAGATGTATTTGTAGGTTACTCAGAGTCATACAATGTAATAAAACAAAGACACCAAATGTGGTAGGTTAGCTAGCGTATAATAAAAAAATAAAAATAAGTAAAGACACAACCAAATACACTAAATAATATCTCTATAATTCCTCAGAACATCAAGATTAATCACATATGATCCTTACCACTAGAACATTTCCCTTTCTTGGATACTTGATCCCTAATTATACATGTTAATTAATACTCCATGTGGGGTGTGAGTATAAACCCAACCTGACACCACTAATGTGTCCATATTATATTTTCAGCAGTGTAATACGTGTATATCCTTAAAATAAGTAAATTTAAAAGAAATAAATAACCATTTAGGTGATGACTAGTCATTTTCTAAACAATCCTCCATAAATGCCAATGGTACATGATTTGGATCCATTCTCGAAGAATAGTCGTAATAGAAGATGTGATAATCAATCATCTTTAGGGATAACACAATATATCCATAAGTATTCCAAATTAAAACAAGTACCAGGTTGTCCTAGAAGTCCAGTGAGACCCATATTTATCACGAGTCAGGCTATATGGCCGTCAAGCCCCATATCCATCACATGTTAGGCCACAAGGCTATCATACCCCATCTATATCATAAGTCAGGCCACAAAGAAATCATACCTAACTTTTATTAAACTCAAGACTCATGTCCATTCTAAAAATAGCCTATATCTAGTCAAATCATCATGATCATTATCACCAATATATCCCCCTAGATGGTTAATAATTCTATGATGGTCAACCTTTTACTTTTTATTATAAGGAAAACCACCCAAGGCCATTCAATCACACATAAAAAGTAATAACAAAAAAGGAAAAACATATAATATCTATAATGAGTCTCAAAATCCATGAACACACATTCAATCATTATTAAACATGGGTCTTACATGTTACACACACACACCTGATCAATGTCACGTTTGGGTCTCATGGGCTACACATGCACACACATGTGATCAATATCAAGGAAACAAATTTTTTATAAGGTCTTTACATGGTAAGTAACTTCAAAAATCATTAGTGATGAAGCCCAAAAGACAAGATTCACCACCATTAATGAGCCCAAAATCCCCATTCCCCTACTTGAATTACAATATTGAATAGTTCTCGAGTTGGTGAAGAATTTAGAGGAAAAAGTTTTTAGTGGGTAAATATTGAACCAAGTATATGTATTAAACCTATAAAACATTTCCCTTCATTGGTCACTCACTAAATACTGCATGTTTCATCCATAGTCTATGACCCCAACCCCTTACCAGGTGAATAATTCATCAAAATCCCAATAATAAGGGTGAAAATACAAATAGAATATGAGATGAACTCACTTAGAATAAAAAAGAGTTCATCCTATAATACTGGGGATGAAGACAAGAGTTTTGGACATAAAATTTCTCTTGAATATCCTATTAAATTAACCTTGGTTAGAGATTAAAGGCTAGGAAATTTCTAGGTTCAGGGGGATTTGATAATGTTTAGGCAATGTGGGAAAACATGCATCATGACGCATCACACAGGGCCATGCTGTAATGGGTCCCAAGTTGGTTGAAACTACATAGAAAAGGATATGATAATTCCATAGTGGTTCCTAGTAATATGTGATTCTATAATACTCACTATAGTAAATAGAGATATTATATAAACTATTTTAAGAGATTGTGATTCAATGGTCATCACTATTCCATAGACTATAAGCCCTTATAAGGACACTACACTGCAACCACCCTCCATAGTGCACCGATACCAAATTTAGTTGAATTTACAAAACTCCACCTTCCAAGATTTCAATACATAGCCTAAAAACCATGAAAAACTATGAAAAAATAATCAAAACTATCAAAATTGACTTCCATTCGACAATTAACCAACCAAGATACATCCACACCCTCTATAACGTAGAATAATCACCATGTCATGGAATTCAGGTCTATGAGAAAGGATCAGTTCAAATTCCATATTTTTACCATATAAAAAACCTTAGAATATTGTTTAAAAACATAGGGTATCAAAAATATCACACTTTAATAACTTCTAGTAATTTTTTAGTTCATTTATAGGTCTCACTTTAATAACCTTATCCATTTAGCCTAAACATAAGACTCCCACTCCCACATATCTTCTTTGAGATTCCCAAGATTCTAAATGAATCAAAAAAGTGGTACCATTATCTCCCTCAAAATATTGTCACTTTTGTATATAATATATAATGGGAAGTATAAAAATGATGCATCTAGATTAACCTCAATATCCTCACTAGTGAGAACATGTACTGGATCGAGCATGTACCTTGAAAGGTGAGAGAAGTTGAACATGTTATTCATACTTTGATATCATGGATTATGGTATATTTGTTAAAACACTAATATAATATACTCAGTTATTTGAAATAGTCCCACAAATTTTGATTCCAGTTTTCCATGCCTCTAAAAATGATGATTCCCCAATCGAGGTGACACCCATTAGAAAACCCAGTCACCCACATCAAACACCAAAGATTGTCTCCTTTGGACATCGAATGATCAATATTTAATACAAGGGGTAAGGAAAAAGTTCTTAATAAAAAAACCCCCCACCAAGGTATCTTTTTTCCATACTCATCCCTTCATCAACTATCACACTCGCCTTATTCCAACACTATGGTGATCGATATAACCTACCAGTAAGAGCCTCAAATACTACCATATGAATAAAATCCTGAAAAATATTATTATATGTGAACTATACTAATGCCATATGACTATTACATGATCTAATGAAATCCATAATACATGATATAAGCATATCCTATATGATCTGGATCATTCTATCTAACTATCCATCGATCTTTGGATGAGACATCATACACACTTTTAACTAAGTCCCAAAGTACTTATATAATCCCTTCCAAAATAGTGATGTAAAATGAATTACCCCTTAAAATATTATAATAGAAATCACTCCATGAAATAATCTAATATCCAGGACGTAAATCGTTTCCTACTTATCTATATAGTGAGTTTTTCAAATTGTCATGAAATGCATCTCTTTTGTTAGATGATCAACTATCACCCAATTAATATATTGACTTATCAAGGTCCTAGGAAACCCCATCATATATTACATAATTACTCCACACCACTTATATAAAGGCATAAGAAGTTTATGAATCAATCCTCTTGGTTGATGTTGTTCTCCCTTAATCCTTTTACAGGCATGACAGTGGATGAGTCATGTGATGTCCCTTTTTCATCCCCGAAAACCGAAATTATCATTTGATATCCTGATACATCTTCATCAAACCTATTTTACCCACCCATTGAGAGAAATGTAAGTCCATGATATTATATTAAATCATGTAATGAGAAACCAAAACTCTCACATGGATAGAGATCAAATCATTACTATCCATCAACCATCCTCATACTGAGTCACTTCCAGCCAACCTTTCCTATATTACATAGTCTTAATGATAAAAATCAAGGTTGATATTTATGTAGTCCACCAAAATTAACATGATAACCATAAGAAAACATGACATCACCCCTCTATACACATATGAACCCACTAACCATTCATCTATCAAACTCATCAACCAATATCCATCCTCTGAAGGTCTCTCTCAAATATCCTATATTTTCTTTCTAAGAGCATATGAAACAACATTTACTTTCACCAAAGAATATGACTTCTTAGAATAAATGTTTTATAGATACTTTACCAAACACATTTTTTATATATTCAAATCCCATAAAGCAAGATATAAAACAATATCTTATAGTCTATGTATATGAAAATTTTATCACTAAAGAGATAATGGTGTCAATAATTTTGGGAATTTACTACAACAACACAATACAAGTCATTCATTAGGTAGTTTAACTTAGGGGGTCATAGTTGGTGAGACAAATAAGATACTACCAGATCCAACTATATAAAAAAACTCTTAAATAAACACCTGAAGCATCATAGAAATTTTTTTTTCTAGTCTTAGGCTACGGTAATATCAAGAATTGTGCTATAATTAATCACTTATACATCTACAAGAAGGAATCTTTACACTGATCGATCCATTCAATCTTCACACCATTTTATTAATCCTATCAACAAACACTTCTATATGGGATTATTATTATATAAAATTTTGGTAATACCTAGATAAATCAATTAAGATCCTAATTTAAAACACTTTTTTTGGGAATCCCCAAGATATCATAACCTCTACCTTCTAAGGATCTATATATCTTCTCAACTCTGATATTATATAACCTATAAAAAATACCTCACGGATTCATAAGTGATAGTTTGGGGTCTTTGTGTAGAGTTGGTGTGTTCTAAGTGTACTCAATAACAATTATTAGGTGTTTAAAATTCATGTATGATGTTTGTGAGTATATGAGGATATAAAAAACAAACTCTACAATAAAATAGTTAATATATGGATTCAATATCCTACTCATAAGATACATTAACACCATTGGTATATTGTTTAACTCTAATGGTGACACATGATACTCATAACGTCTATATCAACTCCCGAATAGTGTAGCAAGAATATCCTCCTCTCTAACATGTTATGGATTTATATAGAATTAACCATGATACAAACCTAGTTTGTAATACACTACCATTAATCAATGTATGGACCCATTTAACACTTTTGGAAACATATTTACTTATTCTAGATCATTGTATTTTCTGGAGTAGAACACATTTCAAGAGATTTATGGGGGTCTAGTAAACAGATCTGGGGCTACATCCTGATGCTGTAGCACCACCAATAACTTGTTGGCCAAAATAGAACTCATATTATGTCCTAGAGGCACTAAAGAACTGGTGGACACATAGGATGAATATTAATATGGTAAACCTAGAAATTTAACCCAATCTTCCCTTATTCTACTTTATTAGGGGTTTCTCTCACATTTAACTAGTATCTGATCCACCAAACCCTCCCATACACCATTTAAGGCCATGAGGGATCTCCATATTCTTTGATCCATTTAATTCAACTTTGGGAGTAATCTAGATGATGAGGTAATTCTAGATGTCAGATGCATTTATTTTTCATCTATTATCCAATCTTATTCTCTCTCAACTATTATGTCTAATATTCCCTATTTTCATCAAGTTTTTATGGTTCATAATTTTTTTATGATTCAAGATAAACTAGAGGCTGATATTGGATGTGCGGACTCTAATAATCACGAGGAAGGTGGTCTCCATGCCAAACCCATATTATTTCTATTTTTTGAAAGTGATTAAATTATACAACCATGTTAGTTGTACCGTTCATTGGTATAATATTTAAATTTATAAATTTTTGAATCATTACTTAGTTTAACACCTCATTGAACACAGCTTGAACCTTAGGAAATGGATAGTTATTTATGGTATGACCCTATATGATCTTTGACCATGAATGATATTTTTTTTAAAAAATTGGTCAATTAATGTTTAAAGGTTAAATGAGAATCATGGTTCCAAACGATGGTTTTAAATTTTAATTTCACTACCATTGATAATTATAAATATATTAGAAATTAAATTGGACCTATTGGAATGTAAATGATGAATGGAAAAGTGATATATTGAATTTTATCATGCTATTAGTGAAATGAAGTACAAGATTCCAATGTATGACCTAAAATTGGAATTATTAGATGTAAATGATACTTGTTGGATTTAATGGTTTTTATGGGAAAATGATAAAGTTTTTTTATAAAATGGGAATTGATTTTATAAAATGAATTTTTATTTAATAATGGTAAATGATATTGTTTTTGGTTAATGTTAAATAGTGAATTGTAAGTGGTATGGTATTGAATCAGATGAACGTTCTCAACTTGTAAATCAGTACTATAGCAGAAATTAACAAATGATTTATAGATAATTATTGTGATTCTATAAAATAATGTTTTTTGGTAGATAGAATTTGATTTTTCGACAAATAAATAATTTTTAATTGAGTTTCTTTTGATATAATTATGTTTTTAAGGCCTTGGGTTTCATCCCTTGAATAATTTTATGGTTATAAAATTGGTGGAATTCATTGAGTAATTATGGAATAAATTATAGGTCTCACATGAATTATATGGGATGATGCCACCTTGGATTCAAGGTTGTTTAGTGATAAGGAATGCCATTTACTACCATGTATTAATCACTTATTCATGACATTGAATTTTGTGGTGGAGAATCTCTATGGATTTTGGTAATGTGTTAGATTTAAAATTCCATGTATGTATATCGTGGATTCCCTTTGGTAACATTTTTATTTATATAGGATGAGCTCCCTATATTTTACATGATTATTCAATATGAAATTCCATGGGTGTGCGTCATGATTCTGGTCAAGCGTGCTACTCTGAATACATTGTTCATGCAGTTTATTATATTCATCTTGGGGAATTTAAATCTTGTATTCCTTAAATTATATAGAATTATTTAGAGGAAAATTCCACAAATTACATCCATGTATTCTTTATTACATGATGAGAAGAAAATTCAAAATTTAGAAGCAATAGATTACCTTTTGTTTCAAGAATATAGTTGTTTGGTTTACATTCATTTAAACTGAAATGAGTTATAAGATGCATAACCATGCTTTGAGATGATCCAAAATTGGGAAAAGCTGGTAGGTATAACCTCCGATGTCACTGTAAATACAAGGTTCATAGGTGTTGTTATATTTGTTTTGGTAGTTTATGTTTTATCCTTGAAACTCCTTAATTCAATTTTTTTAAGTATTGGTTCTTTTAGGTACACTGTTTCTAATGAACAAATGAGATTAAAAAACTTCATGATAGAGCATCCATGTCACTTGGTTACCTGAGTGGAAGACTATATGTATGTAGGTTTAGGTATGGGGAAGAACCCAATGTTGTTGATAAGATCAGATTTATGTGTCCTACTAAGAGTAAGGAATATATTATTATATTAGGTATGATTCGAAAATAATTTTAGGGTGGAGTTTAGTTTCTGATTTATTTTATAATTTTAATATTTTCATGTGTGATATACTTAGGGGGGATCAATTATGGAATGTATGTACCACTATTTGTTACAAACTTTTGATATTTTAGTCATTGTTAGAACTTTCCTTGACTTATCTATGGTGTTCCTATTTTTTAGTTATTGTGATTTATTATTATTTTTTCTCTTATTGTGACTCTGACCAGAAGATATAGTCACCTAATAGTATCCTTATTTACCATTGACACTAGTTAACTACCTATGGAATATGGGGATCCATGCTTGAGGCTTTGTAGCACCACCATTCCTAATAATACTCAAAATTAATGATGGAGGGGATTTAAAAATGGTATAAAAGTTATTTTTCCTTTCTCTTACTATTTGGGAATGGTAGATAAAAGTATAATAATGTTCCGTAATTTGTTAATAAGATTATTTCTAGGAGTGATCAAACCATGTAATGGGAAAAATCCTCTTTCTAGGGATGGTATTGATAGTTTTTTGAATTATCATATTATCAGTGATATTATTTCTCATTTAGTGGCTCATTTGATTAAAGATATTATTATTTATATGGTTTTTGATATTTTCCTAGTTTGGATAGGGAGTGTGTTTGTGTGTCCACACATCATGATAAGCACATAAGATTTATATATCATCTATATGATTCCATTGATTTATGTATACATTTTCAAGGATTTATGTTAACCTTTGATTTACTAGTTTGATTTATATCTAACTATTATTTATATTGCTTATTGATTGAATGGGTTTGGTTTTTTAAAGTATCAGTGGCATTATATATGGTGTTTTACCATATAATACTATGGTGGAATCATACTTGGATAATCCCCTTGGTGATAACTTGATAAATACGTATATATAAATGAGATGTCAAATGATATACTTGATTAAATATGGTTCTATTAAGAAAACATATAAGGATTTTACCTTGTAGATTGTGAATGAAAATTTATTTAGTCATTCCCTAGAAACATGAAAAGTTTCTAGACCATAAGAAGTCAAAGACTAACCTCTAGATATATATAAAGGAAATGTCAAAAGATGATGCAGGTTAAATAGATTAAAAAACAACATATAATAAATTTTAATTTTTATATTATGAATGAAAACTTTTATAATCGAGGAATTTAAATGTGGAAATCTTAATACATCAAGAAAAGAATAAGTGTAAATATTATTATTGAAAGATTATGAATATTGTTGAAGATGTAAACTTTGTTTCCTAATGAATAATGAAAATATCATGTGACTGATAGAAATTATTATTGACCATTGTGAGTTAGAACCCTGGTAAATGTGGGGTGACTTATGTAACATTTATGGGGATACTATTATCACATGAGTTACTATGTACCTATGAGGTTTGTTGAGGTGGAACCTAGAGGGGTTCTATGACTTTATAGTGGTTCATGGGACTAAACCTAGTGAGTTTGGTTGGGATATATAGAGATACTGAGTCTAAAAAACCACTATTATATGTGGTATGTTAGGTATTATCATGTTATACCTTGATGACCGGATTTGGAGTTTGACATTGAGGTGGGGTTTTGAAACACTATATTTTGGGTAAACTTGACATGGTGACAAGTGCAATCCTATAAGTGGTGACCCATGTGAGGCTTGGTTTAGGGCCCATGTGGAAATACCTATGACCCTTGAGAGACACATAATTTTAGTGACCTCGTGAAATGTGATGCGTGAGAGAAAAACATGGTAGGTGTTACCCAAATTATGTGAGTGCCTTAGAGGTAGAAAACATGGGTGAATTCTTGTTTTAGGTATTGATCAGGGGAATTTTTTTGGGTGGTGTGGGTTAGGCATAGAGGAATTCCTTGAGGATATTGGTGCATTTATGGTAGACCAAGATGGTATGTTTTATATCAGGCATGATATGCCTAGCGAGTGTGGACAACCTTAAGGTGATTTGGGAAAGGGAATGAGTAGGATACATTATGTCTTGATTTCAAAGTTTTGTAGGATATGAGAAACACCTTTATTTTCCAGTGTTCCATTAAGATAATGGAAGGATACTCAGTGGGTTCTGTGGCATTAGAAAATCAACAATGGGTGGATACCTTGTGTCTGAAATGGGTGTGATACAGTTTGTCCTGAGAAATTGGTGATGTGATAGATTGCACCTGTTATGTTTGGATATGATCAAGAAACTACATTAGTCATGCATAAAACCTAATGAGATAGGATCAGAGCATGTGAGGTGAAACCTGGTATAAGACATTGTCATAGTGATGACTTGGAATGTTTTAAATATAGAATCACTTTGAGTGTCTGTGCATGATATAAAGGTTGGAATTTGAGGAAAAAATGGTCAAGTGGTTCACCCTATTAGGTTTAGTGAGACTAGGATTATAAATTAGTAGTTTTGGAATGATTTTAGTTGGTTTGAGGTCATGTGATAGAACTTGGTATAAATTAATTTACTAGTTGTAAAGAAGAGTGTTGTGGATATTAATAGTTAAGTATGGTTGACCTACACATGACAATAGTTTGTAGTATATGCACATGACACAATTTTTGAAATGAAATAACTATGGAGAGTGTGAGACGAGTTTCATGATGGAGTAGTGTGGGATGTTCACCTTTTAATTTGATGGATAAAGGAAGTGTATGGTAGATGGTGCAGTAGAAATTGAATTATGTATCAATGAGTGGGAGTGTATGGTATTGGGGGGGGACATGACCTTGATAAAGAATTAAAAGGGAGAAGACCCTTCATTGAGAGGGGTGACATCAGGGTGGATCAAAGTGATATGACATGAGAAATCCAAGAGATCAAACATGGTCAGGTTTTCATAGGACATGGATTTGGCTCAAGAAGAGATACATTCATGTGAAGATGGAAGAACATATTGGTGTTAATGCACAAGAAGTATTGTAAGGGAATACATATAGAAGGGAGATACCCCTAAGATGTTGAAGGCCATGACCCTCAATTTAGATGTGTTTCTAAAAGTATCGAGAATATTTTTCCATGATATAGACGAAGAAATATTCAATGTCTATATTGGAACTCACATATAACATAGTTACACATGTACAAAAATTCTATACATTAACCAAAATTATGTGGGCAGCTCATGCTGGAGTATGACCCGGTGGAATTAAGACAAAGGCCCTCTAATGCGGGGAGCAATATTAAAGTAGTAGGTGTGTGACCCATGTGTTAGGATGGGTTTTTAGGGTTTGAGATGGTCTTTAGATGACCACGATGACCCTAGATTCCGGTGAACTTATTGTTTTGATTAAATCTCGATTCCTTTAGGAATTATAGGGGATAATACCTATGAGAATTTTCTTAGAGTCTAAATGGTTGTTTTAGACTCAGAATATATTGGTGTGATATAAAAATGGTTTGGATTAATGGATAATAGACCCTCGAGTGAGAGCACAATGAATAATGTGGGTGGTTTGTGATTTAACCATGAGATTAGACCAGAGGTTTGGGTTAGACCATAGTGTTTAGATAACAATAGGTTTAATTCAGTGGAAAAGGAATCATAACCTAGTGGTTTAAATATTCATCAGTAGTGGAATCATATAATTCTCATGGAGGGTTGTCCAAAGAAGGCATGGAAAGCTCTTTTGTGGGGGGATTTGATCCAATGTGTTTAGATCTGCATTTAGAACATCAATTTAATTGGGATGGATGTGGTTCAAAATTTGGGATAAGGTTTTTATTATAAATACTACATGTTTATGCCCATGTGTTGGTGATGAGTACTCTTACTAATCAATTTGAAACTATGAATGATTGTCGATGTTGGTTTTTTGAACCATGTTATAAAGTGTTCATGGTGTTGATCAATAAATGTTATTGTTGAGAGTACACCATAGATGGATTGTGAAAGTGATTCTTGTTTTAATTAGTCTGAATTGATTCAATAAAAGAAGGAAGTAATGAACCTAGATCATATGTAGATTATGCAAGGCCAATGGATTTGATAAGTATCCTTCTCAAGATGATAGTCAAATGATATGATTGAGTGTGATCATAAAAAAATAGTTTGATGATACATGATTTTATAGATTTGATGTTGTGGAATGGCTTCTCATCCTAAATGTTGAGGCAATGCCTTAGGTTATGTATAATATCATGAGTGAGACTAAGTTTTTTAATAATCACAATCAAGAGGAGGACTGGATGGTGTCGACAGAGGACATGTCCAGTGGTGTGTAACAACATCAATATTGGGATACTTAAAACACCACTAGGAGTAGAGAATTGTGGTGGTTTTCGTTGAAATAGATTAGTGCCATCTTGAAATTACATATAAGAGTTTGAGTAGAAAATAATGCTTGGGGTTCCATGTTAGCATAACCATGAATAGTGGGAAACATATGTTGGATCATGAGTTTAGGTCTAGTGATTCCCATAGATATAGATCAGGGATGATCTATCATATAATGAGGAGATTGTAAGACCCCTCCCTTCACTTTGGATCTTTCGTATTTAAATTTTTTTAATCACATTTAATTACCATATATATAATCATATTTGGGGGTATGAGTCATGATAAGATAATTTTGGGTGTCTGGGACATGAATCTAGGGTTTCAGTAGGATGTTACAACTCTACCAACTAGCTGGTATGGGGTGATCAACAAGATGGTCACAAAAAAACCATGTTCTGGATTGGATCCACCTATTAATCGATGGAGTTCATAGATGAGTTTATGGTATCCTAGGTATAATTTCAATAAGGGGTAGACTAGAAATTTTACCCAACCCCCTCTTCATTTTTCTTTGTGTTTTATCTCCCTTTTTACCATCATCCCCTTTCCAATTCCCTCATCACCTCTATTGAAGACCATGAGGTATCTCCAACATCCTTGATCTATTTCATCTACTGTTAGTTGAGATCAAGAGACCATGGTATGCCTATATATATAATTCATTTATTTATCTATCTTTATATCTTTATATCTCTTAACATTTATGTCTAGTATAGACTATTTTCAAGTCATTTGAATGATTTAGCTTTTTCTATCAATTTAGGCCAAACCTGTGGCCAATCATTGATGTGTATTTCAACTTAAAATTGAGGTATGTGGTCCCTTATCCTAACCCATAAACTTTCTATTTTTCGAAATTGATATAATTATTTGAACATTCCAACATTATCATGCATTGGTATAATATTTAAATGAATTTTTAATGCTTCACTTATTTTAACACCTCATTTAACATAACCTGATCATTAAGAAATGATTAATTACATGTGGAATGACATTATATGGGTTTTTAACTTGAATTATCTTGGTGTAAAAAATTTATAACTAAATTTTAAAGGTTAAATTTTTATTATGGTTTGTATCAATGGTCGGTAATTGGAATTTCACAAAAACCAATAATTGTAAATCTATTGGGACTTGAATTTGAAATATCATAATGTAAACATTGAATTTTAAAATGATATGTCAAGGTCTATTATGTTATTATTGAAATGAAGTGGATAATTACAATTGAGGACTCATAATTAGAATTTTTAGTTAATAAATGATGTTAGTTAGATTTAATATTTTTTATAAGAAAATGATAAAACATTATATAAAATGGTAATTGATTTTATATAATGACATAGGAATTTACAAAGAAAATGATATAGGTTTTGGTAAATATGATATTTAAAATGGAGAATAGTAAGTGGTATGGTACTTAATGGGATGAACATTCCCCACTTTAAAATACAAATTATTGATGAAATTGATACATGATGTTCTTGGTAATTAAAGTGACTCCTTAAAATAATGTATTCTATTTGATGGAAAATTTTTTCTTTGTAAAGTTCGGGAAAAAACCTTAAGATAAACATTCAATGTTTTTGGGTTGATTGTGTTTATTGAAAAAGAATGTTGAAAAAGTCTATCGCGGAGTTCAAATGCATTGTTAACTATGTTTGCTAATAAGGAATATAGAAATAGGTATGGAAGCACATGGAGTGGTTTAGAAAATGGCAAGTATAGGGTGGAATTGTTTCCCAATGTTTTCCAAATTTTCAAAATCCAAAATTTAGAGAAAGAGATAAGTTTCATGAATGATAGATTTCTAGGACAACGTGATGAAAATATATAAAATTCATAAAATTCATAAAATTCATAAAAGTTTGGGGATTTGTAAAATAATTTGTGATGAAATGCTGCTGATTTGTGAAATAGAAAGGTTTTAGCTGCACCAATATAAGAAGTTTCATGAATGTAAACTTCTTATAGTGTTGTAGTGACAAAACTATAGCGGTGGAACTATTACAGCGATAGAGGCACTATAGCAGGTACTGTAGTGGTGGCTGTACTACGGCAGTGCTGGTACTGTAGTAGTACTATTCACCGAGGGGTCCTTTGGGACAAAAAATGGGCTTTCTAGCCTTGTATCCAGGACACTTTTCCTTGGGCCTTTGGGATATGTAATGGGTCTCCATCTTCCCAAAATAAATAGGTATTTGGTTTAAATAATAAATTGTGGCTTCAACCCCAACCTTAAAAAAAGAATATATTTTTTTAAAGGAAGGATGTTTTACAAAAAACTTTTTCACAAATAGTTATGATTTTTTGATATTTATAAAGTTCCATGAAATATTATGAGTTTCACGAAAGGAAATGTTTTATGATGGTTTTTAATGTTTTATAAATAATTCAAATGTTTATTGAATGTTAGTAAATGGGTTTTTCAAAAGTGAATATTACAAAAATAATGATGTATTTACTTGTAATTATGTTTTAAATAGTTATTCATAATGCAAATGAAATAAGAGATTCATGATGCACTAAATTAAGTGTAGACTATATTGATCCAAGTGATCAGTGAAAGAATATTCTAAAAGATTAGTGATCACTCTTTAGTTGAGAGAGAAGTGAGGTTTCATATTGTGATTGGTTATAAACTAGGGGGAAGTGAGTCCTACCAAAATGTTGAAAATGGAAGTGGGTGTTAGTAGAATTGATATGTAGGTACATCTCCTTTTTGTGCTCCTGGATTATAGCCCAGTGCAAGAGTATGAATTAAAATTATTATATCTCTTTCATGCTTTCATTTCTGCTTAATCATTTCCACATGAAAGGGAGGTAATATTGGGTTTTAATGAATAAATTATATTCAAATGGGTAATTATTTTAATCTATCATATCTATATTCATCCCTATCACTCTATTTAACCTAGTCGGGATAATTGTAAATAATTAATTGTTAATTGAGTTTCATTATATACAATGATGGGAGGAATTCCTTGGGTGATGTCCTTTGGATTGATTAATGGATATAAAATAGGTGTACTGTTTTGATTAAGAGTGGAATACATTTGGGGATTTTATTTAATTCCATGGGATGATGTATCCTTGGATTCAAGGATTTACAGTGCTAAATAATTCCCCAATCTTCCTTAGATTCTTCACTGATTCATTATTGTGAAGACTTTGGGGAAATCCTCCATGGATTCAAGTGATCTAATAGACTTTTAATTTCATAAATTAATATATTGGATCTATTGGAGGATAATTTTGAATTTCGTGGGATGATCTCCCCATATTTTGTTTTATTATACAAGAAGAAATACCTTGGGTGAGAGTGAGGTTTTTAATCATATCTATTACTCTGAATACCTTAGAAACATGGTTCCTTATATTCAGTTTAGGGAACTATAAGTTTTCATCCATTAGATTGGATTGGTTTATATTGATGTTAATTAAATAGAAGATTTTTTTGTATTATTGAAGACATGATAGGAATGGAATTCATAATTTTACCCTAGTGGATTGAATTATGTTTCATGGATATGGTTACCTTGGTTACACACCTTGTAATGGGAATGAGTTATAAGATCCACCAACCTAATCGGAGATACACCAACACTATCCAAATTGGTTGGTATAAACATGGGTGTCATTATATATCCTAGTTTTAGTGGTGTTGTTTTTTTAAATATTTTGTATTAGTTTATTTTCTTATCCATTTCACTCTTTCATCCACCTATTTTATAGACGAGTTATTTTAGTGACACCTTTAGTGGTTGAAAATTGAGTTTTACTCACACCCTAATTTAGAATCCACGAGTCTTGGGTACTTGAGTATACGACTATCTATTTGAAGGTTCAGTTATTGAATAATTACTTATGATGTTGATTAAATTAAATTGAGGTGGCATGCAAGGAGTGGGGTGTTGATAATGGGTCTAGGAAGGAATCAGAACCAACATTGGGTGGAGTTTAGATTCCAAATTCTTTTTTTTCTTTTTTATATGTGATATTCCCACAAGGAATCGATTATTTAATGTATTAAACACTCTTTTTTTAAAATATTTGATATTTTAGTTACTTCTAGTACTTTCCATGACTTATCTAGGATGTTTCTTTGTTATTGTTCTTGTGATTTATTACTATTCCACAATTATTGTGACTATAACCAATGACTCTAGTATCCCCACAGTATTGTTATAGACCCTCTCTACTAGTCATAAACCTCTAATGTATGTGGAGGTACAATTGAGGTCATATATAACCTTCTGCCTAACTACTAATCATAGTGAATATAAGAGGGGAATTTCAGAATTACAATGGAATTGTATCTTCTTGGAATCCAAATAATGTAGTGAAGAGTCGAAGAGGATCATGCCAATTTGAGAAGTGGAGTTACTAATCAGAGAATGATGGAACCCTAAAATTAAGGGAGAAAGAGAGCTATTCCATGAAAGTGTAGTTCCATACGTCCATTTATTATTCATGTGTGATAAACACCCATTATTAATTTTTCATTTAATATCATTTTAATTGAATTGATTTCCAATTAAGAATGATTAATATTTTTACTATTCATTTTTTGATTTCATTAAAGTTTTTTTGGATATAATATATAACCTCCTTTTAATGTTTATAAAATCTAAAATTTCTTTTTTTCCCTCCTTTTGGTAGAATAGAAATTTTCCTCTTTAAGGGAATATTTTCATCACTCCTAAATTATCCATTATTTAAATAATAACCAAATTTTATATAATGTTCTTGAACTCTTAATTATATTCCTCTTATCGATAATTAGAAAACAAAAAATCCAAAAAAATATTCAATATTTATTGAGTGAGATAGGTTTCTAGACATATTTTATTTTATTTATAAGTATCATCTATGGATAGTTTATTCTATAACACTATGTTTTTTAAAAGTAGAAAAAATAATTTAAAATTAAATAAAATATAAATTTTTTAAATAAATTTTGATGTATTTTTATGAAAAGGAATGATTCTTATGTATTATTAGGGAAACTATATCCTGAACCACACCACAATTAGGAATTAAACCAATAATAATTTTTGATACTAACCACACTTAATGAACATGCATCATTAATTTTTTTCTCAATAATCAATATTTGAACCATGAGTGAATAAAATCTTCATATAAAAAATTTAATGGTTTAATATGAATTTTTGTTTTAGTATAGATATATTTTAGTTAGGGTAATTGATTTTAAAGTGTTCATTGACTTTAAAACAATTTACTATGTTCAAAATGATAATTTTATTATAATTATAAATTATTTATAATAATTTTTGTTTTCAGTAATGAGGGGAAAACCCTCATTTTGAATTCAAGGGGATTGTTTGGTCCATGGGGGAGGCAACCCCTCTCATCATCCTCCCTTTATATTTTTTATACTACTTCTATATCACTATTTATGGCTATAGGGTTGTAGGGTATGGTAATGATGTATTATTATTTTTATTATTATTCATTTCCATCATCATCATCACTGAATTATTCTTCACCACCCACTTTTTATTATTATTATATCATTACATATCATAATAAATATAAGGATTATATAGGTTACAATTTTATAATACTTATGGTTTTCTAAAAATGGTTGTGTATGTGGCTTTCAGTTTGAATTCTTACTCGATAAATTTTGTTCATCACTAAGATGTTATGTTTAAGTGATTACACAATACAGAAATAGGTAGATCAACTTTAATTTTATATATTTGGTGTTATGATATATAATTGAGAAATAGGGTTATGGGAAATTATAGTTGAAACCATTTATAATTTTTTTTAATTTGTGTTTAGTGGTATTAGTATTACTCATTCTTTATACATTTTATTTTAAACCAAAAGTATTTTTTGGAATCAATCATTATGTTTATACAGTGATGATTTTGGTTTTGTAAACAGTTTTTTAATAAATTATTATTTATAAATATTATGTTTGAAGTATTGTGAGTTCAAAGTGTTTTGGAATATTTGTTTATATTCACCAGGAAAGGTGTTTTAAAATTTAGAATCTAATTTAAATGAATTATATGTCTTCCATGTTGATTTTGTAAATGAATAGGATTTATTAATTGTGAGTTACCATGTACGGGTTCAGTATATCCTCAATTATGATTTAAGTTAACTAATATAATTTAATTTTTGATGTCCTAGACCTGATTTTCATGACCTCACCACATAGGAATTTTTTATTAAAAATGTTTATATAGGATTTATATATTTATATGTTACATTTAGTTGATAACCTAGTGTATATATATTTGTTTTTTGTTATCACTCATGAGGATTTAACATTGTTTTAAGGCCTCTAGGATTCCTATGTGTTCCCCTAAGATTAATCATGTGATAATAGTCATTTAAGGAATGTCCAACATTCCATCTATAAATATTTTCTGATTTTTAGTTCATGACTATTTGGTAATTATTTAATAAATTATATTTTTTATTTAAAATGCCAATTTTTTCCTTATTTACCTGTTTATATGTTTAATTTTAAATATTTATAATTATTTTATAAAATAAAATTTTCTGGTTCAGGTTATTTAATTTATTTGATACTTTTACAAGCATATATTTTTTGTAAATTCATGGGTAATAATTTAAGCTCATTCAAGGATATTTTATTGAGTATGTTATACTGACCCCTACATCCACTCGTTGAAACACATGCATTATTGTGTAATTATTGAGATACTAGTTTAATGAGGTCACTTTCATAAAGTCCTTGTGGTAATGTCAACTCACAATTAATGAAGAATCAAGGAGGAGTTAACATTGGTATTATTTTATTTTTTTGGTTGTATTTATTGTATTATTAATATAATTAATTTTACTATCTATTGTGTTTATTTATGTTTTTAGTATTTAAAAATGTTGAATAAAATTAATTTCATTTAAATTATAGATTTTACTTTAAATTATAAATACATAAGTTCATTTTATCTATGAAAATGGGAGAATCCATTTTATATGAAATAAGTATTGGGTATATCTTACTTAAAAACCCATTATGAGGTTTTTTTGAATATAGGGAATTGAAATGCTTCTTATATGATGTGTACTTCCACCTTCACATTTTAGTATCCTCTATTTATTTGTGGGAACATTCTATTGGTTAGTGGAAATGAGATTCATGATTCATAGTTTTTAGGAAAAATTTCCTTATTATAGAATTAGATAAGTTATATTTATGATAGATTCTATTTGAAGATAAGTATTATAAATTTTGAAATGAAATAAAAAACTATATTGAGTAGAAGATTAGAACTATAGTCTGTAACAAGAAGTAAAAACTTGTTATAAGAGTTAATATATATGAGTATGAGTTCCAAACACATATAATATTCACCAAGAGTGCATGCCAATTATGTGTGAACAATTGGTTAATTGAGTGGTGGGTCATCCAAAATGATCAGTTGGCTATAGAGCCGAATAGATTGGATGAATTTCATTGAAATTATTTATATATAGATGTGTTTAGTCACTTACACTGTACTTGTCATTTTTATGATTAATATTATATTATCTTATGCTTTGAAGTGACTATTGTGTCTTGTTCCATTATAATCTCCCGTTCCTTTTCTATTGAAGTTTCTTGTTTCCTATGGTGTAAGATTTTTTCAAAATTATTTAAATACCTATGTTATATATATAAAATTTCTTTCATTTTTATTCGTTCCATTTTTGATGTTTTTTATGATTACTTGGGTATAAGAGTTACCAGAAATGGATACAGTAATTTAAGAAATTCTATATTTATATACCTTCCAAATCAGTTTATTCGTTTTTGGATTAAATGTGGGCAAGTTATAGGTTTCTATTTTTAATATAACAAGTGTTATTAAAACTATATTTTTTAGTATTTTAGTAGGTCAAATAGTGACTTTCATAAAGGGGTGTGTTTACTATTCTTAACAACTTTATATATTATTGGATGTTTTCTATTTTATAAGGATGGTGACAAAAGAGCTAATGGTGTGGATATAAATTTTTGTCCTAATAGATTTTAGATTCAAGAGGATAAAAGTTGAAAATTACTTATTCTAGATTGATATGAAGCTTCTATTATGTAGGGGTCAATTTGAAAGTAATGTCAAAGGAAAAATAAAAAAGGCTCTACTGGAAGGATTTGGGTGTGATATACAAGATATTGTGCTCGAATATAGTTTGGAACATCTATGTTGTGAAGATAAATTATAAATTGATTTAAATGAACGCCAAAATGTTTGATAATACTTTAACAATGAATATGATGCTTCTAATGTAGTGAATTTTTTATATGAATATGTATGAAGGATTTTTAGTGGAAAATCATGTTAATGACTTTAACATGATTCTGATTTTGGTTTATTATATTGTGGAAAAGTTTTATAGATGTGCGTGTATTTATAATTTTTTCATTTAATCCATAATCATGGGTTTAAAGGATGATTACATGAAGACTAGAAATTAGAGGGAATTGCTGATATACTTCTAATTGAGTATATCTAAAAGAAAGAAGACTTGGGTGCTAAAAAAATTAAATTTAATATATAAATAATGGGATTTTCTACTTGGAGAAGTCAAAAAAGGAGGGATATAATAGAAGAGAAAAAAGACATAAAAAAATAGATAGTTCCATTGATTAAATATGCTATTACTATTTAAATAAAGTACACCTCCGAAAATAATATCAAAAAATATGAATTAACTTAATAAATCATGTTTCAATTTTATTTGATAGCCACATAGCTGAAGGTGATGGTAAAACATTGATCTTAATTATTGTGAGTTCTTTGGAGTCTTGGATTCATAACTATAGAGATTCATTGAAAACAATGATTGAGAATAGGTTTATGGGAAATTATGTATCTTGATGCACAAGAAAAGTTCCCCTTTTACATGTGGAAGTGATCAAGATTATTGGAAAAGGTGATATTAATGTTAACATGAGGAATAAATTGTTTTGGAATTTAAAATTCATTCATCACACCGTAGGTTTATGAAATAACATCATTTCTGTTGGTCTTCTTGATAATAAAAGATTCTATACTATCTTTATAGATCATGTTTGAATGATCACACAAGGTTTAATGGAGGTGGACAACAGTTTTAAAGAAAAAACATTATGTATAATTAGAAGTTGAAAAATTATAATACAAGACGAAGTAAAAACTTTTATAATAGTGAATCTATGTCAAGAATTATCTTGAACATTTTTAAGAATGGTTCCCCCCTTTGTTAGAAAGTTCTTTTTAAAGCTTAATCATTTGGAGTCCAAAACATGAGAAAGTTTCACCCTTAAGAAACTATGGATGGTGTTATTTTCATATTTTCACATGTCACTAAAGAATCATAAGCTTGAGATAGTTTATAGGAATTTATGAGGTTCAAAACTAGTTTTATATCATGGGGTTTCATTGTACTATGCTACCATCATTGATGATTTTGAATAGAAGGTGTATCCGTTTTTTATTAAAAAGAAGTGAAAGGATTACACAACTTTCATAAAATAAAGATACTTGGTGGAAGATGATACTAAAATGAACATGAAATGAATTAAATTTTATAATGGTGGCAAGCATGCAGGAAGAGAGTTCAAGTAATTTAATGGGATGAATTAAATTAAGATCGAGAAGTCTTTACTAGGAACAATTGATAAAAAAGGTGTCGTGGAATGGATGGATCAGACATTAAATTATAGATTCAAGAGTATGAAGTTTATTTTTATTCTTCTAAATGAGTTTTGGGTCAATGTGTTTAACTATGAATCTTGTCTCATGAATTGGATTCCTTTTAAACTTTTGTGAAAATAAATTTGGATTAACTCTATATAGGAAGATCACTGTATTAGACTCACTAGAATGTTTTTGTCTTAATCATATATACTATTGATGATTCTAGATAAAGGATTAGTTGTTCTACAATGATGGAAACTTTAGATTTCATACTTGGGATAGAAACTAGTGAATGTTTACTAGATTTTGGAATGTCTCTTTCAATGAGGAGATAATATGGATTCATTAAAACCTAAATGAAGTTTCACTTGGGGTAAAAGAACCAGTGCATTATGATATTGATATGTGTAATGGTTAGGTGGTGCCATAGGGATTATAGAAAATAATGAGTTAAAAACAAGTTATAAAGTAGAAAACCCTAATCAAGTTCTAGAATATTTTTTATTCAATATACCTGATTGCTCAAGTGCCACATAGGCTAATTGCATAGTTTTAGAAATATAGGTTATAGAAGGAGATGAATATCAGGGATTAACATGGTTTAATAGGGTTATAATTCAATTTCAAATGTTTGATTATAGAATGAAATATTTTCAAGTTATATATGTTGGAGAACCCAAAAACATAGGTTGGGGAAGAATTATGAGAGACTCATTTTAGTGGGGGTCAGCAATAGTGTAATATTTTGATTCCTTATTTGATTATGATAAATTAGAGCTAAATAGATTACTTTTAAAAAGGGGGAACTATAGAATAAATTGTTTTTCCTCTGAATGTGGGATAAGATTGTTGGAAATATTAATGGCATAATAGCTGTGAAGGGATTTCTATAACAAGAAGGAGTGGAATTTACTGAGATTTTCTATCGTACTAAAAAAACATTGATTAAATTTTTTTCATAGAATAGTTTTTACAAAAGGTTAAATTATTGAAAAAATTGAAGTTAAAACTGCGTTCTTTTATTGATATTTGGAATAATAAATATACCAAGATAAACTTGAAGGCTAATCACTAAAGAGAACCTAAGGTTTGGTGTGTAGGATTAAAATAATAGTTTGTATACTCTTAAGTGAGAAAAAATATAATGAAACAAAATAGTTCATTACATTCATAGTAGAATAAATGTTCATCTAGTTTAATGTAGTTCATTTCTTATACTAGACGATATATAAAAATAGAAGTTTCATAATTATTATTCTATATATTGTGGACCTTCTTCTAGATAGACGAGTGAAGGAAAGATGGGAAGTGTAGAAGATTGAGTTTTATGGAATATTCTCTATGATGAATATTGGTTCAAAAAATATAATTCTATTTATGATAATTTAAAGGGACTTGAGTTTTGAAACATTTTTCCAGAATTATTTAGTGTAAAACCATAAGTTATTGGAGTGATTCAGAATGAGTGAGTAAGAACCTATGAAAACCCCTATGGTTATATATTTTAATCCTTCCATGCAGACATCACCCAAAATAGAATGGAGAATAAAAATATGGAAAATGTTCTATATTCAACATCTATTTGAGGTATAATGTATACCAAGGTTTATACAAGTCCTAATATCATGAATTATGTCAGTGTAGGATATATGTTCACAGTGAATCTAAAAAAAACCCTATGTGTCTATTAGATTGATTATTTAGTATCTTAAAGGATATGTGAATCAAGTTCTATTTTTTAGAAAGGATGATTCATTATAAGGCTTTGAAGATACTGACTTTGGTGATGATAAGAATGCAAAGAATATAACTATTGGTTTTGTTTTGTTTTTACTTTTTTAGAGGAACTTTCATGATATTGATGTTATGAATTCAACATGTCATGTAATTTTAAATCAGAGAAATTTAGAAATTTATAGTTATAGAATAATGGAAGGATTTGTTCTTGATAAAGGTTCTATAAGAAGAAATCACAAGATGAAGAGATATCAATACACAGTTTTGGGACAACCATAGTGAGATTCATGTTGACAAGAATATGATGTTTTACTCATTGATGAAACATATTTAGTTGAAGTACCACTAATTTTTGATGTCTATATAATAAATAATTCTAAAACCAATTATGGTGAGTGGGAGTCAGAATACATAGAATATGATAACCGAATTCATGGTTTGGTAATGTCTGTAGTATTGATTTGCTTTGAAATTTCTTGGATGAGTTGGTGATTATGAGATCATAAAACCATCAATAAAATGGAATGATTGAGGTAAATGAGATATGTTTCAAAATATGGTGAAACTTAACCTAGAGGAACCAGTTTTGAATCCTTGAAAATTATTCTAAAGTGATATATTATTAATATTGTGTGAGAAAC
Source organism: Viscum album (assembly GCA_963277665.1). Classification (NCBI taxonomy): domain Eukaryota; kingdom Viridiplantae; phylum Streptophyta; class Magnoliopsida; order Santalales; family Viscaceae; genus Viscum; species Viscum album. The sequence continues at coordinate 1,350,335,448 of OY728132.1, forward strand.
TATTTCTAGCTATGTGTCATAACATTAAAAAATGAAATATATATCTAGATAGATTGGAAAATCAAAACCAAAGTATGTAAAATGTATCGATAAAATATTTTGGGTGTGTTTACATAGGATGATGTGTTTTGGATTTATTAATTTTTTAACACAATTGGAAGTTATGTCTATGTGATCAAAGGATATTGGAAGTTTCCATGATTAAGCAAAGGTTATTTGTAAATAGAAGATAATGGTGGAATTTATTGGAATAAATAGTTAAAAAAGAACTAGTTTATAAATAGATGAATGGGATCACATGAATTGTACATGTATTTTTCAAGATTTTGATTTTATTTTTTATTATTTAAAGTGATTCTGAAGTCTTTTTTGTTATAATATCTTCTCCATATTTTATTGAAGTTTCTATTTTCTTCTGGATTAAGACTTGTTATGAACCATGTAAACCCCTATGTTTTATGTTGAGATTTTTTTGGGTTATGTTTTTGTAACTTATTATGGGTTATTGGTGAAGTGTATGCATAATATTTTGATGGAGTGTGAGAATTTCCATAATATAATAAATTAATAAAAAATGACAAGAGTTTTTTTGATATTCCAAATCTATTAATGATTTTTTTATTTATAGGGTAGCTTCTTCTAGTTCACTACTTCTAGTGCAACATGATCTAGTATTAGAAATTTGAGTCAATTGTAATAATGTAAATACGTTTTTTAGGACTTAGGATATGTCCTATACAATTTATGATCACCATATTTATAGATAAACCTAATTTACCTGGTATGTTAGCATAATATTGGGTGTTAGGTTACACAATACTGGCCATGGTATTTTGTTTTTACCCAATTTAAGTGTTATGGTTAAATATTATCATGGAAAACATTATATTTCATGAATCATATAGGATTATGATGAGAAATTAAAGTCATATGATTGATTTTTCATGTGGTTTTTTAAATTTCTGAAATATATATTGTTTTTAACTATCATAATGAATTAAATGGGTTTTCATTTTTTTGTTAAGAGATGAAATAGTTTATTTTATTATATTTTTAATTATTATTATTTCTAACATCATAAACCACTTTATGATTTTTCACATGAAAATTTGGATTTAATTTTAAGATATTAATTTAAATGATTTTTTTTTGATATAGATGAAATTTCTTATACGCAGGTTTATTTTAAATATATAGTATTGGATGATGTGAATTTTTTTAGTAATTGTTTTGATAGTATAATTTATACTTAATAATGTTATTTATATTTTAAAATATAATGAAAATACATATGGTAATACTTTTTTAATTTTTTTTTCTGGGTTAATTCTATTTTTCGTGAGTTTCATATGGATATTTAAAAATATATATAAATTTTCCATAAATATTTATTTTGAAAATGGAAATTTTAACATGAAGGTTTTAGGATAATATTTCTTTTGAATGACTTTGAAAATATTATGGGATTTATAATTATTTATTTTAACTAAATAATTATCAATCTAAGTTTTTAATTAACTTATTTGAAAAAATATATATAGGTTGAGGAGAAAAGGAAATTGGTATTGTGAATCCATTTTATTTCCTTTGAAAATTTGGATTCTAAAAATTTTGGCTTTAGGAAAATATGGTCTTAAATGTATTTTTACTGTTCATATAGATTGAATGTGTTAATTTTAAATCCTGAATTTCAAATTCGAGTTTTAATTGAAGATTTTATAAAAGTTGGAAGGTTAAAATTTATAATTTATGCAAAAAACCAGAAAGAGGATATTTTAAACAATAAATGGTTTATCAAGAATTTCATTAATATTATTATCTTAAAATAAAAAGGTTTTTAAATTTTATTTTTATGAAAACATTTTAATGTATTTGTTTTAAATTTTATTAAATACTCTCTATATCTTACTTTGTACTTTGATATATTTTCATTTTCAAATTAGTTTTGATTTTATGTTTTTATTAGGAATTAATGGGTTTTAATTATTTCATATATAAAAATTATTGAAAAATAATGTGTAGATTTTATTTAATTGGGATTTCTAAACTAGACTTAGAATCATTGGTTGTTTTTTATGATTGAATAATTTTCATAGTTTTTACATTTTTATGTATTCGATTACCGAGATTTTTTTTATAGTGGTGTCATGTTTTATTATTTACAGATATAATTTAAGAGAATGAGGTAGTTAGTTTGTGAGAATTTTATATCTATTGTTGATATTATGTCCTTTAAAGTGTAAGGGTCTAAAACCGATTGAAATATATTTAGTGATTTTATGATGTTAGTTAAATTATTAATCAAATGGAAATAGAATTGTTTACTATGAAAATTTCTGGTTGAATATAGGATTTATATATCTATCTCATTATTAATAATTTATTTGGTGTTATATCAATATGATTGTGTGATATCTTTCTTATTCCAAGATTATTTGTTTGTTAAAAAAAAAATGTGGAATTTCTTAAAGTGTTATAAAATAATGGATGTATATTCAATTTAGAATGGTTATATAAAATTGGAATAATTTTTTATCTGAATATATATACATTTATATATGGCTATTTATTGTTTTCGTTTTGATATAATTAAAATGATTTACAATTCTATAAATGAATAAAATGGAGTCATGAAATATTAATCTTGGTGTAATTATTATTAGTATATTTATCTTTTTAATGAATATGAGTGACGTATGTTATGATGGGTGTGATGTATTTTTTTTACTATAGAATGTTCGTGGTATATGGTAAAGTAATGCAAATAAAAAATGTTATTTTAGATTTAGAATCCTATGTATGTACATGGATATAATTGATTTTGTATGCAATAATTTTTATGAAATATAATTTTTCATTACTGGTTGAGAATGGATTAGTTTTGGTTATATATGTATTTGAGTTAATGTAAGAACTCAAGGTTTGTTATTTTAGAAACTAATGATTCTTAAGTCAGGGTGTTAGTTTCTTTATGTGATAATATGTCTAGAAGTTAAGATATAAGGTATTGAACAAATAATGAAAACCTATGGGTATATTAATTTGTAGTTAAGTGGAAATTTGATGAAAAATAGGAATGTTGGTAATAGCTTGGTATGTTTTGGAATTATTTATAGAGCAGATTTAGAAATAAAATTTGGGATGATTAAAGTAGAAGTATAATTGTAGCATGTTAATTGAATCACAATATACTTAGGTGGATTATGTCTTTTTGAGGTTCTAAGAGTATTTTGTTTAACAAATAACAAAAATTAGGCTCTAATAGAGTATTTTTATCTAAAATACAGTTCTTTATGAAATTTAAAGTTTGGTAACATTATTTTTAAACAATGATATCTATTATAGTATTTATGCATGGTTTGTTGAATAATTTATGGCTTGGTTAATTAACTATCAAACTTAATGAATTATATTGAGAAGTTTTTTTTTCACTAACAATAAACGGTTCCCAATAACCTTTTATATGAGAAAATTGTCCTAGAAGTTCTTAGAGTATTTCTAGATGATGTGAAATGGATTAAAGAAATAAAAATTTATCAGAATTTTTTTCACCCTTATTTTCCTGTATAAATTTTTAAAATTTGAATTAAGTTTCCTATATAAATATGAAAACATAAATTAATTTATAGAAAATTAAGAATTCATACAATAATATATTTTTATCTAGGTATCATTTTGAGGTCTATGAGATATTATACCATTTGAAATGTCTCAAAAATAATAATAAAAGATAATAGATATAAGAAATCATTTATGTACTATTTAAATACTATATGTGGTTATTAATCTCTTCATAAATGTGTTTGATGTTATAATAATATCGTTTTATATTTTGTAGTAAACATTTAGTAAGGATTAATGGAAATTATAACTATATTTTTTGATTAACTTATGATTCCTATTTTGGATTCATATAATTATAATCTTTTTTGAATTGTAAATTAATTGGAATTTTCTCAGTAATATTCTTAGATTAATAAAATTTATCGGGTGAATATTGGGATAGAAAAATATATCTAACCAAATTGGAGGTTTATTCTATCATATTGGCGACTATATCAATGTTCAAGGGGGAGGGGGAATCATTGGTATAGTGACAGAAGGACTCAGGGTGACAACGAGCTGAGGATTGATGTGTAGACAGATCGGGTGATAGTAAAAAAATCATAGACCCCCAGTTTGGTGGCACATGAATGTATAGGTCTTTGGTATTTGGGATAGGTTGGACCTATATAACTTATGTATTGATATTTAATGCCCAATGAGTCTTAAATGGATATGTAATGGGATTCATATACCTAGAATAAAACTAGAGGTGGTTTTGTTTCAATTAGGGGGGGGGGGTGGGCCTCCCCTACCTATTTTAAAAATATCATGGTTTTAGTTTAAATATAAGGAATATGTATATTACAGAAGGATATATTTAATGAATATATTAAAACACATTTGTATCTATTTTATCATGAGTACCTAAAGGTAATATTTTCCATAATACCACTTTTTAGTACTATATATTACTCAAATGCAGGTAACTAATTGGGTTATTCTAGTTCTTTGTTTAGAAATAATCAAATAGATGTTAAATAATACTGGGGTTCTTATATTGGTATTATATGGTAATTATAATATGGGGAACACAGTTAATTAATTTAATAGAAACTATAATTGTGAATAATTGCTCATAATTTCAAATAAATTTGAGAAATATTCTATTTTTGGGAGTATATAGAGGGATGGTTCCAGAATCACATGCGACGTTATTCAAAAATGGAAATATGTATGGATATTTACTCAACCTTATTTTTAAATGATATTAATTTTATTAGGTGGTAATTACCTTTTAAATATACATAGTAGTAAATATTAAAGAACCTATGGAATTATTGTAGGTTTTATGTTTATTTTCACCCTCAGGTGAGAATATTTATGAGAAACAATTAAAGAAGAAGTTATTAATTATTAATGTATGGATCTAGATGGTATTCTTTGTGGTGATATGATTCTATATCCCAAATTTATTCATGTTTTAGAACAATAAATTACATTGATAGGGATTTTTAATACTTTGGAATTTTATTTACAGATGAATAAAGATGTTTATGATTGTTTCATGAAAAAAAAGTCCTTTTGAATAATTCATAAGTTACATATAAGTTGAGTGTTATTAAATTAATATATACATAAGAGTAACTATGAATTTTCAAGGAGTATATTAGAGTTTCTCTAAAATAATGAAGGTTTCATAAGAGTATTTCTAGGTTTCAGAAAACCCAAAAGTAATAATGGATCATACTATACAAAAGTTACATGATGGGATATGTGTGCTGAGTTAGAATGAATCAGAAATGTGATTCAGCAGAGACAACTACAAAGAATTAAAAAAGTAAAAGGTTTAAGAGTTACATTAGACGAGTCTATAAATCTATTTGAAATTATTAAAAATATCAATAGGCTGAATACAATGATCCATGACTAGTTCCAACGATGGAGTTTTGGTGAGAATAAAGGTAAAGTATATAGAAGTACTAATATTTTTAAAAATAATGAATATTAATCTGTAATAGGAAGAAAAAATAAGAAGCATCATGTTATGATATGTATGTTTGGGAGTTGAAGTATATTTAGAAGAAGAATAATCTAGATACTGAAGGAGTTTAAAAAGAGAACTATTTTTAGTGTATTTATCAATTCAAAAGATTAACAATATGGAATCTTGATTTATGGAAGAATGATCTTGAGTAATTTGAGAAATTTTTTCAATATGATATTATAACTAGGTTTAATAGACTATAATTTGAGTAAAGAAAAATCTATATAGATAAAAAATAATTTAGATGATTTCTTTGGAAGTAGGATAATATATTACAATCTAATGTTCAAATGAGGAGTTGGAGCAATGAAATAAAAACATAAAAATACTAGGAGGTATGTCTAATTAAATTTTAATATCAAGAATATAACAACTAATTCAAGGGGTGCTAGTAAGAAATTTGGAGAAACATAGATGTTCAAAACTAGAAGTATAAGAGAGTACTACATGGTCGCAATATTTTAGAAATACAAACGTAGTGGAAGAATCAAAAGTAGAAGTAGAATGAAGTTTAAAAAATAATTTTATTGAGTATGTGTATGATAAAAACATAAAGAATAATAAATCCTAAAATATTTTCACATATCATTTGTAATAATTAAAATTCAATTAGATGATACTAAGCTATGATTGAAGATAAAAAATAATGAATTTAAATTCATGATTCTAGTTGATATTTTTAGAATCATTAATGATTGCTGAAACTGAGTTTTTTGAGAGATGTGATGAAGTTAGGACCCATGGTTAATGACTAAAAATTTTATTAAGTCTAGATTTCAAATTACTAAGACATAATTTCTAAAAAAAATTTAAATTTGATTTTTTAAATGGGGTGGTTATTCCACTCTTTTTGTTGATAATTTGATAGTAGATATTAAGAGATTCTGATCTATATGTTCTAAATGAGCTATTGGGTTATGGAAGGTGATTTTTGATTTTATATAATTTTAGATAAGTGGAGGAATATCACAAATTCCTAGATATCACTACCATGAGAGGTCAGATGCCGAAGTTAGTTTAGGGAGTCCTTTTTTAGTTTATTTTAATTCGTATTACTTTTAATACTAAGAGGAATATCATTTTCTTGCTATAGTATCCTAGAGATAATTGATCTTCAATATTTTTTTTATGGATATTTTTTAAATTTCCAGGAACTAGTATATTAAATTTCTAGGAGACATAAGTATTGGGAAATAATTTTGTGTAAAGGATGATACCAATCCCCTCCCCTTGTAATATTTGTTTATATTTATACAAAATTTATGTCTTGGACTTAGCCTACACACTATAAGTCTATGATCACTCATATTTTGTGAAAATCGTATAATAAGTATGTTTTATTTATGTTTATTTATATTTATCCAAGATGTGGGTAAGAGTTAGATATAAAATTTTATAAGATCGATACTCTAACAAATAATGACGGTGAATTTTAGTTTAAATGAAATTGTAAAATATTAAAATTGATTCAACCCCTTTTATCAATGTTACATTAAATTCAGATGCACTTCAATTGGAATTATAATAACCCATTTGCCTTTTAGAAACCTTTACATTATTAAATACAGAGAATATGAACTTTGTTAACAATATATGTATTCCTACATTTTATAGAAAAACTTATCATGGATTGATGAATATGATTATTATCAATGGTATATTAAATTTGTTGGATGTTATTGATTATACTACTATTTTATTTACATGAATTAAGAAATATACTCTCTTGAATTTTACTAAAAATAGAAAATAGGGGGTTTATTTGAAGGTAAGGAATTTAATTAATCTTTCTTTATTGGATAATGTTTATAAGGTGTCAAGAATCCAAACTACTCAGGATATTTATGAAAATAATTAAAGAATCGTAGAAGGGATTAATAAAGTTATTATAAAAAATCTATAGATATTGAGAATTAAGTATAAACTAGTGAGGATATTTGGTGAATAAATTATTTATGGCTACTTTCCAATGTGAATAAGATCATTAATAGCATTACTTGTTTTAGAGATACTTTGGAAGTTTCCATTACTGTAAAGAAATTAATGAGAATCTTTCTTGATAGGTTTGATACTAATGTTTCAACATTGGAAGATAAAAAGAGTTTATCTCTTGATGAATTAAATATATAGCATTATATTAAAAGTTGAGTAAAATCCCATACATCTAAGAAAAATCTTTAAGTAGGATATGAAATTAGAATATATGATAATGATTAAAATAATTTTGGTAGAAGATGATCAATCTCGTGATTTGGAACATTAGGAAGAAAATTATAAAGAGAATAAGTAAAGTATCGATCTTATCTCAAATAATTAAAAAAAAGAAAAGTTAAGTACAAAAAAAACTCTCATTGAAATGTTTTATGTGTTGTGAATTGGGAAATTTTCAATAAATCATCCAAGGAATAATAGAGTTGAGTGTGATGATGATGATAAATATGTAAATCCTTGGAGAAATAATTGGTTTAAAGGTTCAAAGTATGTTAAAAATTCATTAATATGAATAATGTTTTTAGAAGAAAAATGATAAGAATATTAATAAAATAAGTAGAAGAATGATTTTCTTCAAGTAGTAATTTTTATGAATGGGATCTTAAAATATCAGGGACATTATTAATCATATTTAATAGCATGATGAAAATTTATTAAGAGTAGAGGAAGAATGTTAAAATAATTAAATCAAATATACATTGAATGATGAGCTTGGGGTTCATCTTAAGAAAAAAAACTCAAAAATGAATTAAGAAATTAAAAAAAGTGTTTAAAAAGAAGAATGATGGAAAAGAAGAGCTTCTAGAAAAGGAATATGTTTTATATTTTGGTGGATCATATAATAAATTTTGGTGGTGGGGGGGGGGTGGTGTGAATCTGGGGTGACCAAATTTTTTTCAAATATATTCATCATAATATTTTTCATTCTTTAACTTGATAAAATCTATTTCAATATTTAGGATTTGTATATATTTTATTATATTTCCTCACCACTTTTCACTTATGAAATAATGATAATTTATTGTTAACAATATATTGGTATTTTTAAAAAGTTCAATCCTAATGTGGGAACTGACTCCTTACTACATCCTGAGCCTCCCGTGAAAAAAAGAAATTTACTCCATAATATCTATCATAGATTACAATTGGTGTTGGAAGAAATCAACCTTAACCCTAATTCTTCACTATATAATGTAAGTAAAGGATATTTATGTTAGGATTGTACTATATTTAACCTCTATGATGAAATAGTTTTGTTTATATTAGAATGATAGTTCTTCAAATCTCCTTGTGAACATCCTTGTGGACATAAATTTAATTTTTTATAACATTATTTTGAGAATATATGAATTTTGGCCAATATTACTACCAAATAATATAATTATATATATCTAACTTTCCTCAGAAGTAGGCATTGTAGTTTTCTAAAAATTATTTGGAACATGATGTTTTGATCTTCTTAAACATTGAACCAAATAAATATTTAATTCTTTGGTTGGATACTTGCTCATAATTTTAATTCTTCTAAATATAAATCTGAAATAATTTTTCTCATCATGAACACCTTTATTTAAATTATATCAACCATTTTTATAGGAATAAACTTTTTAATAAGTTTATTGATTCATAATTTTTTAATTTTTTTAGTTTCTTAATTTAAAAATTTTCATTGAATGCCTTTAAATATTTCAGAATCTTTAGATTCAACAAATTGGTAATAGATTCCTCAAATATCAACATCAATGATTTTCATTTTCACTTAAAATATTTGATATAATCATAATATTTTCTTCAAGAATATTAGAATTTTCACCATCTAGCTCATAATTTCCATAATTATGTTATATTTTCATGAAATCAAAGTTCATAAAAATTTTGTCGTGTACTTTTTCCCACAAACTTCATGCATGCCCTATTGTGAAAAAAATCAATCCTATATGAAATATAATTTTTCTACTTCCATTATATTTTCTCAACACATTTTATGTTTTATCAAATGAATATGTTTCTTCTATACATGTATATTGTCCTCTTTTATCTAAAATATATGATAATAAAATATTCTTATATATGCGATCTTAATTATTTTTATAAGTATAAAAAAAAATTCTATAGGAAAGGAATTAAAATTTTTATTTCTTTAAATATAATCTTACAGGGCTATTATTCTATGTTGAGGACGGTAAATGATATAATCCTTCTAAAAATAATATGTCTTTATATTTCAACTTCTGGTGGATCAATAACTCATTTGATCTATTTTTATGAATTCACTCATAGTAACACATCATCAAAACTTTTCATTATGATCATGAATTTTCCTTCAATTAACTATTTCATGTGGCTTTGAAAATATGGATAGATGGGTTCTTTCTATCATGATTTATTATCTCTAAAAAATATTTTATTTCAAATAAAATCATCATTATAATACTCTTTTTATTCTATAATTGTCAATCCAATATCCTCCATCTAATTATTAGTATGTTACCCTCTATATGATTCTAATTATGATACTCTAAATCCGATTGTTTTATTATAAAACCAAAATTTCTCATTCATTATAGGTATAGTATTTCACATGTAGCTGTCACATAAAATTTTTTAGTCTTCCTTTATCTATCCATAAAAATTTATTTATGTGAACTCAATATTGTAATCTCAATATCATCATACTATGTTCAGTTATCTATGTTTGATGAACATGGAAACATCATCAACCCAGAAAATATTTCTATATAGTAACTGAAGTAAGCATATACTATGTCTGATGATATCAATAGAATAACCTCACATATATTTATCCAGTAAATAACATACAATGATTTTGATATACTATGTATATTTCAACTACTAGTCGAATTCAAAATTCACCCTCTAATGGAATTAGTAATCCTATATCTGTAATAACTTTATATCATCAGGGGTTGAGTTTTATATGGTTATGAATCCATCTATTCCACATATTGAATATCCAATGTACTTATATTTCTTTGTTCGATACACTTACATATCTCTATCTTGTAATATCACATTTTCTCCCCCCATATAATACAATTTATTAAATATATTCTTTCATCCATAATATCTTTGTTTGATGTTCCTATGAATACATTTAGGCAAAGCATCTTCATCCATGTTATCTCCAAACATCTCAATTTTTCCCAATCAAGAAATTTCTCGTTTTTCTATCCAGATATTTGTTAAATAAAATCATGTTAAACCAAGAATACTTTGATTAATCCGGATTCTAGAATCTTTTCGGATCATTGAATCATTATATGAATTTAGTGTCTACCTTTGATAAAAATATTAATTGTAATTCCTCCTTCATTGGTTAGAATATTTCACTCAACTTTCATGAATTTTTAGAGTCCTTTATTTTAATGGTTCAATATTCCATAGATTATAAATCCATTTATTATACATTTGGAAAAACCATAATAAAAATAAACTTCATTAATATTCCTTTATATATTCATTGAATTTTCCTTTATTCCCCGATAATAAATACAACCCCTTCATTATCATCATCCTATGGGTTCTTCGACCCCAACCCTTGGATTTGTTTTCAATACTAATTTTTATTTAAAGTAAATGACTTTCTATCCCACTTATTGAAAATAAATTCAAAATATTATATTTGAGGGATATTATATGTCAATATCATCTTCACCTTATTGATTTATTTTGGAATCACCCTAATAAAATTCATTGGGAAATGAAGAAAATTTCTAAACAAATTCTATTCTTATTCGTTTTTATTCTATGGGAATAAATTTAAAACAAAAATTAGTTAAGATATGGATAACATCAATTTTTATAAATTAATAAAATTAATAATATCCAAATCAATAAACTCTAAATCTATATGATCCATGATCGGTGTATAAAAGAAAAGTGATTAACTCATATATTATAACTATCCAAAAAATTCACCATGTTGATGAATTTTTTTAAAAAATATTCTTTTAAAGATAAGTTCATTGGTTCTTAAATTCTATTTACTTCCCTATATCCATTTAAAAAATTGATAAAAATTGGTCAATCAGGAAATGAAAAATTTCTTCCATTTTTATAAAACATTTTTATCATAAAAAAATAAATTTTATACTTTTGAAATTAAAACTAAATTCTTATATAAGAATAGGATGGTATACAAATAATACCTCATATATGATAGTAAATTTATTTCCTAGAATATTTGGCATCCATAACATAATCTTCATCCAGATATTTTACCTCCACGAACTTCAATATTCAATATACTATTTTTTCATCATCTAATATTAGAGCACATCAGTTGTATGAAAATTATATTTTAATTTTAACTCATTTAGGTCACTAAAATCACCAAAATTATTCTTTACTTACTTTATAGAGGAAAAATCCCCTTTAATTGAATCACCTTAAATTACCTTTGTTATTTATGTTAATTATATATTTTTAAGGAATTATGAGGTTTTTATTTATTTATAAATTATAGAAATATTGCTAAGAATATTTTATCCACATGGAAATAACTTCTAGATCAACTTTTTTTAAATTAATTTTACCCTCTTGAATTTAGAAGCACAAACCCTTTTGGGATGTATGACTTCATTATTATTAATTTTCCTTTTATCGTTGTGAGGTGGTTAGTTCTTAACATAAATTGGAATGCAACATGAACTTTTTGTATTTTATTCTTGTTAAAAATTATTTACTTACTACAGATGATGTGGACATAAAACCAAGAAAACATTCAAAACATGTTTAGCATTTTTATTATGAAATTTATTATTTACACAAACCTTGGTTTATTTCGATTTATGCTTTATTTTTCAGTCCAACATCTTATACCTTGATAATATTATAATTCAACTTTTATGGGTGTGTCCAACCAAATTATAAATTACACACAGATACAAATATTTCAGTTAATTACTCATTATAAGTAACTTCTTTTCATACCTTAACTTCTTGGTCTGTGATTTCTTCTTCCATTAAAATATTCTTTTATTTTTTTAGATTGATTCACTTTATTTCTTGATCATGTTTCCATTAAATTTAATATTAATGTACTGTTTACATATAATCATGATGTTTCATTTTCTTACACATAAGTACTATCTTTTCTTTATAGAGGCATCTTTTATTGTTTTATTTCTAGGTGAATTATGATACATATATAACTTTACTTCATACATATTGGTTGACTTAAAATATTTTTTTGATCATTATAATTTATCTATTGTGGTCTCTATATATTAGATGTGATTAAATTATGGTTGAATGAGGAGACCCAACAATTTTCATCACGAGGATCACTTATTCTATAATATCTAAATAAATATTCATGATATTCAAATCTGTTGGATGTAAATAAATTTTCTTTCTTCTATGATAAAGTTCTTATTAGACATGTTTATCCTAACATCCTTTTGAATCCCTTAAATATATTCCTTCTATGATTTTATCTTAGAATTTTTTATCAATACTCACTGTCCATGTGTATGAACATTAGAAAACACAACTATTAGCCAAAAAATATATCTTATTTAGTTTATTATAAATTTTTATAGTGGAGTGTACTTACCAAACATCTTCCCTATAAACACCATGTGAGGAACTTATTTTATACTAACTCCTTAAAACTTTTCATAAGTGGTGGGTTTCTTTATATCATTTCACACCTAACTTGACCTATAATTAAAACAAATAAAATTAAAAGTATTATAATTAGTGCGTATAGATTCATTAGATCATTAGATTACCCTTTTCTATTATCTATTAGAAGATGGATCCTATTATTATATAAAATTAATCAAACTACAAGATTTAGTCATATGTAAAGATATAAATTCATTAGTAATTATGTTTGTGTCTCTTTTATAAAATTATTAGAAAGATTCAACATTAGTAACATCCAATTTTTTAGTTTTACTTCAAAATAAAGACACTTTAGACTTAGAGTGTTTTTCAGTTTTTGAAGAACTTTTATTTTTTTCCTTCACATTCATTTTATAAGTTCTTAATCCATTCCTTACATAAATTACTCAAATAATTCAAAGAATGATCAAGTTATTTTACATTATTTTAATTTATCTCAAGTTGATTATTATTAATATTACCAATTTCATTGTGATTACTCTTATGTTAATGGAGTTTTTTTATAATAAGTTCAATAAAATGGTTTTCACATAAAATCCTATAAAAATAATCCTATGTAAGAGCGTACCTTTCTATAAAGAGTGATAAAATTTTATCTTTATTCTCAATGAGTTTTATATAGATTTCTTGCTTGTAAAACTTTCAAATATTTTCTTCATTATTTATACACCCACTCGATAATAAATTATCATGCTATTTTATTAGTTTAGAAATTAATTCTAGTTGATATTTCTTGACACATAACTTACTCTTCATTGTATGGAATCATTACTTAAAAATTTCCATGATAAAAATATTATCGAACAAAATAATTTTTCAATTATTCTTTTGTTAGTTTTACATTTTCCTGAGAAATTAATTCTGTTTCATTCTTACCTTTAGTGATTATTGTGATATATTTACACCCACTTACATTTTTTTGGAAATACTACTTCCATTGAACATAATTATTTTTTAAGTTATGATTTTTCTTCATAATTTCCAATGATGAAAGAAAATATATATGAGATAACCTCAAGTATCATATTCCTCAAGTAATCCATAAATTCAGTATAGAGTTTATAATTATACACAACAAACTCGAACTCATGACAACTTGAACATGATTATTTTTTAAGAACATTTATTCCTATTGACTTTTCAGCATAAATTTGACACACATTAACATTAGATAGTGGTGAATCCTAGGTCTACTAATCTCATAAGGTTTTCTTATTTATCTTGAAATATTTGTTTTTCTTTTGATAATTTATCGTTTTAGATGATACATTTTTATTTCCAAAAACTGTATTATATTCTATTAACATAAGCTCTAGATTGTCCCCTTTTTATTTGGGAGAAAATATTTGTTTTACATCTATTAAAAAGTTTAACTTCATATGTATTAGTGAAAACTAACTAGATAATATCAAATTATAGATCTAATCATATAGAACCTCACACTGATACCCATTGTAGTGCCCAATGGACCATGTTGTACTATGAGGGGGGGGGGGGGGTCAAAGGTGACCAAATTATTACTCAATATATTCAAATTAATATTTTACTTCCTTTAGGTTGAGTAAACCTCTATCATAAGTGATGTGGTATGGATTTTTTATTATATTACCTCTAAAATTTTCCCTTATATAGTGAAGATGAATTAATGTATAGAAAAAAGATGAATGTCTATAAGTTTCAGTCCTAATGTGGGTACCTACACATTGTTGAATTTGAAATCACCTATGATAAAGTTTGTTTTACTATAATATCTATCATAGAGTTCACACGGTATAGGAATTAATCACCCTTAACCCTAGTAGTACATTATAAGATTAAAATGTTAGATCTTTATACTATGTTCTTGAATGGCCCGAAGGCCTTATTTTTTATTGATTTATGATAACCCCCCTTTAAAGGAATGAGGGGAACCCTGAAAAGGCTCGTAGGTTCAGAGAATACATGGCCCGTAGGTTTAGGAGATTACATGACCCGAAGGTCTTAGGGAATTCAACCAGACTATCTACAAGGAACTACCCCTCCCTAGTATCTGTATCATGATACTAGGTTGGTACAATCTCCAAACTCTAGGTTGGAAGTCCCTTATTTATACCTGCACCAAAAATTATTCATGTCATCATACAAACTTATTTATGTATGAAACTTTGAACAATTCTAATCATTAGATGAACATAAATGCATGTCATATTTTCCTACTCTTATTAAATTTAATTCTAGTTCTCTCACTTTCCATAGAAGTATATGTTCCCATATTCTCAACTTTCGACAAAACCTAATGTTATTGTTTTCTCAAACCTCATACAAACAAAATCTTTATTGAATTATTCATTTGTCTACTTCCTATTAATTTATCTTCTTTGAAGTAACACTCCCAAATAATTCTTCTCATTGTCAGAACATTACTTTAAATGTGGTTAACCCTTTTTATTATCTTAAACTTCTCAGCTAATTTAGTGATTTAAAATCTTCAAATTCTATGATTTTCTATCTTTCAGGTATTTAATTGAACACCATCAAATATTACTGAAACTTCGAAGTCAAAATAAATTATATAAACTACCAAAATTTTTAGCATCAAAGATCTTCATAGCCTCCTAAGATATTGGAAAATAATGATGATATTTCCTTTGTGATGAGTAGAACAATGACCATCTATCTCATTATCATTATAATTAGTTTTTATTCTCATAAATACAAATTTAATAAATACATTCAGGATTAATTTTCTCTAAACTCTTTATGTATGCATTATTGAGCAAAAAATTTCCAGTTTACATGAAGAATTATTTTTCTATTTCTTGAATATTTTATAGAAAAACAAGACAAATTATTATATTAATATCATTTCCATCCATTTATTATGTCTATATTTTAGTAAAACCTATGTTCCTCAAATAACCCTCGATACATGTAGTCAATTATTTTTATATGTAGTAAATACAAATTTCGGCATAAATGGAATTAATATTTTGGATTCTTAAAATCATCCCATGAAAAACTATTATTATTAGTTGTGCAACAAGAATGATATCCTCCTTTTAGAAATAAATATTATTTGTATTTGTTTTTCTGGAATACTAATATCACATTTGATCTTTTATGATTAATTCACTCACATGAACAGATCATTATAATTACTCTATCTGATCATGGATTATATGATAATTCACAATTTCATACATCTTGGAAAATTTGAAGAGCTATATCGTTATGACCATGAGTGATTATATATGTAAAATATTATTTTTTTGATAGTAACATCATCTAGACACACTTTTAATTATATTATTCTTAGTTTCACATGATTATTTTAGTTATCAATCCAACATCCTCTATATGGGTCTTAGTCTGATTTTATTTTTCTGATTTTTTAATTTCATGGACCACATTTTTAAAACATTCAAGATACATTTTTTCCATTCAATGCATCACATGTCACTATTTCATTATTCCATGAGCCATTAATACATATGTTCTATCATAATCTCCTCTTGATAATCTCAACAATATCACACTATTTTTAGTAATATGTTCTTGGTGAACAAGAAAACATCATCAGATAAGAATTTTTTTCCATCTGGTCACCGTACAAAGGATATACTCTATCTATTGATCTAAGTCTGATAAAATTACATATATCCATCTAGTAAAATGGGTCTAATGATTCAAATAATCTCCATATATAGAATCTTTTAAATTAAGTCAAAAATATCTTTATTCAATAATTACCAGTCCTATATCTAGTTATTTTGTGTCTGATTGTAAATTTATATCTTTAAGTACTAAGTTTTATACATCCACAACTCACTGAATTCAACATATTCCACATATTCAACATTTTATACATTTATATTTCATCATCTTGTATACTTAAATTTCCCTATTTGGTAAAAACAAAAGTTTCATCTCCATCCAGTATAACTTCATTTGATGATTCTTCCATAGGTAACTTCTTTATCCAATGTACATATAGAAATGTTTGGAAAAACTATTTTGACCATTTTTTATTCGAACATATCAAGTATTCATTGGATAGAAATTTTAAGATTAATGGTCTTCAAATATGTTGAATAAAATTAGTCCAAACCCTGAATACTTTTACTAATCCTGATATTAGAAACATCAAGTAAAATAAATCATAATTTGACTTTGGTGGATATTTTTGGATATAAATACTCATTGTAATTACTCCTAAATCTTTCAATATATTTCACTCTATTTTCATACATTCATATAGTTACTTATTCTGATGGTTTCATCTTCCATATATTTTAATTCTATGGATTATACTTTCAAAACATTCATAAGGGGCTTCAAATTTATTAATTAACTTTTAAATATTGATTTACTTTTGTTTAATTAATTATAAGTAATGAAGAAATATTATCATTATCAACATGAAGGTTCTTTATTTGGCCACATTAAATAATTTATAATACTCAATATGAAGGTCCTGGAACTGGATAAAATGTTGAATGATTTTTTTTGAAAAGATTCATGTAAAAGAAAAAGAGTGAGAAAGTAAAAATCCTCGTTTCTTGAAGTTGAAATTTCTCTAAAAAAATTTGAGAAAAATTCAAAAAAAAATTCGAAGTTAAATATGAATCATCTTAATATTTTGATAATTCAAGACAAAAAATATAGGTTAAATCTAATCCAACTAAACATTAACCTAAATATATTTTTACTTATATTGAAAGCTATAAAACTAAAAATGGGTTAATCTAGGTTGCGAAAAATCAGGAAAAATATTCTTTTATAAAAAATGAAGATGATAGTAACTTAGGAATAAATATCTGTCCAATATAAAAGTTGTCATTATATTTTTATAAAAAAAACTCATATAAATATGGGAGACCAAAATTTGAGGATTATTATTGATGTTTTTGAATCTTTGGAAAAAATGAATATAGTTTTTAGTAAAAAAATACCACTTCTTTATAGTTTGTATTAATTGAGAAGTAGAAATTTTGACAAAAAATAAAGAAACACTTGAAAGATTATGAATAATGTACGGAATGAAAAATATATAACTAAAAGGTTATCAAGTCTATCTACCTAGTATAGATTTGATTACATAGAGAATGTTTTTGGAAGATATTATTAATAGTAATACTATGCTGAAGAATGTATGAAAACTATTCTATGAAAATTTCATTACACTAAAAAGGTACATAAGTTTAAAAAATGAATAAGTATAAAAGTCACTAATTTTTGGGGTTTCTCAGAATGCTATCAGCAAAATAAATACATGGGTAATTTATAGTGGTTTTCTCTCTCATATGACTAGTGATTAAAAATAATTTATGAAAATTAAATATAATAATGAGTTAGTTGTTAATTTTATGATTAACATCTCCTTTAAATTTAGAGTAATTGGTTCAACTGAGATTAAATTTCATAAATTGAAATCAAATTATATCTTGATTATTGGTGGTTTTAAACAAAACTTATTGAGTGTAATAAAACTTTCTAATAATGGTAATGAAGTTGACTATTAGAAAAACTCTTGTATCACTAAGTTCTTAAGAAATAGAAGACTTACAACAAAGGGAAAATGTTCTAATAAAAACTTATTCAAATTGGGATATCTCAGTAACTATCTCCATTTGAGTGATAAAGATGAAAATAAGTTTTGTCATTGATTAATTTTCAATTCTGATAAAATTTTTTGAATAAAATTAGTAATAATGTTTTAGGAAGAGACCTAATCCAATTATAAAGAAAAATAAATTTCATTTTTGAAACATTAGAATAGTGGATGATGGTTCATGGATGTCATAAAAGGGTAAAGATTCATTCTAATAAACCAATTGAACTTATATTGTTTTATTTGTATTAATGATTATTCAATACAAGAAAGATGTTTTTTACTTATTAATTTCGTTGACGATTTCACCAGAATGACTAATTTGATTATCATACAGCACATATATGATGATAAAAATATTTCTAAAATATTTATAAGTGAATTTGATAAATAACTAGGAGTATAAACTATGAAGTTTATAATAAATAATTAATGGTATTTGACTATAGATCCATTTTAATACTATCCTTTAAACATTCAATTAAACATCAATATAGTACCCATTATAATCACAAGTAGAATAGTTATCTCTAAGGGAAGAATAAAAGCTTAATTGAAATGGGAAGAACCATGGTTTTTGAATAAAAACTCTAAAAACTCATATGTGGATAATCTATAAGCATGTATATTTATATTCAAGATAGATTTTTGGACATTGGAATATAATTTGATTCCTTATAAAATGGTGTACAATAAAAACCTACAGTGAATTAATTTAAGTTTTTTTAGAGTCCCTGTTTAATGAATATAATATATCTATATTTGTGAAATTTTGATGTGAAATATGAGGAAGAAGTATTCATGGGTTATTCATTAAATTTAAGAATCTATTGGTGCTATAAAAAAGGACATAAAATATAGTTTAATCTTATAATGTTAAAATTAATGAAAATTAATTCATCATGAAGGATATGGGTGAAGGATATTTTAGATAAAAAAAGTATGTAGCATGATAAATTCAAAAAAATTTAGTGTGAAGGAATATTATCATGAATCCAACAATGCTAATACTTTTTATGATATGTACAGTGATGGTAAAAATATTATTTCAAGTAGATGAATATAATTTTTGAATCTTCAAAACCATGTTTAAAACTGAAAAAATAATAATAAGTTAATATGATCCAGTGCATACTTGAAGAAACCGAGGCTTGAAAATAAAATATAACTTGTTTTAAAAATTAAACCGAATTTTATTACAATGGATATTGAAAACACAGAATAGATAAATTATTTGAACAAAGAGATTTTTCAAATTAATTGAAATGAAACATGTGATATTTTACAATAATATAAGGAAAAAATGTTATAAGAACCATTAGGTGTTCATAAATTAACATAATGAAAATGGTGGGATCACATGGAATAATTTCATGATTAGATTAAAAAAATTATTAATTATTGGAAGGTATATATGTGATTCCGCAAACTCACACTTTTTTACTAGGTTCTTATTTAAAAATTATATATACTCGCTTTGTACCCAACTTATGTGACCCAAAATTAACCACACAAAATTTAAATGTCAATATCATGTATTGAGAAACCTCCAAACTCAAAACCATTTAGGTTTATAGTTTTATAGAGTTAGAAAAAAACAATTAAATACAAAACCCATATATTTCCCATTATATGTGCATTGTACCCACCTAATCAATGATTCTTTTTTTAAAATATTTCTTTAACATATCCCTCAAAATTATCGATTCCTAATAAACATCTAGGTAGAATATACTCAACCCTCTTCTTTGTAACTTATAAAAAACGAAAAAAAAGAAGGGGTGATATAGAATACTCAAAATAGCATAGCATATAACAAAAACTATCACAGAATCAATAAGGTATGTAAAATATGACAGTAATAAATAAGAGTAAAATAATTCTATGTAACATATAATAGGAACTAGAAATAAATGCATGTATAATGTAATATTATAAGTAATCACCTTGAAAATAATAATTAATTACACAGTTATGGAATACATAATTCTAAAAATCTTAATCATACAATAAATTCCAAGTTGCAAGAAATATTACATACTATCAAGGCCTTATACTAAGACATTATACATAAAAAATTAAGGCATACATCAAATTGCCTAAACTAGATTGTCTCATATGACCTACTGATGCATCAAGGGGAAATATAATTATGAGCCCCACCTATTGTTAGATAACTCTAATACATTCATTATATGAGTGTAATTAATAATAGTATAATTAATTACCAACTTTCCATACAATTAAATAACATCTATATCAGAATAACAAATATATAATATGTAAATACTTTCCCTACAAAATAAATATAACAACATGAACATATAAAAATCTAGAGGAAAAAGGTTGATAATAAATTATATCACATCCCTAGTGTAATATAATAACTTTAAAGGATGTTGACATAGTTAAAAAACATGATTATTAGAAGACAAATTTTAAAAGTACCACATTCGAAAAGATTATAAATTGGATTATTTCATATGCTAACATTATTTACGAAAAAAATTGTATAATTTAATTTTGAGAGTATTTAATGGAACATAATTTTTAGGGAGTTAAATTCTTTTGATATAACGAGGAAAATGGAAGTGGAATTATAATTTTTTTAGAAAATGTTAATTTTAAAATGTCAAAAAATAAGAAGTTATTATTAATTTTCAAATATCATTTCCCATATGATGATATAAATAATTTTTAATAATATTTACATTTAAAACATCTCTAATAACATTGTCTTAAAAATAAATAAACATAAATCCAATAAATTCGGATGAGAATAAAAAAAATTATTGGGAGAGAAATAAATTTCAATGTTAGTATTTTAAAATACGTTTATTGAAAACCACATCATTAAAAAGGATAAAAAATATTCTATTCAAAATGAGTACATGAAAATACTATTTTGAATGTAGATAAAGAATACTTGTGCGTCCAAATAAGAAAAGATAACATTGGCATGAAGAAATAACATGTTTGTTAGAATAGACGATAGTCATTCTAAATTATGTAATATTTTTATTTGGGAAGAAATATATTAAAGAAAAAGACATTTCTGATAAAGTATATATTACCTATATAAAAAGAGGAAATAAAATTTAATATAATCTTAAGATAAAATGAATCAATATTATATGAATTTATTTTGAGAAAAATAGTTATAAATCATTGAATGGAAACTGAGTTAATAAGACCAATTACATCTTTGGTATCTTTTGAATCAAAAAAAAAATTGAAGGAGATAACCTGGAAATGTTTGGTAAAAAATTTTAATTTTAGGAAAGTAATGATAAAGCATATCCATATAAGAATATTAACTCCACTCAAATTAAATCTAATGGTGAAAATTCTATATGTCTAAAAAATTAACATTGTGACCAGAAATCCCTTATATTGGATCTCTATTCGGTTAGGAAAGATCTAAACTTTTTTATATTAAAAATAACCATCATAATCAAATATTTAAGAACATTATTCATGTAAATTATCTTTTATATTATTCTTTTATAACAATTCTCTACACATAGATTAGTTATAGTATATTTTAATCATTAGGGTTAATAATTTTTTTATTTCATATATGGTTCATAATAGAAATAAAAATTATTATTTATTGATAAAAACATATTCATTAAAATATTATTCAAGATATTAAAATCATTTTTTTAAATTTTTTATGATTCCCCATTTCCATTTTATGTATAGTGTGGTTATAATTTTTGAGAATGTAATCCTTGATGAGAATATTTCAAATACTTTTTGGTAACAAAATGTTAATTTATTTTGAATATTTATTTTAGTGTGTTACAATTATTAAATAATATTAATGAAATAAATTATCATTTAATATTATTGTTTTCTATAATAGGGGTATTTATTATCATTTATAATGGATATGAAGTAGATATTATAATTTCATTCATGTGGGAGTTTAAAGAGAAACATACAAGAATATGTTATACTAACAAATGTAGATGAGTGTGAATTTATATAATAGAAACATCAATGTTTTAGATAATAATAATTATAATATAAAATAATTATAGTTAATATTGTGTTTTTGGAATATTTTATTTGATAAATTAAATAAAAGTAAGAAGTATGATCTTACTACCTTTTTTTAAAAAATCCCTCATTCTCACAATGATTTTCATTAGTATTGTAGAAATAGTCCTTATTATTCTAACCAAGGGATTATAATTATAGAAATTGATTCTAGGATAATTTAAATTTCTATTTATTTAATATGAATTCAAATGAATATAGTATATTGATGTGGGTGAAAGTGAGATCGTTTTATAGGTGAAAATAAGGGATATAATCTAGGGAACTAAAGTTAGGTAAGAGGTAAAGATGGAATCACATGAGAGTGTGGTGAGTTAGGTAAGGTAAGGTTTATTATACTTTTGGTTATGAATTTTAAGACTAACGATTGTATTCTCAAAGGTATATGTGACAAGTTATTTTAGAAAAATTGATCTATAGAAGTTTACCTCCTTTACCCCCATTAACCATTTTAATTACTACGATTATTTGTACTTAAAATATATGATGACCTATCTTAAATTTTTTTGGTACGATGATTCAAAATTTAGACACAATTTTATCTAATTAAATTTCTAAATATTAGAAATTTAACATTTTATTCAAAAAATAAGATATATAGAAAAATTGGTTTTTTTAGAAAATGACTTCTAAAATATTAACAATTCTTGTATTTATTTAATATCATCACCAATTCAATGAGGGTAAAAATATGTATTTATATATTAATATATTTCGTCAAATTAAATATTTAAAATACAATAATTTAATTTATATAGATAAAAATTACACAACTCTTATAAATTCAACTTATTTAAAACAAGACTTTAACCTTTAGTGTGGAAATTAATTTTAACCACAATAACATATATTTATGCTTAAAAAATAAAATTAAACTTATTAAAAAATTTGATCATTATTATTAAAATATTAAATCCATTTTATAAGATTCTTATTTTGGAGGTGAAAAAATTAAATTCATTATATAACCCAACATAACACACATATTTTTTTGGAAAAAAATTATATTTTAAGAATAAAATAATTTTTTTTTATTACGTAATAAGTAATAAACATTGGATGATTGATAATTTATTTCAATATATATATATATATATTATCAATAACGTTTTTTAGATAATAATTTTCTATTAAATTAAATAAATCATTTAAATTTAAATTTTATGAAAATGTAAAATGTATAAAATATATATAATAACAAAAATTTTATTACATTAATAATTACATGATTATATCACCATCACTCATACTTAAAAAACCACTTAAGACCGCAAATATCATAAAATTATCCCAAAAATTGTTTCTCTCATACTATACTTGTTGATGTTTAGATTGAGCTTCCTCTAAGGCAATCCTTACAGATGCTACCTAATTTCTAGGCTCAAAAAAATGTGCCTCATATGAAAATATTATACAACTTGATTCCATTGATTTCCCTTTTTTATATATATTTCAGAATGTGGTTACTTTTATTTATAATCACCAATTAAATTACTATGTAACAATGGTTATATATATCAAATGGGAATATAGGAAAAAAAACATACACACACATAAAACCATTCGATTTCATTTGTATATATTTCATTAAGATTTTCTTGTATTTTAGATTTACTTCCCTACTAACATGTCTATTATATTTAAAATTTTCTTCCGAACATAAATATTTTAAATCAGTGTTATTATCTTTATGGAAGCCCATAAAGATAAATATTTTATGTTTATAGTGTTTTTTATTTACCTGTGGAATTATTCCACTTTCCACTTTCTTAATTTTGTTTCATATTGTATTTTCATAATGTATTAATGATAATCATATATTAAAATATTTTTACCTAAAAAAGTTTATCTTGGTTTGTTTTAGTTAAGAGTTTTGTTTTAAATAATCTATTCAATAATGTATTTCTTTTAAAAAAATTTCATATGAAATATTGTGGTGTTATAATATATTTTTATGAATTTTTTCCACTTGTTACATGACTTGAAACTATATGAATATTCGCAGATATTACAACTCCAAAAAAAAATGATTTTCATTAGATTTATTTGAAGTATTATTTATTTAATGAATATTATTAATAATTGTTTACTGAGAAACATGAAGGTTTCATACTTGACACTAATATAACTATGGTGTATAATTTGAATAAATAATTGTATGGGTTAAAATGGTGCCACAAATCACGATACACTAAACATGATATTTTCTAAAAAAATAAAACTTTTATAAAGTAAAATTTTAAAATAACATATATGCTAAAGATATGAGAAAAAGTAATCTAATTTCAAATTTCATTTTTGATGAACTAATTTTTTCTAGTGATAGAGAGTGTGTTTGTGAGAAATTTTAAAAACAAATAATGTTGCATTTTGAGATGTTAATGCTCTATGAGATGGATTTATTTATTGGTGTTACAAGCCTTGTATAATTAAAAATACATATTATTATCCTAAGGGAAACATTCGAAAATATTTTCAAATAAATTTTGCATGGAATATTAAATAGATGTATCCATACTCAAGACCGTTGGTTTGAGACTAAGAAAATGTTATGTAGAAAAAATTGTGAATTAAATAGAATACAAGATTATTATTAGAATATTGATTCATTTCACCATATAAAAAGTATGTATTTTTTATGAAATTATTTTATTCATATGATATAAAAGTGATCCAAGGAATCAAAAATTTTGGTTGATAAGAAAATTATCATGTATTTCAAAAGAGTATTGAGTTATGGGTTAATGTATAAAAGAAGTGAAGAGCTAAACTTAATGAGTTTTATAAATTATTATTCGGTTTTAGATTTTACTAATAAACAATAACATCGATATGAAATTTATTCTTGGGAGAAACTTGTGTGAATTGGAATAGTAAGATACAAAAGTTATATAGTTTTGTTTACTTCTAATATTTTTAATGAATTTTCCCAATCTACAACTAAATTGGTTCCCAAATCGAACCTCCACTATGATCAAATGGAATTTACAATCCCTATTGTTCAGAAACTAATTCTTAGGTGTGAATTAAATACGCATGTGAACATTTTCAACTTCATAAAATAATATTGAAAAGTAGTGGAAACTATAGAAAGTCTTATATGACCTATATGGATATTAAAAATCAATGCACAGCAAATAAGAAATTCCAAAAAAATAATTTAACGGAAAAGGTCATAAGAAATGAATAAATTTTTTTAAATAACATACAACTAGATCACCAAATAAAATATAGTTTAAGTAGATATAAAGGTAACAAGGAAAATAAAATTCACTATAATGTTTTTGTTAATACAATATCCATAAATAAAACAAAACACAAATTGATACAAAAAAAATCCAAGTAATGCAAACCCACTTTACATCACCTACATCCCCCAACGTACCCAGATGAACCCTAATTAATGAGAATCAAACCAAGCTACTTTAGAGAAGACATAAGAGATTTTCACATTGGCAGACACACCTGTGTATATTTAGGGAGTGGGAAAAACTTATCCAGTAGGATTTTACTAAATATTTAAAGAATCCCATTTAACAATACATTTCATGAATTATAGTTCAAAAATAATATATAAAATAGTATTATTACATTATATATAATAAATATAAAAAGTATCATATTTTACCAATTTCTCTATAACGACCTAAATAATTCTATTTTAGAAAAATAAATAATTTCTAAGTGAAAAACCAAATTTTAAAACTAAATAAATATATTTATAGACTTTCATTTTAATTGAATTTAAAACCAATATATTGTACTTATAGATACACAAGTAAATACAATTCACCTTTCTAGTAATTTTACAAAAATTTCCAAAAATAATTTAAAAAACACCACCATTTTAAATTAAAGGAAACACATCCTTCAAAATTAATTTGTTAAATAGTTTGGAAATTGTCAAAATCCTTAACTAAGGTGGAAGAAAATAAATACCAGGAATAAAATATTCAATACACTACAATGGATACAACCAAATAATGGTTACATATAGTGAACCTATATTTTTACACATAATGTTACATGATTTTAAGAATAATTTACCAACTAATATAATCCAAGGATCACAAAGTCTAGTGTCTTTGAAGGACTAGGTACACGATTATAAAAGTTGAAACAAAAACAAAAATATAATTTATTTAATCTCTATAATGATCCCCTAAGTTTATTTGAGAACTTACTTCTGTATAGGATAACTTGAGAATACATGAAGAAGGGTATGAGATAAAAATATTTGTAATGGAATAAACATAAAAATAAAGAATATCGCTTAAGTGAGAAGGCATAACCTCAGGACATGAAAATTTACAGAACATGAATAAAAACAGGGAATCATAACATATAGAAAATGGTATCATGTAATCATAGATACATAGGAATTTGGAAGGAATATATAATATGAAATTAACAATTTCCATGGATAACTTCCAAAACTATATCACATGGTGGATAAAGTACCATAAATGAATTATGTTTACTCCCCATCCCAACATGACGTATCATGAGACTAAACATTACCCAACACATTGGAGTGATATATTGTTGAAACCATCTGAACATGTTATTTCATATATATGTTCCACGCGAATAATCAAATATAAGGAATAAACATAATGGTAACCCATGGAAATAAATGATTATCATAACCATGCTATAAATCATAATGGAAGGTTATATCATAATGGTGTCCATGAAATAATAGATTTAAATCATAAATAGAAATTCATAAGGGAAATAGTTATATATAATGATAATTTATATCCAACCGAATTTAATACATATAAATAGAGTAATTAATAATCTTTATGAATGAGCTACTTTGGTGCGGTTTATGGGAAAATATAAAAGAGTCTTTAAATAGAATAAAGGAATAATTGTTTTCATAAAAAAATGAAATAATATAGTTTTTCATGATAAAAACAGAGATATTATAAAAATTATAGTGGATTAAAATATATTGTGGAGTATACTTTAAAATGGGTAATAAATTGGGAAGTTTCCTTTAATTAGTGTTGCTTATCTGGTGGAATTAAAAATGTAACCTTGTAAAACCTTTATTTACCCATAAAATAAATAAAAATTTATCTAGGTAAATATGTTTTGAGAATAAAATATAATTTATGAGGATCAAATATCAATAATTAATAATTACCTTGGGGGTAAAGGGTGATAATTCTGAACTCAAAGGAAAAATAGTGGTTCAGAGAGAATCCCTTACCTTTTGTATGAAAGTGTTTTTTAATTGCAGTTAATTCCATGGACAATAAAATTTTATTCATTAATAATTTAATATATAATATATTATAGATATATTTTGTTTAATTTAATTTTATTATGTTCATTTAAGGGTATTTTGATGAATTATAATGTTTAGTTTTATCGTTCTGAGAGTGTTTGATCCATTGTTTTATGATTAATTTTCTTGAGTTTAATGGATGGAGTTCTTTTCAATTTGAATAAAAAATTCAGAAGTAGAATTATATGATATTTATACACACGAAAAAATTTAAATGGTCCAAAATATATTTTTTTTCATATATGAGAAATATTAATTAGGTGTAATATTAATGAAAAACATTTTTTTAGTTCCTCAACCACCACAAACTATTTTTTCTTTATTATTTAATTATATATATAAGTTAGTTATAGAATTTTTTTAAATATGAATTTTTAAATATGTTTTAACCATTATAATGGTTTTATGTCCAGACATGAAGGTGGTAATAAAAAACTAAAAATCAACGACCACAAAGGCGATGAATCAACACATGACACACAATGTTTTCATTTTTAATATAATAGGAGAAAAACAAGATTTGATGATAAATATTACATTAACATAATAAAAATTTGGTATATGAATGATATGGGATTTATCACATCACTTTTGATAATTTAGGTAAGGATTAGGTATAAGAATGAATATAAAAGTTAAGGGTGGAAGATTTTACCTCTTGAATATCATCTCTAAGAGAATTTATTTAGGGCACTTTGGTTTGGTCTTTTGGTGAGACCATAAATTCAAAGACAAGCAGAAGAGTTTTGGGAGAGGAATCTGTCATAATATAAATAATCTGAAAATCTTATAATGTTTGAGGAGAAGATGTGTGGGGGCAGGGGGTGGTAGTGGGAGGATAGGTGTGTTTTTGATTATTTTA
Source organism: Viscum album (assembly GCA_963277665.1). NCBI lineage: Eukaryota > Viridiplantae > Streptophyta > Magnoliopsida > Santalales > Viscaceae > Viscum > Viscum album. The sequence goes on from OY728132.1 coordinate 1,350,364,498, forward strand.
TTTATTTGTTCACAATTTTGGCTTAAGACTATCAATAGTGTTTTTTATTGTGAATAATTTAAATAAATGGTAAATTAGAGTTCTAACTAATTGGTTATTACCTCGTCTATTCACCGTCTCTGACTAAATAATTTATGTATTTTTTAAATACCATAAATTATAATATATTACCATTCACAAAAATTCAACTATTTCAGAAAAATATCAAAAATTCACCCCAATTTTTTTGGTGTGTGTAATTAATAAATGGAATTTATTTTAAGAAAATAATTTTCTAAAAATGAAAAAAATTTATTTTTATTTAAAATAATCATTCTTTCAGGAAATACTAATTTTAATTATATAATTAAATTTATGATATTTTAAAAATTAATTAAGGTCCCATAAAATTATCTAATAACTATAAGAAAATAATATGTCAATTTATAAATATATTTTATGTTTATATTTTATTTTTAAATCATTATACTTAATATAAAATTGTATATAAGTATTTATGACTTACAAAAATACCAATACTTAATTTATCAATTTGAAACATTTATTTACTTATTCTATGTACAAATATTTCATACTTCTGTTTATAAGATGCCTCAATTTTTTTATACTTTTTTATGTGAGGCTAGTATTCCATTATATGGGTTACTATTCTCAATGGTTAGGTTACTATTCTAACATCTAGGTTACAATTCTAGGAGTATAAGTTCATGAATTTCTATAAATACCACATACATAATTCTTAATTTATGAACACAATGTTTTTATTGGGCTCTATATGTTTTTTTTTGTGTTTAATAATATATAATGTAATTATAACATGGGAAATTCCATTTATAATATTTTGGGATGTTACTTTTGTCCCCTTATGAAATTATCCCTTCAAATTTTGTTTCACATTCTAGGATCCAAACAAATGAGCCTAATTATCCTTAATTACTTATTTCAGTTCCCATGTTTCTAATTTTTAATAATTATTTATCTATAAAAATTTTATTATACAAGTCATCTTATTGCACAAGAATTTGTGTCTATAGTCCAAGATCATCAAGAGATTATCTCAATATGTGAGGTCATTCTCCATTTGTACCACCTCCAGATTCAGTACATGTGAGTGGTCAGGTGTTTACTTCCTTAGGAGAGATACATGGAATACATCATGAACTTGAGCCAGATTTATTAGAGGTGAAATCTAATAGGCCACTAATCCTATGTGATAAAAGATTTCAAAGGGGCCAATATAAATTTGGCTGAGATACCATTTCCTTCCAAATTTTATGACTCTCTTCCATGGTGATATTTAAAGGAAGACTTTGTATCCAAATTAAAATTCTAAGTCCCTTGAATGATTTCTAGTATATTTATATATATATATATATTTAAAAATATTATTATCTTTGATTTGTTATTATATGGCTTGAACCTTCTATGACATCTCTTTAAAAAGATCATGTCCATGTAACTTTCATTTTCCAACTTCATCCTGAAATTTTGGAGTTATAAATTGATTACCATACATAGACTCATATATATACATATTAATACTATAGTTCTATATTTTTTTGTATGATAACTCATCCAATTAGAGATGTTGATCCATCAACCATTAAATTCCATTAATCAAGCTTTTTTGTATATTTCTGAGTATCTTAATCATCCTTTCTAATTGGAAATTAGTTTGGGTGTGATGGGAGAAACTAGAATTCAATTCAGTACTCGAATCATGTTGATGAATTATCTACAATTTAGTTTTGACCATGTATCATGATCAATTACAATAAAAAGTGGTACCCCATGTAGCTTGACTATTTCCTTAACATATAACATGGAAAGTTTTTCATGCAATAAATATTCCCTTAAAAAAATGAAGTGAGAAGTATTAGTGAGTTGATCTACAATAACCATTATGAAATTATATTATATGGATGATTTCATAAGACTAGGTAAAAATTCCATAGTGACATTCTCCCATTTAAATATGGGTATGGACAATTTTTGCATCATCCTTTGAACTTTTTTCACTCTTCTTTAACTTTATGACATACCCAACACCATGAGATATTATTTATAGTCTCCTCTTTCATATTTCCCACCATATGTGTTCTTGAAGTTCACGAATAATATTTGTAATTCTAGGATGGATGTATAAATATGAGATATGTGCATTATCCAGTATCTCCTTCTTTATCTTAGGAGAGTAAGCATAGAAATCCTTGTTCCAAACTGAATCAGCAATACAATAGATATGGAAATATTGTAGATTCCCTTAATTTATTTCTTTAAGCATAATTTATTTCTCCAGATCATCCATTTATGCTAATTTATATTCTCATCGATAGATAGTAGAGAGATAATTTGGGAAATATAAGATATATTCCCCGAATTTATGATTTCCAAATCCATTTTTTGTATTTCTATGAATATAGAGTCTTTCTCAATCCACATGATGGGTTGAGTAGCATGTTTTTTTTATCTAAGAGAATCAGCTAGCTTGTTTTCCTTTTTAAGGTGATATTTAATTGAGAAATCGTAGTCATTTATTAGATATAGCTATATCATTTGATGAATGTTGAGTACCTTCTGTGTGAAAATATTATTTAGAATCTCGTGATCAGTATATATGTCACACTTCTCATCGTAGAGGTATTGAACTCATATTGTTAAGTAAAAAATCACCTCCTCTAGCTCTAGAAAATTATTTGGGTAGTTTTGATCATGGATCTTAATTTTTTAGGAATATTCTATCACTTTATCATTATGAATGATTAAAAAAACCAATCCTTTTTTGAAGTATCACTATATATTATAAAACCTTATCCATTTTTAGGTAGTATAAGAACAATTGTTGTCATTATACTCTTATTTAGATCCTTATAAAATTACTGACATTCTTATGTACATAATTGCTTTACCACTTTTCATATTAACTTAGTTAGTAGGTTATAAAATTGTGAGATATTCTTCACAAAATGGTGGTAGTTCCCAGTGAATCCAAAAGAACTATGGATATCTGCAACAAATGTTGGTCTGGGACACTCTTTAAGTGCCATTATTTTAGAAGGGTCCACATACATCCCCCTTCTTGTGATAAAATTCCCCAAAAATTATATTTCCTCTATCTAGATCTCACATTTACTAAACTTTTAATATACTTTCCCCCATTATTAATTCATTATAATAGTATACAAATTCTCACCGCGTTCATCCTTTCTCTTAGAGTATATCAAAATATCACCAATAAATTCCCCCTAAAATATGTTTGGATTATCTCTAAAGACTATATTCACTAATTCCATGAAAATTAATGGAGAATTAGTGATTTAAAGAGAATCACTATAAAATCATTTTGTCCATACCTCATTTGAAAGGCTACCTTTGGAATAATTTCTTTATTCACCTATAATAGGTGATATCCTAAACAATGGTCCACCTTAGATAAATATTTTGACAAACATAGTTTATCTAAAATATCATATATATATATATATATGATAGGGGATACTTTTTATTTATCATGTTTTTGATGAGCTCACAAAAATAAATATAGAGACACATTGAACCATACTTTTTCTTGAATTTTGATGGATGTTATACCCCTTTGTGAAGAAATACAGTGTATAAAACCATTTTCTATATTATCTTTGACTATCTTTTCAGTTCTTATAACCAAATGGTGTCTACTCTACAGGATTATTTGATTTAGGTAGAGATCCATGAATAAGTTCCATTAAGTACTCATCCTCTAATCCATGATAAGAGTAGAAAATTATTTGGGGAACACATCAGTGTAGTCCCTCACAATGAAAATGTATTTCAGAATGATTATATCATTTTCTTAGTCATTTAATCTAGATATAAGTTTTCATAATGAAATAATATCTATAATTGAGATGATTATTTTGAAGAAGATTCATACTCCTCCCTAAAATTGTAAAGAATTGGGGGATCCATTAGGATGTGAAGAGTGAACATCCTTTCTCAGTAGTTGATATTGAATTTATATAATGATATCCAATCCATGCCCAATATTAATTCAAACTCCACAAAAAAGTGAGAACGTATTTTTCACGGTGGTTTAGTCTACAAATAGTAACCAGGGAAGAGTTATATACTTTTTATTCAATAATTTACAAATTTTATATTATTAAAGATATCCAACCTCAATATTTTGAGGTGGTGTTTGAATGGTTCAAGTGAACATCAAATATATAAAAAAATATGTAGAACACAAATCAAATTGTGTGGTCACTGTTATTAAATGAATAAAAAGAATATATATCACCACCTCATTGTTAGGATCCACCTCAGAAGTAGTGATTGAATATTCCATTCTTTGTTAACTTCGAGGTTTTTTTGTTGGTTTTCATTGACAACCCATGGAATAGTGAATTGGATTGCATAATTCCCATATTTTTTGTTTTTGAAACACTAAACTACATGAAGAGTATTGATCTAAATCTTCTTTTATTTCTCTATATTTATGGGATTATTTATATCATTTTGGTAATAATTATCCGTATTCCTTACTCATCCATATTTGAAGAATCTACTAGTTCCCCTTAGGTAATTTCCATGATGCTTAATGGCCCAATTTTGGAACATGGGTTTTTTAGTTTTCTTTCTATCATAGAATTTATCTACTAACCCCCCATATTAGACAATATTTTCCTCCTTTTATATCTAGTACCATGATACCATAGAGTGTCTCTGATCTCTCTTTTAACCTTAAGGGCCTAACAGATAATATCATAAAAGCTTTCAATGTTTCAAATCACCCACTCTTTTAATAGACTCTCCTTCATACCACTAATGAAGTGATCTAATTTTCCTTTAGTTTTCTTGACATATCCAGAGGCATATCTTGAAATTATTTTAATTTTTTTTTCATACACCGTAATATACAGATCGTTCTATTTTTTCAGTATGAGTAAATCCCTTTTCATATTAAGGTAGAGAGTTCTAGGAAAGTATTTATTAAAGGATATTTTCTTGAATTATTCCCAATCCATGGAATCAATTTACTCCTTGTGAAATTTGTTTCTAATTAGTGTCTACCATGGATTATCTTTCCCATCAAAATTATAGACCACAAGAACTACTTTCCCTTTTTTTAGCACTGTAGGATAACAAATATCTTTTCAATGGATTTAATATATTATTCTTTGATGAGGGTATTGAAAGATATACTAAAGATACTGGGACTTTTTCTTATAAAGGATTCAACTTACACTTGACATTTCATGGGAGAAAGAGGATGTCCCACACAATTTAAGTTATTATTCACAACCTGATCTAGTTGATCAAGTAATATTATGAAGTTTTGGGCTTCCGTTCCCATCAGATTTGGCATTTCTTCAGGGAAATCATCACATTTCCTATAACATTGATTGTGAGAACATGTTCCACTAATATATTATGATAAATATAAAAAAGAAAAAAATAATTTGAGGGGGGTGGGGTGGGGTTAATAATTGGAATATAAAAAGGAAACATTGAACATAAGTGGGTAAATTCACAAATGAATGGTATATCCAAACATGTGATTTTCTATGTTTCAATATAGGTAATCCATGGGGATAGAATTATCCCTAATGTTCTTTTTAAAGTTCTTTAGTAACAATATCTGAAAAATAACTAGACCACGCAATAATCCCAATTATAGATACCCTATCACTTTACAGATATTATTACATGATTTTAAGCATAATTAACCGCTAAATACAAACCAAGGATCATAATGCCTAATGTCCTAAGAGTAATAGGTACATAATTATAAAACAAGAAGCAAAAATAAAAAATTTATTTTATTTAATATCCATAATGTGATCCTAAATTGCTTTATTACCTTTCAAATATATAGGACAACCTGGGGAATACATGAAAAAATGAATTAGTTAAAAAGGCTAGTAAGGGAATAAAAATAGGAATAATGAATAGTGCAAGAGTTATAAGTCATAAAATGATGACATAAAAAGTCATGGAACAAGAATAAATAGATTTAAGAAAAACATATATAACATAGGATCCTGTAATCTTGTAAATATAATAATGTCAAGGAAACATATAACATAAATAGAAGATAACTGCTAGGACTATATCACATGGTATAAAAAGTCCTATAAAAGAATTAAGTTTACTCCCTATAACAACATAAACTTTCATTAGACTAAAAATTAACCAATTTGTTGGAGCAATATATGGGTGAACCCATCAATACATTTTCATGCATATGTGTTCCACATGAATAATAAAACATAATGAATAAACATAAGGGTTACCTATTAAAATAAATGTTTATCATAACCATGTTATAAAGTATAACCAATTGGAATATCATAATGGTGTCCATGAAAGAATGTTTTTAAATCGTAAATGGAAATTAATAATGTTAAATATGTATAGATCATGATAAATTAGGTCCTATAAATATAAAAAACATGTAAAATTTGTGTTTAATAATCTATAAAAATGAGCCATTTTAGTGCAATTGAAGGAAAAATATTAAAGAGTCTTTAAAGAGGAAAAATGAATAATTGTTTGAATAAAACAAGAAATGTTCCAATATGGATTTTTATGATAAAAAATGTGATTTTAGAAAAACATTTTTGGTGAAAACATATTACGGAGTTTACTTGAAATTGGTTAAGAAATTTTGAAGTCAACATTAATCGGGGTTGGTTAATGGGAGGAATTGAAAAGGAGCCTTATAAAACATATATTTCCCAATAAAAGAATGAATAATTGATCTTAGAACATGTTTTTGGAGAATATATATATAATTTATTTGTATTAAATTATAATAATTTCAAATTAAATTGGGGAAAAGGGGTAGAAATATTAACCTGAAGGAACAATGGAGTTTCAAAAATAATCTATTACCTTATGTTTGAAAGTGTTCTACAATTGCACTTAATGTTCTGAATAATCAAATTGGATACATTAATAATATAATAATGAAAAAATTAAACATATACTATATTTGTTTTTTTTTTTGGGCTATTTTTTTGATTTATTATGTTTTAACTTTGTGTTTCGGGAGCGTTTATTTCATGGTTTTATGATAAGTTCCACTGAGTTTAATTATGGGAGTTCTTTAAAATGGAATAAAAACTCTAGAAGTGTAATTATATAATATTAATTCACATCCAAAAATTTAAATGACCCTATATATGTTATTTTCTAGATATAAAAAATATTTGTTAGGAGAAATGTTAATGAATAAGAATTATTTTATTTTAGTGGTTTTTCGATCATCACGTACTAGTTTTGTTTTATTATTTAATATTATGTATATATGTTAGTTATAGAATATATAAAAAAAGTTTTAATATATATTTTACAATATGGTTTAACCATTATATTTGTTTTACTACCAACCATGAAGGCATTAATAGAAAATGGAAAATCATCATTCATGAAGGTGGTGAATTGAGACATTAGAGATGATATTTTGATTTTGAAGATAAAAATAGAAGAGAATATGATTGATGATTGATATTAAATTTAAATAAATACTTTTTGGTATATGTATAGAAATTCAATTATCATTTAACTTTTGATAGTGGAGGAAATGATGAGGTAGAAGAAATAATTTAAAAGAGAATGGTGGAGGATTTTTCATCTTGAATATCATCTGCTTGAGAATCTCCTTAAGGCACTTGAGTTTAGTCTTTTGGTGAGACCAGAAATAAAAATATGATATGAGGGGTTTGGTAGAGTAATTGGGTATAATATAAGTAAGATCTAAATATTATAAGGTGCGAGGAGAAGTGGTGGTGATGGGTGGTATTTATAGTGGGCGGAGAGGGGTGTTTTTGATTATTTTATCCACATGTTTATTACTTTTTCTCAAGAATATCAATAGTGTTGACTATTGTGACTAAGTATAATAAATTTATCATGTGATTTAGAAATAATGGGTTCTTATCTAATCTATACATAATTCATGACTCAATAATTCATGTATCTGTTAAATATCATATATTTCTATATTTCACTATTCACCAATAATTCAACTAATTTAGAAAAATACCATTAATTAACAATAATAGTTTTTGATGATTAGATTTAAAAAAATATAATATAACTTTTGAAAATGATGTTCTATATTTTATAAATTTAATTTATAATTAAAATCATCATTTATTTGAAAAATACTAATTTTAATATTATAAAAATTTTTATGGCACTTTGAAAAATTTATTAAGGTCTCATAAAATTATATTATAATTATAAGAAAACTAAATATTAATTCAATAATATATTTTATTAAAATATATTTTCCTTTAAATACTTATGTTAACTATTAAACATTAAATAAATATTTATGACATACAAAAATACCAACACTAAATTTATCAATTTTAAAACATTTATTTACTAATACAATGACATAAGTATATAAAATTTTAATTTATAATATGCCTAAATTTTATTTATACTTTAATAGTTAAGGTTAATATTCCATTGGCTAAGTTACTATTCAGAATGGTCATATTACTATTTCAATGATCAGGTTACTATTCCATCAAATTCTAATCCTTGAAATGTATCTATATCAGTATTATTCAGACAAATCATGCTATAGAGCTCAGACATTAGAGTCATGCTCACACGTCTCTTCATGGATCAACTCATACTGCCACTAAATCAAGACTACTGGTATCTTCTTTCATCCTAACGTCATCTTACTTCGATCAATGATTTTCACTAGACACTCCTCATAAGATATGTTGGTATCCATATCAAATTCCATGAAATCAATAACATGCACATGGTCAGGTATGTACCTCTAAAGCTGTGACACATGGAACACATCGTGTATACCTCGATAGTGAGAAGGGAGTTTTAGACAATATGACACTTCCCCTATCTCTCGGTGATCTCAAAGGGTCCAAAAAATGTGGTGCTAGCTTTACCTACTTTCTTAAAAGTATGTGCCTCAAACATGAAGTAAATCTCAAGAAAACACGTTTTCCCAGCACAAACTCCAAGGTTCCCCTCCTGAGGTTGACATAATATTTATTTATTCTTTGAGAGGTGCACAATCTCTTCCATATTAGCTGCACTCTCTTGAATGTCTCTAGAACCATACTCGGACCAACAACTGCTACCTCACCTGCCTCATTCCAACAGAGCTGTGAGCAACACAACATCCCATAAAGTGCCTCATAATGGTCCATATAAATTGATTCTTGATAACTGTTATTATATGAAAACTCAATCAGGGATTAGTGATCCTACCATGCTCCACCTAGGATAAGAATATAAGCTCCAAGAATATCCTATAAAATGATTATTGTCCACTGAGACTATCCATCAGACTAAGTATGGTTCATCAGGATCAATATCACATAATTCCCTAGGTATTTTTGAATGTCTAGGAAAAAGTGTTACACAAAACAAGAAACTGTATCTGAAAAATGGTCAAAGAGACTCCATGAAGGCACCCAATATCTCAGATATATAGTTTTCTTAGATCCTCCACTGAGTGAGTCTCTCTGATTAATATAAATTTATTATACTTTGTTAACCATTTGATAATAACTCAAAATATGTCACAAATCCTCGTGGTCATGGGTATTCCCATCACAAAGTCTATTGTGATTTCTTTCAACTTACACATAGGCATCAGGAGTGGATACAACAACCCGCTAGGATGCTAGTACTTAGTGTTCACCATCTGATAGGTAAGGAATCAAGAGAGAAAACAAGTAGAGTTCTAATGGGGTCTTGTGTATTAATGCTGGTGTGATTGCACCCAAGGGTTTAACATGAGTACTTACTAGGAGGTCACCTATCCAAGTACTACTCTCACCCAAGTTTTCTTAACTGTATAGTTTTGTTGACATCTCTAAAATTGATCATCTGTAGGTACTAAACCCAATTCCTCTGCATTAGATTAAGGCCTATATATGGGAATGTATAGTTAAGACTCTTTTGGACTAGGTAAAAAATAAATCTCTCACTAAAGATATAGTGTCTCCAACACTTCATATAATAAACCAAAACGTCCAACTCCATGTCTTGTGTAGGGAAGTTATTCTCATGAGGTTGTAGCTAATGGGGAAGATAAGATACAACCTACTATCTTTTCATTGACACGACTCCCAGAACAACACCTGATGTATCATAGTATACTGCATAACGATTCCAAGGCTCAGGGGGTGTTAGTACTGGAGATGTCTTCAACCTTATATATAGCTCAAGGAAAGTATTTTTAAACTGGTCTATCCACTGAAACTTCCCTCTATTATTGGTAAATTCTTCAATGTATTCTAAAAGGTAAGATACATTCGGGATAAACCAATGGTAATATCCTACCAACCATAGAATACTCCTAATATCACACACTTTTTTGGGATGGCTCTATGAATGAACTTCCTTAACCTTCTCTGGGTTTATAAAATATACTAGTCTTAGACACCATATGTCCTAGAAATTTTATCTCTTGAATCTAGGAGTCACACTTTGAAATGATCATGTAAATCCTATACACTTGAAGTGTTCTCAAGACTATCTATAGGTGCCTTGCATGATGCTTCAGTTTCAGAGAGTAGACGAGGATATCATTAATGAACACTATGATGAAGGTGTCTACCAATGGATGAAATATATTGTTCATGAGGTTCATGAACACCACCAGTTCGTTATTTAGTTTTAACAGCATCACCTATTACTCATACAGTCCATACCTACTCTGAAATATTATGTTTGGAATGTGCTCCTCTCTAACTCGCAACAGGTGATTTCCTAACTGATGATCATTCTTGGAGAACCATAAACTCATTGCAGTAGATTGAAAATATCATCATCCCTATGAAATGGATACAAGTTCTTTACTGTCACCTAGTTCAGGTTTATGATAATCAATTCATATCTAAAGACTACAATATTTATTCTTAGAAAACAACATTGGAGATCCCCACAGTGAAGTACTTGTATTTCTTGAATCCCTTTCCCTCAATGTTTTCCATTTGAACCTTTATATACTTCAGCAAAATTAGCACCATATGATATAGTTTATTGAATTTGATGAAATCCCAATATGATCTCAATCTCATCTTAATGTGTAAGTCTTTTAGAATCTCTACTAAGTTTATGATTTCAAAAAAAATTATCACAACTAATTACTAAGTGTACAAAGATCCTCCAATTCCCTAGAAGGATGAAAAATGATGGAGTTGAAAATCATGGAATATTCAACAATAATTCTAAACTCATACTCCAAGTACATGCACTAAATTAAAGTGTTCTAGTTTAAGTGACCAAGCTTCCTATATCATAGATAAATCATTGGAGAAGGATCAACAACATTATCCTACATGCCCAATGGTAGTGGTAAAACCTATTCCTTTAGAGAAGAATTTTTTGGCCTTCCTACCTAATAGTTCTATAATCTATGTCATGGAAACATATTTTGTAACATAAAAGAAGCACAATGGAAATAAAAAAGTCATTAGGATAAAACCTAATTAGTCTATGGGATCACATGATGTTTCTCTTAACCAGTATTTGAAATCAAATATGGTTTTATTAAGAGTTTACCCTTAACCCATGGTATACCCATCCTAACACTAACACTTTTTTAACCCTTCACATTAGTCAAAATAATCGTATATATATAAATTAAAAATAGTATTCTCTGTTAAATAATTTAATTCTAATAAAGATATATCACACAATATCTCAACATAAATATATCACATAGAATAAAATATCCCAAACAGATAATAAAAATCAAGGCTTCTAATTAATGAGCTACGATGCAACACAAAAACTTGTATATATGTGGAATTTGAACCTAAATTCCTTGTCATGTTGCATTACCATATGTAAAATCTAATAAATAATATATGAAATCGTGTGCATCACCCAAGGTGAATCAATAAATAAAATATAACATGAATTGCCCACATTATGGAAACTCTGAGGTCCACTATTCAGTGCTGACCAGGCACAGACATAGTTCCCCTACCTGAGTACCAATTTATTATCTCCTAGATAACCTATCCCAACCTAAGAAAATAGGAGAAACATTTTAGTAAGCCCAACTCCTCTTATACCATTTTGTAACGTCTAAACCCAAACCACTGGGTCTGAGCCAGAATGGTCTGTGTCCTCATGCGTGCCTACCCATCTGAAAGAGGTTTCCAACTAGTAGAAAGGGCCTGTAGTAGAATCATGAGGATATTATTCCTTCATTATCATGTCATAGGATCAATAATAAATAATAAAAAAATAATAAATAATCATATTATACATGTGGAAAAGAATATATGACAAACATGTAAAACAAATAAAACAGACAACATAAGTAAAAATCATGTACAAATGAAATAAAACAAGTAAGGTTAAAAATAAATAATCCATCCTCTATTTTCTATCTGGGTCTGCTACTTTCTTCATTCTCCTCAGTTCAGCTATCCTCCATATTACTCTTTCAATTTTCCAGATCGCTCATGCAATTTATAAGTGCATCCAAATTCCTAAGTAGGTTGTGAGTACAAATGGTATTAGAGACAACATCTATTTTACATTTTAGTGATGCATTTGGGTGCTTATTGGGGGGGGATTATAGAAATACCACATCTAAGTATTAGGATCATGAAACACCACTTTATAAGGTGGTGTGGATACCTATCCCATTACGAGTCCTTTTCTAGAGGGATGCATGAGAGACATAACCCATAGAATGAAAAACCACCTGGGAAATTCCCAAGGAGGAAGATATCCTGATCATGGGTTGGACTAGCCCATCCCAAACTCAATGAGGAAAGGATATCCCAAATAATCAATACGCACAAAAGTGAAAAAAGAGATGCCACCGCAAACACACCATGAAAAATCCATCTCAAAACTAAAAATGCTTTAAAATCACCGAACCAAAATACTAAAACAAATCATAACCCAATTTAAATATTATACCTGAGATTCTTCATATCTATAGAAACCAATAAACTCTATGAAGAATTATTCTCATTTATTTATCCATCCAAAAACGCATCAATGTCATAATATACAAATCTCCACCCACACAATTTCCAAAACAATATACTATTATAATACTACCTTGATTAATTTGAAGACACACCAATACTTCCCTAAAAGTATAAGACAACACATTATCCTCAATTAATTGTATATTAAGAGTTATGAACAAGAATAAATCTTCCTTAAATAATAATACACAACCATTTGTAAATTATTTTGATGAGGATCACTTTAAATCTCAAGAAACATGAATCTAACCGGGCCATGTCTCCTAAATCACATCAAACAATTCCAATATCAATGAAGGGACAAATCCAAATCAATAATCACCAAAATAAAAACCTTTCAAAAAATTATTTCTAAATAAAATATCTATGAATGGTTGAAAAAACATTTAAAAAATAGTCAAACTTTTTCAAAACATGTCAAACCTTTTGAAATACACAAATTATTTATAAAATAAATTACCCTATCAAACCTTTTTTTAACTATATAATTTTTTTAAAAGCTATTAAATTTTTAGAAATACTTTAAAAAACCTCGAAATTTTTATTTTAAGACAAAAATTTTTCAAAACTCATCTGATGGTATTAAAATTCTGATAGATATATCACCAAACTGATTTCAGAAGAAATTATATTCCAGGTTTTATAATAAAATATCATTTTCAATATGATATCATTAACTCATAGTCTATTTAAAAATAACACCTAATTAATTATTTAAAACCAATAAATATTTCCATGAAATTATCTTCCCCCCATAAAAAACTAGTTTTCACAAAAACTATTGAAACAAAACGTAACACAAAAAAAAAACTTCAATTAATCATGTTAACAAATCACTAGAACTCCACTGATTTGTTCCCCATCTTAAATTATCACTAAAGAGTCGTCTAAATATGAAATCCAAACTATATGGGTAACCGATTTTTAAATTGTATACATGGTTTCATAGGCCATATTCTATTTATTAAACAGTTTCTATAACATTTTTAGAATCAAGTTCTTAGTCACAACATGTGTTGTCATGCCATTTGATCTGAATTTAAATGTCTGATTCTATTTCAATTTTCATTCTAAAATGATAAGTGTAACCACCCTATAAACTTTTAACACCATTATATTTTTAAAGTATAAAATGTTTTATATCATATACAACACACAAAACTGAGCTGAAACGAACCATGAACTATTATTATTTAAATATGACCATTATAAACTAGCAATTAAATTTATTGGTATGAAAGTGATTAATTTAATTATAAAATATATATTAAGTTAATAATCAATATTAATTTTTTAATTAATTATTAGTAAATAATTACTCAATTTTTTGTAATGTTTTTCTATGCATCAGAAATATGTCCTCTTAAAAAATAGGTTTTATTTTATTTTTGGAGAATATGTAACAATTAATTTTTAGACGTACCATAAATATTGATTCATAAATATAATATAATTTTTTAAATCATAATTTCAAAATTATCTTAATATTTTTTAACTTTTCTGAAAAGTTTTATTTTTTTACTGAACAGTGAAAATACACATATTTTTTTAAAACTGTTTTTTTGTTTCATGCATTTAAAAACAATAATTATTTAAAAATTTATTAAAAGTTAAATTATTTATATTATATTATTAATACTGAAGTTATAGTTTTTTTAATTAATTTTATATTTGAATTTTGAATAAAAGTTGTTTGTACTAAAAATATATTTTTTATTGCATTTTGTAGGTTTTATTTTAAAAGAAATTATGAAAATTCGGTGAATTTATTTTGAAAAATAGAATCCACATTTTTAATATTTTGGTCCAAATTTGACAAATATGTCCCTTTTATTATTTTAAATAATGAATAGTAACCTTTATAATTTTTGTTATCACGATAAAGAGTAAATTGGGTAATTAAGGTCAAAAGTAAAATGAAAGGGACTCAAAAATGACCCAAAAACTTGAATTAATGTAAATTTATGATTATATATCATCAATAATCATCTAAAAGTTGAATATATGGGATTGTTTTTCCTTTTTTCTTGATTTTGACATTTATATTATAATATTTAAAGAAGAGTAAAAAATGAATTTCTCATTGTTTTTTAATTTCTCAATTTTTAAAATGGGGATTAAAAAAGGATAATTTCAGTGGTAAATATTAATTTTAAGTATGGATTATTATTTTCATCATGTTAATTGTTCTTAATTTTTAGGTTTTAAATAATCACTTAAAATTCTTGCATGAATTAACACAACATTTATTTAATTAAAAAAATTAAAACAAATGATTTTAAAAATACAAAAACTAATAAAAATCGAATGAGTTAATATTTAACATGAAATATATATAGCAACATGATATTTTAGGAAAGTGTTAATGTATTATATTCACATTTAAAAGTTTTACTTCGGTATTTAAATTCATATTAAATGAATAGTTCTAAAATTTTCATTAATAATATTTTTTTGATAAAGAATATTTTATTAAATGATTTAAAATTCATTAAAATATTGGGTTTATAAAAATAATTGGATATGTTTTTAAACAACAATCACATGAAATTTAAGGGGTTTTTCCCATATTGTGGCATTCATACCCTAAAATTATTGAAAACATTCAAATTACAGTAATTATGAAAAGAGTTAACAAGGGGTTAAAACTAATAGATAAGGGTGTAAAATAAATGGAACTTTTCAAAATTTTATTTTATGAGATGATTTAGACTCATAATAATATTAATTTTTATTTATATATATTTATTCCTCTGAGGGATAAAACAAAATTTATATTAATTTAATATTTTAAGAAATTTTATGATTTCCCCTGTCCTCACTTATAAAAGAACACCAGTCTCTCACTTATTCATGCCACATTGAACTATATATCTCAACCAAAACCTACGAATTTATATTATAAAAACTCTTATATAGGATTTAACATTTTTTTTACTTCCAAAATACCAACCTAGCATCACTTAAGATGAGATCTCCATGAACTATACCAAAGAAGATGTTATCATATTTATTGAGTATTTGAAGTTTATTTCTTCTTATACATCTAATTAATAAGTTTTAAACAATCCTAAAATAATAAATCCAGTATTATATATATTTTTATATGTTATTATTCTAATTATAGAACCATTTTTCATCTCTTTTACTTCTTATGAAAAGTGAAAATATCACTCGTTCATATGTATGACTTACTATCTCCACATAGTAGTGTAATTCGTTTTACATCAACAATTCCCTTAGATGGTTATAAATATTTATCTAATGAGTATATATGACATTTATAATATATATAATATTATGTAACTGTAATATTATATATACATTCTTACCATCCAATCTGTTGGAAGATGATAACGTCGCTCGTGCGTACGTGTGGATTACCATCTCCATAATGTGATGTGACCTATTTTTTATTTATGATTTACGTGGATGGTAATAAGGAGGAATTTAAAGTATATATATGATATATATGATATAATAATTATTATATTAATATTAATTATTATTCAAAATTCCATTATTCCATCCTCTAAAAGTGAAAATAATGTTTATACGTATATATGAACTACAGTCTCCAAGAATATTATAATTCAGTTTTTATAACTATCTTTTATGGATGAATATAGATATATATAAATTTAATATATATGATATTTATACAATGAATAATATTTTATATATAATGGAACCATGATAAATTTATAAGTACCCAATCAATCAAATCAAAACATACATGAAAAATGAAGTAGTTAACACCCAAAATAATGATAATAACAAAAGATTGTAAACCAATGAGTGATAAAATGTTATAAATATATAATATATGATATTATAGATATGTTCAGGGTTCTTTTATATAATTATAATAATTCTAAATTTGTTATGTTGGATGTAAAATAATGTTCAAATAAAGGGAAAATAAAGGTAAGTGTTTCGTTAAATCAATTTCTTTTCATTGGGATATATTACTTATTCATTATCTTCGATAAGCTCTGACTACATGTGTAATGGAAATTAATTATAATATATTGTATTAATTTTTTTTGGGATTTAAAATTTTCACACATAATCACTTCATTTATTTAATGATCACATCAATGATATGATCTATGTAAGGGATTTTGTTTCAAATTTCCTTTATTGAGGAATATTTTAATGTTATGTAACTAATTTATTTTATATATGTTATATACTGACTTTTGACATATTTATGATCATTATTCATTGAAAATCACATGTACCTTAAATATCCATACTCTTTAAATCATGGATATTCTTATTTCTAAACCTTATACCATTTCTATGTACATTGTTTTATTTTGAAAGTTATTTGATTGACTAGGAAATTTTAGATAGTTATTATTATTTAAATGATATGAAAATTTATTGATAATGAATATTGTTCATGAATTGAATTAATAGTTTTATATAAGAGGAATAAATTGAATATATGGTGATGTGTGAGGCTCAAAAACATATAGCCCCTCTATGCATTAATAGTTCTCATGAGAAAAATCAGTTAGCCAAATTAAATAGTTCTTTATCCATAGTTTTAAACTGTATTGATGCAAGGTCTTGATAGTAGATATATCATGATTTATAAGATCATAACGTCCAAAATTATTCCTTTCCATAATTGATAATTCAATTAATATTTTTATTAATGATATTACTACACAAATATTATCCATGGATTCATTTTGTGCACCTGTTATTGATTAAAAGGAATGTGGTTTTTGTTTTTTTTCCTTTCCATATTGATTACGACATGTGATATATTCCACTTTTGGTATCCATTAATGGTCATTTCATCTCACCCTTATTTTCTTCCAGTTCATAGTTTATAAAGAGTAAATAATGGAATGAATTTTCAGGGATGAAGAACATTTAATTTTATTATGCTTATATTTTATTCCCAAACTAAAATTGGTATTAGATATTTATTTGTTTATCTAAGAGTACTAAACAAATTGGGCATTTGGTACTATCTTCCTTGTATCTATGCTGATACATTAAAATAGATACTGGCTCTGGGTTATTAGTGTTGGGATTATTATATTTGGTAACATAGGAAGTTTAGTAGAAACCTTAAGTTGTAGATTTTAAATAAACATAGCTAACATGTGAATTATGATAATTCTTTATAGTATTTGAAAAATTTCACTATTAAAGAGATTTTTATATTATGGTTCAATATTTTTGATAATTATGAGAAAACTTAGTTTCTTCCATTATTTAGTGATGGTGCCTACCTAAAGAATTGGAATAATCACCCATAGAAAATATATGGATTTACCTATAGATAAAAAATTCAAATAGCGTTATAATTTAAAAGATTATGCATATATTAGGGTATTTGAATTAGGTTACGGAAAATTACATTTCCCAAATAGAACAACCTATTATTCCACAAAATGATTTTCCATTGTTGGATCAATTAAAGTCATACAATCCGATATATTTTAGTGTAACTACTCATCTATTAATAGTTGCACAATAGATTAAATCTCTCAGCATGATATTATCAGATTTGGGATATAATAAAATTGAAAAGGATATTCTTGTAGTTTATTATTTTAAAGGATATAATAATCAATGTTGGTCATTGATCCATAACCCTAAAAATGATGAAGAAATATAAAGTATATAATGGATAAAATTTAAGATGATTTTTTTTAGAAATACTTCCCTTAATAACAATGAGCTAAAATGGAGAGGAAGTTCCTAAATTTAAGATATAAGGAAGAGGAAAGTATTACTGAGTATGTGTTAATCTTTACAAGATTTTTTAGATGTACTATAGACTATGTCCATAATAAATAAAGTGATATTGATAGTATATTTAATGGGATTAATCAAAGCCTACAAAGAGAATTAGTTTCTTATATTTTTAATCATATGATGATATGGTATCAAGAGACACCTGGATAGAGAAACAATTCTCCAAGACATATATTTTCAATGGAAATCAAGAGAATAAGAGGATGAGTGAGCACTAAGGAAAAATATACAAGGGGAAGGAAATGATGGGAAGGGTGAAGCATCCAAAATGTGATAATTGTAGAAATAAACACCCAAGTATTTTCTTAAATGAAATTAGAGTTTGATTCAAGTTTGTTTTGAAAGGGAATCATACAAATAGATATATAGGTGATAAAGAATCCTATAATTTTAAGGGTTTCAACTATGAGAATATATGGAATTATTCAAACTAGTTCCCCAATAGTCAAGGTTAATTACTAAAAAAAAATCCAATGGGAGAATTTCAAGATCATGATATTAACACAACCAAAGTCGAACGATAATTCTTCTTGTGTAATTGGATTCAATAAATATGAAATTGTATTTTATCAATGTATTTTGGTTTTAATAATCTATAAATATATATGGGTTTACAATAATAATTTTATTTAAGGATTTAAAATAACATGATGAATGGTATTTATAACCAAGAAAAGTTATTTAGTGTTGAATGATACAGATAATAAAGAGAATTATTTGTTCTTATAGTGATATTTTTGGAGAATACATGAACACGGGAAGTGTGACCCCAAATATATTACTAATGTTTAGTTAATAATGTTTAGTTGGAATTAAGAAAAGATTTAAAATGATGAAGTAAATGGGATAGTGTTGATATCCTTTAAAATTATTAGGGATTTGATGACTATGTAATAGTGTATAATTTTTAATCTGATATTTTATTTAGGAAATAATGATAATGTTAAATTTCAAAAAATTTAAAGATGTCATTATGGTTTTATGGAGATTTAATATAATAGTATTTTTCCACAGAATAAGTGATTATGGTATTAAAATGATTGTTACGTGAAATTATGGGTTACATTATCTAGTATAGGGATAAAATTTGATCAAATATTTCATATTTTTGGCTTTATAATTTGGTCAAAAATATTTTGGGGGAATCACAATTATAAATATTTGTGGAATGTATTATGTTTAACATTATAGGTTTTTGGTGAATGTATTATTGGAGAAATTTTTTTATCCATACTGTTTTGTTAAATACATAGAAAAAATGAATTAATTTTTAATCTTTCAAGAATATTGTCCAATGTTAAAAATTAATTTTGGTAATTTAGGCTTACAAAATTCAATATGAATACTCATAATTTTAAGAAAGGTTGAGATTATAGCAGAAGTTGATAAAAGTATGAAATTATACTTGTGAAGTAAGTATACGTACTTTTGTTCCTACTCTATAAGGTACAAGAATTCGTAAAATCTAAGAAAAGGATCTTGAAAAAAAAATCCTATTATGATTATTTTTTATGAATTTTTAGTCTTTGTATCCATTATAGATTTACAGTTTTTTGGTCATTAAATTTCTCAAAACCTTGTTATATATCACTCTTTATTAGTCATTAAGAATTATGTTTCACTTATATGTCCATATTTTGACTTCCCCCTAACGTATTTCTATTTTTAAATCTAGTGTTTTTGTGGCCTTCATATTTTCCTTTCCTAATTTTGAAGAAGTTGTTTTGTTAACCCTATTTATGATGTTGGTTTTCTATAAATTAATTTTCAAATGTATACCCCTTGATTACCATTTTTTTAAATTTTTAGGACACAATTTATTGATGTGGGTGGGGGGATGGGATTTAACACCCGTATATTTTAAAATAACAATACATTCGATAGTGTATGAAATACACACCATTAATCTGAAACAAAACACATAATATTTTTATTTAAATATGAACATTATTACCTAGCCATCAAAATTTTAGGCATGAATTAGGTTATCCAAATTAAAAAAGTATATATAAAGGGCATAATCAATAAAAATCCAATTAATAATACCTAGAAAATATATACTCAATATTTAGTAAAGTTATTTGATGCTTCTGAAAAATGTTTTCTTCAATAATTAATTTTACTAATTTTATGAGAGAATATTGCAAATAATTTATAGAAATTATATAGATTAAATTTTATAAAAATAATAACATTTTTTAATCAGAATAAAAAAATTATCTTTGTGTGAAATTTTCATATTTTTTCTGAAAAGATTGATTTTTTTAATTGAGTAGTGAAAAATATTACTTTTTATTGAAAATTTCATTTTAAATTCAAGAATTTTAAAAATAAAATTAATTTTAAAATAGTTTAAAATTAAAATTTGTTCTACTATATTATGAATAATAAAAATATAGTTTTTAAAATGAGTTTTATAATTGAATCTAGTATAAAAACATTTTTCTACAAAAATAATATTTTTTATGAAAAAATGGGTTTTATCATATTTTTCTTGCTTTATTTTAAATTTAATTAATCCACTTAACTAGATTTAAAATCAAAAAATATATTTTATATTGGAGTCATTGGGTCTAAATTTGGTAAATAGTTTCCTTTTATTTTGAGACATTATGAATAGTAACCTTAGTAATTTTTGTTACCACGGTAAAGTGGAAATTGGGAAATTAAGATTAAAAATGAAATAATAAAGACTTAAAAGTGACCCTAACACTTTTATTATTTTAATTGGATGGTTATATTACTTTCATAATCACACAGAAGTTGAATATATAGATTATTTTCAATTTCTACCTGATTTTTAAATTTATAATATTTTAATTAATGAATAGTAAAAAATATCATTCTCTTTATTTTTTTATCGTTGATTTTTTAGTGAAGAAAAATAAAGGCTTGGTTTTTTGTAAATCTGAATTTGAAATATATATTATTTATTTTATCATGGTAATTTAATTTTAATTTTTATTGATGAAATAAATAGATTAAATGTCATTGCAACACCGACACAATATTTATTTAATTAATATAAAATTATAATTAACAACTTTTAAAATACTAAAAATAGTATAATTTTGTTGAATTATTACATTATATATATATATATATGAAATTTTATAGAATTTTTTAAATATAATATCTGAATTCTCCATTTTTTCTGATGTATTTGAAATAATATTAAATTAACTGAGACAAAAATGATATTAAAAATATATTTTATTAAATAATATTTTATTAAATGATATGAAATTCATAAAAAAATTGTTTCAAGAAATTTAATTGTTTATGGTTAAAAATTCCAACCATGTTCGATTTATGTTTCTATTTACCTCATATTGTATCATTTATGACCCTTAAAATACATAAACCTTTAATCTTACATTAGTTGTCGAAAGGGTCAAAGGGGGGTTAAAACTAAATGATAAGGGTGAAAATACTTCTAAAACATTGATAGATTTTATTATTTCAGATTATTTAGTCTCATAATCAAATTATAATCAAGTGATATTATTTTGGAGATGAAATATAATTTATATTACATTAACACTTTAAGAAATTCTAATAATTACCCTCCCTTTACTTATAAAAGGTCACCCCTTCAATCAATTTTTTCACACAAATTTGAACCATATATATTGATTGAACACTAAAAGTATATCTTTTAAGACCGATATAAATGTTTTATAGGGATTTTTCATTAAAAAATATAATCCTTATATTCCATAATTAGAGATCTAATGGAAGTCTACCGAAGAATAGGCAATCATCTTTATATAGTATTTCATGTTTATTTATTCTTCTACCTCCAATTATAGTGTTGTAACCATAAATTAATAATATATATTGTATTATAAATATTCTAATAATTTATTTGGATAATTTCATAACACTTTTCCATCACTCTTCATTATAATTAAAGTGAAAACATCGCTCATGCATACGTACGAATTATCGTCTCCGCATAGTAGTATAATTAGTTCTACATCACTATTTAACTTTGACGATAATTAATATGGAACTATTAATGATTTTTAATTTTTATTACATAAATTTTATTATATAATAATAATAATAATACCATATATAAATCTAACCATCCAATATATTTGAAAATGAAAACATCTCTCGTGTGTATGTGGGGACGAAAACCTCCACGAAGTGATGTGATCCATTTTTATTTAAAATTACTGTAGATTGTAATAAGGATGGATTTAATTACTATATATAATATATAAAATATAATATTTTTCTAAATATCAATTATTATTTTCCTCTCTTTTGTTCCATCCTAAAAAATTTAAAACAATGTTCTTGCGTTTGTTTGGCATACTATCACCAAGAATGAGGTAATTAATATTTTCCATGTCTACAATTTATAGAGGAATATATATATATATATATATATATATATTGAATTTATGTGATATTTTTACAATGGATGAATATTTTGATATGATGGAACCATAATAAACATACAATTAATGAAATTACCAAATAAAAAACATACATGAAAAATAAAGCACTTTACACATGGAATAATGATAATAGAAAAACATTATTAACAAAGGTTAATAAAATTTTATAAATAAATCATATGTTATATTATAGATAATTCTATCATTATTTATTATAATTAAAATAAATATAAATTTATTATACAAGAGGATAAATCACGTTTAACTTAATGGAAACATGAGGTAAGGGGTTTTGTAAGAAATGTTCTTTTCCTTAGGTTTTATTACATCATTTATGTATTTGATATCATAAGATTATGATTTTAAGGAACATATATTATTTTATATATTATATCCTTTTTTAGGATTTACATTTTTCACACACATTATTAATTCATTTATTAAATTGTCACATGAAATATATGATCCTTGTAAGGGATATTGTGATAATTTTATTTCATTGAGACATATTTTAATATTATTCACCTAATTTATTTTATATAGTGTGTAAAATTCCATTTAATGTATTTATGAGAATTTACCATTGAAGACCACATTTCCTTAAATATCCAATTTCTTTCTATAATTTATAGGCCTATTTGTTAAGCCATATCCATTTGTACGTGAGGTATTTTACATTGAATGTTATTGAATTTATTGAGAAATTTTTGTTAATATATATACTTTAGTTGATATAGAAATTTCTAGATGATTATTTGCAATGAAAAAATATGTCACCTTTAGGATTTATTTTTTAGGTTTGATTATGTTTTAACAATAATCCATGTGAGGTTCACCATATTTTGTTTTCTATCCCTTTTAAGCGGTTTTCAATGGGGTTTATTCATGGAACCAGAAACTCCCAAGAGTTCCCTTATTGACGATTTTTCATGATCCTACTTTTTAAATGTAGTTCGTCATTGGAAAATGGTTCTCACAACACATAGGGATATGCATTGGTATATATGATGGGAGGGATGGCTCATTGTACCTTTTATGGGGGAATTATTGACAATATCCAGACACTATTATAGATTCAGGACATATTTTTGAATCCTTTATTGTATCCCAAACACTGAAAGAGTTACCATTATATTAAAAATAAATTTTCAACATGTATTGGATTTAAAATCATCTATATATTTATGAGGTTCTCCATATATGGTACCATTTATATAGATTACAAATTCTTATATCTTTTATTATTATGTTGATAGTTTTAAGCCATACAGTAGGGTGCTGTGGAATTTATCATCATCTAGGAAGATGCGAATTATTTGGATGTCAGGATCAGGCCCATGTAAATGGATTCATATATATCCTTTTAAAATCAATAAGAACCCATGTAGTTTAGTTCCAATTAATGAGAAACATTATAACTTTTAAAGTAATGTGACGGGCACCAAACTGTGTAGTTTAATGTTGTGTAGTTAAGAAATCTATGTGGAAGGTTCCTAGCCAAGGATATTGTGCGAATTATGATAAAAAGGAATTGGGGTCCTGGATGGGATATAAACTCCTGGGTTAGATATGATACTAGGAGGAATTTGGACCAGATAATATTAAGGAGAGTTTGGGGTGTTGGGTTTGATCATTAAGGATGAATTCTACACATCCTATTTATGAATGAATCAAAACCCATGTAGTCCGGATTTGTTGGGTCTTACACATATATAAGAGGTCCAATGGATTGACTCATTGGAAATGTGTACATGTGAGGTTGGGATAATATGGTTGGGGTTTATACCAAATATTTGTCCCAAGTGGTGAATAATTGATCATGATGATAACTTGTTCACCACTAACATCTATGATCAAAAAAGTCATTCTTAATGTGATAAACATGATTAAGTGGAATATTTATCTATCTACACAATATCCTTCATCTAATGTTGGACATGGTTGAGGTTATGGTAGGAGAGGGAATGCCCCCCAAGAATGAATGCGGTCTTAAACTAGGAGGGATTCCTTAAGGCGCCCTTTACTCCTCATCTACTAGTAGATGAGGATGAATTCATAGAAGGGAAGTTAGGAAGATGAAAGATGATTAGGTTTACATGGATCCACTCTTATTTTCAAGCCATGTGGTTTGGGTATTATGTATCTATACAAATTCAGCCCGATTCATTTCACATTTTTGGTATCTAATGTGTAAGACTGAACCCAGTATCCATCAGTCATCATCCATATGGTTTGGAAAATCATTACCATGATAATGTACAATTGAAGATATTCTGAGGATCCTACCTATTAGGTTGGATAAATCCAGGACATCTATTACCACATAAATTTATAATACATATAACATGTATGTATTTATTTTTCAATTATTATACATATTCGGAGGCTTTGGTGGTGGTCTTGAATTTATCTCCCTTCAATGAGGGATCCAAGGAAAGAGGTTCCCTCCCATTTGTTGTATAAAATAGGGCACAAATGGTGGATTTTCGTTGTGAAGCTTGTGAGAGATGAAGATTATTTTTCTTAGGTGGGAATTGGGTGAGTTGAAAAGTAATTTTATAATGTGGGTCCTGGGTGAGCTGAAGGAGCTTCACCAAGGTGGGAACTGGGTGAGACGGAGGTCCTCATGTAGGGGAACATGGGTCATCTAGATATGCTTCACATAGGGAAAGCTATGTGAGAAGTAGGTTCTTTTAATAGGGTGGACATGGGAATGTTGGGTATACCTCTTGGGAAATGTAAAACCTAGTAAACAACATTTTTTTGATGCCTTACTCCAAGCTCCATAGTTCCCCTCAAGTTTCCTTGGATGACCGATGCTCATGTTTCGAGCTAGGTCAGGTCCCATTACCCAAGTAATTTTAACTAGGTGGAAGGGTTCCTATCAAGTTTCTTGGTATTCTAAACCTTAAGGTACATCAATTCATTTACCATTCATAATACACTATTTTTTTGTAGGATTACCACACTACATGAGGGTTTGAAGGACATGGGAGAGAGACTTGGGTGATTAGAGCTTCAAACAATCTCTTAATCTTTCAGTAATCTCAAATGATAATCCCAAAGAATTAATTTTTAAGAAAAATTTAGGGCCCTTGGATAATGAGATCACCTCTATATAGGTTCATCATGAAGTTATCTTACATGGGTCCCCCATGCTGACATTGGCTACTCACATCGATTTATGTAGATTTAGCCTGTACACGACTTTGGTTATATATGTGTGGTACACATAAGTTCACCTGGGTGACTTATTTGAATAACTTTTTATCCTTTACTACTTAGATATTTTCCTGAAAATATTTTCATCCCCACATAAAAAAGTGTGTGTTAATAAATTCCCCCCTCAGGATTAGTCCTGAGTGCAGAAAGAGGGCTTAATTCTTAAGTAGAGAAAAAAGGCCCTAATTTATTCTTCACCTATTGGTATTCATATGTTTGAGAATCTTCATGTTGAGGTTTATCCAAAATCACTACTTAATCTTCATATAAAAGAGGTTCAAGTGGATGTGGTGCACATTATTAGTGCACATTTGGGAAATTCTTACTGATCATGCTGGTACAGTTTGACTGTTCAGGTTGACCATGTAGTTCAGCTACATTTATATATGGGTTCTATCTTTCCTTTAGTGTTCATACTAATATGTTGTTCACCTTCTTTATGTTTTGTACTAATTCACACATGAAATATTCACTTATCATCTATGAAAATATTCCATGATGCTCTTCGATGTACCCATGGTAGGAATTACATTAGTATCTAGGTGAGTGACCTATACGAGGTTACTTTGGCAAGTGACCTATGTGAGGTCACATGGGTGAGTGACATGCATGAGGTCACTTTGGAAAATTAACCACATGAGGTCATTCCTTGGTAAAATTTTCTTTTTTTGAGTCGAAACCATAATTTTTAATGAAATCATTGGTGTTTCCATATATGTTTCCCAAATTATATATCATATTTTTTAGATCTATGATGCAAAATCTTCTGCATGAATTGAGGAGATTCTTTACATCAGTGAACCAACATATCAAATACTATATAACCTATACTTATTAATATTGAAAAAAATTGTTGAATCCCTATATGTAATATTCTATGATTGAATTCATGTCATTGTAATGTTTTATACTTCAAAGAGTCATGTCCATCCTAAAGATAATACACTTCATGCCATGGTACTTGTTTAAGGAATATAAACATATTACTATTTACAATGATTCCAATAGGGGTTCATACATCAATGTAGGAATATTTCCCTCAGTTTCTCTTATGTTCCACAATTCAAACACTCCTAACTTGGAATGTAACACTCCTCAATCGATATCACATTGTTATGTATCCATTTTACATGAATCACTTCAGTCTAAACTAAGGGGTGGAAAGAAGAATAAGAATTATTTGTTGGAGGATGGGTCAATACTAAATTGATGTAGGCTAAATGGGTTTGAAAAAGTTCTATGTAATTTAAGACTATGATATAAAATATCATCATTTTTAGCTTGTTTGGGTGGAATAGTCATATGTGTAAATTACTACTGATATAGTTCTGGATTTTCTAAGCTGTTAGATCCCACATACTAATAATATCAATTAAATGTATGAATAAATTATATTAGTTTGTGGGATTTTTATAAAATCAAAATAGAACTCATTCTATGGGAAATGTATTACTAATTAATCCCCCCAAAGGTGGCATGGGGTGATCTCAAACAATCAACTACACTAGCCCATGAGTTATTGAGAGTAACTAAGGAGATCATAATGGAATACTCTCACCCTAGTGGTAATATCTATCTTGAGGCATGGATGCATATTCCCAACGGGAGGGGCCTATATCTAAACATCCCTCGAGATGTACATAAATTGATACGGGGAAATTATAGGTAGATACGATCGTATTTTGGATTTGGGTGGATACACCAAGTGGGGATATTCTATATTGTCATTAATTATTATGGAGACTATACTTTCATGATTTAGAGCAATTTTTCTAATAACCTATTTGGAATTAGCCTTCAAATTTAATGGTTATGTATAAAAAGATAAATTTTTCATGGAATCCACATTGGAAGAATAATTACATATAGGGTTAGCAGATCATACTTTAAAAATGATACACCGTTTCTTATGGAACATGTATATGGGAAAACCCCTTTCCTAATTTCAAGGCCATTACAAGTACTACGGGGGTAGATAATGGAACATTTTATTTTATATAAGGTGATGAGTGGGGAAGATATTCTAGAGTATCGATTTTGAACACTTTTTCTAAGATGTATATGGTATTATAACTCAAGAAATAAAACATGAGGTGTCCTCAAATTCTCTAACCATGTACACTAACTTTGAATTCCTCTCATGTGATGATACACCTACCAGGGTGATCACTGATACTGACAAAAAATAATAATATTAGATAATAAATGATAACCAATTGAGATTGTGTATTAGTGATGATAGTCGATGGTGTAATTATCTAAGAGTCGTACTTCCCCTAAGGATTTGCATGTTATTTCAAATGGATAAAACAACCGACCATCGATTATCTTACATATTTTTAATTGGAGAAACATCCAATGGTGGCCAGAAAAAATTGGGTACTCATGGAATTGGAAGAATATGAGGTGTTAATTGAGTTACCATCCCAAAATGCTCCTATCAGTATGACTAAATACTATTCGTCTAACTATATCTTCTCATTCCCATAATGGGTATTAGTGAAATACATCACTCATGTTGAGGATACTCCAACTGCTTCCAAACAAGGATGCAAGGGTAGATAAGTTCTATATAAAAGTGATAGTGATGAGGCTCCTCCATGAGTTGGGTATAACAATTCCAATGTGATTTAGTATTATTCTTGAGGAGAGGATTAAAGATTCATCTACCCAACCCATAGTTGAAGATGGTTGATCAAGAAGGATATCAAATTCTAAAGATGTTGGGTCCTCTTCATATCCAGCTGCAAAAAAAATATAATTTCATGTGGCCTGAGGATGTCTAAATCTAGAAAGGTATAACCCATGTCTATAAGGACCAAGGTGATAAGGAAGAGTATCATATTTTAGTATTGTATTTTTCTTTCAAGGATGTTTGAGATGAAAATTAATCACCTCACATTTTATAAGTGGATGATCAAACTGACCATCATATTCAGGAAATTAGATTCAAAATTCCTCATAAAGTCTATTAGATTAGGAAAGAATGATGTTACTCGAAGATAGGAAAGTTACAATACTTCCATTTCTAAATATGACAATGCTAAAGATGATCGATCAAAGGTTAAATATCATGATAGGCGAGATTCATGATGAAATCCATCAAGTAGATTTAAAAAGAAGGTTATTATAGTATAATTTGGTTAATTCTTTAATGATTCATAAATTTTAGTTTATTGAATAAGAAAGATGACTGAAATATAGTATGGGAGATATTTCTGAAGTATAATTTTTGGTGGTGTCATTTCCTAGTGTGTTCCATATTTTTGGGATAAAAAATATGGAAGAAGAGGCAAGAATCATTAAAGGTTTCTTTTTGGGAATGGATCATAATAAAAATGGTAAATTCATGGGTTTTGTAAAGATTGGGATGAGATTCATGAAGATGTGAAGCAATGCGAATGGTGATGGTAATCTCTATGATTATGATAGGTGGATCATTGTGAGTTCATGATTTTTTGATGTTGATCTTCATGATAATGAAATATATCGAAAGATCATCACCAATGGAGTAGAAATATGAAGATATTTTTGGGTTATTCGAAAAATGTGTTGGAGGTGTTGGAGAATCGAAAATGGGTGAGCCAATAAATATGATGTGACCCCCACATTATAAGATATGAAAATAATAAAATAAAATCATAATTTATTTAATTTTTTGTAAGTAGAGGAGCTCCACAATGCGGGATTTCAATGTGATCTTGAGCACTGTGAAAAGACTAAAGACGTCTTGACTGATTCCAATTATTCTATGTAATGGGTGCCTCATTATGATGGGGTATTCCATGTTGAATTTGTGAACTGCACGAAGATGGTTTGTTTCAAAAAGTTATTTTTCTTCATGAAGGTTGTGAGATTCATGAGGGTGCTTCAAGAACATCTTTTTTGGATATCTCATTCAAGTGAATAGAGCTTTCAAAAGGCATCAATTTAGGTATTTGAAAAATTGGAAATTAAAATAATTTATCAAACTGAGTATCAATACAAAGTCTAGAATTTTATTACCAACATCTGGGAAGAAAGTGAAGAATTTTTTGAGAGATCTAATTACTAAAAGTTGATCAAGAAGGACTATAAAAGCGTATTTCATCATTTATGGTAGACGAAGCATACACACTACTAGATTTTTTACATATTTCTACTTATGTGAAAGGGAACATCCTACACATTATATTACTTATAAAAAGATTTTATTTCTAGTAGATTGTGTGTTATTATATTGTTTCCAAACCATAACAAGGATGTATATACTATTGTTGAGTAATGAACTTTATAAATTATTGTGGTCCTATAGATGTATGTTTGATTTTTGTTCAGTAGGGAAAGAAATATTAAACCGGAGGTGAATGTTGTTTCATAAGTAAGGAAAAATAAAAGAAAAATATATCATTGATTCACCCTCCGCCTCTAAATAATAGTTGATTCCTAATAGGTAAAATTGAATTGGTATTAGAGGAAAGGTTCACTTTATTTATTCTTTGTTGATGTTTTGAAGATAATTTGTGGTGGAGAATCTGAATTTGTGAATAATAAAGAGATTCTTATGAAAACCCTACTATTTATTACATACTTAAACATGATTTATTACATAAACTTTACTTGATACAACATTGAAGATTGAGAGGTCTAGTGTATTTGGGGCATATGATAATTACATAATGACTTTAAACATGAAATAAAACATCTTTATTAAAAACTTCCTTTACCTAACCACTGCATTCCCTCGTACTTATCATTGCATGGAATAAACTCAGGACATGTATAAGAAAAGTTTGAGCTATAAATAACAGTAAGGGAATAAAAATGGAATAACAAGCATAATTATGAAAATTTTAGAAAATAGTCATATCAATGGTGAACAAGATAAACATTAACATAAAGGAATGATAAATAATGATAATCATAACATGAAAATGTGGCAACAACATTTAACATGATTTATGCGTGAGCCAAGGCTCATTACACATGAAGCATGAGTAAAACCTCATTTCACATGATGCACGAGTAAAAACTTATTGCACTTTAATTATCATGGGTCAACACCCATTGCACATGACGTATCATGATACTATACTTTACCCAATGCATTGGAGCGCTATCAGGGCTCACCCTTCTTAAACATTTAATTTCATGCATAAGTGTGCCCCATGGATCATATAACATGGAGTAAATCAACATAATTGGGTATTCCATGATTAAGTAAAGTGGAATAAAAAATAGAATTACCATTAAATATGTATATGTGTATAAAGGTGAATATCCTTTATAGAGACATTTGTATGGTATTCACTACACAATGATCTTGGCTAGTAAAAACGCGGTGCAATTTGGGCAGTATAACGGCGTGACATAAGGATTCATGAAAATGGTTGATGAGATAGAAAAGGGTGTCTCATCATATATACTTGAAATGGACAGTTAGGGGGTAATATAGATACATCTACCAACAAAATTAATGGAATTTATATATATAATACAAAAAAATTACTTAGATGCAAAAGAGGAGAGAGAAATCCCTCAAGGAATTTTGGCATAGTAACGGGGGTACATGGGAGGAACTAATGAAAGAGAAAGTGGTCTCCCAACATCCAAAAATAATGAGGAAAGTATATGGGATGTTCAAAATTATATCCCAACATTTTTAATTGAAAACAAAAGGGCATAACAACTTACATAAAATAGGACAAAAATGAGAAAGGAAGAAATCCCTTACATGGAAGTGTGATGCCAAAGGCTTGGGAGAGTCTTGAGAGAGGATTCTTGGGATATTGGGGTGTCTTGGGAGGATTAAAGAGATAGGAGGGCAGAGGTTGGATGAATCTCAAAGGATTTGAGTGAAGATAAGGTGGGAGCTTGGGTGGGTTTATATAGAGGAGAGTGAATTCTTTATTATTTAGGTTTGTGACACCTCACAATAAACAAATTAAAACCACCAACAAGCCCATGGATTTTGCTGATTTTTTTTTCAAAGGGGAGTGTAAAAAAAATTATAAGTCCAATGGCCGAACTTCTTAAAATATTGAGTGTGCTTATGTGGAGGTGAGTCACCCTCTCAAAGAAATTCATATAAAAAGTGAAAATGCTTTATAAATCTTAGTGGGTCTACTAATGTTTTGTAAAATAAATCCCAAAAAACATAAAATCCAATTATTTTAAGGATAAAAAATATATTGGCCAAACATATCATTTATATTATTTTATTACATCACTATTGGGTCATTATGATGTTATAAAACACATTATATATTTAAACTGTATTTAATTTTTAACCAAAAATTCGACTGTCTTAGAAAATTATGAAAAATTCACCGTTGGATAATTTAGATGTCATGATCCCAAAAATACTATTAATTTTATATAAATAATTTTCTAAATATGTGAATTTTTACTTTTAAAATAAAAACCAACATTTATCGATAATTCATGGGTTTTGAAAAAAACAGCTTTCAAACCATAACAAAAATTACAATTGCATTCATAAAATTATATGATCATTTATACGTAATAAAAATTAATTTAGTTATAATAATATTTTATTAAAATATTATTTAATTAAAAAATCCATTAATTTGTGAAAATAGATTTCTTAGTTGAATATTAACTAAAAATACTATTTATGCTTTAAAAATGTATTTACAAAGTAACAATAATAAAATGAATGTAACTTTTTTATACAAAAAAAATGTACATAGTCATAGTGCTAAGGTATTGTTACATAACCCCTTATAACACCCACAAAATACCGAAGGGTAAGGTGTGCGATCGTGATAGAATCTTTGGGTGGCTCAGATAACATTGCTCGGGTGTTAATCTCTATTAACTCCCACTTCTCTTGTAGTTAGTTCCGCTCAGGCTTAAAGTGTTAAATATCGACTTGGGATTGGTCATGAGAAAAACCCAATGAAACCAAATCCTTTCAAAGATCTAACAAACGGGATTCATACATGGCAAGTATACTAGATGAGGGCATCGATTCCTTTTTCTGAGTAAATTGGATGTAGTATAGCCCTATATTTATACTAATCATGCGATCACTGTTCAATGAATTTATTAGCAACGGTCACAATTCATAATAGTATTTAAAAATACAGAAACATAAAACCAGTGAAGTTAACATTTCATACAACCATAATAAGGTATTTAATTAGATCAAGAGGGATTTCCATTAATGAATGTTTGGGTCATTACAATCTTTCCCCCTTACGAAATTTTTCCTGCAAAATTTCCATTTCCTATACTAAAACAGATGTGGGTGACTCTGCTTCATAATTTCCTTCAATTCCCAAATCAATTCTTCAATCTTGTGGTTTCTCCATAAAACCTTGACGAGGGCCATTGTCTTATTTTGTAGAACTTTTTCTCTAAGATCTAAGATCTTCACTGATTTCTCATCGTAAGAAAGATCATCCCCTATCTACACTACATCTAAAGAGAGTACATGAGAAGGGTTTGGTATGCACTTCCTTAAGAGGGATACATGAAAGACAACATGTACATTGTCCATGGTAGGTGGAAGTACTATTCTATAGGCCACAACCCCGACACGGTCAAGAATCTCAAATGGGCCGATATACCTTGGACTTAACATAAATTTATTTCCAAACCTCATAACCTTATTCCATAGATATATGCGTAGAAATAACATGTCTCCAACTTTAAACTCAAGGTCTCATTGATGGTTATCTGCATTAATCTTCCGTTGACTCTAGGCTGCCTTGATATGCTGTTGAATGGTTTTTACCTTCTCCGCCATTTATTTGACCATTTCTGGTCCTAGTAGCTTATGCTCACTGACTCCATCACAACACACCAGTGTTCTACAACATTTCCCATAAATGGATTTATATGGTGCCATTCAGATGCTCGAGTGGAAACTGTTATTATAGGAGAATTCAACCAGTGGATGATGTTTGTCCCATATTTCTTTGAAGTCTATAGAACATGATCTTAGCATCTCTTCTGGTGTCTGACTAGTTCGATCAGATTGGCCATCAGTTTGAGGATGATAGGCTGTATTGATGTTCAGTTCAGTGATTAGAGCATGTTGGAGGCTTTTCCATAACTTTGAGGTGAATCTCGGATCATGATCGGATACAATAGATCGTGGTACTCCACACATCCTTACCTCTTCTTTGATGTAAATACATGCATGTTGATCCGACGAGAAGTCCTCACAAATCACGATAATGTGAGCTGTCTTTGTAAGATGATCCACAATGAACCATATAGCCTTATTCCCTCTGGATGTCCAGTGATAACATCCATGGTAATCTTTTCCAACTTCCATGTTGGTTTGGGTAGTGGTTTCATTGTCCCCTGAGACTTTTTTCCTCAGATCCTTCACTTACTGACATACTAGGAACTTTGATGTATATTCTGTAACCTCCCTTTTCATATTGTCCCACTAAAAGATTTCTCCGAGATCTCGATACATCGTTGTGCTCCCTTGGTGAATAGAAAAGGTTGAGCTATGTGAGTCATCCAGAAGCTCTTTATTTATATCTAGATGGGATGGTACACATAATCATGACCCAAATCTCACGATTCCATCCTTGTCAACCATGAATTCTGAGGGTTTCCCATTTCGGAAATCTTCCACCCTTTTCGTAATTTTTAAATCCTTTCTTTGAGCATCCTTTAACCTTTATAAAATATACATTTGAGTAATAATTTGTGGAAGGATTTATGATGTTCCCTCTTAATTGATTTTCATGTCCATCTTCATCAAATCTAAAAAGATTGGATCCTTCTTAATTCTCATCAATGATTGAATCACTAGATCCTTTCTAATTAGAGAATATTCCACCTTGTTCACTTTCCAAGGGTGGTAATGGATTGAGGAGTTAGAGTCATTTATCAGCTCTAACCATCTTTATGGGCCCATGTTCAGCTCTTTCTGTGTGAATATATACTTGAGGCTTTTGTAGACTGTATATATTTCACACTTCTCTCTAAAGAGAAAATACAAAAAAAAATTAAAGTGAAAATCACCAAAGATAACTATAGATCATGTTTTGGATAATTATTCTCATGAACATTTAATTTCCTTGAAGAACACGCAATGAATTTGTCATTTTTCATTAAGACACATCAGAGTCCCTTCTTCGAAGCATCACTTAATACCACAAAAAGTTCTCCACTTGTGGGTAAAGTGAGTACAGGTGCAGTGATAAGACTCCTTTTCGCCTCCTTGAAGCCTTTTTTCCATTCTTCAATCCAAGGAAACATTACTCCCTTCTTAGTTAGTTGGGTAAGACGGTTGGAAAATCGTGCAAAATTTCTCACAAATCGTCGATAATATCCTGCTAACCCAAAAAATATATGGATATCCGCTACTGATGTTGGCCGTGGCTATCCCTCTATTAAAGATATCTGGAGGGATCCACAGTTATTTTATTACTTGTGATGATATACAATACTGGAAAAATGACCTATACCCACAGTTCAAAACCGCGGGTATAGCCCCCAAAACCGTGGGTATAGCCTATACGCACGGTTTTAGGAACCGTGGGCTGGAACGACGTCGGGATAGGGGTCTTGACCTATACCCACGGTTTTGTAGAACCTTTGGTATAGGTGTCTCACACACCAAAACGCTGGTGTACAGCATGGCAGGGAACTATCCCCATGGTTTGCAAACCGTGGGGATTTTAAAATTTTCAAAAAATCGCGGGCAGTGGGTTTTGAACCCGCACCACACGTAGGGATTCGGCAAAGCAACGCAACAGCGGACCAACCGAGATGAAATATTTTCATGCATATATAGATAATATTATTATAATATATTAATACCAATACTATTATCTAAAAAAAGGCAACCGACGGGTTTCGAACACGCGACCTGGAGGGAAAGAATTCAGCGGCGAACCAACTAAGCTGCCGAATTTTTAATAATTACTATTGGTATCCATATATTTATATTATTTAAGACATTGTTCCCGCGTAAAATTTATTTCATCCCGGCCAATTTTTTCCCCATTTTTCCGTCGCCATAACGCAGGAAACCTTTACCCATGGTTTTTAAAAACCGTGGGTATAGGCCTTTGAAAAAAAATACCCCCTATACCGACGATTTTTAAAAACCGTGGGTATAGGTTCCCATACTATCTTATACCCATGGTTCTCGAAAACCGTGGGTATATGGGGGACCTATACCGACGGTTTTTTACAAAACTGTGGGTATAGGCCCAATTTCTAGTAGTAATAGCCCAAGAATCAGACCTCCTTTGGCCAGAAATTACACTTGATGTACTTTTCATAGAGCTTCTCCTTCCACAAGTTCTCTAGTATAGTTCTTAGATGCTCATCGTGATCCTCATTGGTTTTGGATTTTATTATAATATCATCTATAAATACTACAACAAATTTATCGAGTTAATCTCTAAAGACTCTATTCATCGATTCCATGAAGATTTTTGAAGCATTAGTGAGTCTGAAAGGCATTACTATGAAATCATAGTGCCCTTATCCTGTATGAAAAGCAGTCTTGGGGACAACTTCCTTCTTCACCCTTACTTGATAATATCCCAACCACAAATCCACCTTGGAGAATTATTGTGCT
The DNA here is from genome assembly GCA_963277665.1 of Viscum album. Taxonomy (NCBI): domain Eukaryota; kingdom Viridiplantae; phylum Streptophyta; class Magnoliopsida; order Santalales; family Viscaceae; genus Viscum; species Viscum album. The sequence continues at coordinate 1,350,401,475 of OY728132.1, forward strand.
CCACATAGCTGATTAAACAAGTCATCAATTCATGGAAGATGAAACTTGTTCTTTATTTGGATTTTGTTAAGATCACGATAATCGAGGGAAAGCCGCATTGGTCCATCCTTCTTCTTAATTAAGATGATTGGTGCAACCCATGGTGATGCACTTGGGCTTATAAACCCTTTATCCAGAATCTCCTGTAGTTGTATCTTTAGATCCTTAAGCTCCAAAACAGCCATTCTATACAGAGTGTTGGATATTGGAAACTCCCCAAGTAAATGATCATTTGAGAATTCAACATCTCTTCTAGGAGGAAGACCTACAATTTCTCAGAAAACACATAGGTGAATTCCTTCACAATAGACATGTCTTTAAAGATGGTTACTTAGTTGGACTCAATAATCTGATCTATATGTGCATGCTCATAGGGCAGTAATATCCACTCATGAGATGATGGAGCTATAGAAGATTCTCCCCCCTCCTTGCACTTTTACAGAATCAGAGGTTGATTATCCATATGAAGAGTGATTTCCCTCTTATGGAAATTTATGCTGGATCTATATAATGAAATCCAATCTATGCCAAGAATTGTATAAAATTCCACCAGAGGGTGTATGATGAGGTTATCTAGGAAGTTCAATCCACAAATTATAATAGGGGAGGAGTTATATTCATGGGATGCAATGATTTCCCCATTTTATATACTCACTGACATATTTACTTCCATGATTTGTGGTTGTTTTGGGATTTTTCTACTAAACTTTCGAGATATAAAAGAATGTGTAGAATCAAAATGAAAAAGTACGTTCACTATTCTTGAATTAATAACTTGTGTACTTGTCACTAATTCATTTTTGGTGTTCACTTTGGTCGTTGTGATGGAAAAATCTCACCCTTGATTCCTTAGAGGTTGTGGGTTTCCTCAGAATACCCATGGATTAGGAGACTGATATGAAAAGTTCCCTGGTTCTTTGCAGTTAAAGCAATGAACAATGCGTTGAGGGTTGAGTGGAGAGCTCCTCTCCTCTGTCATAGTAGTGGGTTTTTCTTGCTGACATTTAATAGCTATGTGCCCTTCTCTTCCACACCTAAAGCATTTGCTCGTCCCCTTCAAGCAATTTCTAGGGTTCTTCTTTCTGCACCTTTGGAAAGTGGGGTGTCAGATCTTCTTAGCGCCATTAGATTTATCCATTGGACCACTATCATTGAAGTCCACTTCACACTTCTTATCCCTATGATACCCCTGAGATTCTCTAATATCTATTTCATCCTTGAGGTCACATCAGACAATTTCCTCATAGCTTTCAAAGTCATTGATCACTAGTTCTTTCCGTAGGTTTGGTTTCAACCCACCAAAGAAGCAGTTAACCTTCCATTCAGGGGTTATGACAAAGCCGAATTCCTATCATACAAGCCTTGTAAAGTTTTCCTCATATTCTCTGATGGATTCATCGTCATTTTTTAGGGCAAGGATGTCCCTTTCCATCTTATGTCGGTGGGTGCACAGAAAATATTTATCAAAAAACATCTTCTAGAAATTCTCCAATTCCAACACCTCGATCTCCTCCTCAGGATTCATATTTTTTATCAACATCCACCATTGACCTGCTTCACCCTCTATAAAATAAGCATCTAGGAGAAACTTCTCTTGTTCGGAACATTGAAGGATGGTGAATATACTTTCAATGGATTTGATCCATTGTTCGGAAATTGAGGGATCATGTGAACCATTAAAAGTAGGAGGACTTTGTCTCATGAATATCTCGATAGTGACATGTTATTTCTTCATGGGGGGTGAATTTTCCTCTTCACCCATGTTTCTATTCAAATCTTGAGTTAAATGATAGAGAAGCATGAAAAAATTCACGATCCCCACTCCCATCGGATTGGGCATCTCATTAGTACAGTCATCACATTGTTATCCACATTGGTTGTTAGCCTGAGTCTTCCTATTACCAGCCATTGGCTAGAATAAAATAAAGCTTAGGGGTGAAACATAAAGGGTAATCCAAGGAAAAAAAATATGACTTATAAATTACTTTTATTCCTTAACTTATCATTCTATAGGATTCAATCTATGCTATTCATGATCTATTTTCTAACATATATTCTTAGGGGAATTTTTTATTAATTCACTTAATAAGGGTTCATACTAAGCTTGTGAATTTACCCCAGAAAATACCCTGGGAGTGTAAGAACCAAGAGTGTAGAAAGGCCCATTGTCCTTCACCAGTTCCCATTCGAGTATAGCTCAAGGCAGTGTTTTTGGGTTTTACCCCTTGGAAACATTTGGGCCAGAGCCACCTCTACCTACTCGTATCTAGAAAGGGATGTATTTGTGTGATAAAACACTTACTGAATACTCACTAATAATTAGGGATGTTTTTATTATATTTATTATTTTCTCAAAGTCATTACTAGGGTTTTCTAATCCAAATTCAAAAAATAACTAAACCTATCCGCTGATACCAACTATGACAACCCTACTCTGTATTAGCCACTTAAACATGATTTATTACCTAAAATGCACTTGATACACCATATAATATCTATAGGACTAGTGTATTTGGGGCTTAATATCATTACATAACAACTTAAAACATGTAATAAAACATATTTATTGAAAAATTCATTTACAAGACCACTACATTCCCTCATACATAGCATTGCATGAGATAACCTGAGGACATGCACAATAAAAGGGTGAGATATAAATCCAAGTAAGGGAATAAAAAATGGAATAAAATGAGGAATAGAATACATATTAGAAAATAGTTATATCAATGGATCATAAGAGAAACATTAACATTAAGGCATGACAAATCATGATAATCATAACATGGAAATGTGGCAACAACATTTAACAAGATTTAAGCATGAGCCAAGGCTCATTGCACATGGAGCATAAGTAAAACCTCATTTCTCATGAAGCATGAGTAAAACCTCATTTAAATTGAATTATAATGAGTCAACACCCATTACAAATGACATATCATGATACTATACTTTACCTAATGCATTTGAGTGCTATTAGCGCACACCCTTCTTAAACATTTCATTTCATGCATAAGTGTGCCATATGGATCATATATCATGGAATCAATCAACATCATAAGTTATTCACAATTAAGTAATGTGGAATTAATACATTAAAGTACCATTAAAAATGTATATGTGTATAAAGGTGAATACCCTTGATAGAGATATGACTATGGTATTCACTACACAATGATCTTGGCTTGGAAAAACATGGTGTAATTTCTGCAGCATGACAGCATGACATTAGGATTCATGAATTTTTTTATGAGATATAAAAGGATTTATCATCACATGTACATGAAATTTATAGTAAGGGGGTCATATAGATACATGTACCAACAAACATAATGGAATTTAGATGTATAATACAAAAGAATTACATGAATGTAAAAGTGGAGAGATAAATCCCTCAGGGAATTTCAGCATGGTAACAGGTGTACATGGAAGGAAGTAATGAGAGAGAAAAAGGTCTCCCATCATACAAACATAATAATGATAGTATGGGGGATGTGAAAAATCATACCCTAACATTTTTAATTGAAAACAAAAGGTAAAAACAACTTAAAATAAAATTGGATAAAAATGAGGAAGGAAGAAATCACTTACATGGATGTTTGATGCCAATGGCTTGGGAGTGGCATGAGAGAGGAAAATGATTTTGATAACTATAACTCAAAAAATGAGGTATGTCAAAATTTAAATGAAATTTTATATTTATTTTCTAAAAATTTGAGAAAAGGAACATGTAAATTAAAATTAAAATTTTCCTTGAAGTGTTTTGAATATGGAGTCATTGAGTACTTTGCAACTTATTTCCATCAAATAAAAAAATAATAATATAGTGATGAAGAATAAATAATACCAATAATGTCATGGAATAAATAGGATGACAAATATAAATATTTTTCAAGAGGAAAGGATAAAATGTTATTCAAATATAAATGAAGAAACATTATTTTAAATATGATGAAGTAGAATATAGTGAACTTGTATGTGAAACGTATTTTGAAAAAAATATAGATAGAATAACTTTATTAATGTAGTGAATAATGAAAATTTCAAGAGTATAGGTTTTGAGGAAGAAACTCAAATTGAATATTAGTTTAAAGAAGAGTCAAAAGGATTTATGAGAAAGACTAGAAGGATTGAGAAGGAAAACAAGAAGTTGATAAATTCAAATTCCTCATCAAAAAATCAAAAATGTTTTCCTGCTATGAAATAAAAGTTGGTATAATAGAATAATGACATGAAGTATTCTCTTAATAAGGAGAAGAATCATAATAATACTCTATAAGTAATGATGAACAGAAAAGAAGAAGTGTTGGATCTTATCCAACAAAAAATATCTACAGCTAAATAGAGGGATATAGGATTTAATAAATATTTTTTAGAATTTGGTGAAAATTTTGGCAAGGATAAACCTAAGAAAGATATAAAATGTTACTTTCAAAGTTTGAGGAGAAATATGTTTTTGGTTATGAGAAGTATAATGTAGGATAAGTTATGTACGTGGCCAATTTAACAATGTTGAAGAATCAAAATTTTCATAAAAACCCGAGTCTGGAATGAAATCTAAACTTAGTAAGAAAATTTCATTTGAAAATAGAAAGGTTGATGGTCAACATTGTTCTGTTAAGAAGGTTACTGAGAAAAATTTTCAAAACACTGATCATTGTGAAATTTTCCAAATAAAATACTCTTTCTATGAATTTTTTTGTTATTTTCTTGGATTTGTACATATAAGAAATATGTTTTGGATCAAACAACAACATTACTACTATTATATAGGTTATTAAAGGAAATGTTTTATAGGGATTAAATCCTTTCAAAATAAGAAGTCTGAGAATAATGTTTGGATGAAATCCAATATGTTTTGTGTGAAAGACGAGAATAGGTTTCAACCAATATAAATTGATTGTGAAAGATGTAAAAACATGGATATATTTCTATGGGTTGTCATGTTTTGTTACCTACAGAATAAAATTTTCCTAAAAATTATCATAATCCATAGGTGAATAATAAAAAATATGAACAAAAATATCTTATTGTTGAAAAAAATTTGAAATCTATAAAAGGATAATGACCTTGGATTCTTGATATTGGAAGTTATTTATATATTATAGGTGATTTAATGTTTCAAAATTTGGTGAATGACTTTATGGAAATAAAAGTGACATTAGGAAATGACGAATCTCTTAGAATTTAAGGTGTTGGCTTAGCAATCATTGGGAAAGAAAAAATGAAATCCAAAAAAATTTATATATTGATGGGAAAAAACACAACCTACTGAGTGTTTAAAAACTATTTTATGAGGGTAAAAAAGTTATCTTTAGAAAATATGGGTTTGTTTTTAAAAGTGAGGAAGATGGAAATATAATTAGTAGAGGCCAACGTATAAATGGAAACTTGTTTTATGTTGGTGAAAAATAATTTTTTTTTCCTTAGATATGCTGGAAGAAAATAAATTGTGGAATAAAATTCTTGGACACATGTGTCTGGTAAACATGAGAAAGTTATCAAAGAAGGAAAATGTTTGAGATATTTCTATTATGTTAATAATAATATATTTAGGTTGATTTTTTTTTAAAAAAGTGAAAATTATAAATTCTATGCGTAGGAAAGTTGACATTTATTCAAAATGACCCCCTAGACATTATTCATTATGATATATATGAGACAATGAGAAAATAATGAATAAATGGAGATAAGTACCTAATCAATTTCATTGATGACCTTAATATCATTACTTTTGTTTTGTATATGAAACATAATTCAGATGATTTGAAATTGATTAAGAGTTTCTAGAGGAAATCAAAGAAGGAATGTGAGTATTCAATGAAGAAGTTGATAAGTGATAATGATGGCGTGTATAAGAATGAATAATTTGAAAATTATATTCAAAATCATGGAATTAAGCATGATCTTAGTTCACCATAAGAACCTTAAGAAAATGTTGTTTCTGAAAGAAAGAATAAAATTATGGTGGAAATGGGTTGAACTATATTATTTGAATATGGTATCTGTCATTACTATCAGAGGAAAGCCATGGTTACTACCATGTATATTCAAAATTGATTTTTCTATAGGCTATTTTCATGTGTGACTCTATATGAAATGTTTTTTTCAAAACTCCTTTTTTTAAACACTTATGATTTTTGGAGAGTCAATGCTTTATAAAGAATAAATGTGGAAACCTTTTAATGTTTTAGAAAAGAGGTGAAGATGGAATTTTTATTGGATATGATTCAGAGTGAAGAAGGAATATATATGTTTTAACAAATAATAATTAATAAATATTGGTTATATTAATGTGAATGTTGTTAAAAATAATTATGAGGAAAAATGGACTTATGTAGATATGAATGTTGATATGGATAAAGAAAGTGTTATTACAAATTATAATAAGGCTGTCAATAGTGGTAATCCTACTTGAGAAGAAGATTTAGAATCACCTATTTAATGTGATTAAAAGGAGACTGAAATAACTCATCCTATGCTGAGGAAGGAAGTAGAGGCTAAAAACATTATTGGTGATCAACATCAGTAGCTTCAAAAAAGAAGAATTTCAAAAACTGTTTCACACAGTTTTTTGTATTCAAATTTCGAGCTGAATTATTTTAATGAAGATTTTGAGCATAAAAAATGAGTTCAAGATATGAATGAAGAACTTCATCACATATAAAATAAGGATAAATGGTAACTCATTCCCAATCTGGATAAAAAAAATTTTTGGTATAAAATGGGTTTTCTAGAAAAAGCTTTATGAAAAAGGAGAAGTGATAAGTAACGAGAAATAATTTGTCACGACCCGTCCACAGGACCCGTGCCGTGACTACCCCAAGCCCGCCTTCCATAGGCCAGGGGCTGGCGACTAGCAGCAAGGCATAAATCCTGGTAAAAAGGGAAGGCATTGCCTTTGAATAGTAAACAAACACCACAAAGGAAGCAAGCAGTAGAAGTAAACAATAAGTAAAAATTGAGTACAAGAGTAAGTGCAGAAAATTAAGTGGGCCAGTATACAAACCCAAACTGAAAGTAAAGTACAACTAGAAAGGGAAAAAACAACTGAAAAGTAAAGCCACATCGCCGAGCTGTCCACTGGAAATACCACCTGAAGGGTAGGTACATATAGCCTCCACTGCTCCTCGGGTCCATTCGACCGCTCCGAGTACGTCCCGCCCAATGGTCCACCTCCAGGTACTATCCTGCTCCGTAAGCCTCAACCACGATTAGTGTTGTCCGTCATCTGCAACCAACACAACATAGTGTGGGCATAGCCCGTGCAGGGGTGAGTATAAGCTACTCAGTAGGGACCCCGAGACCCCCGAAGGTCTCCCAGAATCCACAAAGGATAATCCAAAAAGGAACGATACAATCACGAAGTAACATCCGACTCTGCTTAGGTATATGACCATACATATAACCTGGTCATTAATTCTCGTTCGGCTCCAACATCCAAACCCAAGTACAACCCAGTCCACACAGGAAAGCAAAACGTAAATCAACACAGGATAGCACAACACAATCCACATAGGAAAGTAAAACAGGATTCATCTCACACAGGTATACTTCTTCGTATGAAAATAGAGATGATCAGATATATCCACTGATTCATCTAAGTCGTCAGACCCACAAAGGATCGATAGGTACTAACCCCCGCAATGAACCTAGGAAGGGTCTGACCCACACAGGACCGATAGGTCACTAACCCCCGCAAAGACCCACACAGGATCGGACCCACACAGGATCTGTAGGCGCTGGTTGACACAAAACCGCTGAGCGCTGACCCACACAAGATCAGACCCACACAGGATCGGTATCACTGATTCACATAGGATCGATGAGTGTTGTAGTCGTCACCATCGAATCCACTGAGGATCTCTGGATAGTCATCGTAGTTGTAGCAGTCGCAGCCATCTCTTGGGTTCCCGCACACATCAAGCTCGTTCAGGAGGGTCCACTCCATGAGCCGAGAGGCTGATACATCAACTGACACATAGTCCAGAGTTTATGTATCCAAAAGTTCCGTATCATCAACAGGAACTCAACATCACAGACGACACGTCAATCGGACGCCCAGTCTAAGAGTTATTGGCTTTTTCATCCCAGGGACCCGGTTGGTTTTTAAGGCAAAACCAACCCGACCGTACTCCACCTGTGTCCAAATCTCGGGTGGAGTATTTCAAAAGATCCGTCTCACTTAGAGGAATCCATCAAAGTCGACGGTACATCAATCGGACGTCCGGAGCTCATGTTATAAGCATTTTCACTCCGAGGTCCCAGTTGGTTTTGTGTACGAACCAAACCTGCTGAACCCAAAGCATTCCAAAACCTTGAGTTCGATATACCGAAACGACCTTCTCGATCCAAGGATCGCATCGCCACTAACGACACGTCGATCAGAGGTCTGTCGCCCGAGATATGGGAAAAAGAACCAAAAGGGTCCAAAAACGTGGGTTTCGGGCCCGGACCGATCGGAACCGAGACCCCCTGGGTCGGCCCGGCCCGGCCGGGGCGCGGCCCGGTCCGGCGGCAGGGCGTGCTGGCGCGCGGCGCTAGCTGGATCGGCTGAATGGCTGAGCCGTTCGGTTATGTGGGGGGGCGCGGTACCCCCCGCCGTTCGGAAACCGCGACCCCAATTAAGGGGCCGCTCAGTAGGCCAGCCAGGGGTTTGAACCCTGGCTCTTCCCCTGTCCGCCCGGCCCACCCTGGCCGGCCGGTTCATGCTCTACGGGACCGGCGACGGCCGGTCCCCTCCCTGCATCGACGCCGGCGGCCCATCTCTGGCCACCAGTCACCCTGCTTCGCCGCAGCCCGGAACCGGCCGCGGCCTTGGTCGTTCGGTGCGGCGAGACGACACCGTGCTCTTCCACCGCGACCCTACTCCGGCCGCGATGTCTTCGGGTTTCTTCAACGCGGCACGACAGCGTCATGTCCTTATTCGTTTCCACGGCGCGGCGCGACGGCGCCGCATATTCCTTATCGCACGATCACACGCGGTACGACGACACCACGCCATTCTTGTTTCAAACCACAATGAAACAAACACACGGATAAGGGAGGAGGGTCGGCCGTATTTGTGCGGTCCGGACCCCTATCGTTAATCGATAGCATTTGGTCGTATTTTCACGAAGAACAACAAGGTGGTAAACACGAAAAAAATAATTAAATAACCCATACCTCGAGCGTAGCTTGAACGGAGGTTCGTCGAACGAGGATTCATCGTGGAAGAACCGTCGCAGAAAGAGACGTCACGGAAGAACCGTCGTGGTATATGGCGTCGCGTAGTCGGTCTCCGAGGACTCGGCATTCTTCATCAGAGATCGATGCGTTCTTCACGTTCTTCATTGAAGATCGATGCGTTCTTTGAGTTCTTCTTCGAAGTCGAAGAAGATCTTCAAGTCCTTAGCATTTTCTCCCAAAACTCCACCACATGGTTGCAAACCCAAATAAAATAATTCCAAGTCTTATTTTATTAACACAAGATAAGTATTTGAATTTCAAAGGATTGAATTAATTCCACTTAATTAATTCAAGCCAAGTTGTCATCATTAAAGGTAATTTGAGGGAGTTAGGAATATGATGGGGTGGGGTTCGTTTGGGCCCCACCACCCTCATAACCTCCCTTGGGAAGTTGGGTAGTTACCCAACTTCCACACAAGCCTTAAACCACTTTAAGAAAAATAAAAATTGTAGAATAATAATAAATTAAACTTCCACAATCTTTATCATCTACTCTCGTGACAACGCAACTTCGGAACAGGTGTTCCTAAGAAATTACTGTCTCTGCGGTTCCATCGGTGCCCTCAGAATTCGATTCCGAGCATCGGTTCAAAAGCTAGAAATTCCCGCTCATTCGTTCACTTAACGTACCCGAGATAAACTTCGGATAGAAATTCTGGGCACACCGGGCCTCGGAATCAAGTGCCGTCAGAAACTGCATTCTTGTAAAATCCTAAAGAAAATTAAGAAAAAATTTTCCTTGAATTTTACGGGTCTTTACATTACTCCCACATCAGGGCTTTACGTCCCCGTAAAGATACATCATAAACTAGGGAAACAAATGTGGGTACTGAGCACGCATCTGAGCCTCCCGCTCCCAAGTTCTCTCCTGGAGGTTCCCGTGCTGCCATCTGATGCGCACTAGAGGAATCGACCGTCAACGTAGGACCCGCTCCTGTCGATCCTCGATCTCCACCGGGACCTCCGCAAAAGTCTCCCAATCATCAACGTCTAGCTCCCCATGGCCAATGATATGTGTCGGGTCGTGCACGTATCTCCTCCACTAAGATACGTGGAAGACGTCGTGCACCCGGTGCAACTGAGGTGGTAGAGCCAGGTGATAAGCCACCTCCCCAATCCTGTTGAGGACCTGGAATGGTCCGATGAAGCGTGGAGACATCTTTCCACCTCGGCCAAATCTCCGTAATCCACGTCGAGGTGAGACACGCAAAAAGACGTGGTCTCCATTCTCGAACTCTAGTGGCCACTAGCTCTTGTCAGCATAAGACTTCTGCCGGCTCTGAGCTGTCCTCATCCGCTCCTGGATGACCTGGACCTTCTCTGTCGTGGCCTGGACCATCTCTGGTCCCACAAGTGCTGACTCCCCAGTGTCTGTCCAGCACAAAGGAGATCTACAAGGTCGACCGTAAAACGCCTCGTATGGTGCCATCCTAATGGTGGATTGGTTGTTGTTTTTGTACGAGAACTCCAACAAGTGTAGGTGGTCCTCCCAGCTACGACCAAAGTCGAGGACACATGCGCAGAGCATGTCCTCGAGAGTCTGAATGGTCCTCTCCGTCTGACCATCCTTCTGAGGGTGAAAGGCGGTGCTTAGACGTAACTGCGTCCCGAACGCCTCCTACAACCCCTTCCAAAGCCGGGAAGTAAAGCGTGCATCTCGATTAGAGACAATAGATGATGGCACACCATGAAGCCGTACAATCTCTTGAACATAGAGACATCCCAATCTCTCCACTAAGACCTGCTCTCGGATGGGTAAGAAGTGAGACGACTTGGTGAGTCGGTCGACAATCACCCAGATGGAGTCGTGACCTCTGGAAGTGCGTGGAAGTTCAGTCACGAAGTCCATAGATATACCGTCCCACTTCCACTCCGGGACCTACAAGGGTTGTTCCAAGCCTGCTGGTACCTGATGCTCTGCCTTCACCTGCTGGAAGGTGAGGCATCGAGAAACAAACTCTGCCACAACCTTCTTCATGCTCGTCCACCAGTGATGTCGTCTGATATCCTGGTACATCTTCGCCACTCCGGGATGTACCGCCAAGGGAGAAGTGTGAAACTCTCTCAGCACCTCCTCTCGTAAAGCGACTAGTACCAAGTTACTTCCTCTGAAAAGGACTTCGTGCTCTGATCCAAAGGAGAAACCATTAGGTGCCTGTCCTGAGGATATCTGTACACGCCGCATCTCACAGTCAGCGTCCCCACGCTGTGGCTCTCTGACCCGCTGCAGTAGTGGAGGGGTGACTGTGAGAGACTAAAGGAAGGCTGCTTCTTCTCTATCCATGAAGGATATCTGCAAAGAGGCTAGGTGCTCTGTCACCTCCTCAAGTAGCTGAATGCCCGTCCTCCTACTGAGATCATCGGCTACCACGTTCCCCTTCCCAGGAGTATAGACTATCTCAAAGTCATAGTCCTGGAGGAAATCGAGCCATCGCCGCTGTCTCAGATTCAAATCCTTCTGAGAGTAGATGTATCTGAGACTCTGATGGTCAGAAAGGACTGTAAAGCGCTCGCCCATCAGGTAGTGTCGCCATGTATTCAGAGCGAAGACCACTGCTACTAACTCCAGGTCATGGGTAGCGTAGTTCTTCTCATGCGACCTCAACTGACATAATCCATAGCCAATCACGGCCCCCTCCTGCATCAGGACACATCCGAGTCTGGTCCCTGATGCATCGCAGTAGACTACGTACGCAACTCCTTCATCAGGAAAACCGAAAAATAGGGGTGCTAGTAAATCTCTATATCATCTCCTGGAAGATCTGCTGAAATCTTTTCGACCACACAAAGGGTTTTCCCTTCTTCGTCAATGATGATAGTGGTGCCGCAACTCTAGGGAAGTCTGGAACAAATCTCCTATAGTATCCAGCTAGTCCCAAGAATCTCCGCACCTCTGTCACGCTCCTGGGTGGCTCCCAAGCTAGCACTGCCTCGATCTTCGCATGATCCACTGCAACTCCCGCCTCAGAGATGACATGTCCCATGAAGTGAACCTCGCGTATCTAGAACTGACACTTTGAGAGCTTTCCATAAAGCTGGTGCTCTCGGAGTGTGTCTAGAACAACCTGCAAGTGGTAGGCGTGCTCCTCCTCAGTCGTCGAGTAAATCAAAATGTCGTCGATGAAGACCACGAAAAATCGATCGAGATATGGCTGAAAGATCCTGTTCATGGGGGCCATGAACACTGCTGGAGCATTGGTCACGCCAAAGGGCATAACCAAGAACTCATAGTGGCCATACCGACACCTGAAGGTCGTCTTCTGCACGTCCTCATCTCGAACTCTGAGCTAATGATAGCCTGACCTGAGGTCTATCTTCGAGAACCACCGTGCTCCCTTGAGCTGATCAAAGAGGTCATTAATCCTCGGTAGCGGATACTTGTTCGTCACTGTCACCTGGTTCATGTCACGATAGTCGACACAAAGTCGGAAGCTCCCATCTGCCTTCTTGGAGAACAAAATCGGGGAAGCCCGGGGTGAAACACTGGGTCGTATGAATCGCTTTACCTGCAAGTCCTCCAACTGTACTCGTAGCTCTCGAAGCTCAGCGGGATCCATCCGATACGCTGGAGTCGATATCAGGGCTATCCCGGGGTACAAGTCAATATAAAAGTCTACCACTCTGCAAGGAGGTATCCCTGGAACGTCGTCTGGAAAAATCTCCCCATACTGATCCACCACTGCAGGAAAACTAGGACTCCGCACGTCAAATGCTCCTAGGATGAGGCTAGCCAACTGATGAGTGATGGGCTGTCCTCTTCTCTACAGAAGTCCATCCTGTGCTGCAAAGGCTCCCTTCTCGCCAGTGAAGGTGAACCTGCTCTCGTCGGTGCGTACACATCACACCTTGCACCTAATACAATCAATCTGTGCATGGACTGTGGACAACCAATCCATGCCCAAGATGATGTCGTAAGGTCTCGACGCCGCTACAAGAAGATCCCATCCGAAGCTCTCACCTCCAAGAGTAATCTCACACTGCCGACACCAGTGCATAATCGTCGAGTCTGCTCCCGTAGGAGTCTCTAGCCGTAAGGATCGAGCCAACAGCTCTGTCGGAATCTCCGAGCTCCAAACAGGGGAAGAGACTATGAAAGAATGACTCGCTCCTCTGTCTATAAGTATTGTAGCAAGGGTGGAATATACATAGATAGTACCTAGAATCATCTCGGGCATGCCGTGGTCGTAGGCCTCCGCTGCCTCGAGCTGTGCTTGTCTCTGCCTGCCAGCTCCCTGTGGTCGGGGTGGACCTCCTGGTGGTGGTGGTTGTAAAGCCTCAAAGCGTCGGCTACCACCTGCTGCTCGGCCAGCTCCTTTGCCTCGTCTGCCTGCTCCCTGGGGACGACCACAGTCGACCCTCTGCCTCTGCCTCGGTCGTCCCTCAACCGTCTGCTGCTCCTCGGCACAACTGGTTGGAAATCACGAGCCATGTGGCCCTGCCTGCCGCATGAGTAGCACTGCCTGCCTCTCGAAAGACTGGATTTGTGCTGTGTGCCCCGCACTGCTGAGCCAGTGTCCTGAGGTCGTCTACCTGAGGGTCTGGTCTACCTGGACCCATGAGTCATCCATCGACTGCCTTCTGTAGAAGGCTCTGCTACGTGCTGCCCTACGGTGGGTCTCGGCACTGGTGTAGACTCAGCAAGAAAGCTCTCGATCAAAAGGGCTCACTCCAGTACTCTTGTCTGAGTCGAAATGCTGAGGGAGATCAGCGATGCCCTGATCTCATGTCTCAATCCCTGCTCAATGGTATGGGCCCGGAAGAATGGGTCCCGTACCATGTCTGTAGAGTAGCGCGAGAAATCGGAAAATCTCACCGAGTACTGGGCGACTGTCAAGCTTCCCTACCGTAGCTGAAGAAGCTCTTGAATGTGCACCGCATGGAGGGTGGCTGAGACGAACTCCAAGTGGAATAGGACCTCAAAGTCCTTCCAGAGGAGAGATTCCTCATTGTGCACCTGGAGCATCAAGCTCCACCATCGGCCCGCTGCTGCATGCAGTAGGCTTGCCGCTAGGATCACCATGAGGTCTGCTGGTGTCCTCACAAACCTGAAAACTCTCACCACTGCCTCCAGATAGTCCTCGGTTTCCTGGGGGTCTGTCTCCCCACGGAACCTGGGCGGTCGCTGGTGCTGGAACTCATGCTGTGCACTAAGGCGACGTGCATCGTCCTCGGCTGGGGCTGGAAGCATCGGTGGATCGACGGGTAAAGGTACCGCCGGTGCCTCAGCTGTCAAAGGGCCATGCACCGAGGCCTCGTCGCTCGGTGGGCTGTCGTCACACTCAACTCTCGGAACTCTAGCTGGCTGCCATCGTGGGGCCATCCTGAAAAGAAACAGGTGCACCACAGTCAAACAGTATACCTGGTGAGCTGACACAAAGTAATCACAAAGAAAACATGAAACACACATGCAATCAATGTTTTCGTGCATTAAGTCGGAAATCAGAAGTCAGGGTCCTGGTGTACGGATACGTTGGCCACCGCACCAACATTGGACTCCCTGGATTGATAACCACACTCAATACGCTTAACACTATTGCTTCACATAGAAAAAGATCAGAGTCCAGAGTTCTACGGTAGAACCGAACTCCTTTGATACCAATTTGTCACGACCCGTCCTCGGGACCCATGTCGTGAATACCCCAAGCCTGCCTTCCATAGGCCAGGGGCTGGCGACTAGAACCAAGGCGTAAATACCGAAAAAAAGGGAAGGCATTGCCTTTGAAAAGTAAAAAAACACCAAAAAGCAAGAAAGAAGTAGAAGTAAACACTAAGTAAAAACTGAGTACAATAGTAAGTGCAGAAAAGTAAGTGGGCCAGTACAAAAACCCAAACTGAAAGTAAAGTACAAATAGAAATGGAAAACAACAACTGAAAAGTAAAGACGCATCGCCAAGCTGTCCACTGGAAATCCCACCTGAAGGGTGGGTACAGATAGCCTCCACTGCTCCTCGGGTCCAGCCGACAGCTCCGAGAACGTCCCGCCCAGTGGTCCACATGAGTTCACTGAACGTACCCGAGCTAAAATTTGGATAGAAATTCCGGGCACACCGGGCCTCGAAGTAAAGTGCCGTCAGAAACTTCGTTCTTGTAAAATCCAAAGAAAATTAAGAAAAAAATTTCCTTGAATTTTACGGGTCTTTACATAATTAGTGTATAAAGGTTACTAAAAAATTTAAGGAGTCAATTTTTATTGGAATTTTCATGTAGTTTCAAGGTTAGAAATAGTTATAATATTTATTGCTATCGCTGACAAATAAATTTACAAATTTCTTTAAATCAATGAGAAGTCTGCATTTTTGAATGATGATCTTGATGTGGAAGTTATAATATTTATTTCTATCACTACACAATAGAGATGAGTCTGAAGAATGGAAGAGTTGATAGCAATATTTATATGAAATGAGGTCTATATTTTGCTATCAACATAATTGTTCATATGGATGAAATTATATTTTGTGGAAATTATGAAAGATCTTGTGAATGATTTGATGAAGTGATGAAGAAGTTGTTTGATATGTCCATGCTGGGAGAAATGAAATACTTTCTTAGGTAAAAAATTTGACAAAAATAATAAAAATATTTTTTTTCTCAAGAAAAGTATGATAAATTGCTTCTTAATAAGTTTGGAATGGAAAATTTGAAACTAGTTTCCACACCGATTTTAGTGGAACCAAGTTGTATAAAGATGGTGAAAGAAATTTTTTTTTTGAGAAAGTGTTTCAAATTTGATAATATATTTTTTATGTTTGATTGCCTCAAGACCTAGCATTTTTTATGTTGTTTCCCCATGTATTATATTTCAATGTTGTCCTAAATAATCACATTAAATTTATAGGAAAAAAATAATTAGCAGATATATCGAAGTCCCAACATTGGTTGGAATTAGATATCATGGCATAGAAAGTATTGACTTTTCAAAAGGTGATTGGGAAAAAATGTTAATTAATGAAGATCCATGTTTGGGGGAGTTTTATTTCTGGGAAAAGGTTGTGTTAGTATCAATAAAAATAAAAAAAATTTAATAACTCTTTGCATGAATAATATTGAGTATGTGGATTCCACTCAAGATGATAAAAAACTCATGTGGATAAGAACTCTATTGGAAGAATTACATGTTGACGTAATGTTACCTATTATCTTGGGATGTGATAATCAAAATTCAATCAATATTACAAGAATTCTTGTACAAAATTATTTTTCCAAACATATGAACATAAAGAAACACTTCATGAAAGACCATGGAGAAGAATGAATTGATGTTGGAATATATTTCTATATCGGAACAATTTGCTCAAAAATTTACAAATCCTTCAGCAAAGGAAAGATTTTATAAGTTGAGGTTGAACATGGGAATCAAACATCTTAATCATCAAGTTTAAGGTATCTGTTTTCTTCCACTCTCTCATCTTAAATTTAGATAGTATTATCAAGGGGTAAAATTATTTCTTAATTCTATCTTTTATGGAAGTATTCATATATGGAGATTAGTTGGTATGATGTAAATCCAACATGTATGTGTGTTAACTATTCTAACAGATTGTGGGTGTGGATTTAGGAAATAAAATAGTCATACTCTAGGAAAGTTGAAGAATTAGAGAAAGGTGATAAATAAATCTATGGAGAAATATGAGGATGAAATGATTCACTACTTTTGGAAAGAAAGTTTTTTTTGTCAATAATTCTTATTTCCTAAAAAGAGTTTACTCATGTAGGCTTAGATTTTTTGATTAAAAATCCATTTTTTGAGATTAAATTTTTCAGAGATTTATGATTCTTAGTCGACAAAAAAATCCAAAGGGGGAGATTATTAGGACCAAGATGATAAGAAATGGTATCATATTCAGGTACTGTATTTTGTTTTCAAGGAAGTTTGAAAGGAAAAGAAATAACCTCACTTTTTACAAGTGGATGAAAAGAATGAACATCATATTTATGAAATTAGATTCAAAATTCATAATAATGATAATTTGATCAGGAAGGAAAAATGTTGCTGGAAAACAAGGATGTTACAATAATTCCATTGGTAAATAAGACGATTCTAAAGGTGATTGATAAATGGTTAAATGTCATGATATATGGGATTCACGATGAAATAAATCAAGTGGTTTTTGAATAAAGTAAATTATGGTAGAAGATGGTTGAAGCATTAATTGACCCTCAATTTTTATTTATTAACAATCCCAAATGACCACAAATTAGAATGGGAGATGTTGCTAAAGAATATTTTTATGGTGGCATAATTTCAAAGTGTTTGCCAATTTTTTGAGGTAAAAAATGGGGGAAGAGGATATCATCATGGAAGGTTTTTTTTGGTAATTTATATTCATGAAAATGGTAATGGAATGGGTTTCAAGAAGTTTTTTATAAGATTCATGAAGATGTGGAGTATCGCGAATAGTGACAGTAATCTCCTTGATTATGAGAAGTGGAGCATCGCCAATGCATTAAGGTTTGCTAGTGATCTCTATTAAAATTATAATTATCAAAGGAGCATCATGAATGGGGGAGAACCATGAAGATATTTTTGAGTGATCTAGAAAAGATTATATAAGTATTGGAGAATTAATAATGGTCGAGCCTATAAATATTATGATACCTCCACTTCATTGGAGATGAAAATAATTTGAGAAGACCTATAATTTATATATATTATCCTAGAGGTAGAGGAGTACCACGAAGCTATCATTATATGTTATGTTAAATTTTTTTAAATGACTACTAATGTATTAATTGATGAAAATCTTTCTAAGTAATGGGTTCTTCATGATGATAGTGAATTATGCATTGACTTATTGAGATTTAAGAAGACTGTTTGTTCCACAGATATAGTTTTCTTCATGAAGGTTGTGAGCTTCATAAAGGAGACTCAAGAACATAAAGTTTGGATTTTTTTTCAACAGAATAATGCATTCAAAGAGAATCAATTTTTGTCTCTAAGAACATGAAAATTTTATTGAGGTATCAAATTGAGTATCATTACAAAGCCCATGACGTTCTTACCTACTTCTGGGTAACAATGTAAAGAACTCTTTTGAGAGATTATATTTTTTAAACATCATCAAGAAGCACTGTAAAATTGTATTTCACCATTTTTTCTAGATGGAGAACATGCAATACTATATTTATTACATAGTGATATATAGGTGAAAGGGTATATCTTAATCATTGTATTCCACCCAAAAGGATTTTTTTTCTAGTGCATTCTGTGGTATTTGATTGTATTCAAACATTAACAATGGAATCAATAATCTTTTTGAGTTGTAAACCTTATAAATTATTATGTTACTGTGGATGTGTGTTTGATTTATGTATTTCTGAGAAGAAAAAACTTAATAGGAGGTGAATGTTGTTTCATAAGTAAGGAAACATAAAATAAAAAGATATCATTGATTCACCCCTATTCCTATTAATGATAATTGAATCTTGACTATGAATCTTTAGTGACATCAATGATTTATGTATATTCTTTCAATCTGGTATAAATTCCTCATAACATTGGGATATTTGAGCACCCCTTAATCATCAATATGACACTAAATTGAAAATGGTGGGGTAACTTATCTATGATTTGGATATGATAATATATCCTACTAAGGATCAGATTCCATCCACATTATGGGTAGTTGATATTCTTGAGAGGGGTGATACTGAAGGAGTGGACAATCAATATAATGATGAATGTGTTTAATTTTAAGAGATTATTGATGTAATAGTCTTTAATTTTCTTTATGTCCATATTTATTTTTATTATTATAGAATCTTCTACTTTGTGACCACTTTGACTTGCAAAAGGAGGGGGTGTTACCAGAACTAAATTCCTTGATATACACTTCAATGGGTACCCTGACCGGGGTTGATAGGCTTACCCATGATCCTATGGAGTTGTCTCTAGCTTAGAGATAAATGGATGTGAAGATGTTAGGGGACCATTTACACCTGAAATTTATATGTTTGAGAAAACCAATATAGTCCCCACACCATGTTAGGGTAAGAAACGAAAGAGGGTAAATAAATTAGATTGGATTATAAGCCACAATAAGTCTTCACAATGTCATTGGGTCCTTTGACATGACTAAAATAACCATATAGCCATGCTTTCCACTTGTAGTATCTGTTTCACTTCCCTCCGTCAAGTGATCTAGTGTTAATCCTATAGGATTTGATAAAGGCACTCAAGATGGGGTATCAATTGATGATGAAAAGTATGCATCACTAATATGTGAAGTGTTAGGGTATTATAATTATGTTATTCCTATCACTATAGAGGGAAGAGAGAACCCCATTTATATCAGTTAAGAGTAATAGGAAAATTCTGAGCACTCAATAAATCTCCTTTTTTCCCAATATTTTATAACTAAAAATTGTAATATAGGACCCCATGGGGACCACTGTTATCGTAGAAGATAACATGGGTCTCTAGTCATCCTTGGAGGGTGTTCTTACTGAAGTAACCATGGGTAAATTAAGTGGAACAAATGCAGGTCCCTATCCTAATGTCCAATGTGTCCCCATGAGTGATGCTTCCGTAGGGATTTGGGAATTAATTTATTAAATGAGAACTCATGATATATCAAATGAATATATGGTTAATCATATTAATATCCACAAATCTTTAGAAGAATTTGTGTAATTAAACAAAGAGTTAGATAGAAGTTGGCATTTATTTTTACATGACCAAACTTTACACCTTTGTTTTTAATCATGTTTACTTATTCCATGTAGCATATTTGATGAAAATATTACTAAGGACATTGAGTGGAAGGGTATCAAGATTAATTTTATTATCAAATAGAGGAGGTAACAGTGCCATATCCTGATGTGGGAATGTCCAAAAATCCCTCTTCCCTAGGCCCTAAGAAACTTATAAGGATTACCTCACTTCTGGAGGTCCTTTCTATAGAAACTAAAGTTGTAGGTGCGTGGGATGATTCTAATTGATTTGTTGAACCACTAACATGTGAGTATTATTAACTACAATAATTTTATTACTTTAATTTCCATTTTTTACCCCTCTACAAATGGTGAGTTCTATATGTCTCTCAGTGACATCAACATTGATAGACAATGCTAAGGGGGAGGCCTCAAAGTTTATTCTACTAATAGCCTAAGGTGTGGCTGGTTTAACCATATAGGGAACATCCCAGTATTCCTCATTAGTAGAATTGATCTCAAAGTATGTATCTCTCTCATATATTGTCTCTAATATTCAATTGTAGGCACAATACACCTTCCTTTATTCACATCATTTTTTAGATAGGTATTTAGAAGTTAATTTCAGAGGCACCTCTTGAAGATCTTCCATCATGACATTTTCAACTACCAACCATGTTTTCCATTTTGAGGTATGTGATATTTTATTATCAAATGAATCATTATGAAATAAATTCAATCATCTAACTATGTGAATAGTAATAAAGAACATGTAAGGATAAGGGGTAGTTAGTTGGAAAGTTTTAAGATCTTTGATCCGTTGTATCTCAGGAGGAGATTAGACATGCCATGGAAGTAGAGGAGAACCAATGACTTATTGATGAGAAATATCACCAGATGGTAAATTTTCAAGAATAATTAGATGATGTGAAGGAATATATTTTCATGATCCACCAATCCTTGACGAGGATCCTATCATAAGGAAGAGATTCCATTTTTGCGTATATAAAGAAACTTCATCTTGATGAAGAAGACATTATCACAAAATAGAATGGGATTTGAAAAACATTAGATAAGGATCATGATGCACTTATAAAGATAAAAGTCTATATATAATAACACTTTTAACACAAGGATGAGTGAATCCAACCTGTGGAATATCCTCCAAATTTTGATATATGAATGGAAATGTTTTTTTCTTGATCCTGCGAATATTTTCTACAACATATTTAATAGAATTTTTCAAAATCGAACAATTTAAATGAATTAATTTTTGTCTATATGTATGAATCACAATGAAATTAATAGAATCATGATCCAAATTTTTCTTAGATCATATGACTTAGCAATCAGACCATGATTTCTTTGTGGCCTTAAAATTGGAATCACAGAATTTGTTCCTTTTCCACTAGTAGTTTGTGTTCTTATAGGATAGACCAATGTAGATGATGTTTAAGGTCAAATTTGTTTTCCAATAGTGTGGGAGTAACAAACAAGAATGTATCTTATGGGCCATGAATATACCAACATAAAACTCCATTATTTTTTTTTGGAGAAAACATAAAGTTTATTATTCCTGGATTTTCAGTTGGTGAGACACATATGTTGGGATTGACTGCAAATAATGTTCAAAAAGAAGTTTCCATGAAGATAATTTTAAGGTACACAAAGATAAAAGGGTTTACTCTTAAATATGAAAATGTTACATTTTGTGAAATTTCTTTTACAAATCCAATTTTAGGCATATTATGTATAGTTAAATGAAGGTTTCTATCAGAGTCCAATGCCCTGACTATCCACAGAGAATGGAAAAACATGAGGGTTTGAGATTTCTCGACGACAGGAAGTATGAATCTTAATATGTGGTGTATTTGGAGACATACTAGGGGATATTTGGGATTGATCCTATCATTAAATGGGCATCCACAATCTTGTTTCTATGTTTAACAGATCCATAAGTATTTCCCAACCCTGATCAATCTAATGGGAGGATATAGGTGAGCCTTTAATTGGGGTCCAATTAGGATTGTAGAATACAATCATCACTAAAAAAAGTACACATTTTAAGGACATTCCTTTAATCCAAAATATTATAAGAATTTTATTTTGACATTGTTTGGTCTTATAAAATCGGATGACTTCTTGATCTCTCTAAGATCACATGAGTCATGCCCAGCTTGAGAGACAAGAAGTTACTGGGAGATTGTCTAGATAGTGTGATAATGTCGTTCAAGGATTGTATTTGATGAAAAAAATGATTGATTGTAGGGGTTTTGTCTCAAATTTTATTATCATGCGACTGATAACATTAATTTCTAGAGTTTATGGTCACCAAGATTTGGCCTAATGGTATGTAAATAATGAATAAAATGGGTATTTTCATGAATAAACGGATGTCCCAGTATGCATGGATATTGCAGGGGGGGTTGTAAACCATGAACATAGGGAATTTAAATTAAAAATAATGAGGTGGGAAAAGTTCATAGTTAATGACCACAGACTGTGTTCAAAAAGTGGCTTCAATTATGTCATTTTAAAATAATACAAAGATAAATGGATATCCTCATAAGAATAAAGGTTCCTCAGGATAAGATTATGTTTTTGGTCACTCATTTTGTATATAAAATTTTGAAGTGTATTATGCATATTAAATCAAAAGGCTCTATAAGAGTTAATCACTCTCATCACTAATAAAAAAATGGATGAATGAGAAGATACATGTTTATCTTGGATAATGGGTATGATGTGTGAATGGGATATGTATGAGAATAAAAAAATAATTTGGACCGACATTGGACATATATTTTTAGGTTCACTACTTATATGTGGAACACATGTTGGTAAGGGACACATTTTTTGTTTGATTGGTTCTTAAATGAGGGAACACAAATAGAGACATCCTATATCAATTATAATCATATGAAGGAGCGGCACACATGATCCTATTTTTATCGATGCATTTTTCCTTTTGTTAAGGGATCTGAAAATCATTTATTATCTTATTGAGGTGAGAGTCACGAAAATTGTAGTTATGAAGGATACATAGGTTTGTGGATTTGTTGGAGATCGAAACTAATATTGGGGTCTTATCAAGTGTTGGATTAAGTGTTTCAATGTTTTTTTTTCATGTGATAGGGACATGAACCATTTAGTTTTATTTAATTCATCAAGGACATTATCATATAATTTAACATTTTTTGATTGGGAAGATTGTCATTACTTTTAAGGTTGGGTGACTAAGAC
The DNA here is from genome assembly GCA_963277665.1 of Viscum album. Lineage (NCBI taxonomy): Eukaryota > Viridiplantae > Streptophyta > Magnoliopsida > Santalales > Viscaceae > Viscum > Viscum album. Next base: position 1,350,424,635 of record OY728132.1, read on the forward strand.
CATGTTCATGCCTTTTTGGGTAATGTGACCAGAATCATAATGCCTTTTTGTTTATGGTCTTATGACTATGACCATATATTTTATGGTGATTCATCCAATAAAACCCTAAAAATCTCTAGGTGTAAAAAGAGAAGGTTTTGTTCCATGGACTTTAGGTTTTTGGATCTGATTGAATGATATGGATTAAGCACAATATGGATGATATATGACCATGTTCCAAAATAAAATTCCATTGTGATGTTGTCAGGGAATGTAGAGACAAAATAAATTCTTCTTAAAGAAGAAGGATCCTTTGGTTGAAAATCCAATTTGAGCAACTCATTTCAAGTATCCAATTTTTGGAATATTATTCATAAAAAAATGGTTTCCTTCATGGCTGATCTCGTTCATCATTTATAGCCAAGGAAAGATTATGGAAAATAGAACATCCCAAGTCACGAAGTCTATTTTGAGGAAGGAGTGTACCTGATTATGAAGGGATCATTTCATCCCTAATTGAATGATAACAGGTAGATTCTTCCTTATATACTTCTGATTTAGGGAACATTTATGGATAGACCAAGCATTTGAGACCCATGCGTCTCTACAAATCTCGTGGTAATAAGAATAAATCCATACATATTTCTAGGAAATAAAACACCCTGAATAGGTATGGTCCGTATAGAGGGATGGGTTATTTTTTGACATCGAATTTGAGAACTAGGAATCACTATGAATATGATGATAGAAAGAATGAAGCCATTCAAAGTTCTAAGATATATATCCTAAAATGATTGATATCATCTACAAATATGGGTCATTTTTATCATATTTCCACTGTACCTTAAGGTAGGATCTAGGATTCAATATTTATCCCATTTAGATGATAATTAATCCACATGTAATTATTTAATGGAGGTGTGGTGGGAGACCAAAACCAATATTGGGTCCCTCTCATGTGATGAGAAAAGAAATGAACATTTTTACATAACGCAAGAGATGTCAACCATAGTGTTTTAACTTTATGTGGTATAGACATCAAGGAATTTATTCCATGAAATTTCTATACCATAAATGAAGAGATAGGTTTTCATCATGTGACGAACCACTTACCAAAATTCTTAATCCCATAAGATTTATGCTAGGTTTGAGAAAAAATAAATATCAAGGGTTTATTTCTCCATACAGAGGTGATTAAATGAACGTAAAATATAATTTTATCATGTGGTGCATAGGAAAAGATATAGGATCATGGAATCCTTATGTATTGCTTTAGAATATGAATCAATATTTTTTTATTTTGTGGATAATTTTAGCATTGATTGGGAGGGGTATCAACAATGAAATTTAATTCCATGCGATAAAGATGAGTATTACATGATAATAGAAATAAGTAATGAAGACACATAAATAGAATTTATGAATTTATAAAATTATCTCATAAGAGGCATCCAATGTTTGTGACATGATGTTTTCTAAGACGGTTTCTGAATGTATCACAGGCTCAATGCATAGGTTAAGAATACATTTTAACATAATGTGATGAATATGTTATTGTATAGTTTAATGTGTTATGACCAAGACCACATGGGTCATTCATTTTAGGGTTGTGTGATAAGGACCACTCTGTATAGTTTTTCATCACACAGTATAGATGAATAGTATTTGGTAGTTTTAGATAATATAACTTGGACCCAGCTTTAAAATTGTTTATGTTCATAAATATTTTATTGTTATGAGGGCTCAAATATTTCATTTCCCACTAGAAAGAGACAAATTTGTTGTGAATAGATACCTCAGGGGCCAATGATTGGTGAAAATAATATTTCAAAGGGTTGGATTTGGGTTTGGGACTAAGAAATATGCCTTAGGTGGTTCTACATATCTCTTCAAAAATTATAATCAAGACATACCTCATTCTTAGGATATATTGGTTGTTGGTTCGGTAGGAGATTGACACCATGATTAGGGACCTCTCAAGTGAGTAAAGAAGTGTTACAAAGTTTTATGTAATTAAAAAAGGAAGATAAACCTATATTTTTAGGTTATGTTGAATGGTTATTGTCATATAGTTTAATGTCTTGTAACAAGGATGTCTTTAATACATTTTATGGTCATACGACAGGAACCCCTACATCCTTAATGTTTTGGGTCTTATGACTAAGACAAAGGGGTTAATCACATGAAGTATTTATTGAGAAAAAAATGGATTGTTAGGGGGAATTATGCATTCCCTATACATTATGATTGGTGAGAATTTTTTAATTGGATATAACTTATGTATGATGAAAGTTCCTCCCCACTTTGGATCAAGATATATAGGCTTCTTACTCAGACTCATTGGGGTATTGAGGTCAACAAATAGTCCCCCTTATATAAACGAGTTAAATAAATCCTTTTTTTGAATGATTTAGATTATTAGTTTTTGTTTAACCTCTAAATGATTCAAGGCATTCATTATTTTCTCATACAAATGATCCAATTTTTATAAACACTTCTGGGACAAGTCATCAGTGGAAAATTTACTGCATATGGAAGTAAAATGTGAAGGGAATTATATTTCTATGTTAAAAACTACACTTGTACCACATACCATCGAATATAGGGTTTATTGTGTAGTAGTAAATGTTTCGGTACCATATAACCAAAAGGAATTTCGAAGTTTACGTGGCCAAGATTTTAGGTTCTTATCCACTATTTTTTGGATTATGTTTCATAGCTTTTTCTTAAATGTTATATCAATCCATTTGATGCTACATGATAGACATATGAATGATTGGACTTAATGTTAAATTCATAGTAAAACATGTTTAGTTTGGAAGAACATATATTAGTGTCCTTTTCCATCCGTATTATTTGAGGGACACCAAATCTGCTGATGATGTTTGAATCCATGAAATTGATGATACATTGGTCCTATCTTTCAAAAGAGGTACCAAATTATCCCATTTATAGAAGAAGTGGGTAGTGGTAAGGATGTTTTTGAACTGTTTGTATGTATCATGAGGTTTTGTCCCTACAACATCCATTCCCTATATGGTGAATGACCAGAAGTATTTAGCTATGTGTAGCTACCCTTGGTCTTGATGGATGAGGTTTTCACGCACTTTCCAAGAATGATATTTTTTGATTAATTGTGTTTAATCCCATTTAATTGAAGGTTTTTAACTTCCAAACCAACTAATTTATTGATAAATCATGGTTTCTAACCATGGGAACCAAAAGAGGCAATATGAAATTTCTTCGTGGGGATAGTCATATCCTCTATTTTAATGAATCTGATTAGAACTCCATCGAATATTTTCTTATAAATACACATATAATGACCCAAGCTGTCATAAATATTGAAATTAACTAACCATAAATAGATCTATTCTTTTCCAACATTGTTTGAAGGAAGGGTCCCATTTTTTAGGTATTCTAGAATGGGATTCATCCATCCATTTGTAGAATTATCCAGTTTAGGGGTAGAATAAACCTTTTTGATATATTTTATGATGCTCTAAACAAATGACTATTCCATTCTATTATGTGAAATGTTGATGCATAGTTTACCTCCATCTGAATCTGAGAAAGCTATAACAGTGTTTGATAATACATTTACCAGATTATTTTATAAATTTGGGTAATGATTTGGTGTTTTCTCATAGGGTAAACCATTCATCAATCTTTGAACATAATTATGTAGGGTTGATTAAGCCTTCTTTTCTAATGGCATAATCACTATTTATATAATCAATCACCAAATTGGAGTCAAATTGGATGCTAAGTTGAGGCACTGGTATTTTCAAATAAAATTTTGAGCCTATGATGAGCGATCAATATTTGAAATCCTTATTTGTGTAGACTTGTAATAGTAGGAAGGAATAGGGTAGAACTACCTTTTCTGGGGAAAGGAGAATGACTCCTAACACGGTATTATTGAGTTTACGGTCAACCATCCTCTTTCTAGTCAGGCTTATGGATGCACCATCAATGTGAATTTTCCAAATTTGGGTAGAGTCTTAAATAGAGAGGATATACTCATCTGGTAGTTCGGTACACACCAAAACTTATTCAACAAAGGGATGTTTTGGTGGGAAAATTTCAAAGGCCTTCATATTTGTAACCTTATTTAGTATGGAACCATATGGTGAACTATTGAAGAATGTCTACCCATTATTCCAAATATCTGGTCAACATGGGAGGATTGATGATATATTTGATCATATCACTTCAAGAGATCAAATTTACCTCAAGGTTTTGCAGATAGTTCATAAATATCTAAACTAAAAAAATTAGTTCCAAATAGTTCTTCTTGATATATGAATACTGATTCTCTGTGTCAATCAAGGTATGACTATGATAATAAAGGTTTTTTACTACTAGAATTATCTATATGTGTGAGGAATTCCCCCAAATACAATTTTCGAGCAATCTCATATAAGACAACTAGTCACTATTCAACTGGAGTCATCAACACTGGTGAACTTCTTTAGGTTATTGATTGTTTATAGGAAATTATCAGCTCATTTAAATGTGATAACTTTTTCATCAACATAGTTAAGGGAATACACTTACCTCTTAGGTTTTCTATATAGCATCCAATGTAGAAATGATGTCCATGTATTCTTATAAACTCTTATAGGTTTCTAGGGGGTGATGTAACTAATATTTCAATAGTTATATCTGGTTTTAATTTGATTCCATGATTTCATACCATGAAGTAGTGAAATTATCCTCAAGTAACACTAAAAGTGAATTTTAATGTGTTCATTTGTAGACTATTTTGTCACAATTTTTCAAAAATGATAAAAAATTTGGAATGGTGATGATAACTTTTATATTATTTTCCCACAAAATAGTGAACATGGCACTTGAATAATTTTCTTAGGAAAAGTTTTAAGATACGGTGGATGGAATGTTTATTTATGGCTCCTGTATTCTTTAATCCAAAGGGAATCACCTAATAGTAGAATACTCTTTGTGAGGACCTGAATTTATTATTTTCTCTATCTTATTAGGATATTCATATTTTATTGAATCCTAAATATCCATCCATGAAAGAGAGGTATTGACATCTTGCCATTTAATTGATTATAAGTTATGTATCCTAAAATGGGAATTCATATTTTATATAGTGTTAGTTGATGTCTTTAAAATTTATGCAAAACTATATTTGACCCTTATTATTAATGACATGGAAAACATTGTAGATCAATTTTAGGTAGAGGAAATCCTATAAAAGATTTATTTTACAAGCTTCAAATTTTTTTATTTGACCTTGGTGGCATGAGTTGGATCTGTCCTTCTAGCTGCTTGCTTATAACCACTGTGATCTCTTATAAATAATAAGTGATGTGTATCCACATTGAAATAAATTATTAGATTTCTTTAAATTCAATGAATATTCATCCTGATTCTTCTTTAGAAATTAGAGGGAAATGTCATTCTCATTGAGGTGAATAGATTTGCTAGTCAACATTGGTTGTAGACCATCTTTTGTACCCATATTTATATTTCAGAGTTTGCCTATAGTGGAAAAAACTTCTTCCTTGAATGTTGGTGGAGTGTCCCTAGGATTGTCTTATTCCTCTTTCTATTCCTCCTCCTCATACTCTTTGTCTATATTGGGATAGATATGAGATAAAGGGGAATTATTATTGTTAGATGGAGAAAACTTTTTTGAGATAAATCATCCAATGGATATATAATGACCTCCTTAGATTATTTTGAATAATTTGCAACCTACCAATGTTATGGGAATGATTTTGGGGAATTTAAATTTGAGGTATCACCACCAATGAAAAAAATCAATGACTTATTCACCACCCTTATATTAAACTAACATGAAAAATATCTCGTATATTGATGAGTATATCTAGGAATCTGAGATTATGCCTTCAAAATGACTAATAGGTAATATATATTCATCACTAAGGTCATTTAATAGGTTATATAGGGTCTTTTCTAAACTATTTGGGTAGTAAAACGATTAAAACCATCAGTTATGGGTTCTTTCCCGTATCTTCAGAAGAATCATGCCTCAATATATTATGATTCAAAATATTTAAATTGATATTTATTACTACATAACATCATAATCATCCCATTTTTATAGTATTTTTAGAAATTTTTGATATGATGAAGGGATCCCCACATGATGGTGTAACCAAAGCCTTTATAGAAAGATATTAAATGTTGCATCTTTTCTGATGACAAAGAACTCAAAGATAGAAACAAGATATCCAAACTATTCTTTGAGCATATTTTTTAGGGGAACCTATTCAATTTTATCATAACCATGATGAATTATAGTATAAGTGGATCGTTCAACTTTAGAATATCCCAATCCATGGAGTGTTCTGAAGAGAATTATGTTGAACATTGATCCATTTTTAATGAATTATCTACAAATGTCAATGTCATATAATCTACCAAATATGTACAAGGTATTGATATGTCCCCATATGACTTCATCTCTATCATGTTATGTGAAATAGATAACTACATAAAATTTGATAGGATCAACCTTGGCATGATATACCTCAATTATAGTAACTCTAGCTTTAAACTCTTGAGGGCTTAGAAAATCCTCTATAAGTGATTCTTATATCTCATTCGACCTATTGAGAGCATCAATAATTAATTTTTTCTACAACCATGGAAAATTGCTTTAGGATATCCTTTTTTGGGTTAAGGGATTATGTTTTCATTTAGGGATTTTCTTACTTGTAAGAATTAATGGGATAGAAATTCCTAAATTAGATGAGTCGGGTGGTTTGATAAATGTCTAAAAAATAATTAATAATGGATTAAATCCTTTTTAACATTCAAAATGTATGGGTTAATGAGACTACTGCACACCTTCCAATTGATCTTCTAGAATGATCAATCCCAGAAGACTGTTTATGAAGGTGGGGTCATTTCACCACTCTTACAATGCTACCTAAAAGACTATTTCACAACTTTCAATAGCATAAAAATACCTAGTGCATATGTTTATGAGGCATCAATTCCAACCACAACTACATCTTCCCCTACCTCATAAGATTCTACAACCTACACCTAGTGTTTCTTAATGTGGTGTAGGGAATTCAAGATCCTAACCTTCTTCTTTATCATACAAAGGATCCATTAATTGAATTATGCTAATGGATCAAAAGATTAATTCCTCATATAATGAGGATTCCACCTAGATGCATGATTACCGTGGTACCATTTTTTTGGATGGTTCCCACTGTACCATTTTATGGGGCGATTCACATTGTATTTGGAGTGATTCCATAAAGTCTAATATAGCCAAGGCCAAATTTTTCCTCAGGGAAGTTTCATCTTCATGATTTTTTTGCGCACTTCCAGCCATTCTATTTAATAGAAGAGATTAAATTGGAGGCATGTGGTGTTGACGAAGTTGGATGTGTGTAGAAGAAGTGAATGGGGGATTTTTTTTAATTTATCTATGATGAAAAGATAACATGGGTTTGGTTGATTGTATTTATACTCTTCCATTCAATAAAATTCTATGCATTATTTCTGGTAACTTGCTTCAATTAATGTTCTTCCTCTGGAGTGGTGGTGTAGACACACAATACCTATGCTGGTGGTTTTCCCACCTTTACATTTCCATAATCATCCATCCTTTTAAAGGAATATTGTAAATCCAAATAGTTTTAGAGTGTGTGACCCAACATTTGATGATATGATAAGTAATATATGTGGTTATTAAGTATATAAAAGTCATGTCTCTTAGTATTTACTAATTTAAGTAAGTTATTCTTCACGACCACTAAAAAATAAATGAAAACTTCCTCATCCTAGAAGGAATGAAAATTATTTTTTCAATTTTGAAATTGAGAATTTGTATGTTTCCTTCTCTCATATTAATGAGGATACTAATTATTATGATTCCATTCAAGAAAAGGTTTGACACAATGAGGTGTGGGATTTGGAATTGGACCTGGTATACATGCTGATTTAAAAGTAACTATTTTGTTTCCACTCTACCTATCCTATTCCCTTATATCATTGATGTGTGATGGGAGTGAACCATGGTTCTAAATATAGGATATTTCAATATTTATGATACTATTACATGATACATAAATTCACCTAGATACTTTAATGGGATAAGTGGTGTTCATAGTTCACCATTTAGAATCTCAATACACGGACACAATCAATATTCTTTTAGAAGTTAAACGTTTAGGGAATAAGTAAAACTATTACACCTATCAATGAAATATATGACAATCTCATTTTCTTGTAGTATATATTTTTGGAGATAACATATTTCTATCCTTTGAAATGTAATGATGAACTGATAGAAGAATTATCAACATAGATCTTCTTGAACCTTGATTGATCCATCTTGTAGACTGGTGTACCAAATGAATGATGGTCCTTATAAATTCTATACAAATGGTTCGAGCTTAGTTTCCACTTGATGCTTGGGGGTCACCATGGTGGGGCTACGTCTAGACATGAATTTCATCCGATGATGTTTTAGATCCATTAAACCATTGAATATTGGGAACATAGGATTCCCAATATTTGGCAGAGAAGAGTAGCATCCACCCATTGATGGTAAAGACTATTCTATATTTATACTAGTGAACATATCCCTTACATAACTTCTAATCTAACCACAAATTATCTATTAGTAATTATGAGATGGCGAGGAATGCAAAAATTGGAAGAATCTTGAACAAGGTGAACAATCGGTTATGCCAACTGTGGAGGATTTTCTTGTACTTGTAGGGGGTACCCTATAAGGGTTTGACTATGAGGGCAGGTTCAACTTAGACCTAGTTGTGTACCCAATGGGGGATCTCATGGAATCATTATATCATGGTGTCCAAATACATTGGTTTATTGTGCCCCATGTTCAGCGAATATTCAGACTCCATTCCAGTTATTATGAAAAACACTATTTATTTTGGTATATCAAATGGGAGAAGGAATAAAAGATTTAATTAATGAAAAAAATATAAGGTAAGTTTCCTTAGAGTAGTTCTATGTTGAGTTTTCTCAATTCGTTAATCTCTTACTTATATTTTGGAGATTATTCTTCTTGTGTGAGAGGTTAGACCTCTTCAGGTGGTGGTTGAGATATCGATGCACCTTTACCTCTTTCCTTGAAAAATGATTGTCGAGGATTCATATTGGTAGATGTTGAGGGAATCATAAAATTCATAGAACTCCTATTGTTTTAGGTAGGAACCCCTTCTTTAATCATCTTAGTGAAGACCATATTGTAAAAAGGAACATCCTATTCCTTTTCATTTATATCGACCTCATGTTCTGTAGCTTCGGATGGGGCAATGGTAATGATGTTCACCAACTCATAACACATTAAATGTGTCACACTAGAAATAGAATTATAATAGTGTTTTTTTCTCATGGATACCTACTGAAATAATTGTCATCAACAAGAGTGGTCATATCATTGAGAGATTACTGTTGTTAGTTCCCATGACATGGAATTTTCCTCTCCTTTGAAGGTCCTCTTGGAATAGTTAAAAAAATCATGATCCAAATGGAATATCTTGATTTTTTTCATGTTCCTATAACGGAAATGGGACCATGAGATGTATGGACTGGGAGAATTCACTATGAGGTTCTCTCTATAAATGAAAAATAACTTACTATCATAAATGTGGAGGTTATGGTAAAAATTCCCCCAGGCTAGTAGGCTAGGGATGATACTATTATTTCCTCATGACATTTCAAGATTGGTTTATTTTCTTCTAATGTGGTGTAAAAAATGAACCCATCCTTATAGGATGGGATTTATTTATGGTTTTTGTGGCTACGACTAATGTGGATGATCTCTTAATTTTATTGATCTTTTCATGAACATTGGCTAGGTGCATTTTATGATTTAAAAATGAGGTGTTCGCTTAAAATGACATTGGAACTAACCAAAAATTATATTCCATTAAGAGGGTGTATTTCTCAATATTTTCAGATGCTTTATGCAAGAGTCATTCGATGTCTCACTCTCTTCTAAACCAATATCATTGGGGGTTATTCAGGGACAATTTTTGTTGACCAGACAATATTTTGTGGGAATATAATCTTTCTAAAATCTTTCTTGAGGCTATGAAATTACAAGATGCCATCGTGGAAAGGATTTTATGATCATGAGAGTGGTGAAATAAAATTTCTTGTGTTCTCCCCAAACTCTAATATCCAAATTAGATGGGATGTAATATATCTACTAAGAGAAATATTTTAACACATCAAAAAATGAACACTGAAGTGATCTTATCTATTTTCCCAATCCTGTGTCTGAAAAAACTAAAAGGTCCTACTAGTAATTATGATGATGTATCCCTTCTATTACCCTGATGTGGCTTAGATATTCATCATAACACAATAAAGTTTTAGTTTAATAAGAGTAATACATAAATTTATGTGTATTTAATGAACACATTATTCTTAAAAAACCTCTAGAATGCAGTATTGGGGAGTGGATAAAGGCCAGGTCATGACCAAAATATTTTCTTTAGAAAATGTTATCCTTAGGTTAAATATGTATTCTTAATATTTTTCAAGAGTCTCCTCAACTTGATCGGACGAAAGGGGATGTTTTCCAACTATTTTATTTTAAATTTCAGGGTTATCAAGGATTTTTTGTATCATATTGGAATGTAGATTATCCAATGGTGGTTCAGAGTACAACCATTTTCTTATTTAGACTTCTTGTTGTGAAATAATATCAGTTTTCAATGACAAGGCATCATGCCTTACTGCCATCATTTTCCCAAGAACCTCATGATAGGGGGATTTATCATAGATGATTTTGTAGGATGATGATTTTATTGATAGAATGAAGTATCAATATAGGGAGGTCCTTCATTGGGAATTCCATAATATTGAGGACTACAACCACAACTTGAAATCTCACAGTAAGAGAAATTTCTATAGTGTATACCATGGGGAGGACTATCAGAGTGGATGATAGCAAGGGGATGGAATTATTTATGTCTGATATTCTAGAAAAAAGAGGGTTTCTAGAGTGCTCAGCAGGAAATGGGGTCTTGTGATCGATTAGATTGTGGACATGATGTAAGCCTTAATGGTAAGATTTTTGGGGTGTTCCTATGAAACTAATGGAAGAAAAGGTTTTGGGAGGGGCATCTCAGTTGGAGCTACAATCTTTATAATATGTTAATAGATGAGTAGGATCCTGAGCTGTCGTATATATATTTTTGAGGGATTCCAGAACACTCGGATTGAGAATAGAATGATCATAGACCGAATCTTCATTTTCCAATATCCTTTGGTGATGCTTCTTTTTGGATGATATACTATGATCAACTAGAGCCTCCTACTATGGATAATGGTTTTCATATTTGGGGCCCTATTTGTGTAGATCTTGTGTTATTGCAATAATTTTTTTATATTTTTTTAGAATTTCAGAAAGAAAACAATCCTTCCATAGAGTGGACACTGAGATGGAATGATGATCTCCAGTTGGAACAATGATATGGGCTGAATCCAGTATTCCATTTATTGTAGTATTTTTCTAATGACCCAACTGGATGTGTGTTGGGATATGATTCTGCTCCAGAGTGAACCTCATGTAATGTGGATGAGATAACCCAATTGTAGGGGTGGGTTTATGTTCCCACCCTTCAACCATTACCACTTTCATTATTTCATCTTAGTAGGGTTTTCAGATGTTGAAAGAGATTTGTGACAACACGTTCATAATTTTTAAGATATACTTGGTGACCTAAGTGGTTAGAATGGGGATATATGCTCATTTTTTTGTTGGATCATGGATGGTGCCTTGCTCTTGTGCTCTATTTTCTATAGGTATATACTGATAGTCATCATGTTCTCGGGCAGAGATATGGGGTTTGCCCCAATTCTTGGTTGAAATATTTTGGATTATTTCTTTAAGTGCTACCAGACCAAACTAGCAGGATTGATATACACGAGTAGGGATTTTAATCTAGTAGTTTATTTCCACCATGATGTTTTTATATTTTCTTTTGGTTGCTTCAAAAATATTTTGGAAGTTTTTATAGGAAAAATAAGGATTTTAAATCTTCTCATAAGTTCTCGTTATGTTTTACAAGCGAGATTCATTAATAGGAACATAGATATTGGCCTATTCTTGATTGATTCATTGCTTCCCCTGATGGGATTCCTTGGGTGTGTGGGTCTTAATCACATAAGAGGGATCCTGTGGGGTGATATCCTCATCATGCTAAGGAATTTTTGCCACACAACATTGTCAAAGTTAGCTTTTGGAATAAGCCTCTAAGAGGGACCCTTGTGTTGTCAAGATGATTCATTTAGTAATATCTTGATCCACATCCCTTAGATAATAGAGGAACATACTATTGTGTTTTCGGAATAGACTTCGATAATGGTTTTAAATGGACACTAGATCCACTAGATTATTCCCCACAAATCGTTGTTTGGTAGGAATCAAGTGGGGATTAATTCTTTGGAAGGCCTTTTATATAGCCTCCAATGTAGGGAAAATAATATTGAGGTGGTACTCGCTGGTCAACACATTTGAAAACCATTAGTAAAAAGACTATGTAGGCGGAAAAGTCATCAGATTAGGTAGGATCCAACTTGAGTGGAATTGAATGAATAAGTCTGGGCTAGTAGGAAGGACTCCATTTGGATTTAATCGAGTTATGATGGGTGTTTATAAATATACATGATCAAATAATAGTAAAACCCCATAAAATTAGCAGCTCAATAATGGAATACATCAATAATCGACTATTTTAAACCATTTTCCCACATTTCATTGTGTAAAGGGGAAAAAGGAGCCAATAATATGGGAGACACAATTATTTTGGTCAAGGATACACATCAGTTCCACCATTTTTATTTCCGATGAAGAATATAGTACCCTTATAATTGTGTGTGTGTGGGGGGGGGGGTTGAGTATGGTTACAAAATTGTTCATGTTATCTTCACCATATTTTGTTTCACATCCCTTTTTGAGTGGTTTCTAATTTTGTTTATTTATAGAATTAGAAACATTAAATGGTTCACTTATTCAAGGTGTTTCATGAATAATATTTCTGAAGGAAGGTGGTCATTAGGAAATAGTTTCAAAGAAACTTTTGTGCTCAAATTGGTTAAGAGTATGGGATTTAGTGATGATCGTACATTTTTGGAGGGAATTATTTCTTACAATGATACTCTACTATAGATTGAATACATATTAATGAATCCTTTATTAAATAAAAAAATTAGAATGGGTAACCCTTATGTTAATCATAAATTGTTATCATATATTAGATTTAGAACCATCTATATGTATCTAAGGTTCTCTATAAAAATTACCATTCCTATTGATTATAGATTCTTATTTCATTTATTATCATGATGCTTGTTTTAAGATACATAGTGTGATACTCTAGAATTTATCATCATCTAGGAAGATGAGAGTTATTTTGATTTCAGGATCAGACCATGACAAGGGAAACTATGTATCCTTATGAAAGGAATCACAACCCATGTTGTTTGGTTCCACATAATGAGACACATCATACCTATTAAGATTATGTGATGAGGACCAGACAAGGCAGTTGAATGTTGTGAATCTATGACATCTAGGGAGAATATTTAGAGCCAAGGATGTTGTGGGAGTTATGATGAAACATATTTGGAAGACCAATAAGGGATATAATATCCCTATTTCAATATGAACCTGTTTGGAATATGATAATGATTATATTAGGGTGGGTTTGGGGTGTTGATTTTGAACCATATGGAGGCTTCATATGAATCCTATTTGGAAAATTATCAAATACCACAGAATTTAGATCAGTTGGGGATAAAACCTATGGAGGAGGGTTTATGTAATAATTTTATTTCTGTTGGTCTTCTTAATAATAAAATATTCTATACTATCTTGGTAGATCTTGTTTGAAAGATCACACAATGTTTGATCGAGGTGGAAAAAAGTGTTAAAGGCAGAACCTTATATATAATTATAAATTCAAATGTTATAATAAAATATGAAGTAAAAACCTTTATAATAGTGAATCATTGGAATGAATGCTCTAGAACATTTTTAAGAATGGACCCCCTTCATTAGAAAGTTCTTTTTAAAGCTTAATCACACGGAGTCCAAAACATGATAGGATTTTACCCTTAAGAAACTATGGATAGTGTAATTTTCATCTTTTCACATGTCACTGAAGAATCATAAGCTTGAGATAGTTTATAGGAATGTATGAGGTTCAACACTTGTTTTATATCATGGGGGTTCATTGTACTATGCTATGATTATTGATGATTCTGAATAGAAGGTGTATCAGATTTTCATTAAACATAAGTGAAAGGATTACATTACATTTATAAAATGAAGATACATGGTGGAAAATGATACTAAAATGAACCTGAAATGAATTCAAATTTATAATGGTGGTGTTTATGAAAAAATAGAGTTCATGTAATTTAATGGGATGAATTAAATTAAGATCATGAAGTATTTACTGGGAAAATTAATAAAAAAGGTGTAGTGGAATGGATGAATCAGTCATTAAATGATATATTCAGGAGCATGAGTTTTATTTTTATTCATCCAAATGAGTTTTAGGTCAATGTTTTTAACTATGAATCTTGTCTCATGAATTGGATCCCTTTTGAACTTTTGTGAAAATAAATTTGGATGAACTCTATATAGGAAGATCACTTGATTAGACTCACTTGAATTTTTTTTCTTAATCATATATACTAATTTTGATTCTAGATAATGGACTAGTTGGTCTACAGTGATGAAAACATTATATTTCATATTTGGGATAACCACCAGTGAGTGTTTACTAGATTTTGGAACGTCTCCTTCAATGAGGAGATCATATGGACTAATTAATACCTATTTGAAGTTTCACTTGGGGTAAAAGAACTAGTGCAATCTGATATTGAAATGAATAATGGTTAGGTGGTTCCATATGGATTACTGAAATTAATGAGTTAAAACCATGTAATAAAGTTGAAAACCCTGATCAAGTTCTAGAAGATTTTGTATCCAATATACACGAATGCTCTAGTACCACATAGGCTCATTGCATAGTTTTGGAAATATAGGTTATAGAAGGATATGAATCTCATGGATTGAGGTGGTTTAGTAGGGTTATAATTCCATTTGAACGATGTGATTAAAGAATAAAATATTTTCTAGTTATATATGGTGGAGAACCAAAAAACATTGGTTGGGGAAGAATTATGAGAGACTCATTGTAGTGGGAGTTATAAATGGAGTAATATTTTGATTCTTTATTTGTTTTTGATACACGAGATCTAAGGAAATTACTTATAGCAAGAGGGAACTATAGAATAATTTTTTTCCTCGGAATGTGGAAGAAGATGGTTGGAACTATTAAAGGCCTAATATCCATGAAAGGTTTTCTATAACCAGAATGATTGGACTTCAGTGATATTTTCTATCGTATTAAAAAACACACATTGATTAAAATTTTTTATAGCATAGTTTTTACATAAGGTTTAATTGTTTAAAAAAGTGTGGTTAAAATAGGGGTTTTATTGAAATTTCGAGGAATAAATCTACATGGATAAATTTGAAGGTTTATCACTAAATAGAACATAAGGTTTGGAGTGTAGGATTAAAAAAAAGTTTTTATATGCTTATGTGAGGACAAATATATTAAAACAAAATAGTTCTTTGCATTCATAGAATAATAACTGTTCATCAGGTTTAATATAGTTCAATAAAACTACTATATGATATATAAAAATAAGAGTTTTATAATTATTATTCTCTATGCTGTAGACCTTCTTCTAGATAGACCAGTGAAGGAAAGGAGGGAAGTGAGGAAGATTGAATTTTATGGAATATTCTATATGATGTATCTTGGTTCAAAAAATATAATGCTAGTTTTGAAAATTTAAAGGGACTTGAGTTTTGAAACTTTGTTCGAGAATTAGATAGTGTACAACCATATGTTATTAGAGTGATTCAGAATGAGTGTGTAAGAACCTGTGAGCAATCTTGTGGTCAAACACTTCAAACCTTCCCTATATTGATCACTCAAAATTAAATGGAGGAAAAAATATGTAAATTTATTTATATTAAATAGCTATGAGAGGTATTATGTATACCATCATTTATACAAGTCCAAATACCATGAATGATGTCAGTGTAGTAAGTATGTTTGTAATGAATCTAAGAAAAGAACACTATGTGTCTATCAGTTGGATTCTTTTTTATATTAAAGGATCTATGTATCTAGTTCTTTTTTAGAAAGGATGATTCATTATAAGGGTTTGAAGATACCAACTTCGGTGAAGATAAGAATGAAATGAAGATCACCATTGGTTTTGTTTTGTTTTTTACTTTTTTAGCGAAAATCTCATGATATGGATGCTATGAATTCAACATGTCAAGTGATTTTCAATAAAGGAAATGGAGAAACCTATTGTTATAGAATAATTGATGGATTTGGTCTTGATAAAGGTTCCCTTAGAAGAAATCTCAAGAAGGAGAGATATCAATACCCATTTTTGGGATAACCATAGTGAGAATCATATTGACAAGAATATTATGTTTTACTCATTGATGAAACATATTAAGATGAAGTACCACTATGTTTTGAAGTTTATGTAATAAATAATTCAAAAACCATGGATGGTGAGTGGTAGTTGGAATACATTGAATATACTAATTGAATTCCTGGTTTGGTAATGTCATTAGTATTGATACACTTAATAATTTCTTGGATGAGTTGGTGATTATGAGATCATAGATACATCAATAAATTGGAATAGTTGAGGTAAATGAGATATGTTTCAAAATATGGTGACACCTAACCTAGAGGAACCAGTTTTGAATCCTTGAAAATGATTCTAAAGTGATAAATTATTAATATTGTTTGAGAAACTATTTATAGCCAATTGTCGTAACATAAAAAATGAAATATAGATCTAAATATATTAGAATATCAAAACCAAAGTATGTAAAATGTATCAAATAAATATTTTGGGTGTGTTTACATAGTATGATGAGTTTTGAATTCATTAACGTTTTACCACAATTAGAAGTTAAGTCAATGTGATCAATTGATATTGGAAGTTGCCATGACTAAGCGGAAGGTCATTTGTAAATAGTAGATAGTG
Organism: Viscum album; assembly: GCA_963277665.1. NCBI lineage: Eukaryota > Viridiplantae > Streptophyta > Magnoliopsida > Santalales > Viscaceae > Viscum > Viscum album. The sequence goes on from OY728132.1 coordinate 1,350,441,717, forward strand.
GTGGAATTTATTGGAATAAAGGGTTACAAAATAAGTAGTTTATAAATAATTGACTTAGATCACATGAATTCTACAAGTCATTTTCAAGATTATGATTTTGTTTTTTATGCTTTTGAGTGATTATAAAGTCTTTTTTTTCATAATATATTGTCCACATTTTATTAATGTTTCTATTTTTGTATGGATTAAGACCTGTTGTGAACCATGTAAACCCCTATGTTTTTTGTTGATAATTTTTTGGTTATGTTTTGATAATTTATTATGGGTCATTGGCTAGGATTATGCATAATATTTGGATGGGGTGTGATGATTCTCATAATAGAATACATTAATCAACAATGACAAGAGTTTTTTGATATTAAAAATCTATTTATGATTTTTTATTTACATGGTAGATACTTCTAGTTCACTAGTTCTAGTGCAACATTTTCAAGGATTTGAAATTTGAGTCAATGGTAATATTATTGATAGGTTTTCCAGGACTTAGGATGTATCCTATACAACTTATGATCACCATCATTATAGATAATCCAAATTTATATGGTATGTTAGGAAAATATTGTCTGTTAGTTTACACAATACTGGCCATGGAATTTTCTTTACACAATTGAAGTGTTATGCTTATATATAATCCTAAAAAACATTATATTGCATGAATAATATGTGATTATGATGAGAAATTCAAGAAATATGACAGAATTTTTGTGTTGTTTTTTAAATTTCTAACATATATATTGTTTTTAACTGTGATAAATAAATAAATGGGTTTTCATTTTTTACATGATGAAATAGTTTTATTTTATTATATTTTTACTTATTATTATTTCTAACATAGTAATCCACTTTTTGATTTTTCTCTTGAAAAATATTATTTAATTTTTAGATATTAAATTTAGTGAAAATGTTTTTGATATAGTTGTGATTTTTTATACACACATTTATTTTAAATATTTATTATTGGATGATGTGATTTTTAGTAAATATTTTGATAGTATAATTTATCCTTATTAGTGTGATTTATATTTTAAAATAAAATGAAAATCCCTATGGTAATATTTTTTAGATTTTTCTTGTGAGTTAATTGTGGTTTTTGTGAGCATTATATGGATATTTAAAAATATATTTAAAATTTCCATTAAAATTGATTTTGAAAATGGTAATTTTAACATGAATGTTTTAGGAGAATTTTTTTTGGGAATGACTTTGACAATATTATGGGGTTTATAATAATTTATTTTAACAAAATATTTATAAATCTATGTTTTCAATTAACTTATTCAAAAAAATATATGTAGGTTGAGTCGACAGGAAAATTGTTATTGTGAATACATTTTATTTCCTTTGAAAATTTTGATTCTAAAAATTTTGGATTTAGGAAAATATGGTTTTAAATGTATTGTTAAAGTTCGTGTGGATTGAATGTGTTAATTTGAACTCCTGAATTTAATGTTCGAGTTTTAATTGATGTTTTTTCTAAAATTTGGAAGGTTAAAAATTATAATTTATATAAAAAGCAAGAATGAATTTATTTTCAACAATAAATGGTTCATCAAGAATATTATTAAAATTTTTATCTACAAATAATAAGGTTTTTAAATTTTCTTGATATGAAACCATTTTAAAGTATTTGTTTTAATTTTTTGTAATACTCTTTATATCCTAAGATGTAATTTGATATATTTTCATTTTCAAATTAGTTTTTTTTATGTTTTTATTAAGAAATAATGGTTTTTAATTATTTCATATATAAAAATTATATAAATATAATGTGTGGATTTTATTTAATTGGGATTTCAAAATTTGACTTAGAATCATTGGTTATTTTTTATGATGGAATAATTTTTACAATTTTTATATTTTCATGTATTTGATTACCAAGAAATTTTTTTACAATGATGTCATGTTTTATTGTATATAGGTATAATTTAATAGAATTATGTAGTTAGTTTATGATAATTTTATATCTAGTGTCTATATTATGTTTTTTAAAGTGAAAGGGTCTGAAACTGATTGATAGTTATTTAGTGATTTTATGATGATAGTTAAACAACTAATCAAATGGAAACATAATTTTTTAGTTTGATAATTTCTGGTTGAATATAGTATTCATATATCTACATCATTTTTAATAATTTATTTGGTGTTATACCAATATGACTAGGTTATATCTTTCTTATTCCAAATTTTTTTTTAGTTAGACTAAAATAATGTGGCATTTTTTATGGTGTTCTAAAATCGTGGATATATATTCAATTTAGAATGGTTATATAAAATTGGATTAATTTTTTAGATGAATATATATACATCTATATATGGATATTTTTTTTTTAGTTTCATATACTTAAAATGAATTAAAATTATATATGGTAAAGTGAAGTAAATCAAAAAATTTATTTTAAATTTAGAATCCTATGTAAGTACATAGGATATAATTGGTTTTGTATGTGATAATTTTATCAAAGTATAATTTTTCATTCCTAGTTGAGAATGGACTAGTTTTGGTTATAGATGTATTTGAGTTAAAATAGGATCTCAAGGTTTGTTTTTTTAGAAACTAATGATTCTTAAGTCGGGGTGTCAGTTTCATTATGTGATAATAAGTCTAGAAGTTAAGTTATAAGGTATTGAACGGATAGAGAAAACCAATGGTAATATTGATTCAAGGTTAAGTGGAAATTGGATGAAAATTAAGAAGTCTGGTAATATCTTAGCATGTTTTGGAATTATTTATAGAGTAAATTAGGAAATAAAAGTTGGGTTGATTGAAATAGAAGTATAATTCTAGTATGTTTATTGAATCACACCAAACATAAGTGGATTATGCCTTTTTGTGGTTCTATGAGTATTTTTCTTATCAAATAGCTAAAATTAGGCTCTAAAAAAGTATTTTTTTAACAAAAATATAATTTTTATGAAATTTTATTGTTTGGTTATATTATTTTTAAGCCATGATATCTATTATAGTAGTTATGCATGTTTTTTTGAACAATTAATCGAATGGTTAATTAACTATCAATCTTAATGATGTATATTGACATAGATTTTTTCCACCAATAATAAATGGTTCTCAATAACCATTTATATTAGAAAAGTTTCCTAGAAGTTGTTAGTGGATTTATAGATGATGTGTAATGGTTTAATAAATAAAATTTTTTCAAAAAATCTTTTCACCCTTATCTTTCTATGTGAATTTTCTAAATTTGAATTAAGTGTCCTACTTAAATATAAATACTTAAAATAATTTATAGAAAATTAACATTTCACACAACAATAACTTTTTATCCAGGTATCATTTTGATATCCATGAGATACTATACCATTTCAAATGTCTAAAAAAAGAAACAATTGTAGATATAAGAAATCATTTATATAGTGTTTAAATACTAAATGTGGTAATAAATCTCTCCATAAATTTGTTTGATGTTATAATAATATAGTTTTATATTGTGTAGTTAAAATTTATTAAGGATCAAGGGAAATTATAACCATAATTTTTGATTAATTTATGATTCATATTTTGGATTCACATAGTAATAAAATTTTTCGAATTGTAAATTATTTGGAATTTTCACGGTAATATTCTTGGATTAATAAAATTTATTGGGTGAACAGTTCGATATAAAGGGATCTATAACCAAATGGGATCTTTATGATATAGTATTGGTGACTATATCAATGTTGAAGGTGGTGGGAATCATCGGTATAGTGGAAGAAGGACTCAGGCTGACAATGGGATGAGGATTGAGGTGTAGACATATCAAGTGATAGTGAAAAAATAATAGACCCCCAGTTTGGCGACACATGAATGTATAGGTCTTCGGTATTTGGGATATGTTGGACCTATATAACTGATGTATTTATATTTAATGCAGAGTGGGTCTTCAATTAATATGTAATTGGATCCCTCTACCTAGAATAAAATGAGGGGTATCTTTGTTTCAATTGGGGGGAGGGGTTTCCCCTACCTATTTAAAAATATCATGGTTTTAGTGTACATATAAAGAATATATATATTATAGAAGTATGTATTTAAGGAAAATTTTAAACATCATTTTTATCTATTTTATCATGAGTCTATAAAGGTATAATTTTCTATAATATCACTTTATAGTACAATATATTACTCAAATATAGGTAACTAATTGGGTTATTCCAGTTCTTAGTTTAGAAATAGTCAAATAGATGTTAAATGAAACTGGGGTTCTTATATTGGTTTTATATGGTAATTATATAATGGTGATCATATTTAATTAATTTAATAGAAATTATAATTGTTAATAATTGACCATAAGTTCAATGTAATTTGAAAACGATTCTTTTTTGGGGAGTATATAGAGGGATGGTTCCAGAATCGCATGCGGGATTTTAAAAAATGAAAATATTTATGATTGTTTACTCAACTCTATTTGCAAAGGATATTAATTATTTTAGGTGATATTTAACTTTTTTAATATCCATAGTTGTAAATATTAATGATCTTATGGAATTATTGAAGGTGTTATATTTATTTTCAACATGATGTGAGAATATTTTTGAGAAATAATTAAACAGGAAGCTATTAATTATTGATGTATGGATCTAGATGGTATTCTTTGTGGGGATATGATTCTATATCCTAATTCTATTCATTTAGAAAAATAAATTACACTGATAGGTATTGGTAAAACATAGGTTTTTAATTTACTAATGAAGGAATAATATTATGAGGGTTTCATGAACCAAAGTTCCTTTTGAATTATTCATAAGTTACACTGAAGTTGAGTATTATTAAATGAATATAAAAATAAGAGTAAAATTGAATTTTCAAGGAGTATGTAAGAGGTTATCTTAAATAATGATGGTTTTATAAGAGTATTTATATGTTTTAGAAAACCCAAATGTAATAATGGATGATACTATACCAAATTTAGATGATAGGCTATATATGCTGAGTTATAGTGAATCAGAAATGTGATTTAGCTGAGGTATCTAGAAATAATTTAAAAAAGAAAAGGTTTAATTGGAAAATTAGACGAATCTATAATTATATTTTAAATTTTTAAAAATATCAATAGTTTTAATACAATTATCCATGGTTAGTTCTAATAATGGAGTGTTGTTGAGAATAAAGGTGAATTATATAGAAGTAGTGATATTTTTTTAAAAAAATGAATCTTAATCTGGACTAGGAAGAAAAAAATAAGAAGAATAATGTTATGGTTTGTATGTTTTGGAGTTTAAGTATATTTAGAAGAAGAAGAATCTCGATACTGAAGGAGTTTATAAAGAGAACTATTTTTAGTGTATTTATCGATTTAAAATATTAACAATATGAAACCTTGATTTATGAAACAATGATCATGTGTAATATAATAAAGTTTTTAAATATGATAATATATATATTGGTTTAAGAGACTAGAATTTGAGTAAAGAAAAATTTATAAAGCTGAAAAAAAATTAGATGATTTGTTTGGAAGTAGAAAAATATATTACAATCCAATGTTCAAATGATGTGTTGGAGCTATGAAAGAAGAACATGAAAATACCAGAAGGTAGGTTAAATTAAATTTTAATATCAAGAATATAATAACTAATTCAAGGGGTTCTAGGAAGTATTTTTCCGAAACATAGATGTTCCAAAGTAGATTTATAAGAGAGTACTACATGATACAGATATTTGAGAAATAAAAATGTAGTGGAAGAAGTAAAAGAAGAAGTAGAATGAAGTTAAACAATAATTTTATTAGGTATGTGTAAGATAAAAACATAAAAAATAATAAATCTTAAAATATTTTCACATAACATTTATAATAATTAAAATTCAATTTGATGATACTGAGCTACGATTGAAGATAAATAATAATTAATTTAAATTCATGATTCTAATTGATATTTTTAGTACCATTAATGATTAGTGACAATGATTTTTTGGGATATTTGATGAAGTTAGGCCCCATGGTGATAGAATAAAGATTTTATTAAGTCTATATTTCAAATTATTAAGCCAAAATTTCCTATATTTTGTTTATGTAAATGTGATTTTTTTAAATGGGATGGTTATTCTGGTCTTGTTGTTGATAATTTGATTGTAGATATTAAGTGATTCTGATCTATATGTTCTAAATGATCTCTTGGGTTCAAGAAGGTGATTTGTGAATATATATATAATTTGTGATAGGTGGGGGAATATCCTAAATTCCTAGATATCAATGCCTTGAGATGTCAGATGCTTAAGTAAGTTCAGGAAGTCATTTTTTTAGTTTATTCCAATTCTTATTTTTTTTATTTCTAAGAGGAATATCATTTTTTATTTTAACATCATAGAGTTATGTGATCTTCAATATTTTGTTTTATGGTTATTTTTTAAACTTCTAGGAACTAGTATATTAAATTTCTAGGAGACATAAGTATTGGGAAATAATTTTGTGTAAAGGATGATACCAACCCACTCCACTTGTAATATTTGTAGATATTTATAGAAAATTTATGTCTTGGACTTAACCTACACACAACAAGGTTATGATCACACATATTTCGTGAAAATATTATAGTAAGTATGTCTTATTTATGTTTATTTATATTTATCAAGGATATGTGTAAGAGTTAGATATAAAATTTTAGAGGATTAATTCTCTTACAAGTAATGAAGGTGAATTTTAGTTTAAATGAAATTGTAAAATATTTAAACTGATTCAACCCCACTTATCAATGGTACATTAAATTCACATACACTAAAATTTCTATTATTGTAATGAATTTTACATTTAAAAACCCTTAAATTATTAAATAGAGAGAGAGAGAGTAAAAACTTACTTAAGAATATAGGAATTATTATATTTTATAGAAAAAATTATTATAGAATGATGAATATGATTATTCTCTATAGTACATAACTTCTATTGGATTTTATTGATTATATCACTATTATATTTACACCAATTAGGAAAGATACTCCATTGAATTTTACTAAAAATAAAAAAATAGGGGGTTTATTTGAAGGTAAGGAATATAATTCCTTTGCCTTTATGGGATAATTTTTATAATAAGGTGTCAAGAATCCAAACTACTCAGGATATTTAGGAAAATCTTGAAATCATCTTAGAATAGATTAATAAAGTTAATAAAAAAACTATAGATTTTGAGAATTAAGTATAAACCTTTTAGGATATATGGTGAATAAATTATTTATGACTACTTCCCAATGTGAATGAGATTATTAATAAAATAATATGATTTAGAGATAATTTGGAAAATTACATTACTATAAATAAATAAATGAGAAACTTTATTGATAGGTTTGATATATATGTTTCAACATTGGATGACAAAAATAGTTTATCTCTTGATGAATTAAATATATACCATTAATTTAAAAGTTGAGGAAAATCTAATGCATTTAAGAAAAAAATTAAGGGATATATGACATTAGAATCTAAGATAAGGATTAAAATCATTGTATTAGAATATTATTAATCTAGTCAATTGGAACATTAGCAAAAAAATTATGAATAGAATAAGTAATCTATCGATCTTATCTCAAAGTATTTCAAAAAAAAAAGAGAAGTTATGTACAACAAAAAACTATCATTGAAATGTTTTATGTGTTATGAATTGGGAAATTTTCAATAAATAATCCATGGAATAATGGATTTGAGTTTGAGGATGATGAGAAATATGTAAATACTTAGAGAAAAAATTAGAGTAAAGGTTTAAAGGAGGTTAAAAATCCATTAATAAAAACAATTTTTTAGAAGGAAAATGATAAGAATATTAATAAAATTAGGGAAAGAATTTTTTGCTTCAAGTTGTAATTTTTATGAATGGGTACTTACAATATTACAAACTTCATTGATCATATTTAAAAGCGTGAAGAATGTTTATAGAGAGAAGAAGAATAATTTAATAAGAATTACATCAAATATACATTGAATGATGAGCTTGGGGTTCCTCTTCAGAAAAACAAAAACAAAAATGGAAATAAGGAAAAAAAAAATATTTTAAAAAGAAGAGTGATGGAAAGTAAGAGCTTCTAAAAATGTAATATGTTTTAGTTCATGGTGGATCATGTAATCAATCATGGTTGGGGGGTGGGGGGGTGAATCTGGGTTGACTGAAATTTTTCTAAAAATATTCAACATAATATTTTTATTTCGTTAAGTTTATAGAATCTATTTCAAAATTTAGGATGTAAATAAATTTTGTTCTATTTTTTCACCTATTTTCACTTATGTAATAAATTTAATTTAATTATAACAATATATTGATATTTTTAGAAGGTTCAATTATATTGTGGGAAACAAATCATTACAAAATCCTGAACCACCCATGAAAAATAATTTACTCTATAATATCTTTCATAGATTACAATTTCTATTTGAAAAAATCAACCTTAACCCTAATGATTCACTATAGAATGGAAGTGATGGATATTTATACAAGTATTTTATGATATTCAACCTTTGTGATAGAATAGTTTTGTTTATATTAGAATGATAGTTCTTCAAATATCCTTGTGAACATCCTTGTGGACATAACATCAATTTACTATAACCTTATTTTGAACATATATGAAGTTTGTCCAATCATGATACTAAATAATAGAATTACAGATATATCACATTCCTCAGAAGTAGGTTTTGTAGTTTTATAAACATTATTGGTACCATTATGTCTTGATATTCTTAAACATTAACCCAAATAAATCATTATTTACTTATTTGGTTGGATACTTTCTCTTAATTTTTCTTCTTCTAAGTATAAATATTAAATAATTATTCTCATCATAAACACCTTTATTTAAATGATATCAACCCTTTTTATAGGAATAAACATATTAATACATTTAGTGATTTATAATTTTATAATTTTTATAGTGTATTACATTCAAAATTTTCATATAATCCCTTCAAATATTTCAGAAACATTAGAGTCAACAAATTTATAAGAGATTCCTCAAATATCAAGATCAATGATTTTCATTTTCTCTTAAAATATTTGATATAATCATGATATTTTCTTTAATAATAATTCAATGTTCCTCATCCCGCTCATTATTGCCATAATTATTTTGGATTTTCATTAATTCAATGTTCCTAAATATTTTCTTGTGTACTTTTTTCAACAGAATTCACGCTTTCCATATTCTGAAAAAATTCAATCTTATATGAAATATAATTTTTCCTTTTATGTTATATTTTCTCAAATGACTGGATGTTTTATCATATGAATATGTTTCTTCTATAAATTTATCTTGTCTTATTTTCTCTAAAATCTATTATATTCAAATAAATTTTATTTCATTAGATATACTCTTACAACATTATTTTTCTATGTGGACGACCATAAGTGATATAATCCTTCCAAAAATAATGAGTCTTCATATTTAAACTTCTAGTGGATTAATATCTCATTTGATCTCTTCCGATGAATTTAATCATAGTAACACATCATCATAACTTCTCATTCCAATCATGAATTTTCCTTTAATTCACTATTTCATGTGGCTTTGATAATATGAATAGCTGGGTTCCTTCTATCATGAGTTATTCTCTATGAACAGTATTATATTTCCAATAATATCATCATTATAATACTATTTTTAGTCTATAATTCTCAATCCAATATCCTCCATCTGATTATTAGTCTGATATCCTCTATATTATTCTAATTATGAGACTCTCAATCTAATTGTTTCATTAAACAAACCTAATTTCTCATAAATTATAGGTATACTATTTCACATATAGCTATCAAATATAAATTTTTTAGTCTTCCATTATCTATCCATCCAAATTTATTTATGTGAAATCTATATTTTAATCTCAATATCATCATACTATATTCAGTCATCTAAGTTTGATTAACTTGGAAACATCATCAGACAAAAAAAATTTCTATATAGTTACTAAAGTAAGGATATAATATGTATGATGATCTCAATAGAATAACCTCACATATCTCTATCGAGCAAATAACCTCCATTAATTTTGATATACTATGTCGATTTCATCTACTAGACGAATTAAAAAATCTCCTTCTAATGGAATTATTAATCCTTTTTCTATCATAAATTTATATCTTTAAGGGTTTAGTTTTATATGGTTGTGACTCCATCTATTCAACATAATTAATATCCAATGTATATATTTCTTCGTTCGATACACTTACATATCCATATCTAGTAATATCACATTTCTCCCTCCATATAATACAATTCATTAAATAGATTCTTTCATCCAGAATATCTTTGTCTGATGTTCTAATGAATACATTTATGCAAAGTCTCTTCATCCATCTTCTCTCTGAACATATCATGTTTTCCCCATACAGAAATTTCCTGTTTTTCTGTACATATATTTCTTGAATAAAATAATGTTAAACCAAGAATAATTAATTAATCCTGATTCTAGAATATTTTAGGATCATCAAAGAATTAAATGACTATTGTGGATACCTTTTGATAAAAATAGTCATTGGAATTCCTTCTTCATCGGTTAGCTTATTTCACTCAACTTTCATGCATTTGTGGAGTCTTTTATTTTAATGGTTCCATATTCCATAGATTATAAATCCATTTATTATAATTTTGGAACACCCATAATAAAAATAGACATGATTAATATTCCTTTAAATATTCATTAAATTTTCATTAATTCATTGATAATAAATATAACCCCTTCATTATCATCATCCTATGGGTTCTTAAACCACAGCCGTTGGATTTGTTTTCCAATACCAATTTTTATTTAAAGTAAATGAGTTTCTATACCACTTATTAAAAATAAATTCAAAATCATCTATTTGAGGTATCTTATATGTCAATATCATATTCAAATTATTGATTTATTTTGGAATCACCCTAATTAAATTGATTGGGAAATGAAGAAAATTTATACACAAATTCTATTTTTCTTCCTTTTTATTCTATTGGAATAAATTTAAAAACTAAATTCATTAAGATATGGATAAAATAAATCTTTATAAAGTATAAAATTAATAATCTCCCAATCACTAAACTCTAAATCTATGTGATCCATGATCGGTGTAGATTACAAAAGTGATTAACTCATATATTATAGTTATCCTAAAAATTCATCACATTGATGATAAATTCAAAAAAATATTCTTTTAAAGATAAGTTTATTGGATGGATAAAATTAATGATATCCAAATAAATAAACTCTCAATGGAAATGTGTATGAACATTAGAAAACACCACTAGTAACCAAAAAATCTATCTCCTTTAGTTGAGTATATATTTTGACAGTGGAGTGTTCTTCCCAAATTTCTTCCCTATGAACTCCATGTGAGGAACTTATTTTGTACTTACTCCTTCCAACATTACATAAGTGGTGGGATTCCTTATATCATTTCAAACCTTACTTGACGTATAATTAAAACTAACAAAATTAAAAGGTTTATAGTTAGTGAGTATAGATTCATTAGATCATTGGTTTACCTTTTTCTCTTATCTATTAGAAGATGGATCTTCTTATTATCTAAAATTATTCACACTAAAAGATTTAGTCATATGTAAATCTAAATATTCTTTAGGAATTATGTTTGTGTATAATTTATCAAATTATTATAATGATTCAACATTAGTAACATCCAATTTTTTAGTTTTTTTTCAAAATAAAGACACTTTAAACTTAGAGTGTTTTTCAGTTATTAAAGAACTTTTATTTTATCCTTCACATTCATTTTATAACTTCTAAATAATTTCCTTAGATAACACAGTCAAATAATTCAAGGAATAATCTTGTTATTTTACAAGATTTTAATTGATCTCAACTGATTATTTTTAATATTACCAAATTCATTGTGATTATCGTTGTGTTTATGGAGTTTTTATCTAAGAAGATCAATAAAAATGATTTAACCTAAACTTTTATAAAAATAATCTTATGTCAGAATTTACCTTTCCCTATAGAGTGAGAAAAATTTATCCTTATTCTCAATGAGTTTTATAAGGATTTCATGCTTATAAAAGTTTCAAATATTTTCAACATTATTTATGCACCCACTTAATAAAATGTCTTCATGATATTTTATTAGTTTTTATTTAAATTCTTGTTGATATTTCTTGACACATACCTTACTCTTCAGTATATGGAATCATTCCTTAACAATTTCTTAGATAACAATATTATCCATGAAAATACTTTTCAATTATTAATTTGTTAGGTTTAAATTTTTCTAAGAAATTAATTCTGTTTGATCCTTACCTTTAGTGATTTTTACAAGAGATTTACACCCACATACCTTTTTATGAAATACAACTTCCATTGAACCTACTTATTTGTTAAGAAATTATTTTTCTTTATAATGTCCCATGATGAATGAAAATATATACGAGATAATCTCAAGTATCATATTCCTCATGTAATCCTTAAATTCAGTATATATTTTATAATTATATTCAAAAATTAGAACTCATGACAACTTGAACATGATTATTCTTTAAGAACATTTATTATTATTGACTTTTCATCATAAATTTGGAGCACTTTAACATAAGATAGTGGTGAATCATAGGTCTACTAATCTCAAGTGGTTTTCTTTTTTATCTTTAAAAATTTGTTTGTCTTTTTATAATTTATAGTTTTAGCTGATACATTATTATTTCTAAAAACCGTAGTATATCTATTAACATAATCTATATCGGGTCCCCATTATATTCATGTGAAAATATTTGTTTTACAACTATCCAAAATTGTATTTTCATATATATTAGTGAAAAATAACTAGATAAAACCAAATTATATATCTAATCATTTGGAAACTCACTCTGATACCCATTTTAGTGTCCAGTGGACCATATAGTACCATGAGGGGGGGGGGGGTCAAAGGTGAACAAATTTTTACTAAATATGTTCAAATTAATATTTTCTTTCTTTAGGTTGATTACACCCCTATAATCAATAATGAGGTATGGAATTTTTATTATGTTACCTCTAAAATATTCCCTTATATAGTAGAGATGAAGTAATTTAAAGAAAACTCATTGATGTCTACAAGGTTTAGTCCCAATGTTGGTACCTACACATTGTTGCATTTGGAATAACCTATTAAACAGTTTTTATACTATAATATCTATCATAGAGTTTACATGGTTTAGAAATTAATCACCTTTAACCCTAGTAATACATTATATGATTCAAATGATAGATATTTATACTATGTTGGTATAGTCTTCAACCTCTAGGTTGGAAGCCCCTTATTTATACCTGCACTAAAAACTATTCAAGTGTTCATCCAAACATCATTTTGTATAAAAATTTGAACAATTCTAATCATCTAATAAAAATAAATTCATGTCAGCTTGTCTACTATTATTAAATTTAATTATAGTTATCTCACTTTCCATAGAAGTAGATGTTCCCATCTTTTTAGATTTCTTCAAAACCTAATGTTACTATTTTCTCAAACCACATGCAAACAAAAGATTTATCGATTTATTTAGTTGGCTACTTCCTATCAATTTATCTTCTTTTAAGTAACACTCCCAAATAATTCATCACATTGTCAGAACCGTAATTTAAATGAGATTAATCATTTTTATAATCATAAACATATCAATTACTTTAGTGATTTCAAATCTTCAAAATCTGTGATTTTCTATTTTTATAATATTTAATTTAACACCTTAAAATATTAACAAAACTTCAAAGTCAAAAAATTTATATAAAGTAACAAAAATTGTATCATAAAATATCTTTATTACCTCCTAAAATATTGTATAAGAATTGGTATCTTTCCTTTGTGACAAGTAGAACATTGGTCGTCCATATCATCATCATTATAATTAGTTTTTATTCTCATGAATACAAATTTACTAAATATTTTCAGGATTAATTTTCTCCAAACTCTTCATGTATGCACTATTGAGCATAACATCACCAGTTTGCATGAAAATTTATTTTTCTATTTCTTGTATATTTTATAGAAATACTTGATAAATTATTATATTAATATCATTTCCATCCACTTTTTCTGTTTATATTTTTGTAATACCTTTGTTCCTCAAATAAACTTCAATTCCTATAGTCAACGATTTTTATATATAGTAAATAAAAATTTCTGTATTAATGGAATTATTATATTGGATTCTTAAAATCATCTCATGCAGAACTATTATTATTAGTCGTGCAATAAGAATGATCTCCTCCTTCTAGAAATAAATATTATTTACATTTGTTTTTCTGGAAGACTAATATCGCATTTTATCTTTTATGATTAATTCACTAACATGAACACATCATTCTAATTTCTCTATCTAATCATGGATTATATGGTAATTCAATATTTCATGCATCTTGGAAAATTTGAATAGCTATATTTTTATGACCATAAGAGATTCTATATACATAATATTATTCTTTTGACAGTAACATCATCTTAACACTCTTTTAATTACTGTATTATTAGTTTAATATGAATATTTTAATTATCAATCGAACATCTTCTATATGATTATTAGTCGGATATTATTTTTCTTATTATTTAATTTCATGGACCTCATTTTTAAAACATTCTAGATACATTGTTTATCATTCACTGCATCACATGCCACTATTTTAGTCTTCCATGAGCCATTAATACATATGTTCCTTCATCATCTCTTCTTGATAATCTCAAAAATATCATACTGTGTTAGGTAATATGGGCTTGATTAACATAAAAACTTCATCAGATAAGAAAATTTTTCTATATGGTCACTATAGTAAGAATATACTCTATCTATTGATCTCAGTTTGATAAACTTACATATCTCTATCTAGTAAAAAGGTTCCAGTGATTCGAATAATCTCCATATGTATAATCCTTCAAATAAATTAAAAAAGATATTTATTCTATAATTACCAATCATCTATCTGATTATTTTGTCTCTAATCATAAATTTATATCTTCAAGGACTATGTTTTATATCTCCACAACTCAGTGAATTACACATATTCCACATATTCAACATTTTCTACATTTATATCTCATCATCTTTTATACTTACATTTCTCTATTTGGTAATAACACAAGTTTCATCTCCATCCAGTATGTCTTCATTTGATGATTCTACCATCTATAACTTCTTTATCTAATGTACATATAGACATGTTTGAAAAAACTATTTTGACCATTTTTTATTTGAACATATCAACTTTTATTTTTCCCGAAATTTTAAGTTTCATGGTCTTGATTTTTTTTTGAAAAAGTTAGTCTAAACCATGAATACTTTTACTAATCCTCATATTTGAAACTTAAAGTATAAAAAAGCATCATTTGACATTGGAAGATATTTTTGGATATAAATACTCATTCTAATTACTTCTATATATATCAACATATTTCACTCTATTTTCATTCATTCATATATTTTCTTATTCTGATTGTTTCATCTTCTATATATTTTACTTCTATTGATTATACTTTCGAAACATTTATAAGGGGCTTTAACATTATTAATAAACATTTAAATATTGATTTACTTTTGTTTATTTAATTGTAAATAATGGAAAAATATTATCATTATAAACATTTAGGTTCTTTATTTGGCCACAATAAATAATTTGAAAAACTCAATATAATGGTCATAGAACCAGATAAAATGTTGAATTATTTTTGTTGAAAAGATTTATGTAAAATTAAAATATTGAGTAAGAAAAAATCTTGGTTAATTGGAGTTGAAATTTCTCAAAAAAAATCACAAAAATAGAAAAAAATTATGGAAGTTAAATATGAATCATTTTAATATATTGATAATTCCATGCCAAAAATTTAGGTTAAATTTAATCCTACTAAATATTAAAGTAAATGTATTTCTACTTACATTGAAAGTTATAAAAATATAAATGGTTTAATCTAGGTTGAGAAAAATCATGAGAAATATTCTTCTATATAAAAGGATAATGATAGTAACTAAGGAATAAATATCTCCCCAATATAAAAGAAGTAATTATATTTTTCTAAAAAAAACTAATATCAATATGGGAGACCAAAATTTTGAGATTATTATTGATGTTTTGGAATCATTGGAAAAAATGATTACAGTTTCTCATAAAAAAATACCACTTCTTTATAGTTTATATTAATTGAGAGGTAAGAAATTTGATAAAAATAATAAAAATCTCGAAAGATGATGAATAATGTAAGGAATGAAAAATATTTAACTAAAAGGATACCAAGTCTATCTACTTATTATAGATTTGATTACATGAAGAAAGTTTTCGGAAGATATTATTAATAGTTATACTATACCGAAGAATGTGTGACTACTATTCTATGAAAATTTCCTTACACTAAAAAGGTATGGAAGTTTAAAAAATGAATAAGTATAAAAGTCACTATTTTTTTGTGTTTCTCTGAATGCTATCAGCAAAATAAATACATGGGTATTTTATAGTTGTTTTCTCTCTCATATGACTAGTCATAAAAAATACTTAATGAAAATTAAATAGCTTAATGTGGCAGTTTTTAATTTTTGGATTAATATCTTCTTCAAATTTAGAGCAATTCGTTCAATTGAGATCGAATTTCATAAATTGAAATGAAAATATATCTTTATTATTGATGGTTTTAGACACAACATATTGAGTGTAATAAAACATTATAATAATGGTAATGAAGTTTACTATTAGAAAAACTCCTATATCATTATGTACATAAGAAATAGAAGACATACCACTAATGGAAAATGATCTAACGACAAAATTTTCAAAATGGGAGAACTCAGTAACTATTTCTATTTGATTAATAATGATTTAAAAAAGTTTGGAATTGTTGAATTTTCAATTTTGATAATTTTTTTTGAATAAAATCTGAAAAAATGTTTTAGTAAGAGACCTTACCCAAATATAAAGAAAAATAAATTTCATTTTTTAAATATTACAAAAGTGGATGATAGTTCATGTATGTCATAAAAGGGTAAAGAATCATTATAATAAACCACTTGAACTTATATTCTTTGATTTGTACTGATGAGTCATCAACCCAAGAAAGATATTTTTTACATTTTAATTTCATTTACTATTTAACTAGGATGACTAATTTGATTTTCATAAATAATATATATGTTGATAAAAATATGTCTAAAATATTTATAAGGGAAATGGATAAAAACTAAGAGTATAAAATATGAAATTGATAATAAATAATTAAATGTTGTTGACCATAAATACATTTGAATACTTTCCTTTATGCATGTGATTAAACATCAATATAGTTACCATTATAATCCCATGTAGAATAGTTATTTCTAAGGGAAGAATAGAAGCTTAATTGAAATAAGAGGAACCATTTTTTTGAATAAAAACTCTAAATAATCATATGTGGATAATCTATAAGCCAAGATATTCATATTCATGATATATTTTTTTGAAACTGTAATATAATTTTATTCCTTATAAATTAGTGTACAATAAAAAAACCTACAGTGAATTACATTAAGGTTTTTTAGAGTCCTTGTTTAATGAAGATAAAATATATATATTTGGTAAATTTTGATTATAAATATGAGTAAGAAGTACTAATTGGTAATTGATTAAATTTAATAATATATAGGTTCTAGAGAAAAGGATAGAAAATATGTTTGAATCCTATAATGTTAAAATCATTGAAAAAAACTCATCACGAAGGATATGGGTGATGGAGATTTTAGATAATTAAAGAATATATCATGGTAAATTAAAAAAAAGTTAGTGTGATGTAAGATTATCATGAACACAACTATGTTAATACTTTCTATGATGTGTCAAATGATGATAAAAATATTATTTAAATTAGATGAATGTAATTTTTCAATATAAAAAACCAAGTTTAAAACTAAAAAAATGGACGTCAAGAAGCTCTAGTGCATACTTGAAGAAAACTGAGGCTTGAAAGTAAAACATATCTTGTTTCCAAAATTAAATTGAAATTAGTTACAGTGGATGTTGAGGACATAGAATGGATACATTATTTGAAAAAAGATATTATTCAGATTAATAGAAATGAAACATGTGATATTTTCCAAGTCTTTAAGGAAAAAATGTTAGAAGAACCATTTGGTGTTCAGAAAAGAACATAATGAAAATGGTGGGATCGCATGATATAATTCCTGATTAGAAAAAAAAATTCATTAGAAGAAGGTATATATGTGATGCCACATACTCACTCTTTTCTATTAGGTTATTAATTATAAATTATATATACTAGATTTGAACCCATCTTATGTGACCCAAAATTAACCACACAAAATAAAAATGCCAATATCAAATATTGAGACACCTCCAAACTCAAACAATTGAGGTTTAGAGTTTTATGGAGTTATGAAAAAACAATTGACAAAAAAACCCCATGTATTTCCCATTATATATGTTTTTACCTACGTAATCAATGATTCTTGATTTTAAAATATGTCTTTTACATCTCCCTTAAAATTATCTATGCATGACAAACATCTAGACATAATATACTCAACCCTCTTCATCATAACATATAAAAAATGAAAAAAAGAAGGTGTGATATAGAATACTCAAAAAGTGGTAGCATATAAAAAAATATATCATAGAATCAACAAGTTATGAATAATATGAAAGTAATTAACAAGATTAAAATATTTCCATGTAACACATAATAAGAACTAGAAATAAATGCATGTATAATGTAATAATATAAGTAATAATCTTGAAAATAAAAACTAATTCCATAGTTAGGGAATAAAAAACTCTAAAAATATTAACCATACAATTAATTCCATGTTTCAATACATTTTACATACTATCAAGGCCTTATACTAAGACATTATACATTAAAAATTAAGGCATAAATTAAATTACCTAAACTAGATTGTCGAATGTTAGCTATTGATACATCAAGGGTAAATATAATTCTTAGCCCCACCTATTATTATATAACTCCAATACATTAATTATATGAGAGTAATGAATAATATTAT
This sequence comes from Viscum album, assembly GCA_963277665.1. NCBI lineage: Eukaryota > Viridiplantae > Streptophyta > Magnoliopsida > Santalales > Viscaceae > Viscum > Viscum album. Next base: position 1,350,460,627 of record OY728132.1, read on the forward strand.
AATCCATTATCAACTTTCCTTAACAATTAAATAACATCTATATCAGAATAATAAATATACAATATATTAATACTTTCCATAGAAAATAAATATAATAACACGACCATATAAAAAACTAGAGAACAAAGGTTGATAATACATTGTAGAATATCCCTAGTGCAATATAATAACTTTAAAGGATGTTGACATAGTTGAAAAACTTGATTATAAGAAGAAAAATTTGAAAAGTACCACATTAAAAAAGATTAAAAACTAGATTATTTTAGATGATAACTTTATTTACCAAAAAAATGTATATGTTAATTTTGAGGGAATTTAATGGAACAAAATTTCTAGGGATTTAAATCTTTTTGATATAAAGAGGGAAACGGAAGTGGAATGATAATTTTTTTTGAAAAAATTATTTTTACAATGTTGAAAAAATAAGAGGTTATGATTCAATATCAAATTTCATTTCTAATTTGATGATATAAATAATTTTTAATAATATTTACATTTAAAAAAACTCTAAAAAAATAGTCAAAAAAATAAATAAACATGAGTCCAATAAATGTGGATTAGAAGAAAAAAAATTCTTGGGTGAGAAATAAATTCTATTTTTAAACTTTTAAAATACCTTTATTGAAAACCACATCATTAAAAAGGATAAAAAATATTCTATTGAAAATGAGTACATGAAAATACTAATATCACTATAGATAAATAATATTTGTGTTTCCAAATAAAAAAATATAACATTTAAATGAAGTAATAAAATGTTCGTTAGAACGGACGATAGTCATTCTTAATTATGTAATATTTTTATTTGGGAAGAAATATATTAAAGAATAAGATATTTATGAGAAAGTGTAAATTACCTAGATAAAAATAGGAAATAAAATTTAATATAATCATAAGGTAAAATGAATCCATCTTATATGAATGGATTTTGAGAGAAATAGTTATAAATCATTGAATAGAAACCGAGTTAATAGGACCCATTACATCTTTGGTAAATTTTGAATCAAAAGAAAATTGATGGAGATAACATGAAATGGATTGGTAAAAAATCTTAATTTTATCAAAATAATGACAATGCATATGTAAAACGGAATATTCACTCCACAAAAATGAAATCTAATGGTGAAAATACTACATGTTTAAAAAAAGAACATTGAGACCCAAAATCCCTTATATTGGATTATAATTCAGTTTTTAACGATCTAAACTTCATTAAAATAATAATAACCATCTTAATCACTTATTTGAGAATATTATTCATGTATATTATCTTTTATATCCTTCTTTTATAATCATTCTCTACACATAGAGTAGTTATAGTATATTTTCATCATCACTGTTAATAATTTGTTTATTTCATATATGGTTCAGAATGGAAATACAAATTATTATTTTTATATAAAAACTTAATCATTAAAGGAAAACATAAATAGGTTGATCTGAAATACTCATTAAGTGTAAGAATGGAGAAAATAAAACAAACCATATACGTTTGAACTTTAGAACATGAACATTATGTTTAAACACTAAAATCTTGAGTTGTGAAATAAATCTTAACAGTACGTAAGGAATAGATCATAATGGAACATAAATCATGATAAAATAACATGGTAATAAAACATGTAATTGTGGAAAACCATTAATCACATGATATGATTTCCATAGTCACCAAGGCAATACTGCCAAGACCATTATAGTGGACAAAGTCCCTTACTGAATCGAGTTCACTCCTTGTTCCAGTCCTGTATCACTGAACCAGATTAACTTACTATTATATCCATATCTATATCATGAGATATAAAAATTTACCCAATGAATTGGAGGGATATATAGGTCCCACCCATCTCATAATTAAATCATTCTTACTTCTGCCACAAAATAAACATAAATCATTGTTTATAACCCTAAGAATAAAATGGGTTTCATAAACATCATCTCATCATGACATAATACATATAATACAAATGGATATAATTTCATCATAATATAAATCAAACCATGTAAATAATATAGAAATTATACTTGAAATATAAAAATGCTAAATTATGTCATCTTAGATGGAAAATAGTTTTGATAAAACACATGCAATGAATTCTTGAGGAAAATATCCTTTCTTCTTAAAAATAATTTTCTTTTCACAATATGCCACACAATTTTTAATGGAAAGGATTTTATTGAAAATAACCATGAAATATTGTTGAGTAAAATTCATGAAAATTAGATATTATGAACCCCTAAAAATCTACTAATGCTCTATAAGTTAAAAAACATTCTCCTCATACTTTTTCCGAAAAAGACAAAATGTTCCTCATATGGTAAACAAAGGAAATATTCCTTCTATAATAGAATGTAAAAGTCAAAGAGCAGTAAACATGACTTTAAAAATACATGGAACAATATTAAAAACTTAAAAAAACATTTTTACAAACATGGATGAAAAATATAACCCCATTAAATACTTATGTATAAGCAATCTCGGATAAAAATGAGATTTGCAAAATTATCCCTTACCTTAGGTCTGAATTCTTAGTATGTATCCTAACCTCCTATATAGTTATTTAAATAATGTCATTGACCTATTAAATAATCATATTTATTATTATCATATCATATATGGTTCATTTATGACTTTATATTACCCGTTCTTTTGTAAATTCCATGTTAAAGCAGCGTTTTGGGTAAAATCGTTTCATTTATCTTACGTGTTTGGAATTTTTGTTCTTGATATTATTACTTATATCCTGATTTAATTAATTCCATAATTTAAAACATTTTTTAGATATAATATATATTAATTATATAAATATATATGATAGATCAATAAATGGAATGAAATACACCGTTCATAGAGACGGTAGGCAGTACATACGCATGAATGCTGTTATTATTTCCTTATTAAATTGAATGGAAGTAAATGAAATATATATATATATATACATATATCCTGTAGCATTATTATGTCATATGTTTCATGATTACTTATTATATATACTTTATAATCATTCTTGAATGGTTAACATGGAGAATGAATCTCCTCGCATTGTGGAGACGGTAGTCCGTACGTACGCACGAGCGACAATATCATTCTTTTGATATTAAAATACTATATAATTGGATGGTATATCAAATATACAGAATCATGAAAATGATATATTTATTATTTAATTCATTTATACTCATTATTATACTCATACAAATGATGAAATGTTTGAATAACAAACTACACCAGGACGTGGAGATGGTAAGTCGTACGTACACACGTGTGGTGAATTTTTCATTCATAGGATAAATAAAATAACTAATATGGTTGTAACATTTATATATTAACAACAATATATATAAAATATACTGGAGTTATTATTTTATCATGTAAACAACAAGGAAGGAGGAAGTGGAAAAAGAAAGAAACTTGAAATAAGTGGTGAGACATTTACCTCTTCTTAGGGTTCTTACTTTTGATTTGATCATAAGAGCTCCATAGGATGGATTTATAACTAATAAAAGGCCTCTAGGATGAAGGGAGGATAGTTGAGAAGGTATTCGGGCAGATTTTGTCCAAGCCAAATGGCTTTGGAGAAGTGAATTTGAGAGAAGAGGGAGTTCCATTTTATAAGAGGGTGAGCGGGACCTTAGGAAAAAAATAAAATATTATTTTATAATAAAGTCATATTTGGTTAAAAATGGCTCCAAAGTGACTTATTTCGAGTAAAGGGTGGGGATGGGTCGAACCCCTTTCAACCAATAGGTTTTAGACAAGTTTAGGTTACCATTTTAACCTCATCATTTAGATTTATCTCTTAGTTAAATAATTTAACTTTTACCACGTCTTCTTGTATTCTTATACTATATGGTTAATAAACATACTATGAACTTCCAATAAATCCCAAATTGATTTATTAATGTCATATATATTATTATATACATATTTTGGCAGAACCTTAGATATTTTGGAATATAATAACATTTAACAATTTAATATTTGTTTTAGAAACTGTTTCATGTCAATTTTGACACTATTTGGTATTTTGTTTTTTCTAAATTCATAACAGCATTATTACTTCGCAAAAAATTCATCTAACCAACCCAAATTTGTTATATTAACCAATAAAATTGTTTTAATTCATAAAATGTCTCAAATTACATTTATTTGGTTATTTATATTATCAATTATGTTAATATTTCATTTATAAGGTAATTACTACATCATCATTACGTCATAAATAAATTAAATTATTTAATTTCTAAAAAATATAAATAAAATACAATTATGTAAGAAATATTTATATATTTATAATTAATATTTATTGTATAATTTATCTTATGTATAATACTATATTAAAAATGTTTTATTTATTAAACTTTCATTTTAACTATTTTAACTATTCTTTAAATAAAATAATAATAAATATCCTAATATAATCCAAGTGGACCTAAAGGGTAATATTTTATTCATAAGGTTGTTTTCGGTCGAATTAAACTTATCCAATAGAATTATGACATGTGTTAGGGTAATAATTATATCATTTTTACCCTTAATTACCCTATTTACTTTTAACCGTGGTAAATAAAAGTAAAAAGTTACTATTCACCAAAAATTATTTTTATCTTATTGAACCAAATTTTACTCCTTTATATTATCATTGTCTCTAGGAATTTTTAAATTCCACTCACAGATGCGGTAAAATTATGTTTTATGTAAATTTGAATTTTTTTTAGGAGGTGGGTAAAAGACGGTCAAAAGTTCAATAAAATTTTTATATATCTAAATTTATTATAAAATGACTCCAATAAATTAAATTGAACTTATATAGGTATTATGTATCTTTTTTGAACTAAAATAAATATAAATAAAAGAAAATATTATTTAAATAAAAAGACAGTTTTACCCAATAACTCACTGTTTTCACTATTCATCAGAAATTGAATGTTTTCAGAAAAATACCAAAAATTAACCCTAGGATAATTTTGATATTCCAAATTCAAAAATGAAGTCCACATTGAAAGATAAAATTTAAAAAAAATAAAAAAGTGGGTATTAATATTCATAACGGCTAGTTTATATAATATTTTAATAACATATCGTTGTTTAGTGAAACTCGGTATTGTGTACAACAAAAGCTATCGAGGAAGGTTTCTCTTGCGTGTAACACAAGCCAAGAAATTGTTATGTGTAGTGAATGATTCTTTTGGTGTTGTGTAAAAAACAAAATATTTTTCATAAAATCTCAGGGTGTTACATTCTACCCCTCAAAAAATGATTTTTTCCCTCGAAATTTGTCGGGGTTATAAATGGTTTACTACTTGAAAGATTCTTTAATAGAAACCCACATTTTAAAAAGGAATACCAAAACATGTCCTTTAAAACTAAAGTATGAAATGTAACGGTTACCCAAATTAACTGATCACTAGGTTTCCCCATAGAAGAACATAGGTGAAAATATGGATATGGAAGAGAAATCTAACCATCATGTTCTGATGAAGAGTGGTAGAGAAAAAGGCTATGAATAATCCAACAATCACAAAGCCATAAATTTGTGATGATCTAAGGGATCATCTGATTCATCAGATATGAGAGAACTAGGACAACGTTTTTTGTTTTCAAGATCATTTCTCTGATGTTAAAGAATTTTTGAATTAAAAGAAATACATACTTGATTTTGGTACAATCTCATTGTTGTTTGTGCCTTGAACAATTTCCACTTCATCTCTTAAATAAATGAAGTTGAATTTGTCTTCTGTGAAGTGTTATCAGATCATGCGATATAATGATAGGTCATTCCATATGTCTCAAACATAAAGTTAGCAATAATTATATACATAAGTCCATCTATGGTGAGGTTAATTGTATATGAATCCAAAAATTGACTTATACTCCATATATCATACCGCTTAAAAAAATAAAACTAGTTTATACTAACTAGGGACTTCCTATAGGCAAGAAGTATGTGATAAAGGCCTCTCACACTGCAGTTGTGGGTTCGATTCCAACAATCTTGTTCGACGCGACGGGTTGTCGCCCATCCTGCATGTTGTCCTTTTTCTAACACTATACTATTATAAAATTCTAGAAAAATAAGTTTTAGCCTTAAACAGTACTATCTGATGTCCAACTTAATCCATTCTATTATTTAGGGTTATCCAAAATACATCTCTTCAATCTCACAGTATAAAGAAAATTATTACTAGAGAGGTCATCTACCAAGCATATGAATGCCATCATTTATCCCCCATATATCATAAGATATATCTTGTTGTTGGTCACACTCTAAACATGTGAATACCTTAATAATGTATTCTCCTATGACATTAATTACCATAAAAACTTTGTGAAAACATGAATTCTGTCAAAGTTAACTCTTTCTACATACCAAAATCCCAAATTTTCTATATACTCAATCCATGATATCAATTTTTCATTATATCAGTCTTGAGCTCATTAATGATATCAAACATCTTATTATCTTTTTATCCATTCATTATGTGCATATCATCTACTTTCAAAAAATATATGAATAACATTTCATGGTTACTGGTACCATTCAACATATACTTTCAAATACTTTAGGAAAAACAATAGTGTAACAATCTTTAGATATTTCGTTATTCCATAGTACCATTACCTATAAAACATAACTCTTGATAAACACAAATCATTCCACTACCTTATTAAAACATTGACCGAGCTTGAACAATTATTTCATCCCACATATCATTTTTAGTCTCTTCATCATCATCAATATAAATACTACCCATACGACCATGATGATTCTCTTCATGAGACTTTCCCTTAGGGCATTGGTTTGCATAATGCCTGTACATTCCACATTTAAAACATTTAACCGTAGTTGATATATTAGCAATACCATTATCCATGTCCATGGTGTTAACTGAACCTTTTCCTTTAAAATTACTGGCTTTATGTCATTATTTTCCACACTCCAAGCATCTTCCAGTTCCTTTGAAATATTCTCTCGGATGCCGCTTCCCACATGATTTACATGAGTAAAATTTAACTTTATTTCCTTTATGATCATCATGAAAACCCATCTTTATCTTATTAGATGAGTCTGGAAACTTACCAAAGTTGAGATTATTGATCATATTATGAGATTGCTGATTAGGCATAATATTTGTGTTTAGACATCTAAATCCCGTCTAATTTGGTTTATCAGGAAGAATATCATTCCATTGTCCATCATATTCTCCATTAACATGAATCCTCCTGTTTCCTTCCATTTCTTAAAACCCAAAAAGAAAAGTATGAGAGGCAAAACTCTTTCTAGAAAAACAACATAATCAAAGGAGAGTACATTCAATCTCTAATATATTATGTTTAATTATATGATAAAAACTATAATTCTTGGACTATAACCTATAATTATACTTAAACTTAGGGACATCCCTATACATTCCTTAGAAATATCTCTAGGGATCTCAAAAAAGTTTTCGCATCCTACTTTACAAAGGTTAAATAAACCTTTCCTCTGATACCAAATATAGAGACCCATACTTTATATACATGGAAATTACATTACTTTTGATTCATACTTAATACATAACAAAAACAGACATCCAAGGACCCTAATAGCTTACTGTCTTTGAGAAACATGGAACACAATATTTTAATCATGGTGAAATATATTCAACATCTCCCTTAAAGACCTTTCCCTTTTGTTTTCTTACCTAAAACCTTTATTTATATCCTGGGGAAAAGAAAACATAAAAAGGGTGATCTCAAATGCTCAGTAAGGGTAAACATGGAGAAAATAAAACAAACCATATACGTTTGAACTTAAAAGCATGAACATAATGTTTAAACATTAAAATCTTGAGTTGTGAAATAAATATTGATAGTACATAAAGCATAGATCATAATGGAACATCAATCATGATAAAATAAAATGGGAATAAAATATGTAATTGTGTCAAACCATTAAGCACATGATATTATTTCCATAGTAGTCAATGCATTACATCCAAAACCATCATAGTGGACAAAGTCCCTTACTGAATCTAGTTCACTCCTCATTCCAGTCATGTATCAATGAACCAGATTAGACTAACGTTATAGTCATGTCTATCTCGTGAGATATAAATCTTTACCCAATGAATTTTATGGAGATATAATTCCCACCCATATCATAATGAAATCATTCTTACTTGTGCCACAAAATAAACATAAATCATTCATCATATCCCAAAGAATAAAATGGGTTTCATAAGCATCATATAATCATGAAATAATACATATAAAATAAATGGATATCATTTCATCATAATAAAAACCAAACCATGTAAATAATAGAGACATTATACTTGAAACATAAACATGCTAAATAATGTCGTCTTAGATGGAAAATGGGTTTGATAAAACACATGCAATGAATTCTTGATGAAAATATCCTTGCTTCTTAAAAATCATTTTCTTTTCACAAAATGCCACAAAATTTTAAAAGAAAATGATATTATTAAAAATAAATATGAAAAATTGTAGAGGGAGCTTCATGAAAATCAGGCGTTATGAAACCCTAAAAATTGTTTCATACCGTATAAGTTAAAAAAACATTCTCCTCTTACTTTTTCCAAAAAAGCAAAAAAGTTCCTCGTATCGTAATCAAATGAAATATTCCTTCCATAAAAGAATGTAAAATTAAAATAGGGGTAATCATGAATTTAAAAATACATGGAAGAATATTAAACACTTATAAAAAACATTTTTATGGACATGGGGGAAAAATATAACCCCAGTAAATACTTATATATAAGCAATCTCGGATAAAAATGAGATTTGTAAAATTATCCCTTACCTTAGATTCGATATGCTTCATACATATCCGAACCTCTTGTATAATGATTAAAATAATGTCATTGATTTATTACATAATCATATTCATTGTTATGATATCATATATGCTTCACTTATGACTTTATATTACCCGTTCTTTTGTAAATTCCATGTTAAAGAAGCATTTTGGGTAATATCATTTCATTTATCGTACATGTTTGGAATTTTTTTTTGATATTAATACTTATATCCAGATTTACGTAATTCCATAATGTAAAACATTGTTTAGATAAATATATACTCATCATATAAATATATAAGATAGATCGATAAATGGAATGAAATACACCGTTCATGGAGTCGGTGGACCGTACATACGCATGAATGCTGTGTTCATTTACTTATTAAATTGAATGGAAGTAAATGAAATATATATATATATACATAAATACAGTAGAATTTTTATGCCATATGTTTCATTATTACTTATTATATATACTTTATAATCATTCTTGAATGGTTACCATGTCGAATGAATCTAATCACATCGTGGAGATGGTTGTCCGTACGTACACACGAGCGACAATATCATTATTTTGATATTAAAATAGTATATAATTGGGTCTTATATCATATATACAGAATCATAAAATGTTATATTTATTATTTACATCATTTATACAAATTATTATACCCATCCAAATGATGAAATGTTTGAATAAAAAACCACACCAAGACGTGGAGACGGTAAGTCGTACGTACGAACGTGTGGTGACTTTTTCATTCATAGGATGGATAAAATAACTAATATGGTTGTACCATTTATATAATAACATCACAGTATATAGAAGATATTGGAGTTATTATTTTAGAATGTAAGAAACAAAGAAGGTGGAAGTGGAAGAAGAAAGGAGCTTGAAATAGGTGGTGAGACATTTACCTATTCTTCTGGTTCTTCCTTATGATTTGTCAAAAGGGCACCTTAGGTTGGATTTCTGACTAAATTAAGGACTATAGGATGAAGGGAGGATAGTTGATAAGGTATTTGGGAAGAGGTTGGATGAGTCAAATGTCTTGGGGGAAGTTAATTTGATAGAAGCGGGAGTGACCTTTTTTAAGAGGGGTCAGGGGCACCTTAGGAATAACATAAAATATTATTTTATAATAAAGTCATATTCAGTTTATAATGGCTCCAAAGTGACTTATTTAGAGGCTTGGTTGGGGATGGGTTTAAATTCTCTCAACCAATTGGTTTTAGACAAGTTTATGTTACAATTATAACCTTATCATTTAGATTTAACTCTTAGTTAAATAATTTAACTTTTACCGTGTCTTCTTGTATTATTATACTATATGGTTAATAAACTTACTATAAACTTCCAATCGAACAAAAATTGGTTCATTAATGTCATATATATTATTATATAAGTCTTTTGGCCGATCCTTATATTTTTAGGAATAGAATAACAATAAAAAATATAATATTGGTTTTAAAAACTCTTTTATGTCATTTTTGACACTATTTGTTATTTTGTGTTTGATAAATTTATAACAGCATTATTACTTCTAAAAAAATTCATCTAACCGACCATAATATGTTATATTAACCTATAAAAATATTGTAATTCAAAAAAAGTCTCAAATTACATTTATTTGGGTATTTATAATATCAATTATGTTATTATTTCATTAAAAAGATAATTATTGCGTCACCATTGCGTCATAAATAAATTAAATTATTTAATATCTAAGTTAATATAAATAAAATAACATTATGTATGAAATATTTTTATCTTTCTAATGAATATTTATAGTCTAATTTATCTTATGTATGAACCTATATTAAAAATGTTTTAGTTATTAAACATTGTTTTTAACTATTTTAAATCTTTTTTAAATAAAATAATAATAAATGTCCTAATTTAATCCAAGTGGACCTAAAGGGTAATATTATATTGAGAAGGTTGTTTTTGGTCTAAATAAACATATCCAATAGAATTAGGAAATGTGTTTGGGTAATAATAATATCATTTTAACCCTTAATTAACCTATTTACTTTAAACCGTGGTAAATAAAAGGAAAAAGTTACTATTCACAAAATTATTTTTATCATACCGAACCAAATTTTACTCCTTAATATTAACTATGTCTCTCGGATTTTTGAAATTCCACTCACAAAAGTGGTAAAATTATTTTTTATGTAAATTTGAAAATTCTCCTAGGTGGTGGGTAAAAGATGGTCAAAAGTTCAATAATTTTTTTTATATATCTAAAACTATTATAAAATGACTCTAATGAATTACATTGAACATATATAGGTATTATGTATCTTTTTTTACCTAAAATAAATTTAAATAAAATATTTTATTTTTTAAATAAAAAGTCGATTTTTACCAATAACTTAGTGTTTTCACTATTCATCAAAAATTTGAAGTCTTCATAAAAATACCAAGAATTCACCCTTGGCTAATTTCGATATTCCAAATTCAAAAATGAAGTCCATTTTGATAGATAAAATTTATAAAATTTCAAAAATTGGGTATTAATAATCATAACGGCTAGTTTATATAATATTTTAGTAACATATCGTTGTTTAGTGAAACTCGGTATTGCGTACAAGGCAAGCTGTCGAGGAATGTTGCTCTTGCATGTAACGAAAGCCAAGAAATTGGTGTGTGTAGTGAAATATTATTTTGGTGTTGCGTATAAAAATAAAATATTTCTCATAAAATCTCCTGGAGTTACACTAAAGTTAAGCAAGTGGAAAATATGGAATAACATGAGAGTGCGGTGAGTTAGGTAAGGGAAGGTTTATGATACATGTGATTATTAATTTTAAATATAATGATGGAATTCTCAAAGGTATATGTGACAAGTTATATTTAGAAAAATTGATCTATACAAGTTTTACTCCTTTACCCCCATTAACATTTTTAATTACTATTATTATTCCTACTTAAAATATAAGATGACCTATCTTAACTTTTTTATATATGATGATTCCAAATTTATACTCTATTTTATCTAATGAAATTTTTAATATTATAAATTTAAATTTTTATTCAAAATATAATTTATATAAAAATAAGGTTTTTTGTAGAAAATAACTTTTAAAATATTAACCTTTCTTGTATTTATTTCGTATCATCACTAATTAAATGAGGGTAAAAATATGTATTTATATATTAAAATATTTCACCAAATTCATTTTTTAAAATAGAGTAATTTAATTTATGTTGATAAAAATTACACAACTCTGGTAAATTCCACTTATTGAAAACAATGCTTTATCCTTTACTGCAGTAATTAATTTTAACCTAAGAACCATATATTTATGCCTAAAAAATAAAATTAGACTAATTAAAAAAATTTATCATTATTATTGAAATATTAAATCCATTATATAAGATTCAAGTTTTGGAGGTGAAAAAAATAATCTCTTAATATAATCAATCAGAACACACATATTTATTTGAAAAAAATTAATATTTTAAGAATAAAATGAATTTTTTATTATTTCTTAAAAAGTAATAAATATTGAATGATTGATATTTTATTTCAATATATATATATATATTATCAATAAAGATTAGTGAAATCCTAATTTTTTGTATTAAATTAAATAAAACCTTTAAATTTAAATTTAATGAAAATGTAAAATATATAAAATATATATAATAATATAATTTTTATTATATTTATAATTACTTGATTATATCATCATCACTTATACTTAAAACCCCATTAAGACCCCAAATATCTTAAAATTATCAAAAAAAATATTTCTCCCATACCATACTTGTTAAAGTTCAGTTTGAACTTCCTCTAAGGTAATCCTTACAGATGCTACCTAGTTTCTAGGCTCGAAAAAATGAGCCTCATATGAAAATATTATACAACATGATTCCATTGATTCCCCTTTTATATATATATTTCATAATGTGAATACTTCTATTTATAATCACCAATTCAATGAGTATGTTACAATGGTTATATATTTCCAATGGGAATATAGGTAAAAAACACACAGACAAACATAAAACAATTATATTTAATTTGTATATAAAACCTTATAATTTTTTTATATTTTAATTTACCTCTGTAATAACATGTCTATTATATTTAAAATTGTCTTCCTAACATAAATATTTTAAATCAGGGTTATTATCTTTATCAAAACCCATAAGGATAAATATTTTATGTTTTTGGTGATTTTTATTTACTTGGGAACTTATTCCACTTGTAATTTTCTTAATTTTGTTTCATAGTGTACTTTCATAATGCATTAATTCTTATCATATATTATAATATTTTTATATAAAATAATGTATCATGGTTTTTTTAATTAAGTGTTTTTTGAAATAATCTATTCAATAATGTATTTATTTTTAGAAAAAGTCATATGAAATATTTCTGTGTTATAATATACTCTGAATAATTTTTTCCACTTGTTAGATGCATTGAAACTATAAGAATACTTCTAGATATTAAACCACACAAACACTATGATTTTTATTAGATATATGTGAAGTATAATTTATTTAAGGGATATTATTAATAATTCATTATTAAGAAACATGAAGGTTTCATTTCAACACTAATGTAATTATAGTTTATAATTTGAAGAAATAATTGTATGGGTCCATATGGTCCCACAAATCATGATACTCTAAACATTATAATTTCTAAAAAATTGAACATTTATAAAGTAAAATTTGAAAATAACTTATATGTCAAGGGTATTAGAAAATGTATAATAATTACAAATTTCATTTTTGATGGCTTAATTTTTTCTTGTGATAGGGAGTGTGCTTGTGAGAAATTTTAAAAACAAATAAAATGGATTTTGAGATGTCAATGCTATGTGAGATAGATTTATTTATGGGCATTACCAGTCTTGGAGAATTAAAAATACATAATATTATCCTAAGAGAATCATCCTAAAAAAATTCAAAGAAATTTAGTGTGGAATATTCAAATGAAATTTCCATACACAAGACCGTTGGTATGAAACTAAGAAAATGATATGTAGAAAAATGGTGAATTATATAGAATAAAAAATTGTTATTAGAATATTGATTTATTTCACCATATAAATATTAAATATTTTTTATGAAATTACTTTATTCATAAGTTATATAAGTGATCCAAAGAATTAAAAAGTTTGGTTGATAAGAAAATTATCATGTATTTCAAAAGATTATTGAGTTATGTGTGGATGTATACAAGAAGTGAAGAGTTGAACATAATGAGTTTTATCAATGATGATTTGGTTTTAGATTTTAATAATAAAATATTACATCATTATGAAATTTATTCTTGGGATAAACTTGTATGAATTGGAATAGTAAGATACAAAAGTTCTATAATTTTGTTTACTATTGATGTTTTTAATGAATTTTCCCAATCTACCACGAAATTGGATCCCAAATCGATCCTCCATTACGATCAAAGGGAATTTACAATCCCTATAGTTACGAAACTAATTCTTAAGTGTGAATACAATACACATGTGAACATTTACAACCTCATAAAATAATATTGACAAGTAGTAGAAACTACAACAAATCCTATATGGCCTATCTGGATATTAGAAATCCATGCACATCAAATAAGAAATTCCAAAAAAATAATGTAACAAAAAAGGTCATAAAAATAGATAAAACATGTAAAATAAAATACAACTAGATCACTAAAAATATATAGATTATGTAGATCTAATGATAATATGTAAAATAAAATTCACTAGAATGTTTTGGTTAGTACAAAATCCATAACTAAAATAGAACACGAATAGATACGACAAAAATCCATGTGATGCACAAACACTTTACATAACCTACATCCCCCAACATACCCAGATAGACTTTAATGAATGTGAATCAGAAAAATATAATTTATAGAAGATATAAGAGCTTCCCACATTGTCAGACACACTTCTGTATATTTATGGAGTGGGAAAAACTTATACAGTAGGATTTTACAAAATATTTAAAGAAGCTCCTTTCAAAATAAATTTCATGAATTATAGTTCAAAAATAATATATAAAATAGTATTACCACATTATAAATAATAAATATAAAAAGTCTCATACTTTACCAATTTCTCTATAAATACAAAAACAAAACCATTTTCGAAAAATAACGAATTTATTAGTGAAAACCCATCTTTTGAAACTAATGAAATATATTTGTGGACTTTAATTATAAGTTAATTTAAAACTAATAAAGTAGTAATTTTAGATCTAAAAGTAAATCTTATTCACCTTCTGAGATATTTTATTAAAATTTCATAAAATTATTTAAAAAATACCACCATTTTAAATTGACGGGAACACATCCTTCAAAAATAATTTTTTAAATAGTTTGGAAGTAAACAAAATCCTTAAATAAGGTTGAAGAAAATAAATACTAGGTATAAAATTTTCAATACACTAAAATGGATACAATGAAATATTGGTTACATATCGTGAACCTATATTTTTACACATATTATTACATTATTTTAAGAATAATTTACCAACTAATATAAACCGAGGATCATAAAGTCTTGTGTCATTGAAGGACTTGGTACATGATTGTAAAAGATGAAACCAAAATAAAAATTACATTTATTTAATCTCTATATTGAAACCCTATGTTCATTTGGGTACTTCATTATATATACGATAACTTGGGAATATAAGATCAAAGGGATGAGCTAAAAATATCTGTAACGGAATAAACATAAAAATAATGAATATCACATGAGTTAGAAGGCATAACATGAGGACATTAAAATTCATAGAACACGAATAAAGACAGGTAATCATAACATATAAATCATGGTATCATGTTATCATGGATACATAGGAATTTTAAAGAAATATATAATCTGAAATAAACAATTTTCAAGGCTAACTGCCAAAACTATATCACATGGTTGATAAAGTACCATAATGGAATTATGTTTACTTCTCACCCAACATGAAATATCATGAGACTAAACATTACCCAATGAATTGAAGTGATATATGG
The DNA here is from genome assembly GCA_963277665.1 of Viscum album. Lineage (NCBI taxonomy): Eukaryota > Viridiplantae > Streptophyta > Magnoliopsida > Santalales > Viscaceae > Viscum > Viscum album. The sequence continues at coordinate 1,350,476,429 of OY728132.1, forward strand.
GTGAAACCATGTGAAAATGTCATTCCATATATTTTCCACATGAATAATGAAACAAAAGTAATAGATATAAAGGTTACCAATGGAAATAAATGGGTATCATAACCTTGTTATAAAGCATAATGAAAGGTAATATCCTAATGGTTTCAATGAAATAATATATTTAAATCATAAATGTAAATTCTTAAGGGAAATGGTAATATATCATGATAATTGATATTCAACTGAATTTAAAACATATAAATAGAGTACTTAATAATCTTTATAAATGAGCTACTTTGGTGCTGTTAATGGGAAAATTTAAGAGTACTTAAAGAGAATAAAAGAATAATTGTTTTCATAAAAATTGAAATAATATATTTTTTAATGATAAAAATAGTAGAATTATAAATATTATGGTCGATTAAAATATATTGTGGAGTGTACTTGAAAATGGGTAATAAATTGGGAAGTTTCTTTTAATTAGGGTTTCTTATCAGGATGAATTAAAAAAGGGAACCTTGTAAAACCATTATTTCCCCATAAAATAAATAATAATTGATATAGGTAAATATTTTTGGATAATAATATAGAATTTATGAGTATTATATATGAATAATTAAGAATTACATTGGGGTAAAGGGTGATAAAGCGTAACCCGAAGGAAAAAATTGAGGTTCAGAGAGAATTCCATACCTTTTATATGAAAGTGTTTTTTAATTTCACTTTATGTCATTGATAATAAAATTTTATTCATTAAGGATGTAATTCAAAAACTATTATAGATATCTTTGATTTAATTTAATTTTATTATGTTTATTTATGGCTATTTTGATGAGTTGTAATGTTTTATTTTATCATTTTGAGAGTGTTTGTTCCATTGTTTTATGATTAGCTTCCGTGAGTTTAATTACGTTTGTTCTTTTGAAATGGAATAAAATATTCAAAAGTAGAATTATATGATATTTATACAACTGATAAAATTTAAATGGTCCAAAATCTATTTTTTTAGATATGTGAAAGATTCATTGGGTGAAATATTCATGATAAATATTTCATTTATTTTTTGTAGTTCCTCAACCATCACAAAATATTTTTGTTTTATTATTTAATTTTATGTATATATGTTAGTTATATTTTTTTAATATGAATTTTAAAATATTTTTTTAACAATTATGATGGTTTTATGTCCATCCTTGTAGGTGGTAATCAAAAAAAATCATCAGCCACAAAGGTGATGAATCGACACATGATGGGTGATATTTTCATTTTTAAGATAAAAATTGAAAATAAGTGATTTGGTGATAAATATTTAATTAACATAATAAAATTTGGGTATATGAATGATATTGGATTTAACACCTAACTATTGATAATTTATGTAAGGATGTGTTAGAAGAAAGAATATAAAAGAGAAGGGTGAAGAATTTTACATCTTGAATGTCATCTCCAAGATAATTTCCTTAAGTCACTTTGGTTTGGTCTTTTGTTGAGACCATAAATACCGAGACATGCAGAGGAGTTTTGGGAGAGTAATTGGTCATAATATAATTAATCTAAAAATCATTGAAGGTTTGAGGAGAAGATGTGGGGGGTATTTATAGTGGGAGTAGAGGTGTGTTTTTGATTATGTTATTCATTTGTTTATTATTTTGGATAAAGACTATCAATAGTGTTTATTATTGAGAATAATTAAAATAAATGGTTAAAGAGAGTTATAAAAAATTGGTTATTACTTCACTTATTAACCATATATGACTCATTAATTCATGTATTTTTTTAAATACCATAAATTATCATATTTCACTATTCACAAAATTCAACTATTTCATAAAAATATCAAAAATTCACCCAATTTTTTGATGTTATATATAAAAAATGAACTCTATATTAAGAAAATAATTTTCTAAAAATGATAAAATTAATTTATAATTAAAATAATAATTCAGTCAGAAAATAATAATTATAATTATATAACAAAATTTATGACACTTTTAAAAATTAATTAAGGTCTCATTAAATTAATTACAACTATAAGAAAACAAAATATTAATTTATGAATCTATTTTGTATAAATATATTTTATTTAAAATCATTGTATTTAATATAAAATAGTAAATTAATATTTACAACTTACAAAAAATATCGATACATAATTTTTCATTTTAAAACATTTATTTATTTATACCATGATACAAATATTTTATATTTCCAGTAATAGGATGCCTAAATTTTATTTATACTTTTGTAGGTGAGGTTATTATTTCATTATATGGGTTTCTATTCTCAATGGTCATGTTACTAATCTAACATCTAGGTTACTATTCTATTTGTATAAGTTCATTAATTTCTATAAATACCATATACTTAATTCTTAATTTATGAAAATAATGTTTTTATTGGGTTATATATGTTTTTAGGCGTTTTATAATATATAAAGTAATTATAATAAGGTAAATACCATTTATAAATTTTTGGGTTGTTACTTTCAACCACTTATGAAATTATCCCTTGAAATTTTGTTTTAAATTCTAGGATCCAAACAAATGAGAATACTTCTACTAAATTACTTATTTAAGTCCCCATGTTTCTTATTTATAATAATGATTTATCCACAATAATTTTATAATACATTTCATCTTGTTTCACATGAATTTGTGTCTATATCCCAAGATCTTCAAGATTTTATCTTCATATGTGAGGTCATTCTCTATTTGTACCACCTTTAGATTAAGTAGATGTGAGTTTTCAGGTGTTTACTTCCTCAGGACAGATACATAAAACACATCATGAACATGATCCATATTTATTGGAAGTGAAAGCTAATTGACCACTAATCCTATGTGATAAATGTTGTCAAAGGGGATAATATAAATTTGGTTATGATACCATTTCCTTCCAAATTGCATGACTCTCTTATGTGTTGATATTTGAAGGAAGAATTTGTATCTAGAATCAAAATCTAGTCCCATCAATGGTTTTGACCATATATATATATTTCAAACTATAAGTAGATTTGATATGTAATTGGATGGCCTGAACCTTCTTTGACATCTCTTTCATAAGATCATGTCCATGTAACTTTCTTTTTCCAATTTTATCCTGAAATTTTGGAGTTCTACATTGATTCCCATACAGAGATTCATATGTATCCATATGAATACTCTAGTACTAGATGTTTTTTATGATAAATCAACCAATTAGATATGTTGATCCATCCAACATTAAATTCCATTAATTAGGCTTTTAATATTTTTTTGAGTATCTTAATCTTTATTTCTGATTGGACAATAGTTTGGGTGTGATGGGACAAACTGGAATTCAATTCAGTACTCGAATCATGTCGACGAATTATCTATAATTTAGTTTTGAACCATGGATCGTCATCCATTACAATCAAAAGTGGTACCCCATGTAGCATGACTATTTCCTTAACATATAACATGGAATTTTTTTCATGAAAGAAATATTCCCAAAAAAAATGAAGTGGGAAGTGTTGGTGAGTTGATCCACAACAACCCATATGACCTAATATCAATTGGATGATTTCATAAGACCAGGTAAATATTCCATAATGACATTCTACCATTTCTATGTAGGTATGGACAATTGTTGCTTCATCCTTTTAACTTTTTTCACTATTCTTTACCTTTCTGACATACCAAACACCTTGAGATATTCTCTATAGTCTCCTTTTTATATTTCCCAACCAAAAGTTTTATTGATGTTCAAAGTAAATATTAGTATTTCTAGGATTGATGGAGAACGATTAGATATGTGCATTATACATTATCCCCTTCTTTATCTTAGGAGACTAAGCATAAAAATCCTCGTTCCAAACTAAATCAACCATCACAATAGATATGGAAATCTTGTATATTCCCTTCCTTTATTACATTAACCATATTTTAAAGCTCTATATAATCCCTTTATGCAAATTTATATTCTCTTTGATAGATTGTTGGGAGATAATTTGGGAAAGATAGGATATGTTCCTCACCATTATGATTTCCAAATCCATCCTTTGTATTTCTATGAATATATAGTCTTTCTCAATCCACATGATGGGTTCAGTAGCATGTTCTTTTTATCTTAGAGAACCAACTACCTTGTTTTCCTTTTAAGGTGATATTTAATAGAGAAACCATAGTCCTTTATTAGAAATAGATATATATTTTAATGAATGTTGAGTACCTTCTATGTGAAAGTATTATTTATTCTCTTCTAATCAGTATATATGCCACACTTCTCACCGTAGAGGTATTGAACCCATATTTTCAAGGAAGAAATAACATCCTATAGCTCTAGATAATGATTTGGGTAGTGTTTCTCATGGATATTTATCTTTTTTGGTGAATAAACTATCACTTTATTACTATGCATGATTATAAAACCCAATCCATTTTCTGAAGTATCACTATATATTATAAAAACTTATACTTATATTAGTAGTTTAGAAACATTTTTTATTGTTATACTATTATTGAGATCTTTATAAAATTACTCACATTATTACGTACATACTTAATTTACCACTTTTTAGGTTAACTTAGTTGGTTGGTTATAAAATCATGAGAAATTCATCACAATATTTTGGTAGTACCCAGGTAATCCAAAAAAACTATGTATATCTACAACAGATGTTGGTCTGGGACACTCCTCAAGTGCCATTATTTTATAAGGGTCTATACACATACCTCTTCTAGTGATAACATTTTCCAAAAATGATATTTCCTCCATCAAGATATCACATTTACTATAGTTTTAAAATAGTTTCCCCCTTTATAAATTCATTATCATAGTATTGAAATTCTCATCATGTTCATCCTTTCTCTTAGAGTATATCAAAATATCATCAATAAAGTCCCCCTATAATATGTTTTGGTTATCTATAAAGACTATATTAATTAATTACATGAAAATTAATGGAGAATTAGTGAGTATAAAGAGAAGAAAAATAAAATCATTGTGTACATACCTCATTCGAAAGGCAGTCTTTGGAATAACTTCTTTATTCAAATTTAATAGGTGATAACCCAAACAAAGTTCCACCTATGATAAATATTTTGACAAACATAGTTGATCTAAAATGTCATATATATATATATATATATGATGGGGGATAGTTTTTATTTGTTGTGTTTTTTTGAGCTCATGAAAATCAATACAGAGGCGCATTGAACCACACTTTTTCTTGATTTGGAGGGATGATATACCCCATGGTGAAGCAATAGAGTGTATAAAACCATTTTAAATATTATCTTTAACTACATTTTCTGTTTATACAACTCAATGGTGTCTATTATACAAGGATTATTTGATTTATGTAGTTATCCATGAATAAGTTCCATTAATAACTCAACCTCTAAGCCATGAGGAAGATTAGAAAATTATTTGGGGAACACATCAGGGTAATACCTCATAATGAAAATGTATTTGATAATGATTATATAATTTTCCCTAGTCATTTAATATAGATATAATTTTTCATAATGAAATAATATCCACAATTTAGATGATGATTTTGAAAAAGATTCATACTCCTCCCAACACTTGTACAGAATTGGGGGATCCCTCAGGATGTGAAGAGTGAAATTCCATTCTTAATAGTTGATATTGAATTTGTATAATGATAGTCAATCCATGCACAATATTATTCCAAAATCCACTAAATAAAGTGTGAAAATATTTTTCATAGTTGTTTAGTCTATAAAAATTAACCAAGGAGATGTATTATACTTTTGATTCAATAATTTATACATTTTCTATTATCACAGATATCCAACCTCCATATTTTGAGGTGGTGTTTGAATAGTTCTACTAAAATTGAAATATATGATATAATATGTAAAAAAAATGAAATTGTACGGTCAATTTTCTTAAATGAATAAAAATAATACCAATCACCACATCATTGTCAGGATCCACCTCAATATTTGTGGTTGAATATTCCATTCCTTGTTACCTTCGAGGTTATTTTTTTGGTTTCCGTCGACAACCCTTGTAATAGTGAATTAGATTTCATAATGCCAATGTTTTTAGTATTTGAAACACTACACAAGAGGAATATTGTTGATCTAAAACTTCTTTTCATACTCCATATTATGGTATTCTTTATATCATTTTGGTAATAACTGTCCTTATTCATTACTCTTCCATATTTAAAGCATCTTATAGTTTCCCTTATGTAATTTCTAGGATGCTTATTCCCATAATTTGGGCACATGGGTTGTTTAATTTTCTTTCTATCATGGGATTTATCTTCTGATCCCCCATATTAAAATCAATTTTCAACTTTTTATCTCTGGTCCCATGATACCCAAGAGTATCTCTGATCTCTTTTTTATCCATAAGGGAATAACAGATAATATCATAAAAGCTTTCAAAGTGTCAAATCACTAACTCTTTTCATTGAATCATCTTCATACCACTAATGAAGTGATATAATTTTTCTTTAGTTTTCCTTAAATATCCAGAGGCATATCTTGAATTTATTGTAATTTTTTTTCATACACCATAATATACATATCTTCCTTTTTCTTCCATCTGAGTTAATCCCTTTATTTATTAAGGAAGAGAGTTTTAGGAAAGTATTTATTAAAGAGTATTTTCTTGAAATATTCCCAATCCATGGAATCAATTTAATCCTTGTAATATATTTTTCTAATTAGTATCCACCATGGATAATCATTCCCATCAAAATGATAGACCACAAGCACTACTTTCTATTCTTTTGAGCATTATAGGATAACAAATATCTTTTCAATAGTGTTAATATATTATTCTTTGATGAGGGTATGAAAAGATCTACTAAAGAGAAGGGGAATTTGTCATATAAAGGATTCAACTTCAACTTGATATTTATTTGGAGATAGAGGATGTCCCACAGAATTTAAGTTATTATTCAGAACCTGATCTAGTTGTTCAAGTACTGTTATGATGTTTTGAGCTACTGTTCCCATCAAATTTAGCATTTCATCAGGGAAATAATCACATTTCCTATCACATTGATTATGAGAACACTTTATACTTTTTTATTCAGATAAATATGAAAAATAAAAAAACAATTCAGGGGGGGTTAATACATGGAACATAAAGATGAAATATTGAACATAAGAGGGTAAAATCCTAAATTAATGGTATATCATAACATGTGATTTTCTATGTTTTAATCTATGCTATCCATGATGATATAATTATATCTAGTGTTCTTCCTAATGTTTTTTATTAACAATATCTAAAAAATAACTAGGCCATTAAATAAAACCAATTATAGATACCCTATCCATTTACATATATTATTTCATGATTTTAAGCATAATTAACCATCAAATTCAAACCAAGGATCGTGAAGCCTAATGTCCTTGGAGGACTACATACATAATTATAAAACCAGAAGAAAAAATAAAAAAAATATTTTGTTTAATATCCATAATGTGATCCTAAATTTATTTGAGATCTTACAAATATATAGGATAAACTAGGGAATACATGAAAAAATGGATGAGTTAAAAAGTCTAGTAAGGGAATAAAAATAGGAATAATGAATAGCCCAAGAGTTAGAAGGATTAACATGATGACATAAAAAGTGATAGAACAAGAATAAATATATAGAATCATAACATATATAACATGGTATCATGTAATCATGTAAATATAGGAATGTTATGGCAACATATAACATGAGTAAAATATAACAACTAGGACTTTATTGCATGGTTGAAAAAGTCCTAGAAAAGAATTAGGTTTACTTCCTATACCAACATGATCTCTAATGAGAGTAAAAATTACCCAATGTGTTGGAGCACTATCTGGGGCACACATAGATATATTTTCATGAATATTTGTTCCACATGAATAATAAAACATAATGAATAAACATCTGGGTTACCTATGGAAATAAATGTTTATCATAACCATGTCATGAAGTATAACCAAATGAAATATCATAATGGTGTCCATGAAATAATGTATTTGAATCCTAAATGGAAATTAATAATGTAAAATAGGTATAGGTAATGATAAATTATTTCCTAAAAAATTAAAAACATGTAAAATTGGTGTTTAATAATATTTAGAATTGAACCATTTCAGTGAGATTTAAGGGAATATATAGAAGTCTTTAAAGTAGAAAAATGAATAATTGTTTTCATAAAAATAAAAATGAGCTGAGATGAATTTTTATGATAAAATGTGAGATTCTAGAAAAATATTGATGTTGTTAAACATATTATGGATTTTACTTGAAAATGGTTAAGAAATTTGGAAGTCAACATTAATTGGGGTTGCGTATTGGGAGGAATTGAAAAGGAACATTATAAAAAATATATTTCCACATAAAAGTATGAATAATTGATTTAGGAACATATTTTTGGAGAATAAATATATAATGTAGGATGATTAAATTATAATAATTTAAAATTACATTAATGAAAAGGAGTATAAATCTAAACCTAAACGAAAAATGGAGTTTCATAAAGAAACCATTGCCTTATGTCTGAAGTGTTCTACAATTGCACTTAATGTCCTGAAAAATCAAATTGGATACATTAATAATTTAATTAAGAACAAATTATACTTATACTAGATTTGTTTTATTTTTATTATGTTTGTTTAGGGATATTTTCATGATTTATAATGTTTTAATTTTTTGTTTTTGGAGCGTTTATTTCATGGTTTTATGATCAGTTCTATTGAGTTCAATTGTGGGAGTTCATTAAAATGCAATAAAAACTATAGAAGTGAAATTATATAATATTAATACACCTCTAAAATTTTAAATGGTCCTTTATATGTTTTTTTCTAGATATCAAATATATTCATTAGGTGAAATTTTAGTGAAGAAGAATTAGTTTATTTCATAGGTTTTTTGATCATCACAAACTAGTTTTGAATTATTATTTAATATTATGTATATATGTTAGTTATATAATATAAAAAAATTTAATATATATTTTTCAATATGTTTTATCCATTTTAATTGTTTTATGACCGACCATGAAGGCATTAATAGAAAATGGAAAATCATCATTCATGAAGGTGGTGAATTGACACATCGCAGATGATATTTTGGTTTTAAAGATAAAAAGAGAAGATAATATATTTCATGATCGATATTCCAATAAAATAAATAATTTTGTATGATAATGGAGTTATCAATTAACTTTTGATATTAGAATAAATAATTTAAAAGAGAATGGTGGAGGATTTTACATCATGAATATCATTTGCTTGAGAATCTCTTTATGGCACTAGAGTTTGGTTATTTGGTGAGACCAAAAATAATAATATGTCATGATGAGGTTTGGTAGTGTAATTAGGTATAATATAAGTAATATTTAAATATTATAAGGTGCGAGAAAAATTGTTGGTGAAGGGTTGTGTTTTATAGTGGGTGGAGAGGGGTGTGTTTGATAATTTTATTCACTTGTTTATTATTTTGGCTCAAGACGATCAATAGTTTTGACTATTGTGACTATGTACAACAAATTTATCAGGTGAGTTCAAAATAATGGGGGATTATCTTATCTGTACAAAATACATGACTCCATAATTCATGTATCTGTTAAATATCATAAATTACAATATTTCACTATTCACTAATAATTCAACTATATTAGTAAAATACCAATAATTCACCATAATATTGTTTTTGATTATTTGATTCTAAAAAAGTAATCTAATTTTTGAAAATAATTTCCTAAATTTTAAAAATTTAATTTATAATTAATATCATCATTTATTTAAAAATAGAAATTTTAATATTATAAATTTTTTTAAGACACTTTGAAAAATTAATTATGGTATCATAAAATTATATTACAATTATAAGAAAACCAAATATTAATTAAATAATAAATTTATTAAAATATATATTCATTTAAATAATTATATTAATTTTTAAATAGTAAATAAATATTTAGGACTTACAAAAATACCAACACTCAATATATAATTTTTAAAATATTTATTTACTTATACCATGACATAAATATATCAATTTTTCATTTATAATATGCCTCAATTTTATTTATACTTTAACAGGTACTGATAATATTCCATTGGCTATGTTACTATTCTTAATGGTCACATTACTATTTCATTGATCATTTTATTATTCCATCATTATAGGTTCATTAATTACTATATATAACACTTATTTCATTCTTCATTTATGAGAATATATATTTTTTTATTTTGTTATCTAAGTGTTTTTTTGTGTTTTATACTGTATTATATAATTATAATAAGGTAAATTCCATTGATAAAAGTGTTGGTCGTTAGAAATATTCACTAGTTAGGGTTCATAAGTAAGGAAAAGGGCATGAACCCCTACATAGTCTTCATTGGGATCTAAGAGTCACAGGCAACTCCCAAAGGTTAAAGTAACATGAATTTGAAAATGATACGAGAACCCTTGGATGAAAACAATGAACTTATAATTGGTTTTTAGTATAATTTGACTAGCAAGGGTATATAATACATCCCGATAGCAATAAATATCCACAGTCCATAATCTATCCTAGGAGAACTCAATATCCTTGTGTCATGGTCCCATAGTCAGAGTACAATCTAAATTGGCATACTATCTAGTCTAAAAAATAAACTAGTGGTGCACTCATCCATGTGGTTTAATAACTCCCTAAGATTACAATGACATTAATTGATTGATGTAATTAATAAAAAATCTACACAATAAATGCATAAATCATTTTTGAACATTCTTAATACATGTTATCGATCATCTAACACCCTCAAAAAAATTATTACTTCATTGAAAAGGAACCAATATATATAAAAAACCATTCAGCGTGTGCATATATATCCATAACCATATATATAAGAGGCTAAATGTGGGTCTCATGTAACCTTAAAGAACTATTTATGAAGTTCCAAACATGTCTTAGAAAACAACCTCCATAAACTAAGATTGTTTACACCATTTGAAACAATATTTAAAATTATTATCTATTTTTTAATAGTATAAAAATACATTTTAATATTTTTTTAATGAAAAAATTCTTCAAAACCACCTTTAAAATGATAAAATGGTCAAATATTTCAAAAACACCATAACATGAGCCAACAATTTTTCCCTTTTTATAGAAAAATTCCACAAATAACATGAATGGATTCACTTAGAAACTTAAAAAACGTTAAGGCCAAATTTAAAATATCAAAATGATTCTAAATATTCCTTTTGAATACTTAGGTTCCTTTGAATGTACCACTTAGGAATTTTCACAAACACATGGCATCAGAGAAATTCCATTATAGTTAAAGAAACCCTTTAAACACCATTTACAACCTCTCATGGAAACAAATATATGTATATTTCTAAAATAAAATAATTCTAAATTATAATATAATTACATGGAATATAATACAAAAGAAGATATAGAAACATCTACATCATTCAAGTGGACAAAAATTCTCAATACTCCACCTTTGGTAGAGAACACAAAACTGAGAAAGGAAACACCAACTACAACCCAAAAATGATGAAACCCCCATCATTAAATTCACACAAGAATAATTTCTAGCCTCATTAAAATTAGGTTTCATGAGGTAAAAAAATACAAGACTTTATAAGGAATGAAAAAGAGAGGATGATAAAAGTGGATGATTACCTCAAGAATTCCACCTGATACTAAATAGAAAGGACTTGAATTCAAGAAGAGAGAGAGGTATGTCTCTCAATATGGGAACTCTGGGTATATTTAAATGATATGGGTGGATAGGGGATGGATAATGACGTAAAATCATTTTAAATAATTATTGGAATTTCACATTAATATGAATTATAAAAATCCACATGGCAAGGAATCAGAATAAGGAAAACCATGCGCCAATTGTGTGAGATCCACTAGATGAAACTCTCATATCTATAACAATTTGCACACATTGTTTTACCTAACCATTAAATAATCATATGGGTCACTCCACACACCTTACGAATCCACATAGTTAATTTTTTAACATATCATATATTTACTAACACTAAACCGATTATGAAAATAAACACTCTTAATAACTGAATCACTATGCATGGTTAACCTGTACTGTTTCCCCAAATTGTGTGATAATAATGAACTAGGGGAAAAGAATGAAAATCATAAAATTTTGGGACTAAAATTTCTGAAAATTTAAATTCCCCCAAAACCATCAAACAAAAACCAAAATTGATACATTAAAGTGTTAAAATCCTCCCCATAATGCAAATTTTTACCTCATAAAGTCTTAGGTAAAAATAATGTGAGGAAATTTCAAAAACTACCACACCCAATCTTAAGAGGTTCGAGTTCAGTGAAGTAAATGAGTAATAATACTAAAATAAATCACCAATATAAACATGATTTCTGAAAATAAATAGAATGAGTCTTCAAACAATATCAAAAAACCTCAAGAAAGATCCACTATATTACCATTAAACACCATGATCTAGGAAGAAATATACATAGAATATGTCTTCCCACCATTTATAATTATTCTAAAATAGTTACCGAATTGATAACATATTTTGTAAAAATAAATTCACTAAAACACTCATGATTCCATAAATCATGATTGGGGACCTATAAGTATTCCAACCTTACCCAAAAACTATGAAACTAGCTCAAAACCCATAAAGGAAACACACTCCAAGAAACATTTATAGTTAAAAATAATGGTCACTAAAGCCATCACATCTCAATAGAACTATGGGATACATCAATCATAAAAATCATTAAAGAAGAAATAAATTTGTTTTAACCTCAGGCCATGAATTTTAAAGGTAGGGTAACTCATGAAAAAAATCATGTTAAACTTACCCACAATGGCTCAATAGAAGATATATTAACTTAGTGGCACCTGTGTTCTAACCAAAAACATATATAAACCTATATTACCTTTAAACATATCCAATTTTTTCCTTGTTAAATATATCTAACTATATCTCATGTTATATCTTCCACCACAAATATGGAATTACAAGAAAACTATATGGAACACTACAACTCTGTAACATCCAAACCCAAACCACCAGGTTCGAGCTGGAATTCCACATAACCTCATGCATGCCTACACATACAAAATAGATTTCCAACTAGAATTGAGGTCTTGAGTGGAATTGTGGGGGGAATATACCCTCAAAATCATGTTATAGGATTCATAGTCAACAATAAATAACCTAATAAATAATCTGATTTAACCTAAATAATAGTATTGATGAAAAACATGTAATATAATTAAAATATCCCAAATAAGCGGCAAGCATGTCCCATGGAAATATTGAAAACAAGGTAAATAAATAAAAATTAGACCCTTTGATATCTATCCTAGTATACTACTGGCTTCACACTCATCTACACATCTACCAACCATAAGTTTCTTTCCCTTTGTTAGATCCCTTATACATTCTATAGGCCCCTAAAAATTCAAAAGGAGGGTGTTAGTACAATACTCAGTAGGACAACAATAATGTGTCTCTAACCTAATGTGCTCAAGAATACAAGCTTATTCCATAAAACAATAAATTTTTAACATGTATAATAACATACAATTCAAAGATGAGAAGTCGTGTGCTATCCCACACAATATAAATCCCCAAATGTGTCTACTTTGGCTTCATGATGGAAAATATACTATATATCGATAAGTATCCAAAACCAGCCACATGGCTATTTGTGAATCACTCAGAATCCAAAAGGAATCAAGTGATAATGACCTACTCGGAATCCACAATGCATGAGGTAATACTTGATATCCACAATGCATCGAGTGTCTCTAACCTACTTGAATCTTCTAGGCATCAGGTAACACTCAAAATCGATAATGCATCACATGTTGGTCAGCTACTTAGAATCCATAAGGTATCAAGTAGATTCCCAAGTACAAGGTTATCGTGCCACACCACTATCTTTGTCACAAATCATGTACACACCCCACAAGGATTAATTATACCACGATGAACACCGGTCAAGAATACACATACCAATCCTCCCAATGACATCATGAAAAGTAATAACATGACAAAAACCATAACACATATCTTTATAAACATAATATTATCATATAAATCAACATTTCAATAAAAACTTTTCACGGAATTAAGTTATAACATCAATATTATAAAAAAAACTATACTACGGGAAACACATATACCAATATAAAATAAGAATCAAGCATGATTTCATATATGTCAAAACATAAATTAAATATAAAAAATTTTGAAAATCAAAGCCCAAAATGATAAGGAACTTCATACCTCAAATGTTAAGAAAACCTCTCTATGAATTTTATCATCAAAAGAGACACAAGAATGTATCAAGTTGTTGGTAAATCAATGATCGAGGTATATTAGGGGTTTCCTAAAACAAAACCCACTATTTTATTTCAAGAAGAAAATAGTTTAGGTGATGATTCAATTCCATTTCTTGAATAATTATTAAATTACTATTTAAAAATTTTAAATGTGCTGATAAATTATAAATTTTCACTTTATCATTTAAATTATTGATGATATGATAATTTATCAAATTTAAAATTTATCACATGAAAAAATTAATTGTAATTTTGACATTATCATTTATATTTTCCATGCAATGATAATTTATGAAAATTAAAAAATCATCACATGTAATGATAAATTATAATTTTATATTTATCATTTAAATTATCCATTAAATAATAATTTAAGAAAATTAAAATTTATTACATTTTCTGATGAATTATAATTTTATCTTTATCATTCAAATTATCTATGTGATTGTAATTTTTGAAAATAAAAAATCATTACACACACTGATAAATTATTATTTTAATTCTATCATTTAAAAAATTATTGCGATGATTATTTATGATAATTAAAAATCATCACATACACAGATTAATTATAATTTTAACTTTATAATTTAAATTATCTATGTGATGATAATTTATGTATAATAAAATTAATCACATGGATTGATGAAATATAATTTTAACTTTATCATTTAATTTTTTTGTGTGATTATAATTTATGAAAATTTAAAATCATCATATGCGTTGATAAATTATAATTATAGATTTATCATTTCAATTATCCATGCAATGATAATTTTTGAAAATTAAATTATGATTTAATTACTAAATTAATTTAAATATTTAATATAAAAATAAAATTCCATCAAATGTTCACTTGGTATAAAATTTATACCCCGCTAGGGTAAACGCATCATTCCAGAAACAAAAGTGGTATCTAATCTCTTATATTGTAAAAAACATAAGATATTTTAATTATTTAATTTTAAAAAAAAAAGATTAAATAATAAAATAAAATAAAAAGGTTTATTTATCTGTGGATGGTGTTCGAATGTATGAAGATTACAAATGTTATAGCCTACCTTGGGTAAACACTATGTTTCAGACATAATGGAGGTCTCAAATTTTATATATGGTGCACCATTTGAGAGATATTAAATAAGATTTTAAAAAATAATAATATATTAAATATTATTTAATAACTTTATCTTATGAGTGAGACATCCAAACTCATGACGCCTTCGAATGTTAAACCCATATTATGGTAAAAAAACACATCTCAGACCCATTTGGGGTCTCAAATTTCCCATAAGACTCACTGCTTTGGAGTTATTTAATTATTTTAAAAAAACTCTCATTCAAAATTTAATATATTTAATATTTTTATTTCTTATTTTCCAGGGATTTTGGTGCATCAAAATCTCTCAGAAACTTATCTTCTTACTTTGAAAATATTCAATTGAAAATTATAAAGTGTTTACTGGGATTTTATCCTTATGAAAATATTTGAACATATTACTTGTTATTTGGCATTAATAAATCGTTTTCATCACATATGACATTATTCTTTATCAAAAAGAGGGATTTTATTCTAATTGTAAAAATTAGGATATTACAATTCTCCCCATCCATCAAATTCTAATCCTGGAAACGTATCTCTATTAGTCTTTCTCAAACAAGTCATGCTACAAAGAATGACCATCAGAGTCATGCTCACACGTCTCTTTATGGATCCACTCATACTGCCACTAAATCGAGACTATTGGTATCTTCTTTCATCATAAAATCATCTCACTTTGATTAATGATATGCACTAGACACTCCTCATAATATGTGTTGGTCTCCTTATCAAATTCATTGAAATCAATAACACACACATTTTTGGGTATGTACCTCTGTAGCTGTGACACATGGAACACATCATGCATACCTCAGTAGGTATAAGGGAGGTTTAGACAATATGGCATTTCCCCTATACTCTTAGTGATCTCAAAGGGTCCAAAAAATGTGTTGCTAGCTTTCCCTACTTTCCCAAAAGTTCTGTTCCCCTACCGTGGAGTCAACATCAACAAAAAAAGTTCTCCCACCACAAACTCCATGGTTCTCCTCCTAAGGTCAAAATAATATTTATTTTTTCTTTGATAGGTGACCAATCTCTCCCATATCACCTGCACTCTCTCGAATGTCTCTAGAATCATATGGAGACCAACAAATGCTACCTCACCTGCCTTATACAAATAGAGCTATGAGCAACACCACATCCTATAAAGATCCTCATATGGTTCCATATAAATTGATTCTTGATAATTGTTATTGTATAAAAACACAATCAGGGATATGTGATCCTCCCATGCTCCCCCAAAGACAATAATATAGGCTCAAAACATATCCTCCAAAATTATTATAGTCTACTGAGACTATCCATCAGACTGAGGATGTTACATCAGGATCAATATCAACTAATTTACTTTGCATTTTTACAAGTCTAGGATAAAGTGTGACATAAAACATGCATATGTATCTGAAAAATGGTTAGAGGGACTCCATTAAGGCAACCGATCTCTCGGACATATAGTTTTCTCAGATCCTCCACTGAGTGAGTCACTCTGATCAATATGAAGTTATTAAACTTTGTTAACCAATAGAAAATCAGTCAAACTATTTCATGACTTCTCATGGTCTTAGGTATTACCATCACTAAGTTTATTGCGAATTCCTTCCACTTACACATAGGCATTGGGAGCGGCTACAACAACCCGCTCGGAGGGAAGTACATGGTCTTAACCATCTAATAGGTAATGTATTAAGATAAAAAACTAGTAGAGTTCTAATTGGGTCTGGTGTATTAATACTGGTGTGATTGAACCCAAGGTTTTAACATGAGTACTTACCAGGTGGTCACCTATGCAATTACTACTCTCACCAATGTGAACTTAACTATAGTTTCCAGTTTATATCTCAAAAATTGAACATCTGGATATACTAAAACAAGTTCCTCTGCCTTAGAGTATGGTTAATCATTGGGAAGATATAGTTAAGACTCTTGTGGCCCATGTAAAAAATAAATCTCTCACTAAAGAGATAGCGTCTCCAACACTTCGTATAATTAACCAAAACATCCTGCTCCATGTCATGGGTAGGGTAGTTCTTTTCAAGGGTTTGTAGCTTAAGATACAAATATGATACTACCTACTATCTTTTCATTTACATCACTCCCAGACCAATGCATGATGTATCGTAGTGTCCTACATAGCTATTCCAAGGTTCAGGGAGTGTTGGTACGGAATTTGTCATCAACCTTATATTTATCTTATGGAATGAATTTTTACACTGGTCTAGCCACTACAACTTCCCACCCTTATTGATAAATTCTTCAAAGTGTGCTAAAAGGGAAGATAATTTCTGGACAAACCTATGGTAATATCCTACCAACTGAAAAATACTATTAATCTCAAACACATTTTGAGGATTTGTCGAAGAAATAACTACCTCAACCTTCTCTGGGTTTACTGATATACCAATATTAGACACCATATGTCATAGAAATTTCATCTCTTGAATCCAGGAGTCACACATTGAAATAACGATGTAAATACTATACGCTCGAAATGTACTCAGGACTATCTGTAGGTTCTTAGCATGTTACTCCAGTTTCAGCGAGTAGACAAGGTTATCATCGATGAAAACTACTATTAAAGTGTCTATGTATGGATTAAAGATATTTTTCATGAGGTTCATGAACACTGCTAGTCCATTATTCAGTCCGAACTGCATCACCAAGTACTCATAGAGTCCATACGTTCTCTGAAATGTTATCTTTGGAATGTCCTCCTCTCAAACTTTCAGCTGGTGATATCCTAAACGAAGATCATTCTTGGAGAACCATAAACTCATTGTTTCATATTTAAAATATCATCAACACTATGAAATGGATATCGGTTCTTTACTGTCACCTGGTTCATGTTTCTGATAATCAATAAATAGCTAAAGAATACAATCTTTCTTATAGGAAAACAATATAGTTTAACCCCACAGTGAAGTACTTCTCTTTTTTGAATCCCTTTCTCTTGATGTCGTCCATTTGAAACTTGATATAATTCATCTCAATTGGAACCATATGATACAATTTATTGAATTGGATAATATCCCAATATGATCTCAATCTCATCTTAACGTGTCAGTTCCTTAGAATATCTACTAAGATGGAGATTTAAAAAAAATCACAACTCATTATTAAATGTCCTAAGATCCTCTAATTCCTTAGAAGGATGAAAAATTATGGAATTAAAAATCATGTCATATTCAACCATAGTTCTAAACTCACACTCCTAGTACTTTCACCAAGTTAATGAGTTCTAGTTTAAGTGACCATGCGTCCTATATCCTAGAGAAGGAATGAGAGAAGGCGCAACTACATTATCCTACATGCCAAATGGTATTGCTAAAACCTATTCCTTTGGAGAAGTATTTTTTGGCCTTCCTACCTAATAGTTACATAAAATATGTCATGGATACATATTTTGAAATAGAAAAGAAGCACATCATAAATAAACAAATTCATTAGGATGAACCCTAATTAGTCTATGGGATCACATGAGGATTCTCTAAACTAGTATATGGGATCCAATATATTTTTCTTAGAAGTATACCCTTAACCAATGGTATTCCCCTCTTAGCACTATGTCTTTTGTATCCCTTCAAATTATTCACAATCATATTATATATATACTAAAAAACAATATGCTCTGTTAAATTTTTTTATTTTAATAAAGATATATCACATAATATCTCAACATAGATATATCAAACAGAATAAACTACCCTAAACAGTCAGTAAAAAATCAAGGCATCTAATTAATGAACTAATATGCAGCACAAAAACATTTATATATGTGTCATTTGAACCTAAATTCCTAGTCATGATGCCTTATCATAAGTAAAATCTAATAAATAATATATTAAATCATGTGCACCACCCAAGGAGAATCAATAACAACAATAGAACATGAATTACCCACATTATAGAAACTTTGAGGTCCACTATTTAGTGATGGATAGACACTGACATAGTTCCCCTACCTGAGTACCAATTTCCTATCTCCTGGATAACCTATCAAAATCCATGAAAAGAGAAGAAACGTTTATTTAGCACAAATCCTCGGATACTATTTTGTAACGTCTGAACCCAAACCACTAGGCCCACGCTAGAATGATATGTGGCCTCATGAGTGCCTCCCCATCTAAAAAAGGTTTCCAACTTATAGCAAGGGCCTATAGTAGAATCATTGGGAGAATATTTCCTCAATATCATGTCATATGATAAATAATCAACAATAAACAAATTAATAAATAATTAAAGTAAACATGCAGAAAAGAGTACATGATAAACAAGTAATAAAAATAAAATAGACCCCATAAGTGGAAAACATGTCCAAATGAAATAAATTATCTATGTTAAATAAATAATTGATCCTCTATTGTCTATCCTGGTATGATACTTCCTTCATGATCCTTTGTTCAGCAATCCACCATATGACTCTTTCCCTTTTCCAAATCCATCATGTAATCTATAAGTGCATCAAAATTCCTAAGTAGGTTGTGAGTACAATTATCAGAAGGAAACCACCAATGCATCTTTAACATTAGGTGCTCAAGTATAGAAGTGAATTCCAAAATAAAATAAATGCATAATATTCCTAATAACACTCAATCCAATATGGAGTGGTTGTGCACTAACCGAACCACCACAAAACCCCACCATATCTACTTTAGATCCATGATAGAAAATGTATTGTATGTTTATAAGTATCCAAAACAATCCACAAGGCTGTGGGAGAATAACATGCAATCGACAAGGCATCGAGTGAAGACAAACTTCCCAGAATCCAGAAGGCATTAAGTAATACTAAGAATCTATAAGGCATCAAGTATCTATATCCTACTTGGATTCCCCAAGGCATAAGGTAACAATTAGAGTCTATAAGGCATCAAGTTTTGGTCATATACTTAGAATCCACAATGTATCAAGTGGATGTAAGGTTATAAGGTCCTCATGCTGCACTACCATCTTATTCACAAATGGTATCAGAGACAACATCTATTTTATGTTCCAGTGAAGATGTTGGGTCTTTATTGGGGGGGGGGTTGATCATGGGAATCCCACATCTAAGTATTAGGAGCATGAAACACCACATTATAAGGTGTTGTGGATACCAATCCCATAACAAGGCCCTTTTTGGAAGGATGTATGAGGGCCATAGCCCATGGAAAGAAAAACCATGTTGGAAATGCGTAAGGATTAAAATATCATGATCGTGGGCTGGACTGGTCCATTAAAAACTCAATGAGGGAATGAAATCCCAAATAATCAATACTCACAAAAGTGAGATAAGATATGAAACTACTGACACACCATGGAAAATCCATTTCAAAACTACAAATGATCTAAAATCACCGAACCAAAACACTAAATTGAATCATGAACCAATTTAAATATTTTACATGAGATTCCTCATATCCATAGAAACCATCAAACTCTAAGAATACCGATCCTCACTGATTTAACCATCCAAAAAAGGGTTTGTGTTCTAATATACAAATATCCACCCACACAATTTATCAAACAATATAAAATTAAAATACTACCTTGATTAATTTAAAGAATCAACCCTATATCACTGAAAGTATAAGACAACACATTCCACTCCTTTCATTGTATATTAAGAGTTAAGAACAATAATAAAACTACATTAAATAATAATACACAACCATTAGTAAAATATTTCTACGAGGCTCACTTTAAATCTCAAGAAACATGAATCTAATCGGGTCGTGTCTCCTAAATCACATCAAACAATTCTTATATAAATCAAGGGACAAATCCAAATCAATAATCACAAAAATAAAATACTTCCAAAACGTCCTTTCTAAAAAATTATCTAATAATGGTCAAAAAAACATTTAAAAAGTAGTCACACTTTTTCAAAACATGTCAAACCTTTTGAAATACACAAGATATTTATAAAATTAATAATATTATCAAACCTTTTTAAAAAATATTTTTTTTAAAAGCTGCTTCATTTTTATAAACACTTTAAGAAACCTCAAACGTTTCATCATACAAACAACCCTTTTTCAAAACTCATCTGAAGGGATTAAAAGTCTGATAGATGTATCACCAAACTGATTACAGAAGAATTTTTTTCCTAGTTTTCATAATAAAATTACCATTTCAATATGATCTCATTAAATAGAATTCCATTCAAAACTAAGACATAATTAGTCATTTAAAACCAATAAATATTTCCATGAAATTATATTTCCAACACAAAAAACTATTTTTCACAGAAACAATAGAAACAAAATGTAACACCCAACCAAAACAATTCAATTAATCATACTAAAAATCACCTGATCTCCCCTAATTTGTTACCCATCTTATATAATTACTCAAGAGTAGTCTAATTATGAAATCCAATCTAGATGTGTTACCTATTTTATTGAATAGTTCTTATAACATTTTCTGAATCATGTTCTTAGTCAATGCATGTTTTGTCATGCCATATCATCCAACCCCACATCTTTGAATCTATTTCAATTTTTATTCTAAAATTACAAGGTTAAAAACCTTGTAACCGTTTAAGAACATCAGATTTTAAAATGATACATTTTTCTTAATCATATAAAACACACAACACTGATTTGAAATGAACCATGAACTATTATTATTTATATATGACCATTATAAACTAGCCATTAAAATAATTGGTATAAAAATAATTAATTGAATTATAAAATATACATGATGTAAATAATAAATTTTAATTAATTAATTAATTAATATTAAATAATTAATCAATTTTTTGTAATGTTATTTTAAGCGTTAGAAATATGTCTTCTTAAAAAATGGATTTTTTTGTAAGAATATGTAACAATTAATTTTTAGAAATAAAATAATTTTTAATTCTTAAAAATAATAGACCTTTTGAAATAATAATTTCAAAATTATCTTAATTCTATTTTCACATTTTTAAAAAGTTTTATTATTTACTGAATAGTCAAAATCCATATATTTTTTAAACTGTATTTTTGTATCAAGAATTTAAGAACTGTCATTTTTTAAAAATTTATTAAAAGTTATATTATTTATATTATATTACTAATATTTTAGTTATATTTGTTTAATTAATATTATATTTTAATCTAGAATAAAAAAAATTTGTACTAAAAATATATTTTTATCACATTTTACATGTTTTATTTTAAAATAAATTATGAAAATTATGTGAATTTATTTTGAAAAATTGATTCAATATTTTTAATATTTACATTCAAATTTAATAAACCAGTCACTTTTATTATATGAAACTGTGAATAGTAACCTTAATACTTTTTATCATGGTAAAGAGTAAATTGGGTAATTAAGGTTAAAAGTAAAATGACAAGGACACAAAAATGACCCAAAAACATGAATTAATGTATATTTATGATTATATATCACTAATAATCACTTAAAAGTTGAATATGTGGGATTTATTTTCCATTTTCTCATGATTTTGTCCTTTATATTATAATATTTAAAGAAAAGTAAAAAATGACTTTCTCATTGTTTTTTAATTTATCAATTTTTGAAATAAAGTTAAACAAAGGATAATTTAAGTTATAAATATTAATTTTAAGTATGTATTATTATTTTCATAATGTTTTTTTAATTTTTAGGGATGAAATAATCACTTTAAATTCTTGAACGAATTGACACAACATTTACTTAATTAAAAGAAAATTAAATTAAATAATTTTTAAAATACTAGAACTAATAAAATTTGAATGAATTTATATTTAAATTGAAATATATATATATATATGATATTTTTGGAATTTATTAAAGTATTATATTAAAATTACACAATTTTATTTAGGTATTAAAATTCATATTAAATGAATAGTTTAAAATTTTTCATTAATAATATTTTTTGATAAAAAATATATTATTAAATGATTTAAAATTCATTAAAATATTGGGTTTATAAAAACTAATTGGTTATGTTTTTAAACATAAATAATGTGACATTTATGGGTTGTTTTTTCTTATATTGTTTCATTTATACCCTTATATTATTGAAACATTCATATTATTGTAATTGTGAAAAGAGTTTATAGGGGGTTAAACCAAAAAAGTTAAGGGTGAAAAAATACATAGAACTTATCAAAATTTATTTTATGAGATAATTCAAACTTATAATAATATTAAATTTTAATTATATCAATTTTTATCCACTTGGAGGTGAAATACAATTTATATTAATTTTATTTTTAAGAAATTTTTTGAATGCCTCTCTCCTCGCTTATAAAAGAACATCCGTCGCCCAATTATTCACACCACTTTAAACCATATATATCAACCAAAACCTACAGATTTGTATTATAAAAACCATTATATAGGATATAGAGTTTTTTTTCCTTCTAAAATATCATCCCTACATCACTTAAGATGAGATCTCCATGAAGTCTATCGAAAAAGATGTTAATATATTTATTGAATCTTGCAAGTTTATTTCTTCTTATACATATACTTAATATATTATAACCATCCTAAAATAATAAATCCATTATTATAAAAATATTTATTTGTTATTATTCTAAGTATAAAACCATTTTACATCTCTTTTACTTCCTATGAAAAATGAAAATATCACTCGTTCATATGTATAACTTACTGTCTTCACATAGCAGTGCAATTCGTTTTACATCACCATTTTCCTTGGATGGTTATAAATATGTAACTAAGGAGTATATATTATATTTATAAAATATATAAAATTATGTTACTATAATATCATATATACATTTTTACCTTCCAATCTATTAGAAGACAATAACGTCGCTCGTGCGTACATGTGGATTACTATCTCAATGATGTGATGTGACCAATTTTTCATTTATATTTTACAAGGATGGTAATAAAAAATAATTTAATGAATATATATGATATATATGATTTAATAATTATTATATTAATATTAATTATTATTCCAAATTATTTGATTCCGTCCTATTAAAGTGAAAATAATTTTTATGCGTATGTATGAACGACAGTCTCTAAGAATACTATAGTTCAATTTTTATGTCAATCTTTAATGGGTGAATATAGATATATATAAATTTAATATCTATGATATATATACAATGAATAATATTTTATATATGAAGAAACCATAATAAATGTATAAGTATCCAAACAATTAAATCAAAACATACATGAAAAATGAAGGAGTTAACACCCAAAATAACAATAATAAGAAAAGATTGTTAAAAATCGAGTGATAAAATGTTATAAATATATAATATATGATATTATAGATATGTTCAGGGTTATTTTTTGTAATTATAATAATTCTAAATTTATTATGTTGGATGTTAAATCATGTTAAACTAAAGTTAAATATATGGTAAGGGTTTTTGAAAATCAACTTCTTTTTATTGGGTCACATTACTTCTTCATTGTCATTGACGTGCCATGAAAAAATGTGTAATGACAAATAATTATTTTATGTTGAATTAATTATTTTTGGGTTTTAAAATATTCACACTTAATCACTTCATTTATTTAATTATCACTTCAATGATATGATCTATGTAAGGGATTTTGTTTCCATTTTCCTTCATTGAGGCATATTTTAATGTTATGTACCATATTTATTTTATGTGTGTTATATACCGACCTTTGACATATTTAGGATCATTATTCATTGAAAATCAAATTTAGCTTAAATATATATACTCTTTATATCATGGATATTCATACTTTTCATCCTTATACCATTTCTATAGACATTGTTTTATTTTGAAAGTTATTTGACTCACTAGGGAATTATTGATAGTTTTTATTATTTACATGATATGGAAATTTTCTGATAATGAATTTTGTTCATGAAATAAATTAATCATTTTATATATGAGGAATAAAATGAATATATAGTTTTGTATGGGGCTCAAAAATAAAAATCCCCTCTTTGCATCAATATTTCTCATGAGAAAAATCAGCTAGCCAAATTAAATAGTTCATTATTCATAGTTTTAAACTGTATTGATGCATGGACATGATGGTAGATATATCATGATTTATTAGATCATGATGTCCAAAAGTATTCATTTCCTTTATTGATAATTCTATTATTATTTTTATCCATTAGATTACTACAAAAATATTATCCATGGATTCATTTTGTGCTCATGTTATTGATTATAAGGAATGTGGTTTTCATTGTTTTCCTTTCCATATTGATTATGACATATGATAGATTCCACTTTGTGTAGACATTACTGATCATTTGATATCACCCTTATTTGTTTCCAATCCCTAGGTTATGAATAATAAATAATTGAATGAATTTTCAAGGATGAATAACATGTACTTTTGTTATGTTTATATTTTATTCCAAATCTAAAATTTGTATCATGTATTTATTTTCTTATCCATAAGTACTAAACCGATCGATCATTTGGTATTATCTTCCTTATATCTATACAAATATAATAAAATAGATACTAGCTCTGGGTTATTAGTGTTGGGATTATTATATTTAGTAATAGATGAAGTTTAGTAGAAACCTTAAGTAGTAGATTTTAAATAAATATATCTAACATGAGAATTATGATAATTCCATATAATATGTGAAAACTTTTACTATTATATAGATTTTTATTTTATGTTTCAATATTTTTGATAATTATGAGAAAACGTAGTGTCTTAAATTATTTAGTGATGGTGCCTAACTAAACAAAGGAAAAAGTAACCAATAGAAAATATATGGATTTACCTATAGATAAAAAAATTCAAATAGTGTTATGATTGAAAAGTTCATGAATATATTAGGGTATTTGAATTTGTTTATATAAAATAACCTTGCCCATATGGAACAAACTGTTAACACAAAAAATGATTCACTATTTTCAGATCAATTCAAGAGATACAATACAACATATTTTAGTGAAACTACTAATCTATTGTTAGCTGCACAATGGATTAAATCTCTCAACATTATATTCTCAGATTTGGGATATAATAAAATTGAAAAGGATATTATTTTAGTTTATTGTTTTAAAGGAGATAGTAATCAATGATGGTCATTGATACAAAACCCTAAAATGGATGATGAAATATGAAGTATAGAATGGATAACATTTAAAGTGATTTTATTTTAAAAATAATTCCCTTAATAAAAGTGAGATAAAATGTAGAAGAAGATCTTAAAATTTAAGATAAAAGGTAGAGGAATGTATTTCTGAGTATGAGTTAATCTTTACATGATTTTCAAGACATACTATATACTATGTCCATAACAAAGAAAGTGATATTAATATTCTATTTAATGGTATTAATCTAAGCCGACATGGGGAATTAGTTTCTTATATTTTATAATCATATGTTGATATTGTATCACGAGACACCTGGATGGAGAAATAATTCTCCAAGATATATATTTCCAAAGGAAATTAAGAGAATAAGAGGATGACTAAGAACTAAGGAAAAATATACGAGGGGAAAGAAATGTTGGGAAGGGTTAAACTTCCGAAATGTGATAATTGTAGAAATAAACACCCAGCGATTTGCTTATATGAAATTAGAGATTGATTTACGTGTGGTTCAGAATGGAATCATACACATAGATATACATGTAATAAAGATACCTATAATGTTAAGTGTTTCAATTATGAGGATATATAGAATTATTCCAACTAGTTCCCCAATAGTCAAGGGAAATTACTACAAAAAATCCAATGGGAGAACTGCAATATCAGGATATTAACACAACCAAAGTGGAATGATAATTCTTCTTGTGTAATTGGACACAAGAAATATGAAAAATTATTTTATCAATGTATTTTGTTTATAAGAATCCTGAAATATATATGGGTTGTACTATAATAATTTTATTTAAGGATTGGAAATAACATGATGAATGATATTTATAACCAATAAAAGTTATTTAGTGATCAATTATACAGATAAAAAAGTAAATGATATGTTGGTATGGTGATATTTTTGGAGAATACATGAACACGGGAAAAATGACCCCTAATATATTCCTAATGATCACTTAATGATGTTTAGTTGAGATAAATAGATGATTTAAAATGATGAAGTAAATGTGATAGCATTCGTATCAATGAAAATTATTAGTGATTTGATGACAAAGCAATATTTTATATTTTTTAATATGAGATTTTATTTAAGAATTAATGATAAAGTTAAATTTTAAAAAAAATTAAGATTTTATTGTGGTTTTATGGAGAATATATTTATTAGTATTTCTCGAGAGAATTAGTTATTAAGGTGATAAAATGATTATTATGTGAAATTATATGTTACATTATCTGGTATTAGGATAACATTTTGATCAAATATTTCAGATTTAGGGCTTTTGAATTTGGTCAAAAATATTTTGGAGGAATCATAATTATAACTATTTATGGAATGGTTTTAGTTGAACATTGTAGGTTTTTAGTGAATGTATTATTGAATAAATTATTTAATCCACATTTTTCTGCTCAATACACTGAAATAATGAGTTAATTCTCACTATTTCAAAAATCTTATCCTCCATTTGGGTGCTTTATGTTTACAAAATTCATCAAGAATACTTATTATTTGAAGAAAGGTTGAGATTATAGTAGAAATTGATAAAAGGATGAAATTATACTTTTCAAGTAAGTATATTAAATTTTTTCCTAACTTTATATGGTAAAGGAATTCATAAAATATTAGAAAAGGTTCTTGAATTTTTTTTACCATATTACGATTATTTTTGATGAATTGTTAGTCTTTATATCCAATATAGATTTATTGTTTTTTTGTCATTAAATTTCACCAATCCTTGTTATATATCACTCTATATTAGTCATTGGGAATTAGGATTCTCTTCTACATCCTTATTTTTAATTTTCCCTAATGTCTTTATATATAGAATTCTAGTGTTTTGGTGACCTTTATATTTGCCTTTCCCATTATTTAAGAGGATGTTTTGTTAACCCTTTTTATGATGTGGGTTTTCTATAAATTAATTTTCAAATTTAGCCCAAATAATTACCATGTTTTTTATTCAAAATTTTAGGTCATAATTTATTGATGTGGGGGGGGGGGGGGGTGGGGGTATGTAACACCCAAATATTTTAAAATAACACTACATTTGATAGCGTATACAATATGCACCACCAATATGAAACAAACCACAAAATATTTTTATTTAAATATACCCATTATAGCCTAGCCATCAAATTTTTAGGCATAAATTATTTTATTTAAACTATATATATATATATATATATATAGAGGAAATAATCAATAAAAATTCAACGACTAACACTTAGGAAATATTTACTCAATATTTAGGAAAGTTATTTTAGGCTTCTGAAAAAAAATTTCTTCAAAATTTGGTTTTATTAATTTTTTTGAGATAATATTTGAATTAATTTCCAGAACCTATGTAGATTAAATATTATAAAAATAATACACTTTTTTAATCATAATATTAAAATAATCTTAGGGTGAAATTTTCATATTTTTCTAAAAATAATTATTTTTTAGTGAGTAGTGAAAAATATAACTTTTTATTGAAAATTTTATTTTAAATTCAAGAATTTTAAAAGGTAAATATTATTATAAAGTGGTTTAAAATTAAAATTTATTATTTATTATTATGAAAAATACAAATATAGTTTTTATAATGATTTTTATAATTGACATTAGTATAAAAGCATTTTTCTACATAAAAATTGTTTTTTATGAAAAAATGGGTTTTATCATATTTTACTAGCTTTATATTAAATTAAATTAATCTAATTAACCAAATTTAAAATCAAAAAATATATTCCATATTTGGAATCATTTTTTCTAAATGTGGTAAATATTTACCTTTTATTTGTGGACATTAGGAATAGTAACCTTAGTAATTTTTGTTACCATAGTAAAGTGTAAATTGGTAAATTAAGATTAAAAAAAATTACAAGGACTTAAAAGTGCCCCTAACACCTTAATTTTTTTAATTGTATGGGTATATTACTTTTATAATTACACAGAAGCTGAATATATGGGATTTTTTCTATTTCTCCCTAATTTTTCAATTTATATAATTTTATATAAGGAATAGTAAAAAAAATATCATTCTCTTTATTTTTTTCTTGTTAATTTTTTTAGTAAGGATAAGTAAAGGCTAGTTTTTTTAAATAGGAAGTTGAAATTTATATTATTTAATTTATCATGGTAATTTATTTCTAATTTCTATTGATTAAATAATTATCTTAAATTCCTATGCAACACCAAAACCAAATTTATTTAATTAATATAAAATTATAATTAATAATTTTTAAAATAATAAAACTAGTATAATTTCAAGTAATTGTTTAAATAAAATTTTTTATATGAATATAAAATTTTAGATAATTTTTAAAGATAATATTTGATTCTCTCTTTTTCCTGTTGTATTTGAAATCATATTAAATTAATTGAGTCAAAATTGACATTAATAATATTTTTTAATAAATAATATTTTATTAAATGAGTTAACATTCAAAAAACAAAATTCGTTTCAGGAAATGTAATTTTTTATCATTGAAAATACCAACCATGGTCGATTTATTTGTATATTTTCTTCATATTTTATCATTTATTATGCTTAAAGAATGAAAACCTTTAATCTTACACTAATTGTCAAAAGGGTCAGAGGGGGGGGGGTAAACTAAATGATAAGGGTGAAAAAAGTTCTAAAAAATTAATGGATTTTATTTTTAAGAGTATTTAGTCTCATATTAAATTTATAATCAAGAGATATTTATGTGGAGGTGAAATATATTTTATATTACATTAACACTTCAAGAAAATCCAATAATTACCCTCCCCTCACTTATTAAAGGACACCACTTAACTCAATTTTCCCACAACATTGAAACATCTATATTGACGAACCCCTAAAAGTATATCTTTTAGAACCATTATAAAAGTTTTGTAGGGTTATTTAATTCTAAAATACCATCCCAACATCAGTTAATTAGAGATCTAATGTGAGTCTACCGAAGAAGTGATAACCATATTTATATAGTCATTCTTGTTTATTTCTTCTTTTATATCCTATTATTGTATTCTAACCATATATTAATAATAAATATAACATTATAAATACCATACTAATTTATTATGATAATTTTGTAACAATTTTCCATCACTTTTAAATTGCAATAAAAGTAAAAACATCTCTCATGCATATATAAGACTTATCATCTCCACATAGCAGTGTAATTCGTTCTACATCTCCATTTAACTTTAATGATAAATAATATGGAACTAATGATGATCTATAATATTTATTACATAAATTTTATTATATAATAATAATATCGTATATAAATTCTTACCTTCTAATCTATTGGAAAATGACATCTTCTCCCATGCATATGTGTAGACAAAAACAACTATGAAGTGATGTGATCCATTTTTATTTACAATTAACATGAATTGTAATAAGGATGTATTTAATTACTATATATGATATATAAAATATAATATTTATTTTGTAAATATTAATTATTATATTTCTATCTATTTTTCCATCCTCTAAAATTGAAAACAATGTTATTGAATTTGTATGGCCTACTGTCCGTGAGATTAAAGTAGATAACTTTTTCCATATCAACATTTTATGGATAAATAAACATATAAATAAATTTAATTTATGTGATATTTTTACTATGAATAAATTTTTTGATATGATGGAACTATAATAATCATACAATTAATAGAATTACCAAATAAAAAACATACATGAAAAATAAAGAAGTTTACACATGGAATAATGATAATAATAAAACATTATTAACAAAAGGTGATAAAATGTTATAAATTAATCATATGTGATATTATAGATATGTATATCATTATTTATTATAATTATAATAAATATAAATTTATTATACAAGAGGATAAATCACTTTTAAATAAACAGAAACATGATGTAAGGGGTTTTGTAAGACATGTTCATTTCAGTAGGTTATATTATATCATCACAGTATTTGATATCATAAGATTATGTTTCTAATGAACAACAATTATTTTATATATTATATCCATTTTTTTGATGATTTAAATTTTTCACACATAATTAATTCATTTATTAAATTCTCACATTAAATATATGGTCCTTGTAAGGGATCTTGTCTCAATTTTCCTTCATTGAGACATATTTTAATATCATGCATATAATCTATTTTATATGGTGTTTATAATACTATATAATATATTTATGAGAATTTTCCATTGAACATCACATTTCCCTTAAATATCCTATTTTTTCTATCATTTATTTGCTTATTTGTTAAGCCATATTCTATTTGTACATTGAGTGTTTTACTTTGAATATTATTGCATTTATTGAGAAATTATTATTAATCTATATTCTTTACATGATACAAAAATTTCTTGATAATTATTTCCAATGAAATAATATGTCACCTGTATGATTTATTTTTTGGGTTTGATTATTTTTTAACAATCTTTCATGTCAGTTTCACCATATTTTGTTTTTATTCCTTTGAAGTGGTTTCCAATGTGGTTTATTCATGGAACCAGAAACTCCCAAGAGTTCCCTTATTCATGATGTTTCATAAACCTACTTTCCAAAGGTAGGTGGTCATTGGAAAATGGTTCCCACAACAATTAGGTATATTCATTGGTAGAGTGTATGGGAGGGATGGCTCATCGTACCTTTTTTGGGGGAATTATTGACTATTTCAATACTCTATTATAGATTCAGGACTTAATTTTGAAAACATTATTATAGCCCCAACACAGAAAGAGTTGCCATTATATTACCAATAAATTGTGAAAATGTATTGGATTTAGAATCATCTAAATATTATGAGGTTCTCCATCCATGGTACCATTCATATAGATTACATATTCTTATATCTTTTATTACTATGATGCTATTTTTATGACATATAGTAGGGCGTTGTGGAATTTATCATCATATAGAAAGACGAGAATTATTTTGATGTCAGGATTATTCCCATGGAAAGGAATTTCTATATATCCTTTTGAAATTAATCAGAACCCATGTAGCTTAGTGCCACTTAATGGGACACATTATAAATTTTAATGTAAGCTGACGAGAACCAGACCATGTAGTTTAATGTTGTGTAGCTGGAAAATCTCTATGTAAGGTTCCATGCTAGGGATAGTGTGGTAATTATTCTAAAAAGGAATTGGGGGCCTGGATGGGATATAAACTCCCAGGATGGATATGATCCTATGGGGAATATGGCCTAGATAAGATTAAGGAGAGTTTGGGGTCTTGGGTTTGAACATTAAGGATACATTCTACGCATCCTATTTATAAATGAATCAAAACCCATGTAGTCCAGATTTGTTGGGGCTTACACATATATAGGAGGTCCAATGGGTTGACTCATTGAGAATATGTACTTGTGATGTTGTGATAACATGATAGGGGATTATTCCAAATATGTGTCCCAAGTGGTTAATATTTGATCATGATGATAACATGATCAACACTAACATCTAAGATCACATATGTCTTTCTTTATGTGAGAAACATGATTAAGTGGAATATTTATCAATCTACACAATATCCTTCATCTATTGGTGGACATGGGTGATGTTATAGTAGGAGAGGGAATACCCATAATAATTACAGGGGTTTTACACAGGGAGGGATGCCTTAAAATACCCTTTACTCCTTATGTACAAGTAGATGAGGATAAATTCATGGAAGGGTAGTCAAGAAGATATAAGAGGAATAGATTTATATAGATCCTCTCTTATTTTCAGACCATATGGTTTGGGGATTATGTATCCATACAAAATTTTCCTGATTCATTTCACATTTTAGGTAGCTAATGTGGAAGACTGAACCAAGTATCCATTAGTCATTATCCATAGGGTTTTGATAATCATTACCATGAGAATGTATAATTTATTATATTCTAAAGATCCTTCCTATTAGGTAGGATACATATAGGACATCCATTACCACGTGAATTTATAATAACGAAGACATGCATTTGTTCATTTTTCTCTTCTCATACATATTTGGAGGATTTGTTGGAGGTCATGACTTTATCTCCCTTAGATGAGGGATCCAAGGAAAGAGGTTCCCTCCCATTGGTTTTATGAAATAGGGCGCAAATGGTGGATTTCCATAGTGAGGCTTTGGATAGCTGATGGTTATTATACATAGAGGTAATATCAATCTTGAGGCATAAATGCATATCTTCTTAGATCCCAATGGGAGGGTTATATATCTAAACATCTTACAGGATGCCCCAAAATTGATAAAGGGGAATTATAGGTATATACGACCTTATGCTAGAGTTGGGTGGACACACCAATGGGGAAATTCCATATGATCATTAATTATTTCAGAGACTATACTTTCATGATTTCCAGCCATGTTTCTAATCACCTATATGGAATTTGTCTTCGAATCTAATGGTGATGTATAGCTAGATAGAATTTTCATGGAATACAAGTTGGAAGAAGAATAACATATAGGGTTAGTATATCACACTTTAGCAATGAGGCACCGTTTCTTATGGAACATGTATATGGGAAATCCCCCTTCTCAATTTCAAGGCCTTTATAAGTACAATGGGGGTAGATAGTAGAACATTTTATTTTATACAAGGTGATTAGTAGGGAAAATATTCTAGAGTATCGATTTTGAACATTTGTTCCAAGATGTATATGGTATTATAACTATAGACATAAAACATTAGGCATCCTAAAATTCTCTAACCATGTATACTTACATGGAATTCCTACCATATGTTGATCAACCTACAAGAACAATCACTGATAATGAAAAAAATAATAATAAGATTATATAATAAATGATAACCAATTGAGATTGTGTATTGGTGTTGATAGTATATGGTGTAATTATCTACGAGGAATACTTCCCCTACTGATTTTTACATTATTTCAAATGTCTAAAAAAACTAATCATCTCTTCTATTACATATGTTTAATTTGAGAAACATCCAATGGCAGCTAGAAAAAATTGGGTACTCATGGATTAGGAAAAATCTGAGGTGTTAATTGAGTTACCATTTCCAAATGCGCCTATTAGTATGACTAAATAATATTGCTCTGACTCGATCTCCTCATAACCACAAGGGGTATTATTGAAATACATCATTCATTTTGAGGCTACTCCAACTACTTCTAAACAAGGATGCAAGTGTAGATATGTTCTATCGAAAAGTGATAGTGATGAGGCTCCTCCATGAGTTGGGTAGAACTTATCCAAGGTGATCTAGTATTCTTCTTGAGTATAGGATTAACATTTCATCTACCCGACCCATAGTGGAAGATGGTGGATCAATAAGTCTATCAATGTCTAAAGATATTGATTACACTTCATATCCAACAGCAGAAACATCTAATTTGATGTGGCCTGAGTCTGTCTGAATCTAGAAAGGTATAAACCATGACTATTTGGACCAAGATGATAAGGATGAGTATCATATTTCAGTATTGTTTTTGTTTTCAAGGATTTTTGAGATGAAAATAAATCACCAAACATTTTATCATTGGATGATCAAACTGACCATCATATTCATAAAATAAGATTCAAAATTCATAAGAAAGTATATTTGATTAGGAAGGAATGATGTTACTGGAAGTTTGGGATGATACAATACTTCTATTTCTAAATATTACAATGCTAAAGGTGATCAATTAAATGTAAAATATCATGATAGATGATATTGACGATGAAATCAATAAATTAGATTTATAATTAAGTGGATTATTGTAGAAGTTGGTTAAAGCTTTAGTGATGCATAATGTTTTGTTTATTGACTTGAAAGATAACTAAAGATTAGTATGGGAGATGTTTCTAAAGTCTATTTTTAGGTTTTAGGTGGTGCCATTTCTCAGTGTGTTCCAGATTTTTGGGCTAAAAATTACGGGGAAAGAGGCAGGAATCCTGAAAGGTTTATTTTTTAAAATGGATCTTCATAAAAATTGTAAATTAATGGGTTTTTCAAAAGACTAGGATGATATTCATAAAGATGTGGATCATCAGGAATGGTGATAGTAATCTCCATGATTATGAGAAGTGGATCATCTTGAGTTCATGATAGTTTTATGGGGATCATCATGATAATGATAAATTTCAAAATATCATCACGAATGGATGAGAAATAAGAAGATATTATTGGGTTATTTGACAAATGTGCTAATGTTGTTGGACCATCTCAAATGGGTGATCCAATAAATATGATGTGTCCCCAACTTTATAAGATATTAAAATAATAAAATAAAATCATAATTTCTCTAATTTTATGGAGGTAGAAAATCTACACAATGTTGTATTTCTATGTGATCTTGAGAATTGCAAAAATACTACTGACTTCTTGACTGATTCCAGTTATTCTATGTAATGGGTGCTTCAAGATAATGGGGTATTTCATGTTGGCTCAGTGAACTTCATGAAGACATTTTGTTTCACGAAGCCATTTTTCTTCATTAATGTTGCGAGCTTCACGAGGGTTCTTCATGAACTTCTGTTTTGGATATCTAATCCAAGTGAATAGAGCTTTCAAAACGCATCAATTTAGATCTCTTAAAACATGTTAATTAAACCTTGTTATCAAACTGAGTATCAGTACAAAGATTAGAATTTTATTACTAGCTTCTAGGATGTAAGTGAAGAACTTTTTTGAGATAAAATTTCTGAAAATTGATCTAGAAGCACCATAAAATGGTATTTCATCATTTATGGTTGACATAGCATACACACTACTAGATTTTTTACAAAGTTCTACTTATGTTAAAGGGCACATCCTACACATTTTATTACATATAAAAAGATTTTTTTTCTAGTAGATTGTGTGGTATTTTATTATTTCCAAACCATACCATGGACGTAGATACTCCTGTTGATAAATGAACCTTATAAATTATTGTGTTACTATATATGTATGTATGATTTTTGTTTAGTAGGGAAAGAAATATTAAACCAAAGGTGAAGGTTGTTTCATAAGTAAGGAAAAATAAAAGAAAAATATATCACTAATTCACGCTACCCATATCAGTGATAGTTGATTCCTAATTTGGGAAATTAAATTGGTATTAGAGGCATGGTTCCCTTTGTTTATTCATTTCTGATCATTTGAAGATAATTTGTGGTGGACAATCTGAATTTTTTGAATAATAAAGGGATTATGATATTTTACGGAAATATTTATCATATTTTCAAAGATATAATGATGCCATATCTTATTTCTTTTGGTTATGAAGTTATTGAAGCTATGATAGATGGAATTCCATATATTGAAAACAAGGTTCCCATTACCACTGTAGATTAGAAAAATCTTGAGAATGATTGAAGAGTAAAATGTGATTTAATCTCATCACTTTCTAAAAGAGATTTTTCAAGAGTGAAATATATCTCCATAGCTAAAGGTATCTGGGATAAATTGAAAAACATCTATGAAGGAAATAAAAATGTAAAGTGAAAACTAAAAATATGGAGGCTGAAGTTTGAATATTTAAAAATGGATGAATATGAATCAGTTGGGGAGTTCTTTACCATGGAAAATTATTTTGTTAGAACTATAAAATGTTTTGGTGAAAAGTAAGAGGATTCTATAGTTGTTGAAAAGTTCTCAAAAATTATTCATAACAAAATTGATGTTACTGTTTCTTCATTCGATGATAGTGTCCATGAATCATTATCTCTGTATGATTTGGGTAAAACTCTCACCACTTATGAAATTATACTATAGAATATTATGAAAAGAAAAAAAATGATATATTAATGTATTTCAATGTATCCAAGAAGTAAAAGTCTAAGAAGAATCTTAAGGAAAATTATTTTTCTGACTCTAACTCAACAAATGAGGTATGAAAAAATCTTAAAGAAAATTTATCTTTATTTTCTAAAAATTTGAGAAGAGGAACATGAAAATATGATGTGAAATTTCCCTTGATGTTTTTTTAATATGGAGTCATTTGGAACATTGCAACTAATTTCCTTCAATGAAATAATGAATAAGAAAGTGATGAAGAAGAAATCATAACAAGAATTTCATGGAAGAAATATGATGAAAAAGATAAATTTTTTTCAAGAGGAAAGGATAAAATATTATTCAAATCTAAAATAATAAACTTTTTTATAAATATTATAAAGTAGAAGATAGTGAATTTGAATGTAAAACGTATTTTGATGAGAAATATAGAGATAATAGCTTTATTAATGTAGTGAATAAAGATGATTTCAGGAGTAGAGGTTTTTAGAAAAAGAATATAATTGAATCTTAGTTGAAAGAAGAGTCAAAATAATTTATGTGAAAGAATAGAAGGATTGAGAAGGAAAATAAGAAGGTGATAAATTCAAATTCCTCCTCAAATAATCATGAATGTTTTTCTACTATGAAATTAAAGTTTGAAAAATATAATGATGATATGAAGTTTTCTCTTGAGAAAGAAAAGTATCGTAATAAACATCTAGAAGTAAAGATGATTGAAAAAGAATAAGAGTTGGAACTTATACAACAAAAAAAATTCTAATGTTAAATACATGGATATAATTTTTAAAAAATCATTGTTAGAATTTGGTGAAACTTTTGGATTGAATAATCCTAAGAATGATAAAAAATGTTACATTCAAATTTGAGGATAAATATGTACTTGGTTATGAGAAGTAAAAAGTAGGGTAAGTTATGTATGTGTCCAATTTAACAATGTTTAAGAATAAAATTTTTCATAAAATCCCGAGTTTGGAATGAAATCTAAACTAAATAAGAAAGTTTCATTTTAAAACTGAAAGTTTAATCATCAACAATGTTCCGTTAAGATGGTTTTTGAGAAACATTCTCAGAACACTGATCAATGTGAAAATTTCAAAAGAAAATACTCTTTTTATAGATATTGCTTTTATTGTCATGGATTTGGACATATAAAAAATATGTTCTGGTTCAACCAACAACATTACTACTATTCTATCAGTTATGAATGGAATGATTTTAGGGGGAACAAATCCTTTCAAAATAATAAGTCTGAGAATAATGTTCGGATGGAATCCCAGATGGTTGATGTGAAAGGTGAGAATAGGTTACAACCACTAGAAACTATTTGTGAAAGATGTAAAAACATGGATATATTGCTATGGGTTTCCTTGTTTTGTTACCAATAAAACAAAATTTTCTTAACAATTCTCATAAGCTGCAGGTGAAGAAAGAAAAGGAAGAAGAAAAAGTTTAAATTATTTAAACCATATTGAAATCTATAAAAGGATGATGACCTTGGATTCTTGATAGTGGATGTTCTTCTCAAATGATAGGATATTTAATGTTTCAAAATTATGTGAATGACTTTAGGGAAATAACAGTGAAATTTGGAAATTATGAATCTCTAAGAATCGAAGGTGTTGGATCAGCGGTCATTGGGAAATAAATGAAGAAATCCGAGAAAACTCTATATATTGATGTGAAAAAACACAACTTGCTAAGTGTTTAAAAACTCGTTTATGAGGGTAAAAAAGTTATATTTATAAAATATGGGTTTGTTTTCAAAAGTGAGGAGGATAGAAATATATTTCCAGAGGCCTATGTATAAATGTAAACTTGTTCTATGTTGGTGAAAAAGAAAAAACTTGTTCCTTGGATATGCAAGAAGAAAAAAAATTGTGGAATGAAAGTCTTGGACACATGTGTTTGGGGAACATGAGAAAGTTATCAATGCATGATTGTTTTTTAGATATTCTTATTATTTTATGAATAATAGATTTATGTTGAACAAGTTTTAAAAAAAGGAAATATTATAAATTCTATGCATAATAAAGTTGACACTTATTCAAAATGACCCCTCTACATTATTCATTCTGATATGTGTGGGACAATGAGAACACAATAAAAAAACGTGGATAAGTACCTAGTCAATTTCATTGATGATTTTAATCTCATTACTTGTGTCATGTATATGAAACATAATTTAGATGATTTGAAATTGATTAAGACTATCTAGAGGAAATCAAATAAGGAATGTGAGTATTCATTGAAGAAGATGATAAGTGATAATGATGGTGTGTATTAGAATGGATAATTTGAAAATTATCTTCAAAATCAAGGAATTCTGAGAGATCTTTGTTCACCATAAGCAATTTATGAAAATTTTGTTTTTAAAAGAAAGAGTAAAAGTCTAGTGGAAATGGGTTGAACTAAATTATTTGAATATGGTATCTCTCATTACTATCAGAGGAAATCCATGAGTACTACCATGTATACTCAAAAATGATATTTATATTGGCTATGTTCTTGTATGACTCCATATGAAATGTTTTTTTAAACTCCATGTTTTAAAAACTTATGACATTTTGGGAGTCCATACATTATATAGATAAAAGGTGTAAACCTTGGAATGTTTCGCAAAGAGGTTAAGATGTAATTTTTCTTGGCCATGATTCATAGGGAAGATAGAATATATATTTTTTCACAAAGATACATGAATAATTATTAGTTATACTAATGTAAATGTAGTTAAAAATAATAAGGAGGAAAAATATACTTATTCAGATATGGATGTTGAGTAGGAATAGAAAAGTTTTATTAAAAATTATGATAATGCTGTTAATAGTGGTAATCCTACTCGAGAAAAATATTTAGACTCAAATATTTCATGTGATGAGGAGGAAACTAAAATAACTCATTCTATGTTGAGGAAATAAGTGGTGGCTAAGAACATTATTGGTGATCAACATCAGAAGGTTCAAAAAAGAATAATTTGAAAAATTGTTTCACATAGTTCATTGTATTCAAATGATGAGATGAATTATTTAAATGAAGCTTTTGATCATTGAAAATGAGTTCAAGATATGAATGAATAACTTTATCACATATAAAATAATAATTATAGGGAACTCATACCCAATCTGGATAACAAAAAAAAATTCGTATAAATTGGGTTTTCTTAAAAAAAGTGAATGAAAATGGTGACGTGATAAGTAAGAAAAAATGATTAGTGTAAAAAGGTTACTCAAAAATTGAAGGAGTGAATTTTTAATCGTCTTTTTCTGTGGTTTCAAGGTTAGTAATAGTTATAATATTTCTTGCTATCGCAGCCCAAGAATTTTACAAATTTTTTCAAATCAATGAGATGTCTGCATTTCTGAATGAGGATCTTAATGTGGAAGTTATAATATTTCTTTCTAATTCCACAAAATAAAGATGATTTTTAAGAAATAAAGAGTAGATATAAATTTTTAAATCAAATAAGGTGAATAGTTTTATCTCATTATAATTGCATATGTTGATGAAATTATATTTTTTTGGAAATTATGAAAGATCTTGTG
This sequence comes from Viscum album, assembly GCA_963277665.1. Lineage (NCBI taxonomy): Eukaryota > Viridiplantae > Streptophyta > Magnoliopsida > Santalales > Viscaceae > Viscum > Viscum album. Next base: position 1,350,517,057 of record OY728132.1, read on the forward strand.
AATGATTTGATGACGAGTTGAAAAAGTTTTTTGAGGTGTCCATGCTAGGAGAAATGAAATATTTTCTTAGGTTACATATTTGACAAAAAGAATAAAAAAAATTCTCAAGAAAAGTATGATAAATAACTTCTTATGATGTTTAGAATGGAACATTTGAAACCGGTTTCCACACCAATTTTAGTGTGAACCAAGTTTTCTAAAGATGGTGAAAGGAAAGAAATTGATGCAAAAGTGTTTCAAAATTTGATAAGAAGATTTTCATATTTGACAGCCAGAAGACCTAGAATTTTTTATGTTGTTACAACATGTATAAGATTTCAATTTCCTCCTAAGGAATTACACGAAATTTATAGAAAAAAATAATTCTAAGATTTAGTGGAGTCCCAAAATTTTTTGGAATCGGATATCATAGTATAGAAAGTATTGACTTGTTTGGGTATTCAGCAGGTGACTGCGAAAGATATTTTTATTATAGAAGATCCATATTTGGTGGAGTTTTCTTTCTGGGGAAAGGATGTGTTAGTTTTAATAAAAAGAAAACAAATTTAGTAACTCTTATAATGAATAATGTTGAGTATGTGGCTTCCACTGAACATGATACAAAACTGATGTGGATAAAAACATAGTTGAAATAATTACTTCTTGAAGTAAAATTACCCTTTTTCTTGGGATGTGATAATCCATGTGAAATCAGTATTAAATGAAATCTAGTACACCATTATTGTTCAAAGCATATGGACATAAAGAAACACTTCATGAAAGATCATGGAGAAGAATGAATTGAAGCTGGAATATATTCTTATATTGTAACAAGTTTCTCAAAAAATCACAAAACCTTCACCAATGGAAAGATTTAATAAGTCGAGGTTGAACATGGGCATCCAAGATCTTTTTCAGTAGGTTTATGGTATCTATTTTCATCCCATATTTCATATTATCTTTTTATAGTATTGTGAAGGCATAGAATTATTTAATAGTTCTATATTTTATGGAATAATTCATATAGGGAGAGTAGTGGGTAAGATATAAATCCAACATGTAAGTGTGTCAAATATTCTTGCAGTTTTTTGGGGTTTTTGTAGGAAACAAAATTTTTGTAATCTATGAAAGTTGAATAATTAGAGAATGGTGATAAATAATGATATGGAGAATTATTAGGAAGAAGTGAGCCACTACTTTTGAAAAAAATGTTTTTTTTATATCAATAATTCTTGTTTCCTACAAAGAGTTTATTCATGAATACTTAGAATAGTTGATTAGTAATCTATTTCATAAAATTAAATTGTTCAGTGATTTATGATTCTTAGTTTACAATAAAATCCAAAGGGGGAGATTATTACGACCAAGATGATATGAAAGGATATCATATTCAGTTATTGTGTTATGTTTTAAAGGAATTTTGAAAAGAGAAGAAATATCCTCACATTGTAAAAGTGGATAATAAGAATGAACATAATATTTACGAAATCAGATGCCAAATTCATTAGAATGTGAATTTTATCAGGAAGTAAAGATGTTGCTGGAAGATAGTGATGTTTGAATACTTCTCTTAGTAAATTAGATGATGCTATAGGTGATTGATAAATGGTTAAATGTGACGATAGATGGAATTCATGATAAAAGCAACAAAGTGGTTTTTGAATGAAGTGAATTATGGAAGAAGTTGGTTGAAGCATTAATGAAGCCTCGGTTTTTAATATTAATAAACCCATATGACCACAACTCTGTTTGGTAGATGTTTCTAAAGAAGATTTTATGGTGAAAAAATTTTAGGGTATTTTTTGAAATTTTTGAGGTAGAAAAATGGGGGAAGAGGCTATCACCACGAAAGGTTTTTTTGATAATGAATCTTTATGAAAGTTTTAATGGAATGGTATTCAAGAATTATGGGATAATATATATGAAGATGTGGAGAATCACGAATAGTGATAGTAATCTCCATGATTATGAGAAGTGGATCATCAAAAATGTGTGCTGGTTTGTTGGTGATCTCTATGATAATGATAAGTACCAAAGGAGCATCATGAATGGAGGAGCACCATGAAGTTATTTTTGAGTGATGTTGAATATATATTATTTCACAGAGGTAGAGGAGCACCACAGAGATATAATTATATGTTATCTTAATATTTTTTAAAATACTACTAATATCTTAATTGATGAAAATTATTCTAAGTAATGGGTTCTTTTTTATGATAATGTGTTCTGAATTGACCTAGTGAGCATCAAGAAGATAGTTTTTTCCACAGATAGACTTTTCTTCCTGAAGGTTGTGAGCTTCATGAAGGAGGCTCATGAACATCAATTTTGGATATTTGATTCAACTGAACAAGGCTTTTAAAGAGCATCAATTCAGGTCTCTAATAACATGAAAACTTTATTGAGGTATCAAATTCAGTATTATTTCAAATACCATGATGTTCTTACCAGCTTCTAGGTAAGAAAGTGAAGAACTATTTTGAGAGATTATATTTTTGAAACTTCATCATGAAGCACTATAAAATTGTATTTTATCATTTATTATAGATGGAGAACATGCAATACTATATTTCTTACATAGTTATATATTGGTGAAAGGGTATATCTTAATCATTGTATTCCTCCCAAAAGGATTTTATTTCTAATGTATTGTGTGGTATTGGATTATTTCCAAACCTTTCCAATGGAATATATAATCTCATTGAGTTGTAAACCTTGTAAATTATTATGTTACCGTGGATGTGATTTTGATTTGTTTAATTAATAGAAGAAAACATTTAATAGGAGGTGAAGGTTGTTTCATAAGTAAGGAAACATAAAAGAAAAAGATATCATTGATTCACCCCTATTCCTACTAGTGATAATTGAATCTTGATTATGAATCTTTAGTGATATCAAGGATTTATGTATATTACTTCAATATGGTATGCATTTCTCATAACTTTGTGATATTTGATCACCCCTTAATTATCAAAATGACACTAATTTGACAATTGTTGGGTAACATATCTTTGCATTGGAGATGATTATATATTCATATAAGGATCAAATTCTATCCACAAAGTGGGTAGTTGATATTATTGATAGGGGTGCTACTGAAGGAGTGGCCGATCAATCTAATGTTGAATGGGTTGAATTCAAAGAGATTCCTGATGTAAGAGTCATTCTTTTTCTTTATGTCCATATTTATTTTTATTATTAGAGGAACTTCTATTATGTGACCACATTGACTTGCAGAGGGAGGGGGTGTCACCTGAACTAAATTCATTAATATACACTTCAATGGGTACCCTTTTTGGGGTTGAGGGGCTTACCCTTGATCCCATGGAGTTATCTCTAGGTTAGAGATAAATAGATGTGATGATTTCATGAGAGCCTTTGCACCTGCAGTTTCTGTGTTTGAGAAGACCAATGTGGTCCCCACACCATGTTAGGGGAAGAATCAAAAGAGGGTAAAGACATTGGATTGGATTATGAGCCACACTAAATCTTAACAATTTAATTTTATACTTTTACTTGACAAAAATAACTATAATACCATTCTTTCAACTTGTATTATCTTTTTCACTTTCCCCCATCAAGATATCTAGTGCTAATCCCATAAGAGTTAAAGAAGGCACTCTAGATGGGGTATGAAATTTTGATGAAATGTATGAATCACTAATAGGTGAAATGTTATTGGAATCAAATTATGTTATTCCTATCACTATAGAGGGAAGAAAGAACCCTGGTTATATTAGTTATGAATGATATAAAAATTTTCAACACTGACCAACTCTCATTTTTTCACAATTCTTCAGGCTTAAAAATATTAAAATAGGACCTCATGGTGACCACTATTGACCCTAACACTGTCTCTATAAAAGATAACATGGGTCTCAAATCATCATTGGAGGGTGTTCTTTCTGAAGTAACCATGGGTGAATTAGGTGGAACAAATTTAGGTCCCTATCCTAATGTCCAATGTTTCCCCATGAGCGAGGCTTCCATATGGATTGGGGAATTAATTCATGAAATGAGAACTCATGATATATCAATTGAATATATTGTTGCACATATTAATATCCCCAACTCTTTAAGATAATTTTTGTAATTAAATAATGTCTATATAGAAGTTTGTATTTATGTTTACATGACCAAACTTTACACCTTCATTTTCAATCATGTCTACTTATTCCATATATCATTTTCAATGAATATATTAGTAAGGACATTGAGTGGAAGGGTATCAAGATTAATTTTTTTATCAAATGGAGGAGGTACCAGTCCCAGATCCTATTGTGGGAAAATCCCACAAGACTTATAGCTGATGCCCTGAGGAACATAGAAGGATTACCTCTTTCGTAGAGGTCCTTTCTATAGAAATTAAAGTTGTAGGTGCATGGGATGATTCTAATTGATCTTTTGACCCACTAATGGGTGAGTATTATTAACTACTCTAATTTTATTACGTTTATTTCCATTTTTTACCCCACTATAAATGGTGAGTTCTATATGTCTTTCAGTGACATCAACATTGGTAACCAATCCTAAGGGGGAGTCCCCAAAGTACATTATACTAATAGACCAAGGTGAGGCTGCTGTAATTATTGAGGGAAGAACCCAATATTCCTACTTAGTCAAATTGATCTCATTATAAGTTTTCTCCCTCATATAGTGTCCCTAAGATGGAATTCTAGGCACAAAACACCTTTTTTTCTTCACGTTATTTTTAGGTAGGTATTTAGAAGTTAATTTCAGAGGCACCTTCTGAAGATTTTCCATCATGAAATTTTCAACTCCCAACCATGTTTTCCATTTTAGGGTATGTGATATTTGATTATCATTGATAAATTATTACATAATGTAAATCATCTAACAATCTGAATAGGAACAGAGATCATGTAAGGTTAAGGTGATGGTATTTGGATAATTGTTTGAGCTTTGATCCATTTAATCTCAGGAGGAGATTAGACATGCCATTGAAGTGGAGGAGAACCAGTGAATTATTGATGAGAAATATCACCAGATGGTAAATATTCAAGAATAATTAGATGATGTGAAGGAATATATTATCAAAATCTATTAATCCTTAAAGTGGATCCTAGTATAAGGAAGAGATTTTATTACTGCGTATAAGAAGAAATATCATCATGATAAAGAAGTCATTACCACAAAATAGACTGGGCTTTGAAAAGCTATAGATAAGGATCTTGAGGAACTTAAAAATATCAATGTCTATATTGAATAACACTTGTAACACAGAGATGAGTGACTCCAACATGTGGAAGATCCTCAAAATTTTTTTATATGAAGGGAATTTTTTTTCTTCATCATGTGAATATTTTCAATAACATATTTAAAAGATTTTTTCAAAATAGATCCATTTAAATGAATTCATTTTTGTATATATATATAAATCATAATGAAATGAATAGAATCATGATCAAAATTTTTCTTTGATCATATGACATAGTAATAATATCGTGATTTTTTGTGGCCTTAAAATTGGAATCACAGAATTTGTTCCTTTTCTACTAGCAGTTTGTGTTCTTATAGGATAGACCAATGTAAATGATATTTTAGGTCAAAAAACATTTACCAATAGTGTGGTAGTAACAACCATGAATGGATATTTTGGGCCATGAATCTTTTCAAAATCCACCTCCTTTATCTTTTTGGATAAACATATAGGTTATGATTCCTAGATTTTCAGTTGTTGAGACACATATGTTGTGATTAACTGTAAACCATGTTCAAAATGAAGATTCCATTATGATAATTTCAAGGAACACAAAGATAAAAGGTTTTAATCTTAAGGATGAAAATGTTACATTTTGTGAAATTTATTTTTACATATCCAATTTTAGGCAAATTATGTATCGTTAAATGAAGGTTTTTTTTTAGAGTCCAATGCCCTGACTATCAAAAGTGAATGAAAAAACATGAGAGTTTGACTTTTTTGAATGACATTAAGTATGGATATAAATAAGAGATGTATTTGGAGATATAATAGGGGATATTTGGGCTTGATACTCATTAAATGGGAATCCACAATCTTGTTTTTATGTTTAATGGATCCGTAAGTATTTCCCAACCCTGATCAATATCCTGGGAGGCTGTAGGCGAGCCATTAAATTGGGTCCAATCAAGAATGTAGAATTTGATCATCAATACAAGTAGTACACATTTTAAGGCCATTAATTAATCCAAAACATTCCATGAATTTTATTTTGACTTGGTTTGGTCATAAAAAATCGGAGGATTTCTTGAGATCTACAAGATCACGTGAGTCATGCTCAGCGTGATAAACAAGACGTGTTTGGGAGACTGTCCAAATAGTGTGATAATGTCATTCAAGGATTATATTTGATGTACAACACATGATTTATTGTATGGGTGTTGTCTCAAATTTTATTATCAGGTGACTGGGAACAATAATTTCTATATTTTATGGTCACCAAGATTTGGGACAAGGGTATGTAAATAATGAACAAAATGGGTATTTTTGAGCATAAAAGGATGTCCCAGTATACCTGGATATTGTATGGTAGGTTGTAAACCATGATAATAGTGCATTTATATTAAATTTAATGAGGTGGGACAATTTCATAATGAATGACCATATACCATGTTCGAAAAGAGGTTTCAATTATGTCATTTTCAAATCACACAAAGATAAATTAATTTCCTTTTAAGAATGAATATTCCTTAGTTTAACATTATATTATTGGTCCCTCATTTTGTACATATAATTTCATGGTGTATTATGCATATTAAATGAAATGGTGTCTAGAGTTAATCACTCTCATTGCTGATAAAAAAATGGATGACTGAGAAGATCCATGTTTTCCATGGATAAGGGGTATGATGTGTGGATGGGAATATGTATGAGAATAAAAAAATAATTTGGAAAAACATTGGACATAGTGTATAATTATCACTACTTATATATGGATCACATGTTGGGAAGGGGTGAAATCTTTTTGGGTGATGGGTTCCTAAATGAGGGAACACAAATTGAGATATCTTGTATCAATTAGGGTCGTATGTAGAAGGAGAGGAACGCATGATCATATTTCTATCGATAAATCATTACATTTGTTAAAGGACCTATGAATATCTACTTATCTTATTTATTTGAGAATCAAAAAAATGTAGTTATGAAGGATACATAGGTTTTTGACATGGTGGGAGATCAACAATGATATTGGGTTACTATCAATTGGGGACTTAAGTGTTACAATGTTTTTTTTCACGTGAAATGGACATAAACCATGTAGCTTTATTTCATTAATCTAGGATATTATCATATTATTTAACATTTTGTGATAGAAAATATTATCATTCCTTTTAAGGTTGTGCAACTAAGACCATGGTCATGCATTTTAGGGTCATGTGACCAGAATCATAGTGCCTTTTAGTTTATGGTATTATGACTAGGACCATCCATTTTATAGTGATTAATCCAATAAAAATCTAAAAATCTATAGGTGTGAAGAGTGAATGTTGCATTCCATGGACTCTAGGTTTTTGGATCTAATTGAATGATTTGGGTTAAGCACTACATTGATGATATATGACCATTCTCCAAAAGATAATTACATTGTGATGTTTTCTGGGCATGTAGAGACTAAATAAATTTCTCTTAAGGAAGATGGTGCATTTGGTAGAAAAAACAATTTGGGATACTCATTACGATGATCCAATTTTTGGAATATTATGCCTAATAAAAAATAGTTTCCATCATAGTTGAACTATTTCATCATAAATAGCCAAGGAATGATTTTGGAAAATAGAATTTCCCAAGTCATGATGTCTATTTTGAGAAAGGAGTGTACCTCAGTATGAAGGGATCATTTAGTCCATAATTGAATGTTAATAGGAATATTATTCCTTATATAGTTTTGATTTAAGGAACATTTATGGATAGACAAAGGATTTGAGACCCATGTGTCTCTACATATCATGTGGTGATAATAATGATGCCATACATATTTAATGGAAATAAAACACCCTGTATATATATGTACCATACCTAGAGATGTTTTATTTATATATAAAATTTTTTACATAGGATTTGAAGACCATGCATCGCTATGATTTCGATGATTGAATGAATAACAAAATTCATGGTTTTAAGATATATTTCTTACACTGATTGAGATATTCTACAAAGAGGGGGAATTTTTATCATATTTCCATTATACCCTGATGTAGGATCTAGGATTCAGTATTTATCCCACTCCTATGAGAATTAATCGCCTTGTAATTCTTCAATGGAGGTGTGGTGGGAGACCAAATCAAGAATGGATTCCCCTCATGTGATGAGAAAATAAATGAACATTTTTACATCATACAAGAGATTTCAACCATAGTGTTTAACAATATGTGGTGAAGACATTAAGGTATTTATTACATAAACTTTCTATGCTAGAAATTAAGAGACATGTTTTCATCATGTTCGTAACCCCTTAATAATATTCTTAAGCGCACGTGATTTATGATAGGTTTGAGAGAAAAGATATAGCAAGGGTTTAATTCTCTATACATAGCTGATTAAATGAAAGTAAAATATATTTTTTATCATGTTGTGGATGGGAAAAGATATAAAATCATGGAATCCTTATGTATCTCATTATAATGGTAATCAATCTCTTTTTATTTAGGGGATAATTTTAGCATCGATTGAGAGGGATATCACCCATGAAATTTAATTCCTTGTGATAAAGATGATGGTAAACTGACAAGAGAAATAAGGAACAAAGCCACATAAATACTATATTGGAATGCATAAAATTATCCCATAAGAGGAATCCCATGTTTGTGACACGAAGTTTCCTAAGATGGTTTCCCAATGTATCACAGTCTCAGTGCATAGGTTAAGACTACATTTTAACATCAGGCGATGATTATGTTTTTTTATAGTTTAATGTGTTGTGACTAGGACCACTTGGGTCTTTCATTTTAGGGTTGTGTGACACGAACCACTCAGTACAGTTTTTCATCATACATTACAGATTAATGGAGTTTGGTAGTTTTAGGTAATATAAATTGGAACCAGGATGGAAATTTTTTATGGTCATAAATATTTTACTCATATGAGGGTTCAAATATTTTTTTTCCCATAAGAAAAATTAAAACTTGTTGTGGAGAGAGACCTTAGGGGGAAAATGTTGGTGAAAATAATATTTCAAAGGGGTGAATTTGGGGTTGGGAATATGAAATAGGCCTTAGGTGTTTCTAAATATCTTTTCAAAAATGACAATCAAGACATACCTTGTTATTATGATATATTGTTTTTTGGTTTTGTAGGAGATCGAAACTATGATTTGGGACCTCTCAGGTGAGGAAAGAAGTGTTACAAAGTTTTATGTAATGAAAAAGGGAAGAGAAAAATATATTTTTTGGTCATTTTCATATTGTTTAATGTCTTGCAACAGGGATGTCTTTCATGTATTTTGAGGTCTTATGATAGGAACCCCTACTACCTTAATGTTTAGGGTCTTATGACTAAGACCAAGGGGTTAATCCCATGAAGTATTTATTGAGAAAAAATTAATTTTCTGGGGAAATTATGCTTTACCTACACATTATGATTCCTGAGAATGTTCTACTAGGATATAAATTATGTATGATGAAAGGTCCTTCCCACTTTAGTTCAAGATTTATAGGCTTCTTACCTGGTATCTTTGGGGTATTGAGGTCCAAAAATAGTTCCCCTTATTGTAATGAGTTAATGAAATCATTTTTTTGAATGATTTAGAAATTAGGTTTTGTTGAACCTCTAAATGATTCAAGATATGCCTTCTTTTCTCATACAAATGAACCAATTATTATAAACACTTCTAGGGAAAGTCATCAGTGGAAAATTGATTTCATATGAAAGTAAAAATGTGAAGGGAATTGGATTTATATGGGAATAACTTCATATGTACTACATACCATCGAATATAGGGTTTCTTGTGTAGCGGTAAATGTGGCGGTACCATATAACCACAAGGCATGTAAAATTTTATAAGCACAAGATTTTAGGTCTTTGTTTATAGTTTTTTGGAAAATGTTTGATAGTGTTTTGTTTAAATACTATATCTATCCATTTGATGCTACATGATAAAAATCTGAATGATTGGACTCAATGTTATATTCCCAGTAAAACTCCTTTAATTTGGAAGAACATATATTAGTGTCTTTTTCCATCAGTATTATTTAAGGGACACCAAATCTGGTGATGATGTTTAACTCCATGAAATTGATGATACTTTGGTCCTATCTTCCTTTAGAGGTAAAAAATTATCCCATTTAGAGAGGAAGTTAGTAGTGGTAAGGATGTTTTTGAAATGGTTGGATGTATCAAAAGGTTATGGCATAATAGAATTCATTCCCTATATGTTGAATGACCAGAAGTACTTGGATATGCGTATAAACCACTGGGCTTGATGGATGATGTTTTCATGCACTTTCAAAGAATAATACTTTTTGATGAATTTTGTGAAATCCCATGTAATTGAAGGTTGTTAACTTCCAAACCAACTAATTGATTGAGAAATCTTATTTCATTACTGATGGGAACCAAAAGAGCTAGCACTAACTATCTTCATGGGGATAGTCATGTCCTCTATGTCAATGAATATGATTAGAACGCCATCAAATATTTTCTTATAGATAAACTTATGATGACCTGAGCTATCATAAAGATTTAAATTGACTGACCTTCAATAGATTTATTCTTTTCCAACTTTGTTTGAAGTTAGGGTCCCATTTTATAGGTATTCTAATATGGGATTCATCCAACCATTTTCAGAATTATTCGTTTAGGGGTAGAATAAAACTAGTTTATATTGTTTATTCTGCTCTGAACAGATGAAAATACCATTCTCTGATGTGAAATGGTTTTGAATAGTTTACCTCCATCTGAACTTGAGAAACCTATAATTTTGTTTGATAATACATCTACCAGATTATTTTGTTAATGCAAGAAATTATTTTGTGTTGTCACATTGGGGAAACCTTCCATCAATCTTTGAACATAATTAATTAGGGTTGATCATGTATTCTTTTCTTAGGGCATAATCATTGTTGATATAATTAATCACCAAATTGTAGTTACATTTTATAATAAGATGATCCACTAGTATTTTGAAATCAAATTTTGAGCCTATGATGAGGGATCAGTATTTGAAATCCTTATTTGTGTAGCCTTCTAATAGTAAGAAGAACTAGGGATGAACTACCTTTTCTGGGAAATTTATAATGACTCCTAACCCAATATTATTGAGTTTGGGGTCTTCCAACCTCTTTCTAGTTGGGCATAAAGATTCAACATCAATGTGAATTTCCCAAATTTTGGTAGAGTATTAAATTGAGGAGATATACTCATCTGGAAATTTGGTATGAACTGAAACATGTTCCACAAAGGGATGTTTTTATGGGAAAATTTCAAAGGCCTGCCTTTTTATAACATTCTTTAGTATAAACCAAATGGTGAACTGTTGAATAATGACTTCCCATTATTCCAAATGAATTGTTAACATGGGATGATTGAAGATATATTTAATCATATCACTTCAAGATATCATATATACCTCATGGTTTTACAGATAGTTCCTGAATATCTAAACTACAAAAAATAGTTCCAAATAGTTCTTCTTGATATCTGAATATTGAGTCTCTATGTCAAGTAGGGTATGACTGTGGTAATAAATGTTATTTACTACTAGAATCATTTTTATGTGTGAGGAATTCCACCAAATACAATTTTAGAGCAATCACATATAAGACAAGTAACCACCCATCAACTGGAGTCATCAAAACTGGTGAGCATAGGAGATTTTTCTTGAGGTTATCGATTCTTTATTGGATATTATCAGTACATTTGAATGTGATAACGTTTTCATCAACATAGTGAAGGGAATACACTTAAAACTTAGGTTTTATATATATCATCCAATGTAGGAATGGTGTCCATGTATTCTTATAAATTCATTTAGGTTTATAGGGGGTGACATAAACAATATTTCAATAGTTTTCTTAGGGTTTAATTTTATTCCATGATTTAATATAATTAATTACAGAAATCTTCCACAAGTAACCCTAAAAGTTCATTTCAATGTGTTTGTTTGTAGAGTATTTTGTCACAATTGGTCAAAAATGATCACTAATTTGGAAAGGTGATGAGAAATTTACAATTATTTTCCCACCAAATAGTCAACATAACATTTGAATAATTTTGTAATGAAATTTTTGAAGATACAATGCATTTCATGTTGATTTATGGTGCCAGTTTTCTTTATAAAATAGGAATCACCTGATAGTAGAATACTCTTTGTGGGGCCTGAAATTATTGGTTTCTTCATCTTATTGAGATATTCATAATTTATTGTATCCTAAATATCCATCGATTAAATAGAGGGATTTCCATCTAGCCGTTTCATTGATTATAAGTTATGTATTCAGAAATGGGAAGTCATATTTCAGATAGTGTTTCTTGAGGTCTTTAAAATCGATGCAAACCTAGATTTGACCCTTATTTTTCATGACATGTAAAATGTTGTAGATCAATTTTAGGTATGATAATTCTAAAAAAAGATATATTTCACAAGCTTCAAAATTTTATCTTTGACCTTGGTGGCATGAGTTGGATGTGTCCTTCGAGCTTCTTTCTTATAACCAGAGTGATCTCCTAGAAATACTAAGTCATGTTCATCCACATTGAAATAAGTTATTTGAGTTTATTTTAAATTCTAGGAAAGAGAAACCTGATACTTATGTAGAAATGAGAGGGAAATTTTATTCTCATCTAGGATCATAGACGTGCTAGTCAACATTTGTTGTAGATCCCGTGGTTGTGTAGACACATGATACCTGTGCTGGTGGTTTTACCACCTTCACATTCCCATAATCATATATAATTTTCATGGAATAATTTAAATCAAAACAGTCCTAGAGTGTGTGACCCAACATTTGATGACATGATAAGTAATATACGTGGTCATTAAGGCTAAAAAGCTGAGTTTTCTTAGGATATAAAAATTATAGTATTTTATTCAGCATGACCACTAAAAAATAAATGAGAACCTTCTCATCTTGGAAGGAATGAAAATTATTTTTTCAATTATGAAATCAAGAATTTTTATGTTTTCATATCTCATCCTAATGAGGATACTAATTATTATTAATCCACTCGGGAAAAGGTTCCACATAAAAAGGTGTTGGATTTGGACTTGGACCTGGTTTACAGGATGATTTTAAAGTAACTATTTCATTTCCACTCTAGCTATTCTCTTACCTTATAACATTGATGAGATATTGGACTCAGACTTGGTTCACCAAATAGGATATTTGAATATTTATGCTACTATGAAATGATCCAAAAATCCACCTAGATACTTTAATGGGATAACTGGTATTCATAGTTCACCACAAAGAATCTCAATGCAAGGACAAAAAAATATTATTTTGGAAGTTAAAAGTTTAGGGAACAAGTGAAACAATTACACCTATAAATTAAATGTATCAAAATCTCATTTTCTAGTTCTCTATATTTTGAGAGATAATGTATTTTTATCCTCTAAAATGTAAAGATAAATTGATAGAGGAATTATCAACATAGATCTTCTCGACCATTGATTGATCCATCTTATAGATTGGTATATAGATGAATGATAGTCCTTATAAATTCTATACAAATAGTTTGATATTAGTTTCTACTTCATGCTTGGGGACACCATCATGGGGCTATGTCTAGACATGAATTGCATCTGATGATGTTTTAGATCCCTTAAACCATTGAATATTGGGAACATAGGATTCCCAACATTTGTCTGAGAAGAGTTACATCCAAGAATTGAGGGTAAAGATTCATCTATAGTTATACAAGTGCACATCACCCTTCCTCGACATATAATATAACCACTGATGATTTATTAGTATTTATAATATGGTGAGGAATGAACAACTTGGACGAATCATGAACAATGGGAAAAATCAGTTTTTCCATCTGTGGGGAATTTTCTTGTACTTCTAGGGGTATCCTCTAAGTGGTTGACTATGAGGGTGCGTTTGACCTAGAACAAGTTGTGTACCCAATGGGGGTAACTCATGGTATCATTATATCATGGTGTCCAAATGCATTGGTTGATAGTTCCCCATGTTGAGCAGATATTATGACTCCATTCCAGTTATTATGACAAAAACTCTTTATTTATGTATATCGAATGGGGGGAAGGACCTAAATATTTACTTATAGAATAAATATATAAGGTACATTTCTTTAGAGTAGTTCTATGTTGATTTTTCTCAATTCATTAATCTCTTTTTTATGATGTGAAAATCATTCTTCACGTGTGAGTTATTTGACCACTTGTTGGTTGAGATATGGACTCACCTCTACATCTTTGATCAAAAAATGATTATCTAGGATTCATACTGGTAGATGTTTAGGGAATCCTATGATTAATAGAACTTTTATTGTTTTAGGTAGGAACTTCTTCTTTAATCTTCTCGGTGTAGACTATATAATAAAAACTAACATCCTATTCCTTTTCATTTGTATCGACCTCATGTTCTATAGAATCTGAATGGGAAATGGTAATGATGTTCACTAACTCGTAACACATTAAATGTGTCACACTTGGAATAGAATTATAATAGTGTATTTTTTCTCAAGAATACCTACTGAAATAATTTTCATCAACAAGAGTGGTCATATCATAGAGAGATTACTATTATTAGTGCCCATCACATGGAATTTTCCTCTCCTTCGATGGTCCTCTTGGAATAGTTTTTCAAATCAAGCTCTGAAGGGAATATCCTGATTTTTTTTCATGTTCATATAAAGGAAATTGGGACCATGAGATAGATGGACTTAGAGAATTCACTTTTTAGTTCTCCCTATAAATTAAAAAACACTTACTATCATAGATGATGTGTTTATATTAAAAATTCCCCCATGCTAGTAGGTCGGGGATGATACTATTATTTCCTCACAACATTTCAAGATTTGTTTCATTTCCTCTATAGTGGTGTAAAAAAATGAACCCATCCCTATAGAATGGGATTTCTCCATTGTTGTTGTGGCTAAAACTAATGTGGATGATCTCTTAAATTTATGGATCTTTTGATGAACATTGGTTGGGTTCATTTTATGAATTAAAAATGAGGTGTTTGCTTAAAATTATATTGTAACTACCCAGAAATTATCTTCCATTAAGAGGGTGTCTTTCTCAATATTTTCATATTCTTGATGCAGGAGTCCTTCGATGTCTCACTCTCTTCTGAACCAATACCATTGAGGGTTATTCAGGGTCATTTTTTGTCGACCTAAAAATATTTTGTGAGCATATACTCTTTCCCAAATCTTTCTTGAGGAAATGAAACTACATGATTCCACCTTATAAAGGATCTGCTGATCATGAGAGCGGTGAAATATAATGCCTTGTATTCTCCCCATCCTATGAAATAAAAATTAGATGGGATGTCATAAATCTACAGATGGAAATATTTTAATACATCAACTAATTAACACTAAAGGGATCTTCTTTATTTTACAAATCCCTTGTCTTGCATAGCTAAATGGTCCTACTAGTAATTTTGATGATTTATCCCATACATTACCATGATGTGTCTTGGATATTCATCATAACACAATAATTGTTTTATGTTAAGAAGAGTAATACATAAATTTATGTGGATTTAATGCCCACATTATTCTGAAAACACCTCTAGAATGTTGTATTGGGGAGTGGATAAAGGCTAGGTCATTACTATAATTTTTATTTAGAAAAATTTATCCTTAGGTTAAATATGTTTTCTACATATTTTCCAAGAGGTTCATCAGCATTATATGACCAAATGGGATGTTTCCCAAATACTTTATTTTAAATTTCAGGGTTATCAGGGATTTTCTGTATCATATTGGAAGGCATAAGATCCTTGTGTGGTTCAGAGAATGACCATTTTCTACAAAGACTTCTAGTTTTGAAAAAATATCAGTTTTCAATGATGAGGCATCAGGCCTTACTGACCTCATTTTTCCAAGAACCTCATGTTAGGGGGATTTATCATAGATGATTATGTAGGATGATTATTTTATTAATATAATGAAGTATCAATGTAGGGAGGGCCTTCATAGGGAATTCCATAATGGGAAGGACTATCATCACAACATTAAATATCATAGTAAGAGAAATTTCTATAGTGTATACTATGGAAAGGACTATTAGATTGGATGATAGCAAGGGGAGGGAATTATTTATGCCTGATATTCTTGATAAAAGGAGGGTTTCGGTAGTGCTCATCAAGATATGGGGTCTTGTGATCGATCAGTTTGTGGACATGACATAATCCATAATGGTAATATGTTCGGGGTGATCCTATGAAACTGATGGAAGAAAGGTTTTTGGGAGGGGCATCACAGTTACAACTACAATCATCGTAATATGTTAATAGATTAGTATGATACTAAGCTACCATATATAAATGTATGAGGGATTCTAAAACCCTCAGATTGAGAATAGAGTGATCATAGACTGACTCTTCATTTTCTAATCTATTTTGGTGAGGATTCTTTTTGGATGATCTACTATGATCAACTAGTGCATCCTTCTATGGGTAATGGATTTCATATTTGGGTCCCTATTTTAGTATATATTGTGTTATTGGTATAATTTTTTGATATATTTTTCGAATTATAGAAATAAAACAATCCTTCCCTAGATTGGATACTAGGATGTAATGATGACCTCATGTTGGAACAAGGATATGGGCTGAATCCAGTTGTATATTTATTGCGGTATTTTTCCAATGACCTAACTAGATGTGAGTTGGGATTTGCTTCTTCTCCAGAGTGAACCTCATGTAATGTTGATGAGAGAACCCAATTGTAGGGGGGTTTATTTTACCACCCTTTAACCATTACCACTTTAATTATTTCATCTTAGAAGGTTTGCAAGATGATGGAAGAGATTTGTGACAACATAGTCATCATTTTAAAGATATAATAGGTGACCAAAGTGGTCATAATGGGGATATATGATCATTTTTTTGTAGTATCATGGATGATTCCCTACTCTTTAGCTCTAATTTTTGTAGTTATATACTGATATTCCTCATGTTCTTGGGGATAGATATGGGGTTTCCCCCAATTATCAGTCGAAATATATTGGATTATTTTTTAAGTGATACTAGAACGAACTTTTAGGATTGATATACACGAGTAAGGATTTTAATCTAATAGTTAATTACCACAATGGTGTTTTTATGTGTTCTTTTGGTTGCTACAAAACAATGTTGGAATTTTGAGAGGTAAAATAAGGAATTTGAATCTTCTCATAAGTTCTCATTATGTTTTACTATTGGTATTCATTGGTAGGAACATAGATGTTAGCCTGTTCTTGATTTTTTCATTTCTTCCCTTGATTGGATGCCTTGGGTATTTGGTTCTTAATGGCCTAAGAGGGAGCCCTTGGGGTGTTATCCTCATCATGCTAAGGACTTTGGGCCCCACAACATTGTTGGAAGCAACTTCTGGAAGAAGCCTGTCAGAGGGACCCCGGTGTTGTCAGGATGATGCCTTCAGTGACATCTTGATCCACCTCCCTAAGATAATGGAGGAACTTACTATTGTGTTTTTTTGGATAGAATCCCAAATTTTTTTGAAATGGCCACTAGTGCCACTAGATTATTCACCACCAATCATTTTTTGGTAGGAATCCAGTGGGGATTCATTTCCTAGAGGTCCTTTCATGTAGCCTCCAATGTATGAAAGATACTATTAAGGTGGTACTCCCTGATCAACACATTTGATACCCATCACTAAAAAAACTATGTATGTGGAAAAGTACTCATATTAGGTTGGGTCCCACTTGAGTGGAAGCGAATGAATATGTTTAGGCTAGTTATAAGACACCATTTAGATTTAATTGAGTTATGTTGAGTGTTTCTAAATATACATGATGACATAATAGTAAAACCCCATAAAATTATCTTCTCAATAAAGAAATACATAAATAATTGACTAATTTAAACCATTTTCCCACATTTTGTTTTGTGATGGGGAAAATGGGGCGTAACATGTGGGAGACAAAATAATTTATCTCAAGGATACACATCAGTTTCAGAATTTGTGTTGCTGATGGAAAATATAGTAACCTTATAATTTGGGGGGGGGTGGGTAGGGTTACAAAATTTTTCATGTTAGTTTCACCATATTTTGTTTCACATCCCTTTTGAGTGGTTTCTAATTTTTTTATTTGTAGAATTAGAAACACCCAAGGGTTCACTTATTCATGGAATTTCATGAATAAGACTTCGAAAGGAAGGAAGTCAGTAGGAAATGGTTTTGAAAACTATAGGAACTCAAATTGGTTTAAAGTATGGGATTTAGTGCTGATCATACATTTTTGGATGGAATTATTTCTTACTACGAGACTCGACTATAGATTGAATACATATTAATGAATCTTTTATTAAATCCCAAATATAAAATGGGTCACCCTTATGTTAATTATAAATTGTTATCATGTATTAGATTTAGAACCATTTATATGTATCCAAGATTCTCCATAAATTGTACCATTCTTATGGATTATAGATTCTTTTTTCATTTATTATCATGGTGGTTTTATATGCTACATAGTGGGATACTCTAAAATTTACCATCATCTAGGAATATGAGAGTTGTTTTGATTTCAGGATCAGACCATGAGAAGGGAAACTATGTATCCTTATGAAAAGAATCATAACCCATGTATTTTGGTTCAACTTAATGAGACACATCATACCAGTTAAGATCATGTGACAAGGACCAGACAATGTTGTTTAATATTATGAATCTATGACATATAGGAAAATATTTTAGAGCCAAGGATGGTGTGGGAGTTATGATGAAACATCTTTGGGGGGCCTAAAAGGGATAAAAATTCTCGGTTTCAATATGAACCTATTGGGAATATGACACTGTTATTTTTAGTGTCGGTTTGGGGTGTTGATTTTGAACCATAGGGAGGCTTCCTATGTATCCCATTTGGATAATTTTAAAAGCCCACATAGTTTAGACCAGTTGGGGATAACACCTATAGAGGAGGCCCGATGTGTTTCCTCATTAATAATATGTCCCTTTTAGGTGGTGATAACAAGGATAGATCTTATACCAAATAGGATGACCATGTGGTGAATAATTGATCATGACGATGACATGATCACCACTAATATATTATCCATAATTATCCATGATTTCTGTAAGAAAGATGGGGAAGTATAAGATCTACAAATCCACATAATGTCATTCAAATTCTAGTGGAAAATGGAGAAGATATGGGATATGGATGAGTTAACACAAATAAATACAATAGGATTTCTCTAGGAAGGATTCTCGAAGGAGGAATTAACACCTCATCCACTAGTATAAGAGGATGAAGTCCTGGTGGGATAGATTGAAAGGGAGGCGAGGATTAAGAGTGCATCCCTCCTCTCATTTTTTTTTATAAAACCAAGTGGTCAAGGATTACATATCCATATGGATGTGGCCAAATTATTTTCACATTTTGGGTAGCAGATGTAGCATCCTGACCCAAGAATTCATTCATCGTCATCCTTAAGGTTGGTATCCACATTACCATGGGAATGTATAATAATGTACATTCTCAAGATCCCACTTATTATGTATGAAAAGTGCAGGACTTCCATTACTAGAAGAATGTATAATCAAGTAGACACACTGGTGTGCCATGTTATCTGGTAATGCATATATGAAGTCTTTAACAAAGGTCTTGAATTGGTCCTCCACAGAAAAAAAATTCAATTAAAGAGGTGACATACCATTGTTTGTAAGAAAGAGGGATCGAAGCGTGGCTCACCTGGGTGGGGATTGGTAGAGCTGAAGGGTATTTCTCCAAGGTGGGACATGGGTGAGATAAATATTATTTTTACTAACTGGGTCCTAAGTGTTTTGAATGTGGTTCACCTACGTGGGACATGGGATAGATGGTGGTGCTACACAGAAGGGGACCTTTAAGGGCTAGAGATTCCTCATATTGTATAACTTTGGTATAATGGAGGTTCCTCATATAGGGTGGACCTAGGAAAGTTGGAGATGCTTCTTTGGCAGTGGATAACCTGGAAAACAATATTTAGGTGAGGCCTTGATCTAAGATCCAAGTGTCTCCTCTGGTGTCCATAGAAGAAAAGTTCTTAAGTTTCAAGCTATGGACGGTCCATTCTACTTAGTAATTTTAATGAGGGGTAATGGTTACTTGTATGTTTATTGGTATTATAAACCTTTAGGGACATTAATTAATTGATAGTTTCTAGTTCCATAATATTTTTTATGATTAGAGAACTACATTAGGGTTTAGAGGACAAGGGTGAGAGACATGAGGGAGTAGAGATTCGAGAAGTCTCTCACCCTTCAAGTGATGTCATATGTGAAGTCCCAAGGACCTATTTATAGTTGAAAATAAGGACCCTAGGTAAAGGAGATCAACTATAGAGTTTGGTCCTATGAAAGCCTCTTACCCTATAGGTGGGGTATGGGAATGATTAATTGGGTTAGTTTTTTGACTCCTATTTTCTCCTCTACTTCTTGATGTATTTTCCATTAAATATTTTCATCCTATTGTACAAAATGGAGGGTCAATAATAATTCATATTTTTCATGAATTTAATAAATAATTATATATATGAAATGTAGTAACTAGGGAGGCCCAAAATTATATATAAACTCAATGCATTCACATGTCTCATGAGACAAATCAGTTGGCAAAATTAAATATATATTTAACCATAGTTAGAAACTTTATTAGTGAAATGTCTTGTAATTAGAGATATAATTATTTATGTGATCATGAAATCCAATAGTTTTCATTTCCTTCATTGAGAATTAATTATTATTATTATCTATTATATTACTGTATTTTTATTATCCACATATGAATTTTGTTCCCTTGTTATTAATTAAATGACTTAATTTTTTAGTTATTTTCCTTTACATGTTGACTATTTGTTCCAATATATGTTTCTGTATGTAACACTAAATGATCATATGATCTCTCCCATATTTTTTTCCTTTCCAAAAATTATGAAGATGAAATATTTTAATGAGTTTTAAAGGATTCGTAAGGTTTTTTTGTTATGTTTATAATTTATTCCCAATGTAAAGTGGGTATAATGTATGTATATAGTTTTACAAGTCTATTAGTTTGAAAAACCCTTTTCGATTATATTCCTTGTATTTATGCCAATATTATAATGTATGCACCAAATCTAGGTTACTGGAATTGGGGCTGTAACAAAACTCATATTTTTCAAATAGGGATCTGAATACCACTATCTCAATGCTGAATCCCAAAAAATAATCATAATAAAAACCAAATCCCAACCACCCATGTTAACCCAACTATTATCACAAAAGGTGTTGATTAGTCATCTACTCATGATATACTTATCAATTTCACGAAATGCTATATCCACACTACCTGAATCCCCAAATAACAATAGAGTGCTTCAATAACTTGGTCCCTCTTAAGAACATAATATATAATATAATTTGTAAATAATTGGTTTAGGATACTACTAACTTGGTAACCAAAATGGTCAAACACTAGGAATAGAGGTAATTCCTGAAACTTATGGTATGTAAAATAATTCACAGATATCATGTTCAGGTTTGTGGTAATGGTTTCATCCTCATATAATAATATAAAAACATACCAGAAACTATAGAGTATCTTACAAAACCATTCCACATATAAGATATCAATTCATTTATAAATTTTTTTAGTAATTAATAAGTCCAGTAAATAGGGAATATGAAAAGATAAAAATCAATCCAATAATATCAAACTGGATCACCAATAAAAATACATCAAAAAAATGTATAAAGTAAACAAGAAAAATAAAAAACAACTGATCAAATTGGACGATACAACATCCAAAAATGAAATGGAACCCAAAGAGATCTAATAAAAAATTATGTGACACATAAACAATATCCATGACCAATATTACTGAATTGAAATTTATGAACTATAATTGATAAGAATCATAACTTAGAAATTGGGAGAAGGTAGAAGAGCCACACACACACATTGATGTATATGCATGATGGGGCTAAAATGATCAACATATTTTTTCACCCAAGAGCCTGATTAGTTCATTTCATAATATATTCCATGAATTATTTTTTTGAACATAATATATAAAATAATTTTGTCATGAGCGAAAAAATAAATATAATATGTCTCCAATATTATAATTTTTTTCCAAAAGCTAAAAATCCATCTTTTAAAAAATAAGACTCCTCCAACTTGAAAAAAATGTTTCAATCTACGAAAAATATTTAGTGAATTTCAATTTTATTTTTAAAAAAAATAATAAAATAGGAATTTTAAATACATAAATAATTCGAATACTTTTCCCCCATTTCAGAAACATATCCAAATACAATTTACAAAATACCACCATTTAAAATAGATTGAAACACCCCCTTCAAAATAAAATTTTAAAATAGTTTGTAAATAAAAAAACCATAACCAACTCAGATGACAATCTGGATTAGAAACCAAATTTTCAATATTGGAAAAGAGATAAAACAAAAAAATGGTTCCACATAACCAATCTGGGTTAAGGGATACAACTAAGGAAAAGAACAAGATCCACTAAAAAGAAACTGTTAGAACTAAGATTAATGGGACACTCCCTAGGACTCAAGTAACTTGAACCTCAAATGGTGAATTTAATACCCTCATCCTGTACTAAAGAAACTATCAACATACCCAGTAGTCAAATTGTACTATATATGGTATATAATCAATTTTTAGGGTGCTGAACATCCACAATCCATAATCCATACTCATAACGATAAACATAATTGGGCACAATCCCTTTGCAAGAGTTTGTTCTAAACTATGGAATTATCTTGTTCAAAAACTTAATTAGTAGTGCACTCATCCAGAGGATTTACTAATTCCTTAGGATTCCCATGACATGAATGAATGGAGTTGAAAAATAAAACAACTACACAATCAATGGATAATTGAACTAAAAAAATCAATAAACTTTATATCACCTCTAACACCCATGCATGAATCATCCAAATTTTCAATCATTAATAAAAAATAATATATATCACAATCCATGGTGGGTGTCTATCAATATCAAGAACAATAAGTAAAAGTGGATCAATTAAGGACCTCACAATATTTTAATGAAAACTTTTAAAAAATCCAAATAATTATTCTAAAAAATGATTAGGATATTGAGATATTTTACCCCATTTGGAATAATATTTTGAAACATTTTTGATAGTAGAATCATAAAAAGGACCCTATAATACATTTGGAAATCAACGAATTATTTAAAACTAAATTTTAAATTATAAAAAGGAAAAATATTTTAAAAAAATAATAACTCTAGCCAACCACACATACTTATTATAAATTATTCCACCAAAAAACACGAAATGTTTCACTAGGAAGAATAAAAGTGTCCAAAACCCCTTTGAAATCACAAACAAATGCATTTTATTACTTTCTGACACTAATATTCCATTGTAATATCCAGTTATGAATTTTCAAAAATACATTTAATGCAATCAATTTCTTTCCATGTGAGACCATTTGGAAACCTTATCTAAACCCTCATTAGAAGTCATATATATTCTTTTTCTAATTTTTTTTTCAAATCATCTAAAAATCTCAGGAAATATAATATAAAGTTATAAACAAGAAACAAAAACCTCAATCATGTGGAAACAAGTAAAAATATAACACAATCAGTGGAGAATACACAATCAATAAGAGAAATTCCCTCTAAAACTACTTCAAGACCAGACCTTTTGATTTGATCCATCATAACAATAATTTTAATCCCTATTGAGAATATGGTTCATGGGGTAAATTAAATAAAATGGAGAAAAAGGAATAGATAATAAAATAAGTGAAAAGGGGGATATTACCTCATGAAATCCACATGGATCTAGAGACAAGGGTTTAAAATCAAGAACATTGTGAAGGGGGTATCTCAATATGAAAACATATAGTATTTTAAAACAAGATTGGTTTATTGTGGAGGCTAAAGTACTTAAAATCCAAATGGTTAATTATATGAAATTCAATTCTATTTGAAATTGGGAAATCACATCGTAAGGATACATAGTTAGGAAAATCATGTTGCAACCATGTAGATGTGACTCAATGGAACTCCAACACCACAAACAGATTGACCAGATGATTTTACCTATATATTTCCAATTATTCATGTCACCTAACACACCAAATAGTTAAATAACATTACTCTTAAATACTCACATAATTTAATAAATCATGCACCAAACATTTAAAAATCCTCTCTCAAGAATTTATGTACTATGAGGGGTTAAACTTTCACAATTTTCCCAAACTATACACAAATCATCTTCCATTAGAAAACCATGAAAACCTTGAAATTTAAATCATGAAACATAGAATATTTAAATTACCCTAATATCATTTAAAATATGCAACAATGAAGACACAAAGGTGTTAGAAGATGAGTTTGTTACTTCTATCCATAAATGTACACAGATACTGGGGAAAATTTGTCGATGGATGATTCAAGGTGAAAATTCAAGAAACAATAAAAATTAACCAAGAATACCAAAGTGAATTTTATCTTTATAAGAATCAACTAAAAGACTCAAGTTTTAATTATATTGGAATAAAATATCATTTCTTGAAGGAGAAAGTTTCTAATGGAGATACAACAACAGAGTAAATTATAGTAATGGTCATATTGATGGGACATTTGATAAGTTTATAACAAATGAGAGATTTTAATAGTTAAGGCTGATAATTCAAGTTTTTTCTTAACTAATTTTAGTAATGACATAGCCATACCCACTATACATCTGATTCCATTTTGAATTGGATAGAGAAGAACAACACTCTTGTTTGGGAAAATTACACAAAATTTTTTGAATATGAATCGATTTTTTTGTAAAAATGGGGAGTGAATTTAAATAAGTTTCTTAAGTGGGAGAGAATTAAAATAATTAGCCAGAAATTTTTTGTCCCTAAGGGAAGGAATTATATCAAGAACATTTCATTATCTAGTTGTATAGTATTATCATTGATTCTCTATGATAAAATCTATGACATGAAGGATACTTGAGAGTTTTTGGTGTTTGGAAAAAATGTTGAGGGGGATATTGAAGAAATGAAGGAATTTTTTAAGGAATTTTATTTATTTAAAATCTAATTCCAAGGGATGTTTTTTGAAATTATAAAATATCATTACATTGAGACCATAAGTGAAGATCCTAAGGATATTCTTTAAGGTAACCTGACTCCATATTAAGAAGTTACCCATGTTCTAAGACATAAAATTACATTCATAGATATTGGTGAAATTTTTATTGTTTAGTTATTAATGAAGGCATATGTGTCTGATGTTTTTTGAATAAATAAGTCTTTGTGAAGCATTCATAAATTAAATAGAAGTCTATTTTTGATAATAGACCCTACATGGAGGAGTCTATCTGAATTTTATTAATGTACATATATTTTACTATGAAATATCGAGGGATGTGTATGAGTATTTATGTGTTACTGATAACCCATAATTAATTACAAAATATACTATATAAAAGTTACATGATGGGATATAAATGCCGAGATAAACTGCATCTTCAAGATAGGGAAACCGTGACAGTTCCAAAGTAAGAAATATCTAAAAGGATTAAAATATAATTTATATAATGTTATGATATTGCGTTAATGAATAAAAAATCATTATAGTTTCAATACTATGATCTATGTTGATTCTAGATGATGTGGTATTTTTTAAGACAAATATGAATTATTTGGAAGTTATGAGATTATGAAGAAACATATAGATTAATCATTATCTATATTTAGAAATGAATAATTATCATGTTCCCATTTTTATGACTTGGATAAAAGTAGATTATAAATAATAATGATTTGGATGGAAAAGGAGGACATAAGTAAAAGTAATAAATGAATTATTTTTTATGGGAAAAACTAACTCATGAAAATAAAGAGTTAAAAAATAATTACATTGAGTTATCTTTAAAATTATTTCAATATTATAATATTATTATTTCTATAAGATCAAAATTTGGTTAAAGTAGAACATGGGGAGATTAGAAGATGAAAAAAATTGAAAAATTAAAGGATCATAAGATTTTAATATTTATCATGTGGAAGAAGAGTAAAATTCCATAATCTTGATTTTGAATTATATGTTTGAGTCATTGAAGAAGAACAATAGCAGCTTAATAGGCATGTTAGAGTAAATTTAAATTCCCATAGACTAATAGATGATTCAAAGAGTGATAAGAATAATTAATGATTATTATAGATGTATGGAAATTTAAGATAAATAGAGATATTTTTGATTTGGATGTTTGACAACTACAAAGGTAGAGGTGAAATTGAAAGTAGAAATAATATGAAATTCATATTAGAATTTTTTTGAACATATAGAATTAAAAATAATGGTAAATAAAAAATCATGATTTTATTTTCAATATAATTTATATGAATTCAATTTCAGGGTAATAATTATATTATTTTCATCATGATACAAATAAATATGATGTTTAGCTTAGTATTCATGCTGATATTTTTGATTTTTTTTAGATTTTTTACATTGATTTTTTGTGGAATCATTGATGTTGTTAGAATCTGGTATTGTTAGAGGAATTGATGGTGGCTGATTAGACCTTTACGCAAGTATTAATATCAAATTATTAAGTCTGTTTGTTTTATAGTTTTATAAAATTTATGATTATATAAAGGGGTTCATCATTCATAAATTTTAGATGATAATTAGAGAGTATAAGTTAAGATATATTGACCATTATGTTTTGGAAGATCCATTATATAAAAATGATTAGATTAATGATTTTGAAGAATTTTAGTATAGAAAGAGCTTAAATTATGATAGATCACTAATTTAAGTAACTATATGCTAAATTATTTTAAAAAAATTATAGTTTATGAATAAGAGATTATTCCAATTATTTTTTTTGATTTCGAGTAAGATAACTTTTTATTAACAACCCATCTTGGTGGTAACATTATCTAAATAGTCCAATTTTTTAGTAACTTAGAAAACTGGTGGATAAATTTTAATGAATTTTTGAGAGACATAAGTTTTGGGAATTTTTTGGGGTAAATTATGATAACTAAACATAATACTTTAATATTTAATGATATGAATTTAAAAAATATATATCTCAGAATGGGACAAAACATATTAAGGATATAGTCACCTACACTATGGGTGAACCTTGAAAAAATATAGGTTCCTTGTGTTTATTTAGATTTTTATTTCATACAATTAGCGGTGAGATATAATGGTTAATATGATCAAGTATCTAAAAATTTTAAGATATTAAATTCATTTTAAATGAAATTTTAAAAGAATATCATTAATTTAATACCCCTTCTTAGTGGTAAATTAGATTATTGGGAACTTTAAATATAATGTATTTTAAAATAATAATTAACCTAAATTGAAATAATGATTTCAAATGGAATTTAATAATAATGGAATTTATTATTGTTTAGGAAATATTTTTAATGGATTTATAGGGAAAGAATTGTTTTGGTTGGGAAAATTTTAACACCTTATTTTTTCATTAAATACTTATTGTGATACATATATTGATGATGATATTAAAAATTTATTTTTTGAATTTACTTAGTAAAACAGAAATTATTTCCATAGATAAGGAAATTAAGTAAAAAACGTATTTATCCATTTTTAGGAAAATATTGTCATGCATACATGTTAGATTGTACTTCTATCAATGCATGGTCACCATGAATTATTAATTTTTTTCTTATTCACTAATACTCTATCAATAAAGTCATCAAGACATTATCAAATATATATTAAATGAATTCATAAATTGGTTAATATATATATAGATATATTTTTGTTTGGTGAATATCGATTAGAATTGTTATTGTATTTTAATTATTTAAATATATTAAATACCTCATTATTATTCTTATAAACTATTCTAATTAAAAATGATTTTAAAGTTAAATAATTTAAGGGATCTTATTTCCTTATCTAGGGAATTTTATGAGCCAAGGGAGAGGTCACACATTTTCCCCCACATTTATTCTTATTTTCCCAACTAGGTTAAATACCCTAAAAGAGAGGGTGGGGTTTGGGGGGAGTGAATCAGAGTATGATATATTAAAACAACTACCAATTCAGATCTTTTTTATTGTAAAAAACATTATTCTCTCCCTTTCCTGTAGAAATGTATCAATAGAAATGAACAAATTCAGGGGACACAAAAATTTTACTTGGTTCACCCTCATTGAGATACGTTGAAGGTTTATATAATGACGATGTATCGATGTAACAAATATACTAATGCATACTTACAAATTATGGTTCGGTCTCGATCACTTATATGCTTAGGATCACAACATTTACATGGTTTAGTGAAAACTCACTACTTCCCAAGGGTCACCTCCTAAATATCTTTTGATGGATCACTACCAGTGGAAAGGATCACCTTCTTCCCCCATTCTTTTCTCACTAATTTGAAAGGATCCACACATAGATTCTTAACATGTATCTCTCGCCATTAATAATAATTAATTAATCCTTAATGTTATGTAGATGTTTTTTTTTGGAATTCTGTTGTCAAATGGTAGAATAAATCTACTTTATTGCATAATATTACTTTGTGGAAATTTCTATCACAAAAATTTTTAGTCCCTTTATGAACATCCTTTCACACTCTATGAACCATCTTTGAATTCTCCTTCAGCTTCCTTGCACCACGTGGCTTGAGTGATTCATAGAAAACCTTTTCTTCATAGGTGAATTATGCCTCATGAACCACCGATGCTTCATGGAAAACTATGGATCCATGGTCCTTTTCCTTTTTAAGCTACCAATCTCCTCAGAACCCCTTCCCTGAAATATCTTCTTGAATCATCTCCTTCTCAAAATTTCTTCCTCATGAAACTCTTCTCCTTTGTGAAATCCTCCCTCGTGAACTACTTCAGACTTACACAAATTCTCACAACAATGATAATATTTTGTAATGAAATTTTTGTCTATTTAATGATGTGATTAGGGTCCTTTATATAAGAAAATAAATACCACAAAAATCACTAATCATAAATACCCGAATCTCCAATGTGGTATAGCCTTCCCAATATACTTTTTATGTGGTCTGCATATCGCCTTTAACCTTTACGGTGGCTGATGATATCTCTAAAAAAAATCTTTTACATATCCTTAAATCAACAACTCATTTTTTGCAAATTATGAGCCTCCTGTGAATGAAATGCATCCCCAAACCAATAAGCCTTCCACAAATTATTTTTCTTACATGATTTGCGTAGCTTTATTTATGGTTCACATATATACTTTGTGGTTTACACATCACAACTCTTCAACTATGATTTTTACGAACTCTATGCTATACTTTCCATGAACTACTTCACGGAAAAACATACTTTTCCATAGAACGTAATCCCAATTTGGAGAAAAAAAATTGGAAAAACTTGGGAGACCACACCACCTTAAATATCTTCTTTGGAAATACCAACCATACGAAAACATGGTCATCTGTCATTTTCAACAATCAAAATCACCCAAAAAACATTAATAAAACATCTTAGGGTATTTTTGCAAATTATTTCCCCCTCTTAGTTTGTTGAAAACTCTTTACAATTTGACATATCATTAAAGATTTTACAATATTGTAACAAAATTCACTTCTAGTGATTTTGATGGTGATTAATAATTTTATCCACACACACAATCACTCGATGAAAACATTACCCTTGTTTGTTATGAGAAACAAGAGAGTCATTAAATGTTCATCTATGAAACACCTTATTCCAAAAACACTCAACCAATTTTATCATGAACTCCATATATTGTGATATATAGACTTTGAAAAATCATCTCTATCATCATAAAATTTAAAAATAACCCTACCTTCCTGATATTTCTATAACCTTCTCCCCCTATATTGACTAGAACATTTTCTCCCATTTTATAGAAATATTTTATCCACCTTTTTCAATGAACCTAATGGTCACTCCATTATGGTATAAAACATGGTAAAGAACATAGATCAATAAATTATGAAGAACTCATCATTACTTAGGAAGAGGGGGTCCAACATCCACAATTTTTCATGTGCATGGTATTGACTAAACTCCAAGTTCTAATTGAAGCCATTCAAACACTTCTTTGGGGAATGCCTTTTTCAGAATGTATGTAACCTATAGTTATATAGGCACATAATCTATCATCACGAAACCTGGTTCCACATTTTATTTAATAAAATTAAACTTGATTTAAATTATATTTTTCCTTGAGTTATGGACTAAACATTAGGTTATATTTATAGAACATGAATTATCATAATGGATTATGATCAGAGACTTCACTATAACTCCAATATAATCAAGATTCTAATTCATCCCTAATTATTGTGTGCAGACTTTATTAACTATAGTATATCCATATAATATGGTTCTTAATGAAATATATTCTTTTTTATTGATTATCCTAGAAATACACAATCATCCTTGATAGAATGAATCACTCGATATTGATTTTCTATCATCTCTTAATTTGAACTAATATGCATCTGTATAGACTAATAAATCTTTGTTAGATTTTTTATTATACATCAAAATAAAATCCACTATAAACATTAAATAACAATATATTATTTTCACTAAAAGAATGTGGATTTCCTTGGGATTTATTTGATATATTGCTTCTTGAAAATTGGAAAACACAATATCAGGTCTGGTCACTATCTTGTACAATAGACATCCAACGATTCTCCTATACTCTATGAACTTAAATTTATTGAACTCATCTTCCCATGGGAGTTTCATTCAGGTAGATACCAAATTCTTCATCTCCTTTGAATTATCCATTCTAAATATTCTCAAAACCTCCTTGGAATATTTGGATTGGTAAATGAATGTTCTATTGTTTCCTTGTGTCACCTATAAACCCATGAAACACATTAATTCACCAATCATTGAAATTTCAAATTCACTTTTAATGAATCCTATGAATTAATTACATTTTTCTTCATCTAATACACCCAAGATTACATCATCAACATATATCAACACCATCATCCTTGGTTACTATCTTTTTTTACATATAGATTGTAATCAAATCCACCACACTGAAAACTGATCTTCTTCAAAAACTAATCGAGCCTTGAATACCATTCTATTAGTGATTTCATCAACCCATATGGTGCCTTTTTCTGTTGAAAAACTCTTCTATCATCTTAAAGAATTTAAAAACTATATAGGTTCTATATATAAGCGTATTCTTCTATATCCTCATTAAGAAATTGTGAATATGTATCCATTTAAAAAAAATTAACAATCTTTTCACTGTTATGGCCATGAATAATATATTTTCTATATCATTGTAATAGGTCAAAAAAATTCATCTACATCTATACAATCTATATAATAGTACCCTTTTCACACTAGTCATGTTTTTTAGAATCATTCCAATATATTAATTCATCTTTTTATGAAAAACCAATTTAATTCTGATGACAATATTATCTGTTGGAATCGAAACAATCTCCCATGTATGATTATTATCAATTTGGTCAAGCACTTAATTTATAGAATAAATCCATTTTTCATCTCCAAGTTCTTTCTCAAAACATTTTGGCACTACATGTGATAAGAACAATTATGGTTATAGAGTATTCATCATCCAAGTATGCAATAGAACTTTCAGATCTCCAATTATGTTTTTTCTATTAAACTCAAAAATTATCTTTGGTCTATGTGAAGATACATAGTTTATACTTATCCTTTTCATTATCTGAATATTCTTCTGAATCATCTTCTGGAATTGAAACATCAACAGATCTGATTATCTCTTTATTACTATCCTCTTTATATCGATCTTGTATTTATTAAAGATTCAACTCATTCTCTACAATAGTTACTTCATAGATTTCGAAAACATTTCCCAACCTCATATTGAATCATTTATATGGTTTTAATTTTCATTAGTATCCAAAAAATATTCCTTTATCTCTATGAGATTCAAAAAATTTTTGGTTCTCCATATATACAATGAAACACTTACTTTTAAATACTGAAAATGAATTAAACTTTGGATTCATTCCATATCATAGATCAATGAAATATTTTATTATTATAGAAATAATAACTCTCTATTTGATTTGTATATTGGTTTCATCACTAATTATTTTCAATTCCGTATTGGAAGGTCTTTCACAATGTGTATTATTCTCTCAATTACTCATTTTCTTGTAGAGATATTACTATTAAAACTTGGTAAGCTATCGAATTTTTATCTAGATATTTTTCCACTTGGATATTTGAGATATATGTTCTGTTATCTATTCAGATATTCTGGATTCTTTGGCCCAACATCTTTTCACATTTCCTTCTATATGTTTTTATGCAACTAAACACCTTCGATTCCTATGTAATGTCTGAAACCCATTACATTATTCTAAAATCATAAAGGAATAGAACATAATATATCCTTCCATAAATAGATCTTGGTGAAATAGGTCTACAAACAGAAATATGAACCAAATCAATATTTTTCTTACTTTTCTCATTTCAGTTATGTAAATTTTAATTGATATTAATTGTTTGAAAAAATAAAATGTATGGGTATAATCATTTGATAACATAGGGATGTCTGAGGAATCATAACATTTCACCAGATCTTCAAATGAAATTTGGCCTAAATCACCAAGGTTTGTATTCCATATATTTTTTTCTTCTTTCATAAAATAATATTCTTCTTAACAGACAAGGTAAGGATCTACTTTCATACACATTCCCAACAAAACAAAAATAACATCATTTGAATTAATGATACACTGGTTATTAATAATGTATATAGAATTCCTTGAGTCACATATTTTAATTGTATAGACAAATTTGTGAAAGTGGCTTTCAAAAACTAATTTATCAGTATGACTCATTTATTTTCCCTAAAATTTATCTTTTTATGAGCCAATATGCTTTTGTCCTTCAACATTTACAAATTTGAAAGCAACTACATTATCAAAATTTATTCACATAACAAGATCCTTATTAAATTTTATATGATATGTGAATCCACTATCATGGATCCATAAACTGGAATAATATTATTCTTTAATGGAAATCACTACAACCAGTACCTGCTCAGCTCTTTTATTTTTCATCCATGTTTTTGACTTCATACCTATCATGGATTGATTATATTGATCTTACATAGAGTAAGAGAAAACAAAATCATCTTCTTGTGGTATAAATTCTACCATTATTTCTTTATGTTTTCGATCAATCCCCATAACAACCTTAAAATATTGATGTGACTATTTATTTTGTTCTACTAGACCTATATGCTCTTCTTTCATCTTTTCTGATTACCAAATGATA
This sequence comes from Viscum album, assembly GCA_963277665.1. NCBI lineage: Eukaryota > Viridiplantae > Streptophyta > Magnoliopsida > Santalales > Viscaceae > Viscum > Viscum album. Next base: position 1,350,550,470 of record OY728132.1, read on the forward strand.
TTTTTTATTGATTTCATAGCAAGAGTCAAGAGTTTTTCTTTGATGTTTAACACTTTTCTGTAGGATGAAAATATCCTCTTCCAGTTCTTCGATACATTTGATTTGATATTTTCTAGTGTTTATGAAGCTATAGATTTCCTTTTACTATTATTTGATTTTGAGCATGTACTCAAAAACCTTTTATGAGCACTCTCACATTAAATAAATTAAATTTTAAAATTATTAATTCATCCGAAAATTATATTCTTCCTAATAATGTATATAAATATTGGAATCATGAGTTACTTTGTTTTATTTCTTCTTTTTAACTCTCCAAACATCTACACCCTATATGATGGCTTCTAATTCATCCTCTATATCAACTCTTAATTTAAATTCTTCCTCATCATTATCACTTTATTCCCTTTTCTAAGGGCTATAAACAACCCCCCACTATAGAATTTTCTCTATGATCTTTGTAGTTTAACACCTCTTCAACCTCAGACTCTTATGAACTATCATTTCCTTATGAAATAAGATTCTTCATTTTGAAGAAATTCCTCTTGAACTTTTTAATATCATTCACATAGGATGAAGTGTTCATTTTTGGAATTTCAACTTTCTCTACATCCTGTTACTGAAACATCATGGGGGATCATACTATAAGATGTCCATACTTTACACATATATATCCTGTAAGTGGTATTTTTCCATTAATTTTATTTTCGTCTTTTAGTATTTTAGGAAAGGATTGATATCACCACATACATCTCTTATTATTTCTGACTATATTCAATGGTGTGATTCTTCATGGTATTGAATTCCACTTCATTAGACATCCCTTTTCCAGAGACTCATTATCATCATTTCTCATTTCATATATAATAAGAGTAGTATGAAAGATATCAAATTTCATTTCCATTGGGTATTTATCTTTAAATATAGAATGTTTGAAATTGAACCGAGGTGGAAATTTTATCAACGTGTGCTTAAAAATAACTACATACTCAATAATTTACTTGATACCAAGAATGGATTCTACAAAAAAATCATCCAATCATGGAATGAATCTATATACTCATTTGAGTGCATTTGAAGATACACATACTTGTTCCAAAGAAGCTATAACTTTTCTTCTCTGACTTATGAGTCGCCCTCATAATTATTGATTAACATTTACTAGAGAGCATTTGATTACATAAACGACATCACCTTCCTATATATTGTATTAGATATGGATCCCCCTAAAGAATTGAATCTTTTAGCCTTAACATCATATTCTCTTCTGTCAAAATCTGATAAAGCACCACTATTAATACTGGTCAAAACTCCAGGCATAACTTCTATAAATACAATCACTCTTAATGATACAATGTAGTGTGGAATCTGATTATTCTATAATTGAAATCTGTTTCTATCAATTATTGAAATCCCTTTTGACTGAAATCCTACATTTATTCAAAGGATATAGAACTACTAAATTTCATCCATTTTCACTGATTCCAATTTTTATCTTAACTAGATTAAATACCATAATGGGGGTGGGGGTGAATCAAGGTATAATAGATTAAAACATATACCCCTTCATATCCTGTTTCATTGTAAAACAACACACTCTTATATCCCTTTCCTATAGAAATGTATGAAAAAAAATGAATGTATGCATGAGACAAAATAATTTTACTTGGTTCATCCTTAATAGGCTCTGTCCAAGGACCATACAACATAAATATTATGATGTAAAACATCCACTGAGCCTCACTTCCATATTATGGTTTGGGTTAGATCACTTCTATGTCTCAGATCAATAAATTTATATGGCTTATTGATATTTCACAACTTCCTAATGGTCACTCCCTAAATCAATTTTGACAGATCACTACCGGTGGAAAGGATCACCTTCTTACTCTGACTTTTTTTACTAATATGGAAATGATCCATACATAGTTTATGGACATTCATGACCCTTCATTAACAATAACAAATTCATCTTGAACTGTAGGTACATGCTATGTTGAAGTCATGTTTTTAACTAGTATATGAAATCCAATTTTCCAAAAACATTTATTTTTCATAAATTGATTTCATGAACAATTTTAATCTCTTCAACAACTTCCTTGAACTCTCCGTGAGCGGTCTCGCATTCTCTGTAGATTGTCTTGCACCATGTGGAATAGGTGACTCATAAACATCCTTTTCATCTTGGTAGACTAATTCCTCATGAACCACCCATGATTTGCAGGCTTCCTTGGATTCACAGCCCACTTTACATTATAGGCTTATGCGCTCGGAAAAAACCCTTCTTCTAACTACCATTATGAAATTTCTCCTTCACAGAATTAGTTCCTCATGAAACTTTTATCTTTTGTGCAATCCTCCCTCATGAACTACTATAGACATACCCAAATTATTCCATCTATGATGATTTAACTTATTTAAATTATCTATATTTAATGATGTGATTATTGTCATTTATATAGTAAAATAAATCCAAGATAACCCACTAATCATAAATATTAAAAACACTGATGTGGTACAACCTTATTTATGAACTTTCTATGTGGTCTACATAATGATTTTATCTTTTGTAGTGGATAAATTCATACTAAAAGACCCCTTTATGGATTCTTAAATCACTACCTAAATTATAAAAATGATGAGCCTCCCATGAATGATGTACCCCCATGAATGAAAATCATTCGTTGAACTGCTTTTCCTATGAGGTTATCATAGCTCGCTTTTCAGTTCACATACCTACTTTGTTGTCTATGTAGAACAGATACACTACTATTTAGTTAGAAAACTCCATGCTTCATTTTCCATGAACTGTGGTCTTTGACCTCATTTGTAGAAGACCATCCTTTACCGTAAATTAAACTACTGATTAGGAGGCCCAAAAATTTAGAAAACATAAAGAATCTTTGCCTATAATGACCCAAACATAAAACATTTCCAAAACTAAATTATGTCAATAATTTTACATTATCTCATATAGAATATATTTTCAGGTTTATAGTTTTAGAAAATTAAGCCATAACTCATATGTTACAAAAACATAAAATACAAAGTGGACACTTATGTTTAGTATCTGTTATGTTCACCATATAAAAAAATAAAAAATAAATAAAACAAGATCAATTTTATTAAAACTATTTATGAATATCCACCTGAATTCTTCCAATACCTCACTCATCCTTAAGTCCTATAAAAAAAGAAAAAATATGGGATGATCAGAAAAAGATCAGTAAGAAAGATAAATACATATAAACCAATAGTCCATTTATAAACATTAAAAATTTATTAAAACATTTCCATTAAGTAATAATTTTCAACTTGATTTGTTTTAAATACTTTCCTCTGATAATGAGCAGAATTCATAATTTTTTTTATAATCATAGGATTACCATAAAAATCTTAACAAGCATAAAAAATACATGAAAGTAACATGGAGCATCATTACACTTTTCACTCTTATAAATGGAATAACCATATTTTTGACTTCCATATATGTCACACTTACAAATGGAATATCCGTACAATCAACTTCTATACCCAATGCATTGGATGGATATTACAGAATCACCTATCATTCATTTATCATAGAACCACTCTTCATTGGTTAATTATAAAACCACCTATAAAATTTCCATGTACAATTCATACAATCACAACACATAGAGGTTTTTAATTTTAAATATTTCACTCATTAAATTTCATTTCTAATCAGAATAAAATTTTTGATGTTATTGTAATAATTAATCAATTGTAAAAACCCATTTCGTAAAAAATACCCAAAAAAGTAATACGATGTTTTTAATTTTAGAAAATGTGAAATATTAAAAAGTATTCAAATATATAAATAATACCTATACTGGAAAAAAATTTATTATCACTATGTACGTTAAGAATAAAACATTCTTTTTTTGGTTTATGAAGATGTTCTATATAATGCACGTAAAATGAAACATTTTAAAAACTTATTTGAATGTAATTAAAAATAGAACTAAAATATATTCTACAATAATTTTTATATACATATATATCAAATATGAAAAATAATTAAAAGAATCTCAACATGAGAAACAAATTACATCTTTAAGCATTAAAAGTTTCCCATTCCACTTTAAACATTTATTCCATAATATACATGAAATAATTATATTTAATAACACATTACATAACCTTATATTTGATAAAATATGGATATTTAATGTCAAAGTGTCTTTATATACTCCTTATAAAATATTTATGGTGAATATAATCAAGAAATGCCTCAATAAAAGGAGATTGAGACAAAATCCATTACCTTGGGTGCAACTTGTCTTGTGTGCATTCACCTTACTGAATAATAGGATTATAGGAATAATATATTTGTTTGATAACCTTTTTAATGTATATTTTTAATTTCATTTCACCTATTATAATGATGTATACAACTACTTAAACAATTTTGTATTTGTTGGGTGTTTTGATCATATTCAGGTTATGTGTAAAAATGGCTTTGGTTGGTCAACTATGGTCAAAGGGGTCATTATATGATTTTATAATGAATAATAATCATTGAATAATTTTCATATCCATACATAAATTACACTTTTAAAACCAATCATGAAATATGGTTATGAAAAATGAACTATCATTATTATCATGAATATGGTAGGTCATACGTACAAACGAGTAACATTATTATTCTTAAATGATTATTATGAAAGAAGTTAAGTAAAAATTTATCTTTAATAAATGATAATTATATCATATATACCATATTATTTAATCATATATACTTATATATATAATTCTGGTGATCTAAAATTAATCACACCACTTCGAGGAGGATGTAGTCCACACGTCTATGAACGACGTCATAAATTTTTCTGTATAAGGAAATGTGTTGATGAAAATGATATTTTATATTTAAATAAAAGTATTTATTTTATAAATATAAAAAATAAAATATTTATTTCATATATATTTAATTAAACCGATTACTAATATGTTCAATTTAGTGTGTGATCATATCACATTGCTTGGAGGAGGTGGTAGTCTACAATTCCACAAATAATATTATCCTATTTACATGAATTTTAATGCATAAAGGTGTATGCTATAAAATAAATAAAGAATATAAAATAATTAATAAAAATAATAAATATCATATATAAATATGAATTCCATCATAATTACCAACCATGAAATGTGGTAAAGGAAAATTAAACAACATTTTATCATGAGGCAGTAGTTTGCTATACAAAGGAACAGTAAGTTTGTTACCAATTTGATGGATGTGTGCTTAACATTAGGTATAAATATTATCATAAAAATATTATAGAATATTGAAAATAAATATTTTATTATTTATTCATTTAATAATAATATTTTAGTAACTATATAAAGAAAATAAAATAAATTAGCTTGGAGAAGCGTGTTACCTCTTATTTGGGTAAGTCTTTTGGGTTTGCACAAAAGGGATTCCTTGTATTTATTTATACCGAAAGTGGGGATTATAAGATGATGGGAGTTATTTTTAGGATATATTTGGTACAATATTTTTGTATAAAATGTGGCTTCATAGGTGTGACTAAGTGGGATGGGTGACTGCATTTTTATAGTAGAGGAGGAGTGACACTCTTGTAAATTTCAAAAAGGGAAATCCATTAATGTTTTCCCCATGAATAGTGTATCCAATAATGTTAAAAACTATACAAAAGGGAGTATAGAGTGAAAATAAGACAATATTGTGGATTTTTTACAAGTGTATATTCCATTTAGGCATTTAAGTTTAAGCTTTAGCCACTTGTAATGCTATTTTTTCTCTGAATTATTATAATTAATTTCATACACTTTCACTAAATGTTTTGATAAAATACTATGTATTTTTTTTAATATTATAAATTATGATGATTCCTAATTTTGAATCTATTTTTCTAAATTACAATGACATAATTGTAATAAATTAATTTAATTTTAATCAACATACAGAATGATAATGTAGGGTTTTAAACTAAAAAGTTTCAAAAGTTTGTTAAGATTTTATATCCAATTTCAGTGTGAAATTTATTAAAATAACATAAATTAGTTTAAATTTTATAAAAATGATATAATTATACTTTAAAAATAATTGCAACAAATATTTAACTATACAATTGAATTAGAATAAAAATCAGTTTTGAACTAAAATCTAGTATTATTCACTATTCATCAAAATATATAAGTTCATAGAAAAATACAAAAAATTCACCAAAAGTAAATTTACAAATTTTTTTATTTCAAAAAATAATTTTATTTTTTCATATATAATTTATAAAATTTTCAAATTTTTATTTAAAATAGATTCTCCCTTAAAATATTTAAAAATCTACATTTTAAAAAATATATATATATATATATATATATACTTAAAATTTGATTGATTCTTATTTTAAGATTATCAAATTTATTGGGTGAATGTAAAACAATTACAAACATTTGTATACAAAATTTAGTTATCACTATTCATTCTCACTGATACAATGGCTAGGCGATAACTACCACTTAAAATCATAAAACTAATAGTATATTATTGTTCGGTATAACTCAATATTGCGTGCAACTTATGATTCAAAAAAACACATTGTTTGGGGTCATATATGTTATTGGAGATAACATTACTTTTAAATGTAAAGTTACTATCCAAATATTAAATATTAAAAATATGAAAATGGATTATTTTACCATTAGTTGGGATGTTACATCCTTCCCCCCATTTGTAAATTTATTCTTTGCAATTTAATTCACATATCAAATCATTGCGGATATTTTTACCATATAGATTTTTTAGATTTTCATGCTTCCTCATAAACCATATGGTATTTCTATAAACCCTTAACCTAGAGAATTACCTTATTTTGCAAGACTTTATTTTTATGGTTAGTAATTTGAACTTGTTGTTCCACATAAAAAATAATTTCCTCCAGCTAAACTAAACTAGGGATCAAAACATGAGATGAGTCTTGTACGCGTTTTCATAATATTGAAAAATGAAATACATTTTTAATATAAGATAAACTCAGAGATAAGACCACTCAATAGGTAACTATTCCAACTATATCTATTATTTCATACGGTCTAAGGAACCATGGGCTCATCTTCCCATTTATACCAAAATGCATCACACTTTTGCGAGGAGAAAATTTTAAAATGAAATGATCACCTACCATGAAAGAAAATATGATTTCTATATTTATCTGTATAACTATTCTACCCACTCCGAACTATCCTCATCTTTTTTTGAATCAACTGATCTTTCTCTATGGATTCCTCTACTAACTCTCCTCCCATTAACCTTCTTTCTCCAACATTATCCAAAAAATCCAATGTTCCACACCACTTTCCATATAGTGATTCAAAATTTTCCATCTATATACTATAATGAAAAGTGTTATGGTAAGAAAAATCATCCTAATAAAGAGTTTGATTCAAACTTACCTTGTAGTCTATTGACAAAGTAAAAAACATATCTTTTAAGGTCTTAATTATCTGATCCGACAATCCATCTGGTTGATGATGAAACAATTTAGTCAAATTTAACTTAGTAGCCAAGGAATTCTAATGTCCTTTAAATAAATTGGATATGATCTTGGGATCATGACCTAATACAATGGAGATAGGCACTCCAAGTAATATAATAATCTTTTTTTGATATAGTATTGAAATTTGATAGAAAGGAATTGTATCTCTAATGGGAATGAAATGTACAGATTTAGTTAATTGATCAAAAATAGCCCAAATCAAATAATACCTTGAGATGTATTTAGTATTTCCTCGATGAAATCTAGTGATAAATTCTAAGATTACGACTTTGGAACTAGAAAAGGTTTTAGAATTACCTTCGGTATCAGTCACCTTACTTTAACCTACTGATAAGTGAAGAAATTCATGGTATATTAAAAAATATATCATTTCATTCCATCCCAATTGTAATGACCCAAAGATTGATGTACATGGATATTACCTTAATTTTTTATAATACTTAATACATAGAAAAAACAGACACCAATGGTCCGTAATAGTTTAGTGTCTTTGGAAACATGGAACACAATCTTCTAATCTTGGTGAAAGATCTTCAACATCTCCCATAAAGATCTTCCTTTTTTTTCATACCTAAAACCTTTCTTTATATCTTCGGGAAAAGAAGACATCTAAAGGGTGATCTCAAATTCTCAGTAATGGTAAGCATGGAAAAACAATAAAACAAACCATATACATTTGAACTTCAAAACATGAACATAAAGTTTAAACATCAAAATCATGAGTTGTGAAATAAATCACGGCAGTACGTAAGGAATAGATCATAAAGGAACATCAATCATGATAAAATAACATGGGAATAAAACATTTAATTGTGGAAAAACATTAATCACATGATATGATTTCCATAGTAGTCAAGACATTGCTGCCATGACCATCTTAGTGGAAAAATTCCCATTCTGAATCGAGTTCACTCCTCGTTCTAGTCCTGTATCACTGAACCAGATTAACCTTCCATTCCAGGAATGTCTATCTCAGGAGATATAAATCTTTTCCCAACGCATTGGAGGGATATATAGCTCTCACCCATCTCATAATGAAATCATTCTATCGTGTGTCACAAAATAAAATTATAACATTCATCATAACCCAAAGAATAAAACGGGTTTCATAAACATTATTCCATCATCACACAATCCATATAAAATAACTGGATATTTCATCATAGGAAAAGTGAAACCATTAAAATCATAGGGACATTATACTTGAAACATACACATATGAAATAATGTCATGTTATATGGAAAATGGTTTTGATAAAACACTTGAAATGAAATCTTGAGGAAAATATCCCTTCTTCTTCAAAATAATTTTATTTTCAAAAAATTCCATACAATTTTAAAATAAAAGTATTTTTTTGAAAATAGTCATAAAATATTGTAGAGTAATCTTCATGAAAATAAGGCGTTATGAAACCGTAAAAATCCGTTCATGTCGTATAAGTTAAAAATAACATTCTTCTCGTACTTTTGTCGGAAAAGTCAAAAAGTTCCCCGTGTGGTAAAAAAAGTAAGATTCCTTTCATAACATGTGGTAAATTTAAAAAATTGGTTAAAAGGATTTTAAAAATACATGATTTTTTTTATAAAACATGGGCATGGATAATAAAAATAACCCCAGTAAATACTTACGAATAACAATCTCGGATAAGAATGAGATTGGAATAGTTTTCCCTTACCATAGGTCCGATATGCTTCGTACGTATTTGAAACTCTTGTATAATTATTTAAATAATGACATTGACTTATTAAATGATCATATTCATTGTTATGATATCATATATGGTTCACTTATGACTTTATATTGCCTGTTCTTTTGTAAGTTCCATGTTAAAGCAGCATTTTGGGTAAAAATCATTTTATTTATCATACGTGTTTAGACATGTTGTTCTTGATATTATTATTACTTATTTCTTGATTTACATACTTACAGAATGTAAATAATTATTTACATATCATATATATATTAAGTATTTATATATATAATATATATATAAATGAAATGAAATACACTGTTCATGGAGATGGTAGGCCGTACGTACGCATGAACGCTGTTTTCGTTTCCTTATTGAATTAAATGGAATTAAGTAAATAAAAAATTTATGTAAATAAATTCAGTATCAATATTATGTAATATATTTCATTATTATTTATTATATATACTTTATAATCATACTTGAATGGTTAATCATGGAAAATGAATCCCCTCGCGTTCGTGGAGACGGTAGTCCGTACGTACGCACGAGTGATGATATCATTCCCATGATCATGGAATTGAATTAAAGTGTTTGTATAATATTTCAGAATCAATGTCACTTTACAATAATCGTATACTATTATTTATTTACACAAATATACCCATCCAAGTAAGGTGGTGGTGGAAAACAGATTACACCACGGCGTAGAGATGGTATTCCGTACGTACACACGCACAATGATTTTGTTTCCATAGGATGGATAGAAGATGAAATTGGATTGTTTCATATTTATAATAACATATCAGTATATGAGGGATACTTATGTTATTAATTTATTATGAAACAAATAACGAATAATAAGTAGAATAATAAATAAATTGGAAATAATCGGTAAAGGATATTACCTCTTCTTTGACGCGCCTCTTCTTAACCTCCTCTCAAGGCACTAGGGTTGGTCTTTTGAGGAGACCAGAACCTCTATAATGTTTCTAGGGAATATTAGAAGGAAAATTGGCATGGGTTGGCTGGGTTTCAAGGCTCAAAAGGGTGTGAAGAGAAGAGGGAAGCGGTGCCATTTTTATAAGGGAGGAGAGGGGCACTTTAGAAAAAACATAAAATATTATTTTATAATAAAGTCAAATTCGGTTTATAATAACTCCAAATTTATTTATTTAGTAACTTAAGTAGAGAAGGGTCTAAATTATCTCAATCAATAGGTTTTATACAGGTTTTGGTTGCTATTTTAACATTATCATTTTGATTTAACTCTACGTTAAATAATTTATCTTTTACTGTGTCTTCTTGTTTTCTTACACTATATAGTTAATAAACATACTATAAAAAGCCTAAAGAACCCCAAGTGGTTAATTATTAATATATATATCCTTATCTACATCATTTTTCCGAACCATATATTTTTAGTAATATAATAACAATTATTAATAATATAATATTTGTTTTAAAAACTATTTTATGTCAATTTTGATACTATTTGGTAATTGATTTTTGTGAAAATCATAACAAAATAATTATTTCTGAAAAAGTTAATTAAATCAATACTAAAATTCCTTATTAAACTATAAAATTAGTGGAATTTATTAAAAGTCTTAAATTACAAATATTTGGGTATTTATAATATCAATTATTTTAATATTTCATTATTTAGGTAATTACTACATCACCATTGTGTCATTAATAAATTAAATTATTTAATGTATAAAAATTATAAATAAAATACCATTATGTAGGAAATTATTTTATATTTATAATTAATATTTATAGTCGAATTTATATTATGTATATCTCTATATTAAAAATGTGTTATTTATTAAACTTTGATTTTAACAATTTTAACTATTCTCTAAATAAAATAATAATAAATGTCCTAATCCATTCCAAGTGGACCAAAAGGGTAATATTTAATTCCTAAGGTTGTTTTCTGGTCGAATTAAACTTATCAAATAGAATTAGTACATGTGTTAGGGGAATAGTAATATCATTTTTACCCTCAATTACCCTATTTACTTTTAACCATGGTAAATAAAAGTAAAAAGTTACTATTCACCAAAAATTATTTTTATCTTATTGAACCACATTTTACTCCTTGATATTAACAATGTCTCTCGGATTTTCGAAATTCCACTCACAGAAGTGGTAAAATTATGTTTTATGTAAATTTTCAAACTCTCCTATGAGGTGGGTAAAAGACGGTGAAAAGTTCAATAAAATTTTTATACGTCTAAAATTATTATAAAATGACTCCAATGAATTACATTGAACTTATATAGGCTTTATGTATCAATTTTGACCAAAAATAAATTTAAATAAAATAAATAATTATTTATATTAAAATTTGGTTTTTAAATAGTAACCTAGTGTTTTCACTATTCATCAAAAATCGAAAGTTTTCAGAAAAATACCAAAACATCACCCTTGGATAATTTCGATATTCTGAATCCAAAAATGAAGTCCATTTTGAAAAATAAAATTTCAAAAAGTGGGTATTACAATTCATAATGGCTAGTTTATATAATAACATATCGTTTTTTAGTGAAACTCGGTATTGCATACAACACAAGCTATCGTGGAAGGTCGTGATTGCGTGTAATGCAAGACAATTCAGGGATGCATGTACTGTAAGCTCCTTTTGGTGTAGCATACAACACAAGAAATCAATGAAATTAAAAAAAATATTCTTCACAAAATCTTAGGGTGTTACATTTTACCCCACATAAAATGAATTTTGCCCTCGAAATTCATCGGGGTTATAAATGGTTTACTACTTGAATGTTTATTTAATAGAAACCCACATCGTAAAAAGGAATACCAAATCATATCTTTAAAAAATAAAGTATGAAACATAACAGTTACCCAAATTAACTAATCACTGGGTTTCCACATAAAAGAACATATATGAAAATATGGATATGGAAGAGAAATCTAACCATCAAGTTCTGATGGAGAGTGGTAGAGAACATGGCTATGAAAAATCCAATAATCACAAAGCCATAAATTTGTGATGATCTAAGGTACCATCTGATTAATAATATATGATTCCAAAAATTGACATATACTTTATTTATCATACTTCTTAATATAATAAAACTAGTTTCTACTGACCAGGGACTTCCTGTAGGACAGTGGTAGACGGTAAAGGCATGTCGCACTTCTGTTGTGGGTTCGATTCCCACAGCCTTGTCCGACGCGACGGGTTGTTGCCCGTTCTGCATGTTGTCCCTTTTCTTAAACTACACTATTATAACATTCCATAAATAATATTGAAAAAAGTTTTATCCTTAAACAATACTAACTTATGTCCAATATAATTCATTCCAATCTACAGGCTTATCTAAAGTACTTCTGTCCAAGATCATAGTATAAAGAAAACAATTACTAGAAATGTCATCTACCAATCATGTCAATACCATCATTTATACCCCATATATCATACGATATATCTTGTTGGTCACATTACAAACATGTGAATACCTTAATCAGGTATTCTCTTGAAACATAAATTACCATAGAACCATAGTGAAAACATGAATGCTGTCAAAAGTTAACTCTTTCTACATACCAAAATCCCAGAAATTCTATATACTCAAACCATGATATAACTTTGTCCTTATATCAGTCATGAGCTCATATCATTTTTTCATTATTGCTTTATTATGTGCATATCATCTTTTTTTCCAAAAATATCTCAATCACTTTCCATGGTTACCGGTACCATAAAATTATTGAAAACCACAATAGACCAATACATAAATATTCCAATATTCCACGATACTATATACAACATTATTTTGGAATCCCATTACATAAACACTTAATCATTCCACCTCATCATTGTCATTTTCAACATCTCCAATACTAATCGCATGTTACTTCCCTTTGTCCATTCCCTTAGGTGGTTGCTCATGTCGATCATCTTTAACCCTTGGAATAGGGCATTGATTAGAATAATGCCCCATTTCATTACATTTGAAGCATTGAAGTGTTGGTGGAGCATTCTCTGTAGTCTTTTCTCTATTTACATCATTAGTAACCCTTTTTCCATTACATCAAAACTCAGTTGCTCTATGACCTTATTTTCCACACTTAAAACATTTTCTAGTCCCTTTAAGACAATCTCTGCCATTCTTTTTTCCACACTTGGAGCATAAAGAAACATTCATCTTCTTTTCACCATTATTCTGAGATTTCTCCTTGAACTCCATCTTTTGTTTCTTATCAAAATGATGATATGGATATGTAACACCAACTTCCATTTCTACCTTGATAGCACAATGCACAATTTCTTCATACTTACTGAAGTCTCTTATAGCTAATTCCCTTCGAAGATTTGGTTTTAAGACACTGAAGAATCGATCATCTTTACTTTCAGGTTGGATGAAAAAGCCAGATGCATACCTTGCAAGCCTTGTAAAATTCACTTCATATATACCAACAGATTCATCATCCTTTTTCTTAATCTCATGTAACTCCTTTTACATCATTGTTCGAAGAATACGAGGGAAGTACTTATTGAAAAATAAGTTCATGAACTCATCCCATTCCATGGATTCAATTTCATCTTGGGGCGTTGTATTCTTAATTAGAATCCACCGCTGGTCTGCTTCACCTTCTATCCTGTAAAAAGCCAAAATGACTTTTTCATCTTCTGAACAAAGAAGTATTGAAAATATCTTTTCAATGGTACTAATCCATTATTTAGCAACAAGTGGATCAGAAGACCCACTGAAAGAAGGTGGGCGTTTCCTCATGAAGGACTCAATAGTATATGGTTCCCTTCTTTGCTCATTCGCAAGTCCAGAATAATTCATAGCTTGTGTAAGTATAGAAATAATATTTTGCACTAAATCTCCCATAACATTGGTTTTTCAAGAGTACAATCATTGCATTTACCATTAAATTTATCTACACGGTTCCTTCAGGTTCCAGCCATCGTCTAAAACCCAACAAGAATAGTGTAAGAGGCTAAAATCATGCCAGGAAAACAACATAATAAAGGGGGAGTACCTTCAATATATAACATCTTAGGTTTAATTCTAATATCATTAACATAATTCTATGACTATAACCTATACCTATACATAACCATAGAGACATCCTGTGACATACCTTAGAAATATCTCTAGGGATCTCACTAAATTTTCCACATCCTAGTTTCCAAAGGTTAACTAAACCTTTCCTCTGATACCAACTGTTATGATATGAAATTAATTCCAGTGGAGTATAATTGATACCTATTAGGGCACTCCATGGGAGGCTACACCCCTTGGGTGGGACACACCAACATCCCCAGTGGCAGAAATTTCCTCATGAAGCCATTGGGTGGAGAGCCATGCTTCGTCCAACACTCACATGTGAGAGTTCCCAAGGATCAGATACATTCCTACCTCCTTTTCCTCTAATACCAACTGTAATGACCCAAAGATTTACATACATAGACATTACATTACTTTTTTTGGAATACTTAATACATAAAAAAAATAGACACCAAAGGACCGTAATAGTTTAATGACTTTGGAAACTGGGAACACAATCTTTTAAACATGGCGAAAGATCTTCAACATCTCCCATAAATATCTTCCCTTTTTTTCCTTACCTAAAACCATTCTTTATATCCTGGGGAAAATAAAACATATAAAGGGTGAGCTCAAATTCTCAGTAAGGGTAAGCATGGAAAAAAAAGAAAACAAACCATATACATTTGAACTTAAAAACATGACCATAAAGTTTAAACATCAAAATCTTGAGTTGTGAAATAAATCTTGGCATTATGTAAGGCATAGATCATAAAGGAACATCAATAATGGTAAAATAACATGGTAATAAAACATCTAATTGTGGAAAAACATTAAGCACATGATATGATTTCCATATTATCCAAGGCATTGCTTCCATGACCATCTTAGTGGACAAAGTCCCATTCTGAATTAAGTTCACTCCTCATTCCAGTCCTGTATCACTGAACCAGATTAAGTTTCCATTCCATCCATGTCTATATCATGATATATAGATCTTTAACCAATGCATTGGAGGGAGATATAGGTCCCACCCATCTCATAATGAAAACATTCTTTCATGTGCCACAAAATAAACATAAAACATTCATCGTAACCCAAAGAATAAAATGGGTTTCATAAACATCATCCCATAAAAACATAATCCATATAAAACAAATGGATATTTCATCATAAGAAAAGTGAAACCATTTAAATCATAGAGACATTATACTTTAAACATACACATATGAAATGATGTAATCTTAGATGGAAAATGGTTTCGATAAAACACTTGAAATGAATTCTAGAAGAAAATATCCTTTCTTCTTTAAAATAATTTTCTTTTCAAAAAATTCCATGAAATTTTAAAATAAAGGTATTTTTTTGAAAATATTTACAAAATCTTGAAGAGTAAGCATCATGAAAATGTGGATTTATGAAACCGTAAAAATCTGTTCACGCTATACAAGTTAAAAATAACATTCTTCTCATACTTTTGTCGGAAAAGACAAAAAGTTCCCCGTGTGGTAAACAAAAGTAATATTCCTTTTATAACATGTGGAAAATTTAAAAAATGGGTAAAAAAGACTTTAAAAATAACTGACAATATTTTTATAAAACATGGCATGGATAATAACAATAACCTCAGTTAATACTTACGAATAACAATCTCGGATAAGAACGAGATTGGAATAGTTATCCCTTACCTTAGGCCCGATATGCTTCGTACGTATTTGAAACTCCTATATAATGATTTAAATAATGTCATTGACTTATTACAGAATCATATTCAATGTTATGATATCACATGTGGTTCACTTATTACTTTATATTACCCCTTCTTTTGTAAGTTTCATGTTAAAGCAGCGTTTTGGGTAAAAATCGTTTTACTTATCGTACGTGTTTGGACTTGTTGTTCTTGATATTATTATTACTTATATATTGATTTATTTACTTCCAGAATGTAAATCATGATTTATATATCATGTATATATTCAGTATATATATATATAATAGATATATAAATGAAATGAAATACACCGTTCATGGAGACGGTAGGCCGTACATACGCATGAACGCTGTTTTTGTTTCCTTATTTAATTGAATGGTATTAAGTAAATGAATCATATATGTAAATAAATCCAGTATCATTATTATGTAATATGTTTCATGATTATTTATTTTATATACTTTATAATTATACTAGAATGGATAATCATGGAAAATGAATCACATCGCGTTCGTGGAGACGGTAGTCCGTACGTACGCACGAGCGATGATACCATTCCCATGATCATGGAATTGTATAGAAGTGTATGTATAATATTTCAAAATAAATATCACTTTAAAATAATCAAATATAGTTATTTATTTATACCATTATACCCATCCATTTAAGGTGGTGGTGGAAAACAGATTACACCACGGTGTGGAGACAGTATTCCGTACGTAAGCCCGCGCGGTGATTTCATTTTCGTAGGATGGATAGAAGATTAAATTGGACTGTTTTATATTTATAATAACATATCAGTATATGAGTGATACTGATTATATTAATTTTTGATAAAAAAATAAAGAAGAATAAGTAGAATAGGAAATAAATTGGAAAGAATCGGTAAAGGATATTACCTCTTCTTTGACACGCCTCTTCTTAACATCCTCTTAAGGAACTAGGGTTGGTCTTTTGAGGAGACCAGAACCTATATATTATTTATAGGGAAGATGATAAGGGAAATGGGTAGGGGTTTTCCGAGATTCAAGGCTCAAAAGGATGTGAACAGAAGAGGGAAGGGGTTCCCTTTTTATAATGGAGGAGAGGGGCACTTTAGGGAAAACATAAAATATTATTTTATAATAAAGTCAAATTCATTTTATAATATCTCCAAATTAATTTATTTCTAAGATAATGTGGGTATGGGTCGAAATAATCTCAACCAATAGGTTTTAGACATGTTTAGGTTACTAATATAACCTTATCATTTTGATTTAACTCTATGTTAAATAGTTTAACTTTTACCATGTCTTCTTGTTTTCTTAAATTATATGGTTAATAAACATATTATAACAAGACAAAAGAATACCAGGTGGTTTATTATTAATATATATCTTTATCTAAGTTATTTGTACAAACCTTGGATTTTTGTGAATATAATAATAATTAATAATATAAGATTTGTTTTAAAAACTATTTTATGTCAATTTTGACACTATTTGGTAATTGATTTTTGTGAAAATCATAACAGAATGATTAGTTCGAAAAAAGGAAATTATATAAATACTAACATGTCATATTAAACTATAAAATTAGTTTAATTTATAAAAAGTCTCAAAATACATTTATTTGGGTATTTATAATATGAATTTCTTTAATATTTCATTATTTAGGCAATCACTGCATCACCATTGTGTCATAAATAAATTAAATTATTTAATATCTAAAAATTTAAAAATAAAATACTATTAGGTAGGAAATATTTTTATATTTCTAATTAATATTTATAGTCTTATTTATCTTATGTATAACCCTATTTTTAAAATGTGTTAGTTATTAAACTTTTATTTTAACCATTTTAACTATTCTTTAAATAAAATAATAATAAATGTCTGAATCCAATAAAAGTGGACCTAAAGGGTAATATTTTAGTCCTAAGGTTGTTTTTATTCAAATTACACTTATCCAATAGAATTAGTAAATGTGTTAGGGTAATAGTATTATCATTTTTACACTTAATTACCCTATTTACTTTTAACCGTGGTAAATAAAAGTAAAAAGTTACTATTCACCAAAAATTATTTTTACCTTATTGAACCAAATTTTACTCTTTAATATTAACTGTGTCTTTCATATTTTCAAAATTCCACTCATATATGTGGTAATATTATGTTTTATGTAAAATTTCAAACTCTTCTAGGAGGTGGGTAAAAGACGGTGAAAAGTTCAATAAAATTTTTATATATCTAAAATTAATATAAAATAAATCCAATGAATTATATTGAACTTATATAGGTATTATTTATCAAATTTGAACAAAAATAAATTTAAAAAAACTAAATAATTATTTATATACAAAGTCGGTTTTTAAATAATTACCCAGTGTTTTCATTATTTATCAAAAATTGAAAGTTTTCAGAAAAATACCAAAAATTCACCCTAGGAAAATTTTGACATTCTGAATCCAAAAATGGAGTCCATTTTGGAAAATAAAATTTCAAAATTTGGGTATTACTATTTAAAACGACTAGTTTATATAATAAAATATCGTTGTTTAGTGAAACACGGTATTGCGTACAACACACGCTATTGTGGAAGGTCACGATTGCGTGTAATGCAAGCCAAGTTAGGGATGCGTGTAGTGAAAGATCCTTTTGGTGTAGGGTAAAACAAAATACATAAATGAAATTAAAAAGAATGTTTTCCAAAAAATCTCAAGGTGTTACACAAATAGTAATACTTATGAAGGTCTCTTTAAATCTAAGTGCTTAACAGATGTACAAAAAACAAAGAACTATGTGCTTCAGTCAACAAAACATTTCTCAAATGTGAGTCAAAAGGAATACATAATCTTTTCCCAAATCAAAAAACATATTTTTAATTGATGTTAAAATCCAGAAACCTACCATTATTAATTTATTATACATTTTATTTCAAATATTGATCCACTTTATGAGCCCTCTTAATTCTTTATGAAAACTTCAACTATATTGAAACATAATGTAAATTATGGGATGTCTCAACATCGACAATTTCTAGGAAAAAATTTATCAAATCATTAACCAAAGGTTCACACTACAAATATAACATGGTCAGTGTGGCATTACTTTTTCAACTCAAATCATCAGCCACCATGTTTTCATTTCTATGATGATAATGAATCATGTAATCATTGTCCATGACCAGTTCTTGAAATCTTCTCTTTCTAATGTTCGACTCATTCTGAGAGAATATATACTTAAAATTTTTGTGATAAATATATATTTCACAATTTACTCTATAAAAATGATGCCTCCAAATTTTTAATGAAAAACAGTAGATCATACTTTCAAATCTTGTTTAGGGTAATTTAGCTTATGATTTTTCAAATTACTTAAAGCATAAAAATTAACTTATCATTATGAATCAGGAAAACCACCATGTCCTTTTAATGAATCATCACTATAGATAATGAATTACCAATTTCCTGAATGCAGGACCAAAATAAGATGGTAGATCGATCTTCTTTTTAGTTATAGAAAATAAACATTACATTATTATGTCTAGATAAACCTAAATCCATTTTGTGTTAACTTCACTTGTGGTAAAAACAATTTATAATTTTTTTACAGAAACCCTCGATAATAACATGTTAATAGAAGATAAATACAAATATTTGTTACATTGGTAGGTCTTGTCAACTCTTTAACAATTTATTAGAATGGTTAGTAGTTATTCCATATTTAGAAACAATATGTCCAAGGAATAAATTTTTTTTTCAACCAATATTCACTCATTCTAAAAATTCCATATAGTTTCTTTTCATTTACAGCTTAAAAAATTAACCATAAGTTCCTTTTATGTTCCTTCTAGTTTTTAGAATATACTAAAATATCATTTATAAACATAACAAAAAAATATTCAAAAAAACAGATATAAGAATCTATTCATAAGATTCATAATTATATAAGTTGTATTAGATAACACAAAGGTCATATATACAAACTCATAATTCCCATATCGTGTCATAAATGATATCTTTGGAATGTTATTGCACTTCACATTCAGCTAATTTTCCTGGATCTTAGATCAATCATTAAATAACATTATGATCCCTAGATCAGATAAAATAAATCATCGATATGAGGAAATGGATACTTGTTCCTAATAGTGATGTTATTCAAATATCTATAATCAATATATCGTCTCATGGAACCATCTTTATTTTCCACAAGAAAAATATGTGAAACCAATGGTTAATTTATAGGTTGAATGAAACCATTATCACGAAAACCATGATACTATTTTTTCAATTCAATAAGTTTGAACTAATCCATTCTATAATGGGGTTTTGAAATAATCTTTGAATCAGACACTAAATCAATAGTAAATTCAACTTCTTGAGATAGAAAAAAATGAGGAAATTGATCAGGCAAAAATCCATAAATTCATTCACTATTTTGATGTCACAAATCATAAATATTTCATTTTTTTCAACAATATGATAATGATAACTTTCAATGCTATATTTCATCAATTTCAAACCTTCTTGGTGTATTATCAAATGTATGAAATCATTAAATAAAAATATCTAGGATTTTCAATATATGTTATAATGATAAACTAAAATCTAATCTATACCTAAAATGATATCAAAATCGACATTGCGTAATTCCGAAGATTTGTAGAAAGGACCATCCCACTAATGATAAAAAAAATATTCTTAAAATCATGGTTTCTCTAACATTTCTTCCCAATGTTTTTACAAAAATTTCTATCTTACTTTTATGAGGTGATATTTCTAATTTTTTCGAAAATTCCTCTGAAATTAAAGAATTCATTGATCTAAAATCAAATAGATTTTTAGAATAATTTGAATAAGCCTGTAACATACTTTCTCTAATTCATTTAATGGCCTAAAATAAACTATAGTAGTTGCAGAATATTTTTCCACACCCTTTTTCATTTGACCTTGCTAGTTTCCACCATGGGTAATAATCTTTTTGAGTAACATTGGTCTAATGGCCTATCTCAATATGACTAAAACATCTTTCTATTGTACTTTCATTACTTGTCTGATCATCTTCCATGAATCCAAGAACCATGTGATGTTGAGACCCAAATCTTGACGTACATAGACATTACATTACTTTTATGTAATACTTAATACATTACAAAAGGAGATGCCCAAAGACCGTATTAGTTTACTGTCTTTGGAAACTCGAAACATAATCTTATAATCATGGTGAAAGATCTTCAACATCTCCCATAATGATCTTCCCCTTTGGTTTTCTTACCTAAATGACTTCTTTATATACTGGGGAAAAGAAAACATAAAAAGGCTGAGCTCAAATTGTCAGTAAGGGTAATCATGGAGAACATAAAACAATCCCTAGACATTTTAACGTAAGAACATGAACATTAAAAATAAAAATAATGAGTAATGAAATAAATATTGACAGTGCATAAGGAATAGATCAAAAAGGAAACATTAACCATGATAAAATAGCATGTGAATAAAAAATTTAATTGTGTAAAACCATTAATCTCATGTTATAATTTCCATAGTATCCAAGGCATTGCTACTGATACAATCATAGTGGAAAAAGTACCTTACTGAATCGAGTTCAATCCTCGTTCCAGTCCTGTATCACTGAACCAGATTAACTTGCCATTCCAGCCATGTCTATCTCATGAGATATAAATCATTACCCAATTCATTGGAGGGATATATAGGTCCCACACATCTCATAATGAAATCATACTTACTTGTTCCAAAAAATAAACATAAATCATTCATAATAACCCAATGAATAAAATGGTTTTCATAAACATCATCCCATCAATAGATAATCCATAAAAAAGAAATGGATATCATTTCATCATAATAAGAATCAAACCATGTAAATAATATAGACATCATACTTGAAACATAAACATACTAAATAATTTCATCTTAGATGGAAAATAGTTTTGATAAAAGAATTGAAATGAATTCTTGAGGAAAATATCATTTCTTCTTCAAAATCATTTTCTTTTCAAAAAATGCCACAAAAGTTTAAAATAAAAGGATTTTATTGAAAATAACCATGAAAACTTGTAGAAGAATCTTCATGAAAATTAGGTTTCATGAAACTGTTAAAATCCTTTCATGTCGTATAAGTTAAAAAAACATTCTCCTCGTACGTTTAAAGGAAAAGTCAAAAAGTACAACGTATGGTAAACAAAAGGAAAATTCATTCCATAACACAACATAAAATTAAAGAGGGTTTAAAATGACTTTAAACATACATGGAACAATAATAAACACTTTATGAAAATATTTTTATGGACACAGATGAAAAATATAACCCCAGTAAATACTTATGTATAAGAATTCTCAGATAAAAATGAGATTTTAAAATTATCCCTTACATTATGTCCAATTTCTTCAGTATGTGTCCAAGACTCCTATATAGTGGGTTTAAACAAATTCTTAACTTTTAATATAACCATAATAAAAAATTATGATATCATATATGGCTCACTTATGGCTTTATATTACCCGTTCTTTTGTCAATTCCATGTTAAAGCAGTGTTTTGGGTAAAATCGTTTCATTTTTTGTACGTGTTTGGACTTGTTGTTATCGATATAATTATTAATTATATCATGATTCACTTACATCCAGAATGTAAAAAATTATTTATATATCCTATATATTCAGAATATATATATATATATCTATATATAATAGATAGATAAATGAAATGAATCACACAGTTCATGGAGACGGTAGGCCGTACGTACGCATGAACGCTGTTTTCCTTTCCTTATTTACTTGAATGGAAGTATGTAGATGAAATATATATATATATATATATATAAATAAAAATAAATCCAGTAGACTTATTATGTCATATATATCATTATTATTCAATATATATACTTTATAATCATTAATGAATGGTTAATATGGAGGATGAATCTCATCGAGTCGTGGAGACGGTAATTCGTACGTACTCACCCGCGATAATATCATTCCCATAATTATTGAATGGAATTGGATTGGATGATATAATATCTCAGAATTATTATGATGTTATAATAACCATATATAGTTATTATTTACACCATTATACCCATCCAAGTAAGGTGGTGTTGGAAAAACAGATTACACCACAGCATGGAGACGGTATTTCGTACATACGTACGCGCTGTGATTTTATTTTATATAGGATGGATAGAAGGTGAAATGGGGTTGTTTCAAATTTATAATAACATATAAGTATATTAGTTATAATTATGTTATTAATATATAATTAAACAACTAATGAAGAGGGTGTATAGGAATAATGATGCTTGAAAGAATCGGTAGAAGAGATTACCTCTTCTTTGATGCGCCTCCTCTTAACTTTCTATTAGGGCACTAATGTTAGTCTTTGAAGAATACCAGAACCTTTAATAGGTTTCTATGGAAGTTTATATGTGAAATTGGCAGGGTTGGGCTGATCTTGAAGGCTCAAATTTGTGTGAATAGGAGAGGGAGGAGGTGTCCTTTTATAAGGGGGGTGAGGGGCACCTTTGAAAAAACATAAAATATTATTTTATAATAAATTCATTTTATGGTTATAATGCCTCCAAAGTGACTTATTTAGAGGATAGAGTGGGGGTGGGTCGAAATACTCTCAACAAATAGGTTTTCTAAAAGTTCCGGTTACGATTTCAACCTTATAATTTAGATTTAACACTATCTTAAATAATTTAACTTTTACCGTGTCTTCTTGTATTCTTACATAATATAGATAATAAACTTACTATAAACTTCCAATATAACCCCAATTGATTAATTAATGTCATATATATTATTTTATAAGTATTTTTTCTGATCCATAAATTTTTAGGACCATTATATCATTTAATATTATAATATATATTTTAAAAACTCCTTCATTTCAATTTTGAAACTATTTGGTATTGTGTTTTCTGTAAATTCATAAAATCATTATTACTTAGAAAACAATTAATCTAAACAACCCTAATATGTTATTTTAACCTTTAAAATTAGTTTAATTCATTAAAAGTCTCAAATTACATTCATTTTGGTATTTATAATATCAATTATGTTAATATTTCATTAATAAGGTAATTACTACATGATTATTGTGTCATTAATAAATTACATTATTTAATGTCAAAAAATTATAAATAAAATACCATTATATAGGAAATATTTTTTTTCTATCTATTGAATATTTATTATCGAACTTATCTTATGTATAACCCAATATTAAAAATGTTTTATTTATTAAACATTGATTTTAACTCTTTTAACTCTTCATTGAATTAAATAATAATAAATGTCCTAATCTAATACAAATGGACCTAAATGGTCATATTTAATTCATAAGGTTGTTTTTGGTCTAATTAAACTTATCCAATATAATTAAGACACGTGTTAGGGTAATAATAATATCATTTTTACCCTTAATTACCCTATTTACTTTTAATCGTGTTAAATAAAAGTAAAAAGTTACAATTCACCAAGAATTATTTTTATCTTATTGAACCACATTTTACTTAATGATATCAACCTAGTCTCTCAGATTTTTGAAATTCCACTCACAGAAGCAGTGAAATTATGTTTTATGTAAATTTGCAAATTCTCTTAGGAGGTGGGTAAAAGACGGTGAAAAGTTTAATAAGATATTTATATATCTAAAATTATTATAAAATGACTCCAGTGAATTACATTGAATTTATATACATATTTTGTATCTATTTTGAACTAAAATAAAGTTTAATAAAATAAATTATTATTTAAATAAAAAGTCGGTTTTAACAAATAACTCAGTGTTTTCACTATTCATCAAAAATTCACAGTTTTCAGAAAAATACCGAAAATTCACCCTAGGCTGATTTGGATATTCTAAATCCAAAAATGAAGTACATTTTGAATGATAAAATTTATAAAATTTTAAAAAGTTGGTATTAATATTTATAATGGCTAGTTTATATATTATTTTATTAACATATCGTTGTTTAGTGAAACTCCGTATTGCGTACAACACACGCTATTGGGGAAGGTCACAATTATGTGTAATGCAAGCCAAGTCAGGGTTCCATGTAGTGGAATCTCCCATTGGTGTTGTGTATAACATAATCATAACTTATTGCATTTATATATTAAACAAAATCTATTCTTAATGTTGCGTAAAATAATTCCTATAAAACGAACATGAAATTGTATATAACATGAGTCTTGAATAGTGTTCCATATACTGCAAGCTAATACAATGTTGTGTATAGTACAAGCTAATATTGGTGTAGTGTACAATAGAAGACATCAAAGAAATTAAAAAGAATATATTTCATAAAATGTCGGGCTGTTACATGTGAACAATCTTACTACGTTGGAAGTAGTTCCTAGACCTTTAAATGCATTCTCGAGGAATCCTTTTACCACAATTATAACAATATGGGAAATAATTTTCTTACCAAAACACAAATTTGAGGAATTCTTTCCCATTTTCTACCAATTGGACATCTATTTTTTTTATGGTACACATTATCTTAAGAAAATACCATTTCTAACACCTCAACACATCATATAAGTTTCTCATAGCTCTTGAACTCCAAAAAATCCAATTCCCTTATATATCATGGATTTAATCCAAAGTAAAAAATGAATTATATTAAAATAAATATCTTAGATAAAATTTCTGACATACCCCTCCTATTGAATGATGTTTAATTCATATGAATCCACCAAATATTCCTCCTTCTATCTAAATTCCATCAAATGTTTTTCCATCCTATGTCGAACAACCTTAGGAAAATATTTCCCAGGAAATTATTCTTAAATTTATCCCATTCCAAGGCATCAATATATTCATATTCAATGATATTATTAACCCTTTACCACTACTTATCAACTTTACAATCAAAAAAATAAATTGATATAGTTACCTTTTGGTGATCTGAAAAACTCATGACATCAAATATTTTTTCTAAGGATTTAATCTATCTTTCATCAATCAAAAGGACGGAGGATGCCATCAAAAAAAATGGCCCACTGTCATAATGATACTCAATGGTAGATCTGATTACTCTCTTTAATGGAAACCACCCGAGTTTATATTCTGTGTTAACTAAGCCATCACTGTAAAAAATTTCCCAGTTTCAATTCCAACCATCTTGGGTTGCTGATTATAAAGGATATTTTTTTCTCTATTCCTACCAATTAAAGATTCCTTGTTTCCATTGTAGAAAAATATTATGGAAAAAAATTATTTAGATGAAGGAACATGGTAATATACAAATTCTATAGCTATTTAACTCAACCACAAAGTAAAATCTTCTAAGGTAATACTACTGACACTATCCTAATCTCCAAATTTATCTAAACCATTCCTATGATACCAACTATACGTACCAATCTATGAAACATTACATAATCATGAGTTACATAAAGTATTTTACCTTATATCAAATTGAGGTTCTTTTTAGGTTTTGAGTTTTAATGAAATAGGTCATTACTCATATGTAACAAAACCATAAAATAAAAAGTGGACACTTCCCATCAGTGTATATATTTTTTCACAATATAAAACCATTAAAAAAATATTAAGTGATCCCTTTTGTGAAAAATATTTATGACTATCAACATGAATTTTTCTAATCCCTTACACATCTTGAAGTCTTGTGAAAATCATAAAAAACCCACGATGAGTATAAAAATCTCAGTAAGGGATATAAAAAAATTCATTACTTCTTTTAAAAACATTAAAAAATTATGAAAGCCTTAACAAGAAGTAATCCATTTCACCTTGATAAGTAGTAAATATTTTCCATTCATATCAATCTCATTTAATACATTTCTTAAAATCACAAGATTACCATTTAACATATAACAAGAATAGAAGATATAAAAATGTAACTCGAAACATCATTATACTTGACACTCTTATAAATAGAATAACCATATTATCGACTTCTATATATGTCACTCTTACAAATAGAATAGTTGTACGACCGAATTCCATACCAATTGTATTGGAGGGATATCATGGACCATCCCATCATTGGTTTATCATTGAATCTTAAAACATTAGTTAATTGTTAAACCAGCCATCAAATTTATAAGTATAATTCCTGTAATCATAACATATAAAAGATTGAAAATTTCAACATTTAACTCATAAAATTTCATTTTTCATCACAGGAAAACATTTCAAGATATTAGATTATTAAATCCATTTTAAAACCCCATTTTGAATAAAAAACCTAAAACATCAAAATACGTTTTTTTTAGTTAAGAAAACATGAAATCTTTCAAAGGAAGTATAATTTAAAATGATCCTCATGTTGCTATAAAATTCATGTTCACCATGTACATTAGGAAGAGAACAATCCATTTTTCATCTGTTAAGAAGTTCCATATAAAGCATATAAAAATATTCCAATTTAAAAAAAATTGAATGAATTTAAAAATAGATAAAAAATTGCATTTACAGTCCTTTTTATATCCATATAAAATTAATATGGAAAATAACATCAAGAATATTAACATGAGGAAGAGATTACATTTTAAACATTAGAAGAGTTCCATACCAGATTGAAGAAATCAATCACAATATATATATAAAAGAATTAAATTTAATGAAAAATTAAATAACATGATAACTGATTATATATGGATACAGAATATCAGAGGGTCTGTATATAAACCTTATAAAAGATTAAAGGTGTATATAATCAAAAAATACCTCCACAAAAGGAGATTGAGAAAAAATCCTTTTACTTGGGATTGAATTGTCTTGTGTTCATTTACCATCTTGAATAATAAAATTATATTAATTATCTACTTATTTTCGAACAATTTTCATGATTATTTTTTACTTTTATTTCAGTTTTTACAATGTTGTATACAACTACTTAAACAATTAACTTTTTGTCGTGTGTTTTGACCATATTTGTTTTATGTGTCAAAATGACTTTGGTAAGTCCAATATGGTTGATCGGGTTATCATATGAACATATAAAGAATAATAAAATAGAAATAATTATTATATATATACTTCAATTAATCTTCTAAAACCAATATTAATAGATGGTTATAAAAAATTAAGTAATGATAAAATCATAGAGACGATAGACCATACGTACACATGGGTAACATTCTCATTTTTCAATGAACATTATTTAAAGAAGGTAAGTAACAATTTTTTTTCTTAACTGATAATTATATCATATATACAACAATATTGAATCAGATATACTTATCGTAATGAACTAAACTATGTTACCCACAAACCTAGCACCTAACCCATTCAGTCACATACTCGAAGGGCATAACCGATCCCCACGAGTTAGTGAAAAGCACCGAAGAATCAATCCACAGACAAGAAGGAATTATTTATCCCAAGATAAAAAAACACAAGGCATATATATATATATATTTTAAGAGAAAAATAAGTAGTTATGGTATGATGAATATATACCATAACAGAAAAAAGACGGGAGAAAAAAAATAACTACAAAAGTAGCCAAAACTCCAAGTGACAAGTACAAATGTATGGGACTAGAACAAAACACATACTTCAAATGATTTTGTGTATGAACTCTCACCATATCACCACCAACTACCATAACTAGTTGACATGAAATCACTTTTTACACAACAACTCCTTGCCTTTCCTAAAATGTAAGATATACAAAGGTATATACAACACCGAAGAGGTGTGTAGGCTGTGGGTAATAAGCTCAATAGGATCCCACCCATGTGTTACATAATAGGTCTCTAGGTAAAAATTCATGTATACCCATTTTAAATAAATCAAGGCATGATAAATGTTAAAGTTGTTTTATAGAATACATGGTAAGTATTTCCCTTCCATTAAAGTGATAAAACAAAAGTAGGAATATCGATTTCTAATTTTTTTTCAATATTGTATTTCACAAGAATCAAGATGAGTATCAAGTTTAAAACAATCCAAAGCCAAGAAATGAAAAATAATCTTCTCAGCACACACATCACAATATCGAGGAATACGATAGGCTAAGAAGAAAACTACTCTTATGCATAAATTTAAGAACAATTCACTATTGAACCTGAATCTAATGATTTATACTCATTGACCTGGGAGACAACCTAGAAAGTGAAACCCCAACATCATATACATTCCTAAAGCTAATAATATACACTCTATGAAAATAGGAACAACCTTGAAAGTAAAACCCCATAATGGATGACAACCTAGAGCTATACCCTCCACCTAGTAGCCATGGTAAACCATGTGTTCATTTTCAAAATAATTTTAATGTTTTGAAAATCATGTCAAAACCATTTTACAAAACCATTTTGAATTCTTTGAAAATACATACTTTCATTTCATTTATCAAAAACCAAGGAAAACCAATGCTATCAAAATTGCAACCCAAAACAAAAAATAAATCATGCCAATATCATAAAATTTATTTATAAACCAATTTATTATAGTGAAACAATATAGTTTATTAAACACATGCTAGAGATGGAACCACCAATGTCAAAATGTGGGTTTCACATTCCCCTAATGTGATCCACCAATAACTAAAAACCGTATGTTGTCAACAAAGGCCTTATAATCCAATGCACACATCATAGGATTTATTATTTTGTGAAATAAGTTTGGAGGTGGAGAGGAAATATCACCTAACTTTTCAACAAATTCCCTCTTCACCATGACCAACAGTGGAACGACCACTAGAATGAGATCACACAACATATCTTTGAAAATGATAAGAAGAAACAGCAAATTAGACCAGAAGATCTGATAACAAAACCCTAGGGAACAACCACAATCAAAGAAAATGATTAGGTGTAAATATCACTTACATAAAGAGACACACAATAAAAAAAATTAATATTGAATGCCGAACATATCAATTTTGAAGGAACGATGTCACAAAAAAATAATCATAATGGAGCTTCTGTTCAAGAGTTAGGGAAAAAATATGGTTGAATGGGCACTAAAAACCCAAGAGGCACCCAAAAACATCTTTTATCGAAGAATTAAATGACGTGTAGTTACTATACACTCCATGAACTCCATGTGGTTTATGTACATTGGGAAATCAATCATCTAAGATTAAGAATCCATTATTTAAAACATTCATGATGTGTAATGCCTCTTCACTTCATATAACCTTTCATAGTGTAAAGCCTTTCAAGAAAAGAACCCAAAAATACCTACATGATGTGTAATCGAGTTACACGGTGTGAAACCCTCCCGTAGCCTGCAAAAAAGGCTGTTTAAAACAATGAGATCAACAAATATGTTAATTAACTATTATAATTATCCTTATAATTTCTTCTTGTTTCTCTACAGACAATGGGAAAAAAGTGAAACATGACGAGCTCAAGGATGTAATAGATAGATCGATAACGAGATGTTATGAACACCCCACTATATACACTTTTTTTCTCAAGAAGTCATGTGAAATATGCAATACCATGAAATAGATGATGCCACTTCTTTCTCATCAATATCATACATTCCCATGTCTCATGAGAAGGGTTTGGAAAACCAAACTTTCCAACCATATCTATCTATGCCATCATAGCTTTTCCTACCATCTTTGCATTGGTTGAAAGTTTCAATATAAACACACATTATCTGAAATCTGGTCGAAACATTATATGTATTTTTGAGTCTTCTACTGGTCATTCTTCACTACGTTTGAAAAAAATTCCCATAATACCATTTGGTGTATGCGAACATTGAATTTTCTCTTACTTTTAATGATATGAACTATATAAACTTTTCCAGCATTAGAAACACTGAACAAAACTACTATAAGAGAATGTTTTGGAAACCTTTCCAAACCATGTCTATTTGTCTATTTTCCAAGAACATAGGATCCCACCATATCTTTTCGTAACCCTTGAGCCTGAACTCTACACACATCACCTTAATATTCTTAGGTGTATCTAGGAAGTTGAATATTTGATCAATCCTATTCATCAATTCCTCCACCTATTGAGGTTCATTTGTTTCTTTAAAGAATGGTGGCTTCTCGCACATGAATTCCCTCAACCAATCTCTCTATCCTCTAGCTCTTGGTTGCACCTCATCAATTGTGTTTGGATCTCATGATTCATCTTGACCAATATCATGGAATGATCTTATGATATTCTCAATGAAATTCTTATCCAATGGTAGATTTCCTTATGGTACATCAGCTACACCTTCTTAAGGAACTCATGGATGATGTCTCGGAGGAAAACTACTAGACACCGAAACAAAAGGAATGATCATACAATAGAACAAATATCTGTTCAGACCAAAAAATCCATAAGTAGAAACTAAGAGTTAAAACAAAAAAGAACACTAGAGACATGTATCCCAAATTCCAAGGGAAACCTGAGTCTCTTTATGACAATAGATAGTCTGGTACTCATCAAAAAATACATCTTAAATCTTAAAAATCCTATATCTTGTCAAATAGACATACAAGGACAAGGACCATTGAGGAAACACTATCCTTTGATACAAGATTATAATGAACCGACCTTGGTTACCCTAAAAAATGGAACACAACCCATTCCATGACATACTTGAAGGATGTTCCCAATCCCCACTTTCTGGATAAAAGCACTCTAGCATCAAACAATAAACAAAATGGAACAATTTCTACCTACCATAACAAAACAAAGGGCACATATATAGATCAAACAAAAAATAAACAGTGAAATACTGATGAATTTATACAATAACTAAATGATATAACACAATGGATCTAGGAATACAAAAATAAGAAACACCAACTTAGAATAGAAGATCTGCTTACATAACCCAAGGGCTCTACTGCGATCAAAGACAACGAAGAAGTGGAAATATCTAGTCAGGAAGTCATTGCAATATACCTCTCATGTCCCGACAATCATTTCTCTAGTCTAACCGATGTCCCAAAATAAGGACCCTTGAGTACATAGATCTTATGATAACAAATTTTAATTAATTGACATGGGATACAAACAAAAATGGCATCCGACCCATTCTGTCACATACCCAAAGGGCCTTCTCGATCCCCATGGGTTGACGACAAGCACCTATGCATCGAAAAAAAACCCAGAGGGAATGATTTCTCACAACCTAAAAAAACACAAGGAATATATATACATGATGTAAAATATAAACCACATAATAATGATAAATATATTCCATAACTATAAAAATGATAGTTTAAAAAAAATTGGTATCCCAAACTCCAAGAGGCAAGTGCAACTACAAAGGACTAGAACCAAAAAACTACTTTAAACGATTAAGTGGACAAAATCCCACAATCTCACCCCCAGATACCCAACAAAACTAACACAAAACCTCACTGACTCACTATATAACCTTTCCTTTCCCAAAAATTGAAGATATAAAATGTTCTACGCACCATTGAATAGGTGCACATGGTGTGAGATAACAAGATCAATAAGATCCCACCTAGTTGTTTCATAATAACCTACTGTATAAAAATTACAATATTTCAATTTTAAATAAAACATGGCATTATAAAAATTAAAGTAATTTTATAGAAAACATGGTAAACATTTCCCTTTAATCATATTTATAAAACAAAAAAGTTATATCAATTTCAATTCACATTTTCTATATCATATTTGAGAAGCCTAAACATGAATATCATGGATAGAAAAATCCAAATCCAACCAATACAAAACAACAGTAGCAGTACAAGCATCTCAATAACAAGGAATACAATAGTTCAGGTAATATACCACTCATACCCATAAATTTATTTACAATGCATTGTGGTACCTGAAGCCTATGATCTACACTCCAGGACCAATGATACGCCCTATAAAGTGAAACCCCAACATCATATCCATACCTAGTTCCAATAATCTACACTCTAAGACAAGAGGAACAAAATAGAATGTGAACCCCAAAAACAGACGATGGCCTCAAGAAACACCCCCACCTCGAACCCAAGGTAACCCATGTTCTCATTTTGAAAATCATTTAAATGTTTTGAAAATCTTTTCAAACCCATTTAACAAAACCATTTTCAATGCTTTTAAAATATCCTTTTTCATTCCATTTATAAAAAACCATGGAAAACCACTTTTATTCATAACATCTCTCAAACACACAATAAATAATTCCTATTTCATACCTATTTATTTGTAAACTAATTTACAAGAATGGAACAATATATTTTATTAATCACATGCTAAAGACAAAACCACCTACCTCAAAACTCAGGCTACACATGCCCAAAATGGGATCCACCAACAATAAACACCCAATGACATCAATTAAGGCCCTAAAATATAATCCATAAATCTTAGTATTGATTCAATTAACAACGATGGTCTATGGAGAAGAGGAATCATGACTTACCTTGAAAAAAAGATTCCTGCCTCACCACAAACAACAAAGGAAGAACCTCTGAAATGAGATCACACAATGGAAGTTAGAAGATGAAAAGAATAAACACCAATTTAGA
Source organism: Viscum album (assembly GCA_963277665.1). NCBI lineage: Eukaryota > Viridiplantae > Streptophyta > Magnoliopsida > Santalales > Viscaceae > Viscum > Viscum album. Next base: position 1,350,583,895 of record OY728132.1, read on the forward strand.
TCAACAGATCTTATAACGCAACCCAAGGGTTATACCACAATCAAAGATAATAATTAAGAGGAAGTATCACTTACCCAAGAGACACATTGCAACCACAATGTAGATCAAACACCGAACAGATTGATCCTAAAGGAACAATTTAACCAAAACTTACCAAAATGGAGCTTAAATTAGAGACAATGGGAGAAAATATTGTCGAATGGGAAGTAAAAACCTAAGCATCACAAAAGACATCACTTCTTGAGGAATTAAAAAATGCGTATCTTTTACACACCATGAAATATGCGATGTTTATGTTTTCTAATAAATCTATCACCTCATATTAAAAATATATTATTTAAAACATTCATAATGAGAAGCACATATTCAAATCGTAGAAATTTTCAAAACATTAATACTTTCATGAATTATACCATGCAATACTTACATGACGTGAATCCAAGTTACATGACATGAAACCCTCCTAAAGACTTCAAAAAATTATGGTTAATGACGAGAGTCCAAAAAATATGTGACCTAACCATTATTCGTATCCTCCAAATTCCTTCCTGTTCCTATACAAACAACATCAAAAATGAGATCCATAAAATTTTCAAGGATTTACCTAATAGATCGGTAAAACGATGTTACAAACTCCATATCCTAATGACTTTCCATCACTGGGATGTCATGTGAAAGATGAAATCCATGGAGAAACATGAGGCCACTACTCCCTCATCAATGAATCACATTCCTAATTATCATGGGAATATGAACTGTGTTTCCATAGATCTATGAATAATGAAATTAAATTTCCATGAAAGGATTTTACTTGAGAGTCAACAATATCAACTAGTATATCCAAAATAGAAACATTTGACTCTAACTCAATTTCGTCCCAACTCAGAATGTGAGCAGGATCATGGTGATACTTCCGGAGTTGAGACATGTGGAGAACAACTTGAATACCAATAAACTAAACCATAAATGAGAGAAATAAGAAACTTTTCTGAGCCTCTCTGTGTCATTAAATAGTCCAACATATCTCGGAGGCCAATTTACATGTTTTCCAAGTTGATGGTGACCCAACTAAGCAGATACATTTAGGAAAACCCATGAACCAATAGAAAACTCCATAAAACAATGTATATAATATTTATATTATTTTTTTCATCTCTGTGTTGAAACTATATGTCGATGTACATCCAAAATCGTCACAGATGTCCCCTAAACCAATCTTGGTCCAAATAATGTTACGTCTTCTCCATTATCCCAACAAAGTGGAGATCTACACAGATGACCTTAAAATGCCTCAAAGGGATCTATTCTTGCCGATGGTGTATAATTATTGTTTTAAACAAACTTAACTAGTCCTAGTGGAAATCCCATGATCCACCGAAGTCAAGAACACATGAACGAAGCATAACATCCATGGTATTAATTACTTGCTTTGTCTTACTGAATTTTTGGGGATGGTATCCTCTGCTCAACCTGACCTGAGTTCTCATTTCCTATTGGAGAAACCTCCATAAACTTGATGTAAACATATGATCCCTATATGAATTAATGTATTTACTCCAATATAACTCTACAATCTCTTACACATATATCTTAGTTAGATATTCATCTATAGTGGTATCCTTGATCGCAATGAAATGAGAAGACTTCGTCAACCGATAAATAACCACCTATATAGCATTCCTCTCTTGGGGTGTCCAAGTTAATCCAATAACAAAATGTATACACACCCCATCCCTTTTCTAGAATGGCATCGAAGGAGCCCAATGTAAACAAGAGGGTTTCAATGGATTTACCTTTATCTGTTGGTCGTTGTAATAGTGGGACACGTAATATGCAATATCAAGATTCATACCCAACCACCAAAACTATCGTCTCATGTTATAATAGATATTCATAGTGTTTGGATGGACATCCCATGAAGACCCATGAAAATTAAACAATACTAAAATCATCATAGATGCAGGAATGAAAACCCCCTTCCTGAAATAAAGCATACCATCTAAAGGAAGAAACCAATAAGAAATTTCCAGCCCATTATAATGGCTTTTTGGAACTTTACTAGACTCATCATCTTGCTTCTAAATTTAAAAAATAGACTCTAGGAGAGAAGATGGTAACTCCAAACTAGCCAGAACCATATCTAAAACATCCTCCTGAGTATCCATGTGAAATTGAGAGATAATCCTCATAATATGCCTCTTTTCCTTCGATTCCAAAATAGCCTATAATGGTAATTTCCTACTATGATTATCTGCAACTACATTTCCCATTACGAGGGTGTAGGAGATTGTGAATTCAAATTCCTAATGGTTCTCGACCTATTGTCTCTTTCTAAGATTCTATTTTTTCTAAGAGAATATATAGCTCAAAATCTTATGATAAGAGAATATTGGGAAACTTTCCCCAAAAAGATAGTGTTTAAAAGTTTTCATCACATGCATAACTATAATAATTTTTAAATCATGAGTGGGTTAATTATTCTCATGCAACCTCCGCTAACGAGATCCATAACCTACCACATGATCATCCTGTATAAGAAGACATCCTAAACATGCACTAGAAGCATAAAAAAATACCACATAACCCTTACCCGGATCATGTAAGGTTAGAATAAGAGTTGATGTAAAAAATTCATTTCAATTCATCAAAGGAGATTGAAATTTTTTATTCCATGTGAATTTAAACAATTTACTGGAAAGAGTAGTCAATTGTGATTCTGTGTTAGAGAAATCCATAACAAACTATTAGTAGTATCCAACATGAGCATGGATGCTTCATATTTCAAAGATATTATGTGGTTCTTTCCCTGAAAAAACATCATCAACATTTTATAGATCAAAGGATTTTCCTTGTTCAATATTAATTTCACTAATAATTTCACTTCATGAATCCAAGAAACAAAATTTCAAAAATTATGCATTCAAAAGATGAATTATCAGAGTTTATAGGTCCAAAATAAGATGGTCCACATGCTCATGCTCAGATTTTAAATAAACTAGAAAAAAATCCTTGAACACTACCATTAATGTATCAAGATATTGATGGGATATCTAATTCATAAAATAAAAAAAACTGTAGGAGCATTATTAAGACTAAAAGGCATAAAAAGATATTTGTAATGGCCATAACTACATAAAAAATTACTTTTGTTATGTCATACTACCAAACTCTAAGATGATTATAACCCTATAAAAGATCAATATTCAAGAACAAATTTCCCCAATTTAACCAATAAAAAAATCCTACACCTAGGGAAATGGATATTTTTTCTCAATCATTACCGGGTTCATCTTAAGATAGTCCACACACAACTAAAGTGAACCGTCTTCCTTCTAAACAAAGTGCATAGGGGCTGCCCATGGTGAAACACTAGGGAGAACAAAACCTCTCTATAACAAGCTTCCCAAATAAATCTTGTGATCCTTTTTCTCTGATGGTTCCATACTATAAGAAGGTATCAATTTCAGCTATGTACCTAGCACCAGGTCAATCATAAAATTAACCTCTCTATCTAGAGGAAGACCAGAGAAGTCATCTGGGAAAATGTTAGAAAGGTCCTGAACAACAACAAGAAGACCAAAAATAGAAGAAACATTATCAGACTCAAAAACTACATCAGAAAATATACTTCCGAGCTTAAGGAAGGAAGGCTCTTTATGGCCCAATCTAAGGTCCCACTCCCACTGAAACATATGATATATCCCATCGGCAACAAGAATCAAAATACGTTGATAATTAAAATCAACCTCAACATGATGATAGACAAGCCAATCAATAATGATGTTAACTTTAAACATATCATAATCAAGAATGTGAAAACCCAAGACCAACTCTCTATCAAATATCATTAACCAACAAGAAGGAAATTATATCCCACACCCTTTCCTCTTATGAATAAGTGTTTCCAACCCCATTAAAAAGGGAATAATTTCTATTGTAAGTTTTATATCATTATTAAAAAATACAGATATAAATGATTGGGAGGAAAAAGTATCAAATAATTGAATTTCTGACAATGATCCTAAAATGATAATACCTATGACTGTCCTTGGAGATGCATCGACTTCCGTTGGATATACATCTACTATGTGAAGCTGGTTCACTCCTGGGGAATGTGTCTATATCCAATGGAACTGATGAACCCAAACCATAAAAAGTTGTAGTCATAGAATGATATAAATTATGTAAATGACCAACATGTCCATAGATGTTTCATGTATTTGCGGTTATAGGAAAATAATTTTTGGTGTGTCTGACCTTGCCACCTTGATAGAAAGATAGGGGCTCACAAATAGTCATAGCGGACGGTTTGGTGGAGGCTTGCTACTAAGAACCACCACCACCACTTCTGCGATGATTCTACCACTGACTATTCCTCAAATGCACACCATTGTAACTGCCACTAGATAGAAGAAAAGGGTTCGGAAAACCAAACATTCCCACCATATCAATCTCCACCATCATAGTTATGTATACCCTATTCACAAAGGTAAAAAGTATCAACATAAAAACCTATGATCTGATATCTAGTCCCAAACCATGCCGGTATTTCTATTCCTTCATGTAGTAATTATTCACAACATCTGGTAAAAAATAGACATGCTCAAAAATCATGTTGGTGTATTCCAACAACGAATGATCTTCTTATTATAAAGATAAGAACTCCATAGGATTCACTAACATCAGTGAATCAAGACAAAACTACTAGAACAACAGGGTTATGAAACCCTTCCAATGGAGGTCCCCATGTATATTTTCCTAGATCATAGAATCCCACTATCTCTTATTAGAAAACTCAATCCTTAATATTGAACACTGAACCATAATATTCTTAGGTTACTCCTAGATGTTAAAGATTTGATAGATCTTATCTATCCAGTCCTCTACCTCTTGAGGTTCTGTCATTCCTTTTAAGTATGGTAGATTCTCACACAAGAATTTTGGTGATCGATATCTCTCTCTTCTAGCTACTAGATCTACCTCAACATCTAAATTTTGAACTCATGGTACATCTTCATCAACAACATGAACAACCTATATAAAAGTCTCGATGATATTTTGATCTATAGGTGGATTCCCTTATGGATCATCAGTTACACATTTCTAAGGAACTCTTGGATGATTTCTCAGAGGCATACAATTTCATACCAAAACCTATGAACGAGAAGACAAAATAAGAACGACCAATTCAAACAAGAAAAACCAAAATTAAAAATTGGGATTTAAAACCAAACCCAACACTGGACACACATATCCATACTTCCCATGGATAATTGAGTCTTTCTATGACTAGATCTAGCTATCTAATCATAGAAAAATACCTATCATGTACCAAAATTTATATATCTAGTTGAACAGACACCACAAGAAAAGGAATATTGAGGAAATCCTATCTTCTCATACCAAATTGTAACGAACTTACCCAGGTTACCCTAAAACATAGCACCCAACCCATTATGTCAACCATTTGAATGGCATTCTCTATAACAACCCTGATTTTTTACAAACCTAAGAACGATTTATTACATAAATCCTTCACATGACACAAAATAGAATATCTAGAGGTCTAGTGTATTTGGGGCTTTGGAATATTACATAATGACTTAAAACGCGAAGCACACCATCTTTATTGAAAATGTTTTTATATGACCACTATATTCCCTCATACTTAGCATTTCATGGGATAACATGAGTACCTGCATGAGAAAAGGGTGAGTAATAAAGCCCAAATTGGGTGTAAAAAAGGAATAAAATGAAAATTACAATACTTGTTAGGTATTATTAATATCATTGTTGCATAAAAGAAACATTAACATAATGGCATGATATAACATGATTATAATTACATGGAAATGTGGCAACAACCCTTAACTTGGAATTAGGAATGATCCAAGGATAATTACACATTGAGCATGGTTAAAACCACATTGAACATGAATTAGAATGAGTAAACCCTCATTTCACTTGATGTATCATGATACTAATATTTACCCAATTCATTGGAGCACTATCAGGGCACACCCTTCTTAATCATTCCATTTCATTAATAAGTATTCCACATGGATCATGTAACATAGATTCATTAAACATCATCATTTATTCCATGATAAAATAATGTGAAATTCATACATGAAAATCCATAATCAACATTTAATTTTTCATAAAGTTGAATACCCTTAATATAGAAATGGGCATGATATTCACAACACAACATGTTGGGCTTGGAAAATCACAGTGCAATTTAGAATGCATTACGACGTGACATAAGATTTCATCAAAATGTTTGATGAGAGAGAAAGGGGTGTCTCATCATATGTACATGAAATGGACAGTAAGGGGGCCATATAGAAACATTTCCCAACATATGTAATGGAATTTAGATTCATAATACAAAATAATTTCTTGAATGTAAATGAGAAGAGGGAAATTCCTTATAGAATTTTTGCATGGTCACAGGTGTAACCGGGAGGTATTAATGAGAGATAAAGGGGTCTCTAATAATTTAAACATAAGTTGGGTAGTTTGCGGGAGGTACGTAATCAAACCCCAACCTTTTTAATTGAAAATAAAAGGGAATAACAACATAATGAAATTTGAAAAAATGAGAAAGGAAGAAATCCCTTACTTGGAAGTGTGATCCCAATGGATTAGGAGGGAATTGAGAGAGCCTTCATGGGAGTTTGGGGAACCATGGGAAAATTATAGAGAGAGGAGGTCAGAGGATGGTCGAGCTCCAAAGGCTTTGAGTGAAGAGGAATTGGGATATTAGGTTGGTTTATATAGGAAAATGTAGGGGATTCATTATTATTTAGGTTTTAAACAATACACATTAAACTAATCAAAACCAAAAACCATCAATTTTTTTTGCCAAATAATAGTGGTAAAAAATATTTTATATGGCCAATTTCCTAACTTCTTAAAATATTAGGCTTGATTATGTGGAGGTGAGTCACACTCTCAAGGAAATCATTTTTAAAAGGTAAAATGTTTTAAAAGTCTGGGAGGGTCCACTAAGGCTTTTTAAAATAAATAAAATAAACCTAAAATCACATTATATTAATGATAACACATATATTGGCCAATGATATTGTTTATATAATATTATTACATCAATATTGGTTCATTATGATGTCATAAAACACATTATATATTTAAACCGTATTTAAATTTTACTCCAAAATGCGACTGTCTCAGAAAATTATGAAAAATTCACTGTTCGATAATTTCAACATACTAATTCCAAAAATAATATTAATTTTATCTTAATAATTTTATAAATAAGTGAATTTTTTTACTTTCAAAATAAAAACTGAGATTCTTCTAAAATTCATGGGTTTTAACAAAAACATCTTTAATACCATATTTAAAATTTCAATTGTATTCATACAAATTATATGTTAATTTATATTTAAAAATTAATTTATTAACAAGATTTAATTAAAATATTATTTAACACTACAATACATTAAATCTAAAAAGAGTTTTATTTATTGGATATTAATTAAAAATAATATATGTTCTTTAAAAAAATATTTACAAGGAAACAATAATGAAATTAATGATATTATTTATTATATTCACAAATGATGCACATAATCATAATGATAATGTCTTGTTACATAACCCCTTACAAAAAATGATTAGGACTAAAGGGTAGGGTGTGTGGTGGTGAAAAACTCTTAGTGTGGCTCAGATAAATTTTCTGGGTGGAAATCTTTATCAACTTCCACTTCTTCCATAGGTAGTTCCGCTCGAGCTTAACATGCTAAATCATAGCATGGGCTTTGTCAAGGGTGAATCGCAATGATTTCACCTCCTTTAAGAGCTCCAAAAAATGGGAAATGTATGAGGTAAGTATACTGGATGAGGCCATTGCTTCTTTTGTTTGAGTAAATTGGATTTGTTAAAGCACTATAATTTTACTAATCATGTGATCACTATTCAACAACAATATTTGGAATGCTCATAATTTATAATAGTATCTTCAAATCCAAAAACATAAAAACAATGTAGTGCATATGTTTTATATAACCATTTCACATAATAAGACATTTAATTATATTATGTAAAATTTTCATTATCAAAATATTGGGTTGTTACAAACTTCCCCCATTAAGAAATTTTTCCCTTGAAATTTTCTTTTCCCACACTAAATATTTAACCCCCCAGGTAAATAAAGAATATTAAATTTTCATATTTATCCATATTTGTGAATAAAATATTAATATTACTTTAAAGGGGACTCTATACATGATGGCGTACCCAATACGCAATAATGAGTTTCTTGGGAATCTTGCGTTTCACTCTAATAATAAAATAATATTATTTTAAATGGTAGTTAACACCTAGCCATTGTAATGGAGGGAATGAACATAAATCACTAAAAAATTATTATATATGTTTGTAAAATATTTTTACTCTTTAGAATAAATATTGTAGGATTAAAAATTCAAATGAATCCAATTTTATGCGTAAACATTCCAATATTCTTTAAAATGTCGATTAACCGCCTTTCGATGGAGAACCTCTTTTAAATCCACCTTTTGACAATTTTATGTGTTATATTTTACAAAATAAATTTCTTCTTTAAAATCGGGACATCAAAATTTACTTTGTGTAAATTTTTGGTATTTTTCCGAAAAAGTTCAATTTTTAATGAATAGTGAAAAATGTTGTATTTTAATTCATAACCACTTTTTAATATAATATATTTATATTATTAGATTATCTTTTGAATTGGTTTTAAAGTTAAATTAGAATATATTTTTACCATTTAATCCAATAGTGTTCGTTGGAATTAATTTCAATTTGAAATCGGACTTAAACTACTGTCAATCTTTTGAAACATTTTGTTTCATAAAAACACGCTATTTGGTTTGGAAAGTGGGAATTAATTATTAAATTAATTAATGAAACTTATATGTTTTGAATTTTTTAAAATAGACATCATTTTTTAATTCGGAATATCAAATATAGCTTAGGGTGATTTTTTGGTAATTTTCTAAAAAACATCAATTTTTGATGAATAGTGAAACCACTAAGTGGTACTTATAAAAACTGATTTTTCCGTTTAAATGAAAATTTTCCATATTTGTGTTTTGAATTTAAAAAATCCGACATACATGGTTGTAATTAAGAAGTAAAATGTGGCTCAATGGGATTAGAATAATTTATTGGTGAATGGTAACTTATTAATTTTTTAATCGTGATTAGAGGTAATTAGTGTAGTTTAAGGTAAGAATAATGTTTTAATAAAATTAAATGACCAATAAACATGTCCTACCCTCATTTTATGTGTAATTTCCGACCATTAAAATTCATGGGTCAACTTGGGGACCCCATGGAGCCACTTTGGTTGGAAAATGACATAAATACCTTTTTATTTAATGTTAAAGTAAAAATGACACAAACATGAGATGTTTAATAGAAAACTTTTTACATGGTGTTATACAAGTCGGATTTTTGACTATAAATAACCATTGGAAAGCTAAAAAGATTTCATACATCATATTATTTTTTTATAAATTTTAGACATTAAATAAATTAAATTATTTATGAAATCATGATGATGCAGTGATGACCTCATTATTTAATGACTTAAATAAAATGGAAAGATAATGTAAAATCTAAGACCTACACATGTCCAAAACCTATTGTATGGGTGGATTTAGTACCCTTATCACCTTATCCTCGAAAAAAATAAATGTCGGATCATTAAAATCCGAAACTCATTCTAAAATAAAGTAACATTTCTTTACTTTCCAAGAGTGCCCCTCCTCTCCTCTTATAAAAGGCCACCACCTCTACCTCCTTACCCACACTTACAAAGCCTTTGGCTCGGCCAAACCCTACCCATTTTGTCTCTCCACATCCCTATATAACTCTTTGAAGCATCACATTGGGCAGAAGTCTTCCCAAGGAAGCCTTTGAGCTCAAACCAAAGGGAGTTACCCAATTTTAAGGTAATGTCTTCACTTGTGTCCTTTTGTTTTATTTTGCTTCTCCAACCCCCTAAAATCTTTTTATTCATTTCTTTTGTAACAACTCCAGTATCTTCAATATACAAGGATGTTTTTATTATAAGTATTCGAGCTACACTTACACACACCTTCGTCTAATTGTTAAAGAACATACTGTTTCTGTGGTTGGCGATTTTCTGCCTCACGAAACGATGATTGTTCAATATTCTTTTAACACCTTTAAAGGTGGACATTATGATGTCACTGTATTTTATATATGATATATATGGTATTTATGTTTACTATATGATTCTGTATTTTATATTTAAACCATACCTTTATTCTTTTCATGTTGTGTAAATGCGATAATTTCATATGAGGAAGTGTGGACTACCGCCCCCTCAAGTGATGTGACTCGTACATGCAATACATGGAATGTATAAAGAATGAAATTAATGAACATATATGACCTATATAACATATATATTATACTGTAATTATAATATATATATATATATAATTTATTTTTAATTCCATTAATATGACAAAGAAAAAATGAAAGTAGCGTTCATGCATACGTACGACCTACCGTCTCCATGAACGGTGCTTTTCGTTTTTTATCTCCAAATGATATGGAATAGTATAAAATGAATATGTAATCGATATATATGATATTTTAATCATTAATAATATTCTGGAAATTATTTACTTATAACTACAAGGACAATCATTTTTCAAACAAGTTCATTTTTGACTCATGTATCAAACATCGACAAAAACGTCTGATATGAACTCATATTATTAAACAATTATTATAACATTAAAATATGCAATATTAACTGAATAATAATCTTTATAGGAGGTATTTAATAAATTATAAATTGACCAAAGTTTATTATTCAGGAATATAATGAAACGAACAAGACAAGTTGGACTTGAGGTAAGGGATCCTACCCCTCTCTTTCTTTTTAAGTACACACTTTTATGTCATTTATTTTAAGCTCATATTTCTTATGATTGGGATGTTATTTTATATTAAACTTACTGTAATTTTTATGTTCATATGATGAGATACCCTATTTTCTCTCATCAATCCATTTTGGATGTTTTGATTGGCGCCGTTAGGCTGCCGAATTTTCGTAAGGTATCCAACCTCTCTCTTTATTTTTAAGTACACTCTTTTATGCCATTCCTTTTAAAGATCATCTTTCTTGTTATTGGGATGTTATTTTATATTACTCTTACTTTAATTTTTATGTTAATATGATGAGATACCCTATTCTCTCTCATCAATCCATTTTGGAAGTTTTGAGTGGCGTCGTTAGGCTGCCGAATTTTCGTAAGAGATCTAACCTCTCTCTTTATGTTTAAGTACTCTCCTTTACGTCACTTCTTTTAAGCTCCTATTTGTTATTTTGGGGGATGTTATTTTATATTCCCATTTCTGTAAAATTTATGTTAATTTGATGAGAGACCCTATTTTCTCTCATCAATCCATTTTGGATGTTTTAAGTGGCGCCGTTAGGATGTCGAGTTTTCGTAAGGGATTTTTCATCTCAATTTTATTCCCGTGAGATTTGTGCTACATTTGCCACAATTTCCTTTGAGTGGTGTATGTACTGCCAATTATTTTACTCATTTTGTCATATACTTTCATTTATGAGTATTTACATCAATGTTTTATTGTCCTTCTTTCACGGGGTGCATGTCTCGAAAGATACCCATGTCGGTAAGGGAACCTTTCACCCTCCTATTATTAAAAGACTTATTTTGTATGTCTTTTAATTAACATACTATTATGTTGGGATATGTTCTTCTGTATCCTTATTGATCTAAATTTTATTTCCATGTGATGATATACCTTTTTTATCTCTCATCAACTCATTTTCTGAATTTTGAAGTGATGCCGTTAGGCTGTCGAATTTTACCAAGGGAACTTTTTAACCCAATATCGATTTCTTTGGGTTAAACATGTAGTTATTGAATATTTCATCCTTTGAATATGTGTGAATGAACTTTTATTGTTTTACACTTAATATCCCCTTATATTGGGGGTATTTATATTTGTCACACATAATTTTGAGATTGATTTATCCTTAATTTAAGGACACCTTCTTTATAAGGGATTTCATCGCATTTTACATTTCTATTGAGACTTCATTGTTGTTATGCACATATTCACTATTATAGGGTGTATATACTGTCCTTTGGAATATTATATCAAGAATCCATTTATTCTCATGATATTATAAAGTGATGATTAAATGTTATTCCTCAATTATTGTATTCAAGTGTCTCTAATTTTGGTAAAAACCTTTTAACCAAAATATCGCTTTAAATGTTTTAATGATTTTTTCTTATTAATATAAATGTTTTCAAAATGGTTTTAAAAATTTATTTATATGGATATTAATGGTTTAAAATGTTAAAATCTTCAAGGTGGTATGGGACACTGTGATTCAAAAATCTATTTATTAAATGTTTTAAATGGTTTTGAAAATGGTTTTTAGAATGGATTCATTATTTCAATATATTAAAATGTTATATTGTTTTTGCAATGTGGGAATGTTATCTTTCCTTTATGCTTAAGTTATGTGTTATGATTATGTTATGGTTCTAGGGCATTGTTATGAAGACGGGTGGTTCCGTGACAAACTAAGGGCGGCTCAGCCCGATATAGCTCTCCAATGCATTGGGTCACACGAAGGAGTGAAACGTTAAGGTTTCTCCGAAGAGATTTAGGGAATATACTGTGGTGGGTATTCCAAATGTAACCAAGAGGGTTACTACCTACGTAAGAATGTTATGAATTCCTCAAGTTACCTTTATGTCTTATGGTTTCTATGATTTATTCAGGATTTGATGAGGTATATTAAAGTAATTATGTTTTATGAGTAAAGTATGATTTCATTTATTCTTATGTGTACATGTAATCATGTTTCCTTTCCAAATATTTTTATATCCCTTACTGAGCTTTTTATGCTCATCCCAAGTTTTTGAAATGATTTTCACAGGTCAAGGGAAAGGTGCATGATATGATGATAGTGTCAAGGAAGTGTCAAAAAAAGAATCCATGTTTTATTTTAAATATGTTTCCATTGATGGGATAAATGAATACTATCGTTATGTAACCACTTTGTTCAAATGTGGAATGTAATGCAATTTTATGATATAATTCTCTAAAACTCTAAACCTGAAAATATCCTCAATGTGTAATCTTGTATTAACTCAAGAATAAGTAAGGTTTAAGGCTGGGGCCTTATAGTTGGTATCAGAGGTCGGTTTAGATAACTTTAGAGGTTAGGGTATCTTCTAAGCATAAGTGACACTAACATAATGGTTAGGATTTTATAAAGAGTAATAGTTTTATATAAAGTGAATAACTAAGTATATCTTAGTGGTGATCTTACTCATTAGTACATGATGGTTTTGTTGATATACTCACACCGACATTTCTGTTTTTAGTTAATGGATGGATCTAGCAGGCACCAAAGTGACAATAGGTTTGAAGGAAACTGTGGTGGTTCTCTAATTAAGATACTGGATGAAATGGGGTATTCAATGAGGAAACTCATGGTTGTTCTAAACCAACTATCAGGGAGTCATGATCATCTACTTGAACCTTGGTATGTTCTGTAATGAATCATGTACGAGATGACCAATTGATTTGGAAGTTCAGGTAATAATTATAATAGGTAACCGTTAGGGTTTTTATGATCCTTACTTTTGAGGTAATTATGGGTAATTATATGTTATGATGGAAAATGAAAGGCATGAGATAAACTCGAGGTTATAATATTTTATGATTTTTTTGAAGATTTTATCTCGTTTTGGGGAATTTTTTAAGAATTATATAGTTTTTGAAAAAGGACAACACGCAGACCGTGTGACAACCCGTTGCACCAGACAAAGCTGCGGGAATCGAACCCACAACCAAAGTGCGAATGGTATTTATCACCTACCACTGAACTACGTGAAGTCTCTGGTTAGTTTGACTGATTCTTTTTAGTTATATGATTTTATGAATTAAGAGTAAGTTGATTTTGGGTTATCTATGGAAATTTATTAAACTATCATGGAGGATATGTGATTAGGTTAATTACTTTTCAATACGAGACATTAAGAGCAACTGATGTTGTTTGGAGATAAATGTTACGATTTAACATGGAAGACTATGTGACTAAATCCTTCAAATTTTTGGGTTTCAATCTTAGTTTGGTTTACATTAAAGAATTTTATGGACAAATTGTTTATCGAATGATCCTCGTTGAACTTTGGGTTTTGTTGGACAAATTTTGGAGATTAAGAATAGATTTTCTTTTTATAAAGGGTTGTTGTAACACCCCAGGTAAATGAAGAATAGAAATTTTCATATTTATCCATATTTGTGAATAAAGTATTAATATTACTTTAAAGGGGTTCTATGTTCGATAGCGTACCCGATACACAACAAAGAGTTTCATTGAAATCTTACGTTGCACTCTAATAATAAAATAATATTATTTTAAATGTTAGTTAACGAGTAGCCTTTGTACTGGGGGGAATTGATAGAAATAACTAAAATATGATTATATATGTTTTTAAATGTTTATACATTTACCCAATAAAAGATAAAGGCTTAAAATACGAAAAGAGTTCAATTTTAGGCATATATACTTTAATTTTCACTAAAGGTTCACTAATCACCTTTTAATGGTGAACCATCATTAAATAATGTTTTGATCACTCTTATACATTCTTTTGGACCAAATAAAACTCTTATTAAGAATCGGGACATCAAATTTTACTTCGTGTAATTTTTTGGTATTTTTCCGATAAAGTTCATTTTTTAATGAATAGTGTAAAATGTTGTATTTTAATTCAAAACCACTTTCTAATCTAATTTATTTATATGATTAGATAATATTTTTAATTGGTTTTAAAGTGAAATTAGAAAATATTTTTACCATTAAATCCAATAGTGGTCATTGGAATTAATTTCACTTTGAAATCGGACTTAAACTAGTGTCAATCTTTTGATACTTATTGTTTCATAAAAACACGCTATTTGCTCTGACAGCGGGAATTAATTATTAAATTAATTAATGTGACTAATATGTTTTGAATTTTGTAAAACGGACTTCATTTTTGAATTCAGAATATCAAATATAGCTTAGGGTGAATTTTTGGGATTTTTCTGAAAAACTTCAATTTTTGATGAATAGTGAAACCACTAAGTGGTAATCAAGCAAACTGATTTTTCAGTTAAATGAAAGTTTACCACTAATGTGTATTGAATTTTGAAAATCCGACATACATGGTTGTCATTAAAAAGTAAAATGTGGTTCAATGAGATTAAAATAATTTTTTTGGTGAATAGTAACTTATTAAGTTTTTAATCGCGATTAGTGGTAATTAGTGTAGTTTAAGGAATAAATAATACTTTAATAATATAAAATGACCAGACACATGTCCCAACATCATTGGTTGTGTCATGGCCGACCAAGACAAGCCATGGCCAATCTTGGGGACCCCATGTATCCACTTTTGTTGGGAAATGACATAAATTACTTTTTATTTAATGTTAAAGTGAAAATGACACTAACATAAATTGTTTTACTAAAAAAATTTTTAAGTGGGGTTATACAAGTCCAAATTTTGATTATAAATAGTCATTGGAATGATAAAACGATTTCCTATATCATTTTATTTTTTTTATAATTTTTAGACATTAAATAAATTTAATTATTTATGACATAATAATGATGCAGCGATGACATCATTATTTGACGATTTAAATAAAATGGAAAGATAATATAAAATCTATGAACTACACATGGCCAAAACCAATTGGATGAATGGATTTCGATGCCTTATCACCTTATCCACGAATTATATCAATGTGGGACCTTTTAAAACCGAAACACATTTTCAAATAATGTAATGTTTCTTTACTTTCCAAAAGTGCCCCTCCTCTCCTCTTATAAAAGACCCCCACCTCTACCTCATTTCACACACTCTTCAAGCCTTTGGCTCGGCCAACCCCTGCCCATTTGCTCTCTCCACATCCCTATCCTCATCCTAGAGGATTCCCTTTGGGAAGAATCCTTTCAAAGGAAGCCTTTAGGCTCAACTCAAAAGGAGTTACACTTTTTAAAGGTAATTCATTCTCTAATGTTCATTTGTTTTATTTTGCTTCTCCAACCCCCTAAACTCTTTTTATTTACTTCTTTTGTAACAACACCAGTATCTTCAATATACTAGGATGTTGTTATAAGATTTATTTTATCTACACTCTCACACAACTACATCAAATGGTTAAAGAACATACGGTTTCCGTGGATGGCGAAATTCTGCCTCCCGAAACGATGATTGTTCAAAACTCATTAAACACCTTCAAAGGTGGCCATTATGATGTCACTATTTTTATATATGATATATAATATGTTTATGTTTTCCTTAAGCTTCTGTTTTTTCATTTTGGGCATAACTTTATGGTTTCCATTATGGGTAAAACACGATATCTTCATTTTAGGAAGCGCGGACTACCGCCCCCTAAAAGTGATTTGATTCGTTAATACCATATGTGGGATGTGTAAAGGATAAAGTTAATGATATTATATATGTTATTATACTGGAGTTATAATATACTCTTATATAATTATGATTCCATTCCAGAAAATATGAAATAGAAATGGAAGTAGCGTTCATGCGTACGTACGGCTTACCGTCTCCATGAACGGTGCATTTCATTTCTTACCTCTAAATGTGATGTAATATTATAAATGAATGTATGTACTGGATATATATGACATATATGATATCTACATCATGAATACCATTCTGGATATAATGAACCTTTGACCAAATTAACAACATGTAAGTGTAAGAAGCCTATTTTTGACTTAAGAACCAAATACCGACAAAATGAACATTATTAACTTAAATGATTACATGATGTTCATAACATGGTATAAAAGGAATAATGAACTTGAAAAAGATTCATAAGCAAGTAGAGATTAACTCAAGTTTATTATTCAGGAGTTTAAAGAACGGTCGGGTCAAGTCGGATACGAGGTATGGGACTTCGTCTCAATCTCCTTTCATTGAGGCATATTTTGTTTTATACACAACTTTCTTGTATACGGTGTATAAACCCCTTTGACTTTCACTTTTATTCAAAAGGAATCTTTTTTATACGAAGCGTTTACTAAACGACAAAAGGGAATGTTTTTTTTCGTACGTATGCGGCGACAACGACTTCTCCGCCGTCGTAACCGTTATTTGAGTTTTGGCTTCCTCTACAAGCCATACCTTCTTTTTTAAAAGAAAAATAAATACCATGTTTTACTTTGGTATTGAAAATGGTTTTCATAATGTTTTTATATCAATGTGTTGTATTGATATCTCGTGATTGAAATGTGGAAATTTTATGTTTCCTTTATGCATGTTTTATGTGATATGATTATGTTATGGTTCTTGGGCATTATTATGAAAACGGGTGGTTCCGTGATAAACTAAGGGCGGGTGAGCCCGTTATAGCTCTCCAATGTATTGGGTAACGCGAAGGAGTGAAACGTTAAGGTTTCTCCGAAGAGATTTTAGGGAATATACTGTGATGGGTATTCCAAACGTAACCAAGAGGGTTACTCCCTATGTAAGAATGTTATGAATGCCTCAAGTTACCTTTATGTCTTATGATTTCTATGATTCATTCATGATTTTATGAGGTATGTTAAAGTGCCTATGTTTTATGGGTAAAGTATGATTTCATTCTTATGTATATATGAACTCATGTTTCCTTTCCATGTTTTTTTTATAACCCATACTGAGTTTTTATGCTCATCCCAAGTTTTTGAAATGTTTTTCACAGGTCAAGGGAAAGGTACATGATAAGATGATAGAGTCAAGGATGTGTCAAGAAATAATCCATGTTTTATTTTAAATGTGTTTCCATTGATGGGAATAAAGAATACTATCTTTATGTAACCACTTTGTTTATATGTGGAATGTAATGCAAGTTTCATGACCTAATTCCCTAAAACTCTAAACCTGAAAATATCCTCAATGTGAATTATTCATTTAATTCAATATTAAGTAAGGTTTAAGGCTGGGGCCTTATAGTTGGTATCAGAGGTCGGTTTAGACAACTTTAGGGATTAGGAGTTTTTGTGAGGCATATGATCAGTCCCTATAACTATTATTTCAGTTAAATCTTTGTTTTAAAACTTTTTTCAGGTCAAGTAAAGTCGGTTAAGAATGGAAAGAGGAGGATCTCAAGCAACATTCCTATCTCTTCCTGATGACATGCTTGCAATAATTATTGCAAAGTCATCTTCGGATGATTGTGAAACTTTTTCTAGCATACAACTCACTTGCAAGCATTTGTTTGAGATATCAAACACCTCCGCTATACCTCGTTATCATCGTGGATCATGGGTTGTTTTTAGAAAAATACTATTTTCACAATATTCTCATGTTTTCAAGAGAGGTAAATATTATCAAGGTATTTTCAAATATTTTACCTTATCACAAGAATTTGAAGCATATTATGATTTTCAAAATGGTGCTGAGGAAGGAGACCCTTGCGCAACCTATTTATATTTGCTTTTAAAATATAGTCTCACATCACATGCTTATGGTATTTTAAAAGGACCAATGATAGAAAGTTTCAACTCAATTTCGGTCCGACTATTTTTTAGAAATCATGTTTTATCAGATGTTTTGGAATTATATGTCCTACATGATTATTTTCCAAAACTGTTTTTCTGTGAACACCCATATGACCCATGTTGTGCGAGGTGTATTTGGATGGAGGAAGCAAATGATTTTGAAGGATCTCTAAATCATTGTTGTAATGCATGGGACTTCTACCTACGTGAACAAGATGACGATGAAACCGAGTGGACGCCATGATCAAGGTATGCTATTATGAGTTTGTGTAAGAAACCTAGAAAGAGTTGAAAGTCAACATGACAAGTATGTTTCCTTAAGATCAAAAACTAAATTCCTAAATGAAAAGTAACTTAAAAGAAAAATGTTGTCTATTAACTTTTACTACTAGGGAATCAAATACTATTTAACCCATCACAAGTTTGTGATTCTCTCATGGTTAACTTTCTCCTAAACATGTTTACTATCACTCTCCCTCAAGAACATGAACCTATGTTTTCTCCTCCATGTCCATGTTTTCATACTTGGAATCCTAGTATGGGTTAACTCGGGTGACCTTTGTACTTATCTTTCTTTATTTTAAAGTGATTGTTTTACCGATCCTTGTTCCGATGTGGGACTTTCAAGGATGTTACCAAGCCCAATTTTAAAATTGCGAGGACGCAATTCCCAAAAGGGGGAAAGGATGTAACACCCCATGTAAATGAAGAATAGAAATTTTCATATTTATCCATATTTGTGAATAAAGTATTAATATTACTTTAAAGGGGTTCTATGTTCGATAGCGTACCCGATACACAACAAAGAGTTTCATTGAAATCTTACGTTGCACTCTAATAATAAAATAATATTATTTTAAATGTTAGTTAACGAGTAGCCTTTGTACTGGGGGGAATTGATAGAAATAACTAAAATATGATTATATATGTTTTTAAATGTTTATACATTTACCCAATAAAAGATAAAGGCTTAAAATACGGAAAGAGTTCAATTTTAGGCATATATACTTTAATTTTCACTAAAGGTTCACTAATCACCTTTTAATGGTGAACCATCATTAAATAATGTTTTGATCACTCTTATACATTATTTTGGACCAAATAAAACTCTTATTAAGAATCGGGACATCAAATTTTACTTCGTGTAATTTTTTGGTATTTTTCCGATAAAGTTCATTTTTTAATGAATAGTGTAAAATGTTGTATTTTAATTCAAAACCACTTTTTAATCTAATTTATTTATATGATTAGATAATATTTTGAATTGGTTTTAAAGTGAAATTAGAAAATATTTTTACCATTAAATCCAATAGTGGTCATTGGAATTAATTTCACTTTGAAATCGGACTTAAATTAGTGTCAATCTTTTGATACTTATTGTTTCATAAAAACACGCTATTTGCTCTGACAGCGGGAATTAATTATTAAATTAATTAATGTGACTAATATGTTTTGAATTTTGTAAAACGGACTTCATTTTTGAATTCAGAATATCAAATATAGCTTAGGGTGAATTTTTGGGATTTTTCTGAAAAACTTCAATTTTTGATGAATAGTGAAACCACTAAGTGGTAATCAAGCAAACTGATTTTTCAGTTAAATGAAAGTTTACCACTAATGTGTATTGAATTTTGAAAATCCGACATACATGGTTGTCATTAAAAAGTAAAATGTGGTTCAATGAGATTAAAATAATTTTTTTGGTGAATAGTAACTTATTAAGTTTTTAATCGCGATTAGTGGTAATTAGTGTAGTTTAAGGAATAAATAATACTTTAATAATATAAAATGACCTAGACACATGTCCCAACATAATTGGTTGTGTCATGGCCGACCAAGACAAGCCATGGCCAATCTTGGGGACCCCATGTATCCACTTTTGTTGGGAAATGACATAAATTACTTTTTATTTAATGTTAAAGTGAAAATGACACTAACATAAATTGTTTTACTAAAACAATTTTTAAGTGGGGTTATACAAGTCCAAATTTTGATTATAAATAGTCATTGGAATGATAAAACGATTTCCTATATCATAGTATTTTTTTTATAATTTTTAGACATTAAATAAATTAATTATTTATGACATAATAATGATGCAGCGATGACATCATTATTTGACGATTTAAATAAAATGGAAAGATAATATAAAATCTATGAACTACACATGGCCAAAACCAATTGGATGAATGGATTTCGATGCCTTATCACCTTATCCACGAATTATATCAATGTGGGACCTTTTAAAACCGAAACACATTTTCAAATAATGTAATGTCTCTTTACTTTCCAAAAGTGCCCCTCCTCTCCCCTTATAAAAGACCCCCACCTCTACCTCATTTCACACACTCTTCAAGCCTTTGGCTCGGCCAACCCCTGCCCATTTGCTCTCTCCACATCCCTCTCCTCATCCTAGAGGATTCCCTTTGGGAAGAATCCTTTCAAAGGAAGCCTTTAGGCTCAACTCAAAAGGAGTTACACTTTTTAAAGGTAATTCATTCTCTCATGTTCATTTGTTTTATTTTGCTTCTCCAACCCCCTAAACTCTTTTTATTTACTTCTTTTGTAACAACACCAGTATCTTCAATATACTAGGATGTTGTTATAAGATTTATTTTATCTACACTCTCACACAACTACATCAAATGGTTAAAGAACATACGGTTTCCGTGGATGGCGAAATTCTGCCTCCCGAAACGATGATTGTTCAACACTCATTAAACACCTTAAAAGGTGGCCATTATGATGTAACTATTTTTATATATGATATATAATATGTTTATGTTTTCCTTAAGCTTCTGTTTTTTCATTTTGGGCATAACTTTATGGTTTCCATTATGGGTAAAACACGATATCTTCATTTTAGGAAGCGCGGACTACCGCCCCCTAAAAGTGATTTGATTCGTTAATACCATATGTGGGATGTGTAAAGGATAAAGTTAATGATATTATATATGTTATTATACTGGAGTTATAATATACTCTTATATCATTATGATTCCATTCCATAAAATATGAAATAGAAATGGAAGTAGCGTTCATGCGTACGTACGGCTTACCGTCTCCATGAACGGTGCATTTCATTTCTTACCTCTAAATGTGATGTAATATTATAAATGAATGTATGTACTGGATATATATGACATATATGATATCTACATCATGAATACCATTCTGGATATAATGAACCTTTGACCAAATTAACAACATGTAAGTGTAAGAAGCCTATTTTTGACTTAAGAACCAAATACCGACAAAATGAACATTATTAACTTAAATGATTACATGATGTTCATAACATGGTATAAAGGGAATAATGAACTTGAAAAAGATTCATAAGCAAGTAGAGATTAACTCAAGTTTATTATTCAGGAGTTTAAAGAACGGTCGGGTCAAGTCGGATACGAGGTATGGGACTTCGTCTCAATCTCCTTTCATTGAGGCATATTTTGTTTTATACACAACTTTCTTGTATACGGTGTATAAACCCCTTTGACTTTCACTTTTATTCAAAAGGAATCTTTTTTATACGAAGCGTTTACTAAACGACAAAAGGGAATGTTTTTTTTCGTACGTATGCGGCGACAACGACTTCTCCGCCGTCGTAACCGTTATTTGAGTTTTGGCTTCCTCTACAAGCCATACCTTCTTTTTTAAAAGAAAAATAAATACCATGTTTTACTTTGGTATTGAAAATGGTTTTCATAATGTTTTTATATCAATGTGTTGTATTGATATCTCGTGATTGAAATGTGGAAATTTTATGTTTCCTTTATGCATGTTTTATGTGATATGATTATGTTATGGTTCTTGGGCATTATTATGAAAACGGGTGGTTCCGTGATAAACTAAGGGCGGGTGAGCCCGTTATAGCTCTCCAATGCATTGGGTAACGCGAAGGAGTGAAACGTTAAGGTTTCTCCGAAGAGATTTTAGGGAATATACTGTGATGGGTATTCCAAACGTAACCAAGAGGGTTACTCCCTATGTAAGAATGTTATGAATGCCTCAAGTTACCTTTATGTCTTATGATTTCTATGATTCATTCATGATTTTATGAGGTATGTTAAAGTGCCTATGTTTTATGGGTAAAGTATGATTTCATTCTTATGTATATATGAACTCATGTTTCCTTTCCATGTTTTTTTTATAACCCATACTGAGTTTTTATGCTCATCCCAAGTTTTTGAAATGTTTTTCACAGGTCAAGGGAAAGGTACATGATAAGATGATAGAGTCAAGGATGTGTCAAGAAATAATCCATGTTTTATTTTAAATGTGTTTCCATTGATGGGAATAAAGAATACTATCTTTATGTAACCACTTTGTTTATATGTGGAATGTAATGCAAGTTTCATGACCTAATTCCCTAAAACTCTAAACCTGAAAAGATCCTCAATGTGAATTATTCATTTAATTCAATATTAAGTAAGGTTTAAGGCTGGGGCCTTATAGTTGGTATCAGAGGTCGGTTTAGACAACTTTAGGGATTAGGAGTTTTTGTGAGGCATATGATCAGTCCCTATAACTATTATTTCAGTTAAATCTTTGTTTTAAAACTTTTTTCAGGTCAAGTAAAGTCGGTTAAGAATGGAAAGAGGAGGATCTCAAGCAACATTCCTATCTCTTCCTGATGACATGCTTGCAATAATTATTGCAAAGTCATCTTCGGATGATTGTGAAACTTTTTCTAGCATACAACTCACTTGCAAGCATTTGTTTGAGATATCAAACACCTCCGCTATACCTCGTTATCATCGTGGATCATGGGTTGTTTTTAGAAAAATACTATTTTCACAATATTCTCATGTTTTCAAGAGAGGTAAATATTATCAAGGTATTTTCAAATATTTTACCTTATCACAAGAATTTGAAGCATATTATGATTTTCAAAATGGTGCTGAGGAAGGAGACCCTTGCGCAACCTATTTATATTTGCTTTTAAAATATAGTCTCACATCACATGCTTATGGTATTTTAAAAGGACCAATGATAGAAAGTTTCAACTCAATTTCGGTCCGACTATTTTTTAGAAATCATGTTTTATCAGATGTTTTGGAATTATATGTCCTACATGATTATTTTCCAAAACTGTTTTTCTGTGAACACCCATATGACCCATGTTGTGCGAGGTGTATTTGGATGGAGGAAGAAAATGATTTTGAAGGATCTCTAAATCATTGTTGTAATGCATGGGACTTCTACCTACGTGAACAAGATGACGATGAAACCGAGTGGACGCCATGATCAAGGTATGCTATTATGAGTTTGTGTAAGAAACCTAGAAAGAGTTGAAAGTCAACATGACAAGTATGTTTCCTTAAGATCAAAAACTAAATTCCTAAATGAAAAGTAACTTAAAAGAAAAATGTTGTCTATTAACTTTTACTACTAGGGAATCAAATACTATTTAACCCATCACAAGTTTGTGATTCTCTCATGGTTAACTTTCTCCTAAACATGTTTACTATCACTCTCCCTCAAGAACATGACCCTATGTTTTCTCCTCCATGTCCATGTTTTCATACTTGGAATCCTAGTATGGGTTAACTCGGGTGACCTTTGTACTTATCTTTCTTTATTTTAAAGTGATTGTTTTACCGATCCTTGTTCCGATGTGGGACTTTCAAGGATGTTACCAAGCCCAATTTTAAAATTGCGAGGACGCAATTCCCAAAAGGGGGAAAGGATGTAACACCCCATGCAAATGAAGAATAGAAATTTTCATATTTATCCATATTTGTGAATAAAGTATTAATATTTCTTTAAAGGGGTTCTATGTTCGATAGCGTACCCGATACACAACAAAGAGTTTCATTGAAATCTTACGTTGCACTCTAATAATAAAATAATATTATTTTAAATGTTAGTTAACGAGTAGCCTTTGTACTGGGGGGAATTGATAGAAATAACTAAAATATGATTATATATGTTTTTAAATGTTTATACATTTACCCAATAAAAGATAAAGGCTTAAAATACGGAAAGAGTTCAATTTTAGGCATATATACTTTAATTTTCACTAAAGGTTCACTAATCACCTTTTAATGGTGAACCATCATTAAATAATGTTTTGATCACTCTTATACATTCTTTTGGACCAAATAAAACTCTTATTAAGAATCGGGACATCAAATTTTACTTCGTGTAATTTTTTGGTATTTTTCCGATAAAGTTCATTTTTTAATGAATAGTGTAAAATGTTGTATTTTAATTCAAAACCACTTTTTAATCTAATTTATTTATATGATTAAATAATATTTTGAATTGGTTTTAAAGTGAAATTAGAAAATATTTTTACCATTAAATCCAATAGTGGTCATTGGAATTAATTTCACTTTGAAATCGGACTTAAATTAGTGTCAATCTTTTGATACTTATTGTTTCATAAAAACACGCTATTTGCTCTGACAGCGGGAATTAATTATTAAATTAATTAATGTGACTAATATTTTTTGAATTTTGTAAAACGGACTTCATTTTTGAATTCAGAATATCAAATATAGCTTAGGGTGAATTTTTGGGATTTTTCTGAAAAACTTCAATTTTTGATGAATAGTGAAACCACTAAGTGGTAATCAAGCAAACTGATTTTTCAGTTAAATGAAAGTTTACCACTAATGTGTATTGAATTTTGAAAATCCTACATACATGGTTGTCATTAAAAAGTAAAATGTGGTTCAATGAGATTAAAATAATTTTTTTGGTGAATAGTAACTTATTAAGTTTTTAATCGCGATTAGTGGTAATTAGTGTAGTTTAAGGAATAAATAATACTTTAATAATATAAAATGACCTAGACACATGTCCCAACATCATTGGTTGTGTCATGGCCGACCAAGACAAGCCATGGCCAAACTTGGGGACCCCATGTATCCACTTTTGTTGGGAAATGACATAAATTACTTTTTATTTAATGTTAAAGTGAAAATGACACTAACATAAATTGTTTTACTAAAACAATTTTTAAGTGGGGTTATACAAGTCCAAATTTTGATTATAAATAGTCATTGGAAAGATAAAAAGATTTCCTATATCATAGTATTTGTTTTATAATTTTTAGACATTAAATAAATTTAATTATTTATGACATAATTATGATGCAGCGATGAAATCATTATTTGACGATTTAAATAAAATGGAAAGATAATATAAAATATATGAACTACACATGGCCAAAACCAATTGGATGAATGGATTTCGATGCCTTATCACCTTATCCACGAATTATATCAATGTGGGACCTTTTAAAACCGAAACACATTTTCAAATAATGTAATGTTTCTTTACTTTCAAAAAGTGCCCCTCCTCTCCCCTTATAAAAGGCCCCCACCTCTACCTCATTTCACACACTCTTAAAGCCTTTGGCTCGGCCAACCCATGCCCATTTTCTCTCTCCACATCCCTCTACTCATCCTAGAGGATTCCCTTTGGGCAGAATCCTTTCAAAGGAAGCATTTAGGCTCAACTCAAAAGGAGTTACACTTTTTAATGGTAATTCATTCTCTCATGTTCATTTGTTTTATTTTGCTTCTCCAACCCCCTAAACTCTTTTTATTTACTTCTTTTGTAACAACCCCAGTATCTTCAATATACTATGATGTTGTTATAAGATTTATTTTATCTATACTCTCACACAACTACATCAAATGGTTAAAGAACATACGGTTTCCGTGGATGGCGAAATTCTGCCTCCCGAAACGATGATTGTTCAACACTCATTAAACACCTTCAAAGGTGGCCATTATGATGTCACTATTTTTATATATGATATATAATATGTTTTTGTTTTCCTTAAGCTTCTGTTTTTTCATTTTGGGCATACCTTTATGGTTTCCATTATGGGTAAAACACGATATCTTCAATTTAGGAAGCGCGGACTACCGCCCCCTAAAAGTGATTTGATTCGTTAATACCATATGTGGGATGTGTAAAGGATAATGTTAATGATATTATATATGTTATTATACTGGAGTTATAATATACTCTTATATCATTATGATTCAATTCCAGAAAATATGAAATAGAAATGGAAGTAGCGTTCATGCGTACGTACGGCTTACCGTCTCCATGAACGGTGCATTTCATTTCTTACCTCTAAATGTGATGTAATATTATAAATGAATGTATGTACTGGATATATATGACATATATGATATCTACATCATGAATACCATTCTGGATATAATGAACTTTTGACCAAATTAACAACATGTAAGTGTAAGAAGCCTATTTTTGACTTAAGAACCAAATACCGACAAAATGAACATTATTAACTTAAATGATTACATGATGTTCATAACATGGTATAAAAGGAATAATGAAATTGAAAAAGATTCATAAGCAAGTAGAGATTAACTCAAGTTTATTATTCAGGAGTTTAAAGAACGGTCGGGTCAAGTCGGATACGAGGTATGGGACTTCGTCTCAATCTCCTTTCATTGAGGCATATTTTGTTTTATACACAACTTTCTTGTATACGGTGTATAAACCCCTTTGACTTTCACGTTTATTCAAAAGGAATCTTTTTTATACGAAGCGTTTACTAAACGACAAAAGGGAATGTTTTTTTTTCGTACGTATGCGGCGACAACGACTTCTCCGCCGTCGTAACCGTTATTTGAGTTTTGGCTTCCTCTACAAGCCATACCTTCTTTTTTAAAAGAAAAATAAATACCATGTTTTACTTTGGTATTGAAAATGGTTTTCATAATGTTTTTATATCAATGTGTTGTATTGATATCTCGTGATTGAAATGTGGAAATTTTATGTTTCCTTTATGCATGTTTTATGTGATATGATTATGTTATGGTTCTTGGGCATTATTATGAAAACGGGTGGTTCCGTGATAAACTAAGGGCGGGTGAGCCCGTTATAGCTCTCCAATGCATTGGGTAACGCGAAGGAGTGAAACGTTAAGGTTTCTCCGAAGAGATTTTAGGGAATATACTGTGATGGGTATTCCAAACGTAACCAAGAGGGTTACTCCCTATGTAAGAATGTTATGAATGCCTCAAGTTACCTTTATGTCTTATGATTTCTATGATTCATTCATGATTTTATGAGGTATGTTAAAGTGCCTATGTTTTATGGGTAAAGTATGATTTCATTCTTATGTATATATGAACTCATGTTTCCTTTCCATGTTTTTTTATAACCCATACTGAGTTTTTATGCTCATCCCAAGTTTTTGAAATGTTTTTCACAGGTCAAGGGAAAGGTACATGATAAGATGATAGAGTCAAGGATGTGTCAAGAAATAATCCATGTTTTATTTTAAATGTGTTTCCATTGATGGGAATAAAGAATACTATCTTTATGTAACCACTTTGTTTATATGTGGAATGTAATGCAAGTTTCATGACCTAATTCCCTAAAACTCTAAACCTGAAAAGATCCTCAATGTGAATTATTCATTTAATTCAATATTAAGTAAGTTTTAAGGCTGGGGCCTTATAGTTGTCTTTTTCTAGGTTATCTGATCTTGTAGTAACCTTTTTGGTTTTGGTTTTGGTTAAAGTATAAAGACATGGGAACTATATAGTTCTCTTTTGTGGATTAGGTGATTCTCTAGAAGTTTAATATAGTACTCTTAATGTGAACAAGTCTTCCAAAATACTCATCTTTTGGAGAAAATATGAGTTTGTGTAAAGAATCTAGTAAAAGTTGAAAGTCAGCATGATAAGTGATTATGTTTCCTTGTGAATAAATTCCTCAATAAAAAGTAACTTAAAACAAAAATGTTGTCTATTAACTTTTCCTACTGGGGAATCGAATACTGTTTAACCCATCACAAGTTTGTGATTTTATTGTGGTTAAATTTCTCCTAGACATGTTTACTATCACTCTCCATCAGAACATGACCGTTTGTTTTTTCCTCCATGTCCATATTTTCATACTTGGAATCCTTGTATGGGTTAACTCGGGTGATATTTGTACTTATCTTTCTTTATTTTAAAGTGATTGTTTTACTGACTCTTGTTCCGATGTGGGACATTCAAGGATGTTTCCAAGCTCAATTTTAAAATTGTGAGGATGCAATTTTCAAAAGGGGGGGAAGGATGTAACACCCCAGGTAAATAAAGAATATGAAAATTTCATATTTATCCATATTTGTGAATAAAATATTAATATTACTTTAAAGGGGAAGCTATTCACGATGGTGTACCCAATACGCAACAATGAGTTTCTTGGGAATCTTGCGTTGCACTCTAATAACAAAATAATATTATTTTAAATGGTAGTTAACGCCTAGCCGTTGTAATGGAGGTAATGAACAGAACTAACTAAAAAATGATTATATATTTTTGTAAAATATTTTTACTCTTTACAATAAATGTTATAGGATTAAAAATGCAAATGAATCCAATTTTAAGCGTAAATATTCCAATATTCTTTAAAAGGTCGATTAACCGCCTTTTGATGGAGAACCTCTTTTAAATCCAATTTTTGACAATTTCATGTGTTATATTTGACAAAATAAAGTTCTTCTTTAGAATCGGGACATCAAAATTTACTTTGTGTAAATTTTTGGTATTTTTCCGAAAAAGATCAATTTTTAATGAATAGTGAAAATGTTGTATTTGAATTGAAAAACTCTTTTTCATATAACTTATTTATATGTTTAGATTATATTTTGAATTGTTTTTAAAGTGAAATTAGAATATATTTTTACCATTTAATCCAATAGTGTTTGTTGGAATTAATTTCACTTTGAAATCGGACTTAATCTAGTGTCAATCTTTTCATACATTTTGTTTCATAAAAACACGGTATTTGTTTTGACAGTTGGAATTAATTATTAAATTAATTAATGCAACTTATATTTATTGAATTTTTAAAAATAGACATCATTTTTGAATTCGAAATATCAAATATAGCTTAGGGTGAATTTTTGGTAATTTTCTAAAAAACATCAATTTTTGATGAATAGTGAAACCACTAAGTGGTACTTATAAAAACTGATTTTTCCATTTAAATGAAAATTTTCCATCTTTGTGTTTTGAATTTCAAAAATCTGACATACATGGTTGTCATTAAGAAGTAAAATGTGGTTCAATGGGATTAGAATAATTTTTTGGTGAATAGTAACTTATTAAGTTTTTAATCGCGATTAGAGGTAATTAGTGTAGTTTAAGGTAAGAATAATGTTTTAATAAAATTAAATTACCTAGAAACATGTCCTACTCTCATTGGATGTGTCATGGACGACCAAAAAAACCATGTGTCAACTTGGGGACCCCATAGATCCACTTTGGTTGGAAAATGACATAAATATCTTTTTATTTAATGTTAAAGTAAAAATGACACAAACATGAGATGTTTTAATAAAACAATTTTTACGTGGTGTTATACAAGCCAGATTTCTGACTATAAATATCCATTGGAAAGATAAAATGATTTCATATATCATAGTATTTTTTTTATAATTTTTAGACATTAAATAAATTAAATTATTTATGACATCATGATGATGCAGTGATGACCTCATTATTTAACGATTTAAATAAAATGGAAAGATAATGTAAAATCTAAGACCTACACATGTCCAAAACCTATTGGATGGGTGGATTTATAACCCTTATCACCTTATCCTCGAAACAAATCAATGTGGGACCATTAGAATCTGAAACTCATTCTAAAATAAATTAACATTTCTTTACTTTCAAAGAGTGCCCCTCCTCTCCTCTTATAAAAGGCCCCCACCTATGCTTCCTTAGCCACACTTCCAAAGATTTTGGCTCGGCCAACCCCTGATAATTTTATCTCTCCACATCCCTCTCTAACTCCTTGAAGCCTCACTTTGTGCAGAAGTCTTCCCAAGGAAGCCTTTGAGCACAAACCAAAGGGAGTTACCCGATTTTAAGGTAATGTCTTCACTTGTGTCCTTTTGTTTTATTTTGCTTCTCCAACCCCCTAAACTCTTTTTATTCATTTCTTTTGTAACAAATAAAGTATCTTAAATATACTAGGATGTTTTTATATTAATTATTCTATCTAAACATACAAACACCTTCGTCTAATGGTTAAAGAACATACTCTTTCTGTGGTTGGTGATTTTCTAGCTCACGAAACGATGATTGTTCAATATTCTTTTAACACCTTTAAAGGTGGACATTATGATTTCACTGTATTATATATATGATATATATTGTATTTATTTTTACTATATTCTTATTTATTTTATATTTAAACCATAACTTTATTCTTTTCATGTTGTGTAAATGCGATAATTTCATATGAGGAAGTGTGGACTACCGCCCCCTCAAGTGATGTGACTCGTACATGCAATACATGGAATGTATAAAGAATGAAATTAATGAACATATGTGACCTATATAAAATATATATTATAATTAAATTTTAATATATATATATATCATTTATTTTTAATTCCATTAATATGACAAAGAAAAAATGAAAGTAGCGTTCATGCGTACGTACGGCCTACCGTCTCCATGAACGGTGATTTTAGTTTTTTATCTCCAAATGATATGTAATAGTATAAAATCAATATATACTTGATATATATGATATTTTAATCATTAATACTATTCTTTAAATTATTTACTTATAACTACATGGACAATCGTTTTTCAAACAAGTTCATTTTTGACTCATGTACCAAACATCGACAAAAACGTCTGATATGAACTCATATTATTAACCAATTATTATAACATTAAAATATGTAATATTAACTAAATAATAATCTTTATAGGAGGTCCTTAATCAATTATAAATTGACCGAAGTTTATTATTCAGGAATATAATGAAACGAACAAGACAAGTTGGACTTAAGGTAAGGGATCCTACCCCTCTCTTTCTTTTTAAGTACACTCTTTTATGACATTTATTTTAATCTCATATTTCTTATGATTGGGATGTTATTTTATATTAAAATTACTGTAATTTTTATGTTCATGTGATGAGAGACCCTATTTTCTCTCATCAATCCATTTTGGATGTTTTGATTGGCACCGTTAGGCTGCCGAATTTTCGTAAGGGATCCAACCTCTCTCTTTCTTTTTAAGTACACTCTTTTATGTCATTACTTTTAAAACCCATATTTATTGTTATTGGGATGTTATTTTATATTACTATTACTGTAATTTTTATTCTAATATTATGATAGACCCTATTCTCTCTCATTTATCCATTTTGGAAGTTTTGAGTGGCACCGTTAGGTTGCCGAATTTTCGTAAGAGATCTAACCTCTCTCTTTCTTTTTAAGTACTCTCCTTTATGTCACTTCTTTTAAGATCCTCTTTGTTATGTTGGGGGATGTTATTTTATATTCCTCTTTCTGTAAACATTATGTTAATATGATTAGAGACCCTATTTTCTCTCATCAATCCATTTTGGATGTCTTAAGTGGCGCCGTTAGGCTGCCGAGTTTTCGTAAGGGATTTTTCATCTCACTTTTATTCCCGTGAGATTTATGCTACATTTGCCACAATTTACTTTGAGTGGTGTATGTACTACCCATTATTTTACTAATTGTGTAATATAATTTCATTTATCATTATTTACATCAATGTTGTATTGTCCTTCTTTCACGGGGTTCATGTCTCGAAAGATACCCATGTCGGTAAGGGAACATTTCACCCTCCTATTTTTAAAAGACTTGTTTTGTTATGTCTTTTAATTCACATACTATTATGTTGGGATATGTTATTCTATATCCTTATTGATTTAAATTTTATGTCCATGTGATGAGATACCATTTTTATCTCTCATCAACTCATTTTCTGAATTTTGAAGTGACGCCGTTAGGTTGTCGAATTTTACCAAGGGAACTTTTTAACCCAATTTCAATTTCTTTGGGTTCAACATGTATTTATTGAATATTTCATCCTTTGAATATGTGTGAATGACATTTTATTGTTTTAATATTAATATCCCCTTATATTGGGTGTATTTATATTTGTCACACATAATTTTGAGATTGATTTATCCTTAATTTAAGGATACCTTCTTTATAAGGGATTTCAACGCATTTTTCATTTCTATTGAAACTTCAATGTTGTTATGCACCAATTCACTCTTATATGGTGTATATACTGTCCTTTGGAATATTATATCATGAATCAATTTATTATCATGATATTATAAAGTTCTGATTAAATGTTATTCCTCAATTATTGTATTCAAGTGTCTCTAATTTTGGTAAAAACCCTTTAACCAAAATATCGCTTTAAATGTTTTCATGATTTGTTCTTATTAATATACATGTTTTCAAAATGGTTGTAAGAATTTATTTATATGGATATTAATGTTTTAAAATGTTAAAATCTTCAAGCTGGTATGGGAAACTTTGATTCAGAAATCTCTTTATTAAATGTTTTAAATGGTTTTGAAAAAGGTTTTTAGAATATATTCATTATTTCAATATCTTAAAAAGTTATATTGTTTTTGCAATGTGGGAATGTTATCTTTCGTTTATGCTTAAGTTATGTGCTATGATTATGTTATGGTTCTTGGGCATTGTTATGAAGACGGGTGGTTCCGTGATAAACTAAGGGCGGGTGAGCCCGATATAGCTCTCCATTGCATTGGGTAACACGAAGGAGTGAAACGTTAAGGTTTCTCCGAAGAGATTTAGGGAATATACTGTGGTGGGTATTCCAAACGTAACCAAGAGGGTTACTCCCTACGTAAGAATGTTATGAATGCCTCAAGTTACCTTTATGTCTTATGATTTCTATGATTTATTCATGATTTTATGAGGTATGTTAAAGTGCTAATGTTTTATGAGTAATGTATGATTTCATTGATTCTTATGTGTACATGTACTCATGTTTCCTTTACATATATTTTTATATCCCTTACTGAGCTTTTTATGCTCATCCCAAGTTTTTGAAATGTTTTTTCACATGTCAAGGGAGAGGTACATGATATGATGATAGTGTCAAGGAAGTGTCAAGAAAGAATCCATGTTTTATTTTAAATATGTTTCCGTTGATGGGATCAATGAATACTATCTTTATGTAACCACTTTGTTTAAATGTGGAATGTAATGCAATTTTATGATCTACTTCTCTAAAAATCTAAACCTGAAAAGATCCTCAATGTGTAATATTGTATTAACTCAAGATTAAGTAAGGTTTAAGGCTGGGGCCTTATAAAATAGTTTCAGGTAACTCTGCTTCACCACTTCCTCTGATTCCTATGTTTCCTCTTCAAAGTTGTGGTTTTTCAATAACTTTTTCACACGGGGAATTATCTTATTTTTTATAAATTTTTCTCTAAGATCTATGATCCTCACTGACTTCTCTTTATTGTATAGGTCATTCTCCAATGGAACTACATATGGATTGAGTACATGCGATGGGTTAGGCTTATACTTCTTCAAGAGTGATACATGCAATACATCATGTACTTGATATAGGTTCGATGGGAGTTCTAGTCGATAATCCATTACTCCAACACAATCAAGGATCTCAAAAGGGTCCATGTACGTTGGAATATGTTTTCCTTTCTTCCCAAATCTCAAAACTATATTTCATGGTGATATGCAGAGGAATACCACGTATATGTCATCAAACTCTAGGTGTTGTCGGTGACTATTAGAATATATCTTCTGTCAACTCTAAGTAGGTTTAATATGTTGCTAGATAGTCTTAAACTTCTCCACCATTTCTTCTACCATTTCTGGACCATGGAGTTTACGCTCCCCAACTTCATCTCAACATGTTAGTGTTTTTCACCTCTTCTCATAGAGGGCTTCATAAGGATCCATTTGGATGCTTGAGTGGATAATGTTGTTGTAAGAGAAATCAAATAGAGGAAGATATTGGTATCATCCTCATATGGCATCCATTGAGCACACTCCCAATATGCCCTCAAGTGTTTGGATAGTTCGCTCAGATTGGCCATCAGTTTGAGGATGATAAGATGTAATGAAGTTTTGATCAGTATCCAAAGCATATTGAAGACTCTTCGAAAACATAGAGTTGAATCATGTATCTCGATCAAATAGAACTGATAGTTGTAATCTATGCAGCCTTACCACTTCTCTTATATATATCTGTGCCAGTTGATCAAATGAAAAATCCTCCCAAATTGAAATTATGTGAGCATTCTTAGAAAGACGATCCACAACAACCCAGATAGAATTATTTCCTTTTCATTTCTCCATAAGTATGGTGAAAAAGTCCACGGTGATGTTCTCTCACTTCCATGCTGGTATGTGTAATGGTTGCATCATCCCCTTAGACTTCTTCCTCTCAGCCTTCACTTCCTAACATACCAAGAACTTTGTTGTATACTCGGCGATCTCTTTATTCATGTTATCCCACCAATAAATCTCTTGATGAACATGATAAATCATTGTGTTTCCTGGGTGAATAGATAAATTTGAACTTTGTGCATCATCTAAATGGTCATTCTTGAACTTTGGATTTGATGGAATGCATAGTATTGACCAAAATCTCACAATTTCCTATTCATTAACATTGAAATCAAATAATTTCACTTTCTTAATAGTTTCTACCTTCATCTGAATTCCCAAATCAACCTTTTCAGTATCCTTTAACCTTTTCAAAAGGTATAGTTGATCAATAATTTGTGAATGGATTGATTATGTTCCCTTATATATGATTCCCATGTCCATCTACACCAAATATAAAAATATTGGATCATTTTCAATTCTCATCAATGATAGAATCACTTGGTCGTTTCTACATATGGAATCCTCCACCTTGTTAGATTTTTTAGGATGATAATGTATTGAGTAGTCAAATTCTACGATCTTCTCTAACCATCATCATTGGTGCATGTTAAACTCTTTCATTGGGAATATATACTTGAGGCTTTTATGATCCATGTATATTTCACACTCCTTCCCAAAGTGGTAATGCTGAATTTTCATTAAACTAAATATCACTACAGCCAACTACATATCATATGTTAGATAGTTTATCTCTAAAACATTCAATTTCATTGATAAATATGTAATGAATTTGTCATTTTTCATCAACACACAACCCCATACCTTCTTCAAAGCATCACTAAATACAAGAAGAAGTTCTCTACTTGTGGGTAGTGTGAGTATGGGCATAGTGTTAAGCCTCCTTTTTAAACTCCTTGAAGTTCTATTCATATTCATCACTCCAAGAAAACTTTACATCATTATGAGTTAGCATAGTAAGAGGGTTGGAAAATTGTGAGAAATTTCTCATAAATCAGCAATAATATCCAACTAACCCCAAGAAGCAAGGGATATCCGTCACTGATTTTGGCCTCAACCATCCCTCAATTGTTGTTGTCTTGGAGGGATCGAAGGATACACCATTTATTTTGATGATGTGGAATAATAATGATACCTCCTTCAAATATAACTCACACTATCTATAATTTTTATAGACCTTCCCCTTTCACAATGTATCTAGTACACTGATTAGATGCTTCTCATGCTCTTCCTTGGTTTTGGAGTATATTAGAATATTGTCTATAAAGGATACCAAAAATTTGTTGTAGTAATCTATAAGGACTATATTCATCAATTACATGAGGATTTATGGAGCATTAGTGAGTCTAAAAGGCATTACTATGAATTCATAGTTCTCGTACCTTTTATGAAAATTATTATTGGGGATATCCTCCTTCTTCACCCTTAACTGATAATATCTCAGTCGTAGATATATGTTGGAAAAGTATTGTGCTCTACATAGCTTATCGAACAAGTCATAAATTTGGGGTAGAAGATACTTGTTCTTTATCAAGATTTTTTGAGCTCACAATAATCAATTAAAAGGCACATTGGCCCATCTTAATTAGTGAT
This sequence comes from Viscum album, assembly GCA_963277665.1. NCBI lineage: Eukaryota > Viridiplantae > Streptophyta > Magnoliopsida > Santalales > Viscaceae > Viscum > Viscum album. The sequence continues at coordinate 1,350,620,290 of OY728132.1, forward strand.
GAAGAGGACTGGTGCAGCCTGTGGCGAAGCACTGGGGGGTATAACCCATTTATCCAGATTATCATATAGTTGTTTCTTTGGCTCCTTAAGATCCCAAAACCAATTCTATATGGTGTTTTGGATATTGGAAATTTTCCAGGTATAAGTTCAATTGAGAATTCAACATCTCTTATAGGAGGAAGACCATGAAATTCCTCAAGAAACACTTTATCAAATTCCCTCACAATATGCATGTCTTCAAGGATGGTTTCTTCCATAGGCTCAATCATCTGAGCCAGACATACATTATCATAGGGAAATAATATCCACACTTGAGATTATGGCAGTAATGAAGATTCATCCTCCTCCTTGCACTTGAGTAAAATCAGGGGCCGATTCTCTATATAGAGACTGATTTCCATCTCACAGAAATTTAAGTTGAATCGATATAAGGAAATCCAATCCACGCCCAGAATTGCATCAAATTCAACCAAAGGGAGTATGATAAAGTTCTATAGGAAGTTCAATCCTCACTTTATGACAAGGGAGGAGTTATCCTCAAGGGACGTAATGATTTCCCGATTTTCCATACTCACAGAAATCATTACATCAATGATTTTTGGCAGTGTTGAGATCGTTCTACTAAACTTTTTGGATACAAAATAATGTGTAGAACCAGAATCAAAAATAAAATTCTCTATTCTCAAATGAATAACTAGAATACCTGTCACCAATTAATTGTCGGGATTCACTTTGGTTGTAGTGACGGAAAAAGCTATCCCTTTCTGTAGAGACCCGAAGCCTAACGTACATGAACATTTCATTACTCTTGCGGAATACTTAATACATAACAAAAATACACACATAAGGATCGTAATAGTTTAGTGTCTTTGGAAACTCGGAACGTAATCTTCTAATCCTGGTGAAAGATCTTCAAAATCTCCCATAAAGATCTTCCTTTTTTTTTACCTAAAACCTTTCTTTATATCCTGGGGAAAAGAAAACATAAAAGGGTGAGCTCAAATGCTCAGTAAGGGTAAACAAAAGAAATATCAATCACATAATTTTCATAAGAACATAACATTTTTGGAAATCTTAACCTGCAAAAGAGAGCATAATTTCATAACATGGGATAAATCATAGTAGTGAAAATGAAACCATAACTTAAAACATTACTCATTGTGGCATACACACATAATCATAGAGAATCATTTCTTGTTAGTCAAGACTCATTGCCAAGACTATCTTAGTGGACAAAGTCCCTTTCTGAATCGAGTAATCCTCGTTTCAGTCCTGTTTCACTGAACCGGTATAACCTACCATTCCAGCCATGTCTATCTCATGAGATATGAAATCTTTACCCAATGCATTGGAGGGAGATATAGGTCCCACCCATCTCTTAATGAATCCTTTCTTATGTGTGCCACAAAATCATAAATCATACATCATTTCATAACCCATGTAATAAAAATGGGATTCTTAAACAACATGACATCATAAAACCATTCATATAAGATAAAGGAATTCATAAACATAATTCCATCACAACATAGTCAAATCAATGTAAAAATATGGATAGAAACAGAACTCTTTATTATCTTAGATGGAAAATAATTTTGATAAAACACTTGAATTGAATTCTTGAGGAAAATATCCTTTCTTCTTCAAAATCAATTTCTTTTCACAAAACATCATGCAAATTTAAAAGAAAGAGATTTTATTGAAAATAGTCATGAAATCTTTTAGAGGAAGCTTCATGAAAATAAGGCTTTACAAAACAGTAGAAATCCGTTCGTGCCGTATAAGTTAAAAAAAAACATTCTTCGTACTTTTGTCGGAAAAGTCAAAAAGTACCTCGTACGACAAAAGATTCCTTTCATACATATTACTAAAAACTCACCGAAGGGTAAAAATGGATTTAAACAATTGTAGGTGGATGGAAATAATATTACATTTTGATGAAACATGGATGTGGATGATAAAATACACCCCAGTAAATACTTACGAATAAACAATCTCAGATAAAAATGAGATTGTGATATTTCCCTTACCTTAGGTCCAATTTGCTTCGTATATGTCTGAACCTCCTGTATAATGATTTAAATAATGTCATTGACTTATTACAGAATCATATTCATTGTTATGATATCATATATGGTTCACTTATGACATTATATTACCCGTTCTTTTGTAAATTCCATGTTAAAGAAGCGTTTTGGGTAAAATCGTTTCATTTATCGTAGGTGTTTTGACTTGTTGTTCTTGACATAATTATTACTTATATCATGATTTACTTACTTCCAGAATATAAAATATGATTTATATATCATATATATTCAGTATATATATATATATAATAGATAGATAAATAAAATGAAAAACACCGTTCATGGAGACGGTAGTCCGCACGTACGCATGAATGCTGTTTTTCTTTCCTTATTGTCTTGAAATGGAAGTAAGTAGATGACATACATATGTATATATATATACATAAATCCAGTAGCTTTATAATGTCATGTATTTCATTATTATTTCTTATATATACATTATAATCATTCTTAAATGGTTAACATGGAGAATGAATCTCATCGCGTCGTGGAGACGGTATTCCGTACGTACGCACGCGCGGTGATTTCTTTTTCCGTAGGATGGATAGATGGTGAAATAGGGTTGTTTCATACTTATAATAACATATCAGTATATGAGTGATACTGATGTTATTACTTCATAATGAAACAACCTAAGAAGAAGAAGTGGAAGAAGAAATAAAGATGAAAGAATTGGTAACGGTAATTACCTCTTCTTTGAAGTGCCTCTTTGAGACCTCCTATTAGGGCACTAGAATTGGTCTTTGAGGAAGACCAGAACCTCTAGGATGTTTCTAGGGAAGTGGAGAAGGGATTTTGGCAGGGGTTGGCCGAGCATGAGTGCTCAAATTGGTGTGAGGAGGAGGGGGAGGAGGTGTCCTTTTATAAGGGAGGAGAGGGGCACCTTAGGAATTCTTAAAAATATTAATTTATAATAAATATAACCCCACTTAAAAACCTCCAAAAATGACTCATATTCGAAGCTTAGATGAGATAGGGTTGTAATCTCATCAACCAATCAAATTTATACATGTTTGGATCTTATTTTAAACCTTATCAATTAGATTTAACTCTAAGTTAAATAATTTATCTTTTACCGTGTCTTTTTGTTTTCTTTCACTATATGGTTAATACACTTACTATAACATGCCAAACGATCCCCAAATTGTATATTATTAATACATATATCCTTATCTAAGTCATTTGGCCGAACCTTAGATTTTTAGGAATAAAATAACAATTAATAATATAATATTTGATTTAAAAACTATTTTGTGTCAATTTTGACACTATTTGATATATGATTTTTTTGAAAGTCATAACAGAATTATATATTCGAACCAAGTTGATTAAATCAACACTAATATATCATAGTAACCTAGAAAATTAGTGGAATTCATAAAAAGTCTTAAATTACATTTATTTTGGTATCAATTATGTCAATATTTCATTAATAAGATAATTACTATATCATCTTTGTGTCATAAATAAATTATATTATATGCTGTCTAAAAATTACAAATAAAATACCATCATGTAGGAAATCTTTTTAGATTTCTAATGAATATTTATAGTCGAATTTAGCTTATGTATAACCCCATATTAAAAATGATTTACTTATTAAACTTTGATTTTAACTATTTTAACCCTTCTTTAAATAAATTAATAATAAATGTCCTAATCTAATCCAAGTGGGCCTAAATGGCCATATTTTATTCCTAAGTTTGTTTTTGGTCGAATTACACTTGTCCAATAGAATTAGGACATGTGTTAGGGTAATATTAATATCATATTTACCCTTAGTTACCCTATTTACTATTAACCGTGGTAAAAAAAAAGTAAAAAGTTACTATTCACCAAAAAATTATTTTCATCTCATTGAACCACATTTTAGTCCTTGATATTAACCGTGTCTCTCGGATTTTCTAAATTCCATTCACAGAAGCGGTAAAATTAAGTTTTATGCAAAATTCCGTTTTTAACCTACCACTTAGTGGTTTCACTATTTATCAAAAATTGAAAGTTTTCAGAAAAATGCCAAAATTTCATCCTAAGCTATATTTCATATTCCGAATTCAAAAATGAAGTCTATTTTACCAAATTCATAACATAGAAGTTGCATTAATTAATTTTATAATTAAATCCCGCTGTTAAAACAAATAGCGTGTTTTTTTAAGAAACAAAATCTATCAAAAGATTGACACTTGATTATGTCTGGTTTAAATGTGAAATTACAAACAATGACCAACATTGTATTAAATTGTAAAAATATATTCTAAATATACTTTAAAACCACTCAAATTAATAATTTATCACTATTAATTATTTCGATTAAAAAAGTTGTTTTTAATTATAATTTAGTAATTTTCACTATTCATTAGAATATGAAAGTTATCCGAAAAGTACCAAAATTTCACCTTAGGCTAAATTCGATACTCCGAATCCAAAAATGAATTCCATTTTGAAAAATAAAATTTACAAAATTTCCAAAAAGTGGTTATTACTATTCATAACGGCTAGTTTTAATAATATTTTAATAGCATATCGTTGTTTCGTGAAACTCAGTATTGCGTACTACACACGCTATCGAGGAAGGTCGCGATTGCGTGTAACGGAAGGAAAGTCAAGGATGCGTGTTGTGAAAGCTCCTTTTGGTGTAGCGTACAACACAAGACATTAATAAAATTAAAAAGAATATTTCTTATAAAATCTTGGGCTGTTACATTCTACCCCCCTTAAAATGAATTTCGCCCTCGAAATTCGTCGGGGTTATAAATGGTTTACTATTCGAAAGTTTCTTTAATAGAAACCCACATCGTAAAAAGGAATACCAAAACTTGTCTTTAAAACTAAAGTATGAAATGTAACGATTACCCAAATAAACTAATCACTGGGTTTCCACATAGGTGAAAATATGGATATGGAAGAGAAATCTAACCATCATGTTCTGATGGAGAGTGGTAGAGAACATGGCTATGGAAAAGCCAGTAATCACAAATCCATAAATTTGTGACGATCTAAGGTACCATCTGATTCATCAGGTATAAGATCACTAGGACAACATTTTTGGTTTTCAAGATCATTTCCCTAAAGTTGAAAATTTGAATTAGAATAAATACTTACTTTATTTTGGTACAATCTCACTGTTGTTCGTGCCTTGAACAATTTCCACATCATCTCTTAAATAAATGAAGTTGAATTTGTTATTCGTGAAGTGTTAGCAGATCATGTGATAGAATGACTGTTCATTCCATCTGTCTCAAACAAAAGGTTAGCAAAAGTTATAAGTCATTCTATAGTGAGATTAATCATATATGGTTCCTAGAATGGACTTATACTTCATATATCATACTGATTAATATAATAAAACTAGTTTCTACTAAACAAGGACTTCTTGTAGGCCAGTGGTAGGCGATAAAGGCCAGTCGCACTTCGGTTGTGGGTTCGATTCCCACAGCCTTGTCCGAAGCGATGGGCTGTCGCCCGTCCTGCAGGTTGTCCTTTTTATAAAACTATATTACTATAACATCCCATTAATAATATCGAAAAAACTTCTATCCTTAAACAATACTAACTTATGTCCAACATAATCCATTCCAATCTTTAGGCTTATCCATAATACTGCAGTCCATTCTCATAACATAGTGAAAACGATTACCAGAGATTTAATACCATCGTTGATCCCCATATATCATAAGATATATCTTGTTGGTCACATTCCAAACATTCAAAGGCCTTAATCTCGTACTCTCTTGAATACCCATTGAACCTTAGTGAAAACTTGAATGCAGTTAAAAGTTAACACTTTTCACATACTGAAATCCTCAAAATTCTATATACTCAAACCATGATATCACTTAGTCCTTATATCAATCATGAGCTCATGAATACTATCAAACATTTAATTTTCTCCTTATCCCTTCATTATGCGCATATCATCTACATTCCAAAAATATCTGAATAACCTTTCATGGATACTGGTAACATTAATCATACACTTTCAAAACACAAGGAAAGACAACAGTGTAACAATCCATAGATGTCTCTTTATTCCAAAATTACACATGATAAACATGTAATCATTCCACTACATTCTCAAACCATTGACCGAGCTTCAAAAATTCTTTCATCTCACATATCATTTGTAGTCTCTTCATCATCATCCACATAAATACTACCCATATGACCATACTGATTCTCTTCATGAGTCTTTCCCTTAGGGCATTTGTTTGCATAATGCCCATACATTCCACATTTAAAACACTTAACCATTTTTGATGTCGTAGCATTACCATTATCCTCATCCATGGTGTTAACCGACCCTTTTCCTTTGCACTTACTTGCTTTGTGTCCTTCTTTTCCACACCCAAAGCATCTTCCAGTTCCCTTGAAACATTCTCCTTGATGCCTCTTCCCACATGATTTACATTGGGGAAATTGAACTTTCTTTCCTCTATGATCATCATGGAACTCCATCTTTCTCTTATTAGTCGAGTCAGGAAACTTACCAAATTTTACTTTATTGATCATATTATGAGATTGCTGATTCGGCATAATAATGATGTTTGGGCTTCCAAATCCCATTTCATTTGGTTGCTCATGAAGAATATCATTCCATTGTCCATCATATCCTCCATTATTGTGAATCATCTTGTTTCCAGCCATTTTCTAAAACCCAAACAGAATAGTGTTAGATGCAAAAATCATAATAAAGGGGGAGTAACTTAAATATCTATCATATTTGGTTTAATCTAATATCGTTACCATAGTTCTAGAACTATATCCTATACGTATACTTATCCTTAGGGGCATCCCTAGACATACCTTATAAATATCTCTAGGGATCTCACTAACGTTTTCGCATCCTAGTTTCCAAAGGTTGACTAAACCTTTCCTCTGATACCAACTGTAGAGACCCGAAGCCTAACGTACATGAACATTTCATTACTTTTGCGGAATACTTAATACATAACAAAAATACACACACAAGGATCGTAATAGTTTAGTGTCTTTGGAAACTCGGAACGTAATCTTCTAATCCTGGTGAAAGATCTTCAAAATCTCCCATAAAGATCTTCCTTTTTTTTACCTAAAACCTTTCTTTATATCCTGGGGAAAAGAAAACATAAAAGGGTGAGCTCAAATGCTCAGTAAGGGTAAACAAAAGAAATATCAATCACATAATTTTCATAAGAACATAACATTTTTGGAAATCTTAACCTGCAAAAGAGAGCATAATTTCATAACATGGGATAAATCATAGTAGTGAAAATGAAACCATAACTTAAAACATTACTCATTGTGGCATACACACATAATCATAGAGAATCATTTCTTGTTAGTCAAGACTCATTGCCAAGACTATCTTAGTGGACAAAGTCCCTTTCTGAATCGAGTAATCCTCGTTTCAGTCCTGTTTCACTGAACCGGTATAACCTACCATTCCAGCCATGTCTATCTCATGAGATATGAAATCTTTACCCAATGCATTGGAGGGAGATATAGGTCCCACCCATCTCTTAATGAATCCTTTCTTATGTGTGCCACAAAATCATAAATCATACATCATTTCATAACCCATGTAATAAAAATGGGATTCTTAAACAACATGACATCATAAAACCATTCATATAAGATAAAGGAATTCATAAACATAATTCCATCACAACATAGTCAAATCAATGTAAAAATATGGATAGAAACAGAACTCTTTATTATCTTAGATGGAAAATAATTTTGATAAAACACTTGAATTGAATTCTTGAGGAAAATATCCTTTCTTCTTCAAAATCAATTTCTTTTCACAAAACATCATGCAACTTTAAAAGAAAGAGATTTTATTGAAAATAGTCATGAAATCTTTTAGAGGAAGCTTCATGAAAATAAGGCTTTACAAAACAGTAGAAATCCGTTCGTGCCGTATAAGTTAAAAAAAACATTCTTCGTACTTTTGTCGGAAAAGTCAAAAAGTACCTCGTACGACAAAAGATTCCTTTCATACATATTACTAAAAACTCACCGAAGGGTAAAAATGGATTTAAACAATTGTAGGTGGATGGAAATAATATTACATTTTGATGAAACATGGATGTGGATGATAAAATACACCCCAGTAAATACTTACGAATAAACAATCTCAGATAAAAATGAGATTGTGATATTTCCCTTACCTTAGGTCCAATTTGCTTCGTATGTGTCCGAACCTCCTGTATAATGATTTAAATAATGTCATTGACTTATTACAGAATCATATTCATTGTTATGATATCATATATGGTTCACTTATGACATTATATTACCCGTTCTTTTGTAAATTCCATGTTAAAGAAGCGTTTTGGGTAAAATCGTTTCATTTATCGTTGGTGTTTTGACTTGTTGTTCTTGACATCATTATTACTTATATCATGATTTACTTACTTCCAGAATATAAAATATGATTTATATATCATATATATTCAGTATATATATATATATAATAGATAGATAAATAAAATGAAAAACACCGTTCATGGAGACGGTAGTCCGTACGTACGCATGAACGCTGTTTTTCTTTCCTTATTGTCTTGAAATGGAAGTAAGTAGATGACATACATATGTATATATATATACATAAATCCAGTAGCTTTATAATGTCATGTATTTCATTATTATTTCTTATATATACATTATAATCATTCTTAAATGGTTAACATGGAGAATGAATCTCATCGCGTCGTGGAGACGGTATTCCGTACTTACGCACGCGCGGTGATTTCTTTTTCCGTAGGATGGATAGATGGTGAAATAGGGTTGTTTCATACTTATAATAACATATCAGTATATGAGTGATACTGATGTTATTACTTCATAATGAAACAACCTAAGAAGAAGAAGTGGAAGAAGAAATAAAGATGAAAGAATTGGTAACGGTAATTACCTCTTCTTTGAAGTGCCTCTTTGAGACCTCCTCTTAGGGCACTAGAATTGGTCTTTGAGGAAGACCAGAACCTCTAGGATGTTGCTAGGGAAGTGGAGAAGGGATTTTGGCAGGGGTTGGCCGAGCTTGAGTGCTCAAATTGGTGTGAGGAGGAGGGGGAGGAGGTGTCCTTTTATAAGGGAGGAGAGGGGCACCTTAGGAATTCTTAAAAATATTAATTTATAATAAATATAACCCCACTTAAAAACCTCCAAAAATGACTCATATTCGAAGCTTAGATGATATAGGGTTGTAATCTCATCAACCAATCAAATTTATACATGTTTGGATCTTATTTTAAACCTTATCAATTAGATTTAACTCTAAGTTAAATAATTTAACTTTTACCGTGTCTTTTTGTTTTCTTTCACTATATGGTTAATACACTTACTATAACATGCCAAACGAACCCCAAATTGTATATTATTAATACACATATCCTTATCTAAGTCATTTGGCCGAACCTTAGATTTTTAGGAATAAAATAACAATTAATAATATAATATTTGATTTAAAAACTATTTTGTGTCAATTTTGACACTATTTGATATATGATTTTTTTGAAAGTCATAACAGAATTATATATTCGAACCAAGTTGATTAAATCAACACTAATATATCATAGTAACCTAAAAAATTAGTGGAATTCATAAAAAGTCTTAAATTACATTTATTTTGGTATCAATTATGTCAATATTTCATTAATAAGATAATTACTGCATCATCTTTGTGTCATAAATAAATTATATTATATGCTGTCTAAAAATTACAAATAAAATACCATCATGTAGGAAATCTTTTTAGCTTTCTAATTAATATTTATAGTCGAATTTAGCTTATGTATAACCCCATATTAAAAATGATTTACTTATTAAACTTTGATTTTAACTATTTTAACCCTTCTTTAAATAAATTAATAATAAATGTCCTAATCTAATCCAAGTGGGCCTAAATGGTCATATTTTATTCCTAAGTTTGTTTTTGGTCGAATTACACTTGTCCAATAGAATTAGGACATGTGTTAGGGTAATATTAATATCATATTTACCCTTAGTTACCCTATTTACTATAAACCGTGGTAAAAAAAAGTAAAAAGTTACTATTCACCAAAAAATTATTTTCATCTCATTGAACCACAGTTTAGTCCTTGATATTAACCGTGTCTCTCGGATTTTCGAAATTCCATTCACAGAAGCGGTAAAATTAAGTTTTATGCAAAATTCCGTTTTTAACCTACCACTTAGTGGTTTCACTATTTATCAAAAATTGAAAGTTTTCAGAAAAATGCCAAAATTTCATCCTAAGCTATATTTCATATTCCGAATTCAAAAATGAAGTCTATTTTACCAAATTCATAACATAGAAGTTGCATTAATTAATTTTATAATTAAATCCCGCTGTTAAAACAAATAGCGTGTTTTTTTAAGAAACAAAATCTATCAAAAGATTGACACTTGATTATGTCTGGTTTAAATGTGAAATTACAAACAATGACCAACATTGTATTAAATTGTAAAAATATATTCTAAATATACTTTAAAACCACTCAAATTAATAATTTATCACTATTAATTATTTCGATTAAAAAAGTTGTTTTTAATTATAATTTAGTAATTTTCACTATTCATTAGAATATGAAAGTTATCCGAAAAGTACCAAAATTTCACCTTAGGCTAAATTCGATACTCCGAATCCAAAAATGAATTCCATTTTGAAAAATAAAATTTACAAAATTTCCAAAAAGTGGTTATTACTATTCATAACGGCTAGTTTTAATAATATTTTAATAGCATATCGTTGTTTCGTGAAACTCAGTATTGCGTACTACACACGCTATCGAGGAAGGTCGCGATTGCGTGTAACGGAAGGAAAGTCAAGGATGCGTGTTGTGAAAGCTCCTTTTGGTGTACCGTACAACACAAGACATTAATAAAATTAAAAAGAATATTTCTTATAAAATCTTGGGCTGTTACATTTTCTTCCAAGGAGGTTGTTGGTTGCCTCTGAAAATCCATGGCATATGGCACTAATTTTCATGGTGTCATGGTTATTTATAGTTGAAGCAATGAAAAATGCATTGAGGGTCGAATGGAGCATTCCTCTCCTCGATCACAGTTGATTTTTTCTTGTCGACAGTTAAAATCTATGTGACCTTATCTTCCACACCTAAAGAATTTTCTTGTCCCGTTCATGAAATTTCCGAGGTTCTTATTTCTTCACCTTTTTCATGTGGGGTACTATTTTTTTTAACACCTATGGATTTATTGATTAGAATGCTAGAATTAAATTCCACCTTATACTTCTTATCCCCATTATACCCCTGAGATTCACCGATCTCTATTTCGAACTTGAGGGCACATCAGACAATTTCTTCATAGAAATGAAAGTTATGGATCACCAAGGATTTCTGTAGGCTAGGTTTTGGCCCACCAATTAAGTAATAAACCTTGAATTTGGGGACAAAGACAAAGCTAGAGTCATGTGGTGCAATCCTTATGATGTGTTCATTGTATTCTCAAACAGATTTATCATCTTTTTTCATGATAGAAAGGAAGTACCTTTCTATCTTAAGTCAGAGAGTGTGAGGAAAATATTTATCAAAAAACATTTTCAGGAAATCCTTCCATTCCAATGCCTCAATCTCCTCCTGAGACTTCATATCTTTTTATAAATTTCTACCATTTATCAACTTCACCCTCCATATGATAATCATCTCGGAGAACAATCTCGTGTTCAAAACATTGAATGATAAAGAAAATATTTTCAATAGAGTTGATCCATTGTTATAAAATTGAGGGATTGTTGAGACGGAATGTGGAGTATGATATACTATATAATACCCAATATAAGATCAAAATAATATAGATATAGAATGTATTATCTAATGATTCTCAAAATACAAGGGGGTGAATTATATTCTTTAAAAATCCCTTTGTAACGTTTAAAGATGATTACATAATCCAAAATCAAATATTTGGAATAAAAGAAAATATAAATTTGGAGTCTAAGGAAAAATATTCAGAGTCTATAATACAAGGATATTAAGATTCTATTTTATATGGAATTCAGAACCTGAACTCTATATAATTCTAGAGTTTGAATTTCTCGGAAATTTGGAGTCTAGATTCACCAGAATTTGGAACCTGAACTTACAATATTTAGAAGCAGAGTTCGTGAGAATTCAGAGTTAGAACTTACAAATTTTGGAGTCAGGATTCATTAGAATTTTTTGTCTGAACTCATAATGTTCGGAGTCAGAGTTCCTGAGAATTAGGATTCATAACTCATAAGAGTTTAGATTATGAATTCAAAGAACTCGGTGTCAGAAATCATAAGAGTTTGAAGTATGAATTCAAAGAAGTCGGAGTCAGAACTCATAAGAGTTTGGAGTCTGAATTCATATCCTGAAAATAGAATGCTATTTATCTATGTATTATTGTATTCCATGTTTTTGGATATTAAACATAATTTTACATATAGAAAATATAATCAATGAAGGACATGGTAAGGATAAATTTCCTTGGGGAATGAAAATTTTCCTTATGAAAGTAAAACACAGGGTAGAATGAACTTTTCCTTAAGATAAGGTGTTTGTGATTTTCAAAACAACAACGAATGGTAAATTCAAAAGGAAACCTTATTGACTCAACAATCTCCCCAAACCTGAATGAATGGAAAATTCATAAGTAAACCCTTATTTACCCAACAATATCCCACTTTTTGGAAAGCACAAAAATCCTTACAAAAAAGAATATAAGGAATTTGAAAATATTTTTCAAAACATTGAAATATAAAACTTATCTCCCTTATCATATGGGAAATGATAAATACGAATAACTACACCTTAGGCTTTGGAGAACTAAGGATCATATTCTAGATTTTAGGAATGGAATTTTTCATAATATTGTATACGGAAATCTTTAAGATGAAAAACTCCCCCTTAGATAAAATCCCCCTTGGATAGCGAAATGTTATCTACACTTAGTATTATTTTTTACATTTCTTATCCAAATTTGTGATTTCAAAAAGAAATATAGGGAATGGAAAAATAAATTGTGGTACCTAAGAGATTAGTAAAAGATGACACAAAATACATGAGAGGAAGAAAAAATTTCATTAAGTTTGGAAATAATTTGTACAAGAAGAAAAATACGAAAAAAGATCAGATTAGATATATTTTCATTACTTCTCATAGAGTATTAATTTCTTCACTTTGGTTTTCATTTTTTTGAGTTCCTTGTGGTCTTCCTCTGCTTGATTTAAGAGATGATCCTGATCCCTTGATTTCTTCTCTAAATCATTGATCTTTTCTTCCAGAGCCTTAATGATTTCTGCCTGAGCCTTCATGAGTTCATGTTGCCTAACTAGCTTCTCTTTAATCTCAATCCAAAGATCCCTGTCCCTCTTCCAAATTTGGGAAATAGAATATAGCTTCACATTCAGATACATTACCTTCTGCATCCACGTATTTTTCCCAAGAGTTAGTTTTTCTTCAAAACTAGTTGTAAGATCTTTGATCCTACCATATTGAATGTCAAAAGACTCCTTAACACCATCTTGAAACTCATAAATTTCAATCAAATATTCTATTTTCGTATTTGACCAACCAACCATTTTATTACAAGATCTTTTATGAGCTTCATAATTAATGAAGAAATTATTGATATCAGCCTCAAGATTTACAGACTTTTCCATCACCATGGGCACTGAATCTGATTTCTGATTTAGGTTGTTTTGTAGCATGTAAAATTTGGAGTCTATGCGAGGGAAAATTGGAATGGTTTCAACCAAATTCTTCAGTGATTGTAAAAAAAATCATGTCCCAGGGATGATGATTCCGAATCTGGGACTTTGCTGGGTGAAGGCTCTTTCTCGAGGATATAAATTTTTCTATTAGATGATCCACCAGCTTCCTTATTCTTTAAAACAACTTTACTAGGTGTGTCATCATTCACCTATTTCCCCTTATCATTTCACATAATATCTTCCTCCTCTGGAGATTCATGTTCGCTATCAGACAGCTGAACAATTCTATCTTCATCTATCTTCTCCTTCTCAACTCTTTCCTCAGTATCTTCAGGATGAATGAAATGATGATTATAACTTTCTTCCTCATAGATTTTATTCACTTCGTCTTCAACTTTCTCATCTAACCCAGGAGTTGCAGGCTATGAAGATAAGTCTTGAGAGTTCTACATTCATAATTTCTCGGATGCACTTTCCTTCTCATGAAAGTCTTAAAATTGATTTATGAGGTCTTCTGTGTCACACCTACATTATTCTTCTTTCAATTCTTCCAAAACATCTTTTTCTCAAAAAATCTTTTCATTTCCTTTTTGTAGAGTGAGAAATTTTTTCCTCAGTGTCCCAGGTAAGGCCTTTACCATGACGGATTTCAGAACAGAGATATTTTTGGATGCTTTCTCAGTATCTCTAAGAAGGGATTGAAGAATTTCAGCCTCATACATCTTCTTCTTTTGTTTCTTCTCTTTCGCTTGTTTCTCAAGATCCTCAACTGCCTTTTCTTTTAAAGTCTCATATTCTACAAAATCCAAGAAAAACTATGGCTTTCCTTCATTCCGATTTTTGTTATCTTCCCTCCACTTTGCTACAACCTCATCAGGATAGGCTTTTTGTTTCTTAGGCATTGGAGGTGCAGATTGGGCTTACATAGCTTTTGGTGTTCTCTCTTCCTCTTCTACTTCCTTCAATTTCCTATTCTTTCCAGCCTTTTCCAATGTTTCATCCACTTCATGTTCCTTTATAATAGATTCAACCTTTTCTACTGTTAGATCATATAATTCTTCGATTTCCTTAGAAAAATAAACTTTCATCCTTTTGAGGGTATCATCACTGATTAGTATGAATTTCCAATTCCATGTCTTTGAACTACAAGGAATTTTAAAAGAATCTAAGCACCTAACAATTATCCTAGAACAAATAGATGGATACATTATTATCTGAGCCTTCAAATTTCCATTCTTGATACTCACGATTGTGATCAGAATATGCTTGACCAAATTTATCTTCCTCATATTCACCCGAAAATCTATGATATATATCGCTCTTCTTCAAGATGTCCTCATCACCATTTGTCGAAATGATAAAACCTTGAACCCACAATTCAAGGATCCGATTATTTGTTGCGAGGTGAGAAATTTTTAGAGTCTTGACATCAGTAAGCCTGAGACAATCCATATATTTCACCTTGACAATACTTCCTTGAACATATTCCATATTATGGGAACAGAACTCAGCTTCACCTTCAATTAGATCTCCAACGAAACTAGCTGCCTTTTTATGTGATAGAGCATAGGATTTTTCATAGCTTTTAAATGAAAACTTCTCTCTGCCTTTTTCCTTAATGAAACTAACTAATTCATAAAATCCAGTAAGCATATCTGAATACACAAAATCTTGATCACCTGGCTTTGATATGCAGACACCCTCCCATCCATTCATCTTGAAATTATTCGATATTATAGAATTATACTTGTTGAAAAAGTTCAGATGATCCAACCATTATCTATATACCAGCCATTATAGAATTGACTTCATAGTAGTCAAATATTTTTGAGATGATTCTTCTATAGGCATTCAGAATTGAGAAAACTCTGAGATGTTCAGAACTGGAATAGGTAGAGGGTCACAACTATAGCATTAGAGAGATTGAAATCCGATGTGGGACAACCCTTCGGGGGTCATTTATATAGGCATTTGATATGACAGTTGAACTACCAAAGGAAATCCAATGGTTGAGAAAACTTATGATTAGATCTGATGGTTGAAATGATAGCCGCAAGGAAAATTTGATAGAATCAGATATTTTGAGGTTTTTTTAGTAAAATCATTTTGATTTAAGGAAAAGGGAATCCTATTTTTTTAAAAAATAAATGATAATACTAACAGGTAATTGATGATTATGAGAACATCATAAAGAAAACATAGCTTCCTGATTTCTAGAAAGATTATTCATATTGAGGAGAAATTTTTTTGAAGAAAATTAGCTTTAAAAAAAATTGACCATGTAATTCTCCATAAAAATAAAATGAGTACAAAAAATATTCATTACAAACAAATTTCAAGTACAAAAATTTTCATTATGAAAATTTCAGGTACACAAATCTTCATTACAAAAATTTCAAGTAAAAAAATCATAATTATGAAAATTTAAAGTATGAAAATATTCATTTCAATAATTTGGAAAAGCTGACTATGAATAATGTTGATTACAAAAAATTTTGAAAAACCGACAATGAAAAATTTTCATTGGAAATTTTTTTGAAAAACTGACTATGAAAAATTTTCATTATGAAAAATTTTGAAAAACGGACGACGATTGTTTTTGAAAAACTAACAAACAAATGTACCTCCCAATGGAGATGAGTTTATTAATGTAAGTAGATTTGTTTCAACAAAAAGTTAACAGAGAAGATTACCTTATGGTTATGATTCATAACTTCTATTTAATGTATTCAAATCTATCAGAGGGTAAGGATTTTTTGAAAATATTAGAAAGTTGATCTTGTGTTATGATAAATTAAAGAATGATATATACTTTTTGGTGTGTGATCCCTAAGAAAGTGATATGTAATATCTATGTGTTTTTCACGAGAGTGATGTGCTGGGTTTTTGCTAAGGGTAATGACACCTTTATTATTTCAAAAAAATTTGTTCCGGTAAAACTCATACCATAGTCTGTGAGTGTGTGTTGCATCCACAACACTTGAGAACAACAACTTCTAGCTGCTACATATTCAGCTTCAGCAGTGGAATTTGATACTGAGTTTTTTTCTTACAAGACCAAGAAACTAATGAATCTTTTAAGAAATGACAAGTTCCGTATGTACTCTATCTATCTCTTATAATCCCCCAAAGTCAGCATCCGAAAAACTTTTTAGAATGAAATCATTTCTAGAAGTATAAAAGAGTCCTAAATATGTGGTTCCATTTAAGTATTGAAAAATTATTCTCACTAACA
This sequence comes from Viscum album, assembly GCA_963277665.1. Lineage (NCBI taxonomy): Eukaryota > Viridiplantae > Streptophyta > Magnoliopsida > Santalales > Viscaceae > Viscum > Viscum album. The sequence goes on from OY728132.1 coordinate 1,350,637,292, forward strand.
TTAAATGAGATTCTTTAGGATTGGATTGATATTTTGCACATAAGCATACTGAAAACATTATGTCTGGACGACTAGCTATCAAGTAAAGTAAAATTCATATCATACCTATACAGGATATTTTATCTAATGGTTTCCCATCTTCATCTAGATCAATAGTGTTTTAGGTACCAATGGGAGTACTTTTACTCTTAGTGTTGTCAAATCAATACTTTTTAAGAAAATATTTAATATACATATATTGGGATATATAAATTCCTTCTTGTTTTTGAAAAATTTTAAATCCAAGGAAAAATTTTCACTCACCCAACATACTCATTTCAAAATTAGATTTCATTAGATCTGAAAAGAAATCAGTTAAGGATTTCTGATTGGAAGAATGTATAATTTCATCAACATAGATTTGAACAATCGAAACATTTTTCTTATCTATCTTTATAAAATTTTTTGGATCTACATTTCCCTTAACATAATTATTTTGAATCAAAATTCCTCTAATTATATCATACTAGGATCTAGGGGATTTATTAAGTCCATACAAAGCTTTGGTAATTCTAAGAACATGTTTAGGATGTTTTGTGTCTTCCAAAACAAGAGGTTATTCAACAAGAACATCCCCTTGAACATAATCATTAAGGAAAGAACTTTTCACATCCATTTGAAAATGTTTGAAATTAAAGAATTCTACAAAGTCAAGCCGAATACGAATAGATTCAAGTATAGTTACTAGAGAATAGGTTTATTCATAGTCTATTCCTTATTGTTGATTATAGCCTTTAGCAACCAATCTAGATTTATTTCTTAGTATGATTTCATTTTCATCACTCTTATTTCTTCAAACCCATTTTACTCCAATAATAGAAGTTTCCTTTGGTATTTCAACTAAGGTCCATAATTTATTCCTTTCGAATTCATTTAGTTCATTTTGCATGGTTTTATTCCAATCATTATCACCTAAATCTTCATCAATGATTTTTTGTTCTAATTGGGAAAGGAATGATAGATGTTCTAATTTATTACTTAAGGAACTTCTAGTCCTTACCGGTTGATTCTCATCACCAATGATACTATCACTAGGATGATTCTTATGAAACACATGATTTGGGTTTTGTAAATCCTGTTCTTTAACATAGGGTAGGAAATCTTCAAGGGTTAATTCTTCAGAGACATTTTCTTGAACATTTTCCTTATCCGAAGGATCTTCTAACAAAGGTTGATAATCGGTTTTTGAAAACACATCCGAAGATGTAGTTAGGGGTTGTTTAAAAACAAAAGGATAGGTTTCATCAAATTTGATATCTACTATTTCTTCAACAGTACAAGTTTTTTTTTGAAAACCCTATAATCATTAGAAGTCGTGGAGTAGACTAAGAAAATTCTTTCATCAGATTTTTGTGTGAATTTATGTAGATTATCTTTAGTATTCAGGATGAATACCTTGGAACCAAAAACATAGAAGTAAGATAGTCTTGGTTTTCTACCACTCCACAAATCATAAGGATTTTTATTAATAAAAGGTTTAATTAAAACATGATTTATAGTATAACAAGCAGTACTTACAGCATCAACCCAAAAATATTTGGCTATTGAATAATCAATCAACATGGTTCCTGTTTTCTCTTGAATAATTCTATTTCTTCTTTCAACAACACCATTCTGTTGAGGAGTTCTTAGTCCTGAGAAATTATGAGTAATTCCTTTTCTACTACAAAAAGATTCAAAATCAGAATTTTGAAATTCACCACCATCATCACTTTGAATATTTTTCAATGGATGTTTTTTTTATTTTTAAATTGGTCTCTAAAAATTTGGAAATAAAAAAATGCTTTAGGCTTCTTTGCTAGAAAATAGACCCATGTAGATCTAGTGTAGTCATCAACTAAGACAAATACATAATATTTGGCACTAATGCTTCTAGTTTGTGTTGGGCCAAAAAGATCTATATGCTGTAGCTATAATGTATCAGTAGTTGATACTTCACCAATTTATTTAAAACTAGATTTATGTTTTTTTCCATATTGATATGGATCACAAAATTTTGAAGAATCAAATCTATGATCCAGTAGATCCATAACTAATATCTTTTTAGAGATTTTACATAGGTTCTTAAGGTTACAGTGTCCTAACCTACTATGCCACAACCAATAATGATCTTCTATTGAACTAAGGCAAGGTAAGTCTTGCCTCCTAAGGTCTACTAAGTTTAGTGTGTATACTTTCTCTTTCCTATGGGCAGAAAGAATAAACTCTTCCTTGGAATTGTGTGCTAATCACTTTTCATTCCTGAAATTCACAAGGTATCCTTCATCACATAATTTTATTATTCTAATGAGGTTATTCTTAAGACCCTTAACAAATAAAACATTTAAAATCAAGGTTTTCCCCAGATGAACGATGTTACCTATACCAATAATTTCTCCCCGAGAATTATTTCTGAAAGTTACTTTTCCACCTTTTGTCTTGATAATATTTTCAAAGTCGATTCTATTACGAGTCATATTCCGGGAACATCCACTATCCATGTACCATGTATTTCATTTGTTATGTTCTCTATTTTCCTAAAAAGAAAAGTGTTAGGAATTCATAATCCAAACTTTCATGGATCTGGAAACATCATAATGAAAAATCCTAGGTACCCATATTTTCATAGAAAAATAGGCTTTATAAAATCCTAAATACTGAGTTTTTTTTAATGAATAACCTTTTTCCCAATTCCCACCGTACTGACACTTAGTAAAAAATGGAGCACTTTTAAGAACAAAATAATTGTTACTAAAAACAGGTTTAGAACTAGTATAACCAAAACTGTAACTATTCATTAGAGGTTTGATTTGAGAATACATTTTATCAAAATTTTCCTTAACTAAGGTAAAGTTTTACAAACACATCCTCAATGAAAAAATTTCAGATTTTAGTTTGAAAACTATGTTCTTGTCTTCAAAAACATTTGATTTTGAACTAGAGTTAGGTTCGAAAACATTTTTCTTAGAAATTACCTTTTCCAGATCATTAGAAGGTTTATCCTTCTCTGAATTTACATCCACAAGATTTTTTAAAATATTTTCATAATCAATAGTTTTCTTATCACGAACATTATAAATATTTGGTATTTCCTTAATAAGTATATAAATCCTATAATATTCCTTATCCGTCTTTTTTTACTGTGGAATTTTAATTCTCAGGAAGCTTAGAAAACCTATAAACTTCTTCATAGGTAGGTAATGTAATATCTTCATTAGGATAATATTCTTCATCCAATGATTCATAGTATATCTCATTACTAAAATTTACATTTAAGGAAAAATTGGTAATTGATTCAGCATTGTGTACCTTAGCCATTAAGAAATGATTGTCAATTGGTAGTCTTGTTATCAGACCAAGATTCTTCTGTCCAGTAGATTCATAATATGATGATAAATCTGAAGAGTCTCCACCTCTGGTACTCTGGGTGTCATTTTCCTTCAAGGCTTTCATAGCTTTAGCTTTGTAGTACATCTTTCTGTTTCTCTCAGAATGCTTTTCCTTTATTTCTTTTCACTTGATCATAGGATAGTCATGTCTTATATGTCCAGCTATCTTGTATTCGTAACAAGTGACTTCTGAATATTTATTATCTTTCCTTTATTTCTTCTTGTATCTAGATTGAAATTTCTTTTGTCTAAAAATCTTGTTCATCCTTAGATCAAGATTGGGTAGTTCATTTTTTCAATATTCTCTTCTACTAGATTCGGATTGAATAATAATCTTCTTGGATTTGGATCTAGTGACTCTCTCAGGAGTCTTGGATTTCATATGATTTGAAGTTGTAGTAAAACCAACACTGCCATTCCAATTATTCCATTTTTTATTATTAGCATCTCTCTTCATTCTAGTCCTGTTTTGAAGAAGAGTTCCAGAAATATCATCAAGAGTAATGTGAGTAACCTTTCTATTTTCATCAATAGTTGTTCTCTAGGATTCCCACTCATTAGTAATGATGTCTATGATCTTATCAACAAAAGCTTGATCAAATAATCCTTTCTCACCCATAGATTGTAAACTATTAACAATAGTCATAAATATCTGTTGCACATTACATATGGTTCTCCATAAGGAAAGAGAAAACCATGATATTTAGCTCTGAGCAAGACTCTTCTAGTTTCAATAACATTGGATGTTCCAAAGTGTGTAACTTCAAGTTTCTTTCATATAAAATTTTCTGCTTCACAAGATGAAATTTGGATATATATATTTCTAGTCATGGAACAATGCAAAGTATTTCATACCATATAATTCAGTTGATATTCATACTTTTCTTGGTTTGTGAATGTATTGACATCCTTGTTAAGAATTTTATAACCTCCAGTAAGCATAACAAAATTTTCCACTCGAGTTTTGATAATAAAAGTTTTCATGCGATATATCCAATACTCATAGTCATTCCCATAAAAAATAGGTGGTCTAGTTGGATTTAGGTTGTCAATGGAACCTTAATTTATTCCTTCCATCTTAAAAAAATCTTCCACACAAACTTGTTAGTAATAGTTTATAAACAATGAAAATATTCCTCAACCAGAAAAAATATAGAACAAGAGTATCTCTAAGAAAAAAATATGAATCTGGACGTTATGAGTCCGAAAAAATGAATCCAAAAATAAGAAAAAGATTAATTTTTTTTAATCTAATCATGATATTAATTCAGATTTAACCAATACTCTGATACCAATTGTTGAGATGGTATGTGGAGTATGATATACTCTATAATATGAAATATAGGATCGAAATAATATAGATACTGAATATAGTATCTAATGATGCTCAAAATACAAGGTGGGGGGGGGGGTGACTTGTATTCTTTAAAAATCACTTTGGAACTTTAAAGGATGATTATGTTTAACAAGGTCAAACATGGTAATTCCCAAAACCTCTAGTTCTAAACACTTGCTATATTCCAGAAATATGATTATGATAAAGTGATTTCAAAAATATGGTTCCGTAAAAATGATTCCTAATGAAAGTTTACTATGATAATGATTCTACCTTAAAGCATATAGAATCTCACTAAATCAGAGTATACAAGTATAAAGAAGTATAAGATAGTTATTCTTTCCTCAACAAACAAAATGCAGAAAAAAAACATGAAACAAACAAGTAACAAGTAGTAAGTCTTTTAACCCAAATATAAGGGTATCCATAAACATTGGATAGAGGTCCCATGATTTATATATTCAAGAAAGTCTATCTTACCCACACCAGGGTAATCCCTCAATACAAAGATCAGAGTCTGTCTTACTATCACCACAAGCCCTCAACTTTAAGGTAGTCGACACCTATGTATTCCTCAGAAAGGAATCCCTCAACATCAAGGTTGTTGGAACCTCTGTCTTCCTATCCCCGGAAGTCCTCAATTGTACACATATGAAATAGGAGTAACACAAAGCAAATCTCAACAAGGTGTTCAGTATGCACAAAGTAATAAAGTCTCTCTCTAAAAACCACTTCAGTAGCATGTAATATCTAGATTGATCAACTTTTGTAACATGTATGAGCTCTTTCAAATGAGCTCTTTTTTATAGGCATATCTTCAATGGTTACCTCCCTCCTCTAACAGTTATATTTTTCCTTGAATTTTGGAGGGACCTATACACTTGTCACTCAAATAGCGATTAGTTAGTAACTGAAAGCACGACACCATTTTGTAATGAAAACATGATTAAAAAAATATGGTTACATAATCCAAAATCAATTATTCGGAATGTAAGAAAATAAAAGTTCAGAGTATAAGGAAAAATATTTATAGCCTATATTTCAAGGATATTCTGATTATATTTTCTATTGAATTTAGAAACTAAACTCTATAGATTATTAGATTCTAAATTTCAAGGAAATTTGGAGTCTAGATTTACCATAATTTAAAACATGAATTTTCAATGCTCGGAGACAGAGTTCATTAGAATCGGTAGTTAGATCCTAAAATGTTTGGAGTCAGGATTCATTAAAATTTGGAGTCTGAACTCATAATTTTCGAAGTCAGAGTTCATGAGAATTCGGAGTCAGAACTCATAATAGTTTGGAGTCTGTATTCATAGAACATAGAGTCAGAACTCATAAGATTTTGAATTATGAATTCAGAGAACATGGAGTCAGAACTCATAAGAGTTTGGAGTCTAAATTCGGATCCTGAAAACTAAATTCTCTATATCTAGGTATTATTGTATTCCGAGGTTTTGGATATGAAACCAAATTTTACACTTAGACAAAATGATTAATGAAAAACATGGTAAGGATAAATTTCATTGGGGATGGAAAACTTTTCTTATGAAAGTGAAACATAGGGTAGAATGAACATTTTTTAAGATAAAGTGTTTGGGATTATCAAAATGAATAAGAATAGTAAAGTCATAATGAAACCTTATTGAATCAAAAATCTCCCCAAACATGAAGTAATGTAAAAGTCATAAGTAAAACCTTATTTAATCAATATGGATCATATGGTCCATTAAAAGTAGGAGGCCTTTGTCTCATGAAGATATTGATTACGACTTGTTCTTTTTTATGGGGGGTTGAATGTTTGTCTTGACCCATGTTTCTTTTCAATTATTGAGTTAACTGAGAGAGTATAGTGACAATGTTTATAATTCCTACTCCCACTGGATTGAGTATCTCATTTGAACAATCATCACATTAATCATCGCATCAGTTGTCAGCTTGAGTCATCCTATTACTGGACATTGTATTGAATAAAAGGAATGTTAAGGGTAACACATAAAGGGTAATTCAAGGAAAAACGAATGACTTATAAATAACTCTAATTTAATTTACTTACAATTCTATAGGCCTCAATATAGGTTATCTATGACCTAATTCCCTACATATAGGCTTAGGGTAATTTTTTATTCCCTTAATAATGGTTCATACTAATCTTGTGAATTTACCAATACATATCCCCTAGGAGTGTCGTAACCCAGAGTGTGACATGGCCTTTTTTCATGTACTAGGATTCCCTGGATCAATCCCGAAACTCCTTGATGGAGTTTTCACTCCTAGGTACATCTGTTCTAGAGCCGCCTCTACCTACATGTATCCTGACATGGATGTATTTTCATGATAAACAACTTACTCAAAACTCACCAAAATTTTGGGATTTCTTTATTATACTCATTCTTATCCCTAAGTATTTCATTAGGGTTTTCTAATCCAAATCCTAAACCTATCCTCTGATACCAACTACAACAACCCTTCTTTTTATTACACACATAAACATGATTTATTGCATAAAACCTTCACAGGATAAAACATAGAATATTGATATTTATTGTTTCTTTGGGGATTTGGATCATTGCATAATGACTTAAAATGTGAAACACAACATCCTTATTGAAAACTTACCTTACATGAACACTAAATTTCCATGTACTTAGAATTGCATGGGATAACTTAAAGAAATTAATATGAAAATGGTGAGATATATAGCCCAAAATGGGAGTAAACAAGGTATAAAATGAAGAATACAATATGTGTTAGGTAGTAGGCATATCAATGGATAATTAATGAAACAAGAAGAAAAGGAATGATATATAATTATTATTATAACATGGAAATGTGGAAACAACACTTAACAAGGTATTAGCTTGAGTCAAGGATCATTGAACAAGGATAATGATTAAACCCTCATTACACCTGAATTAGTATGAGTAAACCATGATTTCACTTGATATATCATGATACTAATCTTTACCGAATGCATTGGAGGGCTATCAGGGCGCATCCTTCATAATCATTTCATTTCATGCATAAGTGTGCCACATGGATAATATAACATGGATTCATTAAAGATCATAATTTATTCCATGATAAAGGAATTTGAAATTCATTCATGAAATTCCATAATCAATACATAATTGTTCACGATGTTGAATACACTTGATAGAGAAATGGTCATGGTATTCACTACACATTGATTTGGGCTTGGAAAATCACGGTGCAATTTCTACAACATAACGACGTGACATAAAAGTTCATATAAATGATAGGGAGAGATAAAGGGGTGTCTCATAATATTTACATGAAATGGATAGTAATGGGGTCATATAGAAACATGTACCAACATATATAATGGAATTTAACATATAATACAATATATTTTCTTGAATGTTAATGAGACGAAAGAAATTTTTTATGGAATTTCGGTACGGTAACAGGTGTACATGGGAGGAATTAATATGAGATAAAGTGGTCTATCATCATTAAAAAATTTGGTGGTAAGTATGCGGGAGGTGTGAAATCATACCCCAATATTTGTAATTGAAAATAAAAGAGCATAACAACATAATGAAATTTCGACAAAAATGAGATAAGAAGAAATCCATTATTTGGAAGTGTGATTCTAAAGGCATTGGAGGGGCTTGAGAGTGGATTCTTGGGAGGTTGGGGTGCCTGGGGATAATTCTAGAAAGAGAAGGTAAGAGGTAGGTTGAGTTGAAAAGGATTTGAGTGAAGAGGATGTGGGATCTTGGGTGTGTTTGTATAGTAAAAGGGAGGGAATTCATTATTATTTTGGTTTTGAACCATACACAGTAAACTAATAAAAACCAAAAACCATATCTGGGGTTTTCTCATGGGTTTTTCCAAAAGGGATTATAAAAAAATATTTTATAATTCCAATGGAGGAACTTCTTACATTATTAGACATGCTTATGTGGAGGTGAGTCATACTCTCAAGGAAATCATTTTAAAAAGATAAAATGTTTTATAAGCCTTGGAGGGTCCATTAAGGGAGTGTAAAATAAATAAAATAAACATAAAATGAAATTATTTTATTGGTAAAACATATATTGGCTGAACATAATGTTTATAGTGTTTTATTGCATCACTATTGGGTCATTATGATGTCATAGACACATTATAAATTTAAGCGGTATTTAATTTTTATTAAAAAATTCAACTTTCTTATAAAATTATGAAAAACTCACCATTGGATAATTTGGATATTCTATTTCCAAAAAATATTTTCATTTTATGAAAATAATTTTCTAAATATGTGATATTTTTATTTAAAAAAATATTCATTTATAAAAAATTCATGGGTTTTGACAAAAACAGTATTCAAACCTTAATAAAAATGACAATTGTATTCATAAAAATTATACAATCATTTATATTTAAAAACTAATTTATCAATAATATTTTTTTAAAATATTATTTACCTCTAAAATACAAAAATTCATCAAAATAGATTTCTTAATTGAATATTAATTAAAAATTCTATATGTTCTTTAAAAATCATTTACATGGGAACAACAATAAAATTAATGTATATTTTTTTTAATATACAAAAATGATGCACATAATCAGAGTTCTAAGGTCTTGTTCCATAACCACTTATAAGTTTCGCACAAGACTGGAGGGTAATATTTTCGATGGTGATAGTCTATTGAGGTGGCTCAGATAACAGCTCTTGGGTGGTAATCCCTATCAACATTCATTTCTCCCGTAGGCAGTTCCACTTGAGTATAACCTGTTGAAGCTCAACAAGGGTGTGGTCAAGAGAGAATCTCATTGATGTCACCTCCTTTCCAAGCTCCAACAAATGGAATACATATGGGGAAAGTCTAATGTATTAGTCCATATCTTCCTTTGTCAGAGTAAATTGTATTTGTTAAAACCCTATATTTATAGTAATGATGTGATTACTGTTCAATTTCTATATGAGCAACGATCACAATTCATAATAGTATTTTAAAATAAAAAACATAAAACAAAATAAGTGAATATGTAATATGTAACCATTATATATAATAAGACTTTTGATTAGAAAAATATGAATTTTCATTAAAAAATGTTTGGGTCGTTACATTATTGATTCCCATGGGCTTGTGAATATATGAGGTAATATACTTGTTGTATCCTCAGTAAAAATTTCATTATTTATAGTAGTTCCTCCCACTTATTTATATCTGCATATTTTTTTTTAAAATTAGTAATCATACAATGGATTTTAGTCCATTTGTAATAGAGTTAGAAACACCTCTTAGTAAGAGGCAACATCAGGGGTTATGAAGTCATTATTGTTCATTAATGATAACAGATACATAGTTGATTTAGGGATATATAATTCTTGATCTGAATCTATTTGACATGATCATCGATATTGATTTCCTTGTCTCTCATCAAGCAGAGGTTTATTATTATAATTGACCTGTTTCATTTATTTCTATAGATGAGAGGTCCCATGTGTTTTAGGGGAGTGAGACCTGAGATTAGTTCATTCATGGACATACAACCAAGATCTCAACATTTTATTGTCTACTACTGTGTTTGAGCCTATTTATGTTTCTTATGTGGTTGATCTTACAGTTTTTGTTCAAGATTTTTTTGATCCTTTCCCAGATGACTTCTCTGATCTTCCTCCAGAGAGAGATGAAGAGTTTATCAATAAACTAGTTCCATGTACGTCGCTGATATTGATACTTTATTATCATATGGTAGAAGACAAGATGAATAAGATCATTATTTAGTTGGAAAACCTATTGGATAATGGTTTTGTTCCCCCTATAGTTTTTACTTGGGAAAAACCTGTGATATTTTCCATGAAGGAAGATGATTGACTTTAGTTTTCTGTGGACAATCAGAAGTTGAATCAGGTATTGATTAAGAAAAAATACCATTTTCCCAGCATGGGTGATTTTATTTATTAGTTAAAGGAGGAAAAGTTCTTCTTGAATATTGATATTCTGTCATTTTACCAACATTTCAGAGTTTCAGAGTCTGATATACCGAAAATTGATTTTAAGAGAAGGTATAACCATTAACAATATATTTTGATGCCTTTTTTTCTAACAAAAACTCATAAAATTCTATTGTATTCAATGAATTAGATATTTCATAAATCTCTTGACACTTTTTTGGCAGTGTTTTTGGATGATATTATGGTATATTAGAAATACGAGCATGAGAAAAAGCACCATATGAGTTTGGTCATGGAAATAATGAGAAGTAATCATTTCAATGGAAAACATTCAAAATGTATTTTTTGGATTCAATAAGTGAAGTAAGTTGGGAAAAAATTTTCGAACATGGATTATTCGATGATCTAGATAAGGTGAATTCTATTTCATGGTGGAAGAAACCATCAAATGTCTTTGAAATACAAATCTTCCTTTGTCTTTCTGGATACTTCCAATGTGTTATTTAGGGTTTCTCTAAGCTAGAATCGTCTTTGACTAGTATTACCAGAAACATGGGGAAATTCACATCAGATGAAAAAAGTTAGTCTCCTTTTTATTAACTAGTACAACTTCCGAAACAATGTCCTATTTTTATCTTACCTGATCCCGGATAGGGGTAAATTGTGTTTTTTGATTCTTCTTGTAACACCCAGATATTTTATGAGAAATATTATTTTTAATTTCATTAATGTCTTGTGTTTTACGCTACACCAAAAGGATCTTGCACAACACACATCCTTGACTTTCCTTTCATTACACACAATCGCGACCTTCCTCGATAGTGCGTGTAGTATGCAATATCGAGTTTCACTAAACAACGATATGCAATTAAAATATTATTAAAACTAACCGTTATGAATAGTAATAACCAATTTTTGAATTTTTTGAAATTTTATTTTTTAAAATGGACTTTATTTTTGGATTCGTAATATTGAAATTAGCTTAGGGTGAAATTTTGGTACTTTTCGGATAACTTTCATTTTCTGATGAATAGTGAAAATTACTAAATTTTAATTAAAAACAACCTTTTTAATTGAAATAATTAATGGTGATAAATTATTAATTTGATTGGTTTTAAATTATATTTAGAATATATTTTTACAATTTAATACAATGATGGTCATTGGATGTAATTTCACATTTAAACCAGACATAAACAAGTGTCAATCTTTTGATAGTTATTATCATTTAAAAACACACTATTTGTTTTGACGACGAGAATTAATTTTTTAAATTAATTAGTGAAACCGATATGTTTTGAATTTGGTAAAATAGAAATCATTTTTGAGTTCATAATATCAAATATAGCTTAGGCCTAATTTTTTATATTTTTTCTGGAAACTTTCATTTTTTGATGAATAGTTAAACCACTAAGTGGTAGTTAAAAAATGAATTTTTCATAAAACATAATTTTACCGCTTCTATGAGTGGAATTTCAAAAATCCTAGAGACACGGTTTATATCAGTAAGTAAAATGTGGTTCAATGAGATAACAATAATTTTTGGTGAATAGTAACTTTTTACTTTCTTTTACCACGGTTAAAAGTAAATAGGCTAATTAAGGGTAAAAATGATATTATTATTACCCTAACACATGTCCCAATTATATTGGATAAGTGTAATTCGACCAAAAACAAAATTAGGAATAAAATATTACCATTTAGGCCCACTTGGATTAGATTAGGACATTTATTATTAATTTATTTAAAGAAGGGTTAAAATAGATAAAATCACATTTTAATAAGTATATCATTTTTAATATAGGGTTATACATAAGATAAATTCTTTATAAATATTCATTAGAAAGATAAAAATATTTTCTACATAATTATATTTTATTTGTAATTTTTAGACTTTAAATAAGTTAATGTAGTTATGACACAAATATGATGCAGTAATTATCTTATTAATGAAATATTGACATAATTGATGTTATAAATACCCAAATAAATGTAATTTGAGAATTTTTATGAATTCAACTATTTTTATAGGTTAATATTACATGTTATTACTGATTTAATTAACTTTTTTCGAACTAATAATTCTGTTATAATTTTCACAAAAATCAATTACTAAATAGTGTCAAAATTGACTTAAAATTGTTTTTAAAACAAATATTATATTATTAATTGTTATTTTATTCCTAAAAATCTAAGGTTCTTACAAATGACTTATATAAGATTATATATATTAATAATAAACAACTTGGGGTTCGTTATTCTTGTTATAGTATGTTAATTAACCTTATAGTGTGAGAACACAAAAAGACACGGTAAAAGTAAAATTATCTAACTTAAAGTTAAAACTAAATGATAAGGTTAAAATAGTAAACTAAAATTGTCCAATTTCTATTGGATGAGAGTATTTAGACCCATACCCACCTTAGATTCCAAATAAATCAATTTGGAGCTATTTAAAACCGAATTTGGCTTTATAATAAAATAATTGTTTTAGTTATTCCAAAGGTGACCCTCTCCTCCCTTATAAAAGGGCACCTCCTCCCTCTCTTCCTCACACCACATTGGGCCTTCATGCTCGGCCAACCCATGAAAAATTATCTTCCCCACTTCCCTAAAAACATCCTAGAGGTCCTGGTCTTCTTCAAAGACCAATTTTAGTACCCTAAGTGGAGGACTCAAAGAGGCGTTTCAAAGAAGAGGTAATGTCCGTTACAGATTTTTTCAACTTTATTTCTTTTTCCACTTCTTCTTCTTAGGTTGTTTCATTATGAAGTAATAACATCAGTATCAATCATATACTGATATGTTATTATAAGTATGAAACAACCCTATTTCACCATCTATCCATCCTACGGAAAACGAAATCACCGCGCATGCGTACGTACGGAATACCGTCTCTACGCCGTGGTGTAATCTATTTTCCACCACCACCTTACTTGGATGGGTATAATGGAGTACATAATAACTATATATGGTTATTGTAAAGGGATATTTATTCTGAAATAGTACACATACACTCCAATAGAATTCCACGATCATGAGAATGATGTCATCGCTCGTGCGTACGTACGGACTACCGTCTCCACGACGCGATGAGATTCATTCTCCATGTTAACCATTCATGAATGATTATAAAGTATATATAATAAGTAATCATGAAATATATTACATAATAATGATACTGGATTTATGTTTATATATATGTATGTCATCTACTTAATTCCATTCAACTCAATAAGGAAACGAAAACAACGTTCATGCGTACGTACGGCCCACCGTCTCCATGAACGGTGTATTTCGTTCCATTTACTGATCTATTATATATATGTATACCTTGAATATATATTATAAATAAATCATGTTCTATATTCTGGAATTAATTAATCATGATTTAAGTAATCATATGAATAATTACAAGTCAAAACACGGACGACAAATGAAACGATTTTACCAAAAACGCTCTTTAACATGGAATTTACAAAATAACGGGTAAAATAAAATAAAAAAATGAACCATATATATCAGTATGATTCTGGAATAAGTGAATAACATTATTTAAATCATTATACTGGAGGTTCGGACACTTACGATGCAAATCGGACCTAAGGTAAGGGAAATATCACAATTTCATTTTTCACCGAGATTGTTTATACTTTGGTTTTTATTGGGGTGTATTTTATCATCCACATCCATGTTTACTAAATATATAATATTATTTCCATCCACATACAATTTTTTAAATCCCATTTTACACTTTGGTGAGTTTTTAGTAAAAGATATGATAGGAATCTTTTGTTGTTTTTCATATGAGGTACTTTTTTGACTTTTTAGACAAAAGTATGATAAGAATGTTTTTTAACGTATAAGGCATGAAATGATTTTTATGGTTTTATAAAGCCTTATTTTCATGAAGATTACTTCAAAATATTTCATGAATATTTTCAACAAAAACCTTTTCTTCTAAAATTGCTTGACATTTTGTGAAAAGAAAATGATTTTGAAGAAAAAAAGATATTTTCCTCAATAGTTAATTTAAAGTGTTTTATCAAACCCATTTTCATCTATGATGACTTTATTTCACATGTGTATGTTTCAAGTGTAATGTCTCTATGATTTACATGGTTTCAATTTTCTTATTATGAAATGATATCCATTTCTTTTATATGGATTATGTGATGATGGGATGATGTTTATGAAACCCATTTTATTCGTTGGGTCATTATGAATGATGTATGTTTATGTTGTGGCACATGTAAGAATGATTTAATTATGAGATGGGTGGGACCTATATCTCCCTCCAATGCATTGGGTAAAGATTTATATCTCATGAGATAGACATGGCTGGAAGGGTAAGTTAATCCGGTTCAGTATTACAGGACTGAAACAAGGAGTGAACTCGATTCAGAAAGGGACTTTGTCCACCAAGATGGTCTTGAAAGCAATGCATTGGCTGCTATGGAAATCATGACATGTGCTGAATGGTTTCCGAAATTACATGTTTTATTCCCATGCTATTTTATCATTCTCAATGTTTCTTTATGATCTATGCCTTACGTACTTCCATGTTTTATGTCATTGCTCAAGCTTTTGATGTTTAAAAATTATGTTAACGGTTTTATGTTCAAATGTATATGGTATGTTTTATTTTAACCATGCTTACCCTTACTGAGCATTTGAGATAACCCTTTTTATGTTTTCTTTTCCCCAGGATATAAAGAAAGGTTTTAGGTAAGAAAAAAAATGGGAAGATCTTTATGAGAGATGTTGAAGATCCTTCACCACGATTAGAAGATTACGTTCCATGTTTCCAAAGACACTAAACTATTACGGTCCTTGTGTGTGTATTTTTGTTATGTACTAAGTATTCTTCAAAAGTAATGTAATGTTCATGTACGTCAAGCTTCGAGTCTCTACACTTCTTGTGCTGTTTTGGGATGCGTGTTTATCCAGGATGAATATCTGGTAGCTTATGGATCTCTTCAGCTGTGGTCACATGAAAATAATTACAACACTCATTATTTATATATTACTGTAGTTATTCCTGAATTTAAATATTTCTAGAAATATCATTTTGGGTAATGTTTCTGTTGACCTCACCTGTTTCGATAATCCCAATTATGTGTTCATATATTATGCTACTCTCAATTACTAATGATCTACATTTTAATTCTTTCAAATCGCTGATCAAGTTAATAATAATGTTTAAATAATCTCTGATTTATGTTAATCTCGATTATACCTGTTTAGCTTTGAAACAATTCAAAGTCAATTAGATTTTGTTTGCATAAGAGCTACCGATAGCCAGAGCTACCGATAGCCAGAGCTACCGATAGTCAGAGCTACCGATAGCCAGAGCTACCGATGCACACAGAGCTACCAATGCACACAGAGCTACCGATGCACACAGAGCTACCGATGCACACAGAGCTACCGATGCACACAGAGCTACCGATGCACACAGAGCTACCGATGCACACAGAGATACCAATGCACACAGAGCTACCTATGCACACAGAGCTACCGATGCACACAGAGCTACCGATGCACACAGAGCTACCGATGCACGTAGAGCTACCGATTTGAAGAGCTATCGATGGAATATTCCTAAACCGAGTCAACTGTACACGTCTACAACCAAACGACTACCTATAATGAACTGTGGAGTCAAATCCTATATCCTCGACACTATTTTTTTATTATACTAAAGGTTACATTTGTTACTTTTGATGCATTTAATGTTATTAAATGATTTATGTTGCCATTTCAGGAAACCCTACCAAGTACGATCAAAAAGCATAATCATTCCTTCTTTTCAGAAAAACAAAAAGGGTATAAAGAGGACATTATGTATGTATCAAAGGTAGTGTGTGAAAAAGGAAACAAAAAAGAGATCAAGCACACAGAACACATTGGCGATCAAGCTCAAAACGTGCCAAGATCAACTAGAGAACTTGCACTCACGAGACTACTACTACCAGCCTTCAGAACATAGAGCATTCATCGAGAAATCTATGTTAAAGAAGAACCTCACAAAACTCATCATTCTTTGAGCCGATAAGCAAGCTGAACTTCGAATTCAAGGAAGCAGATGGTACTCTGTTTTCAGACAAAAACCAGAAGAAGACTCAGAAGGAATTCTAATCAACAAAAGAAGTCAAGAGTTGCACGAAGATCACTAGAGCCATTTCTAATCTCTAAATATTTATCTCTGTGATTTACTTTTTACATTACGAGCAGTGTGTGTTATCTGTTGTATTTTACACACACACTGTCTCCTGAACCTTAACTGGAGGATTTGTAAATCCTCACTCATTATCTTTTCATTCCTTTTCCCACTGTGGATAGTGGTAGAGTTCGTGTGTGACCTGGACAGCTGGTTGCTGTTGTTTTGTTTCCCACGACTAACAGTGGTAGAGGTCTTGGACCTGGACAGTTGTAAACTGTTGAACCCCGATCCAGGGTGTGGATCATCCTTATATAAAACTTTTTAGAGGACTAAGTCTCAACTTGAGACTGAACCTCTTGGTTAACTCCTCTGTGTTTTTAGTTAAAGTTTATATCCATAAAATAATTTTATTTCATATTCCGTTGCTATTACTTTGAAATATAGTTTATCTTCAAAGCTACTTTGATAGTTAAACTCGCAAGTGTTTATATTTATTGTAAACCAGTAAGTTAGTTTCAAAAGTTAAATTAATCATTAGATTAAGTTAACTGAGAACTAATCAATCTTTGAGAAACTAATTGAACCTTTATAATCTGTATAAATTCATTACAGTTTAATCTGTTTTTGAAATTGGGGGATTTTAATAAAAATTTATTTTAACATAAATTTTAATTGGAACTCAATTCACCCCCTCTTGAGTGTCCACTCTGACCAACATTTGGTATCAGAGGATTTATTAATACCTTCTAAATTACTCTGTTTTCAACTGTGATTTTAGTTGTATTTTAACGTTCTTAAAATTTCTGTTATTTCTAAATTTCTATCTCTTTAAATTTTGTTTACAATGGATAATAGACTTGAGGGTGCTGCTACTAACCGGCCACCTTTCTTTAATGGAAATAACTATGCTCAGTGGAAACTTAAAATGAAAATTCATCTAGAAAGCATGAGTTTTGATATTTGGACTGCTATTGAATCTGAATATAAAGTTCCCACTACTGATAGATCTACTTGGGATGAACCTACAAAGACTGCTTACAATAATAATTGTAAAGCTATGAATGCTCTGTACTGTGCTCTAGGATGTGAAGAATTTAATAGAATTTCTGCATGTAAAACTGCTTCTGAGATTTGGGATACCTTGGATGTTTCTCATGAAGGAACAACCAATGTTAAAGAAATGAGATTAAACAATTATACTATTAGATATGATAATTTCAAAATGAAGGCTGATGAACCTATTTCTGACATGTATCTTAGGTTCAATGAGATAGTGAACACAATGAGCTCACTCGGAAAGATTGTTCCTGCAAAAGAACAAATTATGAGAATACTGAGATGTTTACCAGATAGATAGAGAGGTACATCCATTTCAATTAGAGAATCCTGTGACATTGGAACACTGCCAGTCAAGGAGTTAATTGGTAAGCTGATGATGTATGAAGAAGAGCCTAAAGTAAATAAAGAAGAAGATGAGGAACCCAAAAGAAAATCTGTAGCGTTTAAAACTACTTCCTTTAAGATTAAAGACAAGGATAAACTACAAATGGAGACTGAGAGTTCAATGAGTGAAAATTCAGAATCTGACAGTGATGCCGAGATGGCTCAAATAGCCAGGAGATTCAAAAAGTTTTATAGGAAAAAGAAATTCTTTAGGAAACCAAATTACAAGGGAAAGTATGATCAACAAGGCAAATGGAAAAAGGATTGGAAGAAGGCTGACAGGACAGATGAAGTTGTCTGCTATGAATGCAAGCGAAAAGGACATATCAAAGCAGACTGTCCAAAGTTAAAATTCAAAAAGAAATATGATTACAAAGACAAGAAGTACAAGAAAGCCATGAAGGCTACCTGGAGTGCTTCAGAAGACAGCACTAGTGAAGCAGAATCTTCAGACTCTGAAAGGAATCGAGCCAACATGTGTTTCATGACAAATACTTCTGAGGTAACATCTAACACTCATATTTTAAATTCATATTATTCTGGAGATGATTCTGATTCAGAAAACATGTCAAAATCTGAACTATTTGAGTACTGTGATATGTTGGAAGAAACCTGTAATGAGCTTAAAGACAAATACAAAGGTTTAAATAAATAGTATGCTTTAAGTGTTAAGCATAAATCTGATCTTGATATAGAAAAGGAAAAGAATGCTCAACTACTAAAGGAAAATACAGAACTGAAACTGTCAAATGACCAACTTAGAAAGGACATAGAAAAATTCACAAATGGAAAGGATGCGTTAACTCAAATGCTAGGAAAGCAAGTTGCACCTAGATATGCTACTGGTTTGGGATACCAACCTGGACAGAGACAGTTCACTAGAACCCGATTTATTCCTAAGTCTGGAAAAAATTCTGCTAGTTCCAGTTTTGAAAATTCATATGCCTCAACAGGTTGTTCACATGGTTATAGACCAAATAAAGTTTATCTTTCAAAATCTGTTGTTTCTGTTAATTGTATGGGACCCATAAAACAAATTTGGGTACCTAAGGGCCTGATTGCTAACCTATCTGGACCCAAGAAAATCCGGGTACCAAAGTCATTTCCTGTTTAAATCTGTTTTATAGGAGACCTGCTTGAAGAGCTGTCACAAGAAGATATGGTATTTAGACAGTGGGTGCTCAAGACACATGACTGGAGATTATTCTTGCTTCAAGAGCTTAATAAAGGTTGATGGAGGTCATGTCACCTTTGGTGACAACTCTAAAGGAAAAATCATCGGCCTAGTCCAGATTGGTAACACTGACTCAGTATTGATTTCTAATGTTTTATTTGTTGATGGACTTAAATATAAATTGCTTAGTATATCTCAATTATGTGACGATGGTTTCAATGTCGTGTTTGAAAATGACTCGTGTGATGTTTTTAACTCAAAAAATTCTTTAGTATTTTCTGCTCTAAGGAATGAAAATGTTTATGCTGTTGATTTAAACTCTTTAGCTAAACAAAATATTTCTTGTTTAAGTGCATTTCATAAAGAGTCTTGGCTATGACACAGAAGATTAGGACACTGCAACATTCACTCACTTAGAAAACTTTCTAGGAAGAACTTAGTTAGAGACTTACCAAAGTTAGAATTCCCAAATGACAAAGTGTGTAATCCCTGTCAAAAGGGAAAACAACACAAAGTTTCTTTAAAATCAAACAAAGAAGTCTCAAATTCTCAACCACTTGAGTTGGTTCACATGGATTTGTTTGGACCATCAAGAGTTTCTAGTTTAAATGGGAAGCATTATGTCTATGTTCTTGTAGATGACTTTTCTAGATATACTTGTGTATACTTTCTAGCTCACAAAAGTGAATCTTGTTCTTACTTTATTAAATATTCCAAGTCTGTAGAGAACCTTAGTGGACTTAAGATTAAGACCCTGAGAAGTGATCATGGTCGTGAGTTTGAAAATCATGAGTTTGAATCTTATTGCTCACACAATGGCTATAGTCACAATTTCTCTGCCCCTAGGACACCCCAACAAAATGGTGTAGTAGAAAGGAGAAACCGAACCCTTAAAGAAATAGCTAGAACTATGCTCAATGAATATGAACTGCCTATTTACTTTTGGGCTAAAGCTGTTAATACAGCTTGCTATATTATTAATAGAGTCTTGATCAGACCCGTTCTTAAGAAAACCCCATATGCATTATGGAACAATAGAAAGCCTAAGGTTAAGTACTTCAGAGTTTTTGGTTGCAAAGTCTTTGTACTTAATACAAAAGATAATCTGGATAAGTTTTCTCCCAAAAGCGATGAAGGAATTTTTCTGGGCTATTCTATTTCAAGTAAAGCTTATAGAGTTTTCAATTAGAGAACCAAATGTGTGGAAGAATCTGTTCACATCAAATTCGATGAAACTGATCCACATGAGCCTAAAACCTCTCTTGAGAATCTTGATGAAGATTTGTCTATTCTGGACCTTAATGATAAATCTAAAGAACCTGTTATAAAAACATCCAGTTCTGGACTTTCTCCAGAATCTGCTTCTGTTGAACCCGAACCTGTAGATGAACCTGAAGTTTCTAGTCCAACCTTTACCAAATCGACTAAGATTCTAAAGAATCATCCTTTAGATGCTGTTGTTGGTAATTTTGATAGAGTAACACAAACTAGAGCTTCTCTAAGGAACCAGGTTGAACATCAAGCTTTTCTGTCACAACTAGAACCCAAAAATATCAATGATGCTATCAATGATGAATTCTGGGTAATATCCATGCAAGAAGAGTTGAATCAATTTGAAAGAAACAAAGTCTGGGAATTATTTGACAGACCCAAGGACACCTTAACAATAGGCACAAAATGGGTTTTTAGAAATAAAGTTGATGAATCAGAAAACATAGTTAGAAACAATGCTAGACTAGTTTCACATGGATATAGTCAAGAAGAGGGTATAGACTATGGAGAAACTTTTTCACCTGTAGCTTGACTAGAAACTATTAGGATCTTACTTGCATATGCATCACATTTGAATTTCAAGTTATATCAAATGGATGTCAAAAGTGCATTTCTAAATTGTTTTATAATTGAAGATGTTTTTGTGGAACAACCACCTGGATTTACAAACCCTCATTTTCCAAATCAAGTTTTTAAACTTTCTAAAGCTTTATATGGTTTAAAACAAGCTACAAGAGCTTGGTATGATAGACTCAGCAATTTTCTTATTTCAAAAGGTTTTACTAAAGGGATCGCTGATCCAACTCTTTTTATTAAAAGAATTTCTAAAGATGTTTTAGTTGTACAAATCTATGTTGATGATATTATATTTGGATCTTCTAAACACTCTCTATGTACTGATTTTTCAAAAAGTATGCAAAATGAATTTGAAATGAGCTTAATGGGAGAGCTTAAGTATTTTCTAGGTTTTCAAATTTTTCAAACTAGAGATGGAATTATTTTAAATCAAAGTAAATATACCAAAGATCTTTTAAAACGTTTTGGTTTGGACAGTATTAAGGAAAGTGAAACTCCTATGAGTACAATCTGTAAATTGGATACAGATGAAACTGGGAAACCAGTGGATCAAACCAATTACAGAGGTATGATTGGTAGTTTACTTTATCTTACTGCTAGTCAACCAGACATTATGTTCAGTGTATGTATGTGTGCTAGATTTCAAGCTAATCCTAAAGAATCACACATACTGGCTGTTAAAAGGATTTTTAAATATCTTAAGAATACTATAAACTTAGGTTTATTTTATCCAAAAGGACAATCATTTGACCTAACTAGCTATTCAGATGCTGACTTTGCTGGATGTAAGTTAGAACGGAAAATCACATCTGGAACATGTCATTTACTTGGTAAATCCCTAGTGTCATGGTGTAGTAAGAAACAGAACTCAGTTGCATTGTCTACTGCCGAAGCAGAGTATATAGCTGCTGGTAGTTGCTGTGCACAAATTCTGTGGATGAAACACACTTTATTGGACTATGGATTTGAGTTTAAATGTGTTTCAATCAACCGTGACAACACTAGTGCAATAAACATATCTAAGAACCCTGTATCTCACTCTAGAACCAGACACATAGGTGTAAGAAATCATTTTCTGAGAGATCATTATCAAAAAGTTGATATTACTCTTGAATTTATTGGCACTGAACATCAATTGGACGATATTTTCACTAAACCTTTAAGTTCTGATAGGTTAAGTTACATTAGGCATGATCTGGGGATGATCAATTCTCACCGATGCTGAAATTCTCACCGATGTTGAAATTCTCACCGATGTTGAAATTCTCACCGATGTTGAAATTCTCACCGATGTAAAATTCTCACCGATGTTGAAATTCTCACCGATGTAAAATTCTCACCGATGTTGAAATTCTCACTGATGTTGAAATTCTCACCGATGATCAATTCTCACCGATGTTGAAATTCTCACCGATGATCAATTCTCACCGATACTGAAATTCTCACCGATGTAAAATTCTCACCGATGTTGAAATTCTCACCGATGTTGAATTTCTCACCGATGATTTTTTTAAAACTTCTGTCTACCGCCAAGAATATGAATCATTTTTTTTGTTATTTTACTTCATTCATTTATTTATGATTCCTACATGATAAAACTAAGCCTAAACCGCTTCTCACTCCACCGGACCCAAAACCTTTCACCTTTGAATCCTAGCTCCCTAATCGACTGAGAACCCTAAATCCGCGATGGAAAAAACCAAGATTCCTGCCAGTAGAGATGACAGTGTAGAGCCTAAAACAAAGAATCAGAAAGAGCAGCAAGAAGCTCGTGGAAGTAATGTCAGAACTAGGTCGGGAAAGCGACCAGAAAACCCTCATTTGCAGAATAGAGATATTGTGATTGAAAAGGAACTATGCGTAGATTGGTTTCTACCAAGAAAGTTGTTGGTTCTTGCAATTTTGGAAGATCAGATATGGGTAGATTTTTTTTCAAATAACAATGTTCCCTGCTACCTGAAGTTAGTGAAATAGTTCTACGAATTCGTAAGCTTCGAGAAGTCAGAAAATGAGAATCGGGTAAGTTCTTTTTTAAATGGAAAAGAAATGTCGTTTTCTTCAGTATAGTGGGCAGAATGTCTCAAAGTCCCAAATGAAGGTGTATCCGGGTATGTCTCAAGAGAAATTCCACCTACCAGTAACATCTTTGACTATGAGACCGCTTTAAAAGTGCTAATGGGTAATGGAAGTCAAAGGCAAGTGGTTGCTACTGAATTGGATGGAGAGAACAGACTGCTTTTCAAATTTGTTCAACATGATTTGATACCGAGGAGAGGAGACTTTTCTAATCTGAGATATCAATATATTTATCTTCTACATCTGTTAAGACATGGTGTGAAAGTTAATCTGTGCAGACTACTGTTGAATCAAATGGAAGATATGATTAGGCCAAAATCAAAGACTAATGCTTTATTCTTTGCCAAAATGATCTCTGTGATGATAAAAGTGAAAGGGATAGCTAAGTCTCAGGATGAGACAGTTGTAGTTAAGAATAACTTCTGTATCACTACTACAGTTTGTAAGTACACGAAAATCAATTGGAACCCATGGAAAGGAGAATGGGTCAGTGATGACCAAAGGGTGTATGATAAGTTTAATCATGTGGATTATCCTTCAAGGCCAAAGGATAAAAGAGATCCAGGTTTAGGATCTGATGAAGAGGAACCTGAGTACAGTGATGAGTCAGAAGAAGAGGAAGAAGAAGAAGAAGAGGAATAATATCCTATGGATATTAGAGGAGATCCAGACTTGCCCCCAAGTCCTGTTACTGAGTTTGTATACTCAAGAAAAGGAAAGGTAGAGGAAGTGTTATCTACTCATGAGGAAGACCAGCCAGTTCCTCAGCAAGAAGGAGGAAAAGAGAATGTATCTGAATCATCTGATTCTGCTAGGTTGAGTCTGAGTCCATTGATTGAAAACTCAGTTGTGCCTACTGATGAAGTAGAAAAAGAAAGAGAAGAAGCTGTACCTGTTTCAGAAAATCTCCTTACTGATGCTGAGATAGAAGCTGTTGTGGAAGACTCTGATGAAGAAAGACCAGCAGAAAATGTAGTTGTTGTACATAGGAATGCACCCATTGAGGGGGAGCATCATTCCAATCTTGGAAATTTTACAGTGGCTATTGAGATTGAAGACTGGGTAGAAGACCCATGTTTCATAGTCTGTGGTTTGGATTATCCGGATTCAGATAATGAAGTATCCTTGAATAGACCAAAGATCAGCTATGACATCAATTCTGAGTTATTGCCTGATAATGTGGTCCGAGTACATGATTTAGATGTGCTGAAAGAAAATCTCAAAGTCAGTTTTGTAGAAGAAGTAAAGACAATGGAATCTTTTTTAGTTTCCTAGATTCAATCAGTCATTAATGATTCAGTAGTCAGCTTAGCTTCTGCACGAGTATCTACTACAGTTGCACCTACTGATTTTGTTACAAAGTCTGATCTTGAATCCCTGAAGCATGAGCTGAAAGAATCCTTCATTGCCTCAGTTACTGAGATGAAGCACTGTTTTCGTGAAGAAATGATGTTGTTGGAACAATCTCTTGAGCTTTCTCTTGGTTTCAATCTATCAACTTTTATGGGTGAGCTGATGGAAGCAATTAAAGAGTGCCAGACCCAATCTTCTCGAATAGAAGCAGATCTTGAAGCCTTACAGAAGTCTGTTACTGCTTTAGATTCTTATATGAGCTCAAAGCCTCAAGCTGATAAGGATTTAGCCTATGTGAAAAGTGTTGTAAGCCAAATGGTCTCAGTATTTGAAGATTTCATATCTTCTATAAAGGATCATGTTAAAAATCAGGACTCTCAACTGCAAACTCTGATTAGTGGCTTGACCAAAAGTTTCAAAGAAACTGTATCCTTCTCGGTTGGTCCTCTAGCTTCAAAACCTGCACTTGATTTGAATCAAATACGAGCTATGATGAAGGAGGAGCTTGGTTCTATTTCAACCACTGGCTCTGCAGACTCATCAGATCTAAGCCGGGTAGTGCTTTCTACAAGAGATTCAGTAAGGGAAATAATGAAAATTGTCCATGACACTATGAGAGAGGCCTCTGCCTCTCAGGAGGAAATCAAGAACAAGGTAGATTATTATTTCCAAAGGATTTTTACCAAGAAACAACTCACCCACAATTTCAAGCTGATGTTAGAAAACATGAAGTTACCCCCTGTAACTCAAGCCTTCCGAGAACAAGTGAGCAAGCTAAGAGAGCTGACTCCTGCCTTAGAAAAATTTATGGAGAACAAAGATGATTTTATATCTGCTATGGAAAGAGGAGGAGGAATCATTATGGATTTCAGAAATCTGTTGCTGACCTTCTTGCATGTTGATGCCAGACATGTTATTGTCCCTCCTGCCTTGCCTACCTCTGCCTCTACTGAGTCTCCACTCCAGATGACTCCTGCTCAGGCCATCCGAAGCCTCACACCTATGATCACTCACCAAACTTCCCCATACAGTCCATGCACTGTATCAGTGGCTCAGCCTCCTGTGAGCATTTCTGGGATTCCAAAGTCCTCACTCACATCCTCACCTCCTTCCTCCTCTTCTGATCCAAAGGGAAAATCTCATGTTGAAGATCCGGATTGCTGAAGTGGCCAGGCTGTTTGATAGGAATTTATTTTTTTCTTCTTTCTCTTCTATTCTGTTTATGTAAGTTTTGTCTGGTCTAATACAAATGCTTTTCTTTACACTATCTCTGTTTCTCAGTTTTCTCTGTCTACTTTCCCACTTATTGATTATCACAAAGGGGGAGAAAATTATAATGGGGGTATAAAGGGGGCGAAAATATAGAGAGAAAGGGGGTAATATCCAAGGGGAGAAATTTTGAGCCTTTGCTGCTATTCTTATAATATATTCGCATTTTTTTGGTCATATAATAAGTTGTGATTATCAAAAAGGGGGAGATTGTTGACCTCACCTGTTTCGATAATCCCAATTATGTGTTCATATATTATGCTACTCTCAATTACTGATGATCTACATTTTAATTCTTTCAAATCGCTGATCAAGTTAATAATAATGTTTAAATAATCTCTGATTTATGTTAATCTTGATTATCCCTATTTAGCTTTGAAATAATTCTAAGTGAATTAGATTTGGTTTGCATAAGAGCTACCGATAGCCAGAGCTACCGATAGCCAGGGCTACCGATAGCCAGGGCTACCGATAGCCAGAGCTACCGATGCACACAGAGCTACCGATGCACACAGAGCTACCGATGCACACAGAGCTACCGATGCACACAGAGCTACCGATGCACAAGAGCTACCGATGCACACAGAGCTACCGATGCACACAGAGCTACCGATGCACACAGAGCTACCGATGCACACAGAGCTACTGATGCACACAGAGCTACCGATTTGAAGAGCTACTGATGGAAGATTCCTACACCGAGTCAACTGTACACGTCTACAAACAAACGGCTACCTATAATGAACTGTGGAGTCAAATCCTATATCCTCGACACTATTTGTTTATTATACTAACGGTTACATTTGTTACTTTTGATGCATTTAATGTTATTAAATGATTTATGTTGCCATTTCAGGAAACCGTACCAAGTACGATCAAAAAGCATAATCATTCCTTCTTGTCAGAAAAACAAAAAGGGTATAAAGAGGACATTATGTATGTATCAAAGGTAGTGTGTGAAAAAGGAAACAAAAAAGAGATCAAGAACACAAAACACATTGGCGATCAAGCTCAAAACGTGCCAAGATGAACTGGAGAACTTGAACTCACGAGACTACTACTACCAGCCTTCAGAACATAGAGCATACATCGAGAAATCTATGTTAAAGAAAACCTCACAAAACTCATCATTCTTTGAGCCGATAAGCAAGCTGAACTTCGAAGTCAAGGAAGCAGATGGTACTCTGTTTTCCAGACAAAAACCATAAGAAGAATCATAAGGAATTTTAATCAAGAAAAGAAGTCAAGAGATGCATGAAGATCACTAGAGCAATTTGTAATCTCTAAATCTTTATCTCTGTGATTTACTTTTTACATTACGAGCAGTGTGTGTTATCTGTTGTATTTTACACACACACTGTCTCCTGAACCATAACTGGAGGATTTGTAAATCCTCACTCATTATCTTTTCATTCCTTTTCCCATTGTGGATAGTGGTAGAGGTCGTGTGTGACCTGGACAGCTGGTTGCTGCTGTTTTGTTTCCCACGACTAACAGTGGTAGAGGTCTTGGACCTAGATAGTTGTAAACTGTTGAACCCCGATCCAGGGTGTGGATCATCCTTATATAAAACTTTTGAGAGGACTAAGTATCGGCTTGAGACTAAACCTCTTGGTTAACTCCTCTGTGTTTTTAGTTAAACTTTATATCCATACAATACTTTTATTTCATATTCCGCTGCTATTACTTTGAAATATAATTTATCTTCAAAACTACTTTGATAGTTAAACTCGCAAGTGTTTATATTTATTGTAAACCAGTAAGTTAGTTTCAAAAGTTAAATTAATCATTAGATTAAGTTAACTGAGAACTAATCAATCTTTGAGAAACTAATTGAACCTTTATAATCTGTATAAATTCACTACAGTTTAATCTGTTTTTGAAATAGGGGGATTTTAATAAAAATTGTTTTTAGCAGAAATTTTAATTGGAACTCAATTCACCCCCCTCTTGAGTGTCCACTCCGACCAACAGTTTCATAGTCTTCTATAATCATAAGAGTTTGAGATATATATATTCCTAGAAATACTTGAATCTTATATGAAGATTATTGGTAGGATACCTTCATATGTTTTAATTCAATATCCCTTACACCCAAGGAAAGGGAAACATCATTGTATATGCTCATAGTACGAATGTACCATGAAATACTTTTTTGGAATCAAAGGCAGAGTGAAATTTTATAGGTTTTTTCACTCAGTTGAACATGGATGCTCAGGAGGATGTTTCAAGTATGGTTCTAATAAGTTTTTATTTATAACACTCTCTTCTAGAGTATATTTTTTATATTCATTAGTAGGATGACGATTTTAGTAATTATCAATTGATCCTTCATGATGGGGAGACCACTTCTAGCTGGTCTCTATCTTCAGATGGTATGCTCTATTTTGAGAAGTGGGTTGTCATCCTAGAATCTATGAGGAGTTTAGCCTTTTTTAATTGTCACATGTCTTTGTGTTCCATTTATATATGAACTAGGAATCTATGTTATGACATGAGACAATAATTATGATGGCTAGGTATGGAGCATGACATTCTAGATGATGTGTCCCACTGTTACACCAATCAATTGATAATGGCATAGAACTTGAGACCCTCTGGTTTGCTTTATCCTCTTCCAATGCCAATATTTAATGAACTCAGACCTTATTTTCAGGTATGTTTTCCTTTTCTGGCTGTTTTTTAAGATAAAGAGGAAATTATGGAAATTTTTGATGTACAGGACGTGTACTTTCTGAGTACACGCCGTGTACTCAGTTACCACGGGTAGCTGTGTGCTGGCCATGTAGCGGCCATGCACACAACCATGTGGGGGTGACCTGGAGGCCACCTAATGCGGGGTATGGAAATATCAAGTACACGGTGTGTACTTAAAAAGTACACGCCATGTACTTTTTTTTCATTAAAAGCACCAGGTCCGCGTCTGATGGACAGAACGCCCTTCTTCTAGGTCTCGTTCATTCAAGAGAACCCATATGGCTGCGATCCTTCTCCAAGACCTCGAGCCTCCATTCGATCATAGATTTGACAACCATCAATTTCATTGGGATCGCCTCGGTATGATATCTCTTCTTCTTGAGACTCGTTTCATGATTCCTCATCTTTCTCAAGTTATCATCTATTGAACATTTTAGATGTTTTTATAGATCCTCAGCATTATAAAGTGATTCAAGCCCTGAGACTCATGTATATTTATCTTCCAGCACTGAGTTACGTGGTATGTGCCTTTCTGTTGAGTTTTATTGAGTTATATGTGAAAATTTTCCCATTAACCATGAATGGGGTGTTGCACGATTACCATTTTAGCCCAATTTTTTTTCTTTCTAAGCATGTATGATTTAGTAGAGGTTAATTGATTATGAATAGGGTGAATTATTGTGCTATGGATGTGTTTTACCAAACATGTTTTTCATGTTTTGACCATTGGTTGATGTTTTCCTATTAGGCTGCTATTTACTTTCCCATGCCTAGTATTGTAGGATAGTGTGACTGTTGTTCTGTTATGATGATATGTTGTTGACTGCTAGCCAAGTAGTTCGTGAGGTTTACGTAGGCCGATATGCCCTGTTATACATTCTTGTCATACATAGGTCCATGAGAAACTAGGGTATACACCATATGGAGAACAGAAGTTGAGGGCTTCTCCAGAGTGTCTATTTTACTTATGATTTGTGAAGATAGGTGGAATTGACGTTGAGTGCATCCTCAGTGTGTCTGTAGTTCCTCGATGCAGGACACAGAGGGAATGTGATTTAAGTGTTTCCCTAGATCCCATTTAGTACAGATACGAGACTATAAGAGGAATATATGATGAGTGATACCTCATAGAGTCTATGCTTAAGCTGAACCGAAGGGGTTAGACTGAGTGTACTACCCAGAGGGTTGCTTGTACTTGTTAGGTAGGACTAGAGGGGATAAGATGTGAGTACATCCCAGAGTGTTACCTATTTGTGTTTAGCTGCTTGCTTGTGTTTCTAGGTATGACCAGAGGGGATAGGCCGTGGGTACTTCCCAGAGGGTTTCCTATGTGTGATTATCTTCTTTCATTAGCTATTGATGGATTTTTGAAACTGCAGAATGTTACTTATAAGTACTTCATTGTTTACTACATTTATTATTTACTGCCTACCATGTATTCACTGACTGTTAGGAATAGATGTTGTGGTGGTTGCACACTAGTATTTAGTCACACATGTTGTTTGGGAAATGATTTTGGGCCTAAACAGATTATTTTGTTACTGTTATAGATATGGGCAAACACCCTTCAACTTCTGGTACATGATTTGCTGTGGAGAAAGAGAACCTGGGACCAAGCTGAGGCTTGCGATGCTATGGAGATGTTAATATTTTTTCTTTTGTACTTTAGTTTAGTTCTTTTTTTATTACAGAATTGTGATCTATTTAGATTCTTTCCTAGACATATGAATCATGCATTATTTATATATATTTGTGCTCCGGTTTATTCCATCAGTATTCCACTGTTTACTTTTGTATGGTATTGTTAATTCTTCTTCCTGTGTATATTTTTTTGTTTCGCTGTATACTATACCAATGAGGGAATAGTTTTCCTACTATCACACAAAGGCCCTCACTTCTAGTTTGTAGCCACTGGTGTTCTAGGAAATGTGATTGATGCCATTTGACCAACCGGGTATGGGGCAACTTTCGGTGGCTTTCGGAACCGGGACGTTACAAAGTGGTGTCAGAGGATATTCTTTTCTCTTGAATTATTGTTTGGAGCCTATATCCAGGGATATGATAGAATAGGTACTTGGTAATAAGTTGTTCTTGAGAGTAGCTACCTATGTACAGGGAAAAACCAATATACCTCATTTATTTCAATATTTATGGTTTTGTAATTTTACTGTTGATTTGATTTCACCATTGGGTGATTCACATGTTTATACTGTTATTGTTGATGATATTGAGGTTCTATTTCTGATTCAACCCTATAATATGAGGGTATTCCATCTCATGCATTATATAGACACTTTTTAGAGATCACATGTCATGCATTCTTTCCATTCCATTTAGGTTGCATTAGTGATTTCATGCTGTTGTGATAGATGTTGTGCAAGATAAGCGTATTTTTGTGATAGATTCCTTGATATAATACATGCTATTTGATAGGGTATTTCTTTGTGTAAGAATTTGTTTGAATGAATGCCAAACTTTGGTTATTGATGTGTTATGGGCCCTCATTGAACGGAATTTTGTGGGTCATTTACTTTTTTACCTTGTCTATAACATGTGTAAGATTCCAGGATTTGATTCCCGGGGAGTATAGGACCTCACAGATCGGAATTTGGAACTTTAATAT
This sequence comes from Viscum album, assembly GCA_963277665.1. NCBI lineage: Eukaryota > Viridiplantae > Streptophyta > Magnoliopsida > Santalales > Viscaceae > Viscum > Viscum album. The sequence goes on from OY728132.1 coordinate 1,350,668,604, forward strand.
TTTTTTCAATGTTTTTATGGGATCCAGAGTAGTTTCTGAGGAATACTGTCTAGAAAAACCCAGAAAACATGCTGTGTAGTTTGAATACACACCATGTGTTCTTCTATTCGAGAATAACTATTTTTCTTAAGTATATTCCATGTTCTATATGTACACGCCTTGTAGTCTCTAACTGTGTTTCAGACTATGTGGGAGGGGACACGGTGTTTGGAATCATTGGTAAGAAACACCGTGTGGAGGATGTAAATTCCATGTTGTAGAACCATGTAACTGACCATGTCTCTAACAACATGGCTCGAAAAAATATTCTTAGTACACGCTGGGTTCGTCAGAAAGACACTATGTGGTGTAACCTAGGTACTGACTGTGTAACTGACAACATAGGTCAGTGTTATATTTTCCATACATGTAGTGTCCTCTTGGAACACGCAGTGTAGTGTGAGCCGTGTAACCCATCGTGTTTCTAATAACACAGGTCGATGAGGTTTGTTTAGTACACGTCGTTTTTATCACTAACACATTGTGTAGCCTCATTCTAAAGAGACCCATTTGGCTTAGCCATGGATAAGGAGTCGAGCAGGGGAACAAGATTCAAGTACACGCCGTGTTTCAGGTGAAGACACCATGTGTATGGGGTGTTACATGACCAGTTCTCTCAGGAGTACACACCCATGTGTTTGGATTATGGGAACATGTCGTGTTGGGGACATACACACCGTGTAGCCATCTTATAAAAATCGTGATTTTTTCCCTCTACAGTTCCCTTCTTATACTTCTAAGTTCCAGTCTCTGTTAATCTTGTTCTAACATGTGCGCTTGACGTTTTAGAGTCATGCCACCGATATGTCCTCCAGTCATCCACTAGTTATATGGCATTGATCAGACACTAGATATGGATGATCATGGCCTTCCAACTGATCCTCCAATTATGCAGCTCTCGAAACTGACCATTATACCAGACATAAGTGGTGATCCATAGTTTATGGAAGAATTTATGAGAATGATGAAAAACATACAAGGAGAACCACCTCTTGCCCCATTGATGGCTGATTTGACACAGGTCTTCAATCAGCAGCAACATCCCACTTTCTCAAGGGATGGAGGACCCTAGGCTGTAGAGTCATGGATGGAATCCATGCTTAAAATCTTCGTGAATCTGAAGATTTCTATAGAGAGGAGGGTAAAGCTCGCTACCTATATGCTTTGTGATTCTACCAAGAGGGGGTGGGATGTGATATCAGAGGTGGGATGCTAGCAGATCATGTCTTGGGGTGAGTTTCAGTGCATCTTCTTTGACTACTTTTATTAGAAGACACTGAGAGCCGATCAGTCTCAAGATTATGTGAGTATGAAGCACAAAACTCTTTCTGTCATGGAGTATTCCTCTCTCTTTAATGATCTACAACACTTCACGCCTTTTTCTAGAGGTGATTAGTTATTTCTAGTAAGTAATTTCAAGGATGGTCTGAGGCATGACATCCCATCATAGGTGAACATATTCTGGTTGATTTCTATCACTTTTATCATCAACTAGTCGCTGATCAAAAAGCTCAATTTGAGGGATTTTGGAGTTGTGAGACAAGGCATCATGACAACGGGAGTTAGTATCCCGCCCACCAACTACATGAAATGCCGCATCGAGTCTTCAAGTGGAGATCCAAGGAGGAAAGACAATTCTTATGGTAGCGAGGTGGTGTGATTCCAGTGTGGGAAGAGAGGGCATATAAGGCCACATTGCCCTAGAGACCCAGTGGAGTGACAAAATAGCGGCAAGATGGGTCACCTTCAGTGCGTCTATCAGATCTTCTCACCGGCAACATGTGATAGGGGTTCTTCTATGAATCCTCATTCAGGAGTAGCACCACCAGTTTCACACCAGTCTAGGAACTGCAGTTTTTCTATCCATTCAGGCCGAGGTAGAGGTTGAGGCTGTGGTGGTCAGTCACCGGTCATTCAGCCGCAACAAGGTGGATCAGCTCAGGGTGCTCAGACTTTTGTAGTGGAGCAAACCCAGTAAGAGTAGGATACCTGACCCTCTAGCATTCGAGGTACGATCTTAGTATCCTTAGTTTTAGCTTCTACTCTCTTCAATACAGGGGATTTCCAAATCTTTATATCTACTTCTATTGTGTAGAGCCATGGTCTCTGCATATTTTCTTCTCCAGAGATCTTGATGCTAGACACTTCATTTTTGACTAGAATGTCTAGTGTACATTATTGCCGGGATTTACCTCTAGAGGTTGGTGGGTGTCACTTCCTATAGGACCTCTATGTCCTAGAGATGATAGGATATGATGTCATTCTAGGAATGGACTGGTTAGTTCCTTTCCAGGAAGTCCCCTAGTGTTATCATCTTAGGCTAAGTTTCATATCCCTATAGGGTGTATCGTTTCGTCATAAGGGAGAATAGGATGTCCTGACGAGCGGAGAGGGACCCGAGCATCTTGGGTTTGGAGGAGTTACATCCCAAATTGCTAGTATATATCTATATTACTAGGGGAAATCACAGTTAGACTTTCCTCTAATGGTGGATCATTTCAGAGATGTCTTCCCAGAAGACTTTTGCAGTTTTCTTCCAGAGCGTGAGGTAGCATTTTCTGTTGAGCTCATGCTAGAAGCATCACCAATGTCCATTACTCCTTATAGGATGGCTACACCAGAGTTTTCAGAGCTTAAGAATTAGTTGGAGGAGTTTCAGGAAAAGGGTTTCATCCGACCCAGAACTTCTCCTTGAGGTTCGCCTGTCCTTTTTGTGAAGAAGGTGGACGGTACCCTCAGGATTTTTTTGGATTATCAGAAGATGAACTAATTGATGGTAAAGAACCAATATACTCTGCCAAGGATTTATGATCTCTTCGATCAGCTTCGAAGATCCCATGTGTTTTTTGAATATTGACTTGAGGTTCAGTTATCAACAGTTGCGCATTAGACCATCTGATATAACTCTCACGAACATTCAGAGAAGGTATGTTCTATGTGAGTATATGGTCATGACATTCGGTCTCACGAACTCACCTACAGTTTTCATGGAACTGATGAACCATGTACTCCATCCATACTTGGATTCCTTCATGGTGGTCTTCGTGGACAATATATTGATGTACTCTCACACTCTACACGAGCATGCTTCCCATCTTGAGATAGTTTTGAGTACACCAAGAGAGCATCAGTTGTATGATAAGCTCCCAAAAATCCACTTTTGGATGGATCAGATTTACTTCTTGGGTTATGTTATCTCAGAGACAGGAGTATTAGTCTACCCAGAGAAAGTGATATTAGTAGTTTCCTGGGAGCAGCTGAGAAATGTCTTTGAGGTGTGAAGTTTTCTTGTGGCTAGATGGATCCTAAAAATGCTTCATATATGATTTCCCATTCTTATCAGGACCACTGATGGCTCTAACTAGGAAGGGTGAAAAGTTCTTGTGGTTAGATTCTTGTGAGTCAGCCTTTCAAAAGCTAAAGGGGAGGTTGACATCAGCACTGATACTAGTCTTTCCAGAGTAGATAAAGAGCTATAATGTGTATTGTGATACTTCATGTATAGGGTTGGGTGTTATGGGTTTTAAATGGGAAGGATTCGTTGCATACGAGTCTCAGACGTTATGACCCCATGAGAGGAATTACTCGACGCATGATCTCGAGTTGGCTGCAATTGTTCAAGTCTTACTCTGTCGGAGACATAATCTGCTAGGAGATCATTTATTTCACCAACTAAAAAGGAATAAAGTATATCTTATCTCAGGGATATCTAAATTTTAGATAGCAAAGGTGGATTGATTACCTTCAGTCTTCTGACTTCGAGCTTGCCTATACGCTTGAGAAAGGAAACGCGGTGGCTGATTCCCTTAGTAGGATGATTCAAATACAGGCAGTTCAGGAGGCTAGCAGTGATTGGATTCTTATGGCTCTGTTCTTTGCGATTCACTTGGAGGTGCACGACTGACAGGGGTAGACATTTCTTTCTTCTGTAGCTGTTACCTCTACTCTTCTTGATTGAGTGTAAATGAGGCATCTATTAGGTACCGAAGACCTAGTCCTACGAGAGGCTATGTTAGGTGTGGACCCTATTCTTAGATGTACCATATGCGGGGATGAGATCTTGAGTTTCCAGGGGTGCGTATTGGTGCCAACAGATATACGTGAGGATATGATGTTGGACTTTCATTCCTTAGTTTCGGTAGTTCATCCTGGAATCAACAAGATGTATTGTTATCTACACTGTTATTATTGGTTTCTAGGTATGAAGAGAGATGCAACTGGTTTTGTCATGAAGTGTTCCACCATTATACAGGTGAAGGTAGAGCATCAGTGACCAGTAGGGCTTTTGCAGTAGTTACCTATTTCTGAGTGGAAGTGGAATGATGTCATGATGGATTTCGTGACAGGGTTGCCAATGTCGCCTTGAGGTAATGATGCATTTTGTGTTGTCATTTAAAGACTCACAAAGGTTGCTCACTTTCTTCCAATCAAGGATACTTTTAGAGTTGATGAGCGGGGATGATTGTACATCTGTGAGATTGTACGTCTTCATAGAGTTCCACACTCCATTGTTCAGATAGGGATGATATTTTTACTTCTTTGGTCTAGAAGGGTATTCAACAGGAGTTGGTTACATAGGTACTTTTGAGTAAAATTTATCACCCCAGACAGATGGCATGTCTGAGAGTAAAATTCAGGTGCTTGAGGACATGCTCTGAGAAAGTGTTTGAGATTTTGGAGTTTCATGGGAGAAGAAATTACCTCTTCCAGAGTTTTCATACAGTAATAGTTTTCAGGAAACAATTTAGATGGAACCTTATGAGTATTTGTATGGTATCTCATGCCAATCAACCTTATGTTGGCTGGAGGAAGGAGAGGCAGCTTTTCATGGACCTAGTCTTGTCCAGGAGACCACAATGCAGATAGAGTTGATACGAAAGTGGATGGCTACTATAATATCTCTAGAAAAGTATGATGATGATAAGCGAAGATGACCTCTGGAGTTCGAGTTTAGGGATTAGATTTTCTTTCATGTCACACTGAGGTTAGGTCACAACATGATCTGATGTTAGGGTTTGCTTTCTTCTAGGTACATTAGGCCACTTTAGGTGTTGGAGAGAGTTGGGTTGGTTGCCTATCAGTAGTAGTTACCACAGAGGTACCAGGATATGCACGACAGTTTTCACGTTTCTTGGCTCCAAAGTTACATTTTATACCCATCTCATGTTTTTCAACCTAAGGTTGTTGTGTTGGAAGTGGACACATCTTTCGAGGAGAACCCAATATGGATTGTTAATCACAGTACAAAGGTTATCTGTGGCTGGTCTGTTCCTTTGGTACGAGTGATATGGAAGTATGGGCAAGTATGTGACGAGACATGGGAGAGGGAGGCTGGTGTCTGAGCACAATGGCCGGAGTTGTTCGAGGTTTCTTCTTCTACACTGCATTAATAATGAAATTCAAGGATGAATTTCTTTAAGGGGGGACGTTTTTAAGAACCCAAAACTTCTTTTCAGTTATAATTCCCTTTTATGGTCATTTTTTGAGAAAAATAGGAAATTCTAGAAATTTTCAAAGTACACGCCATGTATTTTCTGAGCCTCCATTCAATCTCTGATTTGACTGCCATCGATTGCATTGGGCTCACTTCGGTAGGCTCTCTCTTCTGCTTGATCCACATTTTATGATTATTCTTCTTTCTCATGTTATCCTCTGGTGAGTTTTTATACATTTTTATTGATATTTGGTGTTATATGGCGATTCAAACCTTGAGGTTCATGTATATTGATCTTCCATCACTGAGGTAGGTGGTTTGTGCCTTTCTGTTGAATTTATTTTAGTTATATGTGCATATTTTCCAAATACCCATGAATGGGGTATTGCGTGTTTACTGTTTTATACCTATTTTTTTCCAAATAAACATGTATGCTTGAGTAGAGGTTAATTGAATATGAATAGGGTGAATTTAAGTGCTTTGGATGTGTTTTACCATTCATGTTTTGGCTTTTTTGACCATTGGTTCTAGTTTTCCTATTATGATGCTGTTTATATTCCCATGCCTAGTATTGTAGGAAGGTGTGACTATTATATTGTTATTCTGATATGCTTTAGATTGCTATCCAAGTAGATATTGAATTTTAATTGGGCCGATATGCTTAACTATACTTGATTGACATACACATGGCTGTGAGAACCCTTTGTATAGACCTTTGGGATAATGGACATTGAGGGATTCTCTAGAGAGTTTTTTTTACTTATGATGCATGACCACCAAGGGAATTGATGTTGAGTACTTCATTAATGTGTCTGTAGTTCCTCAAAGAAAGACAAATAGGAAATGTAATGTATGTGCTTCCAAAGAGAGCCTTTAGTACCGATACGATACTATAAGTGGAATTTATGGTGAGTGATTCCCCATATATTCTATTCTTAAGATCAACCAGAGGCGTTAGACTGAGTGTACTGCCCAGTGGGTTGCTTGTAATTATTAGGTAGGACTGGAGGGGATAGGCTGTGAGTACGTCCCAGAGGGATAAATATTTGTGTTTAGCTACTTTCTTAGGTTTCTAGGTAGGACCAGAGGGGATGAGATGTGGGTACTTCCTAGAGGGTTACATATGTGTGATTATGTGCTTTGATTAGGTGTTTCGGGATATTTGAAACTATGGATTATTACTTCTGATTACTTCCTTGTTTAATGCATTTATTTACTTACTGCCTACCATATATTCACTGACTGCGTGGAACAAATCTTGTGGTGGCTTCTTATAGGGATTTAGTCTCACACCCTATTTGGGCCATGCTTTTGGCCCCAAATAGATTATATTGTTGTAGATATAGATAAAGTAAAGCGCCCTTATACTTCATGTACAAGATTTTATGTGGATCTGGAGAGCATGGGACAAAGTTGAGGCATGAGATGCTATGGAGATGTTAACATGTTTTCTTCTATACTTTCGTTTAGTGATATTTATATTCCAGCATTGTTATCTGTTTTGCTACTTTTTCAGAAAAATGTATCATGCATCATTTATATATTTGTGTGCTCTAGTTTATTCTACAAGTCCTTCGCTATTTATTTTTGTATTGTTTTATTACAGATTCCGCTTGTGTATATTGTTTTATTCTACTATGTACTCTTCCAATGAGGGCATAGTATCCCCTCTATCATACCAAGGCTCTCGCTGCAGGTTGGTAGCCTCTGGAGTTCGGGGAAATGTGCTTGAGGCCATGTGACCAACCAGGTACAAGGTGCCTCTGGGTAGCTTCCAGAACTGGGATGTTACAAATATGGAAATGGGATAAGGTGTCTATGGATATTTTTATTGGATTACCAAAGACATGAAAAAGGAGAAATTCTATCTGCGTAGTTGTGGATCTGTTGAAGAAGTCTTCTCATTTCATTCCTTTTAAGGATACCGGTATGGTTAAAGATCTATGCAAGCAATACATGTATAACATTGTGAGGTTACAAGGGAGTACCTCTTACATCATTTCAAATAGGATCATAGGTTTAAATCATGATTTTGTAGGAGGATCCCGGAGCTAATGGGTACTCAGTTCTAGTTGAGCACAAGTTACCATCCACAGACAGATATTCAAATGGAGTTAGTAATTCAGTTCCTAAAAGATATGCATCATGCTTGTATAATTGACTATAGTGGATCATGGGGTTTTCATCAGCGATAGGTTGATTATGTTGACAATAATAGTTACTAACTGTTTATTGGAATGGATCCCTTTGAGGATTTTATAGTTGTCTGTGAAGATCAACTCTTAGTTGGGATGAGGTGGGTGAAGTATATTTGGTTGGAAAAAATTGGGTTTTTGGATAATTCCACGAAAATGCAGGATGTACACTAAAATATGGTTATAGACCAGAGTTGATAGAAACAATATTCTAATTGGAGACTTCATCCTTTAGAGTTTTCCTTTGGATATTGGGTTTTTTTGAATGTTTCTCCATGGTTGGGTCACCGTGGACTAGGAAAATAAGAAAAGTTGGTTCCAAGATTTGTTTGTCCATTTTAGGTCACTAAGGGGTTTGGACATGCTTTACATATGTTACAATTATAGATTCAGTTGGCTGGTATTCCTGATTTTTTTCTTTATGTCTCCTCTCAATAAGTATCACCCTGATCCTATTCACATTCTGAGTTAGGAGGAAATTGTGTTATATCCTGATGTTTCTATTTTTGAGAAAACAGTTGGGATTGTTGACTCCCAAGTGAAAATATTTCTTTGGAGATAAATTATATTGGTTAGAGTTTTTATAAATAAGTATTACATTCTCACGAGATATGGAAAAGGGATTCATTGATGAGGTAGCTATGAAATCATATTCTTCCAGGGATTACATATTTCACATGACATCTCAGGGATCAAATTATTTATGGTGTGGAGTTTGTAAAAAATTGTTACCTATCTATAAGGTATTCACTTGACCTCATCATGGTTCTTCTTTTTTCTATTTTCTGTAGAGGAACATGATGGAATTCTGAAGATACATATCATGATGAAGTCACATATTTGTTGGAATCGTGGATTTGAACATCAATTTCTATAGGATACAGGAGGGTTTCACACTATGTATCTGGGATACACATCCCATAGTTATTATTAGTTATAAGTTTTGAAAGGCATCATGATATGAAAGGTTACAAAACTTAAAGATGAATTACACATCATGAATGTTTCAAATATCATATTTTTTATTTGAGGTGATGTATTTCTCTGTGTACTCAAACACCATGGATTTCATGACTAGTATTGGAATTACACATCATGTAATTCCCTTACCATGGATGTTTTTGGGAACCACAAAGTTTTTTAGTTCCCATTTGACCATATATGCTTCCTTTATGTCAAACTACAACTCTTTTAGATGATTTTCGGTGAAATAATCCCTTCTAAATCAATCCGTTCGATGTTTGATCATTGTTGCGGTAGTGGTGCATCTCTCTAGGTATGGGATCATCTTGATTCTTATTTACATTTGATTGATATAGCACCCTTGTCTTGTGATATCAGATACACTGATCTATGTTGGTGTTTCTTCTTGTCTTATTCCAAGATATGTTGTGTGATCTCATTCTGGAGGTCATTCCTTTGTTTGTTATGGTGTGGGGGGAATATGTTTTCGAGGTATGTGATATTTCCTCTTCTCCTATGACCATATTTCTCAATTGAATCAATTATATGATGTGTGTATTGTATTCTAGGTCATTTATTTACATTTTTGGGTTTTTTGTTGGTGGATCTCGCTATGGGCGTGTGTGACTAATGTTTTGAGGTAGGTGGTTCCATATCTAGCCTGCGTCTAATAGAATGTGTTATTACATTCTTACAAAATGGGTTATAAATAAATGTTTTTGAAATTCGAATGGTTTATTGTGTTTTTTGGGAATATATTTCGAATAAAAGTGGCTTTACTTGAATTTTTATAAATGTAAATAAAAAGGGTATTTTCAAAGCATTGAAAATCTTTTTGTGAAATTCTATTGAAATTATTTTCAAAACATTGAAATTATTATAAAAACATGAACATTGTTTACCATGGCTCTTAGGTGGATGGTTTATCTTGAGGTTATCATCTATTATGGGGGTTCACTTTCTAGGGCATTCCTCTGGTCCTGCAGTATGGATTATTGTATATAGGTACATATATGATTATGGGGTTTCACTTTTCAGGGTGTCTATAGGGTCATGGAGTGTTGATCATTAGCTTAAAGTACTCTAGTTCACTATTTATAATTTATGGGAATGAGTAGTCTGCTTCATGATCTATTGTATTCCATAGTATTGTGATTCCAATGATGCTACTTTTTTTTATTTTCATGTCGTTGGATTGTTTTTTCCTTGATATTTATATTTATTCTTGTGAAGGATAATATAAAAAATGTGATTTGAAGTTGATATACCTAGTTTTGATTTAGAAATATGACAAAAGGGAAATGATCACCATGTGTTAAAAAAAATATTTTACTACTTATCATGAAATTTTATTTAAAAGGATCATAAATGAATTTTTATACAGATACTTGTTATGGAACACCAGGGTGGGATCCTATTGATCTTGTTAGCTCACACCCTAAAAACATATTTGGTCGTGCGTTGATGTTTGTATGTATTCCATTTAATGGAAAGAAAAGGAACCACAGTGACGTGACATAGTATTATGTTTTTTAGGTTGGGTAATTGGTGTTGAGATGGTGGGAGTTAATCCACATCAATATTTGGAGTACCTGTTTAGTTCTAGTCCCTTTCTATTGGACTTGTCACTTGGAGTTTTGTTTACATTTTCTATTGATTATTTTAACTATATATTTTCTTTATTTTATGAAATTTTTTCATCAGTTTTCCATTGTTTATTTTTTTATATGTGTATATACATTCCTTGTGTTTTGTTTTTGTTGGGTGAAAAGTTTCCCTCTTGTTTGTTGTTTGATTCCTAGGTTCTTATCACCATCCCTTGGGGATCGAGAACTCCCTATGGGTATATTATAGAAATAGTAAAATTATAGGTTTGTGGGTAAATATGGTATGTTTGTTACCCTTATACATATAATAGATATTATGTAAAAGGAATCTCATCACTTTGAATAGGTGGTAGTCCACATGTCCATGAACAACGTGATCACATTTTCACAGTGTGGAAAAGAGTTAATGAAAATGATTTCTTATATTTCATGGAAGGTAATTAGGTCATGAATATAATATATAAGTTATTTATGTCATATATATTTAATTAAATCCATCCTTATTAAGTTCCATGTAGAGTGTGAATATATCACATTTCATTGAGGAGAAGATAGTCCACACTTCCACAAATGATGTAATCATATTTACAAAAAACGAAATGTATAAAGTTATGTGTTTTAAAATAATTACCAAATAATAATGACATAATAAATATCATATATATATATATTATATAAACAAATATTCTAACATAATTTTCAACTACGAATGGTGGTAATGTAAAATCGAAAAACATTGTTTAATGATGTGGTAGTTTTCCGTACACAAGAACGATAAGTTTCATAGACATAAAATGGATGTGAGTGTAAGTTTAGGAAAAATCTTACCATAAAAACATTAAAATATATTTTGGATAAGTATTTTATTATGTATTCATGGAATAATAATATTTTTATAATTTGTGAATGAATATAAAATAAAAGATCATGAGGAAGGGTGTGACATTTTATTCAGGTAACTCCTTTTGGTTTTCATAAAAGGACTTCTATGGATGGATATATACCCAATGTGATGAATCTTGGATGATGGTTAGGATATTGAGGATCTATTTGGAAAGATATTGGTTGATCTAATGTTTCTTGAGATGTGTGAGGAAGAGGGGGTGGGGTTGAGTGCCTCTTTATACTGGATGAGGAGTGACAGGCTAGTAAATTTTGAAAAGGGAATTCATCCCACGATTCAAATAGAAAGTGGTTACCATAACGGTAAAAACCATATAAAAGATAGGATAGGGTTAAAATATATGAATAAAAAAGATTTTGGAATATAATATAGGTCATTTGTGCCCTTATTTTTAATGTTTAGTCCCTTGTTAAGCTATTTTTTCACATAATCGTTGTAACTAATTTTAATCACTTGCACTCATATTTTTGGTAAAATCTAAGTTTAACTTATTATAATTTATAAATTATGATTATAACTAACAAAAAAAATCCATTTTTACAAATTAAAATCACAAATGTGGTAGAAATTAATTTAAATTTATTCTCAGAGATGGGACGATAATGACGGTTTTTAAAGTAAAAACATAGACACATTTTCTATGTTTTTATATCGAATTTCAATGAGAAATTTATTAAAATAACCTAAATTGGTTTATATTAAATAAAATGATATAATATTAATTTAAAACCCAAAAAAATTATAAAAATATATATGTAAATTGGATGAAAAATAAGTTTTCAACTAATATTTTGTATTATTCGCTATTTATCAAAATATGAAGGTTATTAGAAACATTACAAAAATTTACCAAAAGTAGAGTATTATATTTATATTTCAAAAAATAAGTTTTTTGAATGTAAAATTTATATAAATATTAAAATTTTATATTCAATATTGTTTCGTAATTAAAAGGCGTTCATTTTAGCTTTTAAAAATTTATAGTTTTTTATGCATAAAATTGGTTTGATTTTTTTAAGCCTATAAAATTTATTGAATGATTGTAGAAAGATTTTAAAAAAATGTGTAAACATAATATAATTATCCCTATTAGTTCCCGTTAAAATATTGAGTAGGTGATAACTTCCAATTAAAATTATAATATCAACTATATATTATTGTTGGGTAAAACTTAATCTTGTGGGCTACGTAAGATTCCAAAGAAACTCATTGTTTCATATCATATATGCTATTGTAGATAGAATAAATTTTAAATTAAAATTAAAATATAATTTATAAATATTAATTCATAATAAAATTACTTATTCTACCATTAAATGGAATGTTATGGGCACCTTAAATATCTATTTCAACAACAGAAACCATACTAAAACATGGTCATCCAGCTTGGTCAACAATCACAATCACCTCCAAAACATCAAGATGGAAAATTGAGGTATTATCCCCAAAATTTATATTTTTTTCATTCAAAATATTCCTTTCTTTATTTCCATTTGGGTTTTTATGAATGGTTAATTATTATTATTGTTGTCTTTCTTCTAATTCTTCTTGTTCTTATTATTTTTTCCCCTATTAAATTTTTTTCATTATATTCCTATCTCATTTGTATTAGGGATTATATTGATTATTGTTATATAATATTTTAGGTTTTCATAGATTGGTATTTTGGATGATTTTAAAAATAAATCTTCCATGATTTAAAATTCAATCATCACATGGATTATATATTTAAGTTGTTACATAATGTGAAGGATGATATATATACACGATTTTACTTTATATTTTGAAATGATGTATGATTGGGTGTAGGGTTTGGTTATAAACTCTTTAAAATAATAAATAATATTTATAATTATAGTATTCACTGTCTAAAGATTATTCTTTGATTAATAATAAATTTTAAACAAAAATAATTTATTATAATCACGTTTTTTGGGTTATTTGGGGATGTGTTTTGAAACGTTAATGATTTTTAATTTAATATTGATATAAAATTATTTGAATTATATTATTTATAGCCTAAAAAATGTTTTAATGTTGTTTTTATTCAATGGAAAGGATTTTTGGCCAATAATGATTTATATTAATGGGATAATATGTGTACCCATGTTGATTTTAGATTCTATTTGAATTTTTTTATTATGTAAGACCTATAGTAGATTTGGAATACTATTTATGGATGTTCAAGTTGAATGATTTTATTTAATTGTTAATGGTTTTTATATGAACATAATAAACATATTGGATAGGCATTTTTGATATTCTGTATTTGGAAAGAGAGGATGAATTTAGAAATTATCATTGGGTGATTAATTGATATAAACTATTTATATTTTGTTTTCACTTGTGAGTATTTATTATTCCTTCAAACGATCTTGGCTGCCTATATGATTACCTTAGTTTAATAATTAGATGATAATTGATCTTAGTTAATCAAATATAACATTTATTAATATTGGTAAATTATTGGTTTTTAGACAAGGGTGGTTATTTGTTAATTTTTTTTATTTCAAATAACAATATTTTCATTATTTACATGATTATATGATCAATTTAAAATATTTATGATTGTCTTATAAAATAAATTTCAATAATTGGGATCATAAATGTATTTGGTACTTGTAGTATCTTAAATAATTTTCATATGTATGTGTATTCATTTCTGATATTTGAAGGATATCCTATTATGGATGTTATAATCATGGCATATATATGGGAATTTATTTTCATTGAATTTTGTTTTCCTCTTGAGTTATAGGCACAATAATCATTCCTTCATGGATTTTTTGTTGAAATTTAACCCATGGCCAGTGTAGACATTGGTTTATGGAATCAATAATATTTTATTTTAATTTTTGGTACCAATATTAATTTATTATTATAATTGACTTTGTTATCAATTATAATTATTTATGTGGTTGGTATTTAAATTTTTTGAATGAAATTCATAATATTTATATTACGTGGGTTGTTATTAAATTTCAATTACCAAGGTTTATATAATCCCTAAAATAGTACAATACTATTTATATTAATTATAATTAAGGTATTGAGACCCTAGCCTTTTACACATATCATAACCTGAGTTTCAGCATAATTAAACATCATATTATGTGCCAAGTATTTTGAAGTGACGTGTCTTAGATGACAAGGTACATAAAAGAAAAAACATTTGAATAAATAAAACATTTCTTTATTTAATATTAATTGGGATATCCTAACATCCATTGTGCTTATACATCCTTATAGGGTAACCTTGGGATAACATAAACAAAGGGGTGAGCTAAAATCATACTAAGGGGAAATCATAGTAATTATGTTTTAGAACATGTATTAAAAGGAATAGAATAATGATATAAAAAGGCATGAAACATGTGAAACCAAAACCTATTACCATGGAATCATATTTACACGGAGTAATAATAATGTGGAAGCATTATAAACCATAACTTTATAACGGGTCAAGGCTTATTTTACATAGAGAATCACATTTCATGGTTATCCACTATGACCATTACACATGGTATCACGAATCAAGGATAACCGTCAAAACCATTGCACATAACATATCATGAGACTCAACATTACCCAATGCGTTGGAGTGATATCTTGGTGACCCAATCTTAAAATTTTCCTAAATATTTTTTTCCATATAAATAATCATACATAATCAATCATACATTAACCTAAGCGAACCCATGGAATGAAATGGGTATCATAAACATGTCATAAAGCATAATAAATCTGGGAATCCTAGAAGTGTCCTTGAAAGAAATTAATTAATGCATATATGGAAATTATTAATGAAAAATAGTCACATATAATGGAAAGTGATTTTAAAAAGTAGTTAAACATTTAAGAAGTCTATTTATGAAATTTTAAAATTAAAACATTTTAGTGCGATTTTAAGGAAAAAACTATAGGGCCTTTAAAATTGAAAATGAAATAATATATTATATAAAACCATAAGTAAACCATAAAGGGTTTAATAATTAAAATATTTATTTTATAAAAATAATTGTGGATTAAAATATATGGTAGGGTGTACTTGAAATGGGGTAAGAATTCAGGAAGTTCCTTTAGAAACATGTTTTCATATCAGAATGTATTGAGGATGGAATCAAATAAATGACTTTATATCCAAAAAATAGAAGGGGTAATGGATCTTTGTGCCTGATTTTGGAAATATAAATATAAATTACAAGTTATAAATAAATATAATGTAGGAGTTTTTTGGGTAAAAAGTGAGTAAGAGCAACACAAATGAATAAAGGAGGTTCAGGTAGAATACATTACCTTAAGTCAGTAGGTGTTCTACACAGGATAATAATTAACTAAATGATAAAATTAGATAAAATAATTTATAATTACAGAACCCATTTTATAGGTAATATATTTATTATAACCATTTTAGGTTTATTCATAAAATTTTCGATTGGTTACGAGGATCAATTTCATTGTTTAGGTCTGTTGTTCCATGATCGGTTTACATATATACATTAGCAGATAATCATTTAAAATGAATATTGTTTCCCAGAATTGGAGTTATTATTTATTATTGAACATCCTAATGTTAACATGGTTTTAAATTTAATTTTGTTACTTAGAGTGAAGCTGAATCATTATATAAAATATTAGGGATTACGTTTTGTTTCAATTGGCGGTTTTTATCACAAAGAACACATTTTGATTTATAAATAAAAAACATGTGTAAAATGATATTATAGAACCCTATATGAGATATAATACTTATATTACAATATGGTGAAACCGTATGAATTTTTTCATGACCAGAATTGAATATGATAATGAATATTGAAAACCAATCATCCTTGAATGTGGTAAATTAACACATATTGGATGTTGTTTTTTCTACTAGTATAAAATAAGGGTAAAGGAGATATAATAATATCTTATTACATTATCATAAAAAAAATTCAGTACGTATAATTTATTTTATTTATCACAACATATTGATTAAGATAGGTAATGATAGAAATGAATACAATGTAACTTGAATGAAAATTAAAACAATTGAAAAGAGGAATTTACCTCAAAAATTAATCTTCCTTTAAAGCCTTTTAAGGGGAGAGAATTTGGTATTATTAAAAGACCAAGGGATGATGGACGTGGGTAGGTTCTTGGGGAGAGATTTGAGTGGAATTTAGTCTACGAAAAACTCTTTGTAGGAGTGATGAGAAGAGGGGAGTGTGGGTGTTTTTTATTATAGAGGGGACGATGATTTTCTTAAAATTGTTATCATTAGATTATTATATCTCCATAATACAAGAAAGAGTGATAATTTAATGACCTAAAATAGTAATAAGTGTGTGATAGTTAGAACCAAAGGTGCTTAAATTAGTAGAATATCACCCATATCCCAGTAATTAATGTATTTATATTATTTTGAAAATTATTGTATTTCACTAATTTTAAAAAATTCATTTATTTCAAAAAAAATCCCAAAAATTCACCCTAAACATTTTTTTATTTTTATTATCCAAAAATGAAATAGATTTTAAAAAAATAATATTCTAAATATGATTAATTTAATTTTTAATTAAAATCATAATTTACTCAAAAAAATACATACTTTAAAACTATAACTTATTTTATAATGATATCAAAAAATTACATAATGTCTTATAAAATTATCTTAAAAACAGAAGACAAGAAATTGATAATTTATGAACACATTTTTAAAAAATAATTTTTCTTGTGAGAAAAATAATTAATTGTAATTATTTATTTATGACTTTCAAAAATTCCATTACATTTACTATGGTAATATTACCACTTATAAGATTCCTAAATATTATTTATACATTCAAGGGTGAGGTTAATATTCTTTTGTGAGAATTACTATTTGTACGGTTTAAATTAATATTCATATGGGTAGGTTATTATTCCCCATAAATTAAGTTTATCCTATCAGACTCCAAAAAACTTACTGATCGCAACAATGTATGTGGGATTTTCAAAAATCAAATCATATATGTGAGAATATTACTTTTAAAGGATACATAGAACTTAGTAGTTCATTCAGTTGTGATTTTATGTGATTATATGACCTAATTATAAGAAGTTAATTTCCATTGATAAAACAATGGGTCATTACATTCTTCCCCCCTTATGAAATCTCACCCTCAAAATTTTGTTTTACAATCTAATCCATAAACATATGTAGGTAAATTTCCTTTCTTTCCTCCTCTAGTTCCTATGATGCCTCTTCAAACTTATGATTCCACCATAGTACATTGACTAAGTGAGTAGTTGTGTTGTGTAGATCTTTATATCTATGATATAAGATCTTCACTGGATTCTCCTCATAGTAAAGATCATTCCACAATTGTACCAATTATGAAGAGAGTACATGTGAAGGATATAATATGTACTTCCTTAAGAGGGATAAATATAAGAAATCATGTACTTTAGAAAAAGTAGGTGGAAGAACCAGTTGATAGGAAACAACCCCAGTAGGATTAAGAATCTCGAAGGGGTTGATGTACTTGAGAATTATCTTTACTTTCATCCAAAACCTCCTGATCTTATTCCATAGTGATATACAGAGGAATATTTGGCCTCAAACATTGAACTGAAGGTCTCAAATACTATTCTCCTCCTTAATATTATGTTGACTTTGGGATACCTTGATGTGTTATGGAATGGTTTTCACCTTCTCCACCATTTCATTGACCATTTCTGCTCTTATATTCTTACACACATCATCTTCATCCAAACACACTGATTTCATTCACCTTTTACCATAAAGGGATTAGTATTGTGCCATTAGGATGCTCGAGTTGAAACTATTGTCATATGAGAATTAAAACTGGGGAATATGTTGGTCCCATCCACATTAAAATTCTATTTAACATGTTCTCAACATGTATTCCAATGTATGAATAGTTTTCTCAGATTGGCTATCAGTTTTGTGATGAAAGGCCACCGTGAAGTTCTGTTCAGTGCTTAGATCATTTTAGGGACCATTTTATAACTTTGAGGTAAATCTTGAATCTATATTAGATACAATAGACAATTTTACTCCATGCATCCTTACCACATCTTTTATATATATAAATGTGTGAAATTTGATCTAATGATAAGTCATCCCGTATTGTGATAAATTGAGTTGTCATTGTAAGTTGATCTTCAATGATCCATATTGGATTATTTTCTCTAGATATCTTGGAATACCAATGAAAATGTACATGGTGATGTTCTCCCACTTACATGTTATAATGGGTAGTGGTTTCATCATCCCATTATACTTTTTTCTTTCCATCTTAACTTGTTGACATAACAGGAACATTGATGTATATTCATCAATATCCTTCTTCATATTATCCCACTGAAAGTTCTCTTAGAGATCTTGATACATATTTGCACTCCCTGGGTTAATAGAGAAGGTTGATCTATGTGCATCATTCAAATTATCCATCTCTATATGTGTATCAGATGGTACAGATAATTGTGACCCAAATATTAAAACTCATTCCTCATCAATATTGGACTCATAGGATTTCCCATTTCTAAGGGCTTCCACCGTTTACAAAATTTCCACATCTTTTCTTTGAGCATCCTTTATTTTCTCTATGAGGGATGGTTGAGCAATCATTTAAGAAAGTATTGATGATGTTCTCTCCTTAATTATTCCCAAGTACATACTATGAAAATCTAAGAATACTGAATCCTTTTTGATTCTCATAAATGATAATGATGTAGGATCCTTTTTATATAGAGCATTCACCACCACATTTCCCTTACTGGGATGGTAGTGAATTGAGAAGTGATTATCCAAGATGTTCTCTGACAATCTTCACTAGTGAATATTAAGATATTTTTTTGTGAATATATATCTGAGACTCTTTTGACCAATATATATATCTATCTTCTCCCCATAGAGATAATTCAGCCATATTTTCAAATCAAAGACCACAACATCCAACTCCAGATCATGCATATGATAGTTTTCTCCCAGATTTTTAGCTTCCTTTACAGGAAGGCTATAACATTATCATTTTCCATCAACACACAACCTAATCACTTATTTAAACTATAATTATACCCCACAATGAGTTCTCTACTTACTGGGAGTGTGAGTATTAGTGAAATGACAATCCTATTATTATAATCCTTAAAGCAATCTTTATATTCTTCAGTCCAGCAAAACATCACTCCCTTCAATGTCAGCATAGTCAATAGGTTCTACAATTGTGATTAGTGCATAAAAACTCATTAATAATACCCTTATAGACCCCTAATGTTGTAGATCTCCATTACAGATGTTGGCCTCAGCCACTCTTCTATTTCCTTTGTCTTTGAAGGATCCACATATATCCCTTTGTTGATGATAACATGCCCATGAATGATACTTTCTCCATCCAAAAATAAAAATTATTGTACCTTTCATAATTTCCCCCCCTTCACAAAGTCATCAACATAGTATTCAATTTTTTCTCATGTTCCTCCTTGCTCTTGAAGTGTATCAGAATGTCATCAATAAAGACATTCACAAATTTGTTGAGGTAATCTATAATGAATATATTCATTAAATCCATGAAAATTTCTGAAGAATGTGTGATAACATAGTGAATAATTTGGAATCCATAGTGTCCATACATTTTTTGAAAGGCTGTTCTGGGAATATCTTCCTTCCTCACTGTTAGTTGGTGATATCTCATTTGAAGGTCCACCTTAGAAAAATTACTAGCCCCCAAGAAGCAGATCGAACAAGTCACCTCTTTGTGGTGTGGGACACTTTTTCTTTATCGTGATTGTATTGAGAGATTGAAAATCATTGTAGAGGCGCATTTATGTATCCTTTTTCTTGAGGAATAGAATTGGATCACCCTATGGTGAAGCAGATGGGTGTATAAAACACTTCCCTAGATTCTCCTATAATAGCATCTTAATCTCTTCTAGCTCTACGATGGCCATTCAATAAGTCGTCTTTGATATTGGTAGAGATCCAAGAAAAAAGTAAATTGATAACTCAAACTCTCAGTTAAGAGGAATTCCATAAAATTATTTTTTGGAATATATCAGTGTAATCTCTCTTGATGGGAATATATTCGATAAGTATCATATCCTTTACCTCAATCATTTGAGCTAGAAATTTTTTCTCATAAGGCAGTAATATCCTCACTTGAGATAATGATTCTTAAAGAGATTCAACTTCTTATGTACACTTGTAATGAATTGGACGATGCTTCTCAATGTGGAGAGTGATCTCCCTTTCCCTACATTTGATATTGGATTTTTATATAGCCAATCTATTCCCAAGATTACATCCAACTTCATTAAAGGGTGGATGACAATGTTTTCTAGGAGGTTTAGTCTAAAAAGTTTTACCAGGGAGGATTTATAAACCTTTTCCCTTTAATATCTCTATTATATATTCTCATAGATAACTTATCCTCTAAATTTTGAGATGGTGTTTAAATAGTTATAATAAACATGAATGATATGAAAGAATAAAGAGAAAAGAAATTAAATAGCACGTTCACTATTCTTGAATGAATAACTAGAATACCTATCCCCACATAATTTCCTAACTCCACCTCAGTAGTAGTGATGGAATAAGCCCTTAATTGTTTCCTTGTCGATTGTTACTGATTTCCTTTGAAAACCCATGTCTTATAATTTTTTTTGGCATAATTCCCTTGCTCCATATAGTAATAACACTGATATACAAGATAAGCTTTGATCTGAACCATCCTATCTTCTTCCACCTTAGTGTGATTCTTTATATCCCTTCAATATTTATTTTCTAGATGTCCCATATTTCCATATTTGATGAAATTTCTGGTTCCCTTTGGAAAACTACTAGAAAGATTCTTTCCATAATTTTGATAAGCGGGATATTTGATCTTCTTTAAATCATGGGATTTATTTTTCTAACCACCCATATAAGATTCCATTTCATTTTTTTTCTATGGTATCACCAGATCATTGAGATTATCCAATCTCTATTTCATCCTTGAGGTCACAACAGACAATCTATTCATAACTGTCGAAGCCAAGAATCACCAACCCTTTTTCTAGACTCAGCTTTAGTACACTAATGAAGTGATCCTACTTTGTTTTAGTGTTCATGAAAAATGAATTGGAGTATCTTTCAATCATTGCGAAGTTTTATTGATACTCACATATGAACTCATATTCCTTTTTCCTGAGTCTGAATAACTCTACTTCCATCTTGAGGAAGAGGGTTCTGGGAAAATATATTATGAAAAACGTTTTATTAAATTCTTCCCAATCCATTGAATCAATTTACTCAAGGGAAATTGTATTATTGATTAGTGTGCAACAATGAAAATATTCCCCATTAAAATGATAGACTGACGATATAAATTTCTCTTCTTCCATGAACTAGATGATAGGGAATATCTTTTCAAGGGAGTTAATCCCCTATTTTGTGATGAGGGGATCAGAATATTCACAAAACATGGGATGACTTTTCTTCATGAAGGATTCAACAAAAACATGATTTTCCTTGTGGGAGAATGGTATTTGAAATGATTTATGTTATTATAAATAACTTGAGCCTACTGATCACATAGAGTCATGATGTTTGGAAAACTCACACCCATCATATTTGGAATATCATTAGAAAAATATTCACATTCTCAATCACATTGATTATTGGAATAGGTTCTTCTATTTCCCATCATTAACTAAGAAAAATAATGTACAATTAGAGTGATTGAATACTAATATATTACGCATAAAAAAGAAACTATGAACATAAAAGAGTAAACTTATAAAGGATAAGTATATACTAAATTGTTAGTTCCTATGTTAAAATATAGTTTATCCTCGATCAATTTCATCACTTATATTATTATGGGATCTTTTTCCCTTAATAATGGTTCATAGTAATGTCATGAATTTATGAATGCTTATCCCCCAGAAGTCTCATAACAAGAGTGGAACTAGGCCCAATTTTGTGCAGTTGTTCCCATTCGAGTCTATCTCAAAGAAGTGTTTGCAGGTTTTATCCCTAGATACACCTATGACAATGCCACCTATACCATTTTTTATATCAAAAACGGGATTTATTTTCTGGATTAAAAACTTAATTTATACTCACTATAATCTGGGGGCGTTTTCATATACTTAGTATTATCATTAAGTTTCATACTAAAGTGTTGTATTTCTAATCTACAAAAAAAGACCATCCTATGATACCAACTATAGAGACCCTATCCTTTTACACATATCATTACATGATTTTAATCATAATAAAACATCATATTATAAGATAAAGATCATGTAGTCTAGTGTCCACGAAGACTAGATATATAAAACTGAAAACATGGGACTAAATAAAACATTTCTCTATTTAATATTCACAAGGAGCTCATAACACCAATTTTTCTCATACATCATCATAGGATAACCAGGGGATATCATGAAAAAAGGGATGATCTAAAACCCCAGTAAGGGGAAAAACATAGTTATAAAGAGGTAGCATAAGGTTTAGAAGACATGGAATATTGATATCAGAAGGAATGGAACATGTGAAATCACAACATAGAAACATGGTATCATATTAACATGGAGTCATAATAATGTTTCAATAACATAAAAATAATGACTTTAGCCAGATTCATGTCTCATTTCACGTATAAGAGAACAAGTCAAAGTTGACCACCAATACCTTTTCACCCAATCATACAAGTCAAGGAAAACCACCAAGACCATTGCACATAACAGATCATGAGACTAAAATTTACCCAATGCACAGGAGCTCTATATGGGATTTACCATATTAAAATTTTCATGAATATATTTTCCACATAAATAATCATAAATTATTAATTATACATAATCATAAGGTAACCCATTGAAAGAAATCGTTATCATAATCATGTCATAAAGCATAATAAATGGGGGCCTCATACAAGTGTCCATAAAAGAAATGAATTTAAACATACATGTAAATTACAAAGGGAAAATAGGCATATATCATGGTTAGTTATTTCAAATATAAGTTACTACATATAAGAATAGTAATTAATAAACTTTATCATTAAAACATTTTAGTGTGGTTTTGAAGAAAAAAACTATAAGGATTTTAAATTAGAAAAAAAATAATATTTTACATAAAACTAGAAGTGAAAAAGAAGATTTTAATAATAAAAATAGTATTTTTATAAAAACAATGGTAACATAAAACATCTAATTTAGTGAACTTGAAATGGGGTTAGAATTTGGGATGTTCCCTTAAAAATGGTTTTTTGGGAAGTATTGAGGAGGGAATCAAATAAAAGAATGTGTATCCCCAAAAGGAATATCAAATGGATCTTGGGGAAAGTGTTTGGACATATAATTATAAATTATAATATGTACATATTAATTTTATAGGATTTCATTTGGGTAAAAATAGAGTAAGAAAAACTGAATGGAATAAAGGAGGTTCGGGTAGAATCCCTTACATTAAGTCCAAAGGTGTTCTCCAATTTATATTAATGACCTGAATAATAAAATTATGTACATTTTTTAATAATAAAAGAACATATTTTACATTTAAATGATTTCATATAACCTTTTTATGTTCATTTATATCCTTTTTGATAGGTTATGAGGTTTAATTTCAATATTCGTGTCTTTTTGTTCCATGATCGGTTTACTTATATACATGAGCAGATAATCATTTAAAATGAGTATGGTTATCCATAATTGGAGATATATTCTATTATTGAACGTACAAAATGTTACATGATATAAAAATTAATTTCATTACATGGAGTGGAGTTGAATCATTATATGAAACTGTAGTGATCACCTATTGGGTTAATTGGCAGGTTATGATCACAATGAACACATATTTATTTATATATAAAAAAATATGTAAAAAAAAGATTATAAAACATTATATGAATCATAATACATATATTATAGTTTTTTTTTCAGAAATAGGAAAGGTTTCAAGACTATAATTGAAGATGGTAATGGAAATTCAAAACCCATCATCCAGAAATTTGGTAAATTAACACATCCCAAATGGTTTTTTTACATCCAATTCAAAAGAAGGGTAAAGGAGAGATTATAATAAATTTTCCAATTATAATAACAACATTATAGTACGTTTAAGGTATTGGAGTTGTCATAAAATTTGGATTAGGATAGGTAAGGATGAAAAATAAGACAAAGGAACTTGAAAGAAAGTAAAATAATTGAAAAGGGAAATTTAACTCTTAAAATTATCATAAAACTAGAAGAGTATTTTTTATATTTATAAACACCATTTAGGAAAATAAATATTATTTTAAATTAAATAAATAATTGTAATTAATTATTTATGAAAAAAATACCAACACTTTTACTATGGCCATATTATCATTTATAATATGCCTCAATTTTATTTATTCATTCAAGGGAATAGTTACTACTTTCTTGGAAGATTTACTTTTAATAATGGTAGGTTTTCATACACCAATTTTTTTTTGTTCCATAAGACTCAACATATCTTACTGATCACAATCATGTATGTATGATTTTTGAAATTCAAATCACAAATATGACAACATTATGTTTAATGGTTACACAGTACTTAGTAGTTCATGTATTTCTAATTTTATGTTATTATATGACATAATTATAAGATGGGGATTTCAATTGATAAAAAATTATGTCGTTAGATTAGGTAACATTTGATATATCAAAATTTCATGCTAGTTTTCTATGAAAACACATGACATGTTTTTTTAGATACATTTAGAGAAAATAATTTCACTAGGTTGTGTAATTACTATTATAATATTTTAGTAATTTCATTGGATTTTAGTGAACACACCAAATATTAGTGGTGATTTAAGAAATAAAATAAAATATTATGGGATGGTTTATTACATCTTTTCTCTTTTAAAATCCCAAATATAAAAAAGCATACATTTTATGGTGGAAAATTTATTAATTTTAGTTTGGGTAATAAAGTGAATTATTTCTTACTTTTTTTAATATCTAAATGTATTTGTTTTCAAAAAAATCCATACAGAAATTTTTATTCACCAAAATAACTTTTATTTAGTCAATATACCAGAATAAATTTCCAAATTAAGGTTTATGAAAATTTTATTATTCATATTTTTTATTGAAAAAATGACTATTATTTATTAAATTCAATTATACTTACCAATTTCTCAAAACTAGTATTTATATCATAAATTATCTTATCATGTTATTTGTTTTTTTAAATTGAAACATGCCACATTTTTTCAATTTTTACACACCCCAATATTTATTCAATTTTTTTATGGGTTTTAATTTTATCCTCATCCACATTAGTATAATGAGTATTTTATTTCATCATATCATTTGCCTTCTTATTTTCCCTCTTATCAATTTAATGTTCATACATAATTCCATAAAAATAAACCTTAAAATCCCAATGTCCCTCTTGATAATCTTTAACATTATCTTATAATTTTATTTCATCTATCATATTAACCACCATATCATTGAAAGTTTGTATTTAGTTCAATTTTAACATCTTTATTTGATGATTCTTTATCACTATCCCCATTTCGTACAATGATGTGCCTTTAAATTTTTCTATTTTATTTCATTCTAAAGAAAAAACATGTTATATTTTTAGTGAACTTATTTAGAAATTTACCTGAAAGTGCAGTCTCATATTCTTCATCTCATTTCCCTATAAAAATTATTGTTTCAATATGAACAGGTTCACCATATTTCAAAAATATATTTTTTAATTTAACATTGAAATAATTTTTTCCATAATTGTTTTATATAAATGGCACAAACTCAAAAATTATATATTTCCAATATTTTCCTATATATTTCACCCATGTTTAATTAAAATTATTATCCTTTTATTATTCATTACATATGAAATACCTTTTTATTTAACTTATATATCATATACCACTAGATATATTAAAATTATATTTAATGATACATGAATGGGATATAATTATTATTTGTTGGACAAATTTTCATTTAAATGTAGTAGAATCCACCTTAATATAATTTTCATAGTTTATGTATATTTAGTGTTTTCATAAAGCACTCTCATTATTCTAATTACATTGATGATTGCATTAAATAATTCAAAAATTCATTTATCAGGTTATATCTTCAATTCATAATTTCTTCCCATTTGAAATGGAATTTGTACTCATTACCCTTATTTCGTCCATAAATTCTTAACACATTATCCCATATTTTTCTGGTATCCATCATATCGCTTTTACTAAATAATTATTTTGAAAATATCCATTAGTTTCTTATTATTCCTTTGAGTCAATATTCAATAATATTTTATCAACTTTTTTAACATCTACACATCAATCTAGAGATATATAAGATATAAAATCATTTGTTTCTTACATGTTTTATTGTTTATCTTTAATAGATTGAAAATCATTTTTGACATGAAATATTCAACATTCCATGAGACATCTCTTAAATTTTTTAATGTTAAAATATTTTATTTGAAATATTAAAATATAATAAACAATAAAATATAATACCACTTACTGATACCAAGGTGTAACTTTGGTAATGTAATCCAAATAATGAGATGTATATGGGAGATTAATGGTTTATAAATACTTTTGAAATCAAGAAAGTGTATTGATTTTTCTATCATATTATAAGGGGAAATATAATTTATCAATGATATAAAAACAATTTAAACAATGAAATAAATAATTTAAATCACATATAAATGAATATTTTATATATTCTCCCATCCATTTTGGATGATATATCTCAAGTATCATAAACATGAATATTTTTTAGTATACTAGAATTTATAACAGAATACATGTGTTTAGAAATATTTAAGAATAATCCTTTACAGTGTTTTAGAGTCGTAAACTATTTATATTTATCTAATCACACCTTTTATAAAGGGATAAAAAATAATATAGGTTCATAAAATTTTACCCTCAATTATCTATGTGTGAATCACCCCAAACAAATATATGTGTTTCTCCTTAACTCTAAATATATATTTATAGTGTATTTATTTCATCAACATACTGTATATTTATGTTAATTACAGGTTATAATAGAATACTATAATTCTATCCCCAACACATTCAATATTTTTAAGTCCTTTTGTTAATCAACATATGTGTCACTCATCTAATGTAGTAAAAAACAACATATTATCTTATTTTTAAATATAAGACTTAACATAAATGACAATGATATATAAACGTATTTAATATATTCCATAATTTATCTATGTGAAATATTTATTATATATTGAAAAAAATACGCATTTAATATAAATATGATCTATTACACCATCCTATAAATATTTTATCATCATAATATAAAAAAAATTAATTAAGGTTGAGATCAAGATATGATGTATTAATATATTCCACACCATGTTTACATTTAGAAAAACTTATTTTCCAAAATAATAATTTCAAATTATGATTTCCTTATAAGAATATCATCATTTATAATATAAAATATCATCTAGATTCAACAAAAATATATTTGGTTAGTATATGAAATCATTTTATCGTCTCTTTTAAGATTATATTCTATGGGTTGTTAAACAGTCAAAAACACTTATTAGATCCATTTTCCATGAAATTTAGTGTCTAAAAACATCTCTAACAAATATATAATTTCATATTATCACTATATAATAGATGTATTATAACAAAAAAATTAAATTAATTTCTAAAAATTAATGTCATAAGACATATCTAGCCATTCATACAACAAGAATTTCCATACCATTTTTAAAAAACATATTACCATGACATTATCTTCCTCTTCAGGTTGTGTTGTAAACCATGAAAACGATATTCATATCTTAATAATAACTTATATAATGTATATAAAAATCAATAAACAAAACTATATATTTTGATAAATTCCAATTTAAATAAACATGATATTTCAATAAATACAACCAAAATGGTTTTAGTTACTTTTTTATTCTAAATTTTTTGTTATATAGATATCTCCTATGTTTTATTTCATTAAGCAATGATGGCGTTTCAATAAAATAAAAAATATGGTTTCCAAAAATATTTTTTTCATTGAATGTTATATTTCTAAAAATGTTTCATTTTACAACACAATTTTTTGAACTTATCTACAATATAAACCCCTATAATCGCCATGATAACATTATAAATTTAAATATTTTGGTCTATTTTATTATATTTAGTTTTATTCTATATCCAATATAGTATAAACATCAGAAAAATCATACACTCAACTACCAAAATAAAATTTACAAGAAAAAACTATTAAAATTATGATACTATAGAGGTTTCATCCTCTTTATTAAACTATATTATATTTTGAAGAGCTTAAAATATATTAGGTGCACATTGTTTTAACCAAAAAAAAACAATTCCATTCAATGATAACCCAATCTCTTTTAACAATATACTTGTGCCCAATTTTTTTTCCACAAAATATATTTTATACTATCATATAAGATAAATATATTTTTCTCAATATTTTATCAGAATCATTGAACTGAAGATAATACAACATCGATGTTTTTAAAAAAAAATTCATATTGGGAAAAGTACATTAATATTATTCCAAAAGTAAAATCAGACTTGATAAAAATTTTACATTAAACAAAATATTTTATTCCCCTTTATGATTACATAATATTAAAATAAGAAGAAAGTATACACACACATCACAACATATAAAACATTTAAATCATATATACATGTATCATTTATATGAATTTATCTCTTTTTTCAAAAATTTATACACCATATTATTTTCACAAACCCTTCTCATTAGAAGAAATCTAATTCACACACACACACAGGTATATATATATATATATTAAATGTAATACAAGTTGTGATATGATCATCATGAGAGTAATTACTTCTCCCCTGGTTGAAAAAAATATTACAATTTCAAATTTTAAGAGGTTTAATTTTTTTTAAGTTATATAACAAAATTTTATATTTTCATGATCAGTAGATATATATTTTCCCTTGTTTTTATAGTTTTTTTGTTATTATTATTATAAAAGATTATATATAAAATATAAAAACAATAAAAATAACAACAATAATTTTAACAATAATTTTTATAAAATTCATTATTTATGAATATATATGTTTGGATTTAAAATTTTATGTAATTTGATTAGAGTGAGACTTTCAAACAGAATTAGGAGTATGATTTTATTGAATTTGTGAACTGATTATTTCATAGATTTAAAAAAATATTTTATTTATTTAATTCAATAGAAGAACCAATTTTTTATATATTGAATTATAATAGTATGCAACTACCAAATCTTAATTGGACTCACAGTAAAATAACAATGAGATCAAGAGTAGCCCCAATATCCTTACATTAGTATGTCCTAATATAGAGACTAGAAGTAGAGGTATTGAATCTCATCAATATTAGGAATCAAACATATATTTGTTTAAAAAAATATGAATCCAATTCCATAAAAATGCCTTTAATATCTCTAATATCTCATATGAAAATACGAATCAATAAATATCACAAATAAATTTATAGATAAATTTATTGAAAATAATCCAATAACTCTAAAGGAAGACTAATATTCAAAACTCCCCCTTCATTTCCTTCTTTACCTATAAAATGTTTCAATATAATATTAATGAAACCAAACTAAGTGACATTCACTACATGAAAATTAATAAATAATAATCAATCACTATCATTAACATCCCACTAAATATATCACAAAATAGAAACTAGAAAAACTAAAACACCACCATCAAAAAAATATACCAATAAAAATAATCATCATCACATGTCAACTAATCATCATAGAAAATTCCTTTCATCGTAATAACCTCCAATAACAGACCTGTATTGAGATCCAATATAAACAACTTATTTACAACATCACCAAATAAAAAACCAGAAATAAAGACACCAAACTGTCTACATTCCATCATTTGATATCCAACGCACTGAAGAGGACACACCATAATTTGATGTGTCACCACTACAACAAAATCCAACATACAATGTATTCTTAAATGTAAGGCTAAAATTAGAAATGCATTCACAGTACCAAAGAATACCACTTTAGAAAACTAAACTAATTGTAGCTACCCTAAAAGAAAATATGAATGAAGGATAAATGAAATTCAAGGATCCATAGGATAAAATAAACCTTTCACCGACGTGAGAACACCATTGTGTAGAAAAACATTAGAAGATTAAGGAATAAAAAAACTAAATAACTATCCATCAATTGAGCTCATAAAACCCCCATAAAACTTATTGGGAAATAGAACACATGAATGAGATGAGGTACTGAGTGATTGGTATAAAAGGAATACAAAATTGAAATATGGGATCCTTATCGGTGAACCCAATATCACTAAAAATCAACATCACTAACATATAAGAGACACCATAAAACAGAATCACATTCATCTATTAGGCCACTATGAACACAATAACATAGATCAAGATGGGGTTAAAACATGGTGGGGGAAATATGATAGTGATAATGTTGAAGGATTTTTTCATTAAATTACAATATGTGAATAGAAACAAGCCCCACTCAAGGACATAGCCACCAAAAAAGGAAGAAAAAATATGTAATAGAATGTGTGAGGGAAATCTAAAATTGATAATAAATACATTGATAAAAAATATAATGATGAAATAATGTATGGCATAACACCACCACCTTAGAGGAGAAGTGGGGTGAGAGGGGGGAAAGAGAGTAGATCCATAAAAAGGAAGTACTGTCAATGAAAATATAGAAGGAAGGATGAGGAATCATAAACAATATAGGCCCAAGAGAGAATAAGGATTGGGGGAGTGTCGTTCCATTACAACCAATTAAGCTTCATAATTGGATGAAACGTCATGTTGTTGAATAAGGAATCTAAATCCTTCATCACAATATTATAATCCACATAATTATCAAATCATGTAATATAATATAATATATTCTAGAAAAAAATCCAAATAAATAAAGTACATGAACAAATAAAGTCCAATAAATATAAAATTATCAAAAAAATTAATCTTATATAAAAATTACTAAAATCCCAACCAAGAGAAAAATATTATATAAATTCTAATAAAATACTAAAATTTTTAATACACAAACAATAAATTAACCATTTTACTCTTCATATTTTGAAAGAAATAAATAACCTAAAGAATATTACAGACTCCTAGAAAATTGATTTTTTTATTTCTATATTATATTAAATGTTTTCAAACTTTAAATTATTATATAGAATTATATGGGGAGATAATACGTCAAGAAATATTTTTTACTTAAACCTTAATCACTATAAAAAGATAAATATTATAAAAATAAAATAAATAACTACATTAATTTATAATATTTAACTCTGATATGAAATTATTATTCCAAATTGATTTCCCATATCCCATATGATTTGAAAAAACACATACTATGGAAATAAATCATATTAAAATGGATTTTTTTTGTTTGATACATTAAATTTTTAAAGGGTAATAAATAAAGGTTATATATTTCTCAATTTAATAATGATAAAAAATAATCACATATGAAGGTTCATAAGAGTACTTATAAGGTTTGGACACATTAAATTTTTCATGAATAATTTTAATCCATAGAGATAGTTCTAATTGATAAGTTGAATCTATAATATATTGAAGCAACAGAATGTGGCCAATGAATAAAGGTTAATGTTTTAATTCCCCCATATAAAACTTCATTATCATTATTGATGAGAAAAACATATAATTTCATGATCTGCTAAAAAAACTCCAATAGTTATATCCTTCAATATTAATTTAATTTTTATATTCTTTGAGTAGTACTTTTGAGATACTAAAAAATATAAACACATTTTTATCAAATCCAAAACCATATCTGAACCAATCATAATCTACATAGTAATATCAATCTAACATAGTTCTGAATGAAATTATCATCTATAAAAATACGAATAAGGTTCATACTAGTTGAATAATGATAAATATTGTTATAATAAAAATCAATGAATGGAATCATGAACTGAATATTTTATAGAATATAAAAAGTATTCACTTAGTTTGATAATTTGTATCTGGGTAAAAAAATTTTATGGAAAAACCATGTACCAAAGTCCTGCTATAATTTACCCTACACCGGTGATGTAAAATGAGTGTCAAATTATGAGATAATTTTCATTAGAAACATAAAATGATTAACTCAAACTAATATATATGGTCATTATCAAGTATATATAATGACCATAGTTCTTAGTTGTGTTTCATTGATCCAAGTAGCGGCCTAATCAAGTGTATTAGGGTGTTTTTAAGTTGCTGGATGGGTCTGAAAATAAAAAAAGTTTTCATTTTGGATAGAGGTTTGAGTATCGGGATAAATTTTTTAAGAAAAATGGTATCAGGTACCTGGTTTGATGAAACTGGGCACACTATGGACTAATTAGGTGAGTTGGGGGCCTTTTGTGGTTGACCGACCACTTAGTGGTGCTAAGGTATGTACCTAATGGATAAAGGGTAACTAAAAGAAGGTATTTGGGTACCAATTTCCTCCCTAAGGTGGATTATTTAAATTATAAGTTTTAATTAATTTATAAAATTTTTATATGGATGTTTATTTGGCTAGTGATCAATCAAACCTTCCACCCATATTGTTCTCTAATCCCTAGAGGAGATCTCACTGATAAGTTATCCATTTTTTTCATTCTTTACATGGTCACTACATGTATGGATTACCCTGATTTATTGTTTTGACAATATATTTTTTTTCCACTATAATGAGGTTCAATAAATATCTTTATATTATTTAGTTTTATTTGGTGATTCACGTTCACTATAATTGAGTGAAATTAGGCTGAATTATTCGATGTGCAATCCATTACTAGTAACATTTAGGTGGTTCATAGATTCATCCAATGATAAACATGTTTTTAGGCATCATATGGTAATAAGACAAGGGTAGGGTCATGGGTGTGACTAGAAACAAAACCAAACATGGTCTCTATTGTTCGTGTAGGGTGGCTAGGAGTATTTTAATTTTAAATAATTTCTCATTAATATTATTATAACATGTTTGTTCTTTGATAATGTATTATGTATTGGTGCTCAAGCGATGGAGCTTATGGTATGTGATTGGCCTTGTGATTTGTTTCTTGAGATGGTACCTTTGGAACATAATTAGGGAGGCTTTTGATAGAATTGGATGATGTTGTATGTCTGTATGACTTGGGTGGTGATGAACTCTAATGTGGGTGACATGGAATACATTGGTACTATATGTTTTGGTTTTGAATATAATGGAAGCACAAA
The DNA here is from genome assembly GCA_963277665.1 of Viscum album. Lineage (NCBI taxonomy): Eukaryota > Viridiplantae > Streptophyta > Magnoliopsida > Santalales > Viscaceae > Viscum > Viscum album. The sequence goes on from OY728132.1 coordinate 1,350,702,027, forward strand.
TTTGGGTTATAAAAAACATGATTGATTTCATACTAAATGAACAATCTATAATACAAAAGACATAAATTTCAGAACCAATGAATTTATTCGATGAAAATTTTAAAAATAATAATGGAACCAAGAAGTATTTTCTTCAGCATAAATTTATAATCAATTTTATAGTAAAAATTACCTTGATATATGGTTATTTATATAATTAACATGTTGATAAATTTTACCTCCCTTAATTGTTACTTTTATTACATTGAGAGGATCTATATAAAAATTACTCTAGGGGTGATCCATACATGATCATTTAAACTTGAATCATCTGCAATGGCACTCCGAGTTCTATTATAGTGGTACTAGTTGCCTAGTACTTCTCCCTTTGATCACCAAATAATCCATTATACTTTATGTTTGTATTATTTTACAATCATTCATTATAGGATTGAAGAAGAGAGTACTATTGAACTTATGATAAAACCACCTAAATTACTTAATTAATTAAATTCTATAGAGAGGAGAATGTAGCAGACATCAATCATCTAATAATAGGAAATTAAATAACAGGGTATTTATAGTGTTAGGTTAGAGAATAAGTAATTTTACAAGGGTACATTATTATTCTCAAAATCCTATATGAATGAGATGTCTAATAATTATAATAATTGAATAGTTATTATTTAATTAATTAATGCATGTTTGAGAAATTGACATAGAATGGAAGTTCCTCTCATAGATTTTTATAGATACAAGAGATGTACCAGCTCTGACGAGCCTTGTCAAGGTCTTCCATGGCATTATGGCCATCAAATTTGGCTTCATCCCTGCCCCTCCTAAAATGGGGATGGGTTACTTGGGCTTAGATTGTCCCCTTATTTTCTCTCTTCTTACAGATTCTGTGAAGGTTCCACCATTTATTTCCATAAAGCTTTACCCCAACACCCACACTTTTTTACAATGATTTCTTAAAGTATCTTTATCCATTTGGGAGAATATTGAAGAATTATAACTTCATAGGCACTCATTGGAGGCTTTCTTTGGTCAGGATTGAAAATCCCTCGATTATTTAATTGTTTAATCCCCATTTCATTGTGTTTGAAACACCACACTGTTATTGTGATACTAGAACACTGATATCTTCTCATATAATTTTAGAATGATGGTGACCTTATAATTTCATATACTGACAAGAAACGATTCATCAATGGGGATCCATTCTTCCTCTTCTGATGGTCTTTCGAATTCCAATTGATACAAGATCCTCTTATAGCGCCAATCTTGGTAATCCTTTAAAGCATTTTGCTTTCATTTCAAAACACATTAGTGATCTCGATTCATGGAAACATGGTTAGTATGTTATTGAATTTTTATAATCGATCAGGATCCATTTTCAACCAAATTTATTCACACATATGTGTTGAAATCATTGTCTCCTAAACATTGGTAGACTTTTTGTTGATTGAGATCAAGAATGAATACTAGTTAAAATAGGGTGTTTATTTTTATTTTTGAATTAATTTTTTCTCCTCCTATGATCGTTTGTGTTATCTCCCACAATCTTGAAACATTCTATAGTTGGAAAATGATTGTATTCTATAACCCCATTTCATGAATTTAAGGAAGTAGGTAATGATATTGTGACATCATATGTAACTGTGATCTCTTTTCCCTCACGAGATAGACTGGGTTAAGCTAATGTTGATGGTGTATACAACATTTTGTAATCATTAGGTGTGATGGGGTCTTCAGGGGTTGATATAAGAGGCCAGATTCATAGGACATCAGCCAACCATGGGCCTGAAAAATTAGGGTCTAAAGAATATATTTATCTAATGGGTAGGATGGATGTCAACTTATAGAACAAGTGCTCTAGTGTATATGATAGTGTCTTTTACATAGAGGAACAAGGGGGATAGACAATGTTTAAACATCAAAAGTCAAATATTATGGATGCATCCAATGTGAAGTAATATTAAAAAATATGAGGAAATTATATATTAGGGTCCCGAAATTCCATTAGAATATCTGAAGGGTGAACATAAAATAATTTTCTTTTAAAATGGTATATCATAAGTGAAGAAAAAGATCATTGATGTTGGAGTCTACCCAATTAATGTCGGGAGAAAGGCCAACTTGCAGAAGGATTATTTGTACCTTCCAAAACCCCTATCTAATTGATCATTAGGAAAAGGTAATAAAGATAAGAAATTGGACTAGTTTTCCACCGAAGGGGAAGAGGTATGCTTGGACACAATTACAGTACATAAATTTATTCTAGGGAGGTGAAAATTACCTTTTACTGTAGAGGTGGAGGTTTCTAGGTATAAGTTTGTGGAGCCTAAAAAGATCAGGTTATAAGGTACAAAAATAATGTTGGATCTAGAGGTTTATGGGGTACAAAAGGAAATAAATATGGGGGATGCTAACCTAAATATTCTCATACATTCCATGGAAGATGTTTCAAAGGATAATTTTGATGTCATAGTTTCAAAGGTGGATGCTAATAAGATATATGATTGGTCAATTCAAGTGTATATTCATAATGATAAGGTTGATTGGATTAGTAAAAAGGTGGGATACTGTCTTTTTGAATCAATTGGGGAGTGGAATTGATCTAAAAGAATATATTCAGACCTTTGATAGATTGTATTACCACTTTGAGGATGGAATCAAAGAATATCTACACATGCAGGTAACCTATTTTACATAGAGCTTATATATGGTGATTAATTCAAATATTATATATATATATTCTTGGAATAGATTAATAATTTTCACTGCAGTTTGATTCTTGGAACATCGTGTAATATTTTTGGGTTCTCACTTTCCCTCAAAAGTATATTAAGAAATTATAATATTAAATCTCCAAGTCAGGAATGCATGTTTGGAGGATAAAATAAATATAACATCTTTATTAAAAAAATAAATATTTATTTAATTGATATTTTGTATATAATTTTCGATAACTAGTTTCCATAACTCATCCCATCCACCATTATCATAATTTATCAAACCTAACATAATTTTTTTCTTAATTCTATACTAAATAAAAATATATATAATGTTACCTTCCCTATGAATAAGTATTTATTTAATGTACAATTCCCAAAAACTGAGATTGAATATATGTGATCAATATTTCAAAAATAAATTTTATTCATCATTCTAGATAATTATATTTATTTTAATAATTAAAATCAAATATAATTTAATTGAGATAAATGGAAAAACTATGAGTGTGATCCTTTAGGCCTCCAACTCAGTGTAATTAGAATGGTTTCCCAGAATTATAATATCATCCTTTATTAACATGTAATACAATATAATAAGAATAATTAAATTCCACAGCAACAATTTTTTTTAAAATTCCCCAATATGTAATATAATTCCCTTTCCCAAAATCTTATAATGATGTTTCCATAATGATGCACTCAATCTATATTCATTGGATGTCTTTTTTTGAGGTTTTGATATGAACGCAACCAAACACCTTGGGAAAGGAATATAGTGACATACTTTTATTCTAGTTAATCTAATGATATGTAAACTTTTATAAATATGGAGTGAAAAAAATCCCTCCTAAATTAATTCATTAGTAACACACCATCATGACACAACCAATACACCCAACTTCTCATGAATATATGCTGTCATTATTTTGTTTAGTATTACAAAGTAAATGATTAATGATACATAATAACTAAAATTTTAATGTATAATGATCATTTCCCATGACTGAAGAAAAGTATATCTAAACAAAAAACATTTGGAATACATAATAGTGGATATATACTCATTATACCCTAAAATTAGAGATTAACATGTGTGAACTTCATAAGATTAAGTCTCATATGATTAAGGGTACTCAAACATGATATTCAATAATTTTTTTTCACTTCAAAGAAAATTATATTACTGTAAGAGTGATGTTAATGAATATCAATATTGTACATGAAGGTCCTCATCAGAGCAAAGAACTTCTATATACATTATTTATACAATAAGTACTCTAGGGAATTACCATACTGGATTTAAATTAGTGAAAAATAATTATATGATTATATAATTATTAATATTCATTTATTTGAATATATATGTAATGTAATTTTAATGTTAGTTAGTTCTAGGACATAAAATTCTAAAATATGGGGGATGTTGATCATCATGGATGGGTAAATGAAGTTTATCTATATGTGATGTGTCTTTATTTTATTGGTTATTTATGATCACCATACGGTCAAGGATATTGGTAACATGTTCACATATGAAAAGGACCATCCGGTGGTTTAAACCACTTATTTTTTATAGTTTCTTCGATAATTTTTGTGGCTTACATGCTTTGGTGTTGACCATTGTTCTCTAGGAGAGATATTATATAATATTACACATGATATTAAAGGGGGGATTGGGATCTTTTCATAGAAGTTTTTTACAAATTATATGTGGGGGACACTTTTCGGTTGATGGGACATGGTTGGTGATATATGTTTGGACGTTACATTTGATTTTTTGGGTCTATTTATCAAGAGAATTTAATAAAAATGGTTAAACTTGGAAGTATTATTTTTCATGTTGAAATTAATTTGAGGAATCATGCATGTATTATGATTTTTATGTGGATTATAGTTGGAATGTGACTTTGTGCCGTATAGGATTAGTTGGAAGGCTAAGAGGACTTCTGGTGTTGTATAATGTGGGAATATGATTTTTCGTTTCCATTAGACGAAGTCAGTAAACAAGCATAACAATGGATTGAGGAGTATAGTGTAGATAAAGACATATTTTCTTTTACATTCCATATATTTTAGTTTTCATGCTCTCATATATACATGGATATTATCTCGGATCACTATTACCGGTGGCTAACTGAGTAAATACAAAAAACATGTATAGGCACCCCAATTAATGTGAAGAATTTATGATATGTGACACAATGTTTCTCCCAAGAATGGTAAATACCCTACGGTCAAGGGTGGGAATTAAATGATGCAAAAAATAGCAAACCTCTTCAATGGTCTTGTTTAATAATTATTGGAAACACTCCTATCCCTCATAAATATTATGAAGCTATAACGAAAAATACGTATACCAGAAATTTAACTTTTATACCAATACATGGATAATCGAGGGGAATTAAATTGCAACGTGTTGATGGATATGAAACATGTCGTGAAAAATAGTATTAAAATTTAGAGTGGTAAAATTTCACCTCTTTGTTTATAAACCTCATATAAAAATAAATCACTCCTCTAAATAACTTGAACAACTCACTATGAATCCATGTTTTTTATCCGTGATCTTCATAAAAAAAGGCTTAGTGTACACCACTATTGGTGTATCAATATTCTCTAATTTCATCCATTTATGAAATTCAGAAAGCATTAGTGAGATAACATCCTATATACATGTTATTCTCAACTTTCCAACATATGTTGGTAGTTCCTAATTTTTTCTCTCTACCTCTATTTGGATCCCCAATCATTCCTCCCATATTAAAGTGAAATATGTCTAATTAATATATCTTTAGATTATCTATGTAGAAAAATTAATCTACCATAGATTCTCTTTTTTTATGTGGGGAAAATTTATCCCAACACCACCATTAATATCAAGTAAAGATTTTACATTAGAATCCCTTAGTTCCCTTTTGAGTGATAGTTAATATACATCAACAATTTTACTAACTAAAAAAATTCATGATGTAATAATTAGTAATACAGTGTATGTTTAATATTCTATTGAATCATTAATCCTAAAATCCTACACCTGCATGACATGATAAAACCATTACAGTGTGGAATCCACAATCTATAATTATCATGGATCATACCAAGAAATAAAATACTAGAAAAAAGTAAAGAATATTCATTTTACCAAGATACCCTAAAAATATTTCATGATCATGTATGTATTAGATTTAAATAATCATATCCAATAATATATATTTTAACCCCTTTATTAAATTTTCATTTAACCAAAATAGTTATTATATCTTTCTTATTTAGGGACTTTGCCTTATTTTTATTTGAAATAACACTCACAATGTGACTCTAGACTCAAACACTTGATATATTCTCCAAAAAACATTCATCATGGTGTGATAAATAATTCCATGGTTCAAACATCAATCTTAATATGAAATATCCACTAGATTAATTATTTTTGGGTATAATCATAACACAATTCTCTCTCAGAAGCTATCATGTTTAATAAGAGATGTTGACCTATTCAGGTCAACTCTATAACTCCATCAATTCCCATTTTCTGGGTGCTCTTTTCATGGAGTTTATTAAGTTGAGATGAGTTGAATTTTTCTCATATAAATAGTAACTAAAACTCTTTGATGATTCATCAAAAATGCTTTTATATTCTCTTATAAACTTATTAAAATCTCTATATGGATATAAATATAACAACATTAAAGAAAACATAACCGTCACATGAACTAAGTTGTTTTTTCTTACAATATATCCCTTTGGTTTTTCTGAAAGATACTTCACAACTGATTCAACATTTTTCCATTTTATAAGTTTATAACTGATTAGAATCACAGTCAAAAAATTTATTTCCATATATAATTTATCAATAATTCACAAATAATAATATATAATATCATATGTGACAATATCATATTGTTAAATCAGAGTTAAATAAAAATCTCCACATAGAAAAAGTTCCTTAATCATCATGCTCTTAATTAATCAAACAATCCTTTTGATTCCCTTGGATAAATACTCAACTCTCTCCCCCATTGAAAAACAAAAATAAATAATATTTCTCCCCATTTTTAAATATGAATAAATGCTTCAAACCTCTTTCATAACTAATGAATAACTTCTCTGATGTAACTTTTAAACTAATATACATCTTTTCAACAAAATCATGGAGATATTCTTTAAATTTCAAAGGAGGGAGAAAAAAATAAAAAAAATCTCATGGTTTTACAATACCTTATAATAATGGAAAATACAATGGGGAGTGGGGTCCCTTATTTAAACCATATTGTTGGATAGACCTGGTCAAACTCCACGATCCTACCGATGCCTCTCAAAATCAACCTTGGAAAGAACCCTTATCATGATGTATAAAACCTAATTCTATGTTGAAACATACTATAAATTCACTTTTCCTTATTAAAACATCCCCTTAATTAAATGATAATTTATCCTGATGTCCTTTGATCTTTAATGATGGAAAAGATTTATTATAATATAAATATCCCACAAGTTATCAAACCTAATTGAAATAAGAAATATCAAATCAACCTAAACATTCCCAGCCTACTACATCATCCATATAAAATTAATACATGCCTGAGTAGATGATATATATTTAGTCGCAATAGTTTTAAGTTTAAATATATTCTTACTCATTTCTTAGCCATGAAATTAATAAACCTACCAGATAATAAACAAAACATGATATCAAGTTTCAATCATTTGTCCAACTAGATTTATCTAAATCTATGTTCCTAAAAAAATATAGTTATAATAATTCATTATAAAAAATAAAAAATTCATAATGATAATTAGATAAAATTCAATGTTTTATAATGAAATGCGCTATTCCTTAAGAAAACATTGGTACTATGTGGAATAAAATTTGAAAAAAAAATTCATGTCTTGTCTCTAGTCAGTATAATAATATTCTAATTAATTTCCTATATTTTCGTACATGTATCTTCTTTTTATAACCATCTTTGGAAAGTGTTTTCAATGTATCTCCTAGTTTTATCATCAGCCTAAAATAAATATTTACCAAATTATTCAAATTTTATTTGAAATTTTTTTGTTGTATATTAGACATTACATAATATCATTGAGTTATCTATAAAAAAAATTCAAAAACTACTTTTCCAGTCATGGAAATTTCAAATTTGAACCTCATAAAGTATCTAAATAACATGTATTGTGTGTCATTTGGTATTAAAAATATTATTTATCCCTTATAAATGGGATCTGTCATCCTATGATCATTATATTTCTTTATATAGAGATTTAAATCAACTCCACCTTGTTTGATTTCAATAATTAACAATTATAGATGAAGCTATAAATTCAAATCTCTTAGTGGTATCTAAAGACGTACAAAAACTTTTTCACCTGAAATTTTTTATCTCATATTAATCTATAAGAAATCCATATAATTTTATAATTCACACTTCATTCCCATGGAATCCATTATTGAATTATTATTTTACAACCATTTATTAAACCTTTTATCCTCTTAGAACTAACATCTAAATGAATGGTTGAATAATTTATATTTGTAAAACTTGTGAAAACGTCTCATTTACCTTAAACCATTCAATTTGGTAATACACCTTATCTCACTAAAATTTATTTTTTCAAGTAAAATTTTTATATTAATTGAGTTTATTATGATACACCCACTTGTTGTTATAGAAATTTGTTTCTTCCCCTTTTTAGAGAACCTACAATAATTTATTCCTTTATTTTTTTTGAAACTCTTCAGGTATAAATTTTTCCCAGTTGATGTGTTTTAAATATTTTTTAAAAAATATACCCCTTACATGAGATAATAAATATGTTTTTATAGAGTTTTTATCATCTACGGTTTTATGAGAGGTTTCTGAAAATCAATGATGTTCCCCTTAATAAAATCAAACTCAATAATTCATTTATTTTCATTTAATGAACCTATTATTATTTAATCATTACTAGTGTTTATTTTGAGTTTAACTAACCCTTAGGTTATACCCTAGGATTCTCACTTAATCAACACACTCCTATATTATTTCATCTCTATATTGTTTTTGAAAATTTCTATACATATTATGAAATCCTTCCATTTTCCATAATTTGTACATCTTAAAACTCACCAGTTTTTATTTTTTATTTTTTTTATAATTTTTATAAATTTAATTTTTACGAGTAAAAAATGAAAATATATTCTTACTCATAATATTAACAATCTAAATTTTAACTTATTTTAAGAATAAATAATTTAATTTTAAATATTTGAAAGAAATTTAATGTATTATTTTCCCGTAACACATCTCATAGGGTTTATTCTATTAATTTGAATAAAATAAACCCTAAATATCTGTATTTATGAATGAAATATTTCCTTCCAGTATATCTCTAATATTTTTTTTCAATGAGAATTATCCAATACATTTCATTGATAACCTAGTTCTTCCTCTCAGTAAACCCACTTTGTTAATAATTCATCATCACTGAAACCTAGTTCATTATCTTTTAATTCTTTATATATACTTCCTCTTAATTTTTAATAAATTACCTACTATCATAACACTAAAAATTATAATTTTTTATCAAAGAATATTCTATCCCTACACATGAATTCGAGTAATAAAATTTAACACATAATATTTGTGAGATATTTCTATCATCAATTTAATTAAACTAAAAAAATCAATGAACAACACATAATATATTTTTATAACCACGTATTTGGGTGAAATTGGTCCACACAAATCAAAATTACCCCTCACATTTAATCTAATTAATTTTTATTACTTAATCATGTAATTCTTCGGAATAATCATTTTTTGAAAAGTATCATGCATGTGAGTGAGATCATGTGAATTTCCTCAGATATCATGATATATTTTATTCTTGACTAAGTCTTCTAATTAATTTTGTCTCATGTGGTGAACCCTATTATTCCACATGTTTTTATCATCTGCATTGGGGTGAAAAACATGAAATCTTCTCCACAAGTAAGGTAGATTTTTTCAATATTCTACTTCCATTACATCAATATTGTACCGTATTTTGCATCTACAAAGAAATAATTACTTTTTAATTTCACCATATTCTATGTTCAACATAATTAAATTACACTTAGTAAATAATGTCTGGGACCTTTAACATCTTTTTCATCCATGAACCTTATGTATTTGCCAAAATATTCAGCTTTCTCAACTCTAATAATATTTAAAAGTTCATCATTTCTTAAATGAATGTCACTTTATTTGTTGTATTTGATTATAATCAGAATATTCTATTTTACAATCATATATTAAGTAAATTCCCTATCTATAATATATACTTCAGTCCAATAACTTTATTTTAAACTATCCAATGTAATATTTTCCTTCTTTTCCTTTGCTTTATTGATCTATATTTTTTTGTCTTTATTAATTTTCATGTGAGTGATATTATTCCACATATGTCTTTACTAGATTATACATATCTTATAGGATTTAAAATTGATTATGAGATTCTAGCACACTTGATGAAGGTTCCAATTAAAGGGAATTTTTTTTATCTCTATTAGAAAACATATTTTTGACCTCGATGGAAAATTTATTAACCATAATTTTATTTTATTTATTTATGATGATTCCCAAAAAAAATAATTCTATGGAATGGGTGCTTGTGGGTTTTCATTAACCATTATTGATTTTTATTTATGATGAATCCCCAAAAAAAATTCATTAATTTTTTAAATCCAACATCTGTGGGAAAATTCTTTCCTTTTATACTTATTCAATATATATATCCTTAACTCCTTCAGCAAACCTCACTCTCAAACATAATGATGTCATGGTTGGAGTAATTTTTTTACCATCTAGATTTCTCATATTTTCATGTCTTGAGCATCAATCTCCACAATCCTTTTGACTTTATCATTCACCAAATCAATCAACTTGTCAATGATATAGATGTACTTATGAGTTTCTATTTTATAATCAATAAAACATTATAAATATTTTAGATTCTCATATTTATTTCATTCAGTGTTATCCATAAATTTAGACAATCTTTGTTATTAATACTGTATAAAATGTTTGGATAATGTGAGAATCAATTGTATTTATTTTTTATCCCAAAAAACAAAAACTGTTTCAAGAGAATCTTCTACTTTTATATTTAAGTACAATATTCCCCCATATATTTTTCTTTGACTATCATTATTATTTGATTGTGGATTTTGTATGACTACCTAATAATTCACTCACTGTATTTTTTAAATTATTCATCTTCTTAAACCTCATTTTATTCTATGTTGAAATCATCTTGGAATATTTTTCTTACATTTAAATAATTTATTAAATTAAATTTGATTGAATTGTTTTATCCTTAAATGATTTTAAAATGGTATCTTCATATTCATAATCATCTTAGATATTATTCAAACATATTTCTATAAGATACCCTTAATTAAAAAATTGAAAAAAACATATTTAAGATATCAATTGAATATTTATTTTACCAGTTTAAGGTTTGAATAATAGAAAGACATCACCTCATCAATTTCCCCATCTTTAACATCATCATATATTGAATATTTCTTCATTAATTTAAATGAATGTTATTTGAAATTATCCTTTTAGGAGGACCCATTTTAACTATTCCTCATATTGTATTCTAAAAGTGATCTATGATGACTATTTAGTGTCACCTCCATTCAGTCTTTGTCTTTGAGAAAACTGATCTTCATGATGAATCAAAATGTAAATCATATTAGGAACCTATTCCTAATCTTGAAATCCTCATGATTTTATTCTATTTTTTAACTTTAAACTACAATAATGTTGAACTATTAATTAATTTATTAATAGACTCATTTCAGTGGATCCTCATGTCCTCACACTTGTTCCATATTACATAATATTTATCTTCACATGCTTTGAATTTACCATCATAGATATTGAGATGTTTCTTCCACATGGAGTGTGAGCCTTTACATAACATTCAATACATGTATATAAAATCATATAATGTTAATCAAAATGCATTAACCCATTTATAATTGACATCAATATCCCTTCATTATTATTCAAATAATATTCTACTTTCCATTCAAAATAAAATCACATGTTTGGTATCCATGTAAACAAAAATTTACAATGATTATATATTTTATTATATCTTATTTTCTTATAACTAAAATTGACTTCAATCTAAGATCAAAATCAAAATATTGTTTATTAAGAAAATAATTACTGCTATGATTGAATTATATAATGAGAACAATTATATTTGATTCTACATTTTGTTCTCAAGTAATGTAAATACCCTGATATATGGATGTGTGGGTGAATTAGGGTATATAAATTAATTACAATTAACCTTAATAATGATTTCTTCCAATACAATGAAAAAAATACTCCACGTAAAAATAAATATAAAGTGATAATTTATATAATTTTGGGACATAAGTAATTTTACATAGTTCATCCAAATTAGGCTCATACATGAATGATGAGATGATGATGCTTCAATAGTATTTAAACACAAATAAAACTATATTAATTATAATTTAGAGCATTTTCCCTAAACCAACAGTTTTATAAACCTAAAAAACAAATAATTCACCACTCTTAACCACTCAAACTACTCACCCCACTCTAAGGGTTTTTACTTTGATCATTTCAAACAAAGATACAATTTCCACGAAAATTTGATTATCAATATTCGCCAAACTAATCCAATATTAAGATTAAAAAATATCTACATATAAATCCTATTAGATGCATTTTCTTCATCAATATATTATAGTCATGTAATATCTAATCTATTAACTCTGTCACCTCTCCAATCCATTAATCTTATAAACCTATAGAAATAATAGATATCTCTATGACATCTAAAGATTATATCCATATATCCCTAGTAATCAATAATCCATTCTACTTATGTTAGTGAATAAAATTCATCCAAATACATAAATTAATTTTGTAAAAAGAAATTCCATTTAACCCCCTTAATTCCTTCCTAAAGGATAGGAAATATAAATATGAAATTTGGTTGAATCAAAACTATCATGGTGTGAAGATCAATATCATAATGTTACCTTTACTTACCTCTAAAATAATATTCCCAAAATACTAAACCTCCATAGTGTGACAGAGTCCATCATGATATACCATCGTTAATATTAAATTATCAATACTCACACCCCTGAATCATATCAATAAAATAAATTATCAATACACCTTTCACCGCAATACCATTGGGTGGTACTCCTCACCATGGTTGGTCACCTTTAGAAATAAAGTACCATAAAACATACCTCACCCCTTGAAACATACATCTTGGTGTGACCAAGAATCAGACTTCACAAACGCCAAACATTATACTAAATATCCTGGATCCTAATTATCATTTTGGTTAACCCGTGGAATTATTCTCCCCATAAAACTAACCTATATAAATGGATAATATAATACATCTAGGATGTTAAGTGACTAACAGTTTCATTATATGACATTATTCCTCATCCAAAATACAAAATATAAAACCCCATATATGATTTTAATGGATATTACTCATTCAAAAAACACCATTTAATTATTTATTTTCCTAGGAACTATGTTAATGAAATGATATAAAGTGTCACAAGAAGACTTTTTTCTTACTGGATAGACTACATTGACTCTTCCCAGTTTACTACAATACTTATTCAGCATCTCTCATGACCATATAAGATATATTGTAATTCTTTTAACATATTGAAACTATAAAAAGACTATAACATGCCATATTTAAGATGAATATTCGTATATATTATATTCCTTATAATATAATTTTAATTGATAAATAAATGTCCATTTTTAATATTATGGACCAAACATTTATACACTTATTTTTTACAAAAGTTAATTCTTTGGCATAATTTTCTTTAAAATATTAATTCATGTGAAATTGAATTGTATTTTATCGAATGATTTTATAAAATTTCTTTTACCATATTTATGATAATTCTTTACATATATTTTTTGTATCTATATTAAATTGTAGTTTTAGTTTCATATCATCATTGTAATTAAGTCACCATAATGAACGGGTCAACATATTATCAGACATGTTTTCAATGTCCCAAAGTAGTAACATAAAAAATAAATTTCATATAATAGTTATTGTGAAACATATGATGAATTATTTAATATAATTTTCACACTAAAAAAACACTTTATAATGAATTTTTAATTAAATTATTGCACATTTAATTTCTTAATGGGTTTTATCATCTTCTATGTATATATTTTATTTTTTAAAAAATTTATTTTAAAACATTAATTGTCATGTTTTGTAATAAAAAGACATTATGGACTGAGGGGTTTATCTTAGTGGTTGTTTCTTATTGATTTGTTTTAGAGGTCTTGGTTTCGAACCTACCAATGATCTCTAATGAATGATTTTCATTTGTTTGTTATTCTATCCCCAACTCAGGTAATAATAATAAAATAACATTCTGTAATGTTTTTTATTTTTAACTTAGAATGTGATTTATATTATGTGTAATATCTTATTTTCATAAAATGGGTCTAAATATTTGATTATATAATATTTTTTGAAAAGAAAAACTATTATTAATATATCTTGGTATCCACTATGTATATAATTTTTTCATCATATTTTTTTCAATTATATATTTAAAATTTATATTCCACTTAAATGTATATATGAAATCCCAAAATTCCTAAATTTTAGAAGTATAAGTAATAAATTGAAAAACATGTAATAAATTGGAGATAAAAGAATTTAAATTTATCATAATAAGGGTAAACATAGATAGCACTCGAATTCATTTGGTGATGCTCTCATCTCATGAGATACCTTTCATGGTGTTTGGAAATTTATTATAACACTATATTATAGGGGATTAGTGGTGATAATTGAAATATTCTTATGATTTCAAGATTTTTTTTCATTATCACATTCCCATTACCATCATGATTATAATTTATGAAATATTAAATTTATTTCCATGTTTCAATAATTGATTAGATGTTATATTTATTGAATCTAATTATATATCAACCCATTTTAGGATTTTAATTGTGAATATGATATCACGAACTGTTTATTATTTCATAAATCCTACTTCATTAATCATTCCATTTCTCACATGAATATATTTATCATTTATTATGAAATATTTTCTCATTGTATTTTTTTACTTCTTACTCAGAAATTTGACTCACCCTTTTCTTATTTTTCCCCATTTACCATAGAACTTATATGATGGGATACACATAGAAGAGTTATATGCGGGAATACATTTTTTCAGTATAAAATTTTAATATATTATAAATTAAGATTGATCTGTACCTAGTTACCAAAGACAATGCACATTTGATTTTGGGATTTGGTTATAAATTCAATGATGTTTATGTTGTTTATATGTTTTCCCTAGATCTGAAATTATGGGTATTGGGGATCTCACAAACCCACCCTAGAAGTTCTATAATGTATTTTCTTTAAACATAAGTGAAAGGAAAAAATAAAAATGTTTGGAGTTTAGTGGATAGAGATACTTTTAAATACATATAGGATTTCTATGAGTTTTTGATAATGACATAGTGTATCATTAATGTCATGCTATTATGGTTCATTCTTTGGGTATATCTTTTTATAATATTCTCTAATGTGTAATCTATATAGATTTTTATAAATTTTTAGCATTGTATATAAACCATTCTCACCATGTTTATTATATTATATTTGATGTAGTTTTTTATTGATATATTTATACTATTTAATTTTTCTATTAACTATATTTTTCGGTAGTAGAGTTTCTACCATCACCCATTAAAACCTCACTAATAGTCAACAACCTCTACCATATGCGTAGGTATACCAATTTCGAGTGTGTATTTTGATTGAGATTCATTTAGGAGATGTCAGTCAAGAATTATTCAAATTAATATTAGAATAATTTGTTCTAAATTGAATTTAGATTTTTTTTAATATTTAATCTAGATTATATAGAGTTTTAGAGATATTTAAAAATGTGGGACAATGTTAGAACTATTTTGACCAGAGTTGGTGTTGGATGGAGTGTTGTGTTTGTTGAAAATATATTTTGTGTTGATAATGATATTTTAACATTAATGGAGATAGTATGTAGAATATAGAGTCTCAAATAAAATATGTTAATGGTTATGTATCCTAGTGATTTCTATTTTTTTGGCTATGAATATTTTTGTTTTAAGAATATTTTTCATGCGGTTGGTTCACGGATGATGCAGTAGATATGTGGACTGCATGTTATGTGTGTCGCATGAGTTCACAACAGATAACCCATATAGTATTATAGAGATAGAATAACACCTATTTAAAACATGTAGGGAGCATGTGGAGTTGGATTTGTATAGAAGAAACCACATAAACAATGTGTGAACCTTACATAAGTTAGGAAGTTAGAAGGTAGTGATTTTATGTGGGTTGTGAAGGAAGTAATGTGTTTTTTTCATGCAGTATAGAGCCCATGAACGAGTATGCTCCATGAGGTATGCTATCCATAGTTTGATCATAATGTGATTCTATGCATGGTATTTAATGAGGGTTGGATTGTAATGTTAATGTTTTGTGATATTTTAAAAGTAGTTTTGGTATAAATATCCCATCATTCACATCATTGATAAGAGATAAAAGTTAATAAGAAATATAGGAAATTATGTAATAAAAAAAGGAGATATTTTTAGGTAGTGAACATTATTTAGGGTCTATAATGAATGTTCAAGGAGAAATAATTCACATAAGAGTTTCATATAGTCTTTTCAGAGAATGTTGTGTTGGGAGGATTCATACATTGGAAGTGGGTGGAGGTTCTTCTCATGTTGGAAACTCACACTATTATTGCATGGTGGATAGTAGTTCACATGGTTAATGTGTAGTTGATGGTTGTCTATGCAGTTTGTTTGTGCGAGGTAAGTAATGCATGATAGGATGAACCTATATTTTTAATATTAATATTTTAGGTGTGTATTCTAGAGACCGATGAGTTCATTGAAGAATAATTCTTAGGATATGATAATGGAAATCAATTTATACATTCTTTTTTATATAGAATAAACCTTCGAGTCAATAAACTGATTTTATAATTCCTTTGTATAAGTGAAGAAGGATTATTTAAAAGAAGTGATCCAGTACAGGTAGTGCACTATCCCAAAATATTGTTATGGAAGTTCCCCTATCATGGAGTAAATATTGTTTAACAATTATAATCCAAAATATCTAGTGAATCTTAGCGGATTCTATTATGACTGATACATCATTGACATTTAATGAAGGTACCATCCCATTGCGATGATCTGTGTGAAATTTATACATTACCATTTATTTCATGTTATATATTTTTGGTGAATTTTCATCACAATTGTCCTAGTTTAAAGAGTTCAATCCATTGTGTGGACAATCAAAATTAAAATTTGATACCTTGATTAACTCCTTATATTAAAGATCATTCCGGGACAGAAAAGGTGTTATAAAATAATATTTTTATGGTGTAAATATATGATTATAAATTTCTATAAATGGAGAATTTAGTAAATGATAAAGGATTTCCTCTATTTTATGAGGATACCCTCCATATTTTCAAGAAAATAATGATATTTAATTTTGGATCTTTCAGGTTGGAAATAATTTCTATAACTTTTCATGGGATTGAATTTAATAATGAGATAAGGAATTCCATGATTTAAACTAATAAAAAATTGTTGAATGCTGATGAAAAATATTAATGTTCAGACTATGGAGCTCTTTAATATCTGATTAGTATAACAGTGCAGAGATGCACTAGTACCAAAGGAATGTGAGAGAAATTGTCCAATATTTATGATGTTGATAGTAAGGTGAATAAGGCCAAGTTTCAAGTGTTCTGTAATTGATTTGAATAATTAAATATGATTCTAGATGAGAATACTAATAGACTATTTAACTAAATAATATAATTTGTTAGAGTAATTCAATGAAATGGGGAAGAGATAAATTATATAAGTATTATTAGGAATATATTAAAGCATCTTTCACTAATATGAAATCTCAATGTATCGTCTATTGAAGAGATGGATTTAACTAATCTCTCTATATATGATCATTTAGGTAGTTTTGAAGCTTATTAAATGTGAGTTAATGTAGAATGGATATTATTTTTTGAAATTAAAGAGACTATATTTAAAAACATTGAGAATATTGACATTTATAATGGTTTCAATGGTGTAAGGGATGTAAATGATGAACGTTCCACTCTTAGGGTTTGAAAATTCTAGAGAGGAAAGGTTATATTTATAGGAAATCGACACTTGAATTTATTCTAGTGTGGGAAATTTGGGAATATTGTAGTATGTTTCCTAAGAATAAATGATGAAAATTAATGTGAATCTATAGTTATAAAAAAAAATATTGAATATATTCTCCTAAAAGAGACTCGATAATCCATTGTTTATCAAGATGGAAGTTAATGTTGATGTTAATTTTTAGAAAAGTGTAAAATGAAAATGAGATTAATGTAGGCGAAGGTGAAATAGAATTTAAATATGATAAATAATATTTTCTAATAGATACATCCTAGGAGGAAGAAATTGAACTGTAAAAGGTTTATGAACATAAAAAAGTGGTTGATCTCATTATATAACATTAAAGAGACTTTACATATCTTTTTATTGAAATAATGGAAAATAAAAAAATTAATGGCCTCCTAATAGAATCTATAAAATATGTGGATTATATTGAAGAGAGGATAATCCACTATATGAAGAGTTATATAGTCAGTTATCCCATCAAGTGAATTAAAAATATGTTTTGAGTTTTGGGTCAAGAGACACATTGAATGTGTTAGTAACATTCTAAATTTTCTGAGTCCATGATTATTGGGTGGAAGTGGTATCAGATTTATTGGTGAGACATTAAAATAAATAGTAGATATTAACTAACACAAGTGACGGTGGAGGAATTGTAGCGGCGACGACACTGTAGCTGTGGAGGTACTGTACCAGGGAATATACTGGCTGCAGAACTGTAGCAGGCATTATAGGAGGGAGGGTACTGTAGCATTACTATTCACCGAGGGGTCCATTGGGAAAAAATGGGCTTTAAAGCCTAGTATTTAGCCCACTTTTCCTTGGGAATTCAGGATATGTAATGGGTCTCCCTCAAGACACACTAAAGAAGTCTTTTCTTTAAAAAATAAATTATGGCTTCGACCCCATCCTTTAAAGAATGTAAAAATTGAAGGTTTTTTTACCTTTAAATGAAGTCAAGAGACATTCTAACAATGATTTATCTTGAAAAAAACCAACGGGATGAAATAAATACAAGATCTTTGGATATATTTAATAATGTAATCCTATATATGAATGCTAGGGACATGTATATGACATAATTGTATAAAATTTTCACTTAAAAAGTATTAATTATGCTGATACAATGGCTAGAATATGTCTTACTTTGAAATGGGAGGAAGATATTTGAATGGGGAAGAACCGAAATGTGAATAAATGGGACTGAGGCTATATCATTCATCATATTTATGAAATATTTTTTTATGGATTCCATTTTACTTATTCTAACATAGGGTATAAATCTATTGAATATAGGAATATAAGAAGTATAATTAGTAACTAGTGAGGTCAAAGGAAAATGAATACTACAAAAATAAGAAACATATCTATAAGAAATTTTTAAAATCCATAGTAAAAGTTTTATGATTATGATTTCACAATGCATGATGAATAGAAATTAGAGGGGCCACCAATAACTACTCTTTGACGGGGTATCTCCTAGAAATAAAATAAGAATATTGAAATTTCCAATATTGTAGAAATTTATCTCAATTCAATGAAGAACATTAGTGCTAGGGTTCTTGATTACGGGGGTTCATCACCCATGATAAGAAATTTATACCACATGAAAAATAATAAAATTAGATTTTATGGAATAAATCATTTTGGAAATTAAAAAGCGTTGAAGACAAGTGGAGTAGGAAAAATAATTTGGTATGCGATTACCTAAATAAGGCCAAATTTCTGATTATGGATGGGTTACAGTTAATCATTCAAAGCATAAGTCAGCTTTGTGAGTATTATTTTACGGTAAAATTTAACTATTGAGGGTGTTTGTTTAATTTTTGAGCTAGAAACTCTCTTATTATAGTTAGTATGGCTATATATAATCTATGCCACGTGGTAATCCATGATAATTCACGTCTACCGATAGTAGATGAAGAAAACCACCAATGTTAATGAAGGTTATGTCACATTCACCAATAAATGATGGAAAAATTATCTATTTCAAGAACTATAGTGGAAATATCGTGTCTGAATAGAAACCATGAAAATAAATGTTATTATTTTTTATAGGGGACCATTTTGTAGAATATTCATTAGATAAAAGTTAAGACAAAATCTAAACTACCTGATCTAGTCTACATAGTCTTGTATGTTTTGATGAATATATATAGAACATATGGAGAAAAATATTTCATTCCTTACTATGGTGACTATAATAGAATTGCCTATGTCAAGTTTATTTAAAGTAGGAAAGAGGTTATTCGTTAAATAAATAGGTATTAGAGATGAGTAAAAAATGATATATGGGAACACAACTAAGATAGTTTATATGACATTTAATATAGTATTACTCACTTTATTTTGGATCATGAATGAGAAACATTGCACAAAAAATGATGTTTTATCCATGAAATCCCCACTAAAAATGGTTCTATTGCGTGAATAAATTAGCCGATGAGAAATACATCCAAAACCATACTCATTAAATAATTTATGTCATTATACTATTGAAACAAATAGAGTAAGTTGTAATGTATACTTATAATGACGCGCTTCTAAGCCCTGGAGAAGAGAAGAGTCTATATTAATTTTGGTATGGAAGAAAAAATTCATCGAAAGACTTCTTTTTCATTATAATTAAGTCGTATATACAACAAACAATAAAATAATGGAAATTAAGATGATTTAATAGATGAATAAGTATTTAGATGATTTTTATTAAAGGGTAAGGCCTATAAATACTATAACCAAAGGTTGGATAAAATTTTGGTGAGTGTGGATATCAAATTCCACATGAAAAAATATATGAATAACCCAAGAGGCAAAAAATACAATGTTTAATATAAAGAAGAAGAAGAGGAATAAAATGATGTCTGGGTAACATGAAAAGATTTATATAGTTATATAAATGTGAAAGATTCTGAGGTTGAGTTTGAATATAAATCCCTTACTAAGAAAGAAAAATATGATCCTTAATGAAGAAACAAGAAAATATGGGTAAACCCATCCTATATGACAGGAGATATATCTGTACCAAAATTGACACGGAGAATGGTAAATTTTGATCACACAAACCAACTATAAGTAGTAGAACTAAATCATTTTATAATGTGATAAACGATGAGAAATGTGTTAAAGATATGAATTAGGAATTAAATTATATTGATAAAAACTAATCTCTGGAGCTTGTTTAAAGGCTATAAAATCACAATATAATAAGAAAAAAGTTGGTCCTCAAGATTTTTTTTGATAATAATGGTAGTGTAATAAAAAAGGTGTGCCTTCTTTGTTATGTATTTAAAAAGACCGAAGGCATTGATGATGAAGAAAAATTTGATCCAATATCCAAAATAGGGAAAACGAGGCTCTTTTTTGGATATAAAAATGTAATGTGAATATAATTTTATTTATATGGATGTCAGAATAGAATTTTTAAATGGATTTACTGGATAAAAAGATTAAATTGATCAACCCATGAGAATTTAGAAGGGAAATGACGAATCAAAGGTTCAAAAATTGAAGAAAGATTTATCTGGTTTAAAGTAAGCACCCTGAGTGTGGTTTTATAGTTTAATTCATAGTCAAAGAAGGGAAAATTACATATGATTTGTGGACATCATAATCCCTATATGAATACATCCAAGGTGTACTAACTTAAATTTCATGTATATGTGGGTGATATCGTATTTAGAAGAATAAAAAATAAATCCATGGAAATGTTATATAAACACATGAAATTAAAATTAAAACATTCCCATAAAAATTGGGGGTTCACACCATGTATATATGAATAATTAGTTTTTTTATTTGAATGAAATGTGGATAGATATTTTCATCAAAACATGTTTAGTGGCTCATTTTCACATTAATATAATAGAATATAAACTTATAGTCATTGAACATATTATGTTGTACATCTGAGGTAATCTCAACTATGAATTAATATTTCATATAGTAGAATATTCTGATATATCATCATTCCATGATTCTAACTAGGTTAGTGATGTGGAAGACCATAATTCCACTAGTAATGGTGAATTCTTTATTTAGAAGAAATATATAATATGACTAGGTTAGAATAAAGAAAAAAAATCTCACTGAGTATAGAAAAAGAATAAAAAATAATGATCTTTTGTGATAAAAATAGTGTACGATACTAACCTTCTTTATAGATTTATTAGGCTAGTATTAAGTTACAATTTCTTAGATTTTTAGTAAATTTATTTTGGGTTTTAACTTGGGGTGTGTTTGGGTTGAAATTTGAGAAAAATAGAAGAAATTGGACAATGTATGGTTAGGTCATTGTTTTCCCTGACCATTCATCTCAGGCCAAAAAACCGTGAAACCCTATTTTTTGTATCTAAATATAAGATCATGGATCTAGATATAGATTTTAAGGTTCTTGATTAATTTTATCTTGATTTAGTGTTTTAGATCTGAACCATATTCTACATTTTTTTACTGCTCAAATTTTGGTGGTTTCTATGGGGTGACCATTCATTAAAAAATTGAGGTAGCTGACATATAATTCAAATCCCAATGTATTGAATACACTTATGTGAATGTAATTTTAGATTTTCTATCAAAATTTTATCAATTGATTTTGTGATTGAATTAATTAAAATGGAGAATTAATTAACTAAATAAAAAAGGGAGATGTCTGAAATTGGAATTATTGATTGTGAATAATTAACAGTGTAATTAATTAATAGATAGTATAATTATTTAATCGAGTAATTAATTATTGAATTAATTAGGGGATATTGAGATTTTAAAATTTAATACTTAATTGTACAATTAATTAGGGAATATTGGGATTGTTGAATCATGTAATTAATTGTTGAATTAATTTTGGGATATTGAGATTTTGAAACTAAATAATTAGTTGTGGTAATAATTATAGGATAAAGATATTGTGAATTTAATAATTTATTGATGAATTCACAGTGATATTATTGTGATTGTGGATTTTTATTAATTAATTGGGAAATTAATTATGGAAATTGACATGATAAACTAATTGTTTAATTTTTAATGAATTACAAAGATTAAATAATTTGTGAGTCAATTAATAATATTTATAAGATTAAATAATTGTCGAGTTTATTAATAATATTAATAAGATCAATTAATTTTTTAGTTAAATAATACGATTGAGAAGATTAGTTATTTTTTGCATTAATTAATAATATTTATAAGATTAATTAATTCTGGAGTTAATTAATAAGATTGAGATGGTTAATTAAATATCGAGTTAATTAATGACATTGAGATGATTAGTTAATTGTTGATTTAGTTATTGAAACATAGAAAAATAATTATTTGTTGAGTTAATTAATGAGATTGTGAAGAATAGTTAATTATTGAGTTAGTCTGTGGAATTTATATGATCAATTCATTTTTGAATTAATTAATGAAAAGATGAATGGAAATAGTGGAATTCATATGATAATTGTGATCTAGATTGTTAAAAATGGGATTATAAGATTCAAATGAGATATATAATGGTAATAGTGGAATTATAGAACAAGATACCCTTTGGGATCGTCTAGGGCCTTTCATGAACCGATACCGATATTGAGGTGCAAGTATCCTCCGAATCCCAATAATTTTAATAGGACAAATAAATAATAATTTGATAATGTTTTAATTATTTACTTATTCATTGTCATTATTTCTTTATACAACTGTATACATTTTTTTTGACTGGATACTGTTTTAGACCTTGGTGGTGGTAGCCTACTGAGTTTTACTCACACCCTGCACAGGATGTATGATCCGTACCCTAACATATTTCATTATTTTATGAAATGTGAAGGAAAATGCACTCTTTTAAATGACTACTTTGAGTAGGAAGCTTAGATGAGGGAACCCGACAGGGTTCGAGACCCATTTATAATTTTTTAGGGCCTTAACTTTTTGGTTTCCTTTTACACCTCAAACATACAATAGCAATATATATATCCACTTCTTAGTTTTGATATTGTATTTTTAGTTTTGGTTATGGTGCAACACGTGTATTGTTTCGGTTATGATATCTTTTGGCTATTTGGTTGTTATTGTTTATTTAATTTCACTAGTGTATTACTTTGATAAAAAATGGTATATTTTCTCAATATTCAATATTACACCATTAGTTATAGTTGGTAGCCTCTATCATATGGGGGACATTCTTGAGATCATGTGACCGACCGTCTTGGGTCACTGGTGTGTGGCACCCAGGACGAGGCATTACAAAGTGGTGTCAGAGGTAGTTTTATTATCTTTTTTTACTATTTGAGAATGGTATATAGGATACAAGTAATGATCGGGCCATAGTTATGAGCTTATTAATGGGAGTAGCTGACCCACGTATTGGGGAGAACCGAAGTTCCAAGGGCAGGATTGCTGATATTTATGTTTGATGTTACATTTTAATATTATTTCACCTTGGGTGATGTAGTTGTGTTGTGATGTGATTGTAGTTTCCGTGATTTCATTAGAATTACTTGTGGTCTAATATAGCATGAGAGTTGAGTTTTCATGCAACATACTAGGTAATCAAGATTTATTTTTTACCCGACTAATTTTATACATGCATAGAAAATAGGTTTTGGGTATGTTTTCGAACATGAATTGGTTTTCCTTATATATGAAATTGAATTAAAAATATTTCCTAATATGAAATTGAATGTGAAAAAATTAGGAAGGATGCGAATAATTGGGTGTCTAAATCATAAAATTGAATAATGAAAATGAGTTACCATGTTTTAACCTTAACCAATATATATTATTCTAATGTTTACTATTAGTAATTCGACATTGACCTTGTGGTGGGGTTTAGGGAAAAAGACGTCTTGTGCCTTATTGTATTTTCTCATAAACATGTAAATTTTATGAAAAGTATCCTAAAGTTGATGTTTTTATTTTAGAGATATGCCTCTTTGATTAAAATTGTGGATAGAAAGACAAGAGGATATGTATAACAATGATCCTACATTGGTGGAGCCCGAGGCACCAATAATGTCAGGTGAGGATGCTGGAGAGTAGGTTCAAGAGAACTTTTCTTGTTTAATTCAATTCATCAAAAGTTTTCTTGGGTGATTTGAGAAGATCATGTATGAAATCATGAGGGAGTTTCAATTTCATCACCCTCTGACATTTGATAGAGAAAATGGACCTAACAGATTTGAGTTCAAGATTGAGTCTATCCAGACTTTAATAGACCACTTGGATAATCCTACTAAAAAGAGGTCCAATATGCATAATAATATGATATAAGGGCCAGTGATGTGCTAGTGGAATTTTCATGCTCTTACTGGATAACAGATGGTAGGTAACGGAAGGAATTCATGGATTGGTACTTGGAAAACTTCTATCTAGAGACTCTAAGGTAGGAGAGAGTAGCTGAATTCATAAGGTTGACTTAGGGGAGTAAGTATGTGATGACTATGATGTATGTTTTATATAATTTTATCATTTTTCTCCAGTGCTGGAGAAATATGAGTGTACTTTAGTGAAGAGATTTTTGGAAGGAATTTAGTGCGTAAATAAGTCCCATGTAAACAACTTCAAGGTGTATAAGTTTTCAGAAGTGGTGAATCAAGCTCTCATAGCTGAGTATAATCTAAAGGAGGATTCCAATGATGGATAAATAGTTGCTTTTAGATAATCAAAAGGTACGTCTTTCGGTATAAGGAAACAAAATTATGAGAAATATATCCAGTGTGGTGGAAAAAATTGATTCTATAAGGAAAATGAAATTTCACATGAACTTTATCTAGTGATTTTCTAATAGTAAGGTAGGTCCATCTACTAGTTTAGACACTATCCCCTACCTCCAGTGGAGTGAGGATATTGCATAAATATGGGGAATATGAATAATTTTTCCAATAACCCAAAATGTATGGGTAACTATGGGGGTATCTAGATATAATCATAGTGTAGGAAGTGGATCATCTACACTATATTAGTATGGAAGTTAGAGTTAAAATGGCCTTGGTGGTAGAGGCAATGGAAATGGTACTTTTAGGAAAGAGCTCCCATTTTAGCAGAGTGGTGTAGTGAAAAGTTTTATACTGCATCATATAGAATAGAAGTAGGATAGTTGCATGTGGTACACCCTAAACTTTTGGATAGAGAGGATGAACTGTCAATAGTGGGAGGTTCATTCTTGTAGAGTCTATGGTAGCTAGATCTTTATTTGATACTAGTTCCCCTCATTTCATTACATCTACCCAGTTTTTGAATGTTTTTATCCAAGAAGTGGAGTTTTTGAGCAGGGAATTAATGATAGATATACCATTGGGAGTTTGGTCTGGGTATATATGCTTATATAAGGTATTTTCTATAGAAATTTGCATGTATCATTTTTTGTGGGACCTCTACATCTTAGAAATGTAACGATTTGGCCTAATTTTAGATATGGACTAGATAGTAGCATACTGATCCCATATTTATTATTACCACTGGAGTATTAGTTTAACATCTCTTAAGGGTTACAAATACATTCACCATAGAGAGTGGTATATCTAGGCATGGTGAGTAAGGCCAATTAATCATAAAATGGTAGAATTCACATCCTAGTTTTCTAGTCTAATACTGGATGAAGGGGGTGTGAAACACGATCTCTTTCCACCAGTGGTGGAACGGTTTCTTGATGTGTTTCTTGAAGAATTCCAAGGGTTTACACCTCTGAGAGATGTGGAATTCACTATTGAGGTCACGCTATAAGTTAAACCGATTTTTATTCCACCATACAGAATAGTGCTGATAGAGATTCAAGAGATCAATACTTAGATACAGGAGTTAATGGATACAAGATTTGTTCCTCAGAGTATATTATCTTAGGGATCACCGTTGTTTTTGTAAAAGAAGTCTGACAATATTTTTCACTTTTGTGTCAATTACATCAAATAAAACTCGATGAATGTGAAGAAATGATATCTTCTCCTACAAATTAATGATATTTTTTGACCTTTTTAGAAAAGCCTATATGTTTTTCTAGATTTAAATGAGATCGGGGTATCAATCATTGAGATTTATAACATCATGTATAACAAGGATAAAAAATAAAAATATTGTATGACCTACATGAGTTATTATTAATAACCTTTAGGTTAATGAATTCACTACCAGTGTTTATGTACTTGATGGAAAAGATTATCCATCTATACCTAAATCAGTTTGTGGTAGTGTTTTTGGATGGAATCATAGTGTACTCCTAGATTCATGGTGATCATGAACAACATCATGACATATTCTTGATTACAATGATAGATATTCAACCATAATCCAAGATATATAAGTGTCCGTTTTGGATTGATCAGGTATATTTCATGGGTCATATAATCTCAAGGGATGGTTAATTTGTATACCTAAAGAAAAAGTAAGTAGTTTTTTCATTAGATAATCCCATGAATGTGTTCTATATTTTTAGATTTTTTGGGTAATCTAGACATTATCAGATATTCATCTGGGACGTATAGTGATTGGATGCACCACTTTATTATTTGACTAAGAAGAGGATAATATTTGATTGGCCTAAACCAGGTGAGGATGCTTTCCATGAGTTGAATAAGTGCTTGAAAATGACATCAATCCTGATCCTAGATGATCCAGGTGAGGTGTACATGGTGTTTTTGGGATGCGTCTAGGATAGGTAATGGAGAAGGGTTGATGCAAGGAGATCTTGTTTTGGTGTATGGATCTCACTAGTTTAGGACACATGAATAGAATTAACAAATGAATGAACTTAAGTTGGATATTGTGGTTTATGATTTTATGTTTCAGTGGAATTATATTTTGGGAGATATGTGTGCTATGTTTACAAATCACAAGAGCCTAAGGTATATATTATCGTAATGAAATTTTAATCTCCAACTCTAGATATGGGTTGATTATATGTATTCTTTTTGATATTGAACTAGGAATATACACTTGAGAAATGGAATAGTTTTGTTGTTGTAATACTATGAAAAACTCAGACTCAATCTATTTAGGAGTTTCATGATGTATATAAGATGATGACTCTATAAGATGAGTTTCATGTGGTGGTTCTAGATAATTAAAATAAGATGACTCTGATATCAGTTTCAATAGAGTCTATGATTTTGAGGTAGATTAGGAACAAATAATATTAGGCTCTAGAATTTTTATCTTTGAGGGAAAGACCTAATGGTTGGGAGACACCTTTTGTCTAGTTGATAGATAATGATGAGATCATCTACATTATGAATCATATTTTTGGTCCCATGAGTATTTGGGAGGAGTTGATATGGGAATTTGTTCCATGAAGTGGGTGGTACATACAGATGTGAACAAAATGTATTATGACCTACAATTATAGTTTAGGTAGTCAAGAATGAAAAAGGAGATAGTATGGTTCACAACACAATGCTACCGCTGTCAGTAGGTGAAGGAAGAGAATCAATTACCTAGAGGTTTACTAATGCCATTTCCCATTGAAGAGTGGAATTGGGATGATAGGGATATGAAATTTATGGTTTGTATCTCATGTATACCATAGAATAATGATTCTATTTGGGTGATTTTGGATATATTGATGAAGGTAGTTCATTTCATGCTTATACGAGATAGTATCAAAAGGGAGTAACTAGGAGTCTATTATGATTGGGAGATATACCATCTACATGTGGTGACACAAACTATAGTCTCATATCGTGAATCTCATTTTAATCCTAACATTTGGCAGGGCTTATAGAAGGCGCTTGGTTCTTTGGTTTTGTTGAGTATCGATCTCCACCCAAAAAACAGATGGGAAGTCAGAGTGTACTATATAGGTGCGTGATGATATTCTGTGAGAACCTATTTTAGACATCGGTGGATCTTGGGAGAAGCACTTAGATTTGGTAGAGTTTTACTATAAAAACATTTATCATAATACAATTTAGATTAATCCATGTGAAGATATATAAGGTATTCCATGTAGATTTCATCTACACTAGATGGAAGTTGGTGAGTAAAAGTTGTTGGTACCAAGTCTCAAGTAGGAGACATCAGTGGAGGTTTATCTAATTCGAAAAAATTTGGAAACATATTAGAGTAGGAAGAAGTCAAATTCAATTAGAAATCAATGAACCCTTTATTTTATGGAGGGTGATCTTGTATTCCTAGGAGTGTCACCAAGGTTGGGTCATCACAAGATATTGGGACTGGGAAAACTATAACCTAAGATAGTTTAACCATTTGGGGTTATGGAGATACTTATGATGGTGGAAAACCAATTGGACCTTCCACAAAATTCCTGTGCTATGAAAGATTTTATACATATATCAAAACATCAGAGATGTCACCGCTACCATTCTCATGTTTTCAATGTGGATAATGTTGATCTTGAGATATATGCATCCTTTTAAAATTATTTGATATGTGTGTTAGATTGTAGTAAAAAATTGATTGGGGGAAAGTCCATAAAGATTGTTTTTTTATTATGGAAACAGGAATCTGTGAATGAAGAGAATGGGAGATATGAGTAGATATGAGGGACCAGTGGACCAATCTGTTTGACTTAGAATCTTAGAGATGATGGGGAGTTCATATTGAGGATGAGCTATTATAAGGGGGGATTTTAAGATCCCTTCCTATTATGGAGATGTCTCAGTCTTGGTTATAAATACTATTTTAATTAGTGTTGAGTTCATTATTTTTGAGTTTTACAATGGGTAGAGTTTGTGAGGAAATTTGAGAAAAATGGAAGAAATAGGGTTATGCATGGTTTATACATGGTTTTCACTAACTATGCATCACATCCTAGAAAGCCGTGCAACCTTGTTTCTAGGGGAATTTCATGGTTGGCGCATGGTTTGTCAAACAATGCTCCCTCTAAGGATTAAACTTTCACTTCTATAAATGAGGCACATAGTTTAGGTGTGTGGTTTGGGGAAATTGTGTTCCCCTACCCCACAAACTATCCATGAAAATTTAGTTATCCCAAAAATTGTTTTAAAATTTCCTGGACCCCCTAATTAACGAAAAAACCCAATTTTTCCCTATATATTCTTTCATGATTTCAATACCTCCCAATAAATTTAAATATTTTCTAGCCTTCGTTCTTTGTAAGTCAAATCCTGGATCAAATATCCATACCTCTCCATGTATGTGAATCATATGTCCCTTCATTTACCATTAATTTTCCTTTATTATCTCATTATAGAAAGAGGGTTTTATTACTATTTTTTATATATGGATATGATTTTTTGGATCTATATTTCACCAACCTTGATTTTGGATTTTCTATCTAGATCTCATTCTATGACATTATACTGCTAATTTTCTTAAGATTGATCGTTCATAAACATATTGTGGGAGGTGGTATTTAATTCAAATCTTAAATTCTTGATTAAAATTATGTATATGTAATTATAGAGTTTATTTTAGATGTTTAACAATTGAGTTCTTGATTGAATTAATTAAATTGGTGATTTTTTTAATTAAGTAAAAAATGAGAGATTGTGGATATTGGAATCTTGGATTGTGAAAAATTTACTATGGAATTAATTAGGGGATTTTAGGATAGTTGAATGGAGTAAATAATTATTGAATTAATTAGGGGATATTTATATTGTGAATGTGAATGATTAATTGTGGAATTAATTAGGGGATATTTGGATTGTTAAATCATGTAATTAAATGTGTAATTAATTAGGGGATATTGAGATTTTGAAATTGAATAATTAATTAAGGAATTAATTATATGATAATGTGAATATAAATTGAATAAATAATTAGTGATTTTATTATCGAATAATTGGGATGGTAAATTTTGATTAATAAATTGGGAAAATAATTATGGGAATTAAGGTGATAAATTTATTTGTTTATTTGTAATGAATTGAGTAGTTTAATTAATTATTGACATAATTAATAATATTGAAAAGAATAATTAATTTATTATTTAATTAATAATTTTAAAAATTCTAATTTATTATTGAGTTAGTTAATAATATTGAGAATATTAATTAATTTTTTAGTTAATTAATAAGATTGAGAAGATTATTTAATTACTGAGTTAATAAATAAGATTGATAATATGAATTAATTATTTAGTTAATTATTGAGATTGGGGAGATTAATTAGTTGTTGAGTTAATCAATGTTATTTAAAATATTAATTAATTTTTGAGTTAATTAATGGGTTTGAGATGAATAATTAATTTTAGAATTAGTTATTGAAATTATGAATGGTAATAATGGCATTCATATAAAAATTGAGATATAGAATTATAAAAAAACATTTTGAGATTGATATGAGATGTAGAATGGTAAGAGTGGCATTATAAAACATGATATCACTTGGGGATAGTCTTGAAACTTGAATGAGATGAAAAATGTATTGAGGTTTGGGTGTCTTACAAAACATGGAGAGTTTATGTGGTCAAATAAATAGTAATTTGAAAATGTGATAATTATTTACTTACACAATGTATTTATTTCTTTATAGAAATACATACAATATTATTGAATCTATATTATAATATAAATAGTTGGTGGTGGCCTACATTGTTGTACTCAAAACCTACTAATGATACATGATATGTACCCGAAAGGATTTCATTATTTCAAGACAGTTTTAGGGAATTTTCCATGTCTTTGATGGTAGATTTGGGAATGGATCCTGGATGAGGGACCCTCACATGGTTCAATACCCACATTGAATTTTTCATTTTCTTTACTTTTTTAGTTTCATTTGAAACTTGTCTGTCACTTTACCATGATATATTTTCTTCTTAGTATTGATATTTTATTTCTTTATTTGGTTATCCTGTTATACAGGAATAGTTCTGGTTATGATATCCTTTAGTTGTTCAGCTGTAACAATTTGTTTATTTTTTCTTGTGTTTTACTATGATAAAATAGTGTATAATCTCCCCATTACTGATATGATAAACTTTATGGTAGATGGTATCCTCTGTAACATGTGAAGGTATTCTTGAGGTCAAGTGATTGATCGGTTTGGCGTACCATTATATAAAAACTGACCTGGGACATTACAAAGAGTACTATTGATATTACAAGAAATTTGGTGTTATGCTCCCATACAAATAAAATTTGGATTAGGTATCATTAATTTATTAAATAAAAATTACATCATGTATTGGTCATAGTATATAATATAGGAACTAGTGATTAATTTCTATGCATTTTGAAATTCCACTAGACACTATAGTTTTTTGAAATCATTTATTGAACCTCAGTGTTCAATTACATCCCTCTCTTTAAGGATTTTTAGATTCTTCCCGACCCATCATGGAATTATTTTATTTACCTTTTTATTCATTATTGGATAGTTATCTACAACTTTTTGTTTTTTTTCTTATGGGAGATATTTTTTTTCAAATTCATGTGTTCGTCAATTGGTGTGGATGTCATGGGGTGATACAATCTATTGAAGAATTCATAAATACAATCAGATTTATGAAATTAAGAATTTAAGGAGGTATATAATCCTTAATTTATCTCTTTTTTCTACATTTATAAAAAAATACGTTGATATAGAGTTATCAAAGAGTTGTTTTACTTCCATCTAGATGGTTTGAAGCATGCATGTGGAGCTAAATTTTCCTTTTTTATTTCTAATAAATACAAATGGGGAGAACATTAGAACTATTTTTATTTGAGTTGGTGTTTGATTTGGTGATTTATTTTTTGAAAATCATTTCAATTTTTATTAATTTGTGTGAAAAAATAATATTATAACAACACTACTCTTTAAAACACACGTAAATATGATTTATTACATATAATTTAACTTAATACAACTTTGAAGATCAAGAGGTATACTTTATTGGGAAATTAGAAACATTACATGATGACCAAAGACATAAAATACAACATAATTTATGATATCTTATTTTACATTACTACAACATCAATTCATACTTAGCATTGCATGGGATAACATATGGGCATACATAAGAAAAGGGGGAGCTATAAATCCATGTAAAAGAGTAAAAAAGGAATAACATGAAGAATACAAGACATGTAAGGAAATAGACATATTAATGGAGCAAAAGAGAAATATGAACATAAAGGCATGATATAGCATTATTATTATAACATGGAGATTTGGAAACAACATTTAACATTATATTACAATGAGACGAGGCCCATTGCACATGAAGAATGAGTAAACCCTCATTGAACATGAATTAGCCTGAGTAAAACCTCATTGTAATTTAATTATAATGAATAAATAATAATATCAAATGATGTATCATGATACTAATCATTACCCAATGCATTAAAGTGCTATCGTGGAGCACCTATTATAATCATTTCATTTCATGCATTAGTGTGCCACATAGATCATACAACATGGATCCATTAAAAAAACATAATTTATTTCATTAATAATATATGTAGAATACATAAATGTAATTTCTCAGTCAAAAAGTACATGTGCATAAATTTGAATACTCTTGGTAGAGAAATGGACATGGTATTCCCTTAAACGATGATTTTGGCATGAGAAATTTTGGTGTAACTTCGGCAGCATAATGATGAAAAACAGAAGACATAAATTGGGTTGACAGGAGATAAAGAGGTACCTCATCATTTGTATATGAAATGAATAGTACATGGGTCAGGGAATAAAATCTGCCAACATATATAA
This sequence comes from Viscum album, assembly GCA_963277665.1. Taxonomy (NCBI): domain Eukaryota; kingdom Viridiplantae; phylum Streptophyta; class Magnoliopsida; order Santalales; family Viscaceae; genus Viscum; species Viscum album. The sequence continues at coordinate 1,350,735,634 of OY728132.1, forward strand.
TGTAATTTAGATGCATAACATAAAATAATTTCTTTAATGTAAATGAGGAGAGAGGAATCCCTTACAGAAATTCGGCATTGTAACAGGTGTACATTGGAAAATTAAAGAGATATAAAGGGTTGTTTATTAATTAAAACATAATTAGGGAAGTATCGGAGGGATTCTAAATCATACCCCATAATTTTTAATTGAAAATAAAAATAAATAACACTATAAGGAAACATGGATATATATAAGGAAGGAAGGAGACTGAGAATCCTTGACTAGGAAATGTGATCCCAAAGGCTTGGGAGAGGCTTGATGAAGGATTATTGGGAGCATGAGGTGTATTGGGAGGATTATATAAATATTAGTATAGGATTAGGTCATTCTCAAAATGTTTTTAGAGAATAATAGTGGGAGATTGAGTGGGTTTATATATGGGACGAAAGGGAATTATTTATTATTTAGGTTTTGGACCCCACACATTAAAATAATCAAATCTACAAACCATACCATGGTTTTTGTCCATGTATTTTTCAAATTTAGAGTGGAAAAAACTATTATATAAGGACAATGGCCGAAATTATAAAAATATTAGGCTTTCTTATGTGGAGGTGAGTCACACTCTCATGAAAAACATTTGAAAATGTTAAAATGTTTTATAAGTCTTTGATGGTCTACTAAGGCATTGTAAAATAAATCAATAAAATCTAAAATCACATTATTTCTGAGGTAAAATAGATATTGGATAAATATCCCTTTTATTGTATTTTATTAGATCACTATTGGTACATTATGATATCATAAAACACATTATATATTTAAACTGTATTTAATTTTTACCCCAAAATTTGACTATCTCAGAAAATTATGAAATATTCTCTGTTGGATGATTTTGATGTCATGATTCCAAAAATAATATTCATTTTTTCTAATACAATTTCTATATAGTTGAATTTTTACTTTAAAAATAAAAGTGACATTTATAAAAAATTTAGGGGTTGTGAAAAAAACAACATTAAAATCTTAATAAAAATTTCAATTTTATTCATAAAAATTATATGATCATTTATATTTAATTAAAATAAATTAAGTAATAATATTTTCTTAAAATATTATTTATTTCAAAAATTCATTAATTCATCAAAATTTATTTATTAATTGAATTTAAATATTAACTAAAAATATTGTTTGTACTTTAAAAACAATTTAAAAATTAAAAATAATAAAATTAATTAATATTATTTATACAAAAATAATGAACATAATAATAGAGCTATGATTTTGTTACATTACCCCTTATAACACTCACATAAGACCTATCTGTAAGATGTGCGATGGTGATATACTCTTGGGGTTGATCAGATAACATAGCTCGAGTGGTAATATCTATTAATTTATACTTCTATCATAGGTTATTTTGTTAAAGCTTAACACGTTGAAGCTCATTTTGGGATTGGAAATCAGAAAAGACCAGTGAGGCTACCTCCATTCTGGGATCCGACAAATTGTCTTCATATAGAGAAATTCTTATAGATGAGGTCATCACATCTTTATTCTGAGTAAATTGAATTTGTTAAAACCCTATATTTATACTAATCATATGATCACTATTCAACGACTATATTAGAAAAGGTAAAAATTCCTAAAATCATAAAACCAAGATTGTGAATATGTTTTATATAACCATTTTACATAATAAGACATTTAATTAGATCAAGAACAATTTTCATTAATAAATGTTTGGTTTTTTACAATCTTCCCTCTTAATATATTTCTCCCTCTAAATTTCATTTTCCCACACAAAAAAAATGAGGGTAACTCCGCTTCATCCCTTCCTCTAATTCCCACATCTCATCTTCAAACATGTGGTTTCACCACAATACAATGATGAGGTGAATTTTATTATTTTATTGAACTTTTTCCTTACGATCTATGATCTTCACTAAAAACTCTTAATAGAAGAGGTCATTCTCCAATGGTACCTCCTCTGGATTGAGTACATGCAATCCATCACGTATGTACTTCCTCAGGAGTGATACAAGGAATAAAACATGTAATTGATATTGGTTTTGTGGGGGTCTAGTCGATAGGACACTTCTCCAATGAGACCAAGGATCTCAAAAGGGTCGATGTACCTTGGAATAATCTTTTCTTTCTTCCCAAATCTAGTAACTATATTCCATAATTATATGTGGAGTAATATCATGTCTTTAACATCAAAACCAAGGAATTGTAAATTATTATTAGCACATATATTTTTTTAACTCTGAGCAGCTTTAATTTACTGATGGATGGTCTTATCCTTCTCCACCATTTCATTGACAATTTCAGGACCAAGTGGTTTTTCTCCCCAAATTCATCCTAACATGCTGATGTTCTGCACTTCTTGCCACAAAGTGCTTCTATAAGGATCCATTTGGATTCTTGAGTGGAAACTATTATAATATGAGAACTCAACCAAATGAATATGTTTATTACATCCTCTTTTGATGTCCATTTAGAATATCTCAACTTTTCCTCATGTATTTAGATAATCTTATCGAATTGGATATCATTTTTAGGATGATACGCTATACTGATGTTTAGCTCGGTATTTAGAGAATTAAGGGTACTCTTCAAGAACATAGTGGTAAATCTAGGATCTTAATCGGATATAATATAATGTTGTACTTAATCCATCCTCACCAATTCTATGATGTATATCTATACTAGTTGATCCAATGTGAAATCCTCACGAATTTCAATAATGTGTGCAGTATTTGTAAGAAGTTCCACAACAAACCATATAGCATTGATGCCTTTGGATTCCTTCAGATGTCTGGTGAAAAATTCCATAGTGATGTTCTCCAATTTCCATGTTCATATGGGTAATGGTTACATCATCCCATTATAATTTTTCCTCTAAGCCTTCACTTGTTGACATACCAGGCACATTAATTTATATTCAGTGATCTCCTTCATCATGTTATCCCACCAATAATGCTCTTGGAGATATCTAGACAAATTTGTGTTTTCTGGGTGAATGTAGAAATTTGAACAATGTGCATCATCCAAAAGTTATTCCTTTAACTTTGTATTTGATGAAAGACTTATTCGTTACCAAAATATCACAATTCCTTCCTCATAAACATTTAATGCTGAAGATTTACATTTTATGATAGTTTCCACTTACTTTTGAATTCTCACATCATCCTTTTGAGAATCATTTAACCATTCCAAAATAGATAGTGGAGAAATAATTTGTAAAAGGATTGATGATGTTGCCTTCTTTATGATTCCCATGACCATCTCCATAAAATATATGAATATTTGATCCTTTACAATTCTCATTAATGAAAGAGTTTCTAGATCTTTTATACATAGAGCAACATCCACCTTGTTATCTTTCTCTGGATGGTAGTGAATTGATTAGTTATACTCTTTGATCACATATAACCATATTTTTTTGTTCATATTCATCCATTTGTCTATGAATATGTAATTGAAGATTTTGTGATTCAGATATATTTCACACATCTCTCCAAAGAGATAATGTTTAAAAAAATTTAAATCAATGATAGCTACCACCAACTATAGATCACATGTTGTAAAGTTTTTCTCATGAACTTTCAATTACCTTGAATCATAGGAAATGGATTTTCATTTTGAATCAACACATAGCCCATGCTCATATTAGAAGAATCACTAAACACCACAAAATGATATCCACTAGTGGGTAGTGTGAGCACATACATAGTGATAAGCCTATTTTCCAACTCTTTAAATATCTCTTCACATTTATCACTCCAAGAAAAGTTGACTCCACTCCATGTTAGCTTGGTAAGATGGTTTGAAAATCATGATAAATTTTACACAAATCGACAACAATATCCAGCTATCATAGGGAAGCTACAAATATCCATCACATATGTTGGCCTTGTTAATCCCTCAATTTCATTTATCTTAGAGGGATCCAAAAATTTCCCATTTATTGTGATGATATTAACCAATAACGAGACCTACTTCAACTAGAACTCACAGTTGGTGTACTTTTCATAGATATTATCCTTTCCAAGGTCTCTAGTACAGTTTTTGGATGCCTCTTATGTTCCTCCTTGTTTTTGGAGTATATTAGAATATCAAATATAAAGGCTAAAAAAATTTGTTGAGGTAATTTATGAATACTCTATTTATAAATTACATGAGGATTTCGGGATAATTAGCACGTCTAAAAGGCATTAATGTGAATTAATTGTTCCCTTAACTTATAAGAAAAGAAGTATTGTGGATATCATCCTTTTGCACCCTTACTTGTTTATATCCTGACCACAATTCCACCTTGGAGAAGTATTGTTCTCCATGTATCTAATCGAACAAATCATTAATTCGTGGAATACAGTACTTGTACTTTATCATGATTTAGTTGAGCTAATGATAATGAATGAAAAGGCACATTGAACCATACTTTTTCCCAATGAATAGGACTGATGAACATCAAAACCTTTTATCAAGATTATTATGTAGTTGTTTTTATCTCCTCATGCTTCACAACATCCATTCTATATGGAGTCTTGGATATTGGAAACTCCCTAGGTACCATATCAATTGAGAATTCAAAATATCTTATAGTAGGAAGACCATGAGATTCCTCGGGAAATAGTTTCGAGAATTCCATCAGATTAGGCATGTATTAAAGGTTGTTTTCCTCCTCACACTCCATTATATGATAAATATACGCATTATCATAAGTAAATAATATCCATTCTTGGGATGATGGTTCTACAGAATATTCCCCCTCATCCTTTCACTTTTACAGAATCGAGGGTCGATTCACCATATGGAGAGTGATTTTTCTCTCATGGAAATTTACATTGCCTCTATATATATAATGAAAATCCATTCCAAGAATTGCCTCAAATTCCACCAAAGGGAGTATGATTTTGTTCTCTAGGATTTTCAATCAAAAAATTTTGACCTAGGAGGAGTTATATTCATGGTGTGAAATAATTGACCCTGTTTTGTTTCTCACCAACATCCCTACTTTTTTGATTAGTGGTGATGTTGGTATTGTTCTTATAAATGTTTGGGATATAAAATAATTTTTAGAACCAGAATCAAAAAGTACATTCACTATTATTGGATGAATAACTATATTACATTTGACCACATCATTATTGGGGTTCTCTTCTGCAGTAGTGATGGAAAATATCTCCCTTTGTTCTAGGGAGGTTGTTGCTTGCCTCTAAAAACCATTGGATTTGGTAACTAGTTTATAATATGCACTCGATTTCTTTAGTTGAAGCAATGAATAATGCATTCAGTGTTGAATGAATCATTGTTCTCCTCTTTCAAAACAGTGGGTTTTTCTTATCAGTAGTTAATGGCCAGGTTCCCGTGTCTTACAAACCAAAATAATTTCCTCACCCTTTCAAATAATTTCAAGGGGGCTTCATTATGAACCTTTGGAAAGCGGGGTTCTAGGATTTCCTTGCACCATTGGATTTATTCATCATACCTTTAGAATTAAATTCCACATTCCACTTCATATCCCAATTATACACCTGAGATTATCCAATCTCTATTTCGACTTTTAGTGCACATTGTATAATTTCCTCATAGCTATTGAAGTCATGGATCATGTGGGATTTCTGTAGGTTAGGTTTTATCCAACTAAAGAAGTCGTAAACCTTTCATTCGGGGGTAATGAAAAATCCTTAGGCATATAGTGCAAACCTTTTGATGTTTTCCTCACACACTATGATGGATTAATCTTATTTTGGTTTGAGGTCAATGAATTCCCTTTCCATATTAAATTAGAGGGAGTGAGGGAAATATTTATCAAAAAATATTTTCCAAAAAATACCTACATTACAATACCTCAATATCTTACTCAGGTATCCTATTTTTGAACAATGTCCACCATTGATCATCTTTACCATCCATTTGATAAACATCTAGAAGAGCCTTCTCTAGTTAAAATAATTTAACGATGGAGAAGATCTTCTCAATGATGTTGATCCCTTTTTCAGAAATTGAGGAATCAGAAGATCCATTAAAAGTAGTAGGTCATTGTCTCATGAAGCTCTCCATTAAGGATTTGTATTTATTGGGGGGGGGGGGGGTTTGTAGTGCATCTTGACCCATGTTTCTATTCAAAACATGAGTTAAATTAGAGAGTATCAGTCCAAAGTTTTTGATTCCCACTCCCATCGGATTGGGACCTCATGAGAATAGTCATCATATTGATCCTCACATCGGTTTTTAGCCCAAGTCCCCATATTACTGACCATTGGCTGGAATAAAAGGAATGTAAGGGGAAACATATAAAGGTAAATCCAAATACAAAATGGGACAACATATAAACTCCATTTATTTCCATAACATATGAATTTATAGGCCTTAATCTATGATATCCATGATCGACTTCCCAATATATATTCTCAAGGGAATATTTTTATTCCCTTGATTATTTTTCATAATAAGCTTATGGATATAACAAATTATATCCCCCAAGAGTGACCTAAGAAATAGTGCAGCAAGACCAATTTTCCTTCACTGGTTCCTATTCATGTTTATCTTAAAGAAGTGTTTTCAGGTTTTACACCGAGATAGATCTGTGTCAGAGCCACCTTTACTTGTTCTTATCCAGATAGGTATTTATTTTATTAATAAAATATTATTTTTTAATCACAAAAATTTAGGGATTTTTTCTTTTAAGTAACCATATCCCTAATTATTTCACTAAGGTATTCTAAAACTAATCCAAAAAATAATTAAACCTGTTCTCTGGTACCAACTATAACAACCCTTATTTTTAAAACACACATAAACGAGATTTATTACATAAAATTTCACTTAAGACAACTTCAAGGATCATGAGGTATAGTGTGTTAGAAAATTAGGAATACTACATGGAAACATAAGGCATAAAATACAATATCTTTATTGAAATCATTTTTACAGGACCACAACATTCCTTCATACATAGCATTTCATGGGATTACCTTAGGACATACATAAGAAAATGGTAATCTATAAAGCCCACTAAGTGAGTAAACAAAGAATAAAATGAATAATACAACAAAAGTTAGGAAACAGCCATATCAATGGATCATAAGAGAAATATGAACATAATGTCTTGATATATCATGATTATAATAACATGGAGATGTGGAAACAACATTTTCATGATATTAGCATGAGACATGGCACATTGCACATAGAGAATGAGTAAACCCTAATTTCACTAGAATTATCATGAGTAAACCCTCATTTCAATTAAATTATCATGAGTAAACACTCATTGCACCTGACGTATTCTGATACTATTATACACCCAATGCATTGTAGTGCTATCAGGGTGCACTCTTCTTAATCATTTCATTTCATGCATAATTGTGCCACATGGATCATACAAATTTGATTCCTTAAACAACATAATTTGTCCCAAGAATAAGAGATGTGCAATACAAAAATTTAATTCCTCAGTCAAAAAGTACATGTGCATAATGGTGAATACCCTTGGTAGAGAAATTTGTATTGTATTCATTTAAATGGCACTTTTGGAAAGGGAAATTTTTGTGTATCTTCGACAACATAATGACGTCAAATAGAAAATGTAAAATGGTTTGATGAGAGTGAAAGGGGTACCTCATAACATATACATGAAATTTAAAGTAAGGGAGTCATGAAACATAATATTCCAACATATTTAATGGTATATAATTTCATAATATATAATAATTTCTTGAATGTAAATGAGGAGGGAGAAATCCTTTAATTTTTTTTTCTTGGTAACGGGTGTACATGGGAGGAATTAGTGAGAGAGAAAGAAAATCTATCCTCCATAAAAAATAACTATGGAAGTATAGAGGAGGTACTAAATAATACATAAAATTTTTTAAATGACAATAAAATGGCATAATAATATAATGAAACATGGACATAACTAAGAAAGAAAGGAATGTGGGGATCCCTAACATGGAAGTGTGATTCCAAAGGCTTGGTAGTGGCTTGAGAGATGCTTAAGAGAGGCTTATTGGGATATTTGGGAACCTTGAGAAGATTATATAGAAATTAGGAAAGGGTTTTGTTGATATCCAAGTGGTTTTAGTGAAGAGTAATGGGAGATTGAGTGGGGTTATATAAGAAAAAGAGAAAGAATTCTTTATTATTTAGGTTTTGGATACTACACATTAAACTAATAAAAATAAAAAAACATCATATACTTTTTGCACAAGGTTTTTGAAAATTTGGAGTGGAAAAAGTTTTTTTATTAGGCATATGGTCTAAATTATTAAAATATTTGTCTCTCTTATTTGGAGGTGTGTCACACTGTCATGGAAATCATTTTAAAATGAAAAAATATTTTATAAGTCTAGGAGGGTCCATCAATGAATTGTAAAATATCTAAAAAAATATAAAATCAAATTATTTTGATGTTAAAACATATATTGGTCTAAAATTCCTTTTATATAACTTTATTTCACAATTATTGGGTCATTAGGATGTCATAAAACAAAATATATATTTAAACAATATTTATTTTTTACCCAAAAATTAGACTATCTCACAAAATTATGGAAAATTAACAATTGGATAATATCGACAGCCTAATTGAAAAAATAATAATCATTTTATCTAAATAATTATCTAAATCTATTATATCTTACTTTTAAAATAATAACATTCGTTTATCGAAAATTCATTGGTTTTGACAAAAATAGCTTTCAAACCATAAAAAATTACTATAGTATTCATAAAAATAATAAAATTGTTTATATATATTAAAATATAATTTAGTAAAAATATTTTTTTAAAATATTTTTTAAATAAAAAATACATTAATTCAAAAAAAAATATTTCTTAATTTAATTTAAATATAAACTAAAAATACTATTTTTGAATTAAAAACAATTTACCAAGTAAAAATAATAAACCAAATGTATATTAACTATAAAAAAATAAGGCACCTAATTATAGTTCTAGGGTCTTGTTATATAGCCCCTCATAACACCTTATAATACCTATGGGTATGGTATTAGATGGTGACTGACTCTTGGGGAGGCTCAGATAACATTTTTGATGTGGTAATCTCTATTAACATCCACTACTCTCATAGGAGAATCCGTTCAATCTTAACGTGATGAAGCTCGAGTTGGGCATGGTCAAGAGTGAAGCCCATTGAGTCTACCTTCTTTTTGAGCTCTGATAAATTAAATTTGTATCAATAAATTCTTCTAGATGAGGCCATCACTTCCTTTTTTTGAGTAAACTAGATTTGTTAAAGCACTATATTTGTACTAATCATGTGATCACTATTCAAAATCTATATTAACAATGGTAAAAATTATTGAAAACCTAAAACCAAGGAAGTGAATATTTTTTATATAACCATTTTACATAATAATACATTTAATTAGATCATGAGTAATTTTCATTGAGAAATGTTTGGGTCATTACAGAGATAGTTTAAAGAAGATATAATACTCGGAGGAATTTTTTAATGGTGTTGTTTCCCAATGTGTACCAAATATTTGGATGAGAAAATCTTAGTTCATTGTAAGTTTTTCATGTCATAGATATGTTTATTTTGTAGTAGATACATAGACCTCATTGTAAGTGGGTTAAATTATTTCATGGAGAAATACACATGTAGGATGAATTTGACATTTCAATTCCTAAACAAACCCCATATTTAGAATGTAAAGATAGTTTATTGAAGGAGATACTATGTAAAGATAATAAAGACTATGTTATGGGCTAGTGTTTGAATGGTGGTCATTTCATATGGGTTGTTAAGGATGACCCGTTTAGTTTTCACATAATGGTGAGACCATGAAGGTGGATTCTCCATGTGTTAAGTTTATAGTTGGGGGACCACAAATGGAGTCTACACATGGGATTAAATGAAGGGATGAACAATAATATCAGTATTTTGGTAGTTTTTAGGTGGATTTTGGATAAAAATAAACAATAATTACATAATTGAGAATACAAAAAGTGTAAAAAGAAATCCAAGAGAATAAGTAGTGCAGGAAGAAGATACTGTGTAGATAGTATGTGGTATTTAGGCACTGCCAAATAAGTCTATAGAGAAGCAGTGCGCATGGGAGTTTCACCTAGTCAATGTGAGGATGTTAGTTAATGGAGTGGTCACATGGGGAAGTGCCTATAAGATAAGTATATTTAGGTTTCTCATGCACATTGTTCACAATAGAGAACAATTCACATGTTACGTGTGTCATGGACTAGTCAGTGTACTGTAAATAGTCTTTCACATAATACGTATCCACATGACATGTTTGATTAGATATTTTATCACACATGAGTTTCTCTATTGGATATTCTTAAAATCCATGAGTTTATTAGATCTGAATACTAAATCTATCATGATGGAAATCAAATTATATATTCTTGATTCTATGAAATAAACCATGAAGTTAATAAACTAAGGTAGAAATCATCCAGATCCTTTTTCAAGGTGGAGTAAATATAAATGATCTAAGGGAGTCAGTACAATACCCTTGACTCATTATAAAGGCAATATTGTTTTCATAGAGTTACCATGTAAGGGTAGTTGTAATCCAAAAAATATTGTAAATATTAGAATATTTTGGTTTGATGAATAGATCAACAATTTTTTCTTCTTAGTGTATCCCCTAGTAGTGAACAAAGTAAAATATATCGGTTCTGTTTTATTTTTTCATTTATCTATTTGGTAGAAACACATTACAATTTTGATGTTTTAATGAGTACCTAAAAATATGGGGAAAAATTGTTTAAATAAAAAAGAAAAATTTTACACCTTGATTCTCCCAACCCTATAATGGAATCCTAACATATAATATATCATTATATTATTTTTTAATTGGATTTCACAAGTGTAGGATAAATTAAAATTCACCTGTGTAATTAATAATTCTTGTTTGGGATTCAAGATTATTATTTATTTATTTGATCACAATTAAAATATTATTTGATTTTATTAATTTATATTTTAAAGGTTATCCCGAGTAGGTAATACATGGTACTCAAGAATCATGTTTGGATCATATGACTCTAATAATATGTGTGTGAATTTTTTTCATTAATCATTTAGTTTTGGAAAATTTTTATTTTATTTAAAGTGTCCATGTCAAACTATATGGAATTACTAAGTTGTATAATTCAGTTATGGATGTTGATAGAAAACCTTAAACATATATATATTTTTTAGATATGAACTATGTTGATGATGATATTTCTTTATCTCTAATGTATGTTAGACACTGTAAGTTTGAATTCACTTTAAATTATTTGTTTGAATATAATGTTCATAGTGCAAATCCTTTTATTAGAAAGAATAGCGCAATCAGAAATTCAGATTGGAATAAGACATTACGAATACAAAAATATGGCTCTGACCCCATGCATAAATATAAATGAGGATATTTTTTAGAATTGTATGGGTATATCAAACACATAAACACCCAATTATCTTAGTATCTTCATTAAAAATTACATGAAATACCTTCTATGTTTATCTAAAAAAGGATATTTTCTTCAAGGACTTCCTCCCATGTATGGTTGGGTTATTTTATGATCGATAGAAATAATTATTCCACTGATATGAAGAAAAATTGGGTCTTAGAAATAGTATATATTGAAGGGTCATTTCTTTTCAACTCCAGAAAACATAGAGTCACTATTGGTTTCAATTTCATGGGAATGCAATAGTTTTCACATCTATCTATGTTTTTGTGGTTCTTATTATTGAACGACTTCAAGGAAGAACACAAGACACATTTCTAGATCAATAAATAGTACAGGGACTATATATGGAGATTTCATTACTATTATCATCCCTGATGAGAAGTTGGGTGTAAATAATATTGATGTATTCATTACAAGTTATAATATTTTAAAAGTAAAATTCGTGGGGGCCAAATAAATCTAGTACAATCATAATAAAACGTTGGACACAAATATATATGGGACATTTTTTGATGAATATTTTCTTTGATGAATGAGTCTCCATTACTTGTAATAATATTTCTAGAATTAACATAGATCATAATGAAATTTTATTCAATATTTTTATAGGAGATATGGAAAATACGTTCCCATTTAGATTCAATAATTCTTAAATATTACATACTGATTGTAAAAATATTATTCTGAATGTCTGGTGTTCTAACAGTTACAATTATGATTCCTTGGCGTATGTTCTAAATATTATATTTCTCAAGAGGAAGTATAAAGAATGAATCAAATAATTTTTTATATCTCTTAAGAATAAAATTTATCATTTTTCCATAGGCATTGATCAGGAAATGGTTTTTTTTCACATTAGCTCAACTACCTCTTAAATATTAAGGAATTCATGTTGATGAGAGATTTTAATTTAAAAATTCTTAAGGATAGTGACATAAAATAGATACATTTTTACTTTATTTAATGAGTTATAAAAATAAAAAGACCTTTAGAAATTCTCAATGATGAGTGGGATTTCTTTGACAATAGGAATTAACCTGTTGATCGTGTTTTATCCTTCTACAAGAAGCTCTTAAATTTTCCAAACAACTTCTTTGATCAGTAAGAGAATATAATTACTATATTTTTCAATCATGAGAAAAATTTAAGTCTTACCTTAATAAAAAATAGTTTTTATTTCATTGAAGCTTTCATTAGGCTCAATTATGATGGTTCTTTTAGTTGAGATGGCTTCACTAATCTCTACTTTTAATCCTTTTGGGAGAATATTCATAATGATGTCTGCAAACTAGTCACTCATTTTTAAAATTGTCTTATCTCACTCAGGGAAAAAATCATTAATTTATTTCCCTCATTATCAAGGTTTTTAGTGAAATGAAATTCCCTGCTTTTGACTTGTGACTCTTTTTAATGTGATCCATAAAATTATTGGAAAAATTAATGCAAATAGGCTTTCCAATATTTCCAATAGGATTGTTTCTTCCAACCAGTTTGGGTTCATTAAAGGACGGACCATAATGTAAATCCTTAGGAGTACCTATGAATGTATCAATATTCTTAGTAATACCACTAGTTTAGGTAATATTTATCTAAAACATGATGATAAAAAATAATTTTACACGAATGACTGGGGTTTTATTTTTATAATCATCATTAATATTGTTTTTTATGATACATTTATTTAGTGGTTTAGGATGCTACATAGTTTTTATCGTATCTTAGTTCCTATAAATGGATCTTATAAGGGTTATTTCATATATTCTTGAGGTGTTAGATAAGGTGATTCTCTCCTAGAAATTATTTTTTCCATTATAGATTACTATTATGAAATATTCTTATTAAAATGGTGTATAATCAAAAAGTTCATACCCATAAGAGATAACAATGTTTTAGTTTCATAAACTAATTTATTATATGTTGATGAAATAATTACCATTACACAAGTGGGTAAGAAAAAATATCAATTATTCTCTTGTAAACTATGAAATGTTTACAAGTCACTAGGCCAACTAGAAAAAGTAATTCTTATACTTTTGAAATAAAATTCATCTAACCATTAAAGAAACAATTATTAATGGTATTCGAATAAATTAAGGTGGTTTTACTTTTACATATGATAGTGGTGAAATGTTTTAGGGAAGACCCCATTATTGAAATTTTACTGACATTTTGATCCAGATCTAATATCAGTTAGCTTCTAAGAAAGGTAATGTTTTACGGATGTCTGGTAATGTCTATTTTGTGAATGATTTCATCTTGTATAATTTTTTACACTTTTATTCTATATAAGTGGCTAGTTTCCCATATTAAAAAAAATTAACATTTCTATTAAAAAATTCATCTTTAGTGGGAGTATTATTCAATTAAAATTCTCAAAATTTAGGGGAAGTAGTTTTATTAACCTATTTACATTGGTGGGCATGAAAAAAATAATTTCAAATGTAAAAAAATTCTTTTGGTTCATGTTAAATTTTTTATTATAAATGGGTATTCAAAGACATGTGGCTTTCTTGAATCCATATTCATATATAAACTCAAATATTTAAATCTTAATTATAGAGATTATTCTCTATATCCTTCTCTTTAGCCCTCATTTTCCAATATTTTAGCACATGCGCATTAGTTGGTAAGTCTGATTTCCTCACATAAATTCTCAATGGAAAGTAGGATAGGTACACCTCTTATTGATTATTTCAATATCTATGATTCACAATTGGATTTTTTTCTCTATTAAATAATAATTTGAAACTACCTTTTATGTACTATCTACTGATATAAAGAGCATGTTTTTCAATAATAATTTTATTAATGGGGGTGACATGATTAGAAGGAAATCAATACCTAGGGGAATATTCACCTAGAAGATGCACTATTTTAGAAACTTGGATAGGCATGTTAATTCTTGGTCTAGATGAGTGTATAGTAGATTGTTATTTATATCTAGGTTTACTCTTGTGGAGGATCATTCACTCCAAGATGCGAAAAATTAATTTCTTTAGTATATTAGGATTTATATTTTTTCCCATTATGTTTTATTTATTTATAATATGTCAAACATAAATTATCTCTTTATAAGTTTTTTCACACCCACAGTTCTATATAATGATACTTCAGATAACATTTATTTTCATATTATACAGAAAAATTTGATATAATAACATGTTATAGACCATTTTAGTCTTTCCTTATTGATGCAATTGCATAATATCTTCCCTGTAGTCTACACATAGTTGAATCAACTAATTTTCTATACATAAAATAAAATGAAACATGATCTTACATTTTTATCATAAATACAATGTTTGTTAAGATCGTGGTTGCAATTAAAAATGAATATTCACTTTAAATAGGTTTAAGATACAATTTTATGTATGCTTTTTAGTTCTTAAATAGTTTCTAATTTTAAATAACTTCCAATTTCCATTTATAACTATTTAATTAATATAGATTACAATTTTCTATGTATGAATCAAATTAATCACAACTAGGAAATCAAGTGGTAATCTATGAACTTTGTGGTTTGGTACTATTTATAGAAATTCTATTATTAATGTTATGGGATGTATTTATATCACATTTGGTACTTCTACATCTGTTGATGATAAAATTATTGGCATGGTAATTGAAGTTGAAATGTTAAGACAATGATATTAGTGTAATATATAGATATAATTTGATTCCAATACCATCATACAAGCTGTTAGGATTTTTTTGTCCTTGAATCTTACTACTAGATAGATGAAATCATGGAAACTATATCATCCATGAACAAATTCATTACTCATTCATATTATGAGGAACACACCCCATAATACGGTGTTGAAAATAAAGGGGTGACTACTAATGAGCATATCTAGTAAGGTATTCTACTAGATGATCTTTCTTCTTTATTTAAAAGAGATTATTTTAATAAACCTTCATTTATAATTATATAAGCTTGTTTTTATTCAAAAAAAAGAGTGATTTTCATTATATAAAGACCTTAATTTCCCCGTAACAACCCATGTTGTGGTTTTAAATATATATTAATTATGATATTCTAACTAAAAAACCCAATAGGGTGTTCTTGGTGTTTAATATCATGTTGATCATAGGTGTGTATGGTGTGTGTGGTACCTGCACCTAATATGGGTTGGTGGGGACATACGTATCGATGATATGGGACTTGGGCATAGGTAGGGGTGTGTAAAGGACGTTGATATGCACTTTGTATTGCTGCTATAAATATTTCTATTTTCTATATTTTTATATATGTATTGGGAATATTATTTGTTTATAATAGATTCCATATTATAATAATCTATTGGAGTTTTCGTAGGGAAGAGATATCTTGCAACAAAGGTGTGCACTGGATGAACCCCATAGGGTAGGAGATAAGCATGATCCATAGGTATCGTCTCTGAGGTATATAGGTGATCCAAAATAGACAGAGGGTGTAGAACATTGGTTTGAAGAGTAGATATAGGTGAATTTATTATAGGTTCTATAGTGAATTGTTTGAGGGGCTTATGGATATAATCCATCCATGGAATATTTGAAATGGGAGTTTTATTCAATGTATATTACCATATTTCCAATGGTATAACCTAGGTAGTTTGGTACAAGATCAGCTATTTTTAGAGTATCTTAGATCATAAAAAAATGTATCATATGTAGAGAGTTAATATAGATACATATATGTTAATGGTTATAATGAAATGCTAGTGGGATTAATGGGCATATGTAGTTGGGAATGAGGGTATTTCCTGAAAAATGTCAAGTTGGGATTCTTGGAATATTTAATTCCCAATTCACTGAGCATGGAATAAGACAGAAATTTCATTAATTTTGTATAGGGAGAGGCATCAATTTGGGATTATATAACAAGGTTTACATTCATTTTATTTTTTATTGTTTCTTGTGTTGGATTATATCATGATGGTTCAGGGATATGATTATAGATATCAACATTCCATCAGGATAAATGTGAATCCCTTTAGGTTGACCTCATTTTCCAAGGTGGTAACTAAGACCTAATATTATAGTGGAACCTAACTGACAGAAGTATTCCATGTCAGGAAGTGGTATTATATGAGTTTGTTAGTGAGGCTAATGGTGTCCTAGAATGTGGAAATCAGTAGATCCATCATGTTAGTAAGAGTAATGGATCAATGTTTCCACCAAAGAGTTGGTCATCCTTGAGGTGTTACTAGTGTGATAAGAAAAGGAATGTTAAAGACTAGTGTAGATTCTTGCCAATGGATTTTTGGGTTTGTAGTAATATAGGATATCTATAGATTTTTTTTCATATGATCTCTTAGTCACTGGAAGGTCATGTATTGAGTTAGTTTTAAGAGGATAAATCATGACAGATATTCATGCTAGGAAGAAGTAGACATAATGTATCCATGTGTTTGAAACATAATGGTTGAATGGATAGCCAAAGGAGAGCATAGATACTGACTCTGAGTGTGGCTACATTGGTAGGGAATACATCAATGAGTTAGACTACATTATAGCTTCACATGATGTAACGACCCTAAATTTTTACAATAGAATTTCCTTCAGATTATATAAAATTCAATATTTAGTAATGTAGTATTATATAAATAACATGTACCACATGATAGAATCAATAATATTTAATTATATTTTATTCAACATTAAATTTAGTGAATAAGTATATCTATGATAATTAAAAGTGTTACAATTGGATAAAAAATAGAAAATAATATTACTATAATATGGAAATTAAGATATGATCATTCTCCTAAGAACTCACTCACTCACAATGAAGATTACAGAAATGAAAATTTATATCATTAATGAAATATTCATTTTTAAAATATAAATACATATAAAATTTAGATCAATTAGTAGTGAATAAATAATGAATGAAATATGATGTCTTTATAGAGTTTAAATAACCCATATAACCATTAGAAATATGATTTTTGAATTCCTAATTGGGCTGTTATAAGTAGTAACATGACCATTAAAATATTAGAATCACCTACATAATTGTAAAATATATTTAGTTATCTTATAAAATTAAAAAATAGAAAATTTATTTCATGACACAAAAAAATATTATTTTCCAAATATTTAAATTACTGACAGGATCTTTGTGAAACACATATTTTATAAATATATTTTTATTATTAATTTTAAAATTTAAAAGAATTATCATTTTCAATAAATTCTTTTGTAAAATTATTTTTTGTTTAATTATAAATATAATACAACTTTACGAGAAAATAAGTTATTTTTCTATGGGTTAGAAAATTGATCACAATATTAAAATTATAATTTACCATGTAAATAATGTTTTTATTTAAAAATTTATTTTCTAATATTTTAAAAATTAATTTCATAGATTTTTTTTATTTTTCGGTATGTTAATTTCAAAAAAATTTAGGTTGAATTTTAAGGTAATTTTTCACAATAGTTCTTTTTTGTTAAAAATAAAATATGACCAAATACAATATTTTACATTATAAGATAAATACATGATGAAATGATTCATGGATGATGTAATTAACAATTATTTTGAACACACATGCACAATTAAATGCATTTAATCTAAATAATAATCACTATTTATGGTCTTGAAAAACAAATATACTTAAAATACAGTATATTAAGAAAACCCCTCTTATCCGCTTATAAGCACCAGCCCTCACAACTCATTTTCTTCAAGAATTATATGTATTTTAGATATCCCTTACTCGATAAATTTCTCTATTTAAACCTCCCACACATGTATAATGAGATCAGGTCTTACCAAAAAACCATTCCAAATAGCCTTAAGGGGTGGCCTAAGAGGAGACATCCAAAGGAGAGTGTAATACTCTCAATCAAGATTTTTTATATTTTTTCCTCTTTACCTTAAAAAAATCCATCCAAAAAGAAATAATGAATCCAATATGATAAATATTTTGTAAATTTATTGTTTTAATTGAATATAAGCTATCAAACCTATTATTATTTCTTTGTGAAATGAAAATGATAGTTTATATTATGTTGGATTCACATCCAAACATACTTCATTCTTCTCCGCCGCATTCATCGATTATTACAGAAAACATATTATTTTTATTAAAATGATAATGAGGATAGTATAACTTATTTTATTTCAATTATATATTAATAAACCTTTAATAAATAAATTTAATCTAGTTTATTATTTTCCGAAAAAACATCTTAAATGAACTAACCATATAGAATAATATTTTCACAAAATGAAGTATTCACATGTGTGGAAAGAATATTTATATATGGGATAAATTAATATTTTAAGAAAATTAATACCATTTCATCTCAAAATTAGAGTATTTTTCTCATTTTATATGAACATCAACAATTACCCCCAAATTAAATCTACCTTAGAACCATGAAACAACTATAATATTGATAGTGACAATCGAAAAATACTCAATTAAATGACTCTAAAATAATATAAAAACATGATATTAAGTTAAATATATTTTAATGAGGTCATTAATCATTTATTCAAAAAATATAATTATATTATTCAAAAAGTTATGTGAAATTTCAGTGCGAATCTAGAACTGAGGTAATGGAAATTCTATACTTCCCTACTTTATTTTAGGTCATGACTTTTCCCTCTTAATGTCACTTCATCACAATATTCTTATCATTCATTACATTAATATTCTATATATTTTTTCCCTCACACAGATATATATATATATATATATATATTATTATTACCTTTCATTATTTAGGTATAAATATTTTAAGGTTTCCTTCAAAATTTCCATCATTAAGGAAACATAATTAAAGAAAAATTCTTTGTTTCTCATCCCATTTGATGTAGCATTCAATAAAATGTTTTTAAACCAACCATGGAATCTAATATTTATCATTTTATTAGGAAATATTTTTATTTTATCTCTAGTTTAATGAAAATTATTATTATCATTCCCCTTTTTAGGGAATTTCCACAATTTTCTACAAAATATCACTTAAATAGTTTGTTTTCAATGTTACATATCTTCTGATTTTCACATAATCATTTTAAATGAATATCATTTTTGATGGAATATTATTATTTTTAAACTATGAAGGTCCAAAAATTATTTAATACTATATTTCATGGAAACCATTATTATATACTATATAGTTATGTAATATGACATGATTACATAACCCATTTCTCCCAAGGGTAATTATTAGGTTTACACATTATATTTGATTTAATTTTGAAACACACATATACATGAAGATGATGTGTTTGTGAAATCATATAGTGTTTCTATAAATTTGGTTCTTTTATATCTTATGATATGACATTGGTGTGAGTTAAGAGTAAACCTAATCCATGATTGGAAACTATCCATAATGTTATGTTTTCTTGGTAGTGGTATTTAACTTATACTTATATCATGTTTTATTTTTTTCATAATTAAAATGGTTCCTAATGTTAAATTACATTCTTCTTGATTACATGATTTCATATGATTATTATTGAGACATTCCTTTTATGATATAATATTATTCCATTTGACACATATGTTATGATTTGTTATCATGTTCATTCCATTACTAAAAATTATAACTTACACATTTTCTTTATTTAATCCCATTGTTATCCTTTTTAGTTTTAAACTATAAAATGGATTTATGAGATCTCTATTGAGATGATAATAAAGAAGTTTTATTTTTTAGTTTTATTTTTTTATTTTATATACCTAGTCTCCAAAACAATGTAGGCCTCTCATTACCTGGTATTTTTATTATATACATTTTTCAAAAAATCTAATAATATGTGTAAGAGGCCTAAGTCACTATACATGATCATGAAAACATATTTTGAGAAAGAAAGAGGGACATTTATTATTATAATAAAATAGTGAGTGTGTTGGTTTCTAGTTTTTACATGATGTGTATTTTTTCTTAGTGTTCATTATATATAAATAAAATAGCCAGAAGTTGGTTCATGAATGGGCATCAGGTATGATAGAGAGTTATTATTCATAATGGATTGGTTGATGTTTGGTTACTCTATACATATTGTTGGTAAGTGTGTTATTAGAGTTGGTGATCTCATAGGAAACCATCAGTGTTTCACATTAGCTATTTGTAGTGATATTGGGTAGGAGAATCCTTTGATAGGAAGTACCATAGGTAGAGTTAGTCTCGTAGGGTTTATTGATCATGATTATTAAAGAGATATTTAAGTCATTAACATAATATTGTTATTTCAGGAGCATGGTGAGTGGGGTGCTTGGGGATTAGTTTGATTTAGTCAATTTCATGGCTAAAGATAGCTCAATAATGAGATGTAGTATTGGTGGGAGATTTTAATCACCCATGTTATTTAGTGAGGTTCTTTGATATTGAAAGTGTCCAATCCATGTGTATTTTGATGTGTTTGAGTTTTTATGGTTCAATTAATGCTCGAAGGATGGATTTGAGATAGAGTCCCATGAGATGAGATCTATCTTTTAAAGGTAGTAGGAACCGTGACATTGGTTTGTTGACACTGTGTACCTGGATAGGTTTAGTATGAGAGTATGTGGTCTCGTGAGGTCCGTCCTCCACCTAGTAGAAACAGGGTTGATACTCAGTTCTTAAAGGGTACCTAAAGACAGGTATTTAAGAATCCAATTCAATACTATAGTGTTTTTTTTACTTTTTAGTATCAATCAATCAATAAATTAGTTAGTTAATTATGTTATAAAAAATTAATTTTAAAGGCCTTTTAGGTAGCGAGTAGTCATAACTTCTTCACTTATCATTATCACATCCCAAGAGGGAATCTCTGTTGTTGATTGTTTTTTATTAGTTACATTCATCCTATGTAGTCACCATAGGAATGTATAATCCTCATTTGGTTTTAATATCGATTTATTCTTAGTTTTGTTTCAACTACTATGAGATTAAACTAATATAATTGATTGATGGATTTGTCTCTATTTCATTGATTTATAGAACGTTGGGACGAATCATGCTACTTTTTCTATCATGTAGGCTTCTTTATGTATGTGGTAAGTGGTTCCAGGAGTATTTCTATGTTATATGTGTGTTAATGAGTCCTGTGTAAATTTGGTATGTTTAGGGTCATGTGTGTGATCAGTAATGGAACCAGGTGGGCATACACTGTTTGTTATATGTGTTTGGGGTACGTTTCATGTCGGTTAATGAAAGGTTAAGCAAGCCTGGATTTTTCAATCATGGTTGTTGACATTGTGATTCATTTTATAGAGGTGTTGGTTATGGTATATTATGAACATTTTCGTGTTTTTCATGTCCGGGTTCATTTGGAATATAACTAGGTAGGATTAGTAGGAACTTGGGTGATGTGGTGAATCAATATGGCAAGAGTGGTGATGTCCATTATCATGTCTGGTGTGGAATACTCTAATACTATATGGGTGGTGGATATCACCATGGATGGGTTAATTATTGTGAATCATATGTGTATTAGTTAATCATAGTAGTTATTTTGGATTACGATGTGGTTGGGGTTGTTGAGGCCATGTCCATAAACGAAAATTCCTAACAGGTGGTTTAGACTGCTGGTTGTTGTATGTATCCTTTATAGTTTGATTAGCATACGAGTGATGGTGTTGAGAATTGTTTTAGGGACGTGATAGATCGTAGGTGGACATGAGGTTTTATAGGTGATTAACATCACCAGTTTGGAGGAGGATGCTCAGTGTATGTGTGGAACATGTTGTGCTTAATAGTCCAGGTATAGTGATAGATGTATACACCCTGTGTATGGGTTTCATTGATCAATTTAAAAAATTGTTTCATAAGAAGTAGTTGAACATTTGACTAGATATGTGTTATACTAAGATGAATTAACGAAATTTAGTATGGACTAAGGTAGTTATTTGTAATGTGTATGGAATGTGAAACTCTGTGGAAAATCTTTTTTTGGAAGGCCAACAATGATTCCATTATGGAATACTACAGGTACATTTCCCCAATTTGGAAGTAAGTGACATAGGAAATTGAAACACCCCCAAATTTGGTAATTTTTATGTAATTATTTTAATAAATTATTATATTTTGTATTTCAAAAAACTCTAATTATATTTTTTATATGAAATCACTATGTTTTTCTTTCATTATACATAATTCCAAGTTAAACTTATGTTGAACACAACATTCAGAATACATTGTTTGACACAAAACTCCTAGAGTATAAAAGAATATAAAAGTACAAGACATTATGATGTATTTGACATTTAAAAAAATTCTAATAATTCATGTAAAATTGAGTTAGATTGGGTTGCACACAATAATTACTTTCTTCTAAAACGTTCATAATGCTCAAGACCATGTTGTACTAAACAACAATATATTAATTAAAAATTATTTTCAAGTACAACAAAATATAACCTTGAAATTAAATTATAGTTTATGTATAGTTTTATCTAAATTATTAACATATATATATTCTATAAAAATAGAAGATTAATTTATTGGTTACCAGTTAAATAGAAATGAAAATGGAAACATATTTTATATAAAGGAAATACTATTAAGCTCTAAAAGGTGTGTTGCCTGGATAAATTAAATTAATTCCACTAAAACATATATTTTATATATTCAATCAAATATATTTTACATTTATCCAATATATTTTAAAGGTATAAGATAATAACAATTGCAATTTTACGCATACAATCCTATATTTTTGTAAAACTAGTTTTCACACCTTTTAATGGAGATCGTATTATTTATCCAATTTTTGGAAATGTTACAAATATAGCATTTGAAAAAAAAATTATTAGAAAAAAAAATCGGATAGGGTGAACTTTTGGAATTTCTCTCTGATGCTTTATTTTTTGTTGAATGGTGTAAAATATTCAATTTTATTTCCAAACCATTTTTTTTCTTATAACTTATTTATATAGTTAAATTATATTTAATTTTCTTAAAATATAAATTAGATCAATTATAAAAAAACTAATAAAATTAATGTCATTATTATGAATTTAAAATTTAAATTGGATATTATCACTTAGAAAACTTTTGAATAATTTTTTTTTAAAAAAACCGCTTTGTCAGCTAGTACACGAGATAAAAATTATATTCAAATTTTCGATTTTTTTGATTAGAATTTGGGAAAATAGAGTTTTTATTTTAAATATTCATAATTTATAATTTATAATATATCAATTTGTTTATTAAAAATATTAGATAAATAAATTAAAATTAATTACAGTGATTAAGAGAATAATTAACTTAAATAGGACTAAACCTTAAAATTTAGGCCCACAATGACATAGAAACTTGTCTAAAATATATTTTATGATGATATTTAGTCCCTATAAAACTTTATATAATATTTGGACCATTATGTTATCAATATTTCATTGTAAAAACATTTATGGGATTCTCCTTCAAAAATTTACAAGAATGTCACTCGTCCTCCACATTAAAATGGAACTCAACCCTCCCACCTCTTTACATCTATCAAGACCTTTTAGTTCGGCAAAAACAAACAGAAATATTATAAAAAAAATAAATTCCTCCTTGAATCCTCCTATTGGTAATAAATTCATCCATGGAAGTCGTTTAGTGCAAACCAAAAGGCATTACCAAAGGAAGAGGTAACATCCTTTCACAAGATCCTTTTTGGTATTTTCATTATCTACCACCTAATCACATATTATTCAATGAATATAAAATATTATAATTAAATTATATACATTTAAATATTTTTATAAGGTTTATACTTTCAATTACACAAAATTCCATCTCATGTGAAACAAACTTACCATTCTTGTGTATAGTAAACTACCGCCTCACGAATTGTTGTTGTTTGTTTTTCCTTTACCACCTTTCAAGGGTTGTAATTATGATGGAAACTATGTATTTATATTATATATGTGATATTTAGGATTCTTTCTTTTCAATAATTTTTATATAAACCATATCTGCATTCTTTATATTTTGTGTAAATATGATAACTTCTTTTGTGGATGTGTTGACTACATCCTCTTCAAAGCGATGTGGTTCATTCACAATATACATGGAACATATTACAGATTGGATTAGTAAAAGTATATGATATATAAGAAATTATAGTTATACATTAATTATAATATATATATATATATTGACATATATATGTATTATTTACTTACTTTCTTTGAATACTGTAATAAAACTAAAACAATGTTCACACAAACATATGGACCACCGTCTCCATAATTAGTGTATTAAATTTCATATTTATATCATTTATAGATTATTATAAATATTTATATAATAAATATATATGATATTTATATCATATTTTACATTTTATAAATAAGAACATCACTATCTAAGTAAGAGGGCCAAGAATAACAAGTCAAAACATGAATGAAAAACAATGTGGTTGTTACCCCAAACATTGCTTTAACATGAGATTTTTAATAAAATGGTAATATAATATCATAATAGAATCATATATAGCATGATATATGGGAATATATTTATGTTTTAGAAGTATAATAATCTTATATTTATTATCTCGGAGTTTTGAATGTGTATAATGAAATTCCAGACCTAAGTTGAGGGTTTTCTCATCACACTTTTATTTTCCATAAGTTACAAGCCACGTACATCTCTTATTTATTATACATGGTGTGTATAATACTCCTGATATTATTATATTATTATTATAAATTAACTTTTTTGTATTTTTACATACATTTTATTATTTTTCATACATTTTTAATACGATTAAATGTAATTAAGTTGTAAGAGTCTTTTGAAACAATCTAATCATTCATCAAGATTGTTTATGATTATACTTTCATTTATGAAATATTACGATCTATATTGCAATAAATCTCAAAAATTTTCTTCTCCAGTGGTCATCCATTATATATTCATGTGTTGTTACCATTATTACACTTTTTGTTACAAAACAAAATTATGAAAATTCAATCTCATTCCCCTTTTGGTCAGAAATATGTTTTTTTTCAAAAACCATTTTTCAAAAATGTTTTTCGAAAATGTTTTTAAAATGACTTGTGAAATATATTTTTCAATGTAAAATGACTAAAAAATGATTTATATGTTTCCAAATTTATTTTCTGAGAAAAAGGGGTTCAACAAGTTTTTAATTTTTTTAATATTTGTTAAAAATAATAGATTTTAAAATTGATTTATTTTTTAAAAGTGTACAATTTTTTAAAATATTTATTTATATTTTTTCAAAAGGTTATTTTCAAATATAATGATTTCAATGATTCAAATATGTCTTTATATGTTTTTGAAATATATTTTCTAGAAAAGGGTTTTGAAATCGATTTTAAACCTAATTTTTAGGTATTCAAATTATTTTCAATGAAAAAGTATTTGAATATATTTTGAACCTTTATTTATAGGTTTTAAAAGATATTCTAAAAGTAAAATTTACTCAAAATTCTTTTCATTTTAAAAATCATTTATCAAAGAGGAAAATATTTTTTCCTCACTAAATGTTTAAATTAAATTGTAAATATTTATTTATAAGAAAAGGATTTTGAAATGGTTTTATAATTTTTTTCAATTAAAGGATATTTTTATTAAGAATTTATTTATGTTTTCTTTAAGAATCCTACTCCATCTAAGATGAAATACTTTTTTAGAGTTTATGCTTGATTGGAGAATGATCCAAATGATCCATTAATATTCTATCTCTGAATGATTTATTTTTTATGGAATGATTTTTATGAAACCTATTTACCTTTTCATAGGTTATTTTCTAATGAGACATATTTATATTAATGGGTTATATGAAATGTTTATGAATCATTTTTTAACAAGTTAAGACATCATTACAGGTTTATGACACCCATTTTATTTCATGGGTTATCATATGACTATCTATGATATTTTGTCACACATATGTATGATTTTATTATGATATATGTGGGACCTATATCTACCCTCAATGAATTTGTTAAATATTTTTATATCATGAAATATAAGTGGTAGGAATGGGGAGTGAAATCAATTTACTAACAGATATTGTTTACTAATATAGTCTTGGGTGAGAACCTTGACTAAAAATATGGGAGATGGTGTGATCCAGGACTCAAAATATGGAATGGGGAGTGAACTCATACTACTCATATTACCTTTCCTACAATTCATATACTACGATAGAAAAAAATTTATATACTTATGTGTCTTCAACAATTCCATGTCTTTTTCCTTTGTTAAAATTTCACAAATTATGTTATTGATTCACTTATGATTCATGACTTGTAAACTACCAATATTTATACCATGAATCATGTATATGTTATTTGATATATTATTTATGATATCTAAATTTTATTATAATGTTCTCATTTTTTCATGTTATCCTTATGTTTCTAATTTTTTTACCCTTAATGAGCATATATTCTCACCCCTTTAGTATGTTTCCTTTACACATGTTATTCATTTATTTAAATTTTCATAAAATTTAAAATTTATGGACATTTTCAAGGAACACTATTAGTTGTGGCCTACTGAGTTCACACTTAAAGATTAGATATAACCTGCACGAAATGTGATTTTTTTGGATTATCAATATTAAAGGAATAATTCATAGTGTCTAGAGCATAGTGGATGGTGGTGCTATCATGCACGTGGAAGTTATTGATGTGTTTCAGAGCATGATTAGGTTGATACTCTTTGTTGGAATAGTGTGTTTAATTATTTTGCTCAATCATTGTATATCATTGGAATTTGGGAGATCAATATAGTATTTTTATGATATTTTTGGCTTTTAAGATGATTAATTGTTGACTATATAAATTTTATCGATTTTATTATTTACTATTATATGATATTTCATTTATTTGTAACTTTTTTATTTTTTATATTCAATATCTGTAGTCTTTACACTATCATCCCTAATATTCTCACTTCTATTTTGTAGTATATTATGTATGGGGAGGTCTTCATGAGTTTTAGTGGGACTTAGACATCAGTTTTGTTTGATAAATCCAATTTGGGGATGCTAAAATATCCCCATAGATCAACTCCCTATTCCTTAATTAGTGAGATAACATCATAAATATATAAATAATAAGATATATAGAATCATCTGCACTCAATTCATAGAGTAATCCCAAAATAATATATATAGAAACGTCCTATAACATTCACTAGGAATCATTCACCAAATGACAAAAATATTATGAAGACATGAAAATTTTCCTAGACCTATAGATATATATAAGACCCTTGAATACAAACTCATCAACTAATTCTACCATCCTAGGATACTAAAAATGATTCCTCAAATGAGAGTAACTCATCACGATACTTGATTATACTGTTAACGATATGTTACGAGGATCATAAAAATTTCTTCTCACACAGTATGAGGGACATATATTTTAGCTATGAGAAACATGTAATGCACCACCAACTAACCTTAAATATTTAAATAATCTTTATTAACAACCGTTTCATTACATGAATCATTAATAAGGATTAACAACTTTGAATATTCAACTTATTGAAATAATGGACAATTCATCATTATCTCATATAAATAACCTTTACCACTAATCTTATCGATGTATAAATATAAATTTATTAGCGTCTTAATATTTAATAAATTATCAATATATTTTTGTGAAACATAACAATATTTCTTGTTACACAATAAGTCACACACCACAATTTCTTTCATAGAGTGAAAGTGATATCAAAATAAAAATCATTCAAAAAGTCAAACCACCTCCATATATGCATGTTAAAATTAGATAACTTATACATAATATATATAAAACTATATAATTTTAAAAAATTATAAATTATAGATCATGATTAATAAATACACATATAACAAAAATGATTAGTGTCTTAATGGATTAGCTAAAAATCAATATTATTAAAAAATCAAGGATAATTTTCTTCTATAACATTCAATATGCATAATTCCCACTTAGAAATTATTTCTTCCAAAAAATATCATTGTTTCATTATAATACGAAATAGGATGTGAATGTAATTTTGTGGTGGTTGTGGCATGAACCTTAATGATTAAGTCATCCTTTTTATTTATGTATCCTTTCTGAGTAGTTTCCAATGAGGTCTAACCATGGAATGGAAAACACCCAATAATACTACTATTCACAATGTATCATGAACCCACCTTCCAAATGTTTGTGGTCATGGTGAAATGAATAAAAAAACATAGGGACTCAAATTTTTCAAGTGGATTGGAGGCCTCAATCATTTCACCTTTTTGGGGGGAAATTACATATACTATGGGACTTTCATATAGATTTAATATAATTTCATGAATTTTTTACTAAATTAAAAATATAAAATATTCCTACATTATATTAAAATATGATTGATACCATGTGATATATTTATAATTATCTTTTTGTATTTTAGGTTCTTCACTAATGAAAAAATTTATATAAGGATTATATATTCTTATGTTGTTTGTTATCATGATACTTATTTAAAGCCACATAGCGTGGCACTCTGAAATTTACTATCAACCATAAATATGAGAGTTGTTTTGATACCAGGATCAAGCCCATGAGATTGGATTCCTATATATCCTTGTGAAAGTATTCAAAAGATACATTTTTCTATTTCACTTAATTGGAGTAATTATATATTTTACGGTCATGTGATTAGGAATAAAACTTAATTTTTAACATCATGTAGTAGGGAAATCGAGGCCGATGGTTCCTAGATAAGGATGTCGAGAAACATATGTTGGAGAATCCTGGAGGTACTTAAAATTGATATAGGCTATGAATATGGATAAAAACCAACTAGGGATATTTAATAGAGAATATTAGAGTTAATTTAGAGTTCTTGGTTTGAAACTAAGGTATGATTCTTATGTATCCTTTGAATGCTGGAATCAAAGACAACATTGTTCAAATAGTTAAGTATAACCCCAATGAAGGATGACCAATGTGTATTCATCCAGAATATATACTCTTGAAGGTTTTTCTCATAGAGAATATTTATATCTTAGAGGATGATCACATGATTTTGGGGCTAACACAAAGCATCAGGCCTAATGTTTTTTGGTCGTTCTGATTCCACAATCATTGATAACTTATAAGCCCATGTGATATGTGCTCAATGTAAGAACCTAGGTGAAGTGGAATATTAGAAAATGAATGCAATCTCCTTAAGTTACATGTGGATTAATAAAAGTATATGTAAAATGTGGGAATTCTATGAATGAAATACTAGAGGCTATTATAGAAGGGATTCCCTATGGTGACATTCTATCGTCATTTTTTGGTAGATGAGGATGGATTCATGGTGGGGAAGTTAGGGAGAGAGTGGGAGATTTTATGTTATTGTATAAACTATTGTTCTAAAACCATGTGGTACCAACATTATTCAAATGTTTGGGATCCTCATTACCATGAGAATTTATAATCAAGGACCCTCTGACAATCCCATATATTAGGTATAATAAATGCAGGAACTCCATTTATATGAGAATTTATGATCAAGAGAACATGATTATGTTCCCTATATTATGAATATACATATCTCAAGGATTTGGGGGAGGTATTTTCTTAGTCCCCATGGATGGGGGATCTAAGGAAATAGGATACCAAACATTTATGACATGAAGGGGGGCATAGAGGGTGGATCATGTAGGTGAGGCCTAGTTGAGATGACTGGGGTCTCGTGTATAGCAGACATGGGTGAGATACCAGTGCATCATTTAGGGTGGAATTTGGTGAGATAATATGAGCTTTTATGATGTAAAACCATAGTTAAATCACATATTCTAGGCCTTATATTAGGATCTAAGGTCTTATGGAATTTTTGGTCCTAGTAAGGGGCCTTTTCCATTATCATTTTGGGCTAGGGTAAAAGGATCCTCATACAAATATTTTTTGTTTCACACATTTTAAGAACTATAATCACACTACCCTTATTAATTTCAACTTCATTAAAATATTATAAAGCCACATGGATGGTTCTTTGGATCTAGGTGAAATACTTGGGTGATTGGAGCTTCAAGGTTTCTTCTTTTCTTTAGTTAATGTGAAATGAGGAGCCCAATAGTCGTATTTATAAGTAATTTCTAGAACCTGGGAGAAGGAGGTGTTTTATTTAGGTCTCTCATGCTAGGTCTAGTGCTATATCTCTCAATAAGGTTTGACATGCATGAGCCTACATACATGTCTAGACCTATATGGTGACCTTAGGTGGGAAATTATGGACTTTCAAGATGATGTTAGGAACATAAATCAAAATTTCATGATTAACGATGTTAATTCTTGAAGATGATCAATTGGGTAATCCCACGTGATCTTTGATATATTTATCTTTTCTATTACATGATAATTTTTCCTTGAAATTTATTATCTCATGTGAAAAAGGGAGTAAAAATAAAATCCCCTCTTAGGTTTGGATATGATTGGAAGTAGAGGTGTTGATCCTGAGGTAGAGAAATATAGATTTTGATGGATCCTTTGTTCATTGTCCTCTATATGTTAATTTTATTCATTATCAGCCTTAGTGAGCATTAATACTTGATTACTATGCAAATAAGGCATGAATATATAGGATACATAGGTATGTTACACTCATGGGTCACATAGATGCTTCAAACAAGTCAACTACACATCTATAAATAACATCAATTTCCAAATGATTCTTCTTCTCAGCATTGCACTGATACTCAAAAATACTACTTTCATCATGATATTATTTTTAATTGGACTTAATATAGATATTTTTTCACTCAGACATGTTTTGACCAAATGTGTGTGACACAGATATCTGGGTGGGTGACCCGCATGAGGTCATTTGGGTGAGTAACCTATATGTGGTCATCTAGGAAAGCGATCTTTGCATGGTCACCTGGGTGAGTACTCTACCGAAGGTCACTATTTTTTTTGAAATTTTATACTTTTAAAAACCAATACTTTTACTATAATGAAATTAATGGTATTTTAATACAGATTTACAATAGGTTCTTAGAAGATTATATTTTTTTTAGAAAAATGACCATATCAAATCTTATTACAAATAAAGCATAATGTTACAAAAAATGGAAATAGGGGATTCATCATTTATACTTTTTCTTAAAATGTTAAAGAATAAGAAGAAGATAATGTGCCTACTGGAAAATGTCTTAGGACACTACTTTGTTTTCAAGAGCCTCAGAGAGAGTATTTTCTTCATAGAAGGCATGTATGATTATATAATTTATTGAATATAGATTTCTCAGACATTCAAGCCATCATGATATGAGTTTCCTTTAAAAATGAATGGTTCAAATACATACCACCTGTACAAATGTGGTTGAGTCACATTCAAACCATTCCACATTCCAATTATTTTGTTTATCAATGTGTAAAACTATCATGAAAGCCATCATTTTAGATTCATGGGCAGTGAAATGTCCAGATGACCCATGTATGTAGTAAAAAATAACCCCATTTTGATCCCTAAATGTAACCCCAAATCCTGATGGACTAGGATTTCCTTCGAAAGTTCCATCAATTTTTCATTTTTTCCATCCAAAAAATGGATGAATCTCTAAGACTTATAGTAGTCCACGAGTTGGAGGATAATTACTTGGGATTTTGACTTACCTAATCACAACAAAATATCCACCCATTTTGTTCAAATTAAATTTATGTTGATTTTTGGAAATTCTAATTGATAATATAATTTCTGATAAAGAATATTATAATTTAAAGGAGGCATTCTCATGCATTGATTTATTTCTTCCCTGCTAGAGAGTTTTTAGTAGTTCTACATAGGCCACCAGAAATAAGATTCTCAGCTACCGGGATAGATTTATGCTCATCACTTCTTGAAGAAGATTTTAAATCCTGTACATGTGAATAAGTGTCATTGATCCAGATTATTAAAAACATCATAAAAACACTTTCCTAGAATTAGTGAATATTTTGAAGAAGTATTATCAATAATAACCCAAGAGTGATCCGCTTTCACTTTATGACCACATGATACTAAATGATTTACTCAACACAATTTTAAATAATTACATGTTGTTTTATAGGTTCAAATGGTACACAAATTTTACTAGAGCCAATATATTGACCTAGGGAATTTGTATCAATGGTGTAATAGTACCCTCCATCCATGATATTAATATAGGAAAAATTTCTATTGATTTAATGCCTCACAGATTTGATTACAATTCACACTACTATTCATCTATATTTTTTTGCTTCCAATAAATAATAATCAAATTTTTGGAAGCAAGGGTGGGACTCTCTCCCTAGAATAGGTGTTAAGACAAAGTGAATGTCGATATACTGGGTGTGTGAGGCTTGTTCATATTTCTAGGTCAAGATGAAGGTAGTCAGAATCTATTAAGACTTCTGAGTGGGCTATAAATATGTATACACGGATCCCAATAACATTATTGAGTTACTAGGATAATAGAGCCTATATAAAAATACTTTTCATCTGACACATAGAGAAGTAGACATTAGTTTTTGGGATGAATTCAAGATCATTGGAGTTACCATTCTTGGAGAAATATATGATGAGTTTATCCAATAGATATATACATGGGATGATCCTCAACCAACACTTGTTGTGGATCATGAGATATTATTGGTTACTAGGGATACTAATAATGAAGATGCTATCATAAAGGGGGATGTCCACTATTAGGTGTGGATGAATGATTTCTTAGAGTACAATGGGGGGAATCACATTGAAACATCTAGTTCGACGTTTTGTATTGGAAAATAAGTTCATTCCGAGTAGATTATGGATCATGTTGGAATAAGGCCATTATAACAAATGGGGGTACGCAGTCCAGTATAACATACCCACCATAACACATATTGTTGGATCCATAGAGATTTGGTTAATCATGTACATGATATCATTTGATGAATCGTATGGTGGTGTAAGGACACAGACATTTTTTGTGGTGGACGAGTCTGTTGAGGTAAAACACATCAGGTTGGAAGCTCCCATATTGGAAAATATTCACCGGTGATTATTTTACATTTATATGGGGATGAAACCCTTTTTAATGAAACATACATTTCAGGATTTTTGGGTCTGTGTTAGAAAAAAAACATCAAATCTTATGATGTACTGAGTGACATTAGACATCCTAGAGGCAGATTTTGACTATTATTTTGGGAAATTTCTCACATAGAACTCTTATCATTAAATAATATTGAATCATTAAAGAATCTTAATCTATTTATATAATTGGAATTCCTTCCACATGGGAATCCAAAAACTAAAAAATTATGTAATGATGAAAATGATAATTTTGATTTGAGATCATACATGATTTCATTATGATCTAGTGTGATGGTAGCCTGGATTAATATAGAGAATATTTTTAAATACTATTATCCTTACCAAATTTCACCCCAATTTATGTTCATAAAGGAACTCCCTATTTCCCCTATTTTTCACGCTTAATTAAAGGATCACCAAATAGTGGCCTGAAAACTCTGATTCAACATGGATTTGTGGGTAGCTCAATAAGTAATTAATTTTATTCTACTTAGGGTGTCCTCTGAGTTAACATATTGGTATTTTGAATCCTGGATCATGTCGTACGCTTAGGGGATGTTGACAATGAGCATTCCCCATGTTAATGTTCTAATGACAGTTGGATGGGGAATGTCTGGAAGAAAGGACCGACCTAATCTAGAGGGTGATAGTGGTTTAGCCTAAAGCTCTCCCAAGAGACCCTATAAATTGTATGGTTATTCTCTTAGGATTAAAAGGGATATGATGGTTGATGTTGATATTAGATACTAAAACAACCATCTTCAAGAAAAAATATGCTTCAGTTTCCCATAATTCAACCTTTATAAAGAGATATGGGATGATAGTAAAATCGATAAGTGTTGAGTTTGCTTCATATCAAGCCAGAGTAACCTTAGATTATTTTCATCCAAATGAATTTCAATTATATAAGGAACACCCTTATAATTATAAGGTCCTATGTTTATTTTAAAACATTGGTTTGCATATTCCACATATTGGGGATGTTTGAGCCCTGCCCGATGTTCAATATTTAGCTGAACCTACAAAGGAGGGGAAACATATACTTCAGTTGTAGTGACTCATTTATGCCACTCAAAATCAAATCCTTGCTATGTGGTTTGTGGATTATATGATGGATTGAGGTTCTACTAAAAGGGATGATCAATCCACGAATGAATGGGGTGAATTCGTCAATTTTGGTGATATATTAATTATTCTTATCTCTCTATATCATCCTTATCATCTTCCTCTTTTTTATAAGGGTTTTCTTGAATTATAACATAAAATTAACTTGTATTTGGGAGAGGTAGAGGTCCTTGGGATTGGATCGTCACGGTATGCCCTAATGAAAACCCCTATTAGGGTGGGGGACCTATTTCCTATGTCCCCAGAGATATCATAGGGATTGATAATGAATGAGGAGGATATAAAAGGTTTGCCTTCTCAACTACCACCTCTAGTACAAATATTTTGAGGACCTATGTTCTAGAAATTCTATATATAATGTGACAGAATCATGGAGAGTAATGTTCTTTTCCCAAGTGAATCATTATTTGTCATGAGTTTTCATGACATCATTAATTATTGATTTGTCTATGACAAATTTATGGCCATGCTTGTGGGTTGTTGTATCAACCACCCCCCTCTCTCAAGGGGATTATAGATGATTATTCACTAACATGTGGTATTATTCTAGATTAGGCACAAATTTGCCTTTGTGAGTCCATACCATGAACAAGGTATTTTTAATTGGATAAGACCACATTTGTTACCGTTACTATTGGGAGGGAGGAGGATCATGGTCTCTAAAGACAAAAAGGGTAAATTTTAAAGGAATATGTTTAGGAATGAAGGATGCATCTAGTTTAGCACTATACATGGATTGGAAACTCCTTCAAGAAATTTTATTTGTATGTAAAGAAGGGGGAATTAAATTTTTAGAATTATTCCACAATGGAGGATCTTAGAAGAAATTCATAACTTCTTGGCCATGTTGGGTTTTTTTCATGAATTGAGAAACACACACATTTTGGTGACTATAGATTTTGGGCCTAAAATGATGGATCTAGGTGCTTATATGCATCTCATTCAGATGATATTCGATCCATATGTGGTTCATAGTAACCATGTATCTATACATATTTGTGTCAAATAAAAAGATATGAATTTTTCTTTATATA
The DNA here is from genome assembly GCA_963277665.1 of Viscum album. Taxonomy (NCBI): domain Eukaryota; kingdom Viridiplantae; phylum Streptophyta; class Magnoliopsida; order Santalales; family Viscaceae; genus Viscum; species Viscum album. Next base: position 1,350,771,198 of record OY728132.1, read on the forward strand.
TGATTGGGCCTATGAGAAGGAATATAGGTTTCAATACATTTCACAATTAAATGAGAAACACATAGTTCCACCTGGTGAAGTGGTGGATGATCAACACTTGGAGGGAAGGCTCCTCCTAGATGAGGCTTGAAGGATCATGTAGTCTAGTGTCATGAAACCATCAAGTGGGGAATTTATTTTAGCTTCCTAAGACATAGATTTTGAGGGGAGAAATATAATGAATATTAAAATGGAATATAATATTATTGAATTTAAATTTTTATAGTGATCTGATAAAGAGTGATCTATTATTTTTATGCATGAATAGGGATAGTTGTATGCTGAAATATGATAGATTCTAGATATGAAATATGATATGGTACAATTATATAGTGAATGACCATAAATCATGTTTGGAAAGAGGTTTCAAACATGATATTGTCTAGGTATATAGATATAAAAGAGGTGTCTCCCAAGGATGCAGGATATTATATTTAAAAATCCATGATGGGGGAATCTTTTGAAAATCTATATTGGGGAATATTATGTATAATTAGGAAAATATGTTCTTTGGTATCATAAATTTTATTAGTGATGGTTGAGGAATGCATATGAATATTCATATTCCTATAGTAATAATTTTTTGATTTGTGAAAGGAAGGTGCTAGTGTTTGGAAGGGGAATATTATTTTAAAATTGAAAAAGAATGGGGAAAATGTTCCCTGAGTAGAAAAATATGTAGGTAAAGGAAAAAAATTTCTTCTATAAATCATGGCTAGAAAAAAATAGTATCAATGATATTCTACATATCTTATCAATGTCTGAATCAAGCCACGCATATCTTTGGGATAGATTCCCCACATTAATGGAATTATTTTGTGGTAAGGGTTTTTTTTGTAATCATTGAGGCTAGGATAGGATATAGAATTTGGGCATCACTAAGAATCAAAATTGGATGAGAATAAACTCACACAACGTTCTTATAATGAACAATCACTACATGAGTCTAACATATTTCACGAGTGGGGAACTTTTTTGTTTCAATTAATGATTGGACAAGTAAAATGGATCCATGAATTGATATGTATAACATAATACGGAGAATAAATCAACATGTAGTAGTCGAGTGGAGGTGTTGTAGAAGACCAGAACCATGAATAGTTTTTATCTGTAGTGATGTCTATAGAAATGAATAGTTTAACATTCTAAAAGAGTTGTCAACCAAAAAAATTTCCATGACGTGACAAAGACATTTGGGGTGCCTCTTACATTTGTTTATCCCTGACCATACTATCCCAAATATGAACTAATATTTCTTTATCATTTATAGAATTCCTCCCCATAATTACTAATACCATCAGAGCTATGATCTGTGTGATAAATAAGGAATGAAAAAATTTTCTTTCCCACACAGAGGTGATTGAAATAAAAGACAGTGGAAATTTTTATTAAGTGATGGTTGAACCCAAATGTTGGATCGAGGTGTAACTATGTGTCTCAAAGTGGTTGAGAATCAAGTCATACATAGTTCTAGAGGTAAATTAACATCGTATCTGAGCTATGTTAACCATTAATTTTAATTTATTATGGTATGGATGAAAGTTACCCGATGTGGAAAAAAATTCAAGAATGTTATCAATGCATTATAGAAATCATCTCCCAAGAGGCATCTTGTGTTTGTTACATGAGGCTTTCGCAACATGTTAAATAAAAAATTCTATTTCAGATTTACAGTTTAAGACTAAAATATTAACACCATGTAATTAATAAATCATTATACAATTTATTTTATTATGATTAGGATGAAATTGTTCATTCCATTTACGGTCATTCAATAAGGACCTATCATTACGGTTTTGCATCATATGGTATTGAAGAATGGTGTCTTTCTATTTTTGGACATACGACCTAGACCAGAATGATGGGAAAATTAAAAGAAAAAGGAATTACCAGCTTATGAATGTTCTTATATAATTTTTATGTGAGGAAGGTAATTGTAAACCATGATCTTGGGGGTCATCTGACAAGGAGATGTGATATGGGGAAAGTATGGATGGAATGACTGAGGATCATGTTTAAAAAGATATTTCCAGTTTGATGATGATGGGTAGTATAGAAATTAATGTTCCCATTATTAAGGAAAAAGGTTCCTCTGGATGATAGGCCCTACTGTGGGTGACATAAGAACAGTCAAACTTGGTTGTATTATACATAGATAAAAAAAGGTGTCCCTAAAAGTTGGGAACTATTATTATCAGTATCCACATGGTTGAGTGATGAATTGAGTTTCAATGAATAATATGTATAATGTGTGTAAGGGATGAGTCTAATAAAAAAGTAACAACTTGGACAGATATTGGAGGTGGAGTTTGAAGTTTCTTACATAGGTCTGAATCACATGTTTGAAAGGAGAATTTTTTTTCTATAATACGTTTTTGAATGAGTGAACATGAATTAAGATATCCTTTATGGACTAAGGATGTATGATATTGGAAATGGACAAATTCACCCGTTTTTTACTATAGTTGGGTTTATGTTATGGAATTAGGGCCTCACTACATGTCACATTGACATGATAATTATGTGATTTGTGTTTAAAGAATGGAGGTGTGGTGGGATACCATCAAAAATGATTACAATATTATCAATCATGAACTAAGATGTTATAAAATTTTATATCATGTTCCAAGGACATGAAATAGTAGTTTAACATAATAAAGAAATGATATTGTTGTATAGATTAGTGACTTGTAACGAGGATATTGGTCTATATCATTTAAATTATAATGGATTATAATAAAATGTATTTTAGTTTTATGTTATATTACTAGGATAATAATACAATATTAGTAAAACAAATACCACTGGTCACGATCATAAAAAGTACTTTTTTTGAGAAATATTGGTTTGGTAGGGGTCATAAAAATATCTCCACCCATCGAGATAAATGAACAAGCTCCGTACAAGTAGGAGTTGTGTATGAAATAAGTTCCCTCTATCATTAGACAATGCTTTTGAGTTTTCTTCCCCAATATCATCAAGATTGTGATGACCATTACCAATTATCCTTAAAAGAATAAGTGGTGTCTAAATTTATTTCTTAAAGGCATATGCTATCTAATTTGGGTAGAAATCTAATGATGAAAGGTATATATTTTTTCTTCATCAATTATCTCCAATTAGTCCTCCAATTTTTGGGATTTTAAGGTTGTGTATATTTGATTAAAGATTCAAATTCCATGTGAGTTAAATTAGATCTTAATGGGAAAGACAACATTCATCTCATATACCAGTGAATAGTGGTTTACCTAAGTAGAAGTATGGGTTATAGTATAGTAATACCACATGGAATACACAATATACTCATACTAACACTTTTTATCTTAATCCACCATCATTTATAGAATGTTTCATAATGTCTTACTAATGGACTCTATCTATCCATTAGCAGCTACATGATTGCTACAGTAATGGATGGATTTGATATTAAACACTTGATATAGATTTTTCATTTCATATAAACTAAAATTCGTATCATTTTTCATCAATAGTGTATGAGGGATACGAAATTTAGTAATTATATTGTATATGATGAATATGGAAATTCTTTAACCCTGACTTTATTGAGGGGAATTACATTATCCCATTTAGTGAAGAATTTGGTAGCTGTTAGTATTTATTTGAATTTCTTGATCATAGCTGCGGGTTAGAACCATACAACATCCATTATGTATAAAGATAATGGACAAGAGTATTTGTTAGAGTACTATATCTATAGTGGTTGATGGATGATGTGGACATGCACTTTGGAATAATGAAACTCTTTTTTGAATTTTGATAAATCTTTCATTATTGAATGCCAAATATATCCAAGACTCTGGATTTGATGGGAAATCTTGAAAACATGTTGGTTGGAACAACCTGAAACTTTGTATTCCTCTTCCATGAACACACTAATATATTCTTCATAAATTTACATGTGAAGGGATCCATATAATCCCCAATTTTAGATGACATTTCGGTGATTTTCACTATTTAAAAGTAATGTTGGCCTCTCGTTATCAAGATTTCTATTTCCTGATTTTTCATGATGGGGGTAATTTTTTTTATGGTAGTCCACAATGGGAATCATAAAATAACTTTTAGGAATATCTGGTTAAGGGATGAAATTACCCTTGTTTATTTATTTCTAGTCAACAAGAATCGGAGGTGAGACCATTCAACGGTCCACAATGCTGATGAATATTTCATCCAAATCATGGTCTGCCAATGTCATAGATGCATTCACCAATGCATCTAACTGGGAACTATCTAATCATGGGACATGATTAAATATTACATTTGAGGGTAATTATACCATTAGTACTCAAAACTAGTTAATTAGCGGTATTAAATATTCATTTCTAATCCCATAATCACTATGTATCAATTTGATGGCTAATTACAGATCACCTTTTACATTCCCTTGATCCACTTGAATATGTTGTTATAGTAATATCCCTCTAATGAGGGATGGATACTATTTCACATTGTTTGTGAAAACCTATATCAATAAGAAGTAGTAAGGTAAGAATTCATTTTCTAGGGTGATAAGTACAACTCCCAAACCAACATTATTTATCTCGGTGTCTTATAATCCCTCCCCTTCTGGGATTTTGGATACACCATCAAAATGAATCTCCCATGTCTTTGGAATGTCTTGAATATAAGTGATATATTCATTATTATTTATAGTATTTAACAATGTTATTTATATTGAAGGGTGTTCTGTAAGGAAGTATGCTAAAACCAATCATTTTACTTCTTTCTGATGCATGAACTGAGTGTCAGACATTTTCAAGATAACCACCCATTATTCTAATAATATAGTAGACAAAAGATAAATAAAAATGTACTTGGGTGGGGTATTATTAGATGGGAAGCAAAATGTTTGGGTTTTTACATAGTTCATGATCTTCTAAACAAAAAAGGATTATTTCAGATAACTCATCTGTATATATGAAATTTGGTCAATGGTATCTATCATGAATTAAATGAGATAATAGAGGATGTTTTCATTTCTAGAATCATTATTTTGTTCAAGGAAATCACCCAACAATCATTTTGATGATGTGACATAAGAAATGAATTGGATTCCACAATAGGTGACATCCGAAAAGGTGGATTGAAAATATTTTTATTAATACTATAAATTACTTTTTAATTGTCATTAGTCCACTAGTATGTGATCCCCATATTTATCAACATGGTGAAGGTAAAACACATCCCTCTGTGGGTTTTTAAAAATAATCACATATAAGAAAATAATACTTCTAATCCCATAAACTATTTTAGGAGTTTATTAGGTGACATGTCAAGTATTGCCTTTTTCATTTTTTATCAACATAGATTCCATGATGGAATAATATAATTAAAAAAAACTATCACAAGGAAAATCCAAAATAACACTTCAAGGGGTTAATTTTCAGGATATAATATCATATTTTCTTTAATACTATCTCAAAATAAGATGTATGGTTATAAAAGTTTTAATACTTATGTAAATTATCCTTGACTTAGAAAAGGAAAAAACAACCAAAAATGTTTTGGAAGATGCGTTTCATGTCACTCTACTATGTAACACTATAAATCTTAAAACCAGTGAATATTAATTGATATCAACATACATCTTGAGATGATTTGAATGTTCTAGATTCCATATCCTCAAGGGAAATATTTATTTGGTGTTAAAAAAATAGTTTTCTATAACGGAAAGGGCCTGATATCCGACCGTTTCTTCAATTAGAAGTTATTTGATTGAAACTAGGAAATTTTATTTTGGAAATTTATCATTCAAATAATTCCTTATATATAAAAAATACATTTAGTAATTTGAATTATCAAATAACCATATTGAATAAAATATATTAATTTATTAATAATTCCCCAGTTAATAAAATATATATTAAAGTGAACACTATATTAACAATGTTATATTGTTTAGGAAATAATAATTTCCTTTTTAGAAAATTATGGATAATTAAAAAATATGTAATGTTCCTTAAAAATGGTCATAAAAAATTTATTGTTCCATGATAATGAAAAAATCCCAAAATAAATTTATATTTCAATGTTTATCATTAAAAATATTCTTAAGGAAAATAATCTTTAAACATTCCAATGTATCCCGTACCACTTTGAAATATTTAAATGAATATCATCATAAAGGAACAAATTTAAATGAACGTTCTGGATAACATGAAGAAAAAATGGTTCATGATATAATATATCTAAAGGGGTAGTACCTAAACACCACAAAAGAAGTTGTTGGTAAATTGACATTTATCTCATAGATGTAAAATGTGAGATGAAAATCCCTTACCTTGTCCTAAATTTTTTTTGTAGAATTTAACCTCATTTATATTGGTTTATAGCTTGTAATAAATTATATGAAAACAATAATCTCATTTATGATATCCTAGATAATATTATAATAATATATTATAACCCGTTTGTTAGTAATCATCCATTATTTTCACTATTTTAGTTGTTAACTTCTTAGTTTTTGGAGTATGTTTGGACTTGTTATAAGTTTTTAATATCATATCAATCATGGTTTCATTATCTATTGAATTTAATACACAATTTAGTTATCCTATATATTCATTATATATGTATTTATAAAAATCCATAACATTTTTATATATGGAATTAAATTCACCGTTCATGGAGACGGTAGGCCATAAGTACACATGAACACTACTTTTATTTTTCTATTATAATAGAATAATTAAAATTAAATGATATGTATTTATATTATAATTAAATTATTATATTTTTGTGATATATGTTTCATATTATTAATAAAAAAATCCTTTAATTGTCCAATGTATAGTGTAAATGAATAACATCACTTGGAGGGGGTGATAGTCCACACTTCCACAAATGATGTTCTCATATTGACACAAAATGGAAACAATAATGTTATGTATTATATTAAAATAAAATAAGAATAAAGACATTATAAATATCATATATATCACATATAAATATTTTTTCCACCAGAATTCCCACCATGGGAGGTGGTAAATGAAATAAGAACATTCATTATTTTGTGAGGCGTTAGTTTACCGTACACAATAATTATAAGTCCATTGGTCATTATATGGATGCGTGTGTAAGTATAGGTATAAAAAATAACATAACAACATAAAATTCTATTTAAAATAATTATGCTATTTTATAATCTTGAAATATAAATATTCAAGGTGGAGGATAGTGAAGAAAAAATAAAAGAGCTTAAGGAATGATGTTACCTCTTATTCGGGTAACTCCTTTTAGTTTTAACAAAAGGGATTGAATGGATGGGATTCTGAACAATATGAATATTATAAGTATCAGATATAATTTTTTATAAGATATTTTTGAATATATTAATTGAGATATTTTTTATTGAGATGTGTGGGGAAGTGGGAGGGTTGAGTTTCTTTTTATAGTGGAGGGGGTGTGACATTCTTGTAAATTTTTAAAAAGGGAGATCCATCAAAATTTTTACAATTAAAAGTATCTCCAATATTGTTACAAAGTAGGTGAAAGTATGTATAAAAACTAAATATTAATATTAAATGATGTTTTTAAATCTTTATCGGTCATTTTAACTCTTAATTTTTATTTTTAGTCCATCGTAAGGCTTATTTTTCTTTTAATAGTTATAATTATTTTTAATCATATTCAGTAATATTTATTGTCAAAAACTAATTTGAAATCATTTGAAATTATATATAATTATAAATCAAAACTTGGAATACAATTTTCTAAATTAAAGTAAAATATTGTTCATAAATTAATTTAAAATTAATCCCATAGATGGGATGATAATGATGGATTTCAAAGTAAAAACATTCAAATGTTTGTTAAGTTTTTATATCTAATTTCAATATAAAATTTATTATATTGTGATAAATTGTATTAGTTAATATAATATTTATATATATTGACTTTTAGAATAATTAAAAATATAATTTCTCCTTATAGATAAGTTAGATGAAAAAGTAATTTTGAATTAAAATTCAGTATTTGTCACTATTAATCAAGAAATGAAAGTGGAGAGAAAAATACCAAAAATTATCCTAAAGATAATTTTTATGTTAAATTTCTAAAAATTTAGTTTCTTGTGACATATAATGTTAATAAAAGTTCCAAAAAGTGGATTCAAAATGGATTCTCTCTTAAAATGTGGTAGAAGTGCTTTTTCAAAAAATAGGGATTTTTATTGGAAATATTGAGTTTGTTTATATCTAATGATTATAAAATATATTAAATGAAGGTAAAAAATATTTGATAAAATATATAATAAATATATATATATTAAATTAATATAAATCACTAATTTAAATTAATTTAATCTATTTTCACAAAATAACTTTCTGAGCATACTAATAGTTTTCTATAAAACATTTCTTTCATGTTCAATTTGTTCCTATATTCATTTCTGATTAATTTCTAACAATTAATTCAAAAATACATTATCATATGTTTTTTAATCCTATTCATAACCATTGTCCGAGTTTTATATTATTATATTAAATAAAAATATTTTCTATAGTATATTATTGTTCAGTTAAAATCCAACATGCATGTCAAGAAATCCATCAAGGAAATTCAGTCTTGTGTATATTGTAAGATGACATCAATGTTATGTGTAGAGAAATATAAACATTATAATTCATGAATTATAACATTAAAATGTTGTTTTATATAAATAAATATTTGGAAAATATTTTTTTTTCTAGAAGGAAAATATTATAAATTTTTAGGGTGTTACATTCGCCCCAACATAAATAAATTATGTCATTGAAATTTAAACTTAATAACTATTATCTGAGGATTGAAATTTGAAAATAAAATATTATTGAAAACCCCACATAATCAACATGGATAATGAAACATCTTCTTAATTATTTGTAACAGAAAGTTCAATGTTCAGATAACTAGGTTCTCTTGTAGGAGAACATAGATGAGAAATGGAATCTTTGATATATAAGAAAAATTTTACAATCATGTGTTGATGGAGAGTTCTAGAGAACATGTTGAGATAAATGATAATGACAATAAATAATTAAAGATTTTTTATGAAAAAGGTCATTGATATCATTAAAAATTATGATAGTTGGGCATCCTTTTTTTTTGTTTCAATACCATTTGTACTATAGTTTTGAAATTATTTCACACAATAAGAATATCAGTAAACATAAATTTCTACTTTATAATATCTATATTATCATATGGGTGTTCTTTAACCTATTAATACTTCATTTCATATCATAGGATTCATTATATGGTGATGTAATATGTTATCATCTAAAACCTCATCTAAATATTATCTTAAACCATTTCAAAAAATTAGTATCTTTTAAAACAATATTATCATCCAACACTTTAGAATGAAGGTCTCTGAATTTCCAAAATAAACTTATCATTAGAATTTTGTCAACATGAAGTATATCATTAATCATCACATACAAAACATATGAGCACATTCATCATGAATTCTAATTAAATATAGAAATAAATTTAATTTAAATAATTTTTTTTGGAAACATGAATTCATTATTATTATTTATGTAAGACACATGTTATAGATATATTCCATAAATCCAATTTTTTTGTAAAATCCAAGAATTATTGCACAAAAAAAATCATTAATAAATCATTAATCATCAAACACCCCAAACTTTCACGATACGCTTCTCTTTCAATATTGCAATAGCTTGCATTGTACGTATGTTCGAGTTCTAACACACCGCGACTAATCAAAGTAGCCATTATGAATAGTAATAACCAATTTTTAAAATTATAGAAATTTTATATTTCAAAATGGACTTCATTTTTGAATTCGTAATATCGAAATTAGCCTATGTTGAAGTTTTGGTATTTTTCTGAGAACTTCAAATTTTTTACGAACAGTAAAGAATACTTAAAAACAAATTTTCCAATGAAGATAATTTATAGTGATAAATTATACTATTGAGTGGTTTTAATGTATAATTAGAATATATTTTTACCATTTTATCCAATGGTGTTCATTAGAATTAATTTCACTTTGGAATTGGACATAAACAATTGTCAATCTTTTGATATATATTGTTTCTTAAAAACACACTATTTGTTGTGATAGCGTGAATTAATTATAAAATTAATTAATTCAACTTATATGTTTGGAATTTTGTAAAATAAAAATCATTTTTGAATTCAGAATATCAATTATAGCTTAGGGTGAAATTTTGGCATTTTTCTGAAAAACTTAAATTTTTGATGAATAGTGAAACCACTAAGTGGTAGTTAAAAAACAGATTTTTCGTTTAAATGAAACATTACCACTTCTGTGATTTGATTTTCAAAATTCCAACATACATGGTTTTCATTAGGAAGTAAAATGTGGTTCAATGGGATTAAAATAATTTTTTGGTGAATATTAAATTTTATGTTTAATTAATCGCAATTAGAGGTAATTTGTGAAATTTAAGGTAAAAATGATATTATAAAAATATGGAATGACCTTTACACTTGTCCAAACATTATTGGGTGTGTCATGGACGACCAAGAAAATCCATGGGTCAACTTGGGGACCCCATGGAGCCACTTTGGTAGGAAAAGGACATAAATAACTTTTTATTTAATGTTAAAATAAAATGGTCACAAACAAGAGTTTTTTTACTAAAACAATTTTTAAATGGGGTTATACAAGTCATATATTTGAATATAAATATTCATTAGAAATATAAAAATATTTCCTACATCATTATATTTTTTTTATAATTTTTAGAAATTATATAAATTAAATTATTTATGACACCATGATGATGCAGCGATTACCTCATTAATTAACGATTTAATTAAAATGAAAAGATAATGTAAAATACAATGCATAAACTTGTCCAAATCCCATTTGATGGGTAGAGTCCGAACCCTTATCACCATAGTCTCGAAATATAGAAGTGTGGGGCCTTTAGAATCTGAAAAGCATTGTATAATAAAGTAATATTTCATTACTTTCTAAGAGTTCCCCTCCTCTCCACTTATAAAAGGCCCCCACCACTAATACCTTACTCACACTTTCACAGCATTTTGGATCGGGCAAACACTGCCCAAATACTCTCCCAACATCCCTCCCTTACTCCTAGAAGCCTCACCTTGGGCATAAGTCTTCCCAATGAATCATTTGGCTGAAATCAAAACGAGTTACCCGATTTTATGGTAATGTCTTCTCTAATGTTGTTTTGTTTTATTTTGCTTCTCCAACCCCTTAAACTCTTTTTATTAAATTATTTTGTAACAACACCAGTATGTAAAATATACTAGGATGTTGTTATTATATGTATTTGGTTTACACTTACACACACCTTTGTCTAATGGTTAAAGAACATACTGTTTCTGTTGGTGGCGATATACTTCTTCACGAAATGATGATTGTTCAATATTATTTTAACACCTCTAGTGGTGGCCATTTTGATGACACTATTTTAATATATGATATATATATTAGGTTTATTTTTTCATTATGCTTCTGTATTTCTCATTTATGCCATACTTTATGATTCCCATTATGGGTAAACACGATAATTTCATTTTAGGAAGTGCAGACTACCACCCCCTCAAAGTGATCTGAATCGTTAATGACATATGTGGGATGTATAAAGGATATAGTAAATGATATTTTATATGATATTATACTGGAATTATAATAAACTTTTATACTATTATGATTTCATTCCATTAAATACGAAATAGAAATGAAAGTAGCGTTCATGCGTACGTACGGCTTACCGTCTCCATGAACGGTGCATTTCATTTCTTACATCTAAATGTTATGTAATATTATAAATGAATGTATATACTGGATATATATGATATATATGATATCTAAATCATGAATATAATTATGGATATAATGGATATTTTACCACATGAACAACTTGTAATTATAAGAAGTTTATTTTGGACTCAAGTACCTAAGATCGACAAAACGACCGTCATAAACATAAATAATTACATAATATTCATGAAATGGTAATAAGTGATATAAAAGGAATAATGAACTTGAAAAGTATTCTTAAGAAGGTAGAGATTAACTCTAGTTTATTATTCCGGAGATCAAAGAATCGTCGAGTCAAGTCGGACACGAGGTAAGGGAACTTCTTAACCCAATTTCTATTCTTTGGGTTAATCTCCTACTTTCAAATAATGCCATGATATTATTATATTCTATCTTGTATTTGTAATTTCATTATATTTACTTATAGTGAAAACAAATAATATATATATTTTATTTTAAAAAATGATCTTTGTAAGGTACTTTGTCTCAATGTCCATTCATTGAGGCATATTTTGTTTTATACACAAATTACTTTTATACGGTGTATAAACCCCATTGACTATTACGTTTATTCAAAAAGAATCTTTTTATATGACGTGTTTTACTAAACGACAAAAAGGAATGTTTTTCTTGTCGTATGTATGCAGCGACAATGACTTCTCCACCGTCGTGACCATTATTTGAGTTTCGGCTTCCTCTACAAGCCTAAACATTTTTTAAAAATGAAAAATAAATATCAAGTTTTAATTTTCTTTTATTTTGGTATTGAAAATGGTTTTGAAAGTGTTTTTATTATATCAATGTGTAGTATTGATATCTTGTGATTGAAATGTGGAAATGTTATGTTTCCTTTATGCATATTTTATGTGATATGATTATGTTATGGTTTATGATATGTTTAAACTTGTTCATATGAGGAATGGATTGGACTTAATAAGTGACGGGTGGAGCCCGCTATAGATCCTCGATGCATAGGTAGGTCTCATGAGACAAACTAGTGTCTTGGAACGAGGCCTTGACAAAATCTTATTTGTAGTCTTGGCACGAGGCCTTGGCTACGTGGTTATGATAGTCTGACATTATGCATTCCATCATTATGAAAGTGGTTATTGATATTGCATGTAATTATTCGACCAGTAGAATATCCATGTGAATAAGTAAATGGTATTATCTCATTTTACTTTTTCCATATCATGTTGAAGTTCACGTTTAAAAGGCTTTTGTTTTAGTTATACATTGCCTTAAATGTTAATGATTATTTATGAAAGTTTCTGCAATGTTATTATACTTACTGATCATCTGAGCTCACCCCTTTCAATGTTTTAATATTTTTAAGGATGAGAAGAAGTATTTTATGAATGACCTGTAGGGATAGTCAGAAGAGGATATGAGTGTGGACTATGAAGAATTTGTTATTAGTTTTTCTCTTTATGATGTAATGTAACATTTATGAATTTATCTTGTGTTTCCAAGGCTACTAAACTAATCGGTCTTTCGAGACTTGATCTTTTGTGATCATGCCAATGTTACGAAGTAATGCACCAACTCTGGGTAGCTGGAGTCAGGGCGTTACAGTTGGTATCAGAGGAAGTTTAGTACTAACCTTGGAAGCTAGATTTAGATAAAAGCTGATTAGAGCACATAGCCCGGAGATAGGCATTAAGGATTAGTATAGAAGAACTTCCTAGAATTTTGGTATTATAGAGATTTTGTGAGTTTTCGGAGCAATACATCCCTGTATGGATACGAGCAGGTAGAGGCGGCTCTAGCATAGATGTACCTAGGGGTAAAACCCAAAAACACCGCTTTGAGCTAGACTCGAACAAGAACTGGTGCACGACAACGGGCCTTGCTGCACTCTTGGTTACGACACTCCCGGGGGATATGCTTAGGATAATTCTCATTTTCTTTACAAACCACTATGAAGGGTTATGAGTATATAATTCTTCAAAGAAAACTTTTTTTTTGATTATGGATTATATCCAAAAATAGTTCAATTACTGTTAAGTGTTTTACAAGTATGGAATTATGTATTTTGATTCATAAACTAATCTAGTTTATGCCATTGTTTAGAAATGGCGCCTAATGGAAGGAATGAAAACCGTATCAATGCACGCACTCCGTGTAGGTATTGCCCTCCTGCTCAAGATAATTATTGTGGATCTGGAGATACAATTGGTGATGATCAACTTATTACCATACTGGGACAACTCACTCAGGTTATGAATAATAACCTTACTCGTATGGAGCACCATGAACCTCAACATGGAGGATCAATGTTAGACCGCTTCATGAGGAAAAAACCACCAACATTTAATGGGGGTAAAAATCCATTAGGAGCTGAGCAATGGATAAAATCCTTAGAGAAAATATTCCATGCCTTGGGGAGTAGCGAAAGGGAGAAGGATGTCATGGCAGTCTACCGCCTCACTGGAGATGCCGATCAATGGTTGTCATTGATTCAAAACACAAAGGAAGATGAAGAAGTATCAAGTATGGAGTGGAGGGAGTTTAGGGAAATTTTCTTAGAAAAATACATTCCACATGACCATCGAGAAGATATGGAAAGGCAATTTCTGAGTCTGAGGCAGAAGGAGGATGAGAATGTTGCAAAGTATGAGGCTAACATTACAAGGTTAGCGAGGCATGCTGCAGATTATATACGTAACCCAAGAAGTAATATTGATCATTTCTTTGATGGGTTAAAACCATTTCTCCATCAAGATTTAGTATCACAATCCTTCTCATTGTACGAAGATATTGTCTCATGTGATATCTAGACAGAAAAGGAATTCTTTAAATCTTATGACAATAAAGTAAAGGAAGAGAAGAAGATAACTGTGGAGCAAGAGACAGATAATGGGAAAAAGGGAAAGAAGGATTTTCCATTATTTGGTAATTGTGGGAAGAATCACCTTGGTACTTTCCTAAATTGAATGGGAGTTTGTTATAAATGTGGAGAAAAAGGTCACCAGGCGCGTGATTTCAAGGGAAAAAAGAGTCTATCAATGTTGAAAGCTAAAATTGTAGAGAAATGGGGCATTATGAATATGAATTTCCTAAGCGTCAGGAAAAATTATCTCAGAAAAGGCCAAGGGATCAAGGAAAATATTATGTTGTTACTACAGTTGAAGCGGAATAATTAATGTATTGGTGCTTTTGGACTCATGGATTATATTCTGGTTATTAGAATAATGTGATATATATATAAGGATTATACTGCAGTACTTGTTGTTTCAGTAAGGTATTAATATGATAAAGGTAATCATATTTTTAGTATATGACAATAAGAGAAACATTACTTTGTTTGGGGAATCTGATAAATTTATTTTGGAATTAAGAGACCTTTAGAGAAAGTTTGGACTTAGGTATTTTGGATAACTATAAATGTTGGGATGGATTAAGATGAACTTTGAATAACATTTTTTAAGGTTAAAACATTTCTGAAGATTATTTTTGAAATACTATAATACTATATTTTTAGGAAACGGAAGACCTGCAGGGTGGGGTATAACCCATCGCGTCGGACAAAGCTACAGGAATCGAACCCACAACCATAGTGCGACAGGCCTTTATTACCTACCACTAGCTTACAAGAAGTCCCTGGTTATTAAAAAATAGTTTTCCTAATCTAAATGGTACGTGTTAATATTTTGAACCTTGTACGATTAGGATAAATATAATATTTTTGAGTTCTATTATATTTTTTAGTAAAAGATGAGTTTGTGGTAGAAATTAGTTGAAGGTTGAAACTCTACTTGTCAAGAATAAAGATATGTATACCTATCTCTTATTCTATGAATGAATTAATTCTTAAACATTAGTAAAGGGATATTAAAACAAAAAATGTGTTATCGTAATACCTTATTTCTTGATGAACTGATAATATTTTAAATCAACATTGATTGAAGGATTTGGGGCCCTCAATTTTACACATGTTTGTGATTAATGACCTCAATCACTCCCTACAAATATTTACGTTTTTCCTATAATTATATGTCTCTAATTGCCACCAATGTTCTTCTTATTGAGATCATAATTTGGTGGTGACTTTTTCATTTCCCTTTCCCTCTTATTAATGCTAAATTTTATTAACCTTATTTCTGATGTGGGTTTTCCACAAAAGTATTTTCTATTTTCAACCTTATATTTTCGAAGAACATTTTCAAATTGCGAGGACACAATTTATTGAAGGAGAGGATAATGTAACACCCCAAACTTTCACGATACGCTTCTCTTTCAATATTGCAATAGCTTGCATTGTACGCAAGTTCAAGTTCTAACACACCACGACTAATCAATGTAGCCGTTATGAATAGTAATAACTGATTTTTTAAATTATATAAATTTTATATTTCAAAATGGACTTCATTTTTGAATTCGTAATATCGAAATTAGCCTATGTTGAATTTCTGGTATTTTTCTGAGAACTTCCAATTTTTTATGAATAGTGAAAAATACTTAAAAAAAACTTTTATAATCAAAATAAATTATAGTGATAAATTATACTATTGATTGGTTTTAAAGTATTTTTAGAATATATTTTTACCATTTTATCCAATGGTGTTCATTATAATTAATTTCACTTTGAAATTGGACATAAACAATTGTCAATCTTTTGATATATATTGTTTCTTAAAAACACTCTATTTGTTGTGACAGAGGGAATTAAATATAAAATTAATTAATGCAACTTATATGTTTGGAATTTTGTAAAATAGACATCATTTTTGAATTCGGAATATCAATTATAGCTTAGGGTTAAATTTTGGCATTGTTCTAAAAAACTTCAATTTTTGATGAATAGTGAAACCACTAAGTGGTAGTTAAAAAACTGATTTTTCATTTAAATGAAACATTACCACTTCTGTGATTTGATTTTCAAAAATCCGACATACATGGTTGTCATTAGGATGTAAAATGTAGTTCAATGGGATTAAAATAATTTTTTGGTGAATAGAAACTTTTAAGTTTAATTAATCGCGATTAGAGGTAATTAGTGAAATTTAAGGTAAAAATGATATTATAAAAATATGGAATGAACTTTACACTTGTAAAACCACTATTGGATGTTTCATTTCCGACCAATACAATCCATGGGTCAACTTGGGGACCCCATGGAGCCACTTTGGTAGGAAAAGGACATAAATAACTTTTTATTTAATGTTAAAATAAAAAGGTCACAAACAAGAGTTGTTTTACTAACACAATTTTTAAATGGGGTTATACAAGTCATATTTTTGACTATAAATATTCATTAGAAAGATAAAAATATTTCCTACATCATGATATTTTTTTTATAATTTTTAGACATTAAATAAATTAAACTATTTATGACACCATGATGATGCAGCGATTACCTCATTAATTAACGATTTAAATAAAATGAAAAGATAATGTAAAATCCAATTATTACACTTGTCAAAGCCTATTTGATGGGTATATATCGAACACTTATCACCTTATAATCGAATTATATAATTGTGGGACCTTTAGAATCCGAAAAGCATTGTATAATAAAGTAATATTTCATTACTTTCCAAGAGTGCCCCTCCTCTCCACTTATAAAAGGCCCCCATCACTACCACCTTACTCACACTTTCAAAGCCTTTTGGCTCGGCCAAACTCTGCCCAAATAATCTCCCAACTTCCCTCCCTTACTCCTAGAAGCCTATACTTGGACAGAAGTCTTCCCAAGGAAGCATTTGGCTCAAATCAAAAAGAGTTACCCGATTTTAAGGTAATGTCTTCTGTAATGTTGTTTTGTTTTATTTTTCTTCTCCAACCCCATAAACACTTTTTATTCCTTTATTTTGTAACAAAACCAGTATATAAAATATACTAGGATTTTTTTATGATATGTATTTGGTTTACACTTACACACAACTTCGTCTAATGGTTAAAGAACATACTGTTTATGTGGGTGGCGAAATACTGCCTCACGAAACGATGATTGTTCAATATTCTTTTAACACCTCTAATGGTGGCCATTTTCATGAAACTATTTTCATATATGATATATATATTATTTTTATGTTTTCCTTATGCTTATTTATTTCTCATTTATGGAATACCTTATGATTTTCATTATGGGTAAACGCGATAATTTCATTTTAGGAAGTGCGGACTACCGCCCCCCTCAAAGTGATTTGAATCGTTAATGCCATATGTGGGATGTATAAAGGATGGTGTAAATGATATTTTATATGATATTATACAGGAATTATAATACACCTTTATACTATTCTGATTTCATTCCATTAAATACGAAATAGAAATGAAAGTAGCGTTCATGCATACGTACGACTTACCGTCTCCATGAATGGTGCATTTCATTTCTTACCTCTAAATGTTATGTAATATTTTAAATGAATGTATATACTGGATATATATGATATATATGATATCTACATCATGAATATAATTCTGGATATAATTAATATTTCACCACATGAACAACTTTTAATTATAAGAAGTTTATTTTTTACTCAAGTACCTAAGATCGACAAAACGACCGTTATAAACTTAAATAGTTACATAATGTTCATGACATGGTAATAAGTGATATAAAAGGAATAATGAACTTGAAAAAGGTTCTTAAGAAGGTCTAGATTAACTCTAGTTTATTATTTAGGAGGTCAAATAACGGTCGAGTGAAGTCGGACACGAGGTAAGGGAACTTTTTAACCCAATTTATATTCTTTGGGTTAATCTCCTACTTTCAAATTATGTCATGATATTATTATATCCTATCTTGTATTTGTAATTTCATTATGTTTACTTATAGTGAATACAACTCATATATCTATTTTATTTAAAAAATTGATCTTTGTAAGGTACTTTGTCTTAATCTCCATTTATTGAGGCATATTTTGTTTTATACACAAATTTCTTTTATATGGTGTATAAACCCCTTTGACTTTTACGTTTATTCAAAAGGAATATTTTTATACGATGTGTTTTACTAAACGACAAAAAGGAATGTTTTTCTTGTCGTACGTATGCAGCAACAATGACATCTCCACCGCCGTGACCATTATTTGAGTTTCGGCTTCCTCTACAAGCCATAACCTTTTTTTAAAATGAAAAATAAATATCATGTTTTAATTTTCTTTTATTTTGTTATTGAAAATGGTTTTGAAAGTGTTTTTATTATATCAATGTGTTGTAATAAAATATTATGATTGAATTATAGAAATTTTATGTTTCCTTTATGTATATTTTATGTGATATGATTATGTTATGGTTTATGATATGTTTAAACCAGTTCATATGAGAAATGCATTGGACTTAATAAGTGACGGGTGGAGCCCGCTATAGCTCCTCGATGCATCGGTAGGTCTCATGAGACAAACTAGTGTCTTGGAACGAAGCCTTGACAAAATCTTATTTGTAGTCTTGGCACGATCCCTTGGCTACGTGGGTATGATAGTCTGGAATTATGCATTCCATCATTATAGAAGTGGTTATTGATATTACATGTGATTATTCGACCAGTAGAATATCAATGTGAATAAGTAAATGGCATTATCTCATTTTACTTTTCCCATACTATGTTGAAGTTCATATTTAAAAGGATTTTTTTTAGTTATACATTACCTTAAATTTTAATGTTTATTTATGAAAGCTTCCACAATATTATTATCCTTTCTGAGCATCTGAGCTCACCCCTTTCAATGTTTTAATATTTTTCAGGATGTGAAGAAGTATTTTATGAATGGCCTGCAGGGATAGTCAGAAGAGGATATGAGTGTGGACTATGAAGACTTTGTTATTAGTTTTTCTCTTTATGACGTAATGTAATATTTATGAATGTATCTTGTGTTTCCAAGGCTACTAAACTAATCGGTCTTTCGAGACTTTATCTTTTGTGAGCATGCCAATGTTATGAAGTAATGCACCGACTCTGGGTACCTGGGGTCGGGGCGTTACAAATCAGTTACAAGGTAGTCAAAACATATCCAAATAAATAATTTATTTAACAATATTAGAAAATTATTAAGGGAAATATTTCCCTTAAACATGTATTTTCCAAAACGTTTTACATGGTACTGAATAAAGTTTCTCGGTACTATTCAAAATGTGATCTCAAATACATTTAGATAATATACTATTATACAATATGTATATATTTTATAATTTATATAATGGGAAAATCATTATTAGAAATCTTTTACAACATATTTTATGGATCCAAATACATAAATACATTATTATATCAACTTTAATTGTGTAAAAAAATCATATTCTTGACCTTGACCCCTTAGATTCTTCTAAGGTATATTATAATTATGTTTGAGGAATTAGTTTGGATAGTTCCCCCTATCCTTAATATTGTAACACTAAATATGAGTGTTTCACTTTTTCCATTGGTCTTATGTTTCACGGTGATTCCTTTCACTGCACTTATAAAAAAATCGAAATCCTTTCAATAATTTACCAGGGTGATTCTTCCCATAATTATCACATGTGGGAAAATACTTCATTACCTTATTCCATTTATCTATCATTTTCTATTCCTTTATCTACTTTTCAAGATTACAATTGAATCTATGGGGAATAGAAAATTATTTCTCTATTTTGATATCACATAAAAATTATCATTATATGAAGAAATGGGTTTTGAAACTAATTCCCTTCTAATAAAAAGATTAAGTCCTTCAATGAAATGATCAATCGTTCATTCCATGTTCTGCATGAAATCCATATCATACCTTTATAAAATATTAATGGTATCTTTATACTCCCTAACAAATTATTTCTCACTTTTCTATACAATATATAACATTTTATTCATATCATTTTGTCTCTCATAGGGGAAGTATTTATCGGAGATTATCTCTTTAAAATTTATCCATTCCATGTGTTCTATTTCTTATTCCTCCCAAGTATTCTGGATCAATTACCACCATTGATCTACACCACCATTCCAAAAATATACCTAACGTTTAACCTTTTCCTTTTTACCACATTTTAATTCTATTAATATACTCTCCAAAACCATAATCAATTACTCAGCTATCATTTGATCAGTATTCCCACTAAATGGTTGAGGCTCCCGTCACATAAAGATATCCAACATCTTAGAATCGCCCTATGGAATAGAATTTTTCATTTTGGAATGTTTATATTTTATATCCCAATTAAGATTACATAATAAATTCATAACATGATTTTTTCCATTACTTGTAATATCTTCTTTATCTGTTGGGACACCATTATATTGTTTATGGCTATTGATATTATTCTTTCTTATAGGAACCATTTCAAAACAATAGAACATACTATATTAGTTTATATAATAATTAAAATTGTATAAATTCAAATATGGAATAACACTTAGAGAGAATTGAGAAATTTATACATAGATAATATCATAAAAATTTATATAGATTCTCATGTGATATCATTACATTCAAATCCTTCATAATGGTTCTTAATGAAATGGGAATTATCTTAAGGACATAAAATTAAATTATATTTTTAGATACCATGAATATAAATGGTTTAATAACATAATATATCAAAAGGTTCAGTAGATATACCACAAATAATAATTAGCCAATGAATATGATATTTATCTTACAGATTTAAAAGGTAAGATGAAAATACATAACCATATCCTTTATTTTGGTTTTGTAGATTTTAGACTCATGTAAAGTAGTTTATAACATGTTAATATTTTTTTAGAAGAACCATTATCATATTAATTATATCATATATTATTTTTCTTAATCAATCTTATCACCTATTTGTTAGCAATCTTTCATTATTTTTTCCATTTCAGGTGTAAATTTCCTAGTTTCTAATGTCTGTTTTATATTGTCACATATGTTTCATATTAATTATATCACGGTTTAATAATCACCATAATGTAAAACATTATGTAATTATGAAAGATATTAATTATATAAATATATATATATATATATTAATAATTATTTATAATAGTTTTCCATAAGAAATTTAGGTCACCGTTTATAGAGACGATAGGTCATACGTATGCAAGAACACTACATTCATTTATTTATCCTTTTAAAATAAAGAAAATTAAATAATATATATGTACACTATGATAAAATTAATATAATATGGTTAGATATTTCTCATAATTTTAATAAAACCATCTTTTATTCATTCCATGTATAGTATAAATGAATCACATCACTTTGAGGTGGTGGTAGTCCACACTTCCCCACATGATGTTATAATATTTACTAAAAATAGAAATCATAAGAATATATTTTATATTAAAATTAAATAAAAATAAATACATTATAATTATCATATATATAATATTTAAATATTTATATAATCATAATTCCCACCATGAGAGGTGGTAATGGAAAAATTAACAATAATTGTTTCATGAGGCGTTAGTTTGATTTACACAAAAACTGTAGGTTCATCACCGATTAGATGTATATGTGTGTGAGTGAAGGTAGAAACCCTAAAATTAAAACATTACTATATATTTATGATAATTATGTTATTATATAAGATTTAAATAATATATTTAAGGGGTTGGATAATAAAAATTAAATAAAGGTTCTTAAGGAAGGATGCTACCTCTTATTTGGGTAACTCCTGTTGGTTTGCACCAAAGGGATTCCATGAATGCATTTATTCCAAAGGATAGTATTAAATGTTGAGGGGTTATATTTTTATGATCTATATGGGAATATATGTTTTGGTCCAATGTGTATTTTTAGGTCTGAAGAAGTGGAAGGGGTGAGTGTGTCTTTATAGTGCAGGAGAAGTGACATTCTTTTAATTTTTTGAAAGGTAATTACATGTACAATATTCCTATTTAAATGTAATCAAATAATATTCCAAGTATCTAAAATGGAGTTTATACTCCTAATATGTCCATGTAAAGTTCATTTATAAATTTTCTATGTTATTTTGGATCTTATGTTTAAGGTTTATTCCCTTGTTAAGATGACTTCTCTATTAATCATTGTTATTAATTGTAATCACATTCACTAATATTTTTGATCAATAACCAAGTTGAACATATTATAAATTATAATTTGTTATTATAAAAATTATGGAATCTATTTTTTAAATTCAAATCACATGAGTGTTATATATTAATTTGATGTTAATCCTACAAACAGGATGACAATGCAGGTTTTTATGTAAAAAATTCAATCATTTGCTATGTTTTTTATACAAATAAAAATTTAAATTAATTATAACGACCTATATTGGTTTAATTTATATTTATTTGTTATAATGTTACTTTAAAACCTATTAAAAGTTAATTTAACCATATAAATAAATGAGGATAAATACGTTGTATTGAATTAAAATTCAGTATTTTCACTATTTATCAAAAAAAGAAACATCAAAAAAATCACCCTAAGATAATTTTTATATTCAATATTAAAAGATGATGATTTTTTTTACATATAAAATTTATAAAAATTATAAAAGTTTTATTTAGAATGGGTTATTCATTAATATGTTGTAAAAGTTCCATTAGAGAAATATAGATTTTTATTTGAAAATATTTGGTTTATTCTAATATTATGATTATAATATATATTAGATGTATATAAATTTTTTTAAATAATATATATACATATATATATTAAATTAATATCACTGAGTAATTTTAATTAATTTAATTTATTTTGAAAAAATATTTGTGACCAAAAATTATTTTTCTATAAAAACATTTCCTTTTTATTCAATTGGTACTTATATTTATTTTTAATTAATAAATAACTAATGAATTTATCCTCATATTTTTATAAGATAGATTACCTATTCATAATCATCACCTAGGTTCCATATTATTATATTAAATAAAAATAGTTTTAATAATATATTATTGTTTGGTAAAACTCAGTCTTGTGTATCACACAACCCATCTGTGAACATGTGTCTTGAATATAACACAATATCACCTCAATGTTCCCTTTACAGAAATATCAAAATTATATTGTGTGTAACATAAGGTTAACTTGGTGTTTCTTATAATTCAATCTTGGATAAAAAATTAAATTTATTCTAAAAAAATATTTTAAGTTAATAGGCTGTTACATCTATCCAAACCCTGTAGAATTAGAGTAGAAGGGCACCGATGGGGCTCAATATAGCCAAGTAATCTATGTTCTTGGATGAAATGAAGTTGAATCATAAGTAATTATCAATGAGAGCCTATTTGTTATCAATTTATTTTATCCTTCCAAACATTTACATGGGTATGATGCATTCTTATATAATTTCATCTTTGTCTTACTCTTTGAAATAGGTCATCATGTATAATTTTGTAAGATCGATCTTTTTACGATATAATTCAGTAGAAGAAACCTCAACTTACTTCTGTTGATGGATCATAAAAGACCCTATGAGTGGTTACTATCATTCTTTTGATAAATTTAAAGTGTCTATGATTTAAAAATTATTCAGAACTCAGTCCAATTACATTAAAATGTTATACTTCTAGGATAAAGGTGTCTTCTTCCGATAATGATTTTTCTCTTTCATGGGTGATTTATGGGCTTATGTACTCAAGGGAAAGAGATAAGAATTTAAAATATACGTTTATTTTTATCTTATCCTTGGTTGGGTAGTATTTATAGGGATTCCTCCTTACTAAGGTCAATCATGTAATTTTACCCTATCTAATCGATATTCTAGGATAATCTAGTTAGGGTGACCTGTGGAATATGTGGGGAAACATTGATACTTATAGTGGTTTAAATGTAGGGATATAACTTATATTTCAATGGCATATATATTATGAGTGGTGAAGTTTCCAAATTTTGGAGTTTTTCTATGACAACATCTTCCACTATAAGACCAGTTGTTGAGTCCTCTAGCTCTAGTCCCCCAATCTAGTGTAGGGAACTAGAATTTATGGGCATAATTATCATCAAAAAAAGGATCCATTAATTTAATGGACATAATGGAACAAAATATTTATTTTTCTCTTGAGGATAATTCTATCTATTAGTGAAACTATTGTGGTAAAATTTTGTCGGACAGTTATCATGTCCTCTATGCTAAAGTCATAATGATTTAAACGGTCGGGGATAGTATTGGCATCTATATAGGAATTTATTCCTGTACATGAATTTTTATTTACTTATTATACCACTTATTAGAGGTTATATTCTTGGATTAATTCTAGAATAATGAATTTGGTCAAGACATGTGATGTGAAACTAGTGGAACAATTGTTTTATTCAATACATCCTAGATGATTACATTTGTTAGATCATTTTGTTATTATACTTAAAATCCTTAAATTTCTATGGATAATTTCTAGAAAATAATTTTCAATCCCCTTTTCCATATAGGGTTGAAGTAGAAACAAATGAAACTTTTTATGGTGGTTTTTTCAACTTCCCTAGTCTAAAGATAACTATTTTTTACTAAGTGTATTTGGAATCAAATAATCAATAAATGATGTTACCTATTTTCTAATGAAATGGGAAATGGATTGTGACATTATAGAGACCAAATTGATCCATTATAAAGAATATTATGTTGTTATTTATAGACACTTTAATATATCTAGGGACATTCTCATCTCATAAAGAATAAAAATTATTCCTTTCTTCATTGTAAAAAAATTCCATTGTCGCTTATTCTAATATTGATAAGGAGGGAATTTTTGTTGATGTTCGGGTAGTAGTATAGCATGATATGGTGAATGATTTGTAATTTCAACTTGTGTAGAGGCTAGGTCACGTATGATAGAGGTATCCTACTCTTTCCATATTCTCTTCCCTAGAGATGATGGGGTTATTAGGGACTTGGTCATGGTTCTAAAGATATAATCTTCCCATCTTTGAGTAACTGGGGAAAGGTCCCAAAACAAACCTATATATTTTTGAGGGTTTAATGGTGTTCTAAAATCACTATGAAGATTATATATAGAGTGGGAGAAGAACTATTCTTTGGGAAGCTATAGGTTTAAAGTGTATGTTAACCCATTCGACCTAGTAATGAAATCTGACACCCCCATATTCTCTCACAGATAGTAGTTTGAGAGGTCAATTATTGTCTCTATCTACAAAATTTAGTTTAATTTAAATAGAAAATATCAATTTAGATACTCACATAATGTTATTTTCTAATATGAAAAACTAGAAAACCATAAGAAGGTTAGCCAATGTAATGTTTATATGAAGCACCTGAGTATAACCTGTTCTTTTTTGTGTACCGGTTCCTATTATGGGATCCCAATGGGGTATATAATGCATCTAAAAATACTTGGGGATCTCTGATCTTAACAATATTGGAAATATAGGGCTCCCAGAGTTTGGGGGGAGAGTGGTAACATCCACTCATTATGGATAAGGATTTCTTTCTAGATGTATTGTTGTGATCCTATCCTCCAAAAATTGAAATTATGATTCTAGTGACTCAATAGTATTGATAATCCGATGGGGGTGTTTGGATGAATGAGATCATGATCGTAGGAAAAAATAGGTTGGGTCTGATGTTTCAAATATTCTAATACTTGTGGTTGACCCATGAAATGGGATAACGTTTGATGGTTTTCCTAGATTTATTCTCTTTGATTCCCTATTATAGGATATTCCAGATACCCTACTATGATAGGGTATAAATAATGTTTATTTTGATTTCCAGGGTCTATATAATGTTCTTGATCCACTATCATTTATATGATGAGCCCCTATTATTGAGGGATATCAGTTTTTAAGTGAGATAAAGTTATTCTTGAAGGAAAAACCGTGTGGGAACATTACCTTAGATTAGTTATATATTTAATTACATCAACTCTTTTATTTATATCTCACATTTCATGAACGAATATTCTATCGTATGTGATTCAACTATTTCTAGTAGATGACGTGACATGGTCATACCCTTATACATTTACATTGAGGATGTTAACATAGGGGTTGTTAGTAAAAATCTAGGGAAACCACCATGTTTTTATAAATATTTTGATTTCATGTATACACACCTTCTTCATATATTTATTTGCGGACCATGTTCTAAAATGATATATCCACTTACTTTTCCTCTCTATTGGCGTCACCCTCTAAGGAACCCACATGAGTAGTTAAAATAAAATATAATGATTCATAATACATTGTCGGTTTTGTATTTGCAGTAGAATGATAATATGGGTAATTATTATTAGTATTTATAGTTATGGCACTGAGATCTTCAAGAGTAGGTGTACCCCTAATAAATCACTTCCATTTTTACCTTTATCAGGTCTCTTCCACCTTTACAAGATTCTATTAGATCTTAGTATAAATGGGTGAACTGAAGGGAACATTCTAACAATTTCATCATATGTACACTAGATGAGGAGACTATGTTATATGATTTGATGAACTAGGAGGACCCATTTTTTTATGTTCCACATCAGAGGGAAAACATGGATTTCCATTGGAGAGGAAGTTAAGGTAACGAATATCACATCTCTTTGGGATGGGGATTCTTCTATTCGTATTTGATAACCATTAAATCTAGGCGTTTATTCCTAGATGTTTGTGTTAAAAATCCTCCATCATTTGGGGTTGCGGTTTCTCCAACATTTCCATGGCTATGGTGATCAATATTTCATTCTTGATGATTCACATTGTCATTCGAGAATTTTACAGGTGCAATATATGGTTTACAGATGATAAACTTGTCTCCAAATGAATTATTGGTATTTTATATTGGATTACTTTAAGGGATAATATATCTCAGTATTATCAGATACATAGTGTAGTAGTGTTTCTATATCTTCCCCTCATTGGGTTCGATGCCAATGAGACTTTTTTTGGACGATTTTTACTAAGCTCTCTGTCTTTCATGATAAGGACTCAAATCCCAGAACTGAATCAATGTAATGATATTACATGATGTCAATTCTAGAGGAGTTTTTTTGATCAGAGATTGAGGAGAAATAAAAATCATTATATTCACTACATCCCTTAATATGGACCTCAGGAATTTCATTGAAAATCATCCATTAGAATTTTTACAATGCATTGATGCATGAATGTGGATGATTCTTCAGTTATTTACATAATTTTCTATGTTATGTTTCTAGAAGGGAATAATATAAGTAAATTTGGTGAAGAATTTATTCTATTAAATTAATATGATCTAAACACCCGTTGAATGAAAATAACTTCATTTTCATGGGGTAAAGGGTTTTCCTAAGGATCAGATGAACATCATATATGCATCTTTATGATTGAACATCTGGAATGTAGAAATGAGAACTGGTATGGTCCAAAACATGGTAGGTATATTTTCTGTTCACCATAGACTTTCCATAAGTAACATATTCTACTATTCTTGTTCAATAGATTCCTCAACATTTTCTTTGAAAAACGGTGTTTTCCCAGTTACTTTGTTATAGATGGTGGGGATAGTAGGGATCTCATTTACCTTACTAAAGTGAGGATAATTCACTATTCATTTATCGGATGATAGTTTTATCAAACAACTCTATGGATGGTAATGGATATCAATTTTCAATTAATGGGCATTAGGGATGACTTGAACTTTCTTCCCATGTGCCTCAGAATATGAAGGATTTTCCGCAATTGATTAAGAAAGGGGAGCGAATCCTTTTTGAAATGAAGAATCAACCAGGATATAGACTTGAGGGGTGTTAATAGAAATAATATGGAATTATGTTTATAGTATTTTCAGTATATGAGGAGGGACACCCTATATTTTTCCAATAATGGATCTTTCAATATCAGTCACCTTGTTTCTACAAAGGGAGCCTTTTTGGTAACTATACTACGGTGGGCCTCTAGAGGTTCTCTTAGTAGCATTGTGAGGATGAACTTCAAAATTTTGACCTATAATTTCATAATTTATCAATGGAAGATCATGTTCTTAGTCCACCATTGATAGTTGTTTGATGTATTCAAGAACACACACCTTTTTTACACAATAGGGTTGTGAGCCTAGTAAAAAATATCATACAGTCCATGGTGGTATTTCTTTTTCAATGTTCTCTCTTAGGATGTTGGAATCACATAATATGGATATAAAATTAAATATACTAGAGAAGTTATATGAAACTCCCATATTGTTGTTAGAGGATGGGAAAAATCACAATTTTTTTGATATGGATGTATTCCTTCCATGGAACAACCACTAGAATGGATTTGTGATTTCTAGTTGAAATAGGGATGTGTGCCCCATACAGTATTATTTTAATCACAAAATTTTATACGTGAGTATTCTAGATTGGAGAAGGAATACATATTTTTTCTTATATGACCTCATCATTATATTGATTTGAAACTCCACTTTAGAGGTGGGGTCTTATGCTTGACTCCTAACCCTGACTTCCAAAATCACAATCTTCATGAATGTTTTTATAATGTGGGAATGGGTAGACACATTATCTTCGATAATTGATAGGATATACCGAGTGACTTATGCCTCCAGAATAGGATTATAAAAACATTACATTGGTGGATCAGAAATGTTCCCCTGCTCGTGTCCTCCATTTTCTACCGTGATATAATAATAATCATATGGTGCAAGGTATATACATGGGCTTTCCCCTTGTACACTCTATAGGGGTGCCATATGGTTTCATCTATTGCTGCCAGGTTTTATTAGAAGACTTGATGTGAACGCGAATGTATATGAGACTTCTCATCAGTTTATTATGTGTCCTTTGGATGAGCTTCTCCAATAGGTACATGAATGTGGGCATATTAAAGTTTGTTTGATCTCCATCCTCGGTGGGATGTCTTGGATGCCCAAGTCTAGGTGACCTAAGAAAGTGCTCTTAGGGAGCCATCCTCATTATACTGATGAATTGATGCCATGTGGCATTGGCGGGGGTATTTTTTGATAGGTTTCATTTGTTGATACTTCTTTTTTCAATGAGATTAGTCCATTTATAGACTCTTGATATAATCTCAAAAGGTAATGGGGAAATATTTTGAAACATTTAGATAAATGGATCCCAAAATGGGTTGTGATGGATATGGGAATCATCACCTTAGGAGCCACCAACCTTTTTTGAGGAGACACTTTATGTGGATTCAGGTGTTTGAGGGCTTGTTTGTTGTCCTCCAAGGTTTGGATGGTATAATTCATGACGTTCTCCCAAACTAATGAATTCAAAATCTTGCGTTGGAGACACATGGTTGGTGATGGAGTCCCAATGTAAGATGAGGGCTCATCAGATGTAGTATATGATACATAAATTTGGGATATCTATAAAGACTCCATTGAATCAAATGGAGTTATTTTTGAATGTTCTTGTAATATACTTTACTACATCAAACATGAATGTCCTCTAAAAAACTCATCTAAATAAATTAACAAATGTTTAATGGAATAATTTAAATACATGTTTAACCTAATATTATTTTTTGAGATGGTGAAAGGTCCCGGACATGTGGTGATCAAAAATCTTTTTGGTTAATAATTCACATAGGGTTTACCATTTTTTCTTTATTTAGAAAAGTCATTTTTTCTTTCAGAAAATCAAGTTGGGGATGCATGACATTTTTTGGTTGTGATGGCCCAAAATTTCATGTCAAAAATCCATTTTTAGTTGCATTTTCTTTTTGATTAGTTTCCAATTTGTTTTTGTCATGGAACTAGATATACCCAATGGTTCCTTTTTCCTTGATTTCTCATGATATTACTTTCCAATGTTAGATGAGGATTAGAAACTGGCTCTAACAAAACTTAGGACTCATATTTTTTGAGAAGATGGGAGGTTAGGCTTTTCATACCTTAGGGGGGATATTGAAAGCACTAGGACACTATTATATATTGAATACATATTAATGAATCTTTTATTAAATCGAAAATAATAAAATGGTCTCCCTTATATTCAAAACTTATTGATATAATATTTTGGGATTAAAATAATCTCTATATATCTAAGGATTTTTATGAGAAGAGATACCTATATTTGTCCTAGTTTATATACCTATGTATCCATTTGTATATATATCATATATTCTTAATGGATTTATTATCCCGATTGATGTTCTAAGATGCACAATGAGATGTTCAAGAATTTATCTTCATCCAAGACGATGAGATATGTTTTGATGTCGAGAACATAACCATGAAATGGGATTCCTACATATCCTTGTGAAAGGGATCAGTACCCATGTAGTTTAGTTATAATTAATGATATGAATCATATGTTTTATGTTCTTATGATGGGGATGAAACCAAATAGTTTAGCATCATGTGGCAGGTACGTTTAGGAGAAAATTTCTTATCTATGGATGTTGTGATACTAATTCCGAATTAACATAAATGGAACTATGAGGGATTTAAAATACACAGATGGATATAAAACTACTATGGATATCACTCAAAAAATAATAGGATTAATTTGGGTTGATGGGATTGAACCTCATGGTGTATTCCTTTGTTTTCTATGAAATTAGGAAAGAAAACCCACATGGTTAAAAATGTTGGGGCATACACCAATGGAGGAGGATGAATTTTTTCTCAATGGGAATATATATTGTTGAAGGATTTCATCATTGGGAATATTTTTATTTCTGAGATCATTGAAATGGTTTGGGGTCTCAAACCGTATAGTATGCCAAAGGTTAATTTATCATGAAGGCGAAATGATCGTTTTTATCCTCTAAGCCCATGTGATTCATGCACTATGTTAGAAAAACGAGTGAGTATAATATTTGGAAACAGAAATAATCTCCTTCATCTATTTTTGGATGAGGGTTATTTTATGAGAGGGAGGAATTGCCCACTAAAAACTCTGGGGGAATAATCATTGTGGGATACCCTTGGGTGGAATTTTCACCTCATTTTATATTAGACAAGGGTTCATTCAGGGAAGGGTAGTAAAATAGAGAGATATATCTTAGATGCGCTAATATTCTATCTTTATGTCAAACCCTTGGTCCCTTCATTATACATACATTTAGGATCCTTTTATAATGAGAAACTATATCTGATAACACATAAAGGATCCCACCTATTATGTAGGACAAATGTGGTACTAACATTACTATTATAATATACAATTGATAGGATGTAATGATGTTACCCATACTATGATCATAAATATTTTCAGTTTTTGGGGGAAGTCCTGTATTGGGCCCCCTCAAAAAGGGGAAACATGGGAATAAGATCCCTTATACTGAGGACATGATAGAGTGCTCGATGGGTGGATCATGAAGTTGTGGATTGGCTAAGATGAAGGGGGTATTGTGTAGGGTGGACCTAGGTGAGCTAGAGGAGATTCAAATAGGGTGGATCTAGGTGAGAATATATTCCCATTGGGAAATAGAAAACATGGTTAACAAAACATGGGTGAGCCCTTACTCTATGCTCTAAGGGTATCCTCCCGTTTCTTTGGAAGGGTGACATGAAATTACCAAGTATGGGACGTGGAATTATCTCTAATACTTTTAGTGTAGGGGATAAGTCTTATCAGGTTGTTATTTTTTCTTTCTCACACTTTAGGAACTCAAAATACACTACACTCTTTAATTTCTACTTCTATAGAGGCATGGAGAGCTACCTTGAATGTTCCAAGTGCTTTGGAGAAGGAATATGGAGATTAGGGCATCGAGGATTCTTTTGGCCTTCTATCCATGTAAAATATGGAGACCAATGGTCCTATTTATAGGAAATTTCTGGACTCTAGGAGAAGGTGGTTGTTCAAGTAGATATCTCATGCCAGGTCCCCATATAGATTTGACATGTGGAAGCTATTTTGATGTTACAGACCTATGTAATGATACTGGGGGGGGGGGGTAGGCCTCTGTAGCATCGTTTATTTTAAGGGAAACACCATGCTAAAAATCATACATGATATACCACATCAATTTTAGGTGAAGAAGTATATAGTATTAAAATGTTACTATTAAAACTTATCCATTAGAGTGACCATAATGAAAAATAAGTACTAAATTATGAAAATATGATTTATACATGTTTATATAATTTATTCATTGGTTAACAATAAATTATAAATTAATGTAAAACCATTATTAAAATAAATGTAAATGTTTGTCTAAAGAGCAATTTAAATTTGCATTTGTATTTTTATAAATAATAAAATAATTATTTTAAGATTATATTAATGAAATTAATATTTAATATATTATGTATAATGTCTAATATTTTCCTTATGTATTTTCAACACATGATATAAGAACAAATCCAATTTTACAAATAAATTAAATATTTTTCGAAAATGGAAGTTTTCCCACCTTTTGATTGGTTACCTATTTTAAATATTGTATTGTTACGTAAATAAGTAATATTTTAAAAATTATACTTCTTATTTAGTACCCAAACATCAATATTTAATTATGTAATGTTTTTATTATTTTGCTGATAAGATTTAATTTTTGATGAATAGTGAAAAATAATGCATTTTAATTGAAAACTATTTTTTTTAAAATTTTATTTATATTGTTAAAAACATCATTAAAAGGTATTAAATTGAAATTATATCAAATTTTATTATTTAATATAATTTAGGTCATTATAATAAATTTTACATTGAAATTGGATATGAAAACATAGTGAACTTTTTGATAGTTTTTACTATAAAAACCCGTTTTCTAATTTTTTTAAAAGAGATTATTTTTTAGTTAATTTCCTTGAAATAGGCATTTCAAATTTGGAGAAATTGATTCTGTATTTGGAATAATTTTTTTGGAATTATTTAAATAAGACCATTTTATTTTTGGGAGCTATAAATTGTGACTTTGGTTATAATTATTTTTTCCATGGTTAAGGATAAATTTGGTAATTAACGGTAAAATTTATATTATAAAAATATAAAATGACACTTACACATGTCCTAATATAATTTTATGTGTTTTTTATTACAAAATAATCTTTTGGTCTATTTTATGACCACATGAAGCTACATACATGACATCATTACATTTATAATATAATATTCAATGAAAAGTCATTTTTGTTACACATTTTTTATTAAAGAATATTCTATTCATAATATGGGGTTATATAAAGGATATATTGTACTATAAATAGTATTTTGGAATATAAAATTATTAACTATATCATTCTAGTATATTTATTATTTTTAGAAAAAAGATAGTTAAATCGAATGGTGACACAATAATGATACAACAATTGCTTCATTAATTGAAGAATCAAAATAATGGTGTTAACAATATTATAATAAATATAATATAATATAAATTATGTTATCCAATAATTTTATGGAAAAAATTTATATGTTAGGGATGTTTTATAAAATATTATTTGACTATATAATGAATATATGATTTTCTAAAAATTCTGGAAATGAATAGTGTCAAAATTGACAATAATGATTCTTTAAAAAATAAAATAATTTTTAAAATGCAATATTTTATTTAAATACCTATATTATGAATAATATTAGGGATATTTCCCAAAATATTATAAATCACTCTTTTTTGGGTCTTTTTTCATGTTATGGTTATTATATTTTCCCCAAATGTTAAAATCACCTGAATAAATGATTAGAGTTAAAATGGATAAAACAAATAGAAAAAGTTCAAAAAAACCTTCAAAACATGTTTAATTTTGATTTGATGATTATATTTTGAATCCTACCCATCCTATATTCCAAAATTATCACTATTTACACTTCTGTATTAGAATATTAATTTATATCAAATTAATATTTTGAATAATTCCATGAATGCCCATCCCTCTCTTATAAATGGTAACTACTACCTATCACTTCATCACACTTTATAACCATTTTGGTTCACCCAATATCTATCCAAAAAACTTACTATAATCCCTACACACATTCTTGAGGGATTAATTTTAGCATAAAACCCTTCTTATAGGTGATAAGGTGTTAATCAAATATGATTATCCAAAGGAAATCAATCATTTATAATCAAGTATATCTGTTTTATCTCTTATTACACATCCTTTAAATTTTATTCAACTTGTATTTCATAATAAATATAGTATCCTACAAATAATTAGATGATATCATGTTAATATAATCACCTAAATCCATATACCGTTCCATAAAATGGAAAAAGAATTAATCATTCTTGCGTATGTGTGAACAAACACCTCCACAAACCGATATAATTTGTTTTCCTTTACCGTATCTCAAGATCGGTT
This sequence comes from Viscum album, assembly GCA_963277665.1. Taxonomy (NCBI): domain Eukaryota; kingdom Viridiplantae; phylum Streptophyta; class Magnoliopsida; order Santalales; family Viscaceae; genus Viscum; species Viscum album. Next base: position 1,350,806,113 of record OY728132.1, read on the forward strand.
AAAATGATTGAATTAATGATTATATATTATATTCATGATATATTTATCATTATTATAAAATAATATATCAATTATGTTCCTACCATCTATTCACATACAAATGATAATGTCGTTCATGCGTACATGTGAACTATCACCTCAACGAAGTATTTTGATTTTTTATTCATCACATAACTATTATGATATATGTAAGAATAATTAAATTATTAATATTATATTTTTAATATTCTTATAATTATGGAAATATAAAATAATAATTAACTTCTTTCGATAATAAACAATTGAAAATGGGAATGTTACTCTGGTGTACGTATGACTTACCATATCAATGATTGTATCATAAATAATTTTTCATATTAATATGTAATAAATGGATTTAAAGGTATAATTTATTTATAAAATATATTATTATTTTATAAATATTATTCAATATATGACATAATAATGACCGCTTTGATCGTAATTGGCTTACTAAAGTCATTTTGGACTCGTGTACCAAATATCATCAAAACATTTGTTGTGAAATTTAATAATTGAGAAAATATTATATCATGATAATAAGTGATATAAAAGGAATAATGAACCTGAAAAAAATTATTATGCATGTAAATAAGTAACCTAATTATATCATTCTGAAATATAAATATTGTACGTGATGGGTCTGACTCAAGTTAAGGGATGCTTTCACTAAAACCTTGTTTTAAATGTTTAACATATATATTGTTGTAAAACGTTCTTTTTCATGACAATGTTTTCAAAATGGTTTTTTTGAATTTATATATATGTACATGAACATTTTAAAATGTTAAATGTATTTTTCCACTTAATAATTTCAATCTGTTATGAGTACTTTGAATCAAAATAGCATTTTGAATGTTTTACAAGGTGTTTTGAAAATAAATTGGTTATTTAATTAACAAATTTTTTTTATTATGCATGAAATTCAAATTTTACGAGTGAAATGTTAAAAATTGAATGATTTTAAGTTTTATGATTATATAATGGTATTTTTATATGTTATGTGTGGTACATAACAAACCAAGGATGGGTGGTTATGTAATAACCTCTAATGAATTTGTCATGGATGTTGGTCGTCTGGCCAATCCATTTGTAAGAGTAAAATACATGGATGTTGGATGTATGAAAATTCCATTTTTAAGAGTAACATGTATGGAAGTCAACCGTATTGTTGTTATATGTTTTATAGTTTTGTCCCAAGTTATCTACATATCTATTATATGTTTTATTATTATTTTCCATGATAATGGATGATTTTCTAAAGTTAAAATGATGATCTCTTTTACAAGGTAAAAACATATGTTTGTTTAATGAAATGATTTTTCAATCTTGACTAGACTAATTGTTTTGTTATCTTATGGAACATAATGAAATATTTCTCTCATACCATATTTTTAAATGTTTTTCAATTGATTATATATTTTTAATGAAAATTAATATGTTAAGAGAAATTTATTGAAGATGTGTCTTGAAAATAAATCTTATTTTATTTTAATAGGGTTTCCTATGGTGGAAAAATTGTTACTGAGTATAAGTGTTAATTTTTAATCTATAGGATTAATTTGTAAGATTCTGTCCTAATTCTATAAAATACTAATTTGAAAAGAACCTCAAATGTGAATTATAGTTGAAAAACACTATAATAAGTTATTTTTATGTTCATGTCTCAATAGTTGGGATCATATGATGCTTCAGACAACATTGATGGTTAGAATGTTTTCTTAAGATATAATGATTTAATCATGGGTTTATAATTTGAAGTTTTATCATAGTTTCAATGTCATAGATACCCCTTTTGAGACATTATGTTATAGATTTCTAATGTAATTAATATTATTTTTGATACATTGATTTTTGAGTTAATTATGGATTATTTTTTTGGAATAAAAAATGAAAGGCATGAGACAAACCTTGAGATTACAACATGTTATAAATACTTTTTATGAATTTGTAATATTTTGGGAGTATTATATGAATTATATAGTTTTATAAAAAAGACTAAACATAGGATGTGTAACAAACTGTCAAGTATGACAAGGTTGTGGGAATTGATCCCACAACTGAAGGGAAACACGGTTGGATCACCTAACAAACTCTCCAATGTGAACTACCTAGTTAGAATGATTCTTGTTTTCAGATAATGAGTTGATAGAAAAATATTAATTTGATTTTGGGAACCCATGTTTTATCAAATACCTAACCTTGGGATTAGGAAATGATATAGTGATTATCTGATTATAGTTGTTTCAGAATTGATTCATTATATAGGGAACTATATATGATCAAGTTAAATATAATAATATATATGTTATTTTATTTTAGGAAAAAAAGGATCATTTAAATTTTGGAAAAATAAATATTTATATTATGGACTTATGGTGATTTTGGTTATTTACAGAATTGATTAACATATCTTGGAGAATATATGATTATGAAGATTAATTTTTGATAGAGGCTTTAAGAGTAGTTGATATCAATGGGATATAAATTTTAGAATTTATCATTAAAGATTAAATGACAAAATGTTTTTTATTTTTTGGTTTTAATAATAGTTATATAATTTTCTTAACTTTATTGATAGTTATTTGTTGAATGGTTTATATTGAACTTTGGGTAATAATATTGAATTTACGAAATTAAAGTAGTTTTTCATCATATAATTCTTATTTTTTGGGGGAAAAATATTATCTTAACCTAACTATTTTTGTTTTGGTTAATTTCTAATTACAGTAGAAATATATATTTAATATTTTTAGATTATATTATTCTCTCGAAGTTGATTGTAGTGCTTCAGGTGAGAAAAATTTATCTACAGAACTCATTATTTAGAGTAAAAGATGATTTTATAGTGGAAATTGATTAAATGATGAAACTCTAGTTTTCAAGTGTATATGTTTCTTATTTTATTACACTGTGATTTAAATGAATTCCACAACTCATTGAAAATGATATTAAAACAAACATGTTATCCATTTTCGTTTCTTACTAGGGAATCGTTAACCTTTTAAGAAATCATTAATTTATGGTTTTGAGATTCATAACATTCTCTTAACAATATTTTATATCACCCTCCATCAGATCATGATTGTTATTTATATCTTCCATGTTCTAGAATTACAACATAGAATCCTAGAATGTGTTATATCAGGCGACAATCGTACTTCCCCTTCATTCTTTTTAAGTGGATGTTTTCTTAACCCTTATTCTAATATAGGATTCAATTAAAGATATTTTGAATAGTCAAAACATAGTTTTCAATACCACGTTAAAATTTAGTGGAAAAAATTTATAATGTGGGGAGATAATGTAGCATCCTTAGTTATTAATAGGATGGACTATGTTTAATAGAATACATGGTACGCCACACCATGAATAAGAAAAAAACTAAAACATATTTATATGTTACCATTAAAACAATGACATTATAATGATGAGAATGAAAAATATTAACTGAATTATGAGAGTATGGTTTAAAAATTTATAAATAATTAATTCATTGGTAAAAAATAAATTATAAATTAACTTAAAAACATTTTTATAATAAAAATATTTTTCTGGAAAAACAATTTATATGTGGAGTAATGTTTTTATAAATAATAAAATCACACTTATTGGATTATATAAATGAAATATATAATTAATATATTTATTCTAATTTTTAACATTCATTTTATGTGTTTTTATACATGATAAAATAAAAGAAAATCCAAATTTAAAAATAAAATAATAATTTATCAAAAAAGTTATTTTTTCTGCCTTTTGATGGCACACCTTTTTTAAATATGGTTTTTTCACTTTTCAATGTAATATTTTTTAAAAAATAAACTTATTATTTAGAATCAAGACATATAAAATTACTTTGATTAATTTTATTTTATTTTTATAACAAGATTTTATATGTGATGAATATTGGTTAAAATAATGCTTTTTAATTGAAAACTACCTTTTCTTTATATTTATTTTTGTATTAAATAATAATTTATAATTTCTTAAAGTGTAATTATATAATTTATTTATCATTTAACCTATTGTATTTCATGGTAATAAATTTCACATTGAAATTGTATATAAAATCATGGTGAACTTTTTATTGGTTTTACTTCAAAACATGTTTTCTTATTCTAACGACATGATTAATTTTTTATTAATTTACATGAATTAATTATTTTGAATTTGAAAAAAGATATTAAAAAGGTCCAAATTATTTAAATTGGGCCCTTTTATTTTTGAATATTATGAATAGTAATATTAGTAATAATTTTTACGACCACAGTTAAGGGTAAATCAGGTAATTAAAGGTGACATTTATATTATAAAATCATAAAAGTACCCTAATACATGTTAAAATTTAACATAGTTAGTGTGTTCCAACCAAGATCATCCAAGGGTGTAATTTTGGACCACATGGAGCCAATTTTACGAATATACTACATTTATAATTTTTTATTCAATGAAAAGACATTTTGTTTATACTTTTATTTTTAATATGTAATATATTTTTAATATGTGGTTATACATGGGATATCAATGACTATAAATAGTATCTAAAAATATTAAATTTTTAAATATTCCATGGTAATTTATTTATAATTTTTATAAAATAAATAATTAAATTAAATGGTGATACAATAATGATGGAGTAATTGCTTCATTAATGGGCAGATCTAATAAATGATAATAAAATTAAAATAATAAATATTATTTTATTTTATTTATGTCATAAAATAATTTAATGGACGAATTTACATTTTAAAAATGTTTTAAATATGTTTTTTGACTATATGAGTTTGTTATGATATTTTTAAAAAGTCAAATAATTAATATTGACAAAATCGACACAAATAGTATTCTAAAATTTAAAATACTTTTTAAAATATTATAAATTTTGTAAATATACAAGATTCAAAATAGTTGTTATATATGTCCTTAAATGTTAAAAATGACTCTTATATTTATCTTTTTTGCTGTTATGGTAATTAAATTGACCCTTAATGTGTAAATTACCTCATAAAATGGTAAGAGTTAAAAGGGTTCAAAAAAATAGAAAATGATTAAAAATATATTCAAAGCAATTATAACATTCATTTTATAAATATATTTTGACACATATTTCTCCTTTATTCTAAATAAATCAAGATGGACTGGTTTTTAATATTAACATAATTTATATTAATATAATAATTTAAAGAATTGCTGGAGTGCCCCTCCTATCTCTTATAAAAGGGCACTACTTCCTATCATTTCTTCAAACTTTAAAACAATTTTCATTTTACTAGGATTTTCCCAAATCCATTTATAAAATCCCTACCCACATTCTTGAGGAATTATTTTAGGCATCAAATCCCCATTAGTGGTGTTACAGTTTTAATCAAAGGTGATTATGCAAAATGAAAGATATCATTTTAATCAAGAATTTCTATTTTATTTATTCTTCCAATTACTTAAAGTCTTATTCTAAATTTATTATATAAAAAATCTAGTATCCTATATATAAATAGAAGTTATTATGTTACTATATTCCCTTAAATACATCACCACCTTCATGAAATGATAAAATAATTAATCATTCGTGCGTACGTGTGAACTAACACCTCCATGTATCGATATAATGTGTTGTCCATAATCACCTCTAAAAAATGATTATAATGATGTAATTAAAGTTTATATATGTTATTAATGATATATTAATAATTATAATATAAAAATATATCAATTAATTTCTTTCATTCCATGCACATACAAATGATAACGTCGTTCGTTCGTATTTCTGAACTATTACCTCCCCAAAGTGATGCGATTTGATTTTATTAACCACATTATAGATATGATATATATAATTATATTTTATTTATTAATAAAATATTTATCATATTATTGTCATTTAGGAAATGTAAAATAATAATTTCTTTCCTTCCATACTTATCAAGGAAAAATAACAACATTACTCATGTGTACATATGGCATACCATCATCATGACTGTGACATAGTTAATTTTTAAAATACATTTGTAAAAGATGGATCTAAAAATATTATTTTTTTTATAGAGAATATTATTAAATTTTGAATATTATTATATAGATGATGGAATAATGACCAGTTTGACCATATTCGACTTATTGATGTAATTTTTGACTCATGTGTCAAATATCATCAAAACATTTGATGTGGACATAAATAATTAAGTAAATGTTATATAAAGATAATAATTGGTATAAAAGGATTAATAAAATTTATAAAGGTTATTAATTAATTAAATAATTAAACTATGTTTATTATTTAGAAATATAATGATTGTAAGTGATGCTTTAGACTAAACATAAGAGAGACTTTAACTAAAACCTCATTTTAATTGTTTAGATGATTTATAATTATAAAACATTCTATTAAATGTCCATTATTTGAAAATGGTTTATATGAATTTATTTATATGAGAATGTATTTTATAAAATTTTAGTTTTCCAATTTACCTCAAATATTTCACAGTGGTATGAGATACATTGAATAAAAATATCTATTTAAAATTTTTAAATGTGTTTTTCAAAATGGATTTTTTATTTAAATAACTTGAAATGTTTTCTTATGTGCGCATGATAAATTTTATGAGTGAAATGTTTAAAATTTAAATCTCATATATGTTATGATTATATAATTTTATGTGGACATTTGACAGGTGGTTATGTGATAAACCATATAAGGGTGGTTACATTATAACCTCCATTGCATGGAATATGGAAGTCGAAAGTAAGTATATTCCATTTATAAGAGTGGGATATATATAAGTTGATCATATGGAAAATACATTTTTAAGAGTGACATGGATGGAGGTCAATTTTATGGATATACAATTTTTTAATAGTTATGTCCCATGTTTCCTACATATATATTTTATTTTTTCGTATGTATTTTCATGAAAATAATTGATTAAAAAATATAATGATCTTTTTGAAATGATGATCACTTTTCAGGGTAAAAGGGTATTTTTCTTAACAAAATATTTTTTTGGGATTCACTAGACTAATGGTTTTATTTATTTATCAACCTTACTAATATTTTGTGCTCACAGAATTTTTTAATATGTTTTTCATACTTTACAAGATTAGTAAGGAAAAATAATATTTGAGGATAAATGTATTGAAGATGTTTCATGAGAATAAAGGTTGTTTTATTTTATCAGTGATTCCATTATTTTGAAAAATGGTTACTGAGTGTAAGAGTACAAATTTAATTTATGTGTTTAAGTTATAAGATTTTTTACTAATTCTATAAAACTATAGACTAAAAAGTTCATCAAATGTGAATTGTAGTTCAAAAAAACTAGATTATGTAATATTTAAGGTCGAGTCCTTATAGTATGTACTTTCATGATATCATTGAGTAAGTAGGTTTGATTTGAGCATTGAATTTGTTTTAGCCTTCTACATGATCAAATTATTGAACACATAACATCCTTTATTTCTTTCACTTGTCTATATATTAATGTATTTTCCATTGAAACTTCTCATCCTCATGTGAAAAATGGATGTTCAAAAAACATACCAATACATAAAAAATCATAGGGTGATATATAAATCGAAAAAATAGTGAGATAAAAATCCTTATAAAGAAATTGGTATTTTAATAAAAGAAACACATGTAATTACAAAAAATTCCATAATGTAGTTATGATATAATAAATATATACACTTAAAACATAATAATGTTACATGAAATTAGAATAAGTAAATTATATAATGCGTATTATAATATTTAGATTCTTACATATGAATGAAAACATAGATATGTGGCATGAAATATGAATATGTAAAAAACATTATCAAGGTATATAATAAACATATCCTAGGTATAACCACCAATAATATCCTAAATTATTATACTAGGTTAACCACTTATGTCTTATAATATAGTGTATTGGGGAAACCAAAATGACCATAACAAACTAATCTCTTGACAAGTAAAGCTATAACCTATGAATAAGAAAGATATTTAAATATGGTCGAACAATTCATGAAATAATATCCATTAATTTTTATTCCATATATAAGTAATTTTAATAATATAATATAGATTGATCAACCCATGAAAATGAAATAGGTTAAAAAAATTAATTTGAAATAAAAATATCCCTTTGAAAAAATTATAAATCATCAATAAAATAAATACTTAGAGGATGGGATTAAAAATAGAGTAAATAAATTCAAAGATTGGAATATAAAAGGGAGTTTACATTGAAGAAAAATTATCTATATGTAGGGAATAAATTATATAATATTTAATAATGTTATCATTAGTTTTTGTACAATATTGAAATATTCCCCAAGAAGTAAAAAAGTTGTTTAAAATAATTTTCCTAAATAGAAATAAACATATAGATATTTATATATGAAAGTGATATTTTAATAATAAAAAATGACTAAAAATTATCATATAAATAAATTATTTTAAAATTAATGTTGACAAGATAAAAGGAAAACAATAAGAAAGTTGAAAAGAAATAACTTTTTGTGTTTTCATTGTATATGAAATGTATAAGAAATAAATGTAATGAAATGAAAAGAGAAGAGAAAAATAAATATTATGGAATAAAATGAAATTAAATAAATATATTGAAAATATATCTATATAAATAAAGGACATATAACATAAATATAGGGAAAAATATATATTTAAAATAGTGATTAAGAGGATGGATCCTCTTTAAAACATTTAAAGATGTGAATTGAACCTAAATGGTTGAGTTGAAAATAATGAAATATTTAAATACCTAAAATTGATAAGAGTAGAAGTATTATGGTATTTAATATTTCATTTATATTCTAATCCAACAAAATAATATTTTACATTGAGAATATCATAAAACAATTGATATCAAGAGAGTAAATCGCACCTTAACTCAAAAAATCTATGTATATTCTTTAACTATCTATAAAAGAAAAATTAGTTTACCAATATAATATTATAAATCATATGTTTACTTATTTTCATAAATATAAATCACATTTATTGAATTATTACTTATTTAATAGTTATTAAAAAATAGAATTTTATTATAGAATGTGAATAGTTCAAATTATCACATGCTTGTATCAGTGGGAGTATTTCAATGACCATTAGTTGTCCATGAGTTAATCGTACCAAGACTATTAATATTTTTAGAATGGGTTTTTGTGTGCAAATGAAAATGTTGTTTGCATATTCCTTATATGTTATAAAAATGATCTATGAGGAATAAAGACATACCATTCTTGTATGGAGTAATTTTATCAAACATACCGACTGTCTTAAGTATGAAAATACATTTGGTAATTTTCTTTACAAAATCATAAAAAATAATTTCATATAAAATAAAATATATTCTTATTATTTATGTTTTGGTAAATATTCATGATTATAAATTGTAAAATTGAGTAGAATCATTCACATTGGTGGTTAAACCAATGATAATGTTGACATATTATAAAGAAATAATGATAATGAATTAATACATATTTCAATATTATACCACTATTATAAATGTATAATATAATTTTTTTATGTTATTCAATTGAATAATTATTTTAAGAGATGTTTAGGAATATAAGGTACATGAAATAAATGATGAATACGGGGGAACATACTTTGAAATGTCGAGACATACCATAAAGACCATATTTGTTTTTTTATTTCTTATAACTGATTTTTATGACTAGAGGCTTCAAAAAATTATATAGAACTATAGGGTAAGTATTTTTTGGCTTCATTTAAATTGAAAATTTAGCAAAAGGTGTACATAGTAATGAGTAGAGTTTTGGTCCTTTTATATATATGATTCAATGGAATAATTGAACGCACAGATTCCTTAATGGCTAAGGAATTAAATTTTTGTTAAAAAGTGAGTCATAAGTTTATAATTTTAGGATTACTCGTATAAAAATTTTCATAATATTTTTATGGGTTAGAATTATGTTTTGTTATATATCAAAATTATCTTACTTTCCATTTCCTAACCCAATATCTCTATTCAACCCTATGACTTATTTTATTACAAATAAATATTATTAAACATATTACTTAATTTTGATCCCCTAATTATATATATGTAATAAATGTTATTAAATTCAAAATCTAAATATGATCATTTAAAATTTTTAAAAATAATATTTAAATATTTTAGAAGAAAAAATATTTCTAGTTAAATGAATTATAATAATTTTAATTATTATGATACAATAAGTATTAGATAAATTATAATTAACTAATTAGACATATAAATTTGATAATTGATAATTTTTATAACCCATTTAACATTACAAATAGTGTTACACTTTTAGATCACATATTGGTAATGAAATATTCTTATTTATTTAATTTTATTTTATCAATTGTCATTATTTACAATGATAATACCTAAAAGATATAAATATATACCTTATAACTATTGATATATTCAATGGTTAGATTTATCAAGTTATTATATAAACATAATGAATATATATAACCATCTATACATATTCCTATACACCCTTATTTACTTATATTTATTACTCATATCTATCCTGTATTTCATAAAAAATATTTGTAATATTTCTAGTATTCCGATAATTTCAATAGCTATAGTAATTTGTAAAATTTCCAATGGAGACAATGTGAATGAATATTTAATCCTTAAAATATTTTTATTTACTTAAAAAACAAAGTCTCGTATACAGTTTTTGTGATAATGTTTATTTTAATTTACATTGTAAAATCATATTATAATTAAAAAATTAATTATTAATTTTAAATCTATATTATGTCTGGTATAAGATATTAAACTATAAAACCTATAGATATTATGGAATGAAAATTCAAAATAAAATATTTGGTATAACATTTTATAATTTAAAAACCTCCACCCTAAAAATAAAATTACATTATAAAAAATTAGTTAGTGTAATTTTTTAATATAACAAAGGTTTAATATTTCATTTCTTAATACTTTTTAATTCTATATAGTAATTTGTCCTAGTGAGTGATCTAGTTTCATATTACTCCATCTCTATGCTCAAATACAACCACTATTTATTCCTTTTAAATTAGATTATTATTCATTAATAAAATATTTAATTATAGTATATGGGATAGATGTTGTATGTATTTATTTAGAAGTGATACATGGGAAATGTTTGGAACTTGTGAGATTATTGGTGGATGTAATAGTCATTGATATATAGTTCGAAAAAAATGTAAGATTCCTTACGTTACCATTGTATATAAGGCTTACATTTCCATTATTCCAAAACCTCCTGACCATCTTCTATAGTGATATTTAATGGAATAATTTTTATCAAACACGAAACTTTTGATTATACCAATTATTAGGATGATTCATTTTATATTGACATTTTACTACAACAATATTTTTCAGGATGGTATAGATAATATTTTTTTTTTGAAAATTGTATTTTGTACGTAATATTTTTTCTCTAAAAATCCATACCAATATGTTATGGTTTCTAATTTCTACCAATATAGAGACACTAATGGTCTTATTAATATTTTATATTTGGAAATACAATTATATTGGAATCCACCAATTGAAGATACTAGTTTTATCCTTTTTTATAATCCATTGAACATGATCAAATTAAATAATAAAAAATATGTTTTTTTGAGATTAACAACCAGTTTGAAGATTATAATATGTACTAATATCCAATTATGTAATCAATTATTATTTAACACTTCTCCAAAACACTAATTTAAGCCTTGGATCTTAATTATATACAATTAAAATTGGTACTCAGAACAACCATACCAATATATATACACATATCTTAGAAAGATTATCAATTGGATAGTCCTCATTAATTGTAATTAAGATAGTAAATTTTACTTTTCAATAATAAACCAAAATGTAATTTTTTAGTGTAGAGGAGAATGGGAAACCTTTGATGAAATTCATAGTGATATTCCCCATTTTCAATCTGGGAATGTATAATGATATCATAATTTATTTATAATTATAACTTCTCTTAAAATAAAATGATAGACTATAGATCTTTATTTTTTCTCTAAACTAACCCTCTTCATGTTGTATCAATAAAAGTCATCTTAGTGATCATTTTATTTTTTATTATTTTTTTGGTTAATATATAAATATGCGATATTTATATCAACCGAACCTTAATTCTAAAATTATGTTATTTATGGGAAACATATTTGTATATAAAATATTATAAATCTATCATAGTCAAGGTTGAACTCTTGAATTTTTCACACCATCTTTTATAAATCAAAATTACCATTTTATACATCTTTGATCTTCCCAAGGATTAAAAGATTATAATCAAAAGAGAATTCATCCCATATATTATGATTTCTATTTCCATGACATATATATCCTTGAATATGTAAAATATCTAAATATTCATCTTGGATTTTGTAGTATGGCCATTTCTATGAAAAGATTAAAAAACTAGGCTTTCCTTTGTAGGATTGTAATATGTTGACCATTCAAATAACATGATAAGATGAAACTAATTTCTTGAGCACATGTTCAACTCCTGCGATAAGAGTATTTACATTAATTATATTATAATTAATATATATATATATATATATATCAAACTACTCTACATATATAATAACCCTACATATTTAATGAAAATTTCATCTCAAAAACTATGGATTAGGTGTTTGGTAATTTTACTCACATTTAATTAATTAACAAAAAATGTAAGATATTACCCTGTAATTATTTTGAGAACAATAACCATTCCCTTATTTCATGTATAAATATACATCATAAATCCTTCTATATTTAAGGGTAGTGTTTCTATGGGTTTTCTGAGCAACCTCTTTATAAAATCAATTAAGTTTTCCTCACCTTTATTTATGGATAGAAATTTAAATCCCTTCTATGTCAAATTAGTTATATAATTAAAATATCATGAAGAGTTTCTCATAATTTTTTAATAGTTTTAATCGAATCTAAGAAAACTATAGAAACATATTTCAGTATTTAATGTTTTAAATTTTTAATCACATATATCATTGAAATATAAAAAAATATACCATCACTTGTGATTACATTATTTAATAATGATAATTTTGACATTGAAAATTCATACCAGTTGAATTTGGAAAAAAATCTCATTTTATATATCTTTTAGAAAATCCTAAAATACTACAAATTATCATCATTTACAATGAAATATCCCATATACATAATTTCAAAAATAATTCATTATAATTTATAATTACACTATTAATAAATTACATGAATATGACTATGAATTTTTTTAATTTGAAACACAATAATATTAATCCAGAGTGTCTGTATCTTATACAAAAGATTTTATTTGTTATATATTCTATTTTAAATGTTAATTATTGATAATCATAACAAATATTATATTTAATTAGTACAACTATCCATAATTAGGTTGAAAAAATAATCATTATAAAATTGGTAAAATTTTGCTTTATCATGTTCTTGTTTTTTATGAAATTAAATGCAATGATTCATTAACCCCTCTATATTATTTATAAAGGCAACAAATGCACCCAATACTAAAACAATTAGGAATATAAATCAGAATTCCATTTTATTGGAGGAAATTATATAGGAGTTATTTTATATATTCATTGAACCATGTATGAGTTCAATTGAAAATTTAAGTGCTTTAATTTGTCAGTTTTCCAATACAGGGTGTGGGGTGGGTGAATTAGCAAGGTTTTTACAATATTCTATTATCATTGGAATCAAACCACTATTTCTTTTTTTGAGTCATGATCCACTCATTGAGGATATTTTTCACTCATATGAATTAATATAATGATCAACCATCACTCAAGAAATTTACAAGGTTTAACCCCAATGAGAGTGTATAATATTTGATAGGTTTAATTAGGTTCAATTTCATATATAATTACTAATAAAAAAATGACTACATGAGAGATGAAGTGATCATCCTTCTATATTCTGATTCCATCAACGGTATAATACAATTTAAGGGAAGGGTACATGCATGAAAATATATAAGAACATCATATTAATTATATTTTATTATCTAAGCACCACCATCCAGAATATTATCCCCCCCACTCTTGAATAGATCTTATCTTTGGAGTTTTTTAGGATGACTTTACATTTAAAGTTAGATATGATTTATGAGGGACAATGAATGTATTATGTGTATCAGTATAGTTGTAGAAAATATATATCCCTCTTGCCTTTTTCATGAAAATATATTCAATCATGAATTCATTCCTTCTTTAACAAACTTCTTCACTGTTCCACACCAGGACAACATGTAATCAACATAGATTTAACATTCATATTTGTTTCCTCTAAAAAATATCATATTTATTCAACATAAATAATATTTCTAAAAATAGAATGGAATTTATGTTATCAATATTCATGGACCTACTATTAATCCTTTTTTATTTAAAATCCTCATTAAAATTTGAATTTAATTTATATAGTGATTCAAAAAATCTCCCACTATTATCTATTATATTTATAATCATTGAAGAATTACAAATTTGACTAGGAAAAATGATTTCTAATATTTAATTTTAAATAGGATTAAATTCATCCCAAAACCATTTAATTTAATCTCATTCAAACTCCCATAATTCTAAGAATAAAATTTGGATTCAACAAAGTCATTGGTTTTTGAGAAATTCATGATCAGAAAAATCATATTCAAAAAAATGTTCTTTATAATATATAAATTATAGAATCCTAAAAATAATTCTTGTACATAGAATGATAATTATATAGCTTGGGACTTATTAATTTTTGGTAAATTTTTTTATATTACTTTAAGTATATATCAACTGAGTTGTGAATATTATAAGAAATCACCTAACATCCATTAAATATTATAGGAAAAAATTCCACATAAAACTAGTCTAATGAATAAATAAAATTAAAAAATGATGACATATAAAAATTACTTCTAAGTGTCTTGAATAAATCCACCCAATAGTATCCAAGATAGATTCTTAAAAAACTTCTATTAGATCTTCACACATGTTGAAAACAATTATAACCAATAGACACTTCATCAATAACTCGAACAAGACTTCAATAAATTACCCTCATGATTTTTTGGGATACAATGTAAATATTTGAAAAATAATACAAAAAATTCTCAAAAAACCAGTAAATATCCAATTTAGAGTTTTTGGTAATAATTTAATATAAATATCCCTCATAATTATGTATTATCACTTATATAGCGTGAATAGTTTTTTATAAAAATGTTTATAATCATCCTTTCTTAACTATAATATCATTAGATGATTTATAATATGAAATGATATTTCAATTCTTTGAAAATTAATATTATATCTATATAAAAAGTTTCAATACATACAAAATATCACATGAAATTTTACTAGAAGAAGAAAAAAATTATTTAAAGAAGGCATCTTCTCATAAATATTAATTGGAAAATAATTATATATATGTGTTAAAATAATAATACCACTAATTGTGTAACACCCCACATATACTGGGGCATGATTGTTATTATGTTTTCCCCAAACATCATATAATTTTATTGGTGATATATGTTTTGTGATAGATAATATATAGAACCTAGTGGTTAGGTACTAGGTATTGTATTTTCATGTATCAGGTTCATGGTGTGATTAGGAGGTAAGGGGTGGTTCTTTGAGGGCCACTGAGTGCCTGGTTCCTCTTGAATGGGTAACTAATAAGTATTAAGTACTTGGTGGATGTTGGATAGGAACTGAGTGGGTATAAGGTTATGTTTTTAATTTTTTTCATTAATTTAATTATAATTTTTTATTTATTTAAAAACATAAATTCTTATTTTATTTACATAGAATAATATATATCTTCCTCTTTTGCCAATTCATTATTATTCATATCCAAGTCTAAGTCATCCTTAATCTTGGTCAGATTTGTGTATCATGTATCCCAAGAAGTGTCATGGGTATTTTCATCCCTCATATTTTATATTATCCTTATTATATTTTTGTATCATTGTTCTTTAAAAGATGTATCTATTTTTAGATATTATGTCAGCTATTATTATTTCTTCTATTTTATGACAAATCGTTAAGGATTATACATTATGTAGGATCCTAATAAGCCTGAGTAGGTGTTTCACAATCATTAAAATGATTCTTCAAATGTATTTTATGTGTCGTAATAAATTTTTCAATTGAAATTATTCTTGGGATTCTCTATAATTGTTTAAAAATTTCCCCCCATTTTATACCTATAGTGAGACCAATTAATTACATTAATGCACTTTTTTAACTCATGTATTGATTTCATGGAGACCAACTTCTGTTAAAATTTTCTAAATTTAAATGAAAATATTACTTAGGTCCCACAATAGGTATATATTCATGGTATGTTGGACGTTAAAATACTTTTCTATTTTCTAAAACCTTCCCTATGGTGGGTAAGATTGACTATGAATGAAGATAAAAATGATTAAAATTTATCATATTAATTTTCTTGGCTAGAGGATAATTAGTAATTATAAATTATTGATTTGTGATTTACTGATCACTATAGTTAAAGAAATGATTCTGTTTTTATTTCCATGGGGATTCTTCAAAATATGAAATTTTTAGGGGCGGTGTGACAAAAAACATGAAACTTTTAATTGTGGTATTTTTTCCACTATTCAGAGTTATGTGATTGTGGAGAATCATCAACTCTTGGGAGATATTTGAGGTAATAGTGATGTTGCATCCACTTGTAGGAGATGATATGGAGAAATTAAATCTACCTTGATGATTTGTGATGGATGTGTGGCACCCACTTGGAGGAGGACTGACAGTGATGCGGTCAACCTAGTGGTTGTGTGATTGTGAAATATCTTTCACTTATGTATATATGGTTGGGATGTATCATTAAAATTTAAAATGTGTAATTATGATATGTCATTCTCCAAGGAATATATGTTAGTGATATATAATTCCATTTGGAAAATTTTAGTGGAGATATATAATTCACTGAGAGGAGTTTGTGATGGTGTTTCTTCTTTTACCCATGCTATTATGTCATGTTGATGACCCATACACCTTGGTTATAATATAAGGAGTCATGGACAGCTCTGGTTGTATAATCCCATTACCAAACATTTTGAAATAAGTATAGTCACACTTTTCAAGTCTATTATCAAATCTATGATTTGTTTTGTTATATATTATCTTATTATTTTATCATTACAGAGTATGAATGAAATTGAATTTCCACGATTATTTTAAGGACAACATTTTCAAAACCAATAGAAATATACAGACACCATTCCCAAAAAATATTATACTCGAGGAAACATCAAATTTATATTATATGGTATAGGAAATGTATTCATGAATGATTGATTATGAGTTTTATTGGTATGTGAGATAAGATTAGTTGGGGACCTAGATATAGTTTTTGGTCACTCGAATCCTTAGGTTTTATCTTTTGGGTTCACGTCAGCAAATTATAATCCCAAATTTGATCTTAATTTTAGATTACACTAATTTATAATTGTATTAAATCTCAATTTTTATAGCATGTGTTTATTACTTCTGTAGGGTTGTTTCATATCTATAATGTCTATGTTGTGTTGTTCATTTTTATTAATAGTTCATTTTTCTTCCACAGTTGTATATAGTTATTTATCATAGAGGGTATACTCCCTCATTTATCTCCTTTTAATAAATGTTTCCAATCAATAATATCTATTGTTCAAGGTATCTTACCATAGGCCATGTTTATCCTATAATCGTTTTACTATTTAAGTCATCCAAGATAGAACATCCGAATTTTGTATCAGAGACATTTTTTCAATTGTGTATTTGTGATTTTTATCTTGATATGCGATTCTGTAATAACATGGGATGGATATTATTCCTAGAGGATTGAAAATAATATATATGGAGAGTCCATGTTACCCAGTATAGGGTTACTATTCAAATTTTTTTCAATATTAAAGTTTATTTTCAGGAGTATAATTATTCATTAATCATTTATTGATTTACTCATTGTCTGGGAAGGAAAGATGTTATGCATTTATGTATGATTTTTGGTATATATGACTCACATTAAATTTTTTCTCTTTGTTATGATTTACAACCATGGTTATGATGTAGGATATGGGGATTTAATGTGCTAACAACAACATATATAGTGTTTTTGTATATCACTTGTGGGTTTCATTCTACTTGACCAAAACATGGATTTTTATATCCTATTGATAAAAAATGTCTTGTTCTGAGAGTATACATGTGATTATAACTAACATAAGAATGGGTATGATGGATTACCTTATGTTAAAATGCAGAGAACCCTTAATTGTTATGTGAATGAATATGGATTAGTAAGAGTTATTCCTATTATTATATTCCCTTAACTATGATATTATGATTTATGAATGTCCTGATCAATTCCATATGTATTTCATTATAGTGATATGGAACCTAGATTAAAAAACTAGTTTATATCTATATAATCTATATGGGGGGATCATTGATATTCAATTTTTTTTTGGTTTATATACTATAAAAATAACCTTCAAACACAGATTTATGAGAATTGAAATAGTTGGAATACAACAAAAAACAACTCCTATAGAACCAAAAAATTTATATTGTTCAGTGATGAATAAGAGTAACTTGTACATAAAATAGTTTAAAAACAATCAACTACCACTAAAACAATATAATTTTATTTATTTTATATCAAGAATAAAATATCCATAATTTCCAAAGCATTATATTCATTTTAAAAGGAATGTTCCCATGATACATATAATAAAATAAAAACAATTACAACAAAACTATAAATTTTACCAATTGAATTTAACATATTGCCAATGTGTGGACTGAAATTTATTAACACTTCATTCCTATAAATTATTCCCCCCATTAACATTAATAAAACACAGATTGAAAATACATATCTAGAGGGTAGTTGTTGTTTTATTAAACACTTTCAAGTATAATCAGTTTGGTAAAACTCTTTTAAAAACCCTTCATCTGATACCCCATGTCTTGAATCATCTACCTGATACATATTTATCTGATCCTACCCAATATGATGTTATAATAAAGTGATATATCAATAACGTCAGTAAACACATTACTTTTCCATTGATTATACAAATGAAAACAACATAAACAACCTTTTTTAGGTCACCTGATCATATTTATATAGTAATCATTTCCCATAATATCAATGGAGGATCCTGAACATAAAATTCAAAGGTCCCATTTAATATATAAAATTATCACTCAATAAGTTCTTTAATAATAAGTATTAAAAAATCCATGTAAATTAGATTAAATATATATTAAAAAAATATCCTTATATATAAATACCAATAATCTTGTTAAACTTCATGAAATATCACTAGAATGATGAATATTACCAAATTATTGAATCATTTAATGTCCAGATTAATATATTTACATTGTATGGATTTAAAAAACATTTAAAATATTCCCAAAACATTTTTTTGTACTTAATCGTATGATTTGACATCTTTGTTAACACAATATGTGGTAGAACATCATTGGAACTTATTTTCTTGGAAAATGCATCTTAATTACTTTGTTCAATATGTATTCATAATTTTCCTTCTAATATGATTTCTTTGATTCCACATTCCATACCAATTCACGTAACTATAGGTAAATAATACCCTATGAAATCTCTCTCTAATGGATTCTATTATAAATATTTTTATGATCCCTCTAGTAACATTATTTATCTGATGGACTATGTCTCAAAGTGCTTGTATTATGGAATAGAAATCACTATTCAATCATATAAAGTTTCAAAGGTTTAGCTAGATTTACTTTTCTAATGAACTTAATAGATTACTACTTTTGGAAGATTTCGCTCATCTTTCATTCTGATATTTCCAAAACACTTACATATTTTATGATCTTTCACACATTCTTAATCTAAAACCCATATCTCTCCCAATTTCTAATAACTTTTTATATTAAAAAATCCATCAGCAAAATTTATATAAAACCAGGAATTTTTTTTGAACAATATATTTTGTAACATTAATATTCTAAAAGCATCACCATATTTTTTTATCCAAAAAACATAATATGATATACTGGTGAATAATTTAGACAATCCTTTCAGACATCTTCCATTTGATCCCTCCTAGTATTAGACTATGTTTATTCATTGTAAATTTCCCTATCAGGTATACATCTTACAAAAACATCATAAAGAAATCCAAACATTTATAGTAGATTTAAATTTTTAAAAAAAGGTAATTTATTGAAATTTTTTTATCTTCTCAAACACCAATCATACCCCCTTAGAATCAATAATACCTACATTTATATTTTGTTCTTAACCAAGGATCATAAGTCAATAAATCTCAAAAATTTATGGAATGTATCAATATCCACCAATTATAAGACAATGTGAGTAAAATTAGTGTAGGATACAGAAATAATAGAACAAAAATACCATGCTACCAATAAATAAGTGACCATTAACCATTCAAAAACATATTTGTGAGCTGAAAAATATGAGAAAAAAACATAAAATAATCTTAAATCTATAGAGGACATGTTCCTATATCTAATTCAAAAAATTGTCAACGTACTTCACAAATGACGACATCACAACTCTCCCCTATAAATTACCCCCCCTAATTTCATGATCCCCCTTAAAAGTAAAAGAAATTATTTTTCTTTAAATTTTTGATACATATTTTACCCCACTTTGAAATGACTATCCAAATAAAGTATGAGAGAGGGGAAATATTATCACATACCATATTCATGAATAGAGTGAGGTTGTATAGACATAATCAACCTCTTCTTCTATAATGTTTTCTTTTATAATAGATCATTGAAGATATGAGCTACTTGGAAAATTGTATGAAGAAACTCAATATTTTTTCCATTTATTTTCAAATTCTATTTGATTAAGTTATATTACATATTAATATTCTTAGATCTAGAATGTTGCTGATGATTTTATTGAGACTAATAAAAATTTGGTTATCACAACCCAAATATAGGGTAGCATTACACCAACCAACAAATATACTATCTATAAATTCATCCATATTAACTATGTTGCAACTTGAGTGGAAAATAAATAAATAACTTTAACAATGATAGGAGTTACATTTTTTTTCATGTATCATAACTCTCACATATGTTTCATAAAATTAATACACCACCAGATATAGACATTCTATCTTCGACAAAACCAACATACTCTACAACTATGTAAACAATAATATCAACATTTGTTATGATATCATCTTTAAACTCAATGTAAATCGTTCCTTTAATATATCCTAGAATTCTTTTTTCATCCACATAGAATCATTCTATTAAACATCCAATATTATTTAGGATCAACCTCATTTCCATGAATGTATTTTTAAAACATTATTTCCATGAAAATTGTTGAGGAAACTAGATTTAAATTATTCATTCAAAATTTATTAAGGAGTTTCTTAGCACAATTTCCTAGAGAATAGAAAATGTATTATTAATATTGAGATGTTTATAATCTATGAAATTATTTCATTTCTATATCTATATAAATTTCATATAACTTCTTTTTATTTATAGAAAACTACTCACACAATTCATAAACATTCCGTAAAATTATGTTATCATAAACATAAAAAATATCATGGAGTAAAACTACTTGGTTTTATTTTATGGATTTGTTTTTTTAACACATCCTTTCCAGAAATTCAAAATTTTATAGAATATAGACAATTCTGAATATTATGATCTCAAGGCTTATTTTCGCCCATAAAAATCCTTATTGAACATGAAAAAATATCTTTCATATTAGGAAATAAATAATCCACCTAGTTTCTTATTATAATCATCTTTACCCAACTCAATATTTAGAAAAATAAAATTGATATTGATATTGAATTTATTATATCATTATTGGAAAACAATATAATGAATTATTTTGATGGTTTCAAGACTCACTACAAGGGTAATGAATTTCTTAAATTCAATTCCTTCAACATACACATAGCCTTTACAATATAGTCATTAATTTTTTATTATCACTTCAACTTTATTATTCAACTTAATATATTAAAAAAAGTTTTTGTATTCAAATAATTATCTTTTGTGTTTTTATAGGTTTCCTTGTATCATTCTTCTCAATTCGATATAATTTTTCATTCATGTCGTTAATCCCCTCTTAATGATTTAAATATTATCATACAAATCCATTCTCATATTGTTAATAGAAATAGGTTTGTGAGAGTATCCAAGATATTCTAGTTTGAACCTATTAGACTTGATAAAAAATTATAATTTGGATCACCAATTTCTTCCTCGTCTATGGATGTGGTAAATTAAATTTTCCCTCATAACATAAAACAGATGACTCATTGTATTAATCCTGTAGGACAACCACATTATTAATCTATCAGAATGGATTTAATTCAATTTAAGAGTAGTAACATTATTTTAACTTCCTTTTTCATCTTCACCTAACTATGAACCTTTTTTATAGAATATTACATCACTTTAACTTCTTAAGGGTAAAAAATTATAGTTTTGTCATAATATCACCTGAATCCGCTACTATTTGGAGAGTATCCAAGAAAGATACCCATTAAGACATATTTGTTCAAATATCTATAGATTCTCAATTTTATTTTTGATAGTTCATGGGATATCAAACAACCACAAGTATTTAAAACATGGGGTTACATTAAAATACATATCATATGAATTGATATTAAAAAATTCATTATATAAATAATAGTATTGAATTGTTTCTACTTCTAGAAATTATTTTCTCCAAATGAATCAAGATATATCAGCTCAATAAGAATATTTTGAGAAATATGAACCAAAATTTTATAATTTATTTTAAAAGAACTACTATGCTATGGTGTGTATGTTACACTCTGTTCTTGATGAATGTGATGATTATTAAGAGATAATTTTAACATAAAATTTGTGTATTCATCACAATTATCAGTTCAAATATTCATTAGAGAATATTTGTATTCATAATTAATAGTTCTCCTGAAACTATTAAACACATTGAGGGCCTATGATTTATGTTTTAAAAACATAATACATCTAATAAATGTAAAAACATAAATAAATGTAACAATTTACTTTTATAAATATTTTAATTTTTTTCTCATGGTCCTAAAATTCCGAATAAATAAGCTCAAGGGGATGCGATTTATGCCTCTCGACCTTCATATTTACTGAAGTAGAGATATTCACATTTTTGTAAATCGAAAAAGACCATTAGATTCTTCTTTTTGTGTCAGTAACGTAACATATCATTTCTCATGTTTTTGTCAAGTCAACATTTATTTGGGAAATATTTACAAGGATATTATTCCATAATTAATTTTCATCCCTAATTTTCAGATGACATAAACCCTACATAAATCCAACTTAAAAAGGACTTCCATTTTTTAATTTTCATCTTATTACAATTTTAACATCTTTATGACATTTGAATATAATGAAATATCTTTTATAAACATATTCATTTCCTTCATCATAGATCTATAAAACACTCAACCAGTTGTGTTTTGTCCCATCAACAAATAAAGAACTTATGGATTTTAATTTCTATTTTCTAATGGTAGAAGATCCAATTACCTTGATTCAAAGTGACTAATCATTTCCAAAATACACATCCCAATCTTTTTAATATTTCATATTTTCCAAAAATTTCAAATATATACTCATATATGAATAATACCCACTATCCAATATCTAAGGTCATTGATTTTATGGGAGATTAAACAACTAAGGCCTTCTATTTTCCTTTTATCTCTCCCACACGAGGCTTATGAGAATTATCATATAATTTGTTTGAGTCTGGAGAATTATAATAAATAAATTATTAATATTTACAAGATGATCACATGTCTCCAAAATAATTTTGAGAGGTTTAAGTCTATTTTAAGTCATAAAAATTGATTTTTCGAGATTTATCTTTTAGTGGGATATATACCCCTCAAACAATAATAATAGTACCTCTTGGATTCATTATAGTGTTGACAATTGAACTATCACATTATCTTTTTCTTTCAAAATTATTTACATTTCCATCAATATCCATAGAAATTATATTTTCCCTCATAAATTTTATGTTGTCCTTAACTAGATACATATTTTTCATCATCTTTAATTTATATCTTAGAATTATAATCAACATTAGTATAGTCTTTAGTTGTTGAAAATTTTGATTTAGATTTTAATACCTATGAAAATTTATAATTTTTTCTTTTATTTTTTAGCTACATACATTGTCATATTGTATGGTTTCTTATTTTAATCATTTACAAACCTGTTGTTATCCTCTAATAGTGGTATTTTTTTATCTTTCTAAGGGTTAAACTTATTAGAAGATTTTCTGATAGATGAAACTATTTTTTGGATGTTTTTATCCATTTATAATGATCAAAAACATTTTATTAAACATTGTTAAATTATCAATCCTTTAGGTTTATCTTTTAATCATGTTTAACATTGAGGTTTTTATTTTCATTTAGATAACTCTCGAGATCGTCAAAAAAGTATAACAACCTTGATTTTATTCAATAACTGATTCTTTATTTCTTGATGATAAGTAATCCTTCTACATCTACTTGCTATATTTTTCACATTTAACGATATTTAAAATGTATTAACTTAATTATATTTTAAAAACAAACTCTAATTATGTTTCTTATTATTATTTTTAGATTTTATTCATTCATAAATAGTTAAATAATAATCATCTAAATTTTTAATTAGTAACTACATAGCACCATGATCACTATAATTTTCACCTTGCACTACACTATAATCACAATCCTCACATTTGGACAAGATTTTTCCCTGTTCATATTTATAGTTCTTATTATCATTTCCTTTTGAAAAGAAATTTTATTTTCTCTAATTTTATTATTTATATATTTTCTTTAATTTATATCTTCTTCATAACTATCTTCATCTTCCTTTAGACTTGGAAAAATTACTTTGAGATGTCTAATGGATTCATAAATTGAGATCCCCGGTAGTAAATTTCAATTTTTACTTATTTATACATATTTCCACATTTCTAGAAAAAAAATATGAATCCATCAAATTTTTTTACATAAATTATCTTTATTTATAGAGTCACTAGCATATTAACTATGAAAATTATTAGAAATTATCTTCTTAATAGATTTGGAGTATATTTTCTGACCAAAATTTATTTATTATTAACAAACTCTTATCCTCTCATTTAATATGTTATGATAATGCATTATAGATCATCCAAAAGAGAGAGTTTTAGGATATGTATGTTATAAAGATGATACATTATCATACAATATAATATAAAAAATTATTTTAAAAAAAATTAATTTGATCTTACAACTTCTCACTAAATCATCAAATATTAATTACAATGTGATTAACCCCTGTGAAGAATTCACAAATTCATTATCACCTATTTTAAGATATATTAATTAAATTTAAAGATATGTAACTTTATTTTATTTAAAATTTTATTTCCTTTATAAATATTATTTGACATCTCTAAGATACTTTTATCTATTCTAGTTCCTTTAACATATAGAAATTTACTTTCATAGAGTGAGTATTGTATAGAATCTATGGCTCACCAATCGTTATATAGAGTTTTCTTATCTATAACTATTAAGGGATAACTATCAGTTTGAGGGCTGAGAGAATTTATAGTAACCTTAAGAACATCAAAGAAAATGGATAATACATAGGGTGGCATTGTTTCCTTCTAGATATATTAGTTCTTCCCATTGAATATTTGAATCCCTTTATTAGTAAATGATCCTTGAACATCAATGGTAGACTTCATTTTTTTCAAAATTCACCCAAAAAATAGTCAACAAAGAGACGTATATCTGTTACAAGAAGAAACAACTAGTTAGCTTCAATATAATCATTGCATGGGGGGGGTGATTTATTTATATTCCAACTAATTATTCCTTCTGTTAAAACAAAATTCACCTCCCAATAGTGAAAATTTAATATGCTAGAAACAAACCCCCACATAAACATAATAATGTAAATCTTCCACTAAAAAAGGGGGGTATAATTTACCTGGACTATTTTTGAAATAATTTATGACCAGAAAACAATAAAATAATCCTTTTTAGTTTATTTCAAGTTGTTAATATCCAACACTTACAAAGAATTATAGTCTTTTAACTGTACATGTGTTCCTCACATAGATAATATGACAAAATAGAAATTTTAACAAACCAAGGAACCTTTACCAACAGGAGTAAATATGTTATCATGGGTCTAATTGAACCATAACACAATATTATTTTATATTTCTTATCTTTTATCTAATGATTTAAGAATGTGATAGCCTGCCTTACATGAAACTTTGATTCTATATGAATTGTGATATAATAATCTCTTTTTACATAGCAATCAAATTGAAAGATAAGAAAATTAATAATCTACTAATGAAAAATAAGTTTATATAATATTAATAATTTTATTTTATTTATAAATTTATAATAAAATACTATTCAAATTTCCGTAAAGTCATTTTAGTATTCAAATATATGTTTTCCTCAAAAATGGGTTGTATAAAAATATTTAATGAAAAATTTAATCTAAAATATACCATTTATAGATATTATATTACTTGATATTTATATAAAATTTTAAATTATAATTTGAATTTTATTTTTAGTTTAATTATTATTAAATTTATAAGAAGGTTTACTTTTTAGAAAATATTGGAAAATACCAATTTTTATAAAAGATGTCATTTCTTTTCAAGTAATGATCCCTTTATGCTTTGAATTTTATCTTAATTTAACATAAGTATCCTTTAATTAGATATTATGTAAATATAATAAATAAATCATAATTATACTTTATTTTGAAACCAGTTCATTTTAGGGCTTAAAAACACATTTGACTTAAACTATTTTTATGTTCACAATGTGATTTTATCTTGATAAATTAAATTAATATAAATAGATTAAGGGATTTAATGATATATATAGATTATATATTTAATAATTAATGTTTTAATTAATTTAATTTTTCTTATAAGGAATGGAATATTTATAAATTATGGTTTATATATAAGGATTCATATTTTTAAAACATGTTTTCATTACGGATGACATGTTTGTTTAACAATAAATTCTTTCACATATTGAAATTTAGACTCATAAAATAGATTCCATATTTTGAAAAATAATAATTAATATTATCTCATGGGAAAAAATTTATTTTTTTCCATGTAAATAGAAAAAATAATAAAATTTTCATTACCACTTTTAAGGATAAAAGAGGTTTACCTGGGTGTTGTCAAACTGAGAGATAATAGTAGTAATTTCAAAAAACCTTTAAAATTATATATTTTTGAAGATTTATAAATCTTAAAATATAAAATTTTAATAACTATCCATATTAATCCACTTTCCATAGAAGGAATCCTTGTATCACTGAAATCATTTAATAAATTCTAATGTGTGTCCCTAATATCACTTATGAAAGAGCACCACTTCTCATCCATTATTCACATAATTTAGGAATTATAAATAAAAATTTTATAATCCAATACCATAATAGAGTCATTAAATTCAGTCTAGTTCTTATGGTATTCTCAAAATACCAATACTTTATTGTTTAAGGAGTAATCCAAAGGAGGGATGTCAAAGAAGATGTATAGATCTTAACAAAGAACTTTCTAGGTTATTTCTTTTTTTTTGGAGAACACCGAAAGTCGACATGTAGGATAATACATCAAGTTCCCTGTCCCGGTAAACCAATCTTTTTCCTTACCTTGTCAGCAATTAATCTTTCTTTCTCTCTCCATTCGTTCCATGTTTTGGCACTGATATGCCTTCGACCTCTTCCTCTCGTATAGTGGCTTTCAAGCTCCTTGGATTGCTGTAGCAATGATTCTACATCTTCATCCGAGCTGTCAGCTTGCACCTCCTCCTTCATCTTCAAGGCCTCCTTTCCTACCCTTTTTTGACTTCTAGTTCTGACTTGTTGCCAGGTACCTTCATCATCTCCATCTTTTTGGTGGCTTTTCCTTGGTTTATCTGTTTTCTGTTCTGTCTCCTGCACATCCAGTGTAGAGATAAGAGATGATTCTTTCAAGGTGTTACTCACCTTCCCCGCTGGAGTGGCCGAGGTGTTTTCCACCACTTCATTAGCCGGAGTGATTGAGTCTTCAACAGCCACTACAACAGGTTCATAAATTGATGGAGCCAGAGAAAGAGAAGCAGAAACAGCCTTTTCAGAAAATCCAGGTGAAGCAGTAGCTTCACAGTTTTTAAAACACCCACTCAAGTCAGAAGGTGTCTGCTGAATTTCCAGCAGTTTTTGTGGGTGCAAAGTCGTGGTTTCCACCTCTTTCCGAGGGGGATCAACAATTACAGCCTCTAACTGGCCTGCAGCACTACATGGAAAATTGGAATTTCTCACATGCTCATGAGGAGAGATCTGCCTATCATCCTTGCCAGGTGAGGGAAACGTGGGTGATGTAGCCCCAATATCCCCCTCAACTCCAGGAGGAACAGCCACAGTGGGATCATAAGTTGGATACAAAGGCATTTTTTCAGCTTTTTTATCAGCACAAGAATGTGTGTCAGAGGAGGAAGAAACTACTTTCACCAAAAAAGAATCATCTTGAACCTTGGGAAGGGGGGTCTGGGAAACAGTGAGCCCCGCCTTTGCCGGAACCTGAGTGAGGTCCTTGGCAATATGGGTCTCACAATTCTCCCCGTGCTCAACAATATCAGCCCAAGACCGAGTGCCATGCTGTCCAGTGATCAACTGAGATTGATCATGTACAAAAGATGGATCCACAATATGATCTGCTGTGTTATCTGCCAAAGTATTATGCATAGCAATAGGCGGAGGTGAAACAACCTTCTTTTGATTATTGTCAAGATCACATTGGACATAAGGAACAGACATCGTCTGAGCAGTATTAACAGAAATCAGGACATCCCCATTAAGACCAGCAGTCTGTGTAGTTGAACCAGAAATACTGGTCTTCTGGTGATGTGATTTTTTGAAGCAGGAATGCATATCATGCCCACGTTTAGCACAGGAAGCGCAAACAATTGATCTTCTACAATTTGAAGACTCATGACCTATAGTCTTACAGTCTGAACAAAACTTGGGGAGGTTTTCATATTCGATTTTCAGTTCCAATTCATCAACATCAGTAGAGAGAAAGACCTTATCAATTAGTGTAGAACAAAGATCAATTTCAACTAAAAACCTGGCATAGTGTCCATACCTGGCAGCTTCCGTTTCCTTGTCCAATTTGATTGGAACTCCCATTGCTAGAGCAATATCATATAGAATGCGAGGGTGCCAAAGGATCCAATTTAAACCAAATACCTTCACCCAAGTCTGAACTGTCGTATTTCCTATTTCTAGTGGGTTAAAGCTTCTGTCCCATTCTCGGATATGCAAGGCTCCAGGCTTGAAGGAGATAGAGCCGTGACCCCAGGCATGCATCTTATGGTCTTCGGATGGAAATAAGATGTGGTAAAACCCTTTCCCTAAGGAGATGCATTTCCAGGAATCGAAACCCCAGACTTCCGTCAAGCGTTGTATCAGAAGTTCAAGCTTCCATGGCGTAGAGCCTTTCGGCAAGATGAGTCTGGCAATGATAGAGTGCGCACCCATCTCCAGTCTTTCCGATATAGCATCCATATCAGCTTTGACGTGAGCTACTGTGCCTTTCCTACGAATACCAGCATTCGAAGCTTTGAAGGAAGTAAAGTTGCGGTTATGAGAACTGACCTCATTTCTATTCGAATCCGAAGATTTTCGATTCACGAGCGCTGATGCTGCCTGGAGTTTATGAGAATCGAAACGCCCTTGTGCGAGAAATTCCGCCATTGATGTTGAAGACGGAGGATGCAAACCCTAATCGACATATCGAAAAGCCAGGGTGCGTTCCGCGCTGCTCGCCATCCCCCGAACAGATCTCACTTTCTAGGTTATGTCTTCTATTGCATACTCTAAAAAAATTTATTCCACAACAAATGATGAATATAGTATAAAAAATCAAGAGATATGTTACTATGGTATTCTTACAACTATTTACCATCACTTCTAAAAAAAATTGATGAATGTATTACTCATGCATAGGTGTGGACCACCATATCCACATAAAAATACAATTAATATTACGTAACCTGCACTCATGGTTGGATATTGTGATATATTTGAATTTATATTCATATATTTATTTTATTTTATTTTTTTAATGATTAATAAATATTTACATTTCCATCATTCCAGTAATTAAAAAACTGAATCAGTTTGTGTACATATGTATAAACTACAGTCTACATGCAGTGATGCAATTCATTTGTCATCACCAACGTATATAAACGGTTATAATTATGTATATATATTATATTTATATCATGATTATCTTTTTAGATATTAATTATACATGATGAATGTGTAAATGCTATAACTATTGAACCAAAATATACATGAAAATAAAGCTGCTAACACCTAAAATGATGATGATAATGGAACATTATAAAAGAATTTGTTATAAGATATTATAAGTTCACAATATATGGAATTATAAATATTATTATGGATCTATTATATGTTTTTAATAATATTTTAATTTGTTTTATTGTAGGTTGGAGAACTTATGAAGTAAGACTAACTAGACTCAATTTTTTTATGTTACAATCTCATTTTTACTGGGAATATTTATGCTTAAATATTTTGATGACGAAATTGTATGATCTATATATCCTAAAAATTATAAATTTTATTTTTATATTTTTATTTATAGTGTTTTGGTTTTTTAATTTCCTGTTATATCATTAAGTACTCAAGGGAAAAAATTATTTTTTTATGGAAAACAAAGAATGTTTTTCCCTTTGGTCAGGAATATTTTCATTCCTATTTAATTTTCTTTAATTTTTTATAATTTTTTATAATATTTTAATAATATTATTTAATTTTATTTTGTACTATCTTTTACTTTAAATAATAATTTTTAAACAGAATGTTCTTATTGTGTTCCAAACGTTGTACTTTTGTCTTTTTACCAAAAATGAAAAATAAATTTTTTAAAATACATTTCATAAGTGACTTCCCCCAACATCATGAAAATAATTTTCATTATATATTAATCAACAAGTTTCCATTTCATTCATTTAAAATAAATTTTTTCGCTTGATATTTTGGAAACTTATAGACTCAAAATTATTGTTTTTTAATAAAAAGGATATTTTCTAAAAGAAATGTTCTTGTAAAATTATAATGGTATTTATATCTTAAAAACATCCTATGGAGTTTCTTCTGATGTAGTGGGGATATAATCCTAAGTCACTATATTTATAATTTATTTGGATGGTTTAGGATTATGATGAGAACTATTTATGAAACCTATATCCTTTCAATGGGCTATAATATGATAAAATGATGTATATTTTTTTTATCTTTTGGTGCATATATATATTTCCTTAGGAGTAAACCTTGATTAAGGAAATTATGGAATATTGAGTGGAAACCATAGAATATGGTAGTATTGGTAGTGATACATGACTGATTAAATTGTTTTATGCTTATAATAATTCCATAAATATGTGTATTATTCTTATCATATGTTTTCATGGCTCATAATTGATTATTGATGATTCTGCACTCCCATGTCCTGTGAATTTTTATTAACAAAATTTTATTCCATGTTTCATGATTATAATATATGATTTTATGGGTATGATTTTATAATATTAGAATCATTTTTTCAAACCATTATGATTTTATTATTCTCACTTACAATCATTGATTGATATCTTTTACATTTACCCTTACATAGAAACTGATCTTATGCGTTTTGATTTGTAACTTATAAATGTTATTGTGAGAGTTTTTAAGTATTTTAGGTATAAAAAGAGTACAAGTTGTGATGAAATTAATGTTAATTATATAGATTATTTATGTATGATTTTTTTATAAATCTATTTGGAAAAAAACACTAAATAATTGTGGTTCTAATGTTAATCATAGTTAAATTATACAAATATTTTTCTTATAATCTATAGTATTTATTTATAAAAGGTATAAATTAATATATGTAAATTATGCACACTTTACTTCATATTTTTAGATCTTTATCATCTTTATTTTATTCCATATTAGTGAGAAATAAATTATCAATAAGGTATTTTTATATCAGTTAAACTCTATATAGTATAACTAGTATCATTTTACCTCTGTTAGATACCCCTCATTTGAATCCCTCTATCTGTTATCCACTATATGATACTTCATCATATAATTATATTTCATTTGATTCCACAATGTAATAATCTACCAATATATTGAGTAAACAACTCACCTTCTTAGAATTCTCTATAGTATAAAAAATGAAAAGGAAGTTCCTCTCTACCCCTACACAACTTTATATTGGTATCAGTTATCCAAATAACAATGCATGACTCTGACCATAAATTTTATTATTCCAACTCATGAATTAGATCTCATATTCACAAAATATGTCATTTTAATTCCTTTAAACCTCCATGTAAATTGGAATCAATAAATCTTCAGAAAATATTCCTTATATCATAGCCTTCATATATATTAAAACTCTATAAAATGTAGGCTAAAATCATGAATTTACTGTCATGGTTATTAGAATCATTAAACATACAACTTAACATTTATATATTATATTACTTTATAGAACATTTAAATGATTCACAAAACATTCATTCCATTACTTCTTTATATGACCTCTTCTGTCCATTAATTCTCTCTCTAGTTTGACTTTATGGAAACTTATTTTTTTGATAATATTTTGTAGAATCCTATTTTTGGTATATCTACTTAAATATCTTTATATTAGGCTTTGAAAAACTCATCTATGTATAACTATTTGACTTACTCTAACTGAAGACTAAACATAGATTTTTTATGGATCATATTAAAAACATTTTACGGAGGGCTCTACACACATTCATTATCTAATAGACTCTCTCAGGAATGTACTATTTAATGAACTGAAATTTATTATCAATTTGACGAACCTAGAAAGTTTTTTATTATTTTCCTTTTCCAATTAAAATAAAAAATATCTTTTTATAGTATGATTCATTTTTCTCTCTATCTAACATATCCATAACACTTCATTTATGATTATATTATAGACATTATTCATTCAGAACTCATAGTTCCACTGATTTCCACAAACTACATCCTTTGACTAATACTTCATCCAAATTTACCTAGAATCATTAATATATTTTTATAAACATAATGTTTGGTTATTTAATGATCCGAAAAAAATCATCTACAATTTTTATCTATAATACATAGTCTGACATACAAGGAAAATATTTAGATAAATCTGTTGCTAGCCATCCATTTAATCACTCCTACTGTTGGACTCAGCCCTCTCAACTAAGCTTTCACTATTTTCTATAATTTATCCAGAAAATTAATAGGGAAACACAATTATTTTCAAGTGATTTACATATTAAATAAATACAATACCAATGTATCCTTATTTTTTAAACCACTAAACAATAACTATTAGACTCAAAAATCATGTCACTAGTAGTCCACTAAGAATGAAAAGATTAAAATCCACCACAAGAAGTGGAGATAATGAATCTTAATAAACCAACACCTCCAATGGATTAACAACTATTATAATTTCTTCATTTGTTTATATTTTATATGGGACATGATGTGTACATCCCTATTAATCGTAACTATGACGTTACAATTGTAACACACATCTCTCTTTGGTAGTAATGATGGAAGATAATTTTAATCTTCTGTATAGAGACTATATAGATTGTATTTGATCATATAAAGTTACCCCTAGAGTAGGGTGTGATGTTATCTACCTATATGGTTCATAGGGAAACCATGAACTTGTGGGATTCCATTTTCGATTATGATCAATATGTGGGACCAACATATTTCAGTTTTCATGATCTTTGGTAATGACTAGTTTTTCCATGAGAGCTGTATAAAAGATATGGATAAATAATTAATGTATATTTTATAGGTAGGATGGTTAATTATTGACTATGAATCCCACTTTATTGAAATTTTATTGTTTTCTCACCCATTGGAATGGGATGTAAATTCCAAAGTTAGGTGTTTCAAATTTGAGGCTTCATATTTAGTTAGAAGTAAGTAAATTCGACATGAACTAATTTTTTATGGGTGTGAATAAGACCATCAATCAGTATTGAAAACTAATTAAGAGTAGGCCTTTAGGTTAGGATTTTTATTTTACTTGGATAAAAAAGGGAAAATTATATAGTAATAAGTAGAGGTATAATGACCCTCTCCATGATGGAAAATTTTATACTTGTTAGGGATGGTATTTGAATCCTCCTCTAATGGGGTGGGATAGGTTGGAGCACTCCCCATGTAGAAAAATAGGGAATAATGATCCAGATTAGGATATTTATTCAAATGAATTTTGTTTGTATTGAGATATAAAAAATCTCTATATATTTTTTTATCATTTTACCATGATCATCTAGAATGTTTAGTGTTAGTTATATTTGAGGTTCTAGAGAAGGGTTAAAAGATTCACTGTATTAAGGTACCTAGGGTTATTATAAATATTGAGTTTTTATTGGAAATAATTCCCAAGGGTAGTGTTGATAAACCAAATAGGGAGAATCCAGTCTATAGGATTATCTAAGATTTACTTATTTTAGCGATATCGGTTTCTAATTTGATTATCAGAATACATTGGATGACTTGGTATCAATTCACATAGAAAACTATCATTGATGGGTATCCCTCATGTCAGTAGAGGTTCACTGATATACCTATAAGGAGGAGTAGGACCAATAAGAAATTTATTTTATATGTAGCTAATATAATATGGGGTGAATAGAGCCTAGTTAGCTAGTTTTGGTAGGGGGGATGAGAATACAGAACAACATGTACTTCCAACCAATTTTGATCAACTTAAAATTTTCACTAATAATTTATTAATGATTACTTTGAATAGATTGATAGAGATCCTGAATTATCATATTTCATTTATATAATCCATATCCATTCCACTATATAGGAAGGAATATAATGATATTAGGGAGATAAATACACTTCTAGAGGATCTTATATAAAAAAATTTATAGAAAAAAGCACACCCCATTTGGTTCACATATTCTATTCACCAAAGAGGTGGATTGATCGTTAAAATTTTGTGTATATTTTCTAATAATATGTTATGTCTCAGATATATTACACGCTCTACTTTTTATGGTATGTACCTACATTTATTTTTTTAAACCAATTTATTTCAAAAAAACATAATATATTTAAATTCTATTAAAATTTATGCATTTTAATTTTTTTTAGTGTCTTACATAATAAATGTGTCATTGAATGTTTTTGGTGTTGACTTTTTAGTCGACTATGTGTATAATAACCTCATGGGGGTGTTGGGAGTGTCATTATAGGCACATAATTGAGTGTTTGGAGTTGAATATGTTTATGATTATCCTATCAAAAAATTACCTAAATGATATAGTTTTTCATATGGGATTCATGTTATCGATGAATTTTAGAATAATTTTTCTTTTTATTTTTTTGAGTGTTAAAAATTCATAATAAATGAATAATTCTTGGATGAAATTGATGTAGGGGGAATAGTGACCATTATGTAATTATTTTTCCAAAAAAATTAGAAAATTCCAAATCTTTTTGTATGGGTGAGATGACTAATTAAAATATGCTTCTCAAAAAATATGAAAATTCTTCACCGTCATATATTTAGAATGATGACTCTTCCGTATCAATTTCACCAATAATATTGAAATGACTATGAACCATATATAAGAGTAAGTTCATGCATACATAAATGTTACATTGTTAAGGGTTAGGGAAAATCAATAAGTATAGAAATTCATCATATATATATATATGTAAAGGTATATTGACTAAAAAGGAATGCATAAGATCCATCCTAGGTATAAAAAATAACTATGTGATGGAAGAATCATGGTACATAGAAGGATCCACTAAGATGCATAAAATAAACTCCGCGAAGTGTTAGGAAAATTCATATATTTCTAGAAGATAACCATGTGAGAATTTACTCTTAAATGTAGTTATAATATATATATATATATATATGATTCCACTACTTTGGGAAAATTGATAGCTATGGTAGAACCTATATGAAAAGGTGTTAATTAGTGTTTTTGTGATAATATATAAAATATAACTAGAGGTATGTCTAATCAAATGTGTTTACAGTTTCTCATTTTTATTTTGGTTTTGTAGCATTATGTAGTTTGTGAAAATTTTATGCCCAATTTCTATATTTTTATTTGAATATATAATTTCATAAATATAAAATCAGAGTTTTTACTGGTATTAAATGATAATAATCATTCATGATTATGGTTGTTAATTCCTACTCAATTGGTAAACACTTTATATATTATTATGTGTGTCGGTAGTGTAGTCATACCAATCTAATGTGAACATGAATAAAAAATGATTAATGGATTATAATTTTATTCCTTATGAATGACCACATATTAGAGCCATGAGAATCCCATTGATCATTGAATGTCTAAATATTTTTCAACAAAGTAATGTGAGCCTTATTTTGGATAAAGTGAGTGTTTAAAAGGAAACCCAAGGGGTTATTTTTTAGAAAGGTGGTATTTCATGATAAATTTGGATACCATAGGATGAATCATAAAATGAGATGTGTGATAAATATAGGGTTGTATTAAAATATCCCAAGAGGAATAAGGGTAGACCCTCAACATGGGTGAGCGAGCCACTTGAAAAGAAAAACAATGCAAATAAATTGAATCCAATATGACCTTACTTGTAAATATAATTATTAATGTTTTTAATAGGAAAATAAAATAACTCTGAAGGTTTTATGAGATGCGTCCATGGTTGGGTACTCAATCCCCTTGATGATTTATGTGATTTATTTATAGGTTTAGGAACTTTTATCTCATAATGATAAATATAAGACTTATTTATATGTTGGGGGTGCTCTTCCCCCTAACGATTTACATGACTAATTTACATGGAATGGATTTATCCCTATAATTATATATGAATATTAATTATTTTCTTGGTAGGGGTATCATTTCCCTGATGATAGTAAAATATGATGTTTTCAGGTTTGGGTTTTTTCCACAGCAATGGTATTACAATAACACATTTGTTTATGTTTTTATAGACTACACCTAGGGTTACTTAGAGAAGAATAATCGATGTGGTATATTTATTTATTCTTTTAGTTATTTATTATGGAATATAATATTTTAATTTATCAAATTATATATATATTGGTACATCAGGGTGGGGCCAATAGATTTTTACACAAAAATTTCTTGATCCACCATTGGTACTCAAGAATAATTAATAGTTTCATAATAGAATAATGGAAAAGTTAATTTGATTGATGGATGATCTAGGCAGTAAGGACAGATAATGGGTGATGGTACTTGGATAAAAATCAATATTGATTTTCTATCTTATCAAGATTTTTTATTTAAATTATTTCATAATTATTTATATAATTCACCCATAGGGGATCTTGGATGGTATATATTACTTTTATGACATGTTTAACATTAATTTCTATATAATATTGGTTATAAATTTATTATTGGGTTTTTTCTATGATTCCCATTTATTCTATATTATTTATTGGATGTTATAATTTTTGAATTTAAAATTTTCATTTTTTGATCTAGGGGATACAATATCAACTTAATTCCGTTTAGACCCAATGATATTGCCAAATACATTTGATGCACATAGATCTATGATAGAGGTAACATGAAAATTTATTCATGTTTCAAAGATGTGTGTTAGGCCATGGAATTACAGTAAAGAACCTATATCCTCTTCCTTATATAGATGATATAGTCAATCAACCAAGGTAATCTAAGTGGATCTTGAAAATATATCTATTAACTATATATCACCAATCATGGGTGTGTTCTTTTGAAATTATTTATACTGATTTTATAAATAAGTTTTAATTTTATGAGTATTTTGTTATGTGCTCCGGTTGAAAAATTCCTCTATAGAAATATTGTATAACCAACCCTTAGTGAATAAATAACCTAATAAGACCTCACATATTCCAGGTCAAAAACCAGGAAACCTTTCCATGTCTCACTCAATCAATAATGAATCCAATTATATTAACATATAATAAAATAAATATATTAAGAAGATACCCCAATACCTCTTCTCTATTGATCTGATTGAACACACTCTCCGAAACATGTAAAATTTTAATAAATCACCTCTATATCCATATATCTATATAATAATATACCATATCACATCCAAAACAACATATACGCCACCTCTCACCTCATGAGAAAATTACATCATATCATCATCATCATATTAAGGTGACATGAAAAAGAAATTAATCAATAATATTATACACCCCAAATGAAAATACAATGATAATATAAAAAACCAATACTAAGGGAGAACATTCAAAATAGAACACTCTGACCAATATTACCAGTATAACTCACCTCATCCCATCCATCACACAATGATGATCATTTCCAAAATTAAATAACCATTTTTGGATCTCTAGTTTCATAAAAAATATCTTCCATAAGAGGAAAACATCCCATTTAATCCTTCATTTACCAATTTCACGATTTACTATTCACCAACCATTTTATATCTGTATATTCGTATTTTACATCAATTAAATGATTAATCACTAGCTTTATTTAATCCTATATTTTATTTTTCAGACATACCATTTTATTATTTTAAAAAACTAGTATTTATCAATTCTATCAAAATTTATAATACTAGTTTCATTAATTCAATTCTTGTTCAATGACACTTGGTGACTATAACCTAAAACCATAACTACTATTTTATAAACCACAATTATTTCTATATAACCCAATCTATCATCAACCATAACATCCACAACACTATCCCATTTTTATTCAACTATCCCTACCGCTATTACAGTAATAATGAATCTAACCACCCACAACTACCACAATAAAAACAACAACTCCTAATACTAAATAGAAACCAAAACTATCTAAAAAAACTCTAAAAACATACAAAATTACTCCAAAAATTTTATTAAGAAAAAGAAAACATAACATAAATCCATTTAAAATATCTTATTATTAATCATTCCTCCATATTATATTAAAACCTCTTGTATAAACAAAAATCAACTTAATTATAGATTCTAAAAAAATCAATTTTTTACCATATTATTATGATATACCTTCAATAAAATATTATATATTTAATATAAAAATAGTAAACATAGTATATATTAATGATATGGATTACTAAAATAAGTAACAAATATAATTATAATAATATAATAACATGAAACAACACATGAATCACACAATTTTAGCTTTTTTATCTCTTAGTTTTTTATTATATTGATTATTTTAATCTATACCACTCACTGAATAAGAAAAAAGATATTTGTAATCTAAATTTTAACATTATAATAGAATAGAATCTCTGAATACCAAACCTAACTAGTACTTTGGCCAATGTAACACTATAATTAGAAGAAACCAATGATCAATCTCCTCTAAACTCAAAGGGATAAACCACATGACCTAACTAATTCTTTATCCCAACAATAATTGTTGAAAAAATCACTAAATCATAACGAATCTATTTTCATGATGTCATAGAAACATTAATTAAGGGAAATAAAATAAAAAGAGATAAAAATGGAAAGAACCAAACCTTAGATTAAAGGATCCCAGTCACACTAATCCATGAATGATTGTCCTAGTAAAGGGTAATCAAAGGGTACTCATGAAAAGACACAGAAACCCATGGCTTTGAAATAATTAAAAGGAAATATTATCAATCTAATAGGTGCATTATAATTATAAAAAAAACTATATAACACATGATCATGATGTGACATCCTTAGTAATATTGCAATAGTGTCCTGATATGGAATTCATGGAGTGATGTATTCCACATATCATAGAGTAAAACCAGTCAAATTCAACATATATATAGAATATACTACCACCAATAATAATTTTTAGCATAAATATACCATTCATCAATATTAACAATAAAATATTTGGCGACATCTCTAATCATTATACCTACCCTGATTTACATCATGATGTAATAACCCACAAAAAATATATGAACTAAAAAATTATAGAACCTTGCAAATAAAAAACCAAAGCTTCCATAGTGTAGTGATTTTAGAAGTTTCATAATCGATATCATATAATATAAACTTCAAAATAACCAAAAAATGTCTATATCAAAACACATCATGCCATACAGTGAGATAATATATATAAGATTATTCATGAACATTAATTCTATTACTATATCCATTACACAATAACACAACAAAACCTCAGAAAAAAGCCAAGTTTAGTTGACTCGTCTGAGAACAATTCAACTAGACATTCCATAACACATGCCTCCCCCATAATTTTTAGATCCAAATATACCCACATTTCACCAAATATCTTTTTCACATCTCTAATAACATAAGGATATAATGTATTGGTAAGAAAAATTCAATTTTATTTTAATTTTGGTAAAAATTATGTATTTAAGAGAGAGAATTTTCATGTATTGTCTCATTGAATAGTATTATATTGGTGTCCCCAATATAAACTTAATTTCTTTGAGGTTTTGTAGACAACACATTACATACAAGTGAAATTGAGAATTGAATACAATCCTTAAACTGATTGGTAGTGTGAGAATAAGATCTAGGTGTTTGAGGAAATACTATGAAAATGTGTATTTCATGTTACATGTTCATGTATGAACCATGTTCCACTAAGGGAGTTTTTATATAATAAAAATTATCAAGATTAGAATCTGAACATGCTTCATGAGACCTTATATGGTAGTTAATGACTATCAAATCTTTTTTGGTTAGAGGTAGAGGAGTATTATATAATTGTTTTGAGTCTCATGAAAGAGAATTCCTATAATATATAGTTAAATATAATTTTGTTTTCTACCACTCATAAGAGTTGGGTGTCATATTACAATTTCATATTTCAATATTTGGAGGTTGAGGCTGGTTAATTTTTTTTTCTTAGAGTGTCTACCAGGTTCTCAGAGAATAATGGATGGGTACCCTATGAGGACACACACACACACACACACACACATATATATATTTATTATTATAATTATATTAATTTATTGATAAATTTTTTTAGAAACACATAACCTCTCATTTTTTTCTTATCAAAGCCACATGTATTCCTCTATATCTCATTCTTCTCACCTAATGTCTAATTCTTCTTTAATATTTCATGGATTCAATTTTAATCTATCCTTGGGTTGTATCATTTTTATTAATAATAATATTCATGTTTCTTATAATTTCTCTCTATCTAAATCATGAACTTTACCGAAAATGATAAATTTCATTGATTATGATAGGTATTTTTATATATTATAAAAATGCATGAATCATCTAAAATTATTTGTTTAGTAGGATCCAAATAGAATAACATAGGAAATATATATTATATCTATAAATTTCTATGTGTTTTTCATGTATCATATGAAATATTATATATTCTAAATTGTTGTTAAATCTCTACAATTATTAAAAACTCCTTTATTAGTTTTGTATACCTTTATGAAGAAAATGTTTAACTATAAGTGATATTTTTTGAGTTTTGTTTTAACTCTGTGGCTACTGATAATCAATTGAATCTTATAAATTAATATGAAATTTATAATATAACATCACTAATTGGTGTTTATGATTGATATGATTTTCTTTTAAAACACATGATGTGTCATTGATTGTCCCCTCTTTGGAAGGATCTTTAGTGTGAACTTGTATATGAGTGATTCATCTTTATTTTATGACTTTAATTTCCTAATGGTAAATTATTCAATATAAATTCATTGTTTGGGATATATTGAACACAATATTTGATGATCTGATTTTAGTGTTAATGTTAAATAATTCAAAAATCAGTTTTCTATTATATATATATTATCCACTTGGATATTCTTAATGATGTTATTATATCCAACCATTGGAGTTATGTTATAATGGAGAGAATTACAACATTGGAGGATATATGATATCATGGACATGTGGAATACACCTGGAGAAGGTGTGATAGAGATGTGAAATTATTAGGATTTGTTATCAAATTAAATATTTTAGTCTTCACGGCCTCTCCACTTATTTAATAAATGTATATCTCTCAGTTTTTTCACTATTGGTTAAAATGACAGTTGTATATGTATGAAATCAAAATAATAAAGATTATTGGTATTATTAACGAGTTTTATATACATGTTGGATAAATACATACATATTATAATGATTTTTTTCTCCCATGTAGTCATTGATATCCTTTTATTATCACAAGAATGGTTACTCAACGATATATCCTTGGTAAAAAAATCTTGAAACTGAAAAAGTAAAATGAAAGAACAACTTATGGATCTTAAAATACATGATTTATGTTCAACCATATTGATGTTAATCAATAGTGAAGGAATATTCACTCTCTTGAACAAAATAGGTCAGATCAACTTATTTACCTTAATATAATCCCCATGGATGACCCACACATCAGTCTCATAGATGCATCAATCAAGGGACACATCTTCCATTCACCAAAGGTCATAATATAGTGATATTATAATCTCTATCATAAAATGTGTTATTTATCCTAAATGATGATAAATATGTTATAGACTGGTTTCTTATAATTATTATTCTTCCTTAATGCATGAGATGAATCCTTAATTATAACATTGGTTCTATTCAATTCTTCCACACACAGATTGTGAAATTTTATCATTGGTTTGGCTATATGTATATATTTTATATAAACATACATAAAACTTGTTTTAGTATCCAATCCTTCATTTATATTAGTCACACAATATATAAGGTAATAATATAGTAAGATTTTATTACACACTTATTCTTTACATACATAGAATAAATATTCCCTAACAAAATGAAAATTATTTCATAAATTATA
Organism: Viscum album; assembly: GCA_963277665.1. Lineage (NCBI taxonomy): Eukaryota > Viridiplantae > Streptophyta > Magnoliopsida > Santalales > Viscaceae > Viscum > Viscum album. The sequence goes on from OY728132.1 coordinate 1,350,849,124, forward strand.
TATTATTATATAAAGTAAATTATTGTATATTAATTTTTATATTTGAATATAAAAACCCATAAATTCATTATAATTAAAATATCTATCTATTTCTCAGTTCAGGCTGTTGAATATTGTTCTCTATAATAATTGGATGAATATTAACCAGTATTTCAACATTATATCTCATTAATTCTTAGACTCTATGAACTAAAATAATTCATTATCTTAGACCTCATATTTATTGGCTATTACTTCAATACTATATAACTAATAAAATTGGAGTTCTTTTTAAACATCCTCAATAACTGTTACACTTTAAACCTATGACTTAATGAAATCATGTAAAAAATTCTCAAAAAACTGCTACACTTTAATCTTATGAATTAATTAAAACTATAGTGTGATAGTCAATGTGAAATGGATTATTTCATGGAATATGAACTCATTCCTCTTAATTCTTCATTATTGGAAAATATTTACCGAAATCAAATCTAATTAGACAATCAATTTCATATTTAAATCACATGAATATCACCAAAAAATCAACAAAAAGTATAATTATTTTCATTTTTTTCTTAGGAATTTTATACTCATAATATTTTGAGTTAATTTCAAGAAATCATGATTCTCTCAAAAATCCATCTAGCTAAATACCATATTAATATAATAAATATAAAATTCATTTCAACATATTTTTCCTATTTTCCTCATTTTCTTAATATGATGATAGATATATAATATTTTGTTAATATCAAATTTTTTTAATAATTCAATTTATATTATTTTCACTAGACCCTCTAATGAAATACTTACACACAATAAAATATTTATTCTCTCACCTTACTCCTGTGAATTTTTAATATTTCTGTTATTCATGAAAAATAAATTTTCATATTGAATATTTTATGTATCTTACTATGATTACACAAAATTTCAATTTCTTCAACCTGAAATAATATATTACTCATATTAGGGAGGTTATATCATTTTTGAAATTTTTTATATTTGGAAAAATTACAAATAAATGAAATTTTATTTATTTTCAAAGCCTATAACAATGAATATCATACTTAACTTCATACTTTACAACATCACTCATACAACATGAAAGACATAAAATCACATTTTAATACCATCAAATAAAATCCAATTAAAACATGAATAATTCCAAATCCTTTCCATTTAATGTATATGGTCTCTTACTAAAAATATGAAAAATTATTGAATTATTTAATATATCATTACATTATAAATATAAATTAGATTTACTCAAATGAATAATGTGTCATATTATTACGCCTTAGAGTTTTTTAATGGAAGTCAACTACATCCATAAATTTAAAACACATCAAAAACATCATCTGTGTATAATATAAGTAGAAATATACAATTAGAAAATATATTCTCTTAGATATAACTTCACAACTAGTTTCTTTAACACTTTATATATATAATATATCTTATTATAACAAAACACCGTATATTAATTTTAGATTGAGTTTTCTTCTTTACATAGTGAATAATCTTTTTTCACATTAATTCATCATTAAAATTTATATAAATATTATTATTATCAAATGAAAAATATTCAAAACCTTGAAAATTATAAATAATCTTATGCTTTTGTAACATTTAATAACATAAATTCAAAACCATGAAATATTTTTAATTGAAACAACCCAAAGAATTAAATCAAATCATCCAATATAATTGATCTATATTAATCTACTGGAAAAATTTAACTGATCTTTTTTTCTATTATAAATAGTTGTTGTAACTTAACCACATTTTCATGATTAACAATATATTCGAAATACATATGATTATTGTTTCAAACTAGATATATAATGATACCTTGTATGGGAATATCAGTATATACTATAATTAACATACTTCTAAACTGTAAAAAACTTCTAGTTTCAAGTAATTAATATATATTAACTTCATAAAATACAACCTTCCTATTTATTGATAAAAAATAAAACAAACCCAAAGGGGTTGTAAAAATATACAATTTTCGATTTGTTATCATTAACAATATTGGAAGGGTATGTTAATATACACTTCATCTATTTTTTATATCTCTTTGTTATTGATGGTAAACATAAATACTCTTGAGAGATGAATATATCCATTCATTTAATTAAATATTCTATCAATTACTCAACTCTAATTCTACTTGTCCGAAACTCAGTTAATAAAATAATAGATTCGAATCTCCATTTCAAAGATTACCATGTAAGGACCCGACATTAAAAATTACTTATTCTAGTGATTTTGATCTTGAATTAACATTTGAGTATATTTTCAGTTTAGTTTTTTACTGAATTATGAAAAAATATTACAATGTATACCCATAAATTATATGTGGACACTGACACACATTATCCATTTTTTTAACAAACAAAACACAGTTAAAATAAAGTATGATTTCTTTTCATGACACATATTCAATACATTGTTACTGATATATTATTTGTACTTACCAATATTAAGACATGTGAAAAAAAACATTTTAAAACATTGTATGAGAACAAAATATCATTAAGGAACTTAAAAAATGAAAACCATTAGTCTAGTGAAAACTAATAAAACATTTCCTGAAAACAATTACTTTTTACCCTAAAAATGAGACCATCATTTAAAATACATCATTATTATAACTTTTATAAAATTAGAAATTTTCATGGAAAATCATAAAATAACATATAATATATAAATATGTTACATGGTACAGAAGTTTATTAAAATTGAATAACCATATAGTCAACTTCAATACATTCCACTCCTAAAAATCGAAAAACCATACAATTGAATTCTACACATTTGACTCTTAATAATGGAATAACCATACGTCCGATTTCCATACCCAATGCATTGTAGGTTATAATATAACCACCCATACATTGTTTATTATAGTCCCACCCATCTTTTTTTTATCACATAAACACCCATAAAATGTCTATGTACCGTTATATAATAACAACACATATATGATTAAAATTCATAGCACGTCACTCAAGAAATTTCATTTGCAATCAAATAAATCATTTCAAGATATTGAAAAAATAATTCCATTTTAAAAGTAATTTACATACTAAAATTCCTAGAAAATAGAACAAGTGATTTATTCCTCTTTTCAAAAAAAAATTTCCTGTAGTGGAAGGAAAATTTAAAATAACGGTCATGCCAACAAAGAAGTCATTGTTACCGTATACAATAGAAAAAGAACATTTCATTAATCGCTTATAAAGAATGTCAAACACTATGCAGAGTAATATTTATTTGGAAATCCTATAAAATGAAATTACAATTAAAATGGTTTCATATACACCTCATAAAACAATGTGGTGTATAACATCAAAATATTCCTCAATTATAGGATATTTATATTTAATTCCTTTACCATGGATCTGACTCAACATGTGTGATCTTTATATTTCTTATATTAAAAATATTTCCATTGATTAACACTTAACACCTCTAAAGAGATTATTATTCCAAAAGTAAGGCCTCTAGGATGAGTGGAGAGATTCTAGGTTAGGATTTGGGTAGATATTGGTTGAATCAATTTTTTAAGAGTGAATAATAAATATGAATGGGTGCCCTTTTATAGGATTGGGAAGGGCTATTCTTGGAAATCTACAAAGTATTAAAATATAATATGACTATTCAAGATAAAAATAAAAACAAATTTCCCATAAATGAAAGTTAGAATATATTTTAGGCATACTACAACCCCTTGTGATTATTTACCATTTTTTTGATTTTTAAATAATTAAATTATAAATTAATTGTATAAGATATCATTATTTTCAAATTTTTTACTATTCATTTAATTTAACTTTAATATACATAATGAAAATCTGGGAATTAGAATATATAGTTTTCAAACTTCAATAATATATCTCTTATATATAGGTAATTATTTAGACACATTAAATCATCCAAAATATATGAAATTTAAAATTATTGATATCAATTATTTTTTCCTATTAATTAAAAAATATTGTTTTATCATTTAATAATCATTTAAGGTAATTATAAAATATTTTTAAATTAAAAATAAAAATATTCGTTGAATTTTTTTCATTATGGTCAAAATAGACACTTGTGTTCATTCTTATCTTCACCATTTCCCTTCCTCAACATGAAAATGGTAATATATACAAAGGAAGTGATATTTTGTAACTAATAGTGATTTAAATAATATATATTATATTTTTCATGACCCGTCCTCGGGGTCCATGCAGTTACTACCCCAAGACCACCTTCCATAGGCCAGGGGATGACGACTAGCACTAAAGACGTAAATCTCGATAACTGGGAAGGCATTGACATAATAAAACATAAAAATGACCAACCAGAGTACAAGAGGAAGTAATAAACTAAGTATTAAAGAAATTACTGAATAGTAAATGGGCCAGAATACACACCCAACTGAACAGTACAACTACAACTGAATGAAAGTACAACAGAAGTGACAAATAGCTGGAAGATAGAAGAAGCTCCTAGGTCGTCCATCTCGGATCTTACCTGAAGGGTAGGTACAAATATCCTCTTCAATTCTCTTGCCCACCGACCTCCTCTGAGTACCATCTCATCGTGAGGTGCACCTCCGGGTACTGACTTGTCATGAGGTCCACCTCTGGGTACCGTCCAGTCCTCGTACACTCGGTCTCTGTCAGCGCTGTCTGTCTACTGCATCCAACACAACAAGGTGCGGGCATAACCCATGTAGGGGTGAGTATAACGATACTCAGTAGAGACCCCAAAACCCTCAAGATCTCACTAAATCCAACAAGGATAACCACAATTATGGATCTCAACAGATATCCCTTACTTAGGCATAAGCCCATACATATACCTAAGTTATCAATTTTACCATTTCAATCTTGAGGAAACACAAAGGTTATGTAATCAACAAATAACCACTACTTAGGTATATGCCCATACATATACCTAAGTTATCAAGTGCCCCATCTCAATTATGAGGTAAACACAAAGGTCATTGACTCTGCTCAAACCAGGATTTTCTTTAATGATATCGAAACCACAACTACTGAAGAGATCCTCTTCTATCGAGTTCGGTGATCCTGTCATGACTCCGAGGCGCTTCTCACTAACCTTAGAAAGCTGAGGTACTTCTCCTTTTGAGCACCGCGGGTCTGCCACCCAAAAACAGTAGTGCTCCCCGCCATGGGTCTGCCACCTCACAAAGTAGTGCTCCCCCTCATAACCTACAGAGGTACTCCTTCTATCGAGTACCGTGGGTCTTCCACCCAATCATAGTAGTGCTCCCTGCCATGGGTCTGCCACCCAAACACAGTAGTGCTCCCCACTGGGCTATACAAGTCACTCCGACTCGAATCGTACAAGCATTCATCAGGTCTCATCCAGCTACAAGGTCTCCGTACTCCATATGCTCATCTCCAGGCGGGTATGCTCCATGAGATACTTGTGGATACTTACAAGTGTCACATAAACTCAGGTGGAAGTATCTCAAAGGACCGCCTCGTCATAGGGGTTTCAAGGCAACAGACGACAGATCAATCGGAAGCTCGGTCTGTGAGTTATTATCCTTTTAGTCGTGAGGGCCCGGTTGGTTTTGTGTACGAACCAACTTGGACATATCTCAATGGTACCCAGAACTCTCATGGGTTATACTCAAAGGATCTATTTCTCAATGTGATTACCAACGTCGCTGACAGTTCGGAAAATGGACATCTGGTCTGAGAGTTATTTTTATTTCCATTCAAGGGGTCTGGTTGGTTTATAAGTTAAACCAACCTGACCATACTCCAACCGCATCCAAACCTCATGTGGAGTATGCCAAAAGAACCGTCTCATCAAGAGGAATCCATGAATTTTGAAAAAACATCAATTGGATGTCCGTTTATCATGTTATAAGCGTTTCCGCTCTGAGGGCCCGGTTGGTTTTGGGTTCGAACCAACCCGGTCATACTTCAAATGACACCGGTTAACCAAACCGGTCACACCATTGTGATCCCTACCAAAAAATACACGAGATGGACTACCCATTGGTACAAAACAGATATCTGATCAAAAGGTTTCATTTCACTAAAACATGCACAAACCGGGCATCGTGGGGCCCGTGCCTCGACCTCGACTTAAATATCTAATATTGGTCTTGAAAGATCTGTCTTAATTCCAAGGTCGCAACATCGCAGACGGTTCTTCATTCAGACACCGAATGAGAGTGATATGTCAGATACAAGATCTCGTAATAATAATATTATTATTATCATTGGGTGTTTCATGGACCCGAGCCATGAACCAGAATTTAGTATCGAACATTAGACTTGAATCGATTGTCTTAAAGATAGGGTCACGTCGCCGTTGACGGAAACCCAATCTGATGTCTCACACATGAGTTATATCAGGTCGATGATTTAATAATAATATTAAATCTATTAGTTTTCGAGCGCTTCGGTTACTTGATCCAAAAACACAAAAAAATACATCCAATATTGGACTTGAAACGTCCATCCTAGAATCAGGGTCACATTGTCACAGAGAGTTCTTGAAACCGAGATCGAATGAAGAAGTTGCGGATAAAAAGTTGTTCTATTAACAAAAGTAATAATAATATTATTATACTATTATTATTAATTACCTATTTTTGTAACTCCCAAATCAATCCACGATTTGGAGGCCCCTTATTCCGTGCAGGAAAATCAAACAACAACTCCCTCTCTCTTTATTATTTTTTATGTATTATTCTTTTAATTTATTTGTCTTATTCCTTCTTTCTCTCTCCAATCTTCTTTCTCCTCCAGAAATCTCACAGGACCTCTACCATAGAAACCATCTCCTGCTACCATGCACCCTAGTTGCCATCTCCTATCTAATTACCCATCGCTCACCATGTCACCTCCTGCTACCAGTAGCCACGGTCGACTGCTCGTCCAACCGAACCATCTCATTGTACCGCCGGGACCCTCATTGGACCCATGCCATGGGATCCTTCTACACATCACACCGGTTCGAATTGCCGTTGCGGCCCATTTCAATGTCACCCATCAATCCACGCACAAAAGAACAACCAGTGGTGGGTCCGGGCTTGTTCGTTATCTATGCCCTCCACATTAGAGGCTCAATCCAAAATTACACAATGACAAGGGTTTAATTTATTCAAAATAAATTATACAAAAACCATTCAATTAAATACCCATACACGCGGTATAAATCTCATATACACTATATACGAAAACCCCCTACATCGATTATGATGTTGCACATCGTCGAGCCATGGTAAGTGTATGGAGTTGACGTCGATCATTGCATCCGCCTCGCACTTCATATCGGAGATTGAGCGTCGGAGACTCGTCGGAATTCGACCTTTGTTGAAGGATTGTTCTTCGTCAAAGATCTTGGAAGGATGTCGTTGGAGAATAGTTCTTCGTCGGTGGTTTTATGTTCTCTATTAATTTCTCCAGAGGTTAACCACATGATTCTCCTAAATATTTTCCAACACATATTAAAAAGTGGCATCCCCTATTAATAAACATGTCATTCCCTTTCAAATTAAAAACACATAATTAATTAAAGTGTTTTCACCATTAAAGAGGGAGAGAGATATAGTCTCTTTATTAAGGGGGTTGTCACATTAAATTAAAGGGGACTTAAAGGGGGGTTGGAGAGATTGATGGGGATTTGAGAGGTTGGGGCTCGTGTGGGCCCTGCCTCTCATATATCCTCACTTAGGAGGATTTAACTTCCTTAGATATAAATTTTTTTTAACAAATTTATGTAACTTTTCTTAACTAAACTCCAAAATTAATAAAACTCAACCCGCTTAAAACACAACTGCGGTAAAGGTCCTCTTAATCAATTACCAGTGCTACGATTTCATCGGTGCCCTTATATTTCAATTCCGAGAACCGGTTAAAATGATAAAAAAACCCACTCATTCGTTCACTGAACGTACCCGAGCTAAACTTCAGAAATTGATTCCGGGCACACCGGCCCTCAGAATCAGGTTCTGTATGAAACTGTGTACTCATAAAATTACAATGAAATTAAGAAAAAAATTTCCTTGAAATTTCTGGGTTTTACATTACTCCCACCTTAGGGATTTACGTCCCCATAAAACTACAACAAAAACTAGGGAAACTAAAGGAGGTACCGAGCAGGCATCTGAGCCTCCCGCCCCCTTGTGCTCTCATAGAGGTTCTCGTGCTTCTAGTAAAAGTGCATAGGGGGGATAGAATGTCCTTTTAGGACCCCCTCCTATCGATCCTCAACCTCTACTAGAACCTCATGAAAGTTGGCCCTTTTTCATCAACACTAGAAGTGCTGCTGCAACTCATGATAGTTCTGGAACAATGGTATGTTCGGCCGACTCCTGAGTGATCGACCTCACCCTCGTAGCATGATTGCATTCTGTGCTGCCTGGTTTTTACTTTTCGCTGTCTAAGGAAAACACTATTCCAACGTTGTAGATAATCTGCAACCTTTTTGCCTAATGCCATTAATTTGTGTATGAACTGTGGTTGCCAAGTCAATACTCAAACTAACGTTGTAAGGCCTCGATGCTGCCACCAAGAGGATCCTCCAGAAAATCTCACCTCAAGGGTTAGATCACACCATTTCCATAAGCATGATTATCGAGTCTCCTCCCAAAGGTATCTTCAGATGTGAGGGTCTAGTCAATGGATTAACCGAAAACTCTATGTCTGGGACAAGATTTGTGGATGTAAGGATTGATTCATATCAATGTTTATTGATATATCCGCTAGTAGTAGACACAAATCATTCCTCAAATCATCCCTAGAGCCTTTTGGTCTCAATCCTTGACCGCATGCAGCTACTCTCTTCCCCTGCCCTCCATTTCCCTGAGCCTAGCGGGGACTGCAAAGGTGGGTGGCTGTATCATGTTGAAATGTTCACCACCTCATGATGCTCTCATAGCTCCGCTTCCACATCTCCTGCTCTACAGATTCATCTATCCTTAACACTTCTTATTCTTGAATCATTTTACATGCCCACATCTCTAAGACCGGCACCCGTTTCTTGTTTCTTACTTCTTACTTTCACTAATTGTATACGTTTAGCTAAAGAACATTCAACCACAATGGTTCCCTCTAGAACCCTAGCATAAGTAGGAATGCATAGAGGAAGATGTGCTGGCTCAGATTTCCATAAACACACAACAGTCCGAGCTCTAAAGCACTGATCACATCGTATTCATCGAGTACTAGGAATGGTCGGTACGTCCTGATGAATACTCAGCTACCGACATGTCGCCCTGCCGAAGTTGTATAAGCTCTAGAAAACTCTCAGCCACCTCGTCAAACCAGTCCTCAGCTACATGTGAGTCAGGCTTGCCTCGGAAACTGAGGGGTATTTGATACTGAACCACCTGTAAGGAACTAAGTCTACATGTTTCAACTACCGGTACCTCCAGTTGAAACTGCTAACCAATAGTCAGTGATATAGCTGGCACACTACTCGAAGGTACAATCTCCGGCAACGGTCCACGTACCAATGTACAATCACTATTCTGATAATCCTCATGGTCACCCACTGAGAAAAAGCAATAGCTAAGATCACTATATGCTCAACTATTGTCTAAACTAGGTGTAGAACTATAGAAATCACCTCTAGTCAGTCCACTGCTGCCTGGGAATCTTCCTCGCCTCGTAACATCGAAGGCCTCTACAGCTAGAATACATGCAACACGCTCTGTCATCGTGCATTGTCCACTTGTACGGCTGGTGGCATCTGCTGCCTAATGGGTGGTGGTGCTACTGGTACACCACTTGAAGGTGCCAACATAGAAAGAGGGACCTGCATCAGAGTCTCATCGCTCAGTGGGCTGTTATCGAGTACTCTCTCGGAACTACAACTGACTGTCTACGTGGAGGTATCCTGAACAGATGTGACACAGTCAAACGATTTAAACCTAGTGAGCTGACCTGGTTAAGATGACTTGAAGATAACTTTTTAAAACACACACGCAATCAGTGTTTTTTCTTACTGAGTCGGAAATCAGAATTCAGGGTCCTGGTGTAAGGATTTGTCGGCCACCGCACCAACACTGGACTCCTTAAACTGAAAACCACACTCGGTACCCTTAACACTATTGTTTCATATAAAGGGAATAAAAGAGTTCTAAGTTCTGTGGTAGAACTGACTCATCTGATACCAATTTGTCACGGCCCATCCTCGAGGCTCATGTCGTGACTACCCCAAGCCCACCTTCAATAGGCCAGGGGCTGCCAACTAGCACCAAAGACGTAAATCCTTATAACTGGGTAAGAATTGACTTTATAAAACATAAACACATCCAACAAGAGTACAAGAAGAAGTAATACACTAAGTATAAAAGAAAGGTATGAAAAGTAAATGGGCCAGAATACAAACCCAAGTGAAAAGTACAACTACAACTGAACGAAATTACAACAGAAAAGGAAAACTGCTGGAAGATAGAAGCAGCTCCTGGGTCGTCCACCTCTGATCCTACAAGAAGGGTAGGTATATATATCCTCCTCAACGTTCTCGCTCGCCAACCTCCTCCAAGTACCATCTCATCATGAAGTCCACCTCTGGGTACTGACTCGTCATGAGGTCCACCTCCGGGTACCATCCAGTCCTCGTACACCCGGTCTTTGTCAGCGCTGTCTGTCCTCTACATCAAACACAACGAGGTGCGGGCATAACCTGTGTAGGGGTGAGTATAACGATACTCAATAGGGACCCCGAGACCCTCAAGGTCTCACTAAATACAACAAGGATAACCACAAAGAAGGATCTCAACAAGTAACCCTTACTTAGGTATATGCCCATAATTATACCTAAATTATCAAGTATCCCATCTCAATCATGAGGAAACACAAAGGTTATGAAATCAAAGAATAACCACTACATAGGTATATTCCCATACATATACCTAAGTTATCCAGTGACCTATCTCAATCATGAGGTAACCACAATGGTCATTGACTCAGCTCAAACCAGGATTTTCAATAATGATATCGAAACCACAACTGATGAAGATATCCTCCTCTATCGAGTACGGCGATCCTGTCACGACTCAGAGGCCCTGCTCACTAACCTTAGACTGCTGAGGTACTCCTCTTATCAAGCATCACGGGTTTTACACCCAAACACTGTAGTGCTCCCCTCCATGGGTCTTCCACCTCTCAAAGTAGTGGTCCCCCTCATAGCCTACAGAGGTACTCCTTCTGTCGAGTACCACGGGTCTTCCACCCAAAAAAAGTAGTGCTCCCTGTCGTGGGTCTGCCACCCAAACACAGTATTGCTCCCCACTAGGCTATACAAGTCACTCCGACTTGAATAGGAAAAGCAGTCCTCAGGTCTCAGCCAGCTACAAGGTCTCCATACTCCGTACGCTCATCTCCGGGAGGGTACGCTCCACGATCTATTGGTCGATACATCTAGGTGTCACGTAAAATCAGGTGAAAGGGCCGCTTCATCATAGGGTTCTCAACACAACAGACGAAACATCAATCAGATGCCCGGTCTGTGATTTATTAGCCTTTTAGTCCCAAGGGCCCGGTTGGTTTTGTGTATGAACCAACTCGGCCGTATCTCAAATGTACCCCGAACTCTCATGGGGTATACTCAACGGAACTATTTCTCAACGTGATTACCAACGCCTATAAAGGTTCATCAAATGGATGTCCCGTCTTAGAGTTATTTTTATTTCCGTTCTAGGGGCTCGATTGGTTTATAAGCTAGTCCAACTCAACCGTACTCCAACTGCATCCAAACCACAAGTGGAGTATGAAAAAAGAACCGTCTCATCAAGAGGAATCCAACAAAGTCGACATCACATTAATCGGACGCCCGAAGCTCAAGTTATAAGTGTTTCCTCTCCAAGGTCCCGGTTGGTTTCGGGTTCGAACCAACCCGACCATACGTCAAATGACGCAGGTTAACCAAACCGGTCACACCATTGCGATCCATACCAAAAAACACACGATATGGACTGCCCATTGATCCAAAATGGATAGCTGATGAAAAAGTTTCATTTCACCGCAACACGCACAAACTGGGCCTCGTGGGGCCCGTGCTTTGACCTCAACATAAATATCCAAAATTGTTCTTGAAAGATCCGTCTTAATTCAAAGGTCGCAACATCGCAAACAGTTCTTCATTTTAACACCGAATGAGAGTGATATGTAAGATACAATATCTTGTAATAATAATAATATTATTATCATTGGGTGTTTCGTGGACCAGAGCCATGAACCCGAATTTAGTATCAAACATTGGACTTGAATCGACCGTATTAAAGACACAGTCATATCACCGTTGATGGAAATCCAATCGAACGTCGCACAGATGAGTTATAACAGGTTGAAGATTTAATAATAATATTAAATATATTATTTTTCGAGCGCTTCGGGTATCCGATCCAAAAACCCAAAAAAGACATCCAATATTGGACTCAAAACGTCCGTCTCAAAATCAGGGTTGCACTACCGTAGAAATTTCTTAAAACTGAGATCGAATGATGATGTTGCAGAAAAAAGGTGTTTTATTAACCAAAGTAATAATATGACAATTATATTATTATTATTAATTACCTTTTTTGTAACTCCCAAATCAATCCACGATTTGGAGGGCCCTTATTCCGTGCTAGAAAATAAAACAACAACTCCCTCTCTATTAATTATTTTCTATGTATTATTATTTTAATTTCTTTCTCTTATTCCTTATTTCTCTCTCTAATCTCCTTTCTCCTCTAGAAATCTCATGCGACCTCTACCCTAGCAATCATCTCCTGCTACCATGCACCATGTTATCCATCTCCAATCTATTTACCTATCGCTCGCCATGCCACGTCCTGCTACCAGCAGCCACGACCACCTACTCGCCTAACCAAACCAATGCCTTGGACCGCCGAGACCCTCATCGGACCCGCGCCATGGGATCCTTCTATGCGTCAAACCAGTTTCGAATCGTCGTTGTGGTCTGTTTGAATGTCGCCCATCAATCCACACACAAAAGAAAAATTAACGGAGGATCTGGTCTTGTTCATTATCTGTGCCCTCCGCATTAGAGGCTCAAACCGAAATTCTTCAACGATAAGGGTTTAATTTATTCAAAATAAATTATACAAACACCATGAAATTAAATACCCATGAATGAGGTATAAATCACATATACACTATATATGAAAACCCCCTACCTTGATTATGACGTTACACGTCGTCGAGACACAGAAAGATTATATAGTTGACGTCGATCATTGAATCCCACTCACACTTTATATTAGATCTTGAGCATCTGAGACTCATCGGAATCCAACCTCCGTTGAAGGATTGTTCTTCGTTGAAGATCTTGGAAGGCTGTCGTTGGAGAACCGTTCTTTGTCGGAGGTTTAAAGTTCTCTCTAAATTTATCCAGAGGTTAACCTCAAGATTCTCCAAAATATTTTCCAACCCATATTAAAAAGTGGCTTCCCCTATTAATAAACATGCCATGCCCTTTCAAAATCAAAACACTTAATTAATTAATGTGTTGGCACCATTAAAGAGGTAGAGAGATGGTCTCTTTATTAAGGGGGTTGTGACATTAAATTTTTGGGGTGTTAAAGGGGGGTTCGAGAGAGTTATGTGGATTTGAGAGTTTGGGGCTTGTGTGGGCCCCACCTATCATATATCCACACATGGGAGGATTTAACTTCCTTAGATATAAATTTGATTTAAAAAATTTATTTAGCTTTTCTTAACTAAACTCCAAAATTAATAAAACTCAACCCGCATAGAAAAAACTGCGGTAAAGGTACCAGTGCTGTGAGTTCATCAGTGCCCTCAAGTTTCAATTCCGAGCACCGGTTCAAAAGATAGAAAAACATGCTCATTTTTTCACTGAAAATACAGAAGCTAAACTTTGGAAATTGTTTCCGAGCACACCGGGCCTCCGAATCAGGTGCCGTCATAAAACGCGTATTCGTAAAATTACAAAGAAATTAAGAAAAAAATTTCTTTGAAATTTTTTGGTCTTTAAAATATTATCATATAAATGTGAAAATTAAAAATAAAAATAATGTTCATAATGTGAGAAGGGTATAATATGATTCTTCCAAGAAATTTTTTATAGTTTTTTATTATTTTTTTAATCCTTATCATTTTGTTTTAACCCTTATTTAACCCTTTTAACTTTTAACATGTCATCATTTAATTTATAAATTTTGGGTTAATAAAATTACTATGAAATGAAAAAAATACAACTATAGGATTAATTGATTAATCTTTTATATTTACCCCTATTAGTTTCCTAAAATATTTTTTATTAAAATTTTAATATCATTTAATATATTTTTATTTAATTTAAAATATCACAAAGGTCAATTTTGATAGTATTCACTATTTGAATTTTAAAACATTTTATTAAAATCTAACTCCTAAAAAAACTACATTAATTCATCTAAAAAAATGAAAAATTCATCCAAAAATTCAGGTATAACATGAAATATTTCAAATTACATTAATTTTAATATTATTCAAATCATTTATTTGATTCTTTCATTAATAAATCAATTACTATATCATCACTGGGTTACTATTTATTTTAATTATTTATTTTTTAAAAATTATAAATAAAATACCATGATGTAGATAAAAAATTTAACTTTATAAAAAGTATTTATAGTTGACCATATATATTATCTTACCCCGAAAAAAAAATATTTTAGTTGTAAAAAACAAAAGTGTTTGAAAATTTTATTTTCATTAAATATGATATTATAAAGGAACCAAATTTAAGAAGGGTCTCCTAGATTTCATAAAAAAGACCTAAATATGATTATTTATAATGTTTATAATATAATTTTTACCCTTAATTACATGATATACCCTTAATAGTGGTAAAAAAATAAACTTACTATTCAAAAAATTGACTTATTCTTGTCAGGCCAACAAATTAATACTATTTACAATCATGTATGTCCTTTATTCAAAATTCAATTCACAAAATTATTTTATATTTATTTAAAATTAATAATGTTAAAGAATCAAGAAAATAGATTTTTAATGTTAAAACACTCAAAATTTCATAATGTTTTAATATCCAATTTCAATGTGAAATTGATTACAAAGAAATAAAATGTATTAAATTATAAAAAAATTAGTTAACTATAAATTAATATTAATTAAAAATATAATTTGAATATTCAAATTAAGTTTACAATAAATAAATTTTGAACAAAAAGTTAGTATTATTCAATATTCAACAAACTATAAAAGTTCTCAAAGAAATAAAAAAAAGTCAACTAAATTAAAATTTTATAGTCCTATTCCAAATAAAAAGTTTATTTTGTCAAATAAAATTTATAAATGTGAAAAAAACATGATTTAAAATGCATTTCCATCAAAAGGCTGTAAAACTGTCCATTTTGAAAAATACACCTTTAATTTGAAAATTGAATTTTTTCTAATATATTGTCTATAAAATCCATAATCTGAATTCCAAACATTTAATTATATATATATATATATATATATATTTCATTAATATAATAAACAAGATTTATTTTATAATTTATTGGTATAAACCACACTTGGGTGCATTTAAATTATTTTTTAGAATAATATTTCATTTTGTTAAAAAAATGATTTACATTATCTTATAATTAATTGATCACTAAGTAATTAATTATATATGCATGTGTTACCATATTTTTATATTTCATTTAATAATGATCAATCCCGCCATTCAGACAGCTTGGTTTTAATGGAATCATTTAATTTTAATATTTAGTTGTCCTCTTAAGCCTTTTGTGGGATATCATGTATGCTATCGAGAATAATATTTCCTTTTAAAATGATGGTATGTTACATTCCTCCCTTATAATAAATTGTGTCCTCACAATTTAAAATTTGTATCGAAAACTAGGAATTTTAATTTTTTTAAATGTGTTTATTGAAATCCCATATTATAACAAGTATAACTAAAACATACCCTTTGAATGAATGAAATTAAATTATTAAGGTAACTTGAGATAGTACCTACTTGGATTACAAGCACGAAAGCATGGAAATGGAAGGGAAAAACTATCAAATTCTAACTGAGAGTGAAAGACAATATACTTATGATAAAGTTAACAACAAAAAAACTATAAATTTGTTATTTTTAATAGATTATTGATTAAATAGTAATAAATGTAAATTAATATCATTATTTTCAGATACATTTCATTTATTTGAGGAATAAATCTAATAAATTGGATAAGAACAGAATAAAATATCGTTATATGACAAATTTATTTTCATCTTTTAATATTTTTCCACTATAAAATCATATTTTTTTCTATATGATGAGTATTGATGATGAAGTTTTTTCATTCCTAAAGTACTAGAATCAAATTTTCAAGGCTCACATAATCCATAAAGTATTGAATACCTATTTTATTTTTCTTTATAAATTAACCAAACCAAAAAAAAATTATTTCAAGTTAAGATAATTCCCCCAAATTAATTAGCCTTATCTTATTAAAAACTACCTCAATCTCCAAAAATCAATAGTATTACCCAAAGTTCATCATTATAATAAATTATACATAAAATTCATAAAATAATTTATAGACAACTATTAAAAACAACAAATTATTTGATCATATATACTAAAAATATATATTTTAATAATTATCTTCAAATAAACTAAATTACTCTTTACGTCTCACCACAAAAAGTAATCACCCTAAAAATATTGAAGATAAAGTTTTCAATTACATAAATAAATTGAATCATCAAAAGACAAAAATAAATTCATAGATTCTTCCAAAATATAATACATCGATTATTTCTCAATTAAAATAACATAGGTTTCTTTATTTTTTGATTATATAAGATTCCAATGATAAGGAACATCTTCGTAAATAACATTCACCACTCAATCACCAAATTATATTTATAGTATTATTTATAAAAATCAAATAATTCAGTTGTTTTTTATACATAAAATAATTTAACAAAAAGGAAAATATCATACAATTTGGGATTTTAATTAGACTAGTGGTAGTCTATTCACCCTTCTTGCCATTCAATTTTGGGTTCGATTCCTGGGGCTTAGCCAGACGGGACGGGTTATCACCCATCCTATAGGATGTCATTTTTTAAAAACTATATAAGACTTATAACTTTACAAAAATATGATAAAATCTTATAAAATAACCATAACGTGTTTTAACCTAAATTTTATATATCATACCTGCCATTTTTCATAAAACCCAAATAATTACCTAAAAAATATAAGTCTCCAATTACAAGAAAAAATATTATAACTTAAAGCCTAAAATTCAGTTTCTAAGACATTGAATCCTTGAAAAACCTTAATATTATAAACTCATGACAAAATACCTAAATCTTAATAAATCATCCTATCTTACAAAGTTTTCTAAACTATCCCATGATACCAATTGTATGGAACCAACAATAAACATAACATATTCTCATGTTTTTCATCTAAAATTCACCTTCGATGATCTTTATTGTTTTTATTAGTAAATAATTAGGAAAAATGTAAAAAAGTAGTCCCATACTATACATATGGATAGTTATAATCATTATATATTTTTATACAAAAGGAAACCCTATTAAAATTAATCATGATTTCTTTATATGAAATATCATCAATAATTTCATGATGAAATATATTTTTTACATAAAAATTTTAAGACCTTTGAAAAATTAATAGAGAGTATGTACATTCACTATACATTTGAATTCATAAACATATAACATGCACATAATTTTCATGTTTTCCAATATTTAACAAAAATACAATATTTTTTTTACAATATCATTGATGGAATGAACTCAAACACTTTAATGATATATTTTTGTTAGAATGGTTCACTATTAATTTTCTGTTAGAATCTCAGTAAGCTATTTTCCATTATAAATAATGGTATCCACTTAAGATCTTATTATAGCTTAGAATTATTTCCCAAATACTCATTCTCTTTGTTCATTACTCAATAAATAAACATACCTTGATTGAGATCTTGAGTTTCCCTTATCATTGATAGTTTTTGGAACACTAAACTAAATCCATGTTGAAATCCAATACTCATATTTATATCATATAATGACACAATAATTATAATTGAAAATAATACAAAGAAACTAAGTTCGTCCAATGGATATCCACATGGCATCGGTGTCATATTAACATGGACCCACTTGGAGCATGTATAAACATGCTGTTATCAACTTATGGGATGTGTGATTCTTATATATTCTTCCCAAATGGGTATGTCAGATTAATGTATCATTCAAACTTTTTAATTTTTAATGGTGGTATGTTTTTCACTTGAATATATGTGTTTGTTATGTATCACTCTTCTATGAAATGTGTTAGAGTGACATGCCATTTTCATAGAGGGATACAAGATGTTGATTATTTGTTTACCCATAAGATTATTCCTTTTTATTGAATCATTCAACTTGATTATGATATTAGGATTGTTGGATCATTAATTCATGAGGATTGTTTCCACTATAGGTATATCTTCTCTTATATCTATAACCAAAGTAGGTGTGGTTGCATGTAGTTTGGCTATCATGAACTCTGTGATAAGATATGTTATTTATTTACTTGTTATAATATAATTTCATAATGGAAATATGTTTTTATTTAATAGATTTTTTAGGGAGACCATTTTCAATGAAGTACTGAGTGGTACTCACACCCTATTTGGGTGACCTCATACCTGAGTAGACATTATTGGTTTTGGGACATTTGAGGGAAAGAGACTTGTTATAATTGAATGTGATGGAATTTTGGAGTGGTGGATAGTGTCAAACATGGATCTATATCATGTTATTATTATTATATATCTTACCTTTTATTATTTTAGGTATTTTTGTGTAGATGATCAGCACATTGTTGGTCATACTTCTATTTTATACTCATTTGACATTACATTATTGTTGCTTTTTATAGCATATGTTATTCAATTACCCATGGATGGACCATAATTATAATTTCCATGAAGTGTTATTTATTATTATTAGTGATTTACTATTTTTTTCAATTTTTATATTTATTTATATCAGAGGATACTGTATCCCCACCCTCACATATTGACCCTCTCTCCAAGTTAACAACACTGGTCATATTGTTATGTATACCTGAGTCACATTATTTATGTGGTATGATTACTTCCTAGCTTTTATGGGATGATATTTTGTAAATATTTTTCCACAAAAACTCAACACCTCATATTTGGTATGGTAAATCAATAAAAATGTAAAACATGAAATTTATGAAGGAATTCATCAAACTAGAATAAAATATTGATTTTATATTTATTAAATTTACACATCCATAGGTTTATTTAATTTAGTTGTAGTGATTGTATTAAAATTTAATTTATTCCTTGGATTAAGAGGATAATGATAATGATTTAACTCATTAAACCTTGTTTTTGGGATTTTTCTATATATTTTTCGAATTCCCTACACATGAATCATTGATCTATATATTATGTTTTAGGTGGATTTTCCATTGTTCTATCATGTTAACCAACATCTTAATATCTCTTTAGTTGTTTTTTGTGTGATATCCTCCCTTATATAATATTTATAATTCTTTAAATAAATTTTATTACATCTGCTTCTATCATTTTTACCACATAAACAATTATATCTTCTTTATTCGATGGGAATAATCACAAAAAGATAGAAGAAACTCATGGTATCTCTTGTTATACCCAAATCACCGATTATATTAATAGTCTTAGTTTTTTTCTCCCTAGAGAGGGAATATAAATCAATTTATGCATATATTCCAAATATTTTTATCAAAAATTATTTTCAAAGAATTAATTTCGAAGAATCGATAAATCAAGTTGCCTTAAAATCAACATGAATATAAAATTAATAGATTTATAATAAAATAATTTTTAAGTATACTTCATCAGAACTAATATACCGACCGTATTTTTATAATTTCAAAGGAATTCCCTATCCTTTTTAATTAAAATTTTTCATGTGATATATATAGATAATTTAACTCCATTTTATTTAATAAAGTTAATTTTTTTCTTTTTTCTTTTGTTCTTATTTAATGTACACTATTTTATTTATTTTTCTTCTTTATCAAAACCAAATTTTTTATTATTATATATATATATATATATATATATTTTTCATTTTCACCAATTATTCTGGAATTTTTTTACAACATGATCCTCTAAAAGATTATTATCATTATTAAATGAAGGATTTAATATTGAATTATTCATTATATAGATTATTTTTTATTTTGATATTATTAATGACAATATTCATGACATGAGATAGTTGGGTATGAATTACACTTTGATTTATAACATTTTATTTCATCATATTTAATTTTTTGTCGATACAATCATTTCATTTCTCATTGAATTAATTTTATACTCGATTCCTCATGGTTATATACATTCACTAAAACCATATTTGTTAGAATAAGAAATGAAAATGTCTAATACAATTTTTTTAAATAATCATATAAATATGATAAATGAATCATAGTATGTTATAATTGATTTATATTTGATTTATTCATCATTTATTTGTGATTTATCCAGTTATTAATATTTACCTAATAAATAAAAGTAATGAAATCCTACTAAAATAACAACTGAAATGAACCATACATAACGCACATTGATTCTACACTATCTTCTTTTATTTACATTACAAATCAGGATTGGAACATGCAACCCAATTGAAAAGTTATTTTTGGCTTTATGTATTATATTTATATCCATATTATCACTCAGTATGCTATATATATTTCTATTATAATTTGTTTTTTCAAATTATTACCTCTTAGACATGTCACATCCTATGAAATTATTGGTAGATTTATTAACAAAGAAAAGAGTGAGATAATAATTCTTATATGGGGAAAAAATAAGAAATATAAATCATAGAAAAATGGGAGATCATGGAAGATACTATACTAGAGTTTGAATATGATATATATTACCATGAAAACATATTCATGATTTGTGGAAAAAATTATGAAAACATATTTATTTTATCTGAACCATAGCTATATAAACATAAATCATGGAATAAACATGTGAAATAATTTTTGAATTTGTAAAATACATATTTATTGAATATTAAAATAATTATCTAGAGGCAAACATGAATTAAATCAAAATATAGCAGTCTAAGGTAACCACCCATGTTCTAAATCCTATTACATTAGAATTTTTATACATATATTATCTATATCAGAATAATCAAAATCATAAAACATAAAATAAACTTTCTACAAAATATATATGGGTGAAAAACAATTTTATTAGAAATATAAAATAATTTATAGAATGTGAGTCGATAACATCATGAATGTAAGTCCATAAATGAATGGATAAAAGTTAATATAGTATTCATTAATTAGGATGAATATAAAAATGAGTTAATATAAGAAAAATATACTTTTAAGGAATTGTAAAATATTTTTTTAGATTTTAGAAAAGTATTTCATAGTTTTAATATAATAATGAAATATTGAATAAAGTATAAAATCATGGTTTAAAAAAAATTATGAAATTAAATAAATATAATAATATTTACCCAAAAAATATGTTATAAAATTTTGAAATTTTTTGAAATTAATGTTCAACCTAAATCTTTGAAAAATAAAATTGAGAAGAAACATAATAAATTATAAGAAAAATTAAAAGAAATCACTTCGGTATATACAATGTATATGAATTATATATAAATCAAATGAAATAATATGTATGTAATTATGGGAAAGAAAGATAATGAAATTATATAACCTAAAATAAATATATTCAAAATATATCAATAAAAATAGGACATAATTAAATTGAATATGGAAGAGAAAAATACAATCCATAGATATATCCAATTTTATTTTCCTATTGTAAACCTTGAAAGGTAGGAATAAAAAAATGTTGCGAGACAAATAAATAGGTAGTTAAATTACCCTAAATCGTCATAAATGAATTAATGTTGCGTTTTAACTATAATTTACATATAAATATCTAAATGGATGATTGGATATAGATAATCTCATATATAAATAGATATTATTGGAAAACCTCTTACTATTACTCTTAACATTCTTGAATTAACATTAACGTTATATAATAGAAATATTAGTATATTAATTAGCTCTTTGGGAATATTTTTTTCCCTTATTTCCTTTGTTATTAAATAATAATAATCTTTTATCGCATATTTATTATTTACAAAATGTTTATATAGATAATAAGAATTTGATAGTTGTAAATATTCAAGATTGTTTTAGTAAGTCAATGTAAATCCTAATTCCTTATTGATATGTTAATGATATAAAAAATATTAAATTTAAAAGAATAATAATTTCACAATTAATTATAATGTTCCCTGATCATTCCATGGGAGGATCCGGTTTGATTCACATCCAAGAAATCCATAACCCACTAGTCTCAATTAATTCTCTTAAAGAAGATAAATTTGTTAATCTAAATATATTTTTTGTATTTTAATTATAAAAGAACAAAAAAAACAAATATATATTAGATATATTAATACATAATTATTTTATAATTTAGGAAAAATGTTATAATTGTTTATATAGGTGATGGAATATGTTCAAACATGAAAGTTCTACAATAAAATATCAATTGTGAATCAATAAGTATTTCAATATTATAATATATTATATAAGTTTTATAATAATATAATAATGTTTTTAATGTAAATAATTTATTTTGGGATGGTTGGTGAATATAATATAGAGGAACTATATTTAGAAGAAGAATATTCTTAAGTGTTAAATCATTCAATAAAGAAATTATTTTTTTAATGCCCTTGAGGCTTCTTCCTATGAGGGAAGGCTATCAAATGTGAAAGATACTTGATTGAGGATTAAATTTTTAGGAATTTTTATAGAGAAAATTGAAAATGAGGTTTGCGTAGGAATGATTGGGTGGGTTGGGGTCCTTTTATATATTATATTGATTGATATTATCACAAATACTCATTAATTAAGGTTAATGGATGGAAAGTGACTCATAAATGAAAACAATAAAATTTAATCTTGAATTCCCTGTTTTTGAATGTCAACGCTATTTTTTTTGTTTTTTGATGATTTTTTTTTCATATTTTATAATTATTATATGTACAATTTACAAATAATTTTTTTATATTAATCCATTGAAAAATTATACTATTTAGAAAATATAATATTGAAACTATTAAATAATTTGTATGTCATGATTTCAGGTATATAATGTATTTTAATAAATAAAAAATATAAATACTAGAAAATTTTATTTTATATAAAAATATGATGAATAAATTTTTTAGAATATAAACTATTTCTTATGAAAATAATTATTTTGATTTTATTTATTTTCATTAAATTAATATTTCATAAAATATAATCACTTATATAGAGATGTTAAATATTTTATTTTCAATATTAAATATCTCTTTTAACTATAACATAATTGTTTAAAATAATGATCACATATTTATAATACCAAACATTTATGTCTTTAATGTGTGTGGACTAATTTACTTTATGATAAAGGAAAATACCCTAAAATTATAAATATATACACAATTTTTATGTATATACCTAGTAGTTATAAATACCCAAAGTCTATATATAAAAAAAATGACTAGAAACCAATAAACTATATATACCAACAGACCCTTACATACATCTATCAACATCTCATTATTTTATGTGGAAATAATGAATATTGATATTTTGATCCTTTCTCCTTCTTGAAATCAATTCTCTTGAATTTTTATTAAAGATCCATTTTTAAAATAGTTTTGGATAAACCAAACATGATCCTCTATTTTTTAATTAGGATGTGGGACAATCCAAAAATAGATAACTTGGCCAGGGTGGTAGTAGTATTAGGTACATTACCAATACAGAACCCCCAAATACCACCCATACTGAACAAAATCGCATTTATTGACATTGAACTCTATCAAAAATCACACGCCACATCCCATCAACATAAATAACATCTCATATCACATCACTAAATTTTATAACCTCTATTATTTCAACCTCAAGTAAAAAATGAGGCCAATTTTTAAAACCATTGTCATCAAGAATGATGAACTACTGACACAAATAAACAATTACTTCTATTAGAGACTGCATGAAATGGGATAGAGAAAATATTTCATATGGGCATTGAACTACTACCAATTACTTTTAAAACCCACTAAAAATCACGATATTAAAAACTTCCCCTTGAACCTGTACCGCCAATGAATGACCCAAAAAAACAATCCCAAACCATCTTGGAAATTAATGAGAATATAATATACTCTCATGCTTAATGAAGCATGATATAATTGTAGGTGTGGAAAAATTTTATATAGTTCTAATCCAAATAATTGAAATATCAAAAAACATTGAGATCCAAATTATGTCATAACATGGCCATAGTGAGGAAAAACTATGGGAAATATAAAAGATTGATACATGTAAATGAAGAATAATTAGAGGATTATGAACAATGTTGGTGCCTCATATAATGTTCTCCTAAACAAAAAAACCATAAGTCCCCCAAACTATGACAAACACTAACATGTAACTACACAAGGTCATAATCTATAATCCATCGCCTAAAATGAATCCAACAATACATTAAGTGAATTATACCATGAAATATAGATCGAATGTTAGTAAGTCCATAATATGGGAAGACAAAATACAAAAAGGTAGCCACATTAGAGTTCATTGAAATAAAATGGATTCATTTTCAAAAGAGATATAATAATGGATGATGATTTTGAGAAATCATCAAAATTCCATGCTCAGACTCACCATGGGAATACATGATTTTTTATTCGACATTGACAATGCCATGTATAGAAGGAAGATAATGAGATTAGGTAGGAGGAATGGTTTTTACAGAAAAACCCTATGAACAAGGGGAGTGAGATATCATGAACGACTATATTGTGCCTCCACTTTTTATCATCTAATTATTCAGTAAAAGGCTAATTCATTTGAATTGTATAATATTTATAATATTTTTCAGTTTTTTCTTAGTTATACATCATATAATATTTTTCATGGGAGACTACGAGGAATGACATTTTAAAATTAAAACTTGTTTATTTGATTTTGTATATTATTATTTTATCTTAATAAAAAATAATTGATCATTTTAGATCTCTAGTACATTTGGAACAATATATTAAATAGAAAAAAATATAAATATTATAAAAAGAAAATTTAAATTTAAATATTTGGTGTTATAATAATCTATTAAATGAAAATATATATTGAAAATTACTTATGTTACACTAATATAAAATTTATTATCCCAATAAATAATTTATCCATAACAACAAATATAAAACTAAAAAAATTATTTGATATCTTGGATGACACATTTATATTTGTGAGGTAAGAAATACCCAATTTAATAATATTTGACTTATCTACCTTTTGTCTATACATACCCTATTATTTGAGTTTAATCATCAATTTAAAATTAAAACAACATAATTTTTATAGGGAAATGAATAATATGAGTACTAATCAATTTCAAAAGGAGATATTAATATTTTTTTCTAACATTTTAGTATCTAAATTATAGATTGAACCTCATTGGATAATGTTTATATGGTTGTTTATATAAGATATAACTCAGACAGACATATCTAATAATTTTAAATTAACTGTGAAATATATGAACATCTAATTAATTCATCTATTTATACTAACAAATCTGAAATTTGATATTATATAGACCACAACCTCTCTTTAGTATGAAATAATGTATAAAAATATGTGAACTTACCATAACCAGTTTTTTTAACCAGCATTATTTCATGAAAAAACAATGGTGAATAGGTTCTATAACTATCTAAAAGTGCTCAACCTAATCATACCATATCCTTGAGAACACCTAAATATCATCAACAAACAACAAAACACAATGATCATGATTGATATTGAACATAGAATACAACAGTCCCATAAACACCAATGGTGTATTAGTTTCTCTAAATGGAATAACCTTGAACTCAAAACTCCCACAACAACACTATAATACATTATTATAAATATTTTACTCATTTATTCTCATGTTATCGTATCTAGAATAATAGTGCATGTTATATGAAAATAGAATATTATATCATATTTAATTAAGTATCAATCATTATTGGAAGCTATAGATTATTAACCTTCACATGAATCAACCTATTATAATCAATATACCCATTAAAAATTTCATAAACCTTATTATAAAATAATACTATGGAATCCTATGGAAAAATACATTTGTTAATAAAACACTAATACAACATATCATTAATTTGTATCTAAAAATATAGAATATCATTAGGCCCCACCCAATAATGATTTATTTAAGTAAGTCATAGACATGGAAATAACTCTATTTTATTCTCAATCTCTATATTTGAATCTAAAATGGTAATATCTCTAGTGAAAAATCAATAAAATCTATTATCACAACAAAAAATGCATTTTCTTATACATCAATAGAATATAGTATTAAACATTCTTGGTGAGAATTTATTCATTTAGGTTTAATGTGTTTTAAAAAAATATCATATTTATATATTTCTATCCTAATAAAAACCATAAAAAATACCCTCT
This sequence comes from Viscum album, assembly GCA_963277665.1. Lineage (NCBI taxonomy): Eukaryota > Viridiplantae > Streptophyta > Magnoliopsida > Santalales > Viscaceae > Viscum > Viscum album. Next base: position 1,350,875,728 of record OY728132.1, read on the forward strand.
ATGTTAGAAAAAATTATGCTTATTCAGTAAAAATAAAACTATGGTTTCATATAGTGCATCTAATCCTTCAAAAGTATTCGAACATAGGGTCATATATAATAATAATAGATCCTATACTAGATTATAAATCAATATCACTAACAAACACGTACACTTAAATTGACTTTAGAAAATCCACTACTATAGTAGTAAAAAATTAGTTTTTGATGAAGAAACTATATTAAATTATCAAAGAACCATAAAAAAATAGTCGTGATTATTATATTTCAAGAACATTAGTCCAATAAAATGGGTGCAATTGTAGAAATGAAACAGATAATAGCTTAAACCACCACATGTCCTTATACACAATGATTTTTTTAATCTATTTATCCACTTCACCTATGATCAATCACTAATCCTTGATGATGAGGAATATTTATAGGAAATATTAGAACACAACCAGAATTAACCAAGAGTCTATCATGTTTTTAATACTATTGTCCTAAAACCAATTAGGGTTGAAAATAAGGTTGATTTGGTGGACCATCCTCTAATAAACTAAGCTCTAATATATGTTGAAAACATTAATATAATGAACACATGAGCTAAATATTTCATGTAACTGAAAATAAATAATGTATCCCATTATTATTTACATATAATGAATATAGAAATATATATACCATAAATTGTGAATAAGGTAACCAATGATGATAACTCAACTCTAATTATAATATAAATATCTTTTTTCAAGATCCACATTTCACTAATGTCAATTATTATGATTCTCAAAAAACACCAATCCGCATAAAAGTACCTCAATAACATAATATTTCCACAATAACATGGTACACGTCCTCAATGTATAAGTATTGAACATATACTTAATGTATTATCACAATCCAAAATTTAAATTGAGGGATTTCTACTCTTATATAGCTTGAAAAATCAATGAATACCTTATTATAACAATAAACATTACTTAGTATCCTTGAACACTATAATTTTATTATTATGTTTAAAATATCTCTTAATTATGCTTCATTAAAATAGTAGTGTCCATGATCTTCCCTCATAATAAATATTTATATTTATATGACATGATTTTATCAGTATAACAATTTCAAAGGTGTTGGTGCTTGGTGTACAGTAGAATCATAAAGCCTGAGAAACTAAAATTTTCACTAGGTGATTGATGTTGAAACATCATCATTGGTATATATCCACCAAATTATCAACTATAGGATATCATGTGAATTAAATAAGCTTAAGAAACAAAACCAGAGGTCATTATACAATGATTGGAAAACATTTTCATTCATAGATAGAGATGTTTCATGGAGGAATAGAAGTCTTAACCCTACATATCATCTATTGGCACATGAGTGGCCTTCTCAAAAAATTTAATACAATTCTCAGAACCTAGAATAGATAATATAAGTGTCCTTTAATGTAATAATGATCATGGAAACATCACTATTTATATACAATAATCTATTTCTGGATATAGTTTCACCAAAACCTACATTATTTTAAAAATGGGGATTGAGAGTGAGAGGATCTCAATATAATTGGATAAATAGTCACCCAAAATTTGAAACTCTATAGACGTATATAGTAATGTTGATAGTTTGAAAATATCTTTTTGGTCTTTAAACATTAATTAAATTCCAAATAAGATATATAATGTCACCAATGAAACCTATAAGACTTGGTTCTGGTGAAAAAGGTTGCATACCCCCCTAGTCAGCAATATGAGGCAGGGTCTACCGATAGACCTTAGAAGAAAACATGTGAGGTTATGGATCAAAATATGCAACTGTTTATGCACTCAGGTGAATAAATTGTAGAGTAATTTTTGATGAGTAAGGTTTCGAGGGAAGAGGCTGACCAAATTATGGGATGATTTCTCCATGTCGTCACTCATAGTGAGCAAAGTGAGAGGACAAATAAGGAAGAGAAAATTTTGATTAGAGGATTCAACATGGAGAAGATTAAAAAAGAAGAATCAATTAAATCATGGGAAAATATAGAGTATAACTATGAAGATATCTGGATGTATGATCACGATATCCAAGTACGTTCATTTCCTTGGAAATTTCATAGTGACCTTTATTCCAGCTAAGTTAGTATCTTATTTACAAAGTCTATTATTTCTTTTACTATTTGACCTTGTTATGATTTGATGGTTCTAACTTACCCCTTGAAATTTTTAGAAAATAAAATGTTACATTGGATTATTATTTAATCACTAACATCAAATGTAAAAAATATTTTTTATGATAAAACATGAGTCATTTTCTCAAATCAACTCTCCCATAAATATTTCAATGAACAATACAAGAATACTATGAGTAAATAAATTAAAAAATTATTATAATAAACATGATTAATTTTAATTTAATTACATCTTATGATCTTTGAATCTCATAAATTACCCAAATCAACCATGGGGCCCACATTATCCGAAACACCAATTATATATATGTGGAGAAGCTTCTAAATAGATTTTTTGTGTGAAACTCTTGAAAAATATATTAATAATAGTTATGATTACCCATATGCCCTGTGTGGTATCGAGAAACACATCATGACCCCTAAGAAAGTAATGTTTAGTCATAGAAATGTTTAAACATTATGGGAACATGTAGTTTTTTATAATCTCTTTTTTCCATTGATATCTCAAAAAAAGAATGTGGACTTTATGTCATTATCCTTTATTATTTATTTTTTGAAATTAACTTATACAATGACTTTATTCTTCTTTTAAAACAAAAATTTTATATATATTTTTGTCTTTCATAATAAGGCCTAAGATATATTTTCTTTTTAGAAGTGAAGATTACAATATTCATTATTAAATCAATTCCACAACACTATTTATGCACCAAAATAAATCTATGCTACTAGATTCATAAATTTCATGGTTTTTATCTTGAATAAATGTTTACAAAACAAAAAAAACATTTATAATGATATAAATTCAACAGAATAATACTAATATTCATAAATAGTAATATCTACTAAATCATAAAATATAACGTGTTACTATTATATGATTAGTTTTAACGATGTCCCCAACTCAAGATTACTAAGTGAAAACTTCATGATAATATGTTTCAATGATTATTATCCTCCAACACCTGATAGTTAGTATTCTTATAATTACCTTTAATATGATGTTTTTAAAATATATGACATATGTTTTAGATTAATAGGGTAGTATATTAGTGTTCTCATTATATATAAGAATTGTGATTACATTTTAATATGAAAAATTATCCAAGGACATTAGCATATAAATAGTGTATGTAGAAGAAATGAAACTATTATAGTAAGAATAGTGTCATGAAAATGTATATGTATACATGAACAGGAAATAAAAAATTTCTACACATGTCAATTTGGGAACCAAATTTTACAACACATGAAACAATATTATATATTATCAAGCTGATTTAAGTAATAATCTCAGTGAAAATGGAATACAATAATCTATGAATTTCTATATAAATTAAAATTATATATCCACTTATTCTAATTTATTTTTCATTTCATTGTTTATAAATGTTACCTTATAATTTGGCAAGTTAAACTATTAAAACTCTCTTATGTTTATCTCATTAGGACATTATATTAGTCTAGTTTACTCTATTATTAGTAAAAAATTCTCAATAATTCCCCTCTTGATCTACCTAATAGTTAAATATATTGGTGAAATAACTATAAGTAAAAAATTTTTTACTTATAAAATTGTGGATGTGTCTATTTATCATGCAAAATGATCAATACAAAATAAATATTTAATATACATTATACATAAAAATCATGATTTAATATAATATAATTCATGAATCTATACATATAAAGATTCAGTTCTATCATTCACCCAACCCCAATAATTTATCCATAGAAAATTAGATTACATTATTTGAATTATAAGGTCCCATTTCATCTATAACTTGAGTACACAGTGTAACTAGGATTATGGACTAAAAATTCCCTACCAACCTATTAAATGGTTTCAAATTATTACATTAAACACTATCTAAAAAAATATTCCTCTGATAATATTATTTCATGACCCAACCCCATCAAGGGATTTCTAACAAGGCAACAATATAAAGGGTTATCCCACATCCAAAGATTGAATTAACTTGGATATAGTGTGGAGACTAAAGATAAGGGAGAAAAAAACTCTTATATAGGATGCTTCACCATTTTTTTCCTTAAAAAACAATCCATAAAAAACAAATAAAAGAATTTAACAAATTAAATGAGCACATTAATGGGATATAACATTCATATAAAATTTTATATAGAGAGTAAAAAAATAATCCCACAATTTCATAGATATACAGGGCTGAAAACTATTCCAACTCCATGTTAAATCCCTAATGTATGTATAAAAATATACTGAAATCGACTAAAAATAAATTATATAAGGTACAAGAATCTTATAAGATAATGTTATGCATATAAATATACTTTTGAGGTTCCTCTATTAAAAATAACATGTATCAATTTGAGTGGAACATACTAATTCAGCCATGAATTTAATATATACCTACTAATTTATATACAACAACATTGAAGAAAAAAAATTGTTTAAGGAAAAATATATTTAATTTCATCCAATGTGTCAATCCTCATTATCAATAACTATCATCAATATCACAAATATTAACACTCTATCATTCATATCCCAATACCCACATTAAATCATCCATCACATCTCACTATCTAAACCTATAACTACTATTTAGATATATACATAATTAAATTATTTCATTACAATTATAATAATGTAAACAACTGCATCCAAGGTAAAAAAACTAAAATAAAAGAAACTATATAGTAGTATGGTCACCATATTAAAATTCATAAATGTGGTAAAAGTAAAGCATTTTATTGGGAATACAAGATCCATCCCTACCACCTCATCGTCAATGAAAAAAATATCAAAAATAAGAACACATCCCTCTATATTATATCATCACCATTAAATAATTTCTTTAATATATATCAAAATAGTATGATTTTTATTATCAAATATGACCATAACTTATAATAAATTACTACATTTTTTGACATATCAACACTCAAAAACAATTATTTTGCTAGTTACTACATAATTTAGATCCTTAGATGATAATTTTCATAACATGGAAAATTAATCATTTCCTAGGAATATATATGTTTCACAGTCACTTTACTACTCATATCATATAAAAAAATCATTTTTTATCATTGTTTCCCAATCCTTTTAAATATTTCACACTCATACCTAAGTCTAAGTGAATAATTAATTTTTATACACCTTTTTAAAATAGAGTAAAAAATGATTGTTGTCATTTATTTTTCCTTAATGTTTAACTATGCACTTTTTTGATGAATATGAGTGTAGTAAATATGGTGATAATTACAAGAAACTAAATATTGACATGAAGGATATTGAAATTTTGATATTTTTTTTGAGCAGCGCTTGAGCTCACGTTACTTGATTATTAACTCATGAATAATTAATGTTTTAAAAAACCATTTTTTGTATCAAACATGAAAAATATATTATTACGTATATATATATACATATATATATATATATATATATATTCACTAACGAGGTTGACCTTTAATATCGAGTGAAAATTAATGCTCGGGTAATCTATATAAGCATGAGATTAATATATTATTAACTTATAAATATTATAATTTCATGTAATTAGTCTAATATAGTAGCTTGGTTGATCCTGTTTTGATATCAATCTTGATTTTTTAATTAATTTGATATTAAATTTATTACATGCATCAATTTTAATCACTAAGACACATCATGGGCACCATGATAATCAGTTATAATGAACTCAATTAAACACTTAATAAAATATATAAAATGATGGAATGTAATAGGTGGCCTGACCCAGTGCATATTTAATATGATCTCGAGACTAATTTAAAAGTACCATATATGAAATAAATGACACCATTTAATACATGGGATAAATGATCACATTTATCATTATGTGCCATGAACCTCATTCCTTTTCGAATAATGGTCTTGTATGTTTCTATCTCACTACCTTTTGATAATGTATTTATATGAGATAATTATTTTTAGTTGTCTATTTTTTGGATTATAAATTTTCTTATCTAGTTTTTTAATATATATAACAATTTTTAAGTTATTTTGATATTTTATGTTTCCGATATTGAAAATATCTTGTCAAAGATTTTATAAATTGAAAATAATAATGATTTATTTTTATGTTTATGTTTATTAAGTATTTTTTCTTCATGATTCAAATTATTGTGTTTATAAAATTTATTTCATTTTTTATGTTCACATAAAATATTTTTATATTTTTATGGGTTTATTAAATTTATTTTAAAAATGTTTATATTATGTTTTTAAAATTATTATTATTTTATATTTAGATAATTGGAATTTTATTTTTTCCATATCAAAAATAATTATATATATAAATATAGAGAATTCATTCCCCTTTCTTATAACCATAATTTTTCATTAAAAAATTGTTTTTAAATTATTATCCCAAAGGAAATTTATTAGGAATAAATAACAAAAAAAATTTGGTTAAAATATTAAAGATTATTTATTTAAAAAAACATAGGACAACTATTATATGAATTTGTATAAATTATTTTCATTTTTCCTTTGAATAAATAATATTATAATTTTTATGCATTATCATTAAAAATAAACATTATATTTTTTAATCTATAATACCTTTTTCATAATAATATCATGGATACTAAACAATATTTTATTTTTTAATTTTACAAATAACATTTAATCTTTTTTAATATAGAATAAAAAAGTAATTTTCACTTTTAGTATGAACAAAATTATTTTTATGGGATTCATTTGAGAATTAATATGTGACTAATACTCCAAAAAAATACACAATATTCATTCCTTATTTTAATAGAGTATAAATAGGGGTTCATAAATTAATTTAACAAAAAAATATTTTTCATTTTATATTTTTGTGAATAAATAAAAGATTTTTTTGTGAATAAATATCCATAAAACAATTCCATGATTTCATTTAAATGAAAAATACATGTTTCAATGAAGGTCCTAATATTTTTTTATTATATTTATTATATAATAACATCCCTTTCAAACGTTATCTTAATTTTCCACAACATTTATGGTTCTTTATGTCTTAAGATAATTTATTTAGTTTTTAATGGTCTGAAATCATCGTTAATAGAATATAATGGAATAGAATATAATGGAATGGGCGAGAGTGGAATTAAATTTATCAGTTTTTGAGTGTTTATAATAGAAGGAAATAATATTACTGGAACAAAATTTTTGAAATATATAAAAAAAAATATATTTTTATGTAATTTTTGAAAGTTTTATCAATATTTAAATCTCTTTTATTATATATTATTTTCTATATGTTTTTATAAAATATATGTTTTGATTTCAATTACATTCATTTCCCCTTGATTGGGAGGGTTAAAAAAATATGAAAAGAATAGAATTAGAGTCTTGTCATTACCATTGTGCAATCCCTATTCAATTAAATATCTTACCAATGTTCTTTTCTAATAATTCCTACAATTAAGTTGAATATATTTCATCCATAAACTACGAAAATGTAACTATGTATTCCTTTTCCTATATGTGCCACTTTCTTTGAGTGCTTTCACACCTTTAGATTCATTTTTTTATTCCCTCATAATAGGATTTTTTATTATTATCCATTGATAGTATTCATTTCCACTATTTCATTAGCATGGGTATACCTCATATGTTCATCCTTCTTCAATATTCTTTTTTTTCAATGTATCAGAGTCCTCAATGGTTGGTGATGTTATATCAATATTAATAGCATTTTAATGGTGCATCATGATCACAATCTATTGTAGGTTGGTTTATGGTTTTAGTTTATTATTTTATTATATTTTTTGATATGTTTCTTGGTGGTTTTTACATAGGATTGGAAAATGGAAGGAGTTGAATATATTGGACCTGTGACTGGTTTACCCTTAAAATGGATTTTTAAAAATACTAAAATTTGGTTGATAAATTAATAGATATGAAAACTATTACATTTATTAGTTGAGGAAAACATGATAATAACTAATGAACAATAAGAAATAGTTCCTTACCTAATTAATTTATTCATAATTTATAATTGAAAATATTTTTGTGATTTAAATTCATTACCAAGATGTGTTCGCACCTAAATCGTAATGGAAGGAAGAGTATGATTGAGTTTTGAGTATTAAAGTATGATTATGGATATTTATATTTTTAATTATTAAAAATAAATAAATATATATATAACTGTTAATATAATTAATAAAACCAAATCACGCTTTAAATTAAAATCATTATATGAAATAGGAACCCAAATACATAACTCTATCGTTAAATGTAGGAATACATATTGGTAATGACAATGTAATATCCAATATCACAATAATTCTGAGTATAGAGAAGAAAATACAATGGTATATATCATTTTCAATGAAATTACATTATAGTACATATATATTTCAATTTTTTATTCATTCAAAATCATAATAAGTGTTTTTATGTTTTAGAAAAATATAACAAGGAATTATGTTTCTATTAACCAACAAACATTCATTTAGTGATTCCATTGATAATAAACAAAATATTTAAACATAAATTTAAAATTTAATAATTTTTATATTATTTCATAGAGAATAATAATCTATTTTTTTGTTAATCATATTTTTATTTGTATATGATTTAATAGAGAATATGTGTCCTTTTTCAATCCCAAAATAGTTTTTCTCAGTATGATTGATAATATATTTGATATTCATTAATCATTTTAATATATAATATCAGTTTAACATTTTATAGTTATTTTAAAAATAATTTTGGATTAATTTTTAAAACAAAAAAATATTCATTGATGGAAAATAATAACTTTATGTCTCAATCGATCATAAAATTTTTATTTTGTGATTTTAAGTAGATTAGAGAAGGCATTTCTATTTTAATTAAGAATGAAATAAATATTTTTTTGACTCTAAGGAAGATAAAAATATGTATTTTTGAAAAATTAACAACAAAATAACATTTATATAATTTCTATGAAAATAAAATAGAATTTATTTTTTAATAACCACAAAACAATTATTTTGTGATTTCATATAGGATAAATTTGCGAGTTAATTTTTTATTGACCTAATAATAAAATAATTATTATTTAATGAAGTACTATGGAGAAATTTTTTAATTAGTACCAAATTGATTATTTTAATTATTTATTAAAAATATTAAAAAAGTTTTCTTCATTAAATGAACCATTAAAAATAGTTTGGTAACTTCATGTGTAATAAAAATATACTCTAAATATATATTTTTTCTGGATTGGAAGGCTTTAGTAGTTGTAGATTTACATATCATAGAACTTTTGATATAGGTAAAATGATAAATTTAAGTACAGAGAGACCATAAATATATTTTCGAACAGTTCTCTTATTTTTGGAAGTGAATGTTTACCCTTAGAGTTAAATTTATTTATTTTTCATTCTCACTGACTTTCCCCAATATTTATGATTTATTTGTTAAATATAATGTTTATCACAATGTGATATCGTTAATGTCTCTTAAATGGAATTCTAGATATAAATTACAATTCAATATATGAGTTTGGGATTGATTATTTTACTTAGGTGAGGTGTAAACATCATATCGGTTTTAGGTCCTAGGTTTGGCCCTTAATGGGACATTATGTTATTTACTTTTTAAAATTTATTTCCCCCTCCAATTTAGTACCCTCTCTAACTCATTAGAGGATACCTTCTTCCCCATTGATAATGTGAAATAGCTATAATGGAGAAGGGGGGAGAATTTCGATCTCCCCAGAACAAAGGTAAAGAAGAGTCCCATACCTGACAACAATAGTGATTGATAATGGATCATCAGTGTTTGATCCCTAAATCATTATTATATCACTATAAGGTAAGATTTTTTATTTAAGTAAAATCTTTCCCATGTTTTTTTTCTATTTTTCATTCCTTTTTGGGGTTTTATACATGTTCAATGATTTTTAGCTTATATATAGGAATATTATGATGGAATGAGCGAATATTGTTAGATTATAGGGAATCTACACTGAGAAATCACAATCAGATGACCTGAAGTGATAGAACATACACTGTATTGGTCATCAGTGTGGTTGGTTTAAAATATGGACAATCAAAGGATATTTAATTCATATATAGATACCATATAGGGTCCTGAGAAACCAACCCAAGGTATGGATTGGTATAATGATAGAAACCTTCAGTGAGGTATATGAGAGACAGTAGTACATGGATTGCTAGGATAGAAGACACAAAATGAGACCTTATACATGTTAGTAGTAGTCATCTTGAAACCCTCACCATGTATCTAGTAGTACATTTCATGTTGTTTTGGGTTTTGATACCTAGGGTCTCATGTGTCTTATACACTATATCCACTAGTCGGGATGCCATGTATTTTGAGAATTCATGACAAGATAATATTGGAATAGTCGTAACTGGATTCATTTTTATGAATTCTATGTATACCATATAACACACTGTGTACCACTATCTATTTGATTTTTTGACCTTTTTTATATCATTAAATATTTATTTTACCTAAAGATAGTGTATTCTATGTATCTTTCTATATATGTCATGATGTTGGGTTACATTAAAATAATAATTAAAATTATAACTATTTTTAGGGTATTTTTAAAATATTTTTCTTTTGGTGATAATGAATGGAACCATTGGGTGGTTTAGAGAACGTGCTAGGATGTTAACTTTCCTTTAAAGTAATCTGGTATTGCGGTATGAGACACTTTCATTTTTTTCTTTTCAATAATACTTTTTTAATTCATCAATGGTTGTGATTCCTTCGATATATTATGAACTAGGGTCAATAAAAATATTTTTTAAAGACCTTCTTAGTGCCCTCATTTCTAAAAGGTATCATAATAATAATTATAGATCAATATAGAACTCAATGAAATAACTATTTTATAGGGAATCCGTGGAATGGGATTGATGGGTGTGGAATGAATTAGTGGACTTGGATTTTGTTTTTCACAATTTTTTTATTCATGGTATTTAATGAAAATTTATGTTTTGGATTATATCTACCCACTCTCTAAGATTCCACCACTTGAATAGCTATAAGAGATGAAGCGGGATGATTTCAGGGTGTGCTCAATGAACCTTTCACAAGATCCAAAAATTTAACCAATCTAGTATAAGATAGATACAGACATGAAATTATATATTATCTATTTCTATTATCATTTATGAGGTTCCAATCGTTTGTTTCATAGATTGAGATTTTATTCCACTATGGATATAGGACACAAATCCTCCATGATGATTATCTTCTTAAATATATATTCATGGTGAAGGATTATGTTTGTATTAGAAAATAAATTATTAAACATGATTTATCTTGTATTATGATAAGGTTTGGGAACCTAATTAGGGTTATGTAACTCCCTATCCTACCATAAACACTTTATAAAGGCATTGTTCAACGAGTACAATTTTGTAATAATGGTACGATGGTTATTGTATTTTAAAAGTGTAGATTTTTCGAGGTCATGTGGATTTTCCAGGAAAAATATGATCTCAGCTCCACATTGGAATGATTACCTAGTGTATATAATCTATGTTTGTGGGATATAACTTTCCATTGTTTGTTCTTTTTCTTAGAGAATATTTGGGTCTTAGAACTCCTTTTTGGTCCAATATAGTTGTGTTAGATTGTTTTTCTTCATATTGGATAAAAAAGGGAACACCATTGTGATATAGTGTATAGGTTACCCATCAATTGTTATAGGTAACTATTACGAACAAATTTTTTAAAATTATTTATTTTATTTTTTTATGGTAAGTGATATATGAAACAATAATTTAAAATGAACTACAATATACTATTATTTAAATATAACTATTTTGACCTATATATTAGTTAGGTGGGTATAAATTTGTATAAATATATTATTAAATATTGGTAAATTTTTTCCATTAATATTATTTATAAATACTCATACATTCATTTCTAATTAGTTGTATATTAGGATAACATCTTTTGAATGTATGAGAGATATTTTTCATAAAACTATTTTTATGTGTGTAATATATTATTTTTTTAATACATTAAAGTAATCTCAATTTATAAATTATTCAATATATATCAAATTTAATGTATTAATATTCAATAAATTATATTTATTTAGAAAATAATGATAATGAAGTCAATTTAGGCTTCAAATGCGATTTTTATTCAAAAATGGTTTTATTGCATATTATAAAAAAATATTATAATGAATTTATTCCATATTTAAAAATTTTATTTGAACAAATGGATTTCATTTTTTAGATCATCATTTCATTAAAATATTTTGTTGATTTTTGTAGATTTTTTGACGGATTTTTTTTAAATTGAATAGTGAAAGTTAATGTTTTTAAATAATGTCACGTTTTAGAGATTATATTATGTAGGAATGTATTAATAAATTTTTCAAACATTAAATCAACCAAAAATTAGTTTAAGAGATTTAAATATTATTTTATAAAATATTATTTTGAATTTGGGAACCCATTCTTGACTTTTGTGGAAAAAATTTATATTTTAACAAAATTTAAAACTATTTTTGGGCCTTTGAAATTTATAGTATGGTTGGATGATATCATTTTATATTTTCATGAAAAAAGGTCTAAAAATAGTACTTTTTGAATTGTTTATTCTTATATATTCATGTAAATCAACCTCTTTATTATATGATGAAAGTGTTTCTCCCCTTGATTCAAATTTCTTTCTAGAAAATTATTTTAATAAATTTTGCATACATTTATTAATGGTAATTTAATTTACCAATGTATTATGATTATATTAAAATTGATTCTATATTTTGAATCATCATTTATTTTTTTATAATTATTCTTTTATTTTTGGTCGACTAATTATGTTATATTTTTAGAAATTTATGTTATAACAGATAAATTTAAAATGTATTTAAAGTGATTTAACATATAGATAAGGCTTAAATTGTATCAAAAAATTATTTAATTTATTTATATTGGTGGATATCACCCACACACACAATTATATTCAAATATCTTATAAACTGTAGTCACAATTTATTATCAGTTTTGGTTTCACCAAAAGACGACCCTAATATGCCTAATGGTGTATCTAACGAGGGTTTATAAATAAGTGGAGTAACTTTTAATGATATTATTTCATTTTATTTATTCTTATACAATAATTAATTCTATAATAATAGTACTAATATAATAAAATATTAATATTACTTATATTTTTTGTTTTTTATGATTGTTAAAAGCCGACATTCATATTATTTCTTTGTCCTTTGGAAATTGAAAACTGCATTCGTGTATACATGTGAAACACCACCTCCATGTAGTGATGTGATTCACTATTAATCACAACCTGAAAGGTTTTTTATTATGAAAGAAATAATAATTATAAATGTTATTCACGAAATTATTATTAATTTTGAAACATAAAATATCACTTACCATGTTAACCTTACACCTATTTGAAAATGATAACATCCACTAGGATTCTGTGGTTAATACCACCTCTATGAAGCTATTGGATTCATTTTTCATTTCATTAATTCATGGATGATAATAAATCTTTTAATATATACAATTATACTTATTTATTGATTAATAATTTCTTATAATATGGGATAATGAACCATTTTACCTTTTTCAACCTTCTAATGTCATTTTGGGGATTATGAAATGAACATCTTCCAAACATATGTCCTCAAATTAATCAATTTATTAAACATATATGAAATTATAACAAATTTAATAAAATATATTATGAAATTGGAACAAAATATAAATTTTATTAATGAATTAAATATCTAAAATAATTTTATTATAATGTAAAAAAACATTTGTTGAATGTTAGGATAAGAGGTACGAGATTTCTTATCTTAAATTCTTTTCTTTGAGACAAATGGAATTTTAAACATATGTTTTCTGTTGTGTAGTATATAAACTACTTTACATATGCTTTATATAATTTATTTACTAAAAAATAATTTAAAAAACACTATCTAGTTGTATTATGTAAAAAACTTTTGTTTCAAAATCGATGAAATCCAGAAGGGATATTTCTTCTAAGACATCATTTAATGTATTCCATTAAATTATTTTTCATACAAGACCATGTTCCTAAAAATATTTTCAATATTTTATTAGTTATTATTTAAATTTTATTAAATTTAATATTTAATTAATTTATAATATCTTTTCAATTATTTTAAAAGGAATATTTTAAACTATTTCTATGTAAGTCACTTTTAACTATTTTTACCATAGTAAAAAATGTATTTCAAAATGTTTACTAAATGAGTGGAATTATCCTTCATGATGTAATTTATTTATTTATATAACTTACTATTCATGTTTTTAGGGTTTTAAAATTTTAATTCTATTCCCATTGTTTTGGGGATTTTCATTTTAAAGGCCATTCAAAAATGATTCATTTCTTCTATTTTTTATATAAAAGAGTATTTTTATTACATTATGGGTTCAAATGAGATTTTCAAATATTTTAGGATGATTTTGCCCATAATAAGAATGTTTCTTTCATGATATAGAAACATATAATTATATATGATTGCAGGTGAGATAGATATAACTCATGATTATGGGTGAGCCCAGTATATCTCTCTAATGTATTCTCTAATGAATTGTATTCGAGGGTTAAAAATTAGAAAGACAATCATATAGGTTACTCTTTTAGAATAAGATTGGAATTTTTTATTCTAATATGGTTTAACCATGATTTAAAATTAGTAATGAATATGGTTCTCCAATATAACTATTTTATTCATACTAGTGGATAAAATGGTAATATATTAATTTCATAATATATAAAATGTTTGGTAACTTTTAAATTTGAAAGGGTTGTTTTTAAATGATTATTTCCTGATATTTACTATGATTTTATTGGGTTTCAAAAGGATTTCTTTGATAAATATTTAATTTTCTATTAGGGATATGTTTTACTTATGTTCTCAATGTTATATTGTGAAAACAATATATACACTATCATTGGTTTTTATATGTTTCAGTAGACTAATAAAGTTAATTTAATTTTATATCTCATAAAGAGATAGTTTTTTATTATCCCAAAATTTATAATGTTTTTAATAGGTTATAATAAAGTGTAAGAGATATATCATGTCCAACATTGTTTTATGAATAATTGTCTTAAATATGGAAGATGTGATTTTAATGACTCAAGATTTTGAATTTTGGTGACCACTTTTATGGAAAAAATGGACAATATATTTAAATGTATCCTATGTAATGCAATTTTTTAATAATTCTCAAAAACTCAAAACTTAAAATAACTATGAAATGTCTGAAAGTTAGAACATTATTATTAATCATATAATTATGATTTGTTTTGTTCATGAGACATTATAGTTTGGATTAATGTAAAAGTTTTTATTACTATAATGGTAAGTATGATTTAGATGAGGACATGGTAAGATCATTATATACCATCATGGGTTATAAAATCTAATTTTTTTATATATTTAAATGCTTATATAAATTTTTTTTAGATTTTATGTGATATGATTTTAGGAAGATTTTACTTATTTTTTGTATATTTTAAATGTAATACAACCATTTTTATTCATATGGTTTTTTGTCAAAAGGAACATTGCAGAATAAAATTATATATTTTTTGGGAATATGTATTATGTTATTGATAATATATAAGGTTAAGATGATCTATGATTATACGGTAATTATAGATAACTAATATAAAATCATTATTACTTAAAAAAAATATTTATCATATACATAACCATGGGATTGAAAAGTGATTTATTGACTATGTGATAAACTCTATTCTTAAAGGAGTTCACAATTTTGTGAATAATAAATTAATAAATTAAATTGAAACAATTTTTTTCTAAAATGGATTTTTATTTCAGAAAAAATGCTGAATTTGCTTTTTGTATTATATATGTTTTTTTGTGTTAATGGGGATTTATGTTTTTATTGTAAAAATATTATCAAATTTTGAATATTATGTGATTAATAAAAAAAATTATGACATTATGCATGTATAATTTTCATATGATGTTAAAGTGAAGTTGATCTTGAAAGATTAATTGATCAAATAGTTCTTATTTTTATGTTCTTAATTTACCTAGCCATATTTTTTAGAAATTTAAGGTGATTTATTTATTGAATGTTTAATATTTATATTTGTGTGTTATTATTTAAGATTTTTAGATTAATATATTTCTTCATAGTTGATATTTTATTAACTTCTGATAACCATTTTGTTTTCAGTTAATGTCTTAATGATAAAGGAATAAACTATTATCCTTTTATGTCTTATGTGATCTATAAAAAAGTAATTTTAATTCTCATGGTATGAGAAGATCGATCTTTAATGTTAATTTATTTGAGTAAGAGATGATATAAAAGTAGGAATTGAATAAATCACAACCTAAGTATGAAATTGTGATTATGAAATAGAATGAAATTAAGTAATATTATTTTATCTTGTTATCTATATTGATTATTAATTAATTCTTCAACTCTAGGGAAATGATCTTGAAATAAAAATGTAATCTATTTACCTTAATTTATGATAAATTTATTATCTTCTCCATCCCCTTTTGAGCTATTCCATACACATTAATTTCTTCCCATATGTATGTATTTTTATTTAGCTTAATGATATTATAATCTAGGAACATAATTATTCATTATTTTTGGTGGACTTCATATTTCTATTTTCTAGTTGCCAAAAGTGATTTTATTATATATTTTTATTATGTGGGGTCTCAATAAATATATTTTTAAAAATATCGTTTTTCCTTTTATGATCATATTTGTTTCTTTTAATCCCTATAATTGGTTATTAAATATCTTTTATGATGCATTTGTAACATGTTTTTTGTTATACATATCATGTTATGTGTATTTTTCTTACGTACACGAGAAATATATTATAAATGTTGTAATGATATATATTTTTTTCTTACGATGTACCAGACGAGGTGAATGATTTTGTTCTTAACACTCATAAAAAATTTCCTATGTAAAATTATTCTAATTCATTTTCAAAATTAATGATATCATAAAGAACAATATGATATGAGATTTTTTTCAAATGGAGAGATTCATTTTTTTTATGTATATTATAGAAAATAGGTTACCATACATACAATGCTCAGATTACTAAGTGAAATAGACCTATTGTTATGAAAAAAAATTTCACTAATGGTTTTTATTTAGTTGTGTTAGTGTTCTAATTTTTTTTAAAGGTTTAATAAAGGTAATGAAATCTCATGTATGGTTAAATTCCATAATTATTTGGGTAGAGGTTGTTTTCCCAATTTTAAATGGTAATTGAAGTACAAAATTACATGAAACGAGATGTAATATGGTGTTAATGGGAATAAATTTGTAAGAAGCTGATGTTGAAGTGTTTGTAAAAAATGTATGAAGTAAAAAAATAGAAATAAGTACTAACAAAATGTGTACCATATTGTTCAATTAATGGGTAAAATATTTTTTGAGAGAAGTATTTATAAGTTAAAATAATATTAGCACACACCAATTGACCAAGAATAGAAAACCGAGGGAGATCAAGTTATAAGGCATAAATATTTTATGATGTAGAAGTGAAAAATATTTTTTCAGAAGCTTCTTGAGGGTTGAATTCATTTTTATATAGACAACATAATATTAAATGGATATATGAGCCTCCAATGAACATATGACCACTGAAAAAATACTAAAGATTTTAACCAAGACAAAATTCTTATAAGTTGCACCAGACCACATTTTTGCGACCCAAGAACTATATAATATTATGTTAACGACATCAGATAGAGTCAATTAGTCAAACCCAAACAGACATAGGAAAGTCAAATGGGACAAACATTGGCTAGAGAAATATAAAATATTCAATATATATAAAATCATTGAATCAGATAGCATCATTCATCAATGAAAATAGTTGGGATTTATCACAAGAACAAAAATTTCTGTAAGAAGGTAATTGTCATACATTCCACCAGATCAAGATTCAAAACATTTTCATAAACATGGAAAATCAAAAAAGAATGAAAATTTTGGGATAATATTTCATCATTTTCTATCTATCTTGGACATGGATGATCTAAGCAGTTTCTTAATGTTGAGGATAAAGAAGTTTGGAGAAGATACAAGATGCTTAAATATTCATGGAGATCCTAGAATACTCATGAATGATAAAGAATCATTTAGTTAATTTAGCTGAGTGAAAAATAAATTTGGGTTCCTACATTTTTCCTATTATCACACCTATAATCATAAGTATATTTATAACATATAATTAATGGTGTTCACCCATATAAAAATGAAATGATAAAGATCTGGAGTAGTGTGAGTTTCTAACCAAATTGGTTGATGATGAAATGTAAATTGTTAGAATAATTGAATAAATATTATCTTTTGAGACTTATAGTAGAGATTTAATTCAAGTAAATTAGATAGGTAAGACCTTTATTCGTACCAGAAATATATTTTATAAGACTATGTTTTTGAATAAGTTTTAGGGAAACATTCATTTATTCATTAGACCAAGAAAAAAGTTCAAAATAGGTGCAGTTTTAGTGAGGAACACTTTATGGAGAATAATTGATGGAGACATGCCCACCAGATAAACTCTTACTAGATATAGATCTTTAAGGGATCATATTAGAAAAAAATTCAGATAATGTTTAAAATGTTTCATATATTATTGTGCGATCAATATTATAATAAAAAAAATTAATGTATGGTAGTAAATAATTTAATTTCTATCAGGATATATAAAAATCCTAATGAATTTTGCATCAGTTAGTATTTAATTATTATTAATGTAGAATTTCCAATGATAGATGGGAGTCACTATTAAAAGAATCTAGGTTTTCACACTGAGACAGAACCTTATAAATATTTCTTTCCTAGAATTACTTTTCTTATCATGTAATTATTGTTATTTTTTTATTAAAATATAATATGGATAAAAAACTAGAATGTTACATGAGATAATTTTATAGAATTTATGATTTCAAATGTTTACCATATTTTTAACCCCCTTATATGTGGTTCTCAAAATCTTAATGAACATTATGTTATATTATAGGGAGGTTATTAGATCCTTTCATGGTGTATGAAGATCATTTTTTATTACTTGTGTATATTATTGGGGTTATCCATTAGGTTGTATTTGAAGGAGTATTGCACAAAAAAACAAGGCAATCAAATTTTTTTGATTGTATGAAAAGTTAGTTTTATTTAATTTTTAAAATTAGGGGTAAAAAGATGTTTGATTTAATTTATTTAAAAAAATTATTAATGTGGTTACCATAGTGGGTTTGTCTAGACATAGTTTTGATATATCCTGGTTTCTAAATTTTACTCCCTTTTTCTTCTGCTTTCTGGAAATATAGCGATTTTTTTAAATAGTATTATCTCTCACATTACCTAATGGTTATGATGAGAATATTCATATAAAAACTATAGGTTGGTCTACCCTTCTTCATATGTGTGTCACATGGTAGCATGTTCCCTTGATTAATATTATAAATCAATTACTAGGTATGGTTGTTCTAAAAAAATAAAATTATTCCAACTTACAATATCAAACATTGGATGATGATCATCGATCACTCACATTCCATAAGTAATATGTTTTACTATATACATAAAATTATTGGTTGGAGGGAGAAATAGATCATCGAACTAGGTTATTTTTTTAATTGAATGAAAACATACCACAATAGTATTTTCATTTTAAAATGAAATCTAGAATTGAAACCTGAAGTAGAAAAAAGAAAGTGTATTTACGGTTCATATCAAGGTTTTAAATGTAATGTTATCACAAAATATCATATAAAATAACCATTTTTTTATTGCCTTAGTTTCTCTCACCTAGTAAGTTTTTCATGTAGTGTAATGTGAGGGAATGGAACTATAATTTCTAAATGATTTCAAGTAGTGAATATTGGATTCAGAAAGTGTAATGTGTCGGGCCAATATTTTCAAGTATTGTTTTCACATAGTGTTTTTTATATTTATTTTAACTGAATATATCATAATGTGAATTAGTGTTTTCTAGAAATATATTATTTATTTCACAATGGTTCTCCATTTATTATCTCGATAGTTGGTATTTAATATTTCCCCACATTTATTTGATCTTCAATTTAGCTTCACAAATTTGGTATCATGGCATGCCACGAAGTGGCACTATGTGAAGTGTCTTGAACCTTTTAATTTCAATGATTTGATGATTGTCTTCAAAATAATAGTTGCGTCCTAAAATAATTAAAAAAAAATTAAATACCAAAAATATTAATCATTTAATATTCATAAAAAATAAGTTTTATATTAAATTAATATCACAAAATATGATTATATTAGGAGCCTCCAGTGATTGATCTTTATCATGTAAAATATCAACATAGTGAATAGAAGAGTTATTCCTAACTTTCATAGAAACAATTATCATGGGTTTAATATATAATAATACAAAATCTTCTATATCTTATCTAATGATTCATTTTGGTAACTAAAATTTGGGATCTTTCCTTTGATAAAAATTGTATTATGACGTTTTTCAATAAAATAAATATTGTGGTTGATGGGAATGCTAGATATACTATTCAAATTTATTTATGAAAATTTTTTATAAGGTGACGGGTGTCAATAATGAAGGGTAAAATATAG
Source organism: Viscum album (assembly GCA_963277665.1). NCBI lineage: Eukaryota > Viridiplantae > Streptophyta > Magnoliopsida > Santalales > Viscaceae > Viscum > Viscum album. The sequence goes on from OY728132.1 coordinate 1,350,896,509, forward strand.
AGAAAATAAAATTTATCTTTGAGGGAAATATCAAAGTAAGGTTAAAAAATTAGAATATTGCATATAATGTTTTAAGATATTAAATTAGTTGATAGAGAAACAATTAATGAAAACTTCACTAGAGTTAATGTAGGTGTTTTAACATCATGGGATCCAAATAGGTTGTGGAAGATTATTAAATTATTAATAAACTAATTAGAAACCTTATATACATGCTTGATTAAAAAATCTATGACTTAAAAGATAAATATTATTTATCTCTCAGTGAATTAAATGAAATTATTTTTTCGTATTAGAGTAAGAAAGATACAATATTTAAAAACAAGATCAAGAAAGAGACGAATTTCGATGCTATAATAAACCTGAAAATAAAATATTCTAATCATATTATTTTTGAACATAGTGACTCATATGATAAGGAAGATGATGAAATTAATGAAAATTATCAAGTCTATTATCTACAAAAATTATGGAAGAGGGAGAAGAAAATATTGATGCAAGATCCCACTTACATTCTTGGAGTGTGAAAAACATGGTAATTTTTCTATGAATTTCCCTAAAAATAATTTTTATGAGTATAATGATGATGATGAATATTTTGTTAGTAATTGAATAAAAGAATCAATGTAAGATTAAAAATATATTCTACATTATAAAACATTCTATAGAAACAGAATATATATTTTGAGTTAGAATATTGAACATAGCTACACTGATAAAATTTATTCAAAATTTGATAACTAAGGACGTTCATAACATTATTTGAAAATGGTTAGGGAAAATTAGACTCATTAAATAGTTAATATGATGAAGGTGAATAAACCTACAAGGAATTTTAGATAAAATTAGAAGCATTCAAATGTCTTGTGATAACAAACTGAATAATGAAATAAAAAAGATGAAGAATGATGTTGTGAAAATAATATATTATATTAAGACTATATTAAGTAATAAAATTTGTAAATTAATTATATTAAGAACCTTATACTAAATTATTTGGAACTATGAAAAATTGGGGAATATATTTATAAGATAATTTCTTCAAATTAAGAATACTTTTGTAAAACTACATAAATATTGATTGGTTTTGAATGTTACAAAATGAATATTAGTGCATATTTTTTAATCATTTTATAGGAATAAGATGAAATATATCAATATGGTATAAAATATGATTCCTAGATTTATGAGACATATGAACCCACTAAAAAAATTATTCTTCTTATTATTCTAACCAGGTTGGTGTTATAAACAATGTTGGAAAAAATTAAATTTATACAGGATACAAATAATAATAACATAATAAAAGGTAAAAATGTAATTTATAATAATGTCGCCCCATGAAAGGAGAAAACACGTATTTAAAAATGTTATAAACCTTATTAAACATTCTACAGAGAAAGATACTAATTCTATATAAGATGAAAATTTAATTTATATTTTTGGTATTGTATTATATATGGTTATAAAGAATATTACTTTAGTAAATCCATCTATATTCTTGGAAATTGTCATGAACAATGGGGGATAAATAATGTATGAAAAGATAAAAACATTCAAAAATTATAGGAGGAATGAAAGGAAAATTAGGATATTATTTAATGTTTCCATTATAAAACCAAAATTAATTCTTATAAAATGTTTATCGAAGATGTGAACAATAGGGTATTTTTTGGAAAATGTATTAAAAAAATCCTAAGATAATTTTAATCTGCTAGAATATAAAATTAAGAGATAAATAATAAATTTAATTAAAGATAATTTGTTGTTAAAAAATATATAATACATAGAGAAAATTTAAAACCTTGTATTATTGATAGTGGTTGTTCTTCACTTATAATTGATGATATATATAACCTTAAAATATATTTTAGACCAAGAAGTTTGTGATGTTACATCCAAAAAATTATTGATTTTTGAAAATGAATAGAATAATAACTGATGAGATTGAAAACCAAAAATTAAAATCAGAATAAGTTTTATATGTTTTTGGTATAAAAAAACATACTAAGTGTTATCTAGATTTTGATGATGTTATAGAAATTATGTTTCAAAAATATATTTTTTTCATTAGAAATTTCAAATATTAAAAAGATATAAATAAGGGAGAAATAAATAGTATTAGTATTTTCATGATTGAAGGTATTTCAAAATAATAATAGATAATTACTTTTGAAAAAAATTAGATTTTGGCAACGAGGACATGGAAATCTCAGAAAAATGACTATGATCTCACTTTCAAAGGGATATTCTATGATAATCCTACAACAACTAAAGAGTAAATATGATGTAGTTTGTATAACTTTTTAAGGAGATAATATAATAAGTGAGAGAAAAAATAATGTAGATATCTAATCCACTATATCTCTTGATCTTACACAGCATGATCTTTGAGGGATAATGTGATATTAAATAACTGATGTTGATTTTTTAGCTCATTACATTCATAGATAAATTCACACATATGGCTAATATAATGTTTATGAAACAGAAGTCAAAGGTTAAAAAATTGTTCAGAAATTTCAAAAGTGTTGTTGAATGATAGGTGGTTATTTATATTTCAAATTTAATTTTTGAAAAAGTAAATAAGAACATAAGTTGTGTTTTATATAATATTTAAAGAAACATGCAATCAAACATCAATTTAGTGATCCTTATACTCCCTAAAAAGTGTCCTGGTACACACGAAATAAAAACATGTCATTGAAATGGGAAGAATAAATATTATTGAATATAAATTTTTTATGATTTTATGGAGATAATATATTATAATTTTTATTCATGTACAAAACAGATGATTATTGTAGCCATAATATAAAATGATTCCTAATGAGACAGGCTATAATAAAAAACCTATAATAAAATAATTTATGGTTTTTGGAATTATAATATTGATGATGATAATTAAATATGGATCTTAGAAGGATTTATGGAAAAAATGTGGAAGGTACATTAATGGTGTATTGATCAAATAAAAGGATTTATTAAGATTTGAATAAACATATACAAAATGTGGTTTATTACTATTCTATGAAAGTGATTGAAAATTCAACACCATTAACAAGTGTTTTTAAAAAATTTATAGAAGTTAAAATGAATTCGTATAAGTAGAATAATAATACTGAAGAGGAATGTAATAAAAAACATGTACTTGAAGAATCAAATGAATTATATGATTAAGAAGGTGGAAAAGGTAAGAAATCTAAAAAACACCTTCCATAAATAGGTTTAATTTTATAACAAAATTGGGTATTAAAAATTATTATGTTAGAGTAAAATATATAAATGTTTAGATAATAATACATCAATTATCTTCCGTGTATAATGTGAATCAGTTTCAGAGTAAATTAACCATAAATAGTGGGCATAAGCCCAAAAAGAAGAGTCACAGCTGATTGTTTAAAATCATACATTAGAAACTTTTCCCTGAAAATTGTAAATGATTATATAAGAATATATTGATTTTTCAAAAATAAAATCATTGAGAATGGATGTTTTTAGAGAATAAAATATAGACTATATTTAAAAGGTTTCTCACAGGTATAATGTGTTGATTTTGAGGAGTGTTTTTCTATTGTTGTGGGTTTGGAATATATAATATTATTCTTGGACATCATTTCACATCATTGTTTTTGTGTTCACCCAATAGATTACAACTCACCATTATTAAGTAGAGTAATTTTAAAAGAACTTTATATTTAGAAACATAGTGGGTTTCAACCTGATAAAGATGGAACTGTGATGTGTATATTGAAGAAAGCATTGTACTAGTTGAAATACGTTTGTCATGAATAGTATTAAAAACATGATAGTTTCCAAAAGTAATTGAAAAATTCTAAATAAATATTTAATAGAATCATGATTGTTAATGAAACATGAATAATTTCCATTATGTTTATTGTTTGTATTGATGATATAATTTTTATAGGTGACATGGACAAACCTATGTATAGTTTTCTAAAATATATAGAAAAAAAATCAATTTTAATTTTTAGAGAATTATTTTTTTTCTATAATAAAACAATTTCAATAAAATAAATTCTATAACATTTAATCCCAAGAAAATTATTCCAAGAAGTTGATAAGAATTTATATAATGAAGGATTATACAGAAGTCTTTACCCCATTTTTTTGGATTAAGATGAGTAAAGATGATACTAGGAAAAGTGTGAATCAAAAAACTTATAGAATATGATAAGAATCATTGTATATCTTATTTTAACACCCCAAGCTTCCACGATATGATTCTCATTCAATAATGCAATAGCTTGCATTGTACGCAAGTTCGAGATTCTAACACACCACGACCAATCAAAATAGCTGTTATGAATTTTAATACCCACTTTTTGATGTTTTATAAAATTTATATTTTAAAATTAACTTCATTTTTGGATTTGGAATATTGAAATTATCCTATGTTGAATTTTTGGTATTTTTTTGAGAACTTCCAATTTTTGTTGAATAGTGAAAAATACTTAAAAACAAAATTTTTAATGAAAATAATTTATAGTGATAAATTATAATATTGAGTGGTTTTAAAGTATAATTAGAATATAATTTTACCATTTTATTCAATGGTGGTCTTTAGAATTAATTTCACTTTGAAATTGGATATAAACTGTTGTCAATCTTTTGATATATATTGTTTCTTAAAAACACGCTATTTGTTGTGACAGACGGAATTAATTATTATATTAATTAATTCAACTTGAATGTTTTAAATTTATTAAAATAGAAATAATTTTTGAATTAGGAATATCAAATATATCTTAGGGTGAATTTTTCATATTTTTCTGAAAAACATCAATTTTTAATGAATAGTGAAACCACTAAGAGAAAGTTAGAAAACTAATTTTTCATTTAAATGAAACATTACCACTTCTGTGAATTGAATTTCAAAAATATGACATACATGGTTGTAATTAGTAATTAAAATGTGGATCAATGGGATGATAATAACTTTTTGTGAATAGTAACTTTTATGTTTTATTAATCGCGATTAAAGGTAATTTGTGTAATTTAAGGTAAATATAATGTTATAATAATATGAAATTACCTTTACACTTGTACTACACTTATTGGATGATTCATGGACGACCAAGAAAATAAATGGGTCAACTTGGGGACCCCATGGATCCACTTGGGTAAGAAAATAACATTAATAACGTTTTATTTAAAGTAAAAAATATTGTCACAAACATTTGTTGTTTTACTAAAACAATTATTACATGGGGTTATATAAGTTAAGATTTCAGCTATAAATATTCATTGGAAAGATAAATAGATTTTATACATCATGGTAATTTTTTTATAATTTTTAGGCATTAAATAAATAAATTTATTTATGACACCATGATGATGCAGTGATTACCTCATTAATGAATAATTTAAATAAAATGAAAAGATAAGGTAAAATATAAGACTTAAACTTGTATAAATTTTTTTTATGGGTATATTTCGAACCCTTATCACCTTATCCTCAAAATATATCATTTTAGGAGCTTTAAAATCCAAAAATCATTTCATAATAAAGTAACATTTCATGACTTTCCAAGAGTGCCCCTCCTCTCCTCTTATAAAAGGCCCGCACCTCTACCACCTTATTCACACCATCAAAGCCATTTGTCTCAGCCAAACTCTGAAACAATACTCTCCGAACTTCCCTCTCTCACTCATAGAAGCCTCACTTTGGTCATAAGTCTTTCCAAGGAAGCCTTTGGCTTAAATAAAAAAGAGTTACCTGATTTTAAGGTAATGTCTTCTCTTATGTTCTTTTGTTTCATTTTGCTTCTCCAACCACTTAAACTCTTTTTATTACTTCTTTATGTAACAACACCAGTATATTCAATATACTATGATGGTTTTATGAGAATTATATGATTTTAACTTATATACACCTTCATCTAATGGTTAAAGAACTTACTGTTTCTGTGGGTGGCGAATTACTGCCTCACGAAATGATAATTGTTCAATATTCTTTTAACACCTCTCATAATGGCCATTATGATGACACTATTTTTATATATGATAATTTTTTTTATTTATTCTTTATTCTTATGTATTTTTCATTTATGGCATACATTTGTGACTTCTATTATGGGTAAACGCGATAATTTCATTTTAGAAATTGCGGAGTACCTCCCCCTCAAAGTGATTTCAATCGTTAATGCCATATGTGGGAAGTATAAAGGATGGAGTTAATAATATTATATATGATATTAAACTGGAATTATAATATACCTTTATATCATTATTATTTCATTCCATTAAATATGAAATAGAAATGAAAGTAGAGTTCATGCGTATGTACGGCTTACCATCTCCATGAACGATGCATTTCATTTCATAACTCTAAATGTTATGTTATATTATAAATGAATTTATATACTTGATATATGGGATATATATGATATCTAGATCATGAATATAATTCTAGATATAATTGATATTTTACGACATGAATAACTTGTAATTATACGAAGACTATTTTTGACCCAAGTACTGAAGATCGACAAAACGGCTGTTATTAACATAAATAATTACATAATGTTCATAACATGGTAATAAGTGATATAAAAGGAATAATTAACTTGAAAAAGGTTCTTAAGAAAGTATAAATTAACTCTAGTTTATTATTAAGGAGATTAAAGAATGATCGAGTCAAGTCGGACACGAGGTAAGGGACTTCGTCTCAATCTCCTTTTATTGAGGAATCTTTTGTTTTATACACAACATTATTTTATATGGTGTATAAACCCCTTTGACTTTTAAGTATATTCAAAATGAATAGTTTTTATATGAACCATTTTACTAAATAAAAAAGGAATGTTTTGTCTTACGTATGCGGTGACAACGACTTCTCCGCCACCGTGACCATTATTTGAGTTTCGGCTTCCTATACAAGCCATAGCTTTTTTTTAGAAAATGAAAAATAAATACCATGTTTAACTTTTCTTTTATTTTGATATTGAAAATCGTTTTGATAATGTTTTTATTATATCAATGTGTTGTATTGATATATTGTGATTGAAATGTGGAAATTTTATGTTTCCTTTATGCATGTTTTATGTGATACGATTATGTTATGGTTTATGATATGTTTAAACCTGTTAATATGAAGAATGAATTCGACTTAATAAGTGAAAGGTGGAGCCCGCTCTATCTCCTTGATGCATTGGTAGGTCTCGTGAGACAAACTAGTGTCTTGGCACGAGGCCTTGACAAAATCTTATTTGTAGTCTGTGCACGAGGCCTTGGATATGTTGTTCTGATATTTTGGCATTATACATTCCATCATTATAAAAGTGGTTATTGGTATTACATGTGATTATTTGACTATTAGAATATCTATGTGAATACGTTAATGTCATTACTTCATTTTATTTTTTCCATATTATGTTGAAGTTCAAGTTTAAAGGATTTTGTTTTAGTTATACATTGCCTTAAATGTTTATGTTTATTTATGAAAGCTTCCACTATATTTTTATCCTTACTGAGCATCTGAGCTCACCCCTTTCTTTATTTTATTATTCCCAGGATGTGAAGAAATATTTTATGAATGACCTATAGGGATAGTCTGATGGTGATATGAGTGTGTAATATGGAGACTATGTTATTATAGTTTTCACTTTATGATGTAATGTAACATTTATGAATGTATCTAGTGTTTCCAAGGTTACTAAAATAAACGGTCTTTCGAGACGTGATCTTTTGTGATCAGGAAAATGTTACGTAATAATGAAACAACTCTGGGTAACCGGGGGCGGGGCGTTACAATTAGTATCAGAAGCAGTTTAGTACTAACCTTGGAAGGAAGATTTAGATAAACTCTGATTAGAGCACATAGCCCTAAGATAGACTATGAGGATGAGGATTAGTATAGAATAACTTCCTAGAATTTTGGTAATATAGAGATTTTGTGATTTTTCCAGGAAATAAATACATGTATGGATAAGAGAAGGTAGAGGAAGCTCTGGAACAGATGTACCTAGGGGTAAAACCTGAAAACACCACTTTGAGATAGACTAGAAAGAGAACTGGTGCATGACAATGGGCCTTGCTACACTCTTGGTTACGACACTCCCATGGGATATGCTTATGATAATTCTAATTTTCTTTACAAACTATCATGAAGGGTTTATGAATATATTTCCACAATGAAAACATTTTTTTATGATTATGGATTATATCCATAAACTGTTCAATTTATGTTAGGTGTTTTTCAAGTATGTTATTATATATTTCGATTCATAAACTAATCTAGTCTATGACATTGTTTAGAAATGGCGCATAGTGGAAGGAATGGAAACTGTATCAATGCATGCACTCTATGTAGGTATTTCCCTCATTATCAAGGTAATTATAATGGAGCTGATGATACAACTGGTGTTGATCAGCCTATCTCCATACTGGAACAACTCACTCCGGTTATGAATAATAACCTTACCCATATGGAGAACCTTGATCTGCAGCGTGGAGGATCGTTGTTAGATCTATTCCTGAGGCAACAACCACCAATATTAAATGGGAGTACAAATCCCTTACTATCTGAGAAATGGATAAATTCCATATAGAAAATATTCCATGCCTTGGGGAGTAGTGAAAGGGAAAAGGTTATCATGGCATTTTACCACCTCACTGGAGAAGATGTCCAATGGTGGTTATTGATTTAAAACAAAAAGGGAGATTATGAAGTATAAAATATAGAATGGAGGGAGTTCAAAGAGCTTTAATTAGAAAAATACATTCCTCGTGACTATCAAGTAGATATGGAATGAAAAGTTTTGAGTTTAAAGAAAAAGGAGGACGATAATGTTGAAGAGTATGAGTCTAACTTTTCAAGGATAGCGAGGAATGCTGAAGATTGTATATGTAACCCAAGAAGTAAGATTGATCATTTATTTTATGGGTTTAAACCATTTCTCCATCGATCTTTAGTATCAAAATCCTTCTCATCATACGAATATATTGTGTCGTGTGCTATCAAGACAGAAAATGAATTTTCTAAATATTATGACAACAAAGTAAAGCAAGAGAAGAAGGGAACGGTGGAACAAGAGACAAATAAAGGGAAAAGGGAAAGAAGGATTTTCCATTATGCAATAATTGTGGGAAGAATCACCTCGGTACTTTCCTAAAGCAAATGGGAGTTTGTTATAAATGTGGAGAAAAAGGTCACCAGACTCGTGATTACAAGGTAAATAAAGAGGCTGTCAATGTTGAATGCTAAAATTGTAGAGAAATGGGGCATTATGAAAATAAATGCCCAAAGTTCCAAGGAAACATACCTTAGAAAAGGCCAAGGGAGCATGGACAATCTTATGCTGTTACTACAGTTTAAGTTGAAAATTTTTTGTGTTTGTGTTTTTGGACTCAAGAACTATATTACGGTTATAAGAACAATGTGATATATATAAGGATTGTATTGCAGTACTTGTTGTTTTCATTAAGTTTTTAATATGATTAAGGTAATCATATTTTTAGTATGTGACAATAAGATAAACTGTACTTTGTTTGGGGAATCTGATGTTACAATTGAGTTTGGATTTTTGAGACCTTTTAGGGGGAGTCTGGACACATGTATTTTAAACAACAATAAAGGTTGGAATAGATTAAGTTGAACATTGGATATTATTGTTTAAGGTTAAAACATTTCTGAAGATTATTTTTGGAATATTATAATACTATAGTTTTAGGAAACAGACAACCAGCAGGTCGGGAGAAAACCCGTCACGTCAGACAAAGCTGCATGAATCGAACCCACAACCATAGTACGACAAGACTTTATTACCTACCACTGGACTATATGAAGTCCCTCGAGTGTATAGTGTAGTTTTTTAGTTTTGGTAGAGGAATTATAAATTTATTTTTGGAACCCTATACGGTTAGGATAAATAAATTTTTTTGAGTTCTATTACCTTTTGGGGTGAAAGATGGGTTTGTGGTAAAGATTTTGTAAGGAATGAATGACTAAATTACAAGTAAGTATATATCCTTATGTTCTTAGTAAATCTCATAAATAAATTCTTCAACTTTATTAAAGGTAACTTAAAACAAAAAACATTGTCGGTTAACTTTTCCTACTAGGGAATCAAAGACCGTTTAACCAATCACATGTTTGTGATTTTCTTGTAGTTAAATTTTTACTAATATTGTTTTCTACAACTCTCCATAATACCTTGATGGTTTGTTTCTCCTTCATATCCATATTTTCATAGAATCCTAGTATGGGATTTCTCAGGTGACCTTTGTACTTCTTTCTCGTTCTTTTAAAGTTATATTTTTATTAACCCTATTTCCGATATGGGTTTTCCACAAAGGTATTTTCTACTTTGAACTTTTATTTATAGGAACAGTTTCAAATTGCGAGGATGCAATTTATTGAAGGAGGGGAGAATGTAACACCCCAAGCTTCCACGATACGCTTCTAATTCAATAATGCAATAGCTTTCATTGTACACATGTTCAAGATTCTAACACACCGCGAACAATCAAAATAAGCATTATGAATAGTAATACCCACTTTTTTAAATTTTATAAATTTTATATTTCAAAATAGACTTCATTTTTGGATTCAGAATATCGAAATTAGCCTATGTTGAATTTTTGGTATTTTTCTGAGAACATCCAATTTTCGAGGAACAGTGAAAAATACTGAAAAACAAAATTATTAATAAAAATAATTTATAGTGATAAATTATAATATTGAGTGGTTTTCAAGTATCATTATAATATAAATTTACCATTTTATCCAATTGTGTCATTTGAATTAATTTCACTTTGAAATAGGACATAAAAAATTGTGAATCTTTTGATATATATTGTTTCTTAAAAACACGCTATTTGTTGTGACAGTGGGAATTAATTATTAAATTAATTAATTAAACTTGTATTTTTTATATTTTTTAAAATATACATCATTTTTGAATTAGGAATATAAAATATTTCTTAGGTGAATTTTTGGTATTTTTCTGAAAAACACCAATTTTTGATGAATAGTGATACCACTAAGTGGTAGTTAGAAAACTAATTTATCCTTTAAATAAAACTTTACCACTTATGTGAATTGAGATTAAAAAATCCTACATACATGGTTGTCATTAGTAAGTAAAATTTGGTTCAATGGGATGAAATTAATATTTTGTGAATAGTATCTTTTAAGTTTTATTAATCACGAATAAATGTAATTAGTGTAATTTAAGGTAAATATGATGTTATAATAATATCATATTACCTTTAGAATTTTCCTACCCTTATTGGATGAGTCATGGACAACCAAGAAATCCATGGGTCAACTTGGGGACCCCATGGATCCACTTAGGTAAGAAAATGACATTAATAACTTTTTATTTAGAGTAAAAATAATATTGTAAAAAACATGTGTTTTTTTACTAAAACAATTATTACATGGGTTTATATAAGTTAACTTTTTGACTATAAATATTAATTGTAAAGATAAAATTAATTCCTACATCATGGTAAATTGTTTATAATTTTTAGGCATAATATAAATAAATTTATTTATGACACCATGATGATGCAGCGATTACCTCATTAATGAACAATTTAATTAAAATGAAAATATAAGGTAAAATATAAGAATTAAACTTGTCTAAAACCTATTGGATGGGTATATTTAGAACCCTCATAACTTTATACTCGTTATATATAATTTTGGGACCTTTAAAATCCGAAATTCATTTCATAATAAAGTAACATTTCATGACTTTCCAAGAGTGCCCCTCCTCTCCTCTTATAAAAGGCCAGCACCTCTACCACCTTATTCACACCGTCAAAGACATTTGGCTCGGACAAAATCTTCCCAAATACTCTCTAAACTACCCTCTATCACTCCTAGAAGCCTCACATTTGGAAGAAGTCTTCCCAAGGAAGCCTTTGTCTCAAATCAAAAAGAGTTACCTGATTTTAAGGTAATGTCTTCTCTTATGTTCTTTTGTTTTATTTTGCTTCCCCAACCACTTAAACTCTTTTTATTAATTTATTTTGTAACAACACCAGTATCTTAAATATACTAAAATGTTTTTATGTGAAGGATTTTATTTACACTTACACACACCTTCGTATGATGGTTAAATAACATACTGTTTTTGTGGGTGGTGAATTACTGCCTCACGAAATGATGATTGTTCAATCTTCTTTTAACACCTCTCATGGTGGCCATTATAACGACACTATTTTTATATATGATATATATTATGTTTATGTATTCCTTATGATTCTGTATTTTTCATTTATGGCATAGATTTATGACTTCCATTATGGGTAAACACAAAAATTTCATTTTAGGAAGTGCGGACTACCGCCCCCTCAAAGTGATTTGAATCGTTAATGCCATATGTGGGACGTATAAAGGATGGAGTTAATGATATTATATATGATATTATATAGGAATTATAATATACCTTTATATAATTATAATTTCATTCGAATAAAATATGAAATAGAAATGGAAGTAGCGTTCATGCGTATGTACGGATTACCGTCTCCATGAACGGTGCAATTCATTTCTTACCTATAAATGTTATGTAATATTATAAATGTATTTATATAATGGATTTATTGGATATATATTATATCTAAATCATGAATATAATTCTGGATATAATGAATATTTTACTACATGAAAAACTTGTAATTATAAGAAGTTTATTTTTGACTCAAGTACCAAATATCGACAAAACGACCGTTATTAACGTAAATAATTACATAATAGTCATAAAATGGTAATAAGTGATATAAAAAGAATAATGAACATGAAAAATGTTCTTAATCAAGTAGAAATTAAGTCTGGTTTATTATTCAGGTGATTAGATAACGATCGAGTCAATTTGGACACAAGGTAAGGGACTTCGTCTCAATCTCTTTTCATTGAGGCATATTTTGTTTTATACACAACTTTCTTTTATACGGTGTAAAAAACCCGTTGACTTTTATATCTATTCAAATTGAATATTTTTTATACGAAGCGTTTTAATAAATTACAAAAGGAATGTTTTGTCTTACACATGTGGCGACAATGACTTCTCCGCCGTCGTGATCATTATTTGAGTTTCGGCTTCCTCTACAAGCCATAACTTTTTTAAAAAAATGAAAAATAAATACCATGTTTTACTTTTCTTTTATTTTGGTATTGAAAATGGTTTTGATAATGATTGTATTATATCAAAGTGTGGTATTGATATCATGTGATTGAAATATGGAAATTTTATGTTTCCTTTATGCATTTTTTATGTGATACGATTATGTTATGGTTTATGATATGTTTAAACCTGTTCATATGAGGAATGCATTTGACTTAATAAGTGATGGGTGGAGCCCGATATAGCTCCTCAATGCATCAGTATGTCTCATGAGACAAACTAGTTTCTTGGCATGAGGCCTTGAAAAAATCTTATTTGTAATCTGGGCACGAGGCCTTGGCTACGTGGTTATGATAGTATGGAATTATGGATTCCATCATTATGAAAGTTGTTATTGGTATTACATTGATTATTCTACTAGTAGAATATCCATGTGAATAAGTAAATGGAATTACTTCATTTAATTTTTTCCATATTATGTTGAAGTTCATGTTTAAAGGATTTTGTTTTAGTTATAAATTTCCTTAAATGTTTATGTTTATTTATTAAGTCTTCCTCTATATTGTTATCTTTATTTATCATCTAAGCTCACCCCTTTCTATGTTTTTTTCCCAGGATGTGAAGAAATATTTTATGAATGACCTACAGGGATAGTCTGAATGGAATATGAATGAGGACTATGGAGATAATGATATTTTAGTTTTTCACTTTATGATGTAATGTAACATTTATGATCGTATCTAGTGTTTCCAAGGCTACTAAACTAATCAGTCTTTCGAGACTTGATCTTTTGTGATCATTCCAGGGTAACTGGGGTTGGGGCGTTACACTTACAGTTTTAATTCCATACAATAACTATTCTATTACATTATGTGAAATATATCAGAGTGATCTAATTGAACTAATTAAACCCATAGTATGAAAAATACTGAGACAGGTTAAAAAAATATCATTTTAGAGACAATTATATAATGGAATAATGATATGAAAATTATTGGATTCACTTATGTTGATTGTATTGGAGATTGTATTGAAAATAATTCATCTTCGGGATGATGTCCATTTTGGGATAATGCGTTGTGATTTATCATAGTAAGAATGTATGTTCTATAAATTTTAGTACAAAATAATTAGAATACATTTCCACTACCCATGCATTCTTGAAAATGATATGGATGATTTTTTAGCTAGATGATTAGATAATGATTTTTAAAAAACCATTGAACAATATTTTTTAAAATCAATGTACCACTAGTATTTTAAGAATTCATATATAAAAATCATTATCAAAGAAAATAGAATTTAAGTATCATTTCATCAAATATATAAGGGTACTTAAATATGTTATGTATGAGTATATTAAAAAAATATGTTGTTTTCACTAAATATATGGTAAGGGAAATATATGGGGAAATGAGATCATAACTATATATTCAGCCTCTACTAAAAAAATCCTAATAACCGTATGGATGTCCCCAAATATTCTTTGGATTATGTTGTCAATGTGGGAGAGTGAGTGTAACTTCTTAAGAAGGTGTAATTTCTTATAAATCTAAATTTGTGGTTATCATAAAATGGTATAGAAGAAAAAATTGAGGGAGTGGTTATCTTATCCTTGGTAAAAAAATTCTTTTCAGCACGAGATAAATTTACATAAACAATTTCCCTATATAACATCATTTTTTCAGAAAATTCATGATTATAAATGTTGTGATTTGATAAGAATTGGTATTTTTTTTCAACAGTGTAATAAAAATTTTGTTTGTAGTTTTGAAAATATAATACAAATTTTACTAGAAAATCAATGGAGGGGGGGGGGATGATGATCATTTTCTGGGTTTTAAATTTTATTTATTTTTTTAATATATCCATTAATAAATGTTTTATTTATGTTAGTGATAATGATTTTTTATCAAATACATGACCTTTCTGAGATATTTTCTCTGATATTACTGGCCTATGTTTTCCCCATAGGATCCCTATGATATTTGGAGGGAAATTATAATTTTTTGGGGGGACAAAACCGGACTTACAGTTCAGGTGAAGGGTTTATAACCCATTCAAAAACAATGTGCACAATGACTAGGTCATAAAAAGAAATTATTCTCATTTTTTATTTTAGAATTAAACCTAATGTGTCCCTTTACTCCCCCATTTGACCATTTCATCTATATATGGCTTCCATGCCCCCTCAATCTCCCATAGAACCCATTATTGATGTGGTTTTAGTTGGATAGACTTCATGATTCCTCAAATAAGTGAGTATTTTGTTGTTTTATTTCATCCCTCCTTCTTGATGTTCAAAAATTCATACAGCTATGATTTTTTCCCAATGGTTTAATATTGAGTTTCATTGTTGAATATTATTAATTATGGTTCGCTGTCTCTAGAATTTGGAGTAGTTGTGGTGTGAGTGATGTTTCAAAAGATTTTTTTGGGTTTTTTTAATTCATGTTGGTGGTTCCATGTCTAAAAATTCATTGATAAATTTATCATTCTTGTTTAACTAATTTTGAATGTTTGTCATCTATTGTGTGTGGTTAAAAATAATTTTTTTATCATTTAATAAGTTTTAAATTTAATGTTTTAAATTTACATGGAAATGGGTGTTTTTTTATTCAATATTGTATATAGAATCCCACCTTTTTAATACATAAACTTTGATTAAATTATAAAAAACCGAGGATCTCTAATGTTTTGTATATTTGAAACCAGGAACTTAATACATAACTAAATAAAAAAACTATTCTTAAAAACTTGAAAGGTTTCTTCATTTTTTCATCATAAGTTTATTACTATGTATCGTAGCCTGGGAATATACATCAAAGGAAAGGGTGAGAAGAAGGCCCAGTAAAGGAAACAAGGGAAACATTTTACATGTGAACCTGAGATACATTAATAAAGTAATGATGAATAACATTAAGGCCTGAGAAAGAGATCATAAAGAATATCATAATGAGAAGAACCTGATTCATAACTTGAAGATGTGACTACAAAATTTACCTTAGACAATCATTTATGTATCACCAAGGTCCATCCCCAAGGTTTCATTAAAAAAAGTACAAAGGTTATTCACCAATGTATCGTTAAAATGTTCATCTCTAGATATTATGTCTTTACCCAATGCATTGGAGAAATATCCGGGAACACCCTTAAATTATCATTTTTATCATGTGAGACACATATATCATCATCAAAAATTTCATATATAACCCATATAGAATAAACGAAATTGTTTTCCTTTCATAATCATAATGTTTTAAAAAGAGCTTTTAAGACATGATCATTATGTCATTTTAAACCCACAGAAAAGGAAAGCGGGTTTCATGTATGTAAATCCCAGAATTAAAATAGAAAATTTTGATATTTATGTGAATACCCTTATAGGATAAATATAATTGAGTATTCAATTAATAGAATAAAATAATTTGATAAAAAGAGAGATACATTTTGAGACGAAAATTCTACAGCATAACAACTATGTTACAGGGTTTTAGAAAACATTTAAAAGAGAGGGGAAATGGGTTACCCACTCCTAAAAGATAAAAAAATAGTATAGGGATAGAATATAAATGATATAATAACATGGTAATGAAATTTGAATGACATACCATAAGAAATGAAAAACATGAATGGAAGACAAAAATAAGATTACTCATATAAAAATTTGTAGCCTAACTGCGTCACTGAAATCTTATAAAAAATGAATTGATGATATAAAATAGGGTATATCCTCATATGAACATAAAAGGAAAATATGATGGATATAGAGATAATACCCCCAACATAATAAAAAATAATTGGAATATGAGACATGAAAATAGAACTTTGAAAATGAGAAGGGTGAAATAATCTCCTATAAAAAAATTCGATAGCCTAACAGCGCCACATAAAAATTCTTAAAATGAATTGATGAGAGTAAGGGTGGTCTCTAATAAAAAAAATTATAGTAAGGTTAATATAGAAGAACATCCTCCAACATAAGGACATGGAGAATGAAATAAATTACAAAAAACAGAGTACTTGAAAAGAAAGAGGGAGGCATGATTTCTTACCTTAAAACATACCTCTTAAAACTCGATGGTTGGGGACTTGAAGGCTTTGAGGCACCTTAGGAGGACTCCTTGGGAGGTAATGAGACTAGAGCTTTTTTTATGGGGAGTTGGGAGTGAAATTAATGAGATAAAGGCTGGATATTTAAAAGAGAAGTGAGAGGATAAAGCATTAATTGCCAAGGGACACCTCATCGGTGGTATTGGCAAAACCATGGGCTTGACCATGGTATATTCCCATAGTATTGGATACATGGGACACCTAATTATTTATCTTAATATTCATTTTAGACCAGAATTATTGCATAATTATTACATCCTTAATAATGGCATTAAACAACTGAACCTGAAAAACTGTATTTTCACTATTCACTGAAAATTCAACTTTCTCAGAAAAATCCCAAAATTTTACCTTAACCAAATATTGATGCCTTGATTTCAAAACTGAACTCCATTTTATAAAAATAATTTTCGAATTGTTTTTAATTTAATTTTTAAATAAAAACACTATTCACTAAAAATTCAACTTTCTCAGAAAAATCCCAAAATTTCACCTTAACCAAATATCGATGCTCTGATTTCAAAAATGAACTCCATTTTATGAAAATAATTTTCTATATATTTTTAATTTAATTTTTAAATAAAAAACACTATTCACCCAAACAAACTAATACTTAAAAAATAATTTCTAATATAGTTATTTACCTATTTTATTGAATCACATTACTTAATCAATGTGCCTAAATTATATTAATACTTTCTTAAGTGAAGTTACTTAATCCATTTGTTCATATTACCTATCATAACATAAAATCACTATTCATAATTTACTATTCATCAAAAATTAAGTTGTTCGTATTAGTATGTTACTGAACATAACTGTAGTAGACCATTATTTGAAAATCTTTAGACATTATTAATTATTTGAGGTTTACATAAACATTTTTAAAATATCATTCTTCTAAAATTCATCAATTATATGCATACTATATTTATCCAGACATCTGAAAATTCACAAACATCGCCATAAGAAGAAATTGCATTTTTTTATTTAAATTAAAGGATTACACAAGGAAGTTACAGCCTCATTACATGGCCCCTAATAACAAATGCATATAACCTAATAGTAAAGTGTGATAGGGTGATAGAATCTTAGGGCGGCTCGACCAACATTGCCCGAGTAGTGATTGCTATCAGCATGAACTTCTTGTGAAGGTGATTCTGTTCCAGCATCAAACGTTGAAGTTCAGCTTATGTTTGGTCGAGAGAAATTCCTAAAGGTGCTACCTCATAATTGAGTTTTTTTAAATGGGCTTCGATCCGCCCGAGACTACTGGAAGGGGCCATCGAATAGAACTTTGAAAATTAGATGGGTGAAAGAATCTCCTATAAAAAAATTCAGTAGCCTAACGGCGCCACGTAAAAATTCTTAAAATGAATTGAAGAGAGTAAAGGGGTATCTCATCACACAAATTAAATTAAGGGGAATATAACAGAACATCCTCCAACATAAGAACATAGAGCATAAAATACATGACATAAAAGAGAGTACTTGAAAAAAAAAAGAGAGGCAGGATCGCTTAACTTAAAACGTAACTCTTAAAACACAAAGGTCGGGACTTTGAGGGCTTCGGGGAACCTTGTGAGGACTCCTTGTGAGGTAATGAGACCATACCTTCGTTGAGGGGATGTTGGGAGTGAAATGAATGAGGGAAAGGATTGGTATTTATAAGAGAAGTGAGGGGACAAAGCATTAATTGCCAAGGGACACCTCATCGGTGGTATTGTAAAAACCATGGGCTTGCCCATAGTATTGGACACCTAGGAAACCTCATACATTATCTTACTATTAATAAGTCTACTAGAATTATTGCCTAATTATTACATCCTTAATGATTTCATTAAACACCCGAAACTCAAAAACTGTATTTTCACTATTCACCAAAAATTCAACTTTCTTAGTAAAATCCCAAATTAACACATTAACCAAATATAAATGCTCTGATATAAAAAATAACTCCATTTTATGAAAATATATTTCTACATATTTTTAATTTAATTTTTAAATAAAAACACTATTCACTGAAAATTCAACTTTCTCAGAAAAGTCTCAATATTTCACCTTAACCAAATAGTGACTCTCTGATTTCAAAAATGAACTCCATTTTATAAAAATAATTTTCTAAATATTTGTAATTTAATTTTTCAATAAAAAACACTATTCACAAGAAAAAATAATAATTAACCAATAATTTCTGAAATAGTTATTTACCTATTTTATTGAATTACATTACTTAATTAAGGTGCCTAAAATATATTAATACTTTTTTAAGTGATGTTACATAATCCATTTGGTCAAATTACTAATCATAAGCATAAAATAAGTATTCATAATTTTCTATTCATCAAAAATTATGTTGATCTTATTAGACTCTAAATTTCTTACTAAACATAATCGTAGAAGACCATTTTATGAAAATCATTACACATTATTAATTACATAAGGTTTACATAAATATTTTAAAATATCCTTTTTCTAAAATTCATCCATAATATGAACACTATATTTATTCAGATATTTGAAAATTCACAAACATCACTATAAAGAATAAATCACATTTTTTTATATAAATCAAAGGATTACACAAGGCAGTTAGAGTCTCGTTACATAGCCCCTTATAACAATAGTAGAGGACATACGAGTAAGGCATGGTAGGGTGATAGAATCTTTTGGTGGCTCATCCAACATTGGCCGAGTAGTGATTTCTATCTGGTTGAACTTCTCGTAAAGAAAATTATATTCCAGCTTCATAGGATGAAGTTCGTCTTGGGTTTGGTCCAGAGGGGATCCCAAAGGTGTTACCTCTTTCTCGAGTTCCATCAGATGGGATTCAATCGGCCCGAGACTACTAAAATAGACCACTGAATATTATTTCTATATTAATTAAACAAGATCACTTGTATTTATAGAAAATAATCACAACATCTAGTTTCTAATGGTCTTATTGACCAACGGTCATATAACAGTCGAAACCCAATGGTCTTATTTTAATTATACTAATATTATTAAATGAAATAGTTTTGTTGAGTTTAAAATAATATAACACACAAAGTTGGGAAAAAAATTATTCAAAATTTTGGGTCGTTACAATCTTCCCCTGTATGAAACTTCATCCTTGCAATTTTAAAATTGGGCATGGAAAATTCATTGAAAGTCCCACCTAAAAAAAAGAGTCAGTAAAACTATTATTTTAAACTAAATAAATCATAGTACAAAGGTCACCCAAGTTAACCTATACTAGGATTCAATGTAGGAAAACATGGACATGGAAGAGAAAACAAAGGGTCATGTTCTGATAGAGGGTGATAGAAAACGTGACTAGGAGAAAACTAACCACAAGAAGATCACAAACATCAGATGTGTTAAACGGTCATTGATTACCTAGTAGGAAACATAAACCAACAATGTTTTTTTACGTTCCTTTTAATAATTTTGAGGGATTCCTTTACCACGTAGAATAAAAACATTAGGAAATTTACATACCTTCAAGTAGTGTTTTATACCTTAATAAGTTTCAAACGAGACTAATATTTATTCCAAACAATGAGCATTCAAAAATACTTGGTCTCATCAAAAGCACAAGATTCATCTTCTAGAGAATCACATAATCCATAAAATATTAAATATCTATTTATTCTATGTTTAAAAATTATCTCAGAAACAGAATGGGTAAGATAAAAAAAATATTGAAAAAGAGAGAACCCCATAGGAAGAGAAACTACTTGTAATCTTTAAAATTCCATGGTACTACCCAAAGTTCATCATACACCATTCCATAAATAACGTTCCTTCATGTTCTTCAAATTAAACCAAACTAAGATTAAAACCCAAATACAGAAAGGATTTGATAACATAGTCTTCCAAGATAAAATTTATCATTCATCTCTAAACAACATCAACCACTCGTATCATATTATAACAAAAGTAACTAACCTAATCACATTTTCCCCAAGATATGTTAATAATTTCCATAAGTAACCTAAATTACCATAATATCACCGTAAATTTATT
Organism: Viscum album; assembly: GCA_963277665.1. NCBI lineage: Eukaryota > Viridiplantae > Streptophyta > Magnoliopsida > Santalales > Viscaceae > Viscum > Viscum album. The sequence continues at coordinate 1,350,917,733 of OY728132.1, forward strand.
GATTATTCAAAATATAAGTTAACCATTACTTCTCATAGAAAATACCATAGTAATTTATTTACCTTGATCATATATGGTTCCCATATTAGTGAACTTCTTCCAAAATAATTTTCATCTTTTAATCCCCTAATCATTTGTTTTCAAGAAGAACAGCTTCAAAACATCAATATTTTATATATAAAAATAGATATTTTCTATAATGATTTAAAACCATCTTAGGTAGTGACTCAATGTTCTTAGAAAACATTAAATATATGCTCATAGAGCACGAACTAAAATACAACATGACATAGACAATTATTTTGATGAAGTCACAATACTTCGGTCATCATGATACATCTTAGTATAGGAGATGCATTGTTCCCTTTTCCTTGAAGATTGTTGATGCTCATCATGCTTCTCATCCCTTCCAAGAGAGAATTGCTTTAGATAATGTCCAATTTCTAAAAATTTATTACATTGAATAGTATAAGGTATATTAGATTGAACCTTATCTCCATTCATCACATTATCCATTTTTTAAAGAAATTATCTACATTATGCCCTATCATCCCACACATAAAACAACTCTTAGTTCCTTTGTGAAATTTTCCTTGGTGCCTCTTACCACACTTTTTTCATAGAGGAAATTGCGTCTTCATTCCCTTATTACATTTATCAGATGAACATCCTTGAGAATTCACCTTTCTCTTCCTAGATGAATTAGGGAATTCAACTAGGTACCAATTATTAATTGTTATTTTTGATAGCTGTTTTGGGATAATCACAATATGTCCAACTTGATCTCTCAATATATCAATCTTATTAATAGGGAAATCGACACATTTCCTATCACATTTGTTGTTTGGACATGTTCTTCTATTTCCAGCCATTAACTAACAAAAAAAGTATAATTAGGAAGCTCAAATACTTTGCCAATAATCATGAAAAGGAAACTTTAAGCATAGAAAGATAAACTTGTGGATGAAAAGTATATCCTAACACTTGATCCCCCAGGTTCCAATCTAGGTTATCCATGATCATATATTCTTATGTGAATCATTATTAAATTTTATCCTTGTTCCTTTAATAATGGGTCATACTAAGCTAATGAATTTACCAAAGCATATCCCCTGGGAGTATCAAACCAAGAGTGTACCAAGGCCCTTTATCGTGCACCAGTTTACCCCTAGTCAATCCCAAAATACCTTTTCAGAGTCTTCACTCCTAGGTAGAACTTTACCAGATCCACCTCTACTTGTTCATATCCATAAAGGGATTTATTTGTTGGGAATCCACTTATTCAATACATCATAAAGTACAAGGATGTTATCCGATATTTAATATTTTCATTAAGAAAACTTTTAATGTTTTCAAATACTAATTTATACAAATAACTATACCTTCCTTTGATGCCAAATATATCATCCCGCCTTTTTAAAACAAAAACTTTCATTACATTATACATAACTAAGGATCTCTAAAGTCTAGTTTCTTGGAATCCATGAACATAATACATGACAACATAAAAAAATTTCATCTTAAACACTTGAAGGGATTCTTAATTTTCTCATCTTATGTTTATTACTATATCTCATCACCTGGGAACATACATCAAAGGAAAGGGTGAGCAGAAGGCCCAATAAGGGAAATAAGGGAAACATTTTACATGTGAACTTGAGATACATCAATAAAGTCATGATAAATAACTTTAAGGCTCGAGAAAGAGATCATGAGGCATATCATAATGAAAATAACATGAATCATAACTTTAATATTTTCCTACAACATTTAACTTAGACAATAATTTCCGTATCACCAAGATCCATCCCCAAGGCGTCATTAATAAATTACCAAGGTTATTCACCAAAGTATCATTATAATGGTCCTCTCTAGAGATTAAGTATTTACCCAATGCATTAGAGAGATATCAGGGAGAACCATTAATTTGTCTTTATTATCATGTGAACCACATATATCATCATCAAAAATTTCATATATAACCCATATATCATAAATTAAATGGGTTTCATTTCATAATAATAAGGTTTTAAAAACTGCTTTTATGAAATGATCTTTATGTCATTTTAAACCCACAAAAAAGGAATGAAGGTTTCATTTATGTAAATACCAGAATTAAAATATAACATTTTGATATATATTATAATACCATTATAGGATAAATATCTTTTAGTATTCATTTAATAAAATAAAATAATTTGAGAAAAATAGAGAGACATTTTGAGATGAAAATTCTACAGCATAACTGCTATGTTTTAGGGTTTTAGAAAACATTTAAAAGAGATGGTACAAGGGTTACCCACTCATAAATGATCCAAAAAACAGAATAGGGACAGAATATAAAGGATATAAGAACATGGTAATGAAATTTTAAATACATACCATATGAAATGAAAAACGTGAAAGTAAGACAAAAATAAGATTTCTCTTATAAAAAATCGGCAGCCTAATGACATCACTTAAAACATATAAAAAATGAATTGATTAGATAAAATATGATCTATAATCATATGAACATAAAAGGAAAATATTATGGATATAGATAACATAATGAAATATATGAAAAAGTAACTTGGAACAATTGACATGAAAATAGAACTTTGAAAATGAGAAGGGTGAAAGAATCTCCAATAAAAAAACTGGCAGCCTAACATCGCCACTTAAAAATTCTTAAAATGAGTTGAAGAGAGTAAGGGTGTATCTAATAATAAAAATTACATTAATTTGAATATAAAAGAACATACATCAATAAAATAACATGGAGAAAAAAATAAATGACATAAAAGATAGTATCAGAAAAGAAAGAGAGAGGCAGGATCCCTTACCATAAAACGTAACTCTTAAATCTCGAAGGTTGATACCTTGAAGGATTTGGGGAACCTTGGGAGGACTAATTGGGAGGTAATGAGACCATAGTTTCTTTTATGAGGATTTGGGAGTGAAATTAATGAGGGAAAGACTCAGTATTTATAGCAGAAGTGAGGAGACAAAGCATTAAAAGCCAATGGACACCTCATCAGTGGTATTGGCAAAACCATGGGCTTGCCCACGGTATTTTCCACTTGGGAAAACAAATAACTTATCATAATTTTCATAATTCAATAAGTATTATTTCATAATTATTACATCCTTAATGATGTCATTAAACACCTGAAACTCAAAAACTGTATTTTCACTATTCACTGAAAATTCAACTTTCTCAGAAAAATACCAAAATTCCACCATAACCAAATATCGATGCTCTGATTTCAAAAATGAACATCATTTTATGAAAATAATTTTATAAATAATTTTAGTTTAATTTTTAAATAAAAATACTATTCAGTAAAAATTCAACTTTCTCATAAAAATCCCTAAATTTCACCTTAACCAAATATCGATGCTCTGATTTCAAAAATGAAATCCATATGATGAAAATAGTTTTCTAAATATTATTAATTTAATTTTTAAATAAGAAACACTATTCACTTGAAAAAACTAATACTTAACCAATAATATCTGATATAGTTATTTACCTATTTTATTTAATCATATTACTTAATCATGGTTCCTAAATTATATTAATACTTTGTTAAGTGAAGTTACATAATCCATTGGGTCACATTACTAATCATAAGCATATAATAACAATTCATAATTTACTAATCATCCAAAATCAGGTTGATCTTATTAGACTCTAAATTTCATACTGAACGTAACTATAGAAGACCATTTTTTGAAAATCATTACACATTATTAATTATTTAAGGTTTACATAAGTATTTTTAAAATATCCTTTTTCTAAAATTCATCAATAATATGCATACTATATTTATCCAAACATTTGAAAATTCAAAAACATCACCATAAGAAGAAACCACATTTTTTGTTTAAATAAAAGGATTACACAAGGTAGTTAAGGTCTCGTTAAATAACCCCTTATAACACCATCATAGGACCAAAGAGTAAGGTGTTCTAGGGTGATAGAATCTTAGGGTGGCTCAGCCAACATTTCCCGAGTATTGATTTATATCATCTTGAGCTTCTCGCGAAGGTGATTCCATTCCATCATCACACGAGGAAGTTCGTCTTGGGTTTTGTCTAGAGTAGAGTCCAAAGGTGCTACATGCTTCCTGAGTTCTGTCAGATGGGTTTCGATCGGCCCAATACTACTAGAAGGGGCCATCAAATCTACTTTCTATATTAATTAATCATGATCACCTGTATTTATAGTCAACAATCACAACATCCAGTTTCCAATGGTCATATTGACCAAATATCTTATAACAGTTGAAACCCAATAGTCGTATTTTAATAATACTCATTTTATTAAATGAAATAATTTTTTTGAGTATAAAATAAAATTACACAAAATTATATGAAAAAAAAAGTATTCAAAATTTCGGGTTGTTACATTTTACCATTTGGGGTTATTTTGTGATATAGGAAATTGATTTATTAAATGGTGTTAGGGCTTCCAATTCTTATTTTGTGTGTTATTTTTTGGTGTTTTTCCTTAAAATGAGAATTTGGGATGAATTTTGTTCGCAAATGCTAGTAAGACCTCTTGAAGTTGTTTTATAAATTTTTTATTGTGTTCATTTAACTACGTTGAGGGTGAGGATCATTTTTTTTGGTACTTTTGTTTGTATTTATATTATTTAGAAATGAATTTTTGATTGGAAAATTGTATTTTATAACATGTGGAACATGATTGAGATCAAAATGGAAGCCTATATGTCTAGATGGGCGGACTAATACAAGTATGCTAGTGATTCAGAAGTGGCCTTGTCCTGGTTTCAGCTAGAATGATTGACTATGATAACACTAACTAAATAATGATTATTGATTGGATACCACTAGGTTATGTTTGTGTAACCTAGTTGTGTCTCATTCATGAGAACTTAGTTCATTGTGTTTCTTATGCAACATTTCACTAAGATACGATGTACGTAGTGACCAATTATTAGCTACTACCTAGTGGTAGTTCATAAGACTAATTATCATTAGTTATATGATACATAACATCGACATAAAATGTGCTGGGTTGGTAATTTCAGTAGCATGTGGGTTTTATTTAAAAAATTTCAATCTTTAATGATTCCCTCTTGAAAACAGTTTTTATTTAAAATTGCATCCCTTTAGAATTGTTAGTATAATTTCTTATTTATGAAATCTTGTATTATTTATTATATAATAATGATTATGTCATTATATGTTCTATTGGGTGACATACTATTGGGATCAATATCACACCCTACTTACACATTTGAGTGTAGGTATATTTTTTAATGTTATACATATATAAGGGAAATTAATTTTAAGATGACTATTTGAGATGTTATCTTCCTTCCTTGGTGTGGTGTTGTAGAGATGGCTTGAGGATTATGCCTGCTTTCTATGTGGTGGTTCTTTTTTTGGACTTTCTACTCTATTTGAGTTGTGTCACTCTCAGGTTTTGTTTAAAATCGTGTAATTGAAATCTAAATTTTATCTAATGTTAGTTGGATTGAAGTATTAAATTTATTTTATCTCAAATTGTTGGTTGTTTTAGGTCTCTAAACAAGGGTAAATTGTTTCATAACATCTATTTATAATATCTAGGCACTTATACCAGCCTAGAGGGATATAGAGTTGTCTTCTATCCTAGTTATCGACTGTGTTGGGTGGCAGTTTGAATGGAGAAATGGCTTGTTTCATGACTAAATGGTATCATAGTATGGTTAAGATATTTGGGTCATATTATTTGGGAAGACTAATTTTATATAGAAGATATAACTTTTGATTCTTGTTGTTTTGGATGCATGTAGGGTTCCTGGAATGCACCTCTTGTGACAGACTATGATTCACTAGGGGATGTTAGGATTTTTGTTTGACTTTTCTTCTAGGTGGGATTTGCGGGCTGTAGACATCATGTGGAAATTGGGTGGGGGTGAAGTAGTTGTTTTTTAATATTTTTTGATGATTATTGATTATTTATATATGGTTTCATTGCAGATATTTTTCAGAAATATTGTACTAATGATTTCTCTTATTACTATTTCATTTTGTAGCGACATGACTCCCTAGAAAGCTCCCATTCACCCATCAGAGGAAACCGGAGAGTGTTATCCCTCACTACTTGATTATAGGTTGGTATAATCCTTAGTCAAAGCTATCTAGGCTCTATGGAACAGAGTGGGTCATACCCTTTATCTTGATAGAGAAGATCAGTCCTATCTTTGGATGGACAAATCCCAAGATGTTATCAAGAACAAGAATCCATCATTCAAAAGTTACATGGTACCCTAAGAAGCAGAAGATTGGATTGAGAAGATAGATCACATGTTTGAGTTAATTAACACACCTGGGGAGGTCTATGTGAAATGCGCTTCATTTCATCATTAACGTACCAGAATTGGGAGGTGGGAATCAGTGCTTTAGGCTGAGAAGAATGAGTAGATGAGTTAGAAGGATATCAACCCCATCTTCTAAGAGCAGTATTGTACCTAGGTCCTTGACTATGCCAGATCTCAGAAGTTCATGGATCTTTCCGAGAGATATCAGACAATGAAGAGATATTATAACCATTTTATTGTTCAAGTATAGTATATACTTGATATTGTTTTTAATGAATCTATAAAGGATCAGAAGTTTGATAAGGGGTTGCGACTATAAATTTACTCTCATGTACTTTTTCCAAGATAGAAACTGACACTGAGGATGTGGATCATTCTGTCATGGTCCATAATGAACCTAAATAAAATTATTGGTTTTCTGGAGTGGTGTCTTCTATGGGTAGTTACAACTCATCAATTAAAAGGATGAAGTTGGATGAGTATGGGGAGAGGGAAGTTGGTAGTTCAATCCATCCTTCCATGCAATCTTAATACGTTGCATCTGACATAGGTTTTGTTGTGTACCATTAGTTCGGGTAGGAAAGGTATATCAAACCAAATTGTATGTCCCCTCCTTGGCCTTGTTATCACGGATGAGTTATAGGGAATCTGTATCACTTTTTCAGAGTGATGTGCCCATTCCAGAGTGGGGAAATATTTGTTTCTTCTAGGGGAGTTTCAATTGATTCAGAGAGAAACAGAACTTTGGGATATTGGTTTGGTGGTCGTAGAAGCATGACTAGAACATATTCATGGCATAGCCAGTTAAGGCATGATTCACATGCGATGAGTTGTTCTCATGCATCTTTATTATGTGGACCAAACACCAGAGGGATCAAATTCATGGCCTCTCATAGTTAGATTTACCATTTGGATTTCATCTTCAATTGCATATGTTATTTTTTATACTGGTACTTGTGTTTCTTTTATCTCTTACTGTCTAGTTAATCAACTGATTTTTTAACCGAATTTTTGTCTTTTACGTTGGAGTTGGTGAATATGTTGGGTAAGAATATATAGAGAGGTCTCATGTTCTCATCATGTGTGCATTCCGTTTAAGGAGTTGTGATGAATGAGATCTCTTGGTCTTGGATATGGACCATTTTAATGAAATCCTGGGAATTGATTTTTTACTTCACTTTTAAGTGTATATCAATTGCTATAGGCGGTAAGTGAATTTTATGGAACCTAATGGGAGTCCTTCTATTTTTCATGGGAAATGGGATCCATGGTCAGGTTGTGATAGACATATACTCCTAGAGTTTGGAAATCTTTTCCTTCATATATCATCGCTCGTGCTAGACGATGATGGTTGTCCTCTAAAGAGTGGATTATCTCAGGTTGTGGATGAGTTCCCAATGGTTTTTCAAGATGATTTTCTGGAATTCCATCAGAGTGGGACATGGAGTTCATGACTGATTTGGCATCAACACAAAATGAAATATCTTCCTTTGTACATTATGGCCCCTAACTAGTTGATGGTATTAAATATACAGCTAGACAATTTGGAATCCAAAGGATTCATTCGCCCAAGAGTCTCTAGTAGGGAAAATATATTTTTCTTCCAAGAAGGCCGATAGATCCCTCTGATTGTGAAATGATTACCAGAATTTGAATAATAAATTTATCAGGAAAAAATATCATTTGTCTCGAATAGATGAATTGTTTGATAAAATGAAGGGGAAAACATTGTAACACCTTGACCAAAATTACCCAGAGTCGGTGCATTATTACATGACATTGGAATGATACAATGAATCATATCCCAAAAGACCCCCCAGTTTTTTAGCCTTTGAAGTAACAGATACATAAATAAGTTTTACATTAAATAATGAAATAAAAAAACAAAATTTTGTCCCCATTGAATACTCTTATACCCCTTATCCTATTCCTATAGGTTTATCACAATATACTTTTTCACATACTGGAAAAAATAAATAATAAGAATGTGGTGAGCTCAGACACTTAGTAGGGATATAAATATAGCAGAAACTATCATAAATAATATTAAACATTTAATGCGATGTATAAGACTAAAAGATAATCCTTCAAAACTTAAACATCTGCATAATATGTAAATGATAAATAAAATAATTCCATTTACTTATTCACATGGATATTTTAATAGTCGAATAATCACATTCGATATCAATAGTGAATTTCATAATGATGGAATGCATAATGCCAGACATCATAACCATATAGTCAAGGACTCATTCCAATATTACATATAATATTGTGTCAAGGCCTTCTTCCAAGACACTAGTTTGTCTCATGAGACCTACCGATGCATTGAGGATCTATAGCAGGCTCCACCAATCACATACTATGTCCAATGTATTCCTCACAATAAAGGGTTGAAACAAATTGTAAATATTCATATTAAAACTATCATACAAAATGAGAATACTTTAACCATAAACCATGAATGGTATAAAAAAGCACATCCATGTTCAAACATATCATCACTCATTAAATATAATATGGATGATTGTATTATAATAAATCAACCTAAATCAAGAATAATATCTAGTAAAGGATGCTCAAATAGTGGAAAATGATTAGTAAAACTTATTGAGAGATATATCCCTTTTTGTGAAATCCTTTTAAAGTCACACATTTATAAATGAATTCATTTAAAAGACATTTTTGAATCAAAGTGTCTCATAACACTTTGAAACTTTTGAATGGAATTAACATTTTAAAAAAATAATGTTAATATAAATAAATCCTTAAAATCAATTTTAAAATGTGGAACTTAAAAAATGATTTAGAAAAAATAATTCATTAAGAAATTTAAAATGAAAATATTGATAAAAATTTTCTTCTACAAAACCTTAAAATATTCATTTTGAAACTTTTTTTATGAAACATGGACACGGATGATAATAATGTTCCAGTAAATACTTACACATAAACAATATTGGATAATAATGAGATTGAGGAATTAACCCTTACATTGTACTTTTACATGATTGATGGGACGTTAACCTAAATTATAATAGTTAAATAATTATTAGTAAATTATACAAGAACCACAACATAAATATGATATCATATATGATCTTATAATATTGTTTTTTTAATAATATTTTAGTAGTATCATTATTTCGGGTGTTAACTGATTCATTTTACTTTATATTCTTGGTTACGTAATCCATGTTTGTTATGGATAGGATGTATTTGAATCATATCCATAATAATATTATGTTCTTAAAAATTATTTTTAATCATAACATGAAAATTATTCTTGAATGGTTATGATGGGAAATGAATTTCATCATGTTCGTGGAGACGGTAATCCGTACGTACGCATGAGCGATAATATTATTCTATTGATAGTGATATCAAATGTAATTCGATGATATATTTTATTTAAATAATAACTAAAATATTATATTTATTATTAACATCAGTTGTACTCATTATTATAACCATCCAAAAAATTAAGTCTTTGAATAACAAACTACACCACGACGTGGAGACGGTAAGCCACACATACACACATATGGTAGCTTGTCATTAATAGTATGGATAGAATAATGAATACGGTTGTAACATATTTATAATAACATCATAATGTAATATAGATATTATTTTGATACGTAAAGAACAATGAAGGGGATGTGGAAGAAGAAAAGAACATTGAAAGAGGCAGTGAAATTATTACCTCTTCTTCAGGTTAATCCTTACGAGTTGATAAAATATGGATATTTTGGTTGGCTTTCTGAAAAAATTAGGCCCTCTAAGATTATGTGATGGTTTCTAGGAGTATATTTGAGTTGGTTTTTTCTAAGCCAAATGAATTTTGTGTTGTGATTATGAGAGAAGGGGAACTAAGATTTTATAAGAGAGTTGAGGGTCACTTTCATAAAAGCTTGAAATATTATTTTATTATAAAATCATATTTGGTTTATAATGGATCCAAAAGGATTTATTTCGAGGATATGGTGGAGATGTGTCAAAACAGACTTAACCAGTAGGTTTTAGACTATTTTAGGTCACCATATTAACCTTATTGTTTAGATTTAACTCGTAGTTAAATAGTTTAACTTTTACCATGTATTCTTTTATTTTTATAATAAATGGTTATTAAACATTCAATTAAATGTCATGTGAACCCCATGTGGTAAATTAATGACATATTTATAATGACATGAGTCCTTTGGATGAAAATTATATTTTTACGAAAATTATATCATTTAATAATATGGTATTTTAAAAAAAATACATTTATGTCAATTTTGAGACTATATGGTATTTTGTTTCTGTGAAAGTAATAACAACATTATCACTTAAAATAAAATTTATTTAATCAACCCTAAGGTGTCATATTAACCTATAAAAATAGTGTAATTAATCTAAAGCCTCAATTTATATTTATTTGGATATTTATAATACCAATTATTTTGATCATTTATTAATATGGTAATTACTGCATCATCATTGTTTTATAAATAAATTTAATTATTTACGATATAAAAATTAAAAATAAAATAAAATTATGTATTAAATATTTTAATCATTATAATCAATATTTATAGTCCAGTTTATCAAATTTATAAACAAATATTTAAAATGTATTAGTTATTAAACATTGAATTTAACACTATAAAATCTTCTTTAAATAAAAATAATAATAAATGTCCTAGTCTAATACAAGTGTGAAAAATGGTAATATTTTATTCATATGGTTGATTTTTTTCAAAATAAACAAATCGATCAGAATTAGGACACTAGTTAGGGTAATTATAATATCATCTTTACCTTTAATTACCATATTTACTTTTAACTGTGGTAAATAAAATTTCAAAAATTACTATTCACCAAAAATTATTTTCATCATATTGAACCAAATATTACTTACCGATGCCACCTGTGTCTCTTGGATTTTTCAAATTCAATTCAAAAAAGTGGTAAAATTATTTTTAATGAAAATTTGCTAATGTGCCTTGAAGGTGGGTAAAAGACGTTAAAAAGATTAATAAAATTTATTACATATAATTTTATTATAAAATGACTCCAATTTATAAAATTTAACTTATATAAGAATTATTTGACTATTTTTACATAAAAAAACTAAAAATATAAATAATTATTTTAACAAAAATTTGATTTTAAATAAGAACACAGTGTTATTCGCTATTTAGCAAAAATTGAATATTTTTAGAAAAATTCGAAAAAATATCCTTAAGATAATTTTGATATAAAAATTCCAGAAATTATGTCTAGTTTAACAAATTCAACACACATGAGTTTCATTAATTAATTTAAAATTAATTCTAATTGTCAAAACGAGAAAGTGGATTTTTCTGAAATAAAAACTGTCAAAAGGTTGACATGTGTTTATGTAAATTTTAAATGTGAAATAACATCCAATGAACTACCTTATATTACATTAAAAATATAATCTAATTAGACATTATAACCATTCAAATTCATAATTTAACACTTTAATTTATTTTGATTAAAAAGGTAGTTTTCAATTAAAATTTAGTATTTTTACTATTCATTAAAATATAAATGTTATTAGAAAAGTTCCAAAAATTTATCCAAACTAAATATTTATGTCCTAGTTATAAATAAAAATTTATTTTCATAAAATTTAATATACATATATGTGTCAAATATTAAATTCAAAAAAGGGTCTTTGTTAAGAGGCTGTAAAATTTCATTTTTTTGAAAAATACATCTCTTACTTAAAAATGAATTTGTTCTTATATTTTGTCTTAGAAACACATTAAAATGATTACAAAATTATATCTAGTATATAAAATTGAAAATGATGTTAATAATATTGATAACTTTTTTTTTGAACAACTAGTTTGGTAAGTCGTGGTGCACTCGAAATCGGTGTGGTGCGTAACGTAAGTAATTGAATTACTTTAATGAGTTAACATACTATGAAATCTTAGGGTGGTACATTCTCCCCTCCTTTAATAAATTTCATCATTGTAATTTGAAATTATTCTTTGAAAATAAATGGTATAAATAGAAAATACATTTATGGAAAACCCACATCCGAAATTGGGTTAAAAAATTCATTATTAAAAAGAGGGAAAGGGAAAGGAAAAAGCCACTACAAAATTTGGGTTTCGAATAGGAGAACATTGGAGGAAAATATAGACATAAAATTGGAGAAAAAATGTAAATATTTACAGGGGTTGATTGAGGTCATCAGTAACAAACAAGTGAATAGTAAATGGAAAATTGAGTGCTTCAAAGCCATAAATTTTTTTGAATTAAAAAATCATCAGTTCTACCAAATATTTGGTAATAGAATAACACATTTTTTGTTTTGAGATTCTCTCACAGACATTTAAGAATTAATTTTATTATAGAATAATAAATAAAATAATACATGACATGTAGATTTCCATCCTTTAAATAATTTATACCAAAACTCATGTTTTACTCCAAAAGATAATTGAACTCAAAAATATTCTATTTATCCTAATTATATAGGGTTCAAAGAAATGAATTTATAATTAATATATCAGAACTTGTAAAAAACGACATTATAATATCCATGACATCACGTGGGCCATTGTTAGGTGACACACCCATATCCCGATTCGGTTTTGGGTTTAAGTGTCATGGCCTTACGAGATGCGACGATTTGTCACCCGCCCACCGGGTTTCCCTTTTTATAACAATCCATAATAATTTTAAGAAATTATATAATGTTAAAAATATTATCCAATTTCAAACATTATCAATTCCAACCATTAGAAGTATCCTAAATAATTTTTTCCAAACTCACAATCCAAAATTTATAAGGAAGGTCACATAATATTCATGTTAATACCTTCATCGTGTATTATATTAAATGGTGGTAATACAACAAATTACTTGAAAACCATATTTGAATAGGAATCTACTTCATTATTCCTTCTGTAAAACATAGAATACTTGATATACTCCTTAAATTAAAATATGTAGTAATATGCAACAATTATGTTATAAAAATCTCATTAATTAGTTCAAAGCTAGTCAATAATATCCAATATAATTTATCCAAATCAATCATCTCTTATTAAAAAATCAATACCTCAGTTTCTAGACCATATTAAGGTTTATCTATTCTTCAGTAATATATTTTCCAAAATGATTAACTTGCTATTGAGCCACTTTACTCGGTATCATAGAGTCTCTAATCATTAATATAATAGTACTACAGTACAATCCTTATTTATTTCCAAAATTCATTTAACCTGTACATCATTGACAAAACACTCAAATGACATTATTAATTAATTACAACATAATAACAATATTCATTCTGTTTCATCTCTGGTAGTATCATAACATTATTATTATCTAATAACATCATTTGGGGAATACTTTGATGATTTGTAAATTGATTCACAAAGTGTCTCAACTCTTTACAGATGAATCATTTCACATTTGAAACCTTTTCTCACCCTTTAATTCACGTTCATGGTGCCCTCTTTATCCACACTAATAACAAACTATCATTCCCTATATACATTTACCAAGGTGATTCTTTCCACAGTTATCACATATAGGAATATCCTTCTTTCCCTTCTTCCCTTTATACATCATTCTATCTACCATACTTTTTTCTCTATCTTCCGTTCAAGGCCATATGACTCTGAGAATTATTTACTTATCTTATTAATAGATGATACTAATTCTCCATTTGATGAAGAATACATGGGAGACTATTTCCCTTATAAATATTGTCATAATACCATGAAAAATATGATTTTTCTTACTCATTAGATCACACGTATTGTTGTAGTTCTCATTCCTTCTACTGGGATCCATTTCTAAATAATGTCATACACTAAGTTAATTTATGAATTAGAATGCATAATTCAAAACATTTAAAATACATTACGTAAATTGAAATGTTTATGTATATAATCAATAGTCGTAAATTTTTTTTCTTTGAGGACGTATATACTAATAAATCATTCATAATGGTTTGTAAATAAAAATGTGAATTATCTTAAGCATATCCCCCAGAAGTTTCGTATCTAAGAGTGCATCAAGATCCGTTTTTGTGTACTAGGATACCCCAGGTTAAGCACAAAACTCAATGTTAGTGTTTTCAATCCTAGGTACATTTGTGCTAGAGCAACCTCTATCTGCTAATAACCATATATGAATGTATTGCTTAGAAAACTCGAAAATTCAATACATTACCAAAATTATAAGATGTTATTCCTATACGAATCCTCAGAGTATATCTTTGTGTAATGTTCTATAATCAGATTTTTTCTAAATCAACTTTCCAAGGACTTTAATAAACTCTCTATGATACCAACTATAACACCTTGACCCCAGTTACCGTGAGTGGGTGCATTATTAGATAACATTGGCATGATACAAGGAATCATGTCCCCAAAGACCGATCATTTTAGAATCCTTGGAAGTACTATATTCATACATAATTTTTACGTTACATGATTAAATAAAAATTTATAAAATTATTCCCCTTTGAACACACTTATATACCTTAGCATATTCTTGAAGGTTAATTGTAATATACATCTCCACATCTTAGAAAAATTAAAACAAAAGAAAGGGGTGAGCTCAGTTGCTCAGTAAGGATAACAATATAGTTTAAAGTATCATAAATAAGCATAAACAATTAAGGAAATGTATAAGACTAAAACACAAGACTTTTAAACATAAACTTCAGCATAATATGGAATATATAAATAAGATAATTATATTTATATATTCACATGGATATTCTACTAGTCGAATAATACTATTTAATATCCATAACCAATTTCGTAATGATAGAATTCATAATGTTAGACATCATAACCACATAGTCAAGACCTCGTGCCAATAATACAAATAAGATTCTGTTATTTCCTTTTTCCAAGACACTAGTTTGTCACATGAGACCTACTGATGCATCGAGATGCTATAGTGGGCTCTACCCGTCACTTAATTCTTCAAATGCATTCCTCATATGAATGTGTTGAAACATAACATAAACATTAATACTAAAACTAGCATAAAAAATGTCAATACATTTACCATAAACTACTAATGGTATTAAAATAGCACATTCATATTCAAAAAAATCATAACTCTTTCTATTCAATATAGAAGATTGTATTATAATAAATCAACCTCAATCAATAATAATATACAGGGAAGGATGTTGACACAGTTGAAAATGATCAGTAAAACACTTTGAGGGAAATATCCATTTTTGTGAAATGATTTGAAATTCACAAATTTATAAAGTAATTAATTTAAAATAGACTTTTTGGATCAATGTTCCCTATACCACTATGAATATTTTTGAAGGGAATTAAAATTTTAAAAAATCATGTTTATATAAATAAATCCTTACAATCATTTTTAAAACATCGACATTAATTAAAGATATTTTGAAAAATAATTCATTAAAACATTTCAAATGATAATCTTGATAAAGATTCCCATCCCCAAAACCTTAAAATATTCGTTTTGAATTTTTTTTTATGAATCATGGACATGGATGATAAAAAAACTTCAGGTAAATACTTACACATAAACAATCTTGGATAATAATGAGATTGAGGAATTAACCCTTACCTTGTATTTTTCCATGATCGAGGGTAAGTTTACATCACATATAATAGTTAAATAATTGTTATTATATTAAACATGAAACCAACACTTAAATATGATATCATATACGATCTTCTAAAATTTATTTGGTAATAATATTTCAGTAGTATCATTGTTTCCGGTATTAACTAATTTGTTTTCTGTTATATACTTGGTTATTTAAGTTTTATTTGTTATGGATAATACATATTTGATTCATATAAAGAATGATATTAAGTAATTAAAAAAATTAATCATAGAATGAAAATTCTTCTTGAATGGTTATGATGGGAAATTAATTTCATTGTGTTCTTGAAGACGGTAATCCGTACGTACACACGAGCAAAAATATCATTCTATTGATGGTGAAATTGTATATAATTGTAATTTATATCATATATACACAATAATTAACATGTTATATTTATTATTTATATCATTTATACTCATTATTATACCATTATATATAATTAAGTGTTTGAATAACAAACTAAACCACGACGTGGAGACACAAACCCGCACGTACGCACGTATGGTGACTTTTCATTCATAAGATAAATAGAATAATGAATATGGTTGAATAATATTAATAATAACATCATAGTATGTATAAGGTAATGGGTTTATTATTTTGGTATGGAAAAAATAATGAAAGATGAAGTGGAAGAAGAAAATAACATTGAAAGAGGCGGTGAAATTATTACCTCTTCTTTGGGTGTATCTTTTTTGAGTTGATCGAAAGGGATCCACAGGTTGGCATTATGATCAAATTAAGTACTCTTAGTAAAATTGAGGGTATTTGGGTGGATATTTGAGTAGGTATTGGCCGAGAAAAATGGATTTGGATGTGTGATTTTGAGAAAAGCGGAAGTACCCTTTTATAAGAGGTGAGGGTCATTTTAGGAAAAGTTTCCAATATTATTTTTTCATACAATCATGTTTGGTTTATAATAGATCCGAAATGATTTATTTCATGGATAAGGTGGGGATGGGTTGAAAAACTCTCAAAAAAAGTTTTATATAGGTTTAGATGACCACATTGTCCTTATCATTTAGATTTAACTCTTTGTTAAATAGTTTAAATTTTACAATGTATTCTTGTATTACTATAATAAATGGTCAACAAACATCCAATAAAAAGACCATAGAACCGGTAGTGGTTCATTAATGACATATCTATCATTATATGAGTCATTTTTTCGAACCTTATATTTTTAATAATATTATATCATTTAATAATATAGTATTTGTTTTAAAAACTCATTTATGCAAATTTTGACACTATTTCATATTTTATTTTATTATAAGTCGTAACAACTTTATCACATTTAAAAAATTTATTTAATAAACCCTAAACTGTCATATGAATTTATAAAATTGGATTGATGCATCCAAAGTCTCAATTTATATTTATTTGGATATTTATAATATCAATTATTTTAATCATTTATTAATAAGGTAATTGCTGCATCATCATTGTGCCATAAATAAATTTAGTTATTTAATGTATATAATATTTAAATAAAATACTGTTATATATGAAATATTTTTATATTTATAATGAATATTTATAGTCAAATTTATCTCATGTATAACCCTTTATTTGAAATGGTTTATTTATAAAACGTTGGTTTTAAAACATTTCACTCTTCCTTAAATAAAATAATAATAAATTTCCTAATCTAATTTAAGTTGACCAAAGGGATAATATTTCAATCTATGGTTTATTTTGGACGAAATAAAAATATCACATAGAATTAAATCATGTGTTAGGGTAATTGTAATATCATTTTTACCTTTAATCACCTTATATTTTTTATTGTGGTAAATAAAAATCAAAAGTTTCTCTTCACCAAAAGTTATTTTCATCCTATTGAACCAAATTTGACATATTTATTTAGACCGTATCTCTTGTATTTTTTAAATTCAAATCAATGATGTTTTAAAATTACGTTTTATGCAAATTTGATAACGTTCCTAGAAGGTGGGTAAAAGAAGTTTAAATGTTCAATAAAATTTTATACATAAAATTTTATTATAAAATGACTCCAATGAATATAATTGAACTAATATTGGTATTATGTATATATATTTGACTTAAAATAAATTTAATTAAAATAAATATTTTTTAAAAAAAATGTTAGTTTTAAACAATAACGTAGTGTTTTTCACTATTCATAAAAAATTGAATGTTTTTTGAAATATACCAAAAAAATCCTAAGATAATTTTGATATTCTGATTCCAAAAATGATTTCCATCTTACAAAATTCAACACATATTAGTTGGATTAATTATTTTAAAATTAATTCATGTTGTAAATACAAGAAATTGGGTTTTTACGAATAAAATCTGTCAAAATATTGACATGTGTTTTTGTACATTTTAAAAGTGAAATTAAATAAAATGACCTAAATTATATTAAAATATGAAAATATAATCTCATTATTATTTAAAAACATTAAAATGCATAATTTAAAACCATAAATTATTTGGATTGAAAATTTTGTTTTCAATTAAAATTTAGTACCTTTCACTATTCATCATTATATGAAAGTTATCAGAAAAGAACAAAAAATTTATCCAAAATAAATTTTTTTGTCCCGCTTATAAAGAAGAATTTAATGAAATTAAATTGAAATTATTAAAGGGTCAAATATTAGATTTAAAAAGGGTTCTCTGTTAAAAGGCGGTAAAATTTCATTTTTTGAAAAATACTTCTTTTATATGAAAAAATAAATTTTTTCTTATATTATGTATAAGAAACACATAACAGGGATTCAAAAATTATATAGAGTATATAAAATTAAAAATTTAGTTAATACAATTAATAACCTCTTTTTGAACATCTATTTTGGTAAGTCGTGGTGCACTCAAACTCGGTGATGCGTGTAACGTATGCTATTGAATTTCTTTAAAGAGATAACATACTAAGAAATAATAGGGTGTTTCAAAAGTGGTTTTCCAAAAAATAGATTTTGTTTTTGGTTACCACCAAATCAAGGTGTGATAGGTGGACATCCCAAAGACACATTTTTGAAGTATGTACAACCACATTGAGTATTTGGTCATTTCTTTTGGATTGGCTAATGCTCTATTGGGTTTTGTGGCACTAATAAATTGGGTGTTCTACCAGTATCTCTACTATTTAATCATTGTATTCATGGAAAAAATCTTGGATTAAATTCGATCTGAGGAAGAATATTATGATCATTTTTGGATCCTGTTGGGCACTCTATAGGATCATCTCCTTTACAAAAAGTTGTCTTTGTGTACTTTCTAAATCAAGGAAGTGATATTTCTTGGTCTTTTCATATTGGAAAAGTGGATTTTGGTTAACCCCTAGAAGATCTGGGCACTAATGTCATGGGATCGGTCAAAGAATGTGTTTTCAATCATGAGTTTCATCTTACTAGAAGTTTATTACAAGTGACCTTTTAGGATTTATCTCATCTTTCTTTTCCAATGACAACACTCAACTAGAATAGGGTGAATTTTTAATGATGACTAGAATGTTAGGAATTATTTGTGAAGATGAAGGGAGGTTGACTACCTCCTACAAGTAGATCTTTCATGAATCTTGAAGGGGATATTTGGTGTATTTCAATGCTTCCGGTATGTGTCTTGAATGTGTGCTTATGCAGGGTGTCCACATGGAGGCATATGGTTCTCACAAACTCTTAAAAACTGAAAATAATTACGCAACACAAGAATTGGAGTAATATGTGGCGATTCATGCTTTGAGGACTTGTGATCTATAATTATATGGTGAGAAGTTTGTTGTTTACTCTAACCATAATTTTATAGCATATTTATTCTCATAGAAGGTTCCTTATTTGAGGAAGCACTATTGGATTGAGTATTTGTAGTAGTTAGACATTGATATTGTCTATACCCTAGACAATGGTAATATTGTGGCTGAAACCATTACCAGAAATCTTCTATTGTAGGATTTGAGGAATTCCTGATATGAGTGGACTCAGATGAGGATCTTTTATCAAATTCATGTGGTAGAAATGAGCACTATCGAGGGATGTTCCTATCAAGCATTCAATTTTACTCCGTCTCTTTTATAGATGATTCAGTGGGAGAATCCCAGTAATGAGATGTGTGAGTTGTCTATATAGTTTCTTCATTATAAGGGTATGTCTTCCAATTCATATCTGTATCCTGAGGGTATCTTATGATTCAAGGAACATTTGTTGGTGTCATTGCCTATAAAGAAGATTGTGATTCATGATAGCCTCAAATATAAGTGGGTCTTTAATCTTGGAGATTCCAAAAATTATTATGACATACAATGAAAGTTCTAGTGGCCAGTTATGTGATGAGTCATAACTGATTTTTTTTCAAGAAGCTATACATATTAGTGGGTAAAAGAAGAGCATAAAATTCCATGTAGTTTGATTCAAACATTAACCATTCCCACACGAAAATGGGATAAGGTCTCAATTGATTTCATTGATGGATTACCGCATATACCATAGGGTAAGAACACTATTTGGATAGAGATTGATCATCTGAGAAAATATTCCCACTTCATTATGATCATAAATACAACTAATGTGGTTGATATGTGAGAATTGTATATTCATGAGATTTTAATGCTTGATGGTGTGTCATCAGTATTTTTCCCAGATAGAAACACCATATTTTCCACTTAGTTTTGGTAATTACTTCAGAAGGATTTTGGGACACATATTAAGATAAGGACGACATACCATCCTAAAGTGGCTGTGTAGGGTGAGTGTGAAAATTATATTCTAGAGGACATGCTTCATGATTTTGTTTGGGATTTGAGAGAATCTAGAGATACCCATTTTGGACTGGTCAAATTTTTATATATTAACAGTTATCAATCCTCTATGTGAATGGACACTTT
Source organism: Viscum album (assembly GCA_963277665.1). Lineage (NCBI taxonomy): Eukaryota > Viridiplantae > Streptophyta > Magnoliopsida > Santalales > Viscaceae > Viscum > Viscum album. Next base: position 1,350,938,551 of record OY728132.1, read on the forward strand.
GAGGTTATCTATGGAAAGCCATGTTGGCCTTCCAATGTGTGGATGATATAGTTGAGACCTCACTGTTGGGGTCAAGCCTTATGTAAGAGACATCTGAGAAGGAAAAGTATATCATACAAAGGTTATTGATAGGTCAAATTCACCAAAAATTATATGATGATCATAGGATTCAAGATGTTGATTTCATGGTGGGTGATCTAGTATTCTTGAAGGTCACCCCTAATTTGATTCATCATCATTTGGGAAAGTATGGAATGCTAATGCTGAGGTATGTTTGACCTTTTGAGATATAAAAGAAGATTGGAAATTATAATATAGCTTGAATCTTCCTTTGATGTTTACATATATCTATAATATATTACATGCTTCTAAATTGATGAAGTAATACACAGATTCATCCAATGTGTGTAATTGGGAAGAGTTGGATATAGAGCCCGATTTATCAGTGTTTGAACGATCGGTGTGAATATTATATTCCCAAGAGAATGTGATTTGGGGAATGTATATTCCACTAGTCTGGGTAATTTGGAAGCATGGTAATGATGTAAACATGATGTGGGAGTAGAATTCGTGGGGTGATCAAGAGTAACCATACTTTTTTCCAATGAAGTTTCAGGTTGGATTTCATGGGTGGAAAGTTTCCTGGTGGGGTGAATTGTCACATATATGTCCTTATTTTCATGTATTTTATCATCTATTCTTGTCTTATCCTTTCCCTAATGACCCCCTTGAATATTTGAGATAAATATAAATTTTTGGGTGGACATAACTGGTTTCACAGTTAGGCCGCATGGTTTACTAAACTGTGCGCACAAACTGTTCATAGTTTCTTGGTCATAAAAAATTGTTATTCCAATTTTTCCCTTACACAATTAATTCTAATTTTCTTAGTTTTTATTCCATTCTCATATTTTATAGTGATAAATTATAATATTGAGTGGTTTTCAAGTATAATTATAATATAAATTTACCATTTTATCCAATTGTGTCATTTGAATTAATTTCACTTTGAAATAGGACATAAAAAATTGTGAATTTTTTGATATATATTGTTTCTTAAAAACACACTATTTGTTGTGAAAGTGGGAATTAATTATTAAATTAATTAATTCAACTTGTATGTTTTAAATTTTGTAAAATATACATCATTTTGATTAGGAATATCAAATATTTCTTAGGTGAATTTTTGTTATTTTTCTGAAAAACATCAATTTTTGATGAATAGTAATACCACTAAGTGGTAGTCAGAAAACTAATTTATCATTTAAATAAAACTTTACCACTTATGTGAATTGAAATTAAAAAATCCGACATACATTGTTGTCATTAGTATGTAAAATTTGGTTCAATGGGATGAAATTAATATTTTGTGAATAGTATCTTTTATGTTTTATTAATCACGAATAAATGTAATTAGTGTAATTTAAGGTAAATATGATGTTATAATAATATGATATTACCTTAAGAATTTTCCTACCCTTATTGTATGAGTCATGGCCAACCAAGAAATCCATGGGTCAACTTGGGGACCCCATAGATCCACTTAGGTAAGAAAATGACATTGATAACTTTTTATTTAAAGTAAAATTAATACTGCAAAAAACATGTGTTGTTTTACTAAAACAATTATTACATGGGTTTATATAAGTTAACTTTTTGACTATAAATATTAATTTGAAATATAAAATTATTTCCTACATCATGGTAAATTGTTTATAATTTTTAGGCATAAAATAAATAAATTTATTTATGACACCATGATGATGCAGCGATTACCTCATTAATGAACAATTTAATTAAAATGAAAATATAAGGTAAAATATAAGATTTAAACTTGTATAAAACCTATTGTATGGGTATATTTAGAACCCTAATAACTTTATACTCGTTATATATAATTTTGGGACCTTTAAAATCCGAAATTCATTTCATAATAAAGTAACATTTCATGACTTTCCAAGAGTGCCCCTCCTCTCCTCTTATAAAAGGACACCACCTCTACCACCTTATTCACACTGTCAAAGACATTTGGCTCGGCCAACTTCTTCCCAAATACTCTATAAACTTCCTTCTCTCACTCCTAGAAGCCTCACATTTGGCAGAAGTCTTCCCAAGGAAGCCTTTGGCTCAAATCAAAAAGAGTTACCTGATTTAAAGGTAATGTCTTCTCTTATGTTCTTTTGTTTTATTTTGCTTCTCCAACCACTTAAACTCTTTTTATTAATTTATTTTGTAACAAAACCAGTATCTTAAATATACTAAAATGTTTTTATGTGAAGGATTTTATTTACACTTACACACACCTTCGTATGATGGTTAAATAACATACTGTTTTTGTGGGTGGTGAATTACTGCCTCACGAAACGATGATTGTTCAATCTTCTTTTAACACCTCTCATGGTGGCCATTATAACGACACTATTTTTATAGATGATATATATTATGTTTATTTATTCCTTATGATTCTATATTTTTCATTTATGGCATACATTTATGACTTCCATTATGGGTAAACACGAAAAGTTCATTTTAGGAAGTGCGGACTACCGCCCCCTCAAAGTGATTTGAATCGTTAATGCCATATGTGGGATGTATAAAGGATGGAGTTAATGATATTATATATGATATTACACAGGAATTATAATATACCTTTATATCATTATAATTTCATTCCAATAAAATATGAAATAGAAATGGAAGTAGCGTTCATGCGTACGTACGGATTACCGTCTCCATGAACGGTGCATTTCATTTCTTACCTATAAATGTTATGTAATATTATAAATGCATTTATATACTAGATTTATTGGATATATATTATATCAACATCATGAATATAATTCTAGATATAATGGATATTTTACTACATGAACAACTTGTAATTATAAGAAGTTTATTTTTGACTCAAGTACCAAAGATCAACAAAACGACCGTTATTAACGTAAATAAATACATAATAGTCATAAAATGGTAATAAGTGATATAAAAAGAATAATGAACTTGGAAAATGATCTTAGTCAAGTATAAATTAAGTCTGGTTTATTATTCAGGTGATTAAAGAACGATCGAGTCAATTCAGACACAAGGTAAGGGACTTCGTCTCAATCTCTTTTCATTGAGGCATATTTTGTTTTATACACAACTTTCTTTTATATGGTGTAAAAAACCCTTTGACTTTTATATCTATTAAAATGGAATATTTGTTATACAAAGAATTTTAATAAATTACAAAAGGAATGTGTTGTCTTACACATGTGGCGACAATGACTTCTCCGCCATCGTGATCATTATTTGAGTTTCGGCTTCCTCTACAAGCCATAACCTTTTAAAAAAAATGAAAAATAAATACCATATTTTACTTTTCTTTTATTTTGGTATTGAAAATGGTATTGATAATGTTTTTATTATATCAAAGTGTGGTATTGATATCTTGTGATTGAAATGTGGAAATTTTATGTTTCCTTTATGCATGTTTTATGTGATACGATTATGTTATGGTTTATGATATGTTTAAACCTGTTCATATGAGGAATGAATTTGACTTAATAAGTGATGGGTGGAGACCGATATAGCTCCTCAATGCATCAGTAAGTCTCATGAGACAAACTAGTGTCTTGGCATGAGGCCTTGAAAAAATCTTATTTGTAATCTGGGCATGAGGCCTTGGCTACGTGGTTATGATAGTTTGGAATTATGCATTCCATCATTATGAAAGTTGTTATTGGTATTACATTGATTATTCGACTAGTATAATATCCATGTGAATAAGTAAAAGGAATTACTTCATTCAATTTTTTCCATATTATGTTGAAGTTAATGTTTAAAGATTTTGTTTTAGTTATACATTTCCTTAAATGTTTATGTTTATTTATTAAGTCTTTCTCTATATTGTTATCTTTATTGATCATCTAAGCTCACCCCTTTCTATGTTTTTTCCCAGGATGTGAAGAAATATTTTTTGAATGACCTATAGGGATAGTCTGAAGGGGATATGAGTGAGGACTATGGAGACTATGTTATTGTAGTTTTTCACTTTATGATGTAATGTAACATTTATGATTGTATCTAGTGTTTCCAAGGCTACTAAACTAATCAGTCTTTCGAGACTTGATCTTTTGTGATCATGCCAATGTTAGGTAATAATGCCCCGACTCTGGGTAACTGGGGTTGGGGCGTTACACTTACAGTTTTAATTCCATACAATAACTATTCTATTACATTATGTGAAATATATCAGAGCGATCTAATTGAACAAAATAAGCTCATAGTAAGAAAAATACTGAGACAGGTTAAAAAATATCATTTTAGAGACAATTATATAATGTAATCAATGATATGAAAATTATTGGATTCACTTATGTTGATTGTATTGGAGATTGTGTTGAAAATAATTCATCTTCGGGATGATGTCCATTTTGGGATAATGTGTTGTGATTTATCATCGTAAGAATGTATGTTCTATAAATTTTAGTACAAAATAATTAGAATACGTTTCCACTACCCATGCATTCTTGAAAATGATATGGATGATTGTTTAGATATATGATTAGATAATGATTGTTAAAAAACCATTGAACAATATTTTTGAAAATCAATGTACCACTAGTATTTTAAGAATTCATATTTAAAAATCATGATCAAAGAAAATAGAATTTAAGTATCATTTCATAAAATATATAAGGGTATTTAAATATGTTATGTATGAGTATATTAAAAAATATGATGTTTTCACTAAATCTATGGTAAGGGAAATATATGGGGAAATGAGATCATAACTATATATTCAGCCTCTACTAAAAAAATCCTAATAACCGTATGGATGTCCCCAAATATTCTTTGGATTATGTTATCAATGTGGGAGAGTGAGTGTAACTTTTTAAGAAGGTGTAATTTCTTATATATCTCAATTTGTGGTTATCATAAAATGGTATAGAATAAAAAATTGAGGGGGTAGTTATCTTATCCTTGGTAAAAAATTTCTTTTCAGCACGAGATAAATTTACATAAACAATTTCCCTACATAACAGCATTTTTTCAGAAAATTCATGATTATAAATGTTGTGATTTGATAAGAATTGGTATTTTTTGTCAATAGTGTAATAAAAAATTTGTTTGGAGTTTTGAAAATATAATACAAATTTTACTAAAAAATCAATGGAGGTGGGGGGGGGGGGGGTTGATGATCATTTTTTGGGTTTTAAATTTTATTTATTTTTTTAATATATCCATTTATGAATGTTTTATTTATGTTAGTGATAATGATTTTTTATCAAATCCATGACCTTTCATAGATATTTTCTCTGCTATTACTGGCCTATGTTTTCCCCATAGGATCCCTATAATATTTGGAGGGAAATTATAATTTTTTGGGGGGACAGAACCGGACTTACAGTTCAGGTGAAGGGTTTATAACCCATTCAAAAACAATGTGCACAATGACTAGGTCATAAACAGAAATTATTCTCATTTTTTATTTTAGAATTAAACCTAATGTGTCCCTTTACTCCCCCATTTGACCATTTCCTCCATATATGGTTTCCATTCCCCCTCAATCTCCCCTAGAAACCATTATTTATGTGGTTTTAGTTGGATAGACTTCATGATTCCTTAAATTAGTGAGTATTTTGTTGTTTTATTTCATCCCTCCTTCTTGATGTTCAAAAATTCCTACAGCTATGGTTTTTTCCCAATGGTTTAATATTGAGTTTCATTGTTGAATTTTATTAATTATGGTTCGCTGTCTCTAGAATTTGGAGTAGTTGTGGTGTGAGTGATGATTAAAAAGATTTTTTTGGGTTTTTTAATTCATGTTGGTGGTTCCATGTCTAAAAAATCATTGATAAATTTATCATTCTTGTTTATCCAATTTTGAATGTTTGTCATCTATTGTGTGTGGTTAAAAATATATTTTTTTATCATTTAATAAGTTTTAAATTTAATGTTTTAAATTTACATGGAAATGGGTGTTTTTTTATTCAATATTGTATATAGAATCCCACCTTTTTAACACATAAACTTTGATTAAATTATAAAAAATCGAGGATCTCTAATGTTTTGTGTATTTGAAACTAGAAACGTAATAAATGACTACATAAAAAAACTCTTCTTAAAAACTTGAAAGGTTTCTTCATTTGTTCATCATAAGTTCATTACTATGTATCGTAGCCTGGGAATATACATCAAAGAAAAGGGTGAGCAGAAGGCCCAGTAAAGGAAACAAGGGAAACATTTTACATGTGAACCTGAGATACATTAATAAAGTAATGATGAATAACATTAAGTCCTGAGAAAGAGATCATAAAGAATATCATAATGAGAAGAACTGGATTCATAACTTGAAGAAGTGACTACAAAATTTACCTTAGAAAATCATTTATGTATCACCAAGGTCCATCCCCATGGTTTCATTAAAAAAAGTACAAAGGTTATTCACCAATGTATCGTTAAAATGGTCATCTCTAGATATCATGTCTTTACCCAATGCATTGGAGAAATATCTGGGAACACCCTTAAATTATCATTGTTATCATGTGAGACACATATATCATCATCAAAAATTTCATATATAACCCATATAGCATAAACGAAATTGTTTTCCTTTCATAATCATAACGTTTTAAAAAGATCTTTTAAGACATGATCATTATGTCATTTTAAACCCACAGAAAAGGAAAGCAGGTTTCATGTATGTAAATCCCAGAATAAAAATAGAAAATTTTGATATTTATGTGAATACCCTTATAGGATAAAGATAATTGAGTATTCAATTAATAGAATAAAATAATTTGATAAAAAGAGAGATACATTTTGAGACGAAAATTCTACAGCATCACAACTATGTTACAGGGTTTTAAAAAACATTTAAAAGAGAGGGGAAATGGGTTACCCACTCCTAAACGATAAAAAAATAGTATAGGGATAGAATATAAAGGATATAATAACATGGTAATGAAATTTGAAAGACATACCATAAGAAATGATAAACATGAATGGAAGACCGAAATAAGATCACTCTTATAAAAATTTGTAGCCTAACAGCGTCACTAAAAACTTATAAAAAATGAATTGATGATATAAAATAGGGTATATCCTCATATGAACATAAAAGGAAAATATGATGTATATAGAGATAATACCCCCAAGATAATAAAAAATAATTGGAATATGTGACATGAAAATAGAACTTTGAAAATGAGAAGGGTGAAATAATCTCCTATAAAAAAAATCCATAGCCTAACAGCACCACATAAAAATTCTTAAAATGAATTGATAAGAGTAAGGGTGGTATGTCATCATAAAAATTATAGTAAGGTTAATATAGAAGAACATCCTCCAACATAAGGACATGGAGAATAAAATAAATTACATAAAATAGAGTACTTGAAATGAAAGAGGGAGGCATGATTTCTTACCTTAAAACGTACCTCTTAAAACTCGATGGTTGGGGACTTGAAGGCTTTGAGGCACCTTAGGAGGAATCCTTGGGAGGTAATGAGACTAGAGATTTTTTTATGGGGAGTTGGGAGTGAAATTAATGAGATAAAGGATGGATATTTAAAAGAGAAGTGAGAGGATAAAGCATTAATTGCCAAGGGACACCTCATCGGTGGTATTGGCAAAACCATGGGCTTGACCATGGTATATTCCCATAGTATTGGATACATGGGACACCTAATTACTTATCTTACTATTCATTTTAGACCAGAATTCTTGCATAATTATTACATCCTTAATAATGGCATTAAACAACTGAACCTGAAAAACGGTATTTTCACTATTCACTGAAAATTCAACATTCTCAGAAAAATCCCAAAATTTTACCTTAACCAAATATTGATGCCTTGATTTCAAAACAGAACTCCATTTTATAAAAATAATTTTCAAATTGTTTTTAATTTAATTTTTAAATAAAAACACAATTCACTAAAAATTCAACTTTCTCAGAAAAATCCCAAAATTTCACCTTAACCAAATATCGATGCTCTGATTTCAAAAATGAACACCATTTTATGAAAATAATTTTCTATATATTTTAAATTTAATTTTTAAATAAAAACACTATTCACCCAAACAAACTAATACTTAAAAAATAATTTCTAATATAGTTATTTACCTATTTTATTGAATCACATTACTTAATCAATGTGCCTAAATTATATTAATACTTTCTTAAGTGAAGTTAATTAATCCATTTGTTCATATTACCTATCATAACATAAAATCACTATTCATAATTTACTATTCATCAAAAATTAAGTTGTTCGTATTAGTATCTTACTGAACATAACTGTAGTAGACCATTATTTGAAAATCATTACACATTATTAATTATTTGAGGTTTACATAAACATTTTTAAAATATCATTCTTCTAAAATTCATCAATTATATGCATACTATATTTATCCAGAAATCTGAAAATTCACAAACATCGCCATAAGAAGAAATTGCATTTTTTTTATTTAAATCAAAGGATTACACAAGGAAGTTACAGCCTCATTACATGGCCCCTAATAACACATTCATATAACCTAAGAGTAAAGTGTGATAGGGTGATTGAATCTTGGGGTGGCTCGGCCAACGTTGCCCGAGTAGTTATTGCTATCAGCATGAACTTCTTGCGAAGGTGATTCTGTTCCAGCATCACACGATGAAGTTCAGCTTATGTTTGGTCCATAGAAATGACCAAAGGTGCTACCTCATTATTGAGTTTTGTTAAATGGGCTTTGATCCACCCGAGACTACTGGAAGGGGCCATCGAATAGAACTTTGAAAATTAGATGGGTGAAATAATCTCCTATAAAAAATTCAGTATCCTAACGGCGCCACGTAAAAATTCTTAAATTGAATTGAAGAGACTAAAGGGGTATCTCATCACACAAATTAAATTAACGTTTATATAACAGAACATCCTCCAACATAAGAACATGGAGCATTAAATACATGACATAAAAGAGAGTACTTGAAAAAAAAAGAGAGGCAGGATCGCTTAACTTAAAACGTAACTCTTAAAACAAAAAGGTCGGGACTTTGAGGGCTTTGAGGAACCTTGTGAGGACTCCTTGTGAGGTAATGAGACCAGACCTTCGTTGAGGGGATGTTGGTAGTGAAATGAATGAGGGAAAGGATTGGTATTTATAAGAAAAGTGATGGGACAAAGCATTAATTGCCAAGGGACACCTCATCGGTGGTATTGTAAAAACCATGGGCTTGCCCATAGTATTGGACACCTAGGAAACCTCATACATTATCTTACTATTAATAAGTCTACTAGAATTATTGCATAGTTATTACATCCTTAATGATGTCATTAAACACCCGAAACTCAAAAACTGTATTTTCACTATTCACCAAAAATTCAAGTTTCTTAGAAAAATCTTAAATTATCACATTAACCAAATATAAATGTTCTGATATAAAAAATAACTCCATTTTATGAAAATAAATTTCTAAATATTTTTAATTTAATTTTTAAATAAAAACACTATTCACTGAAAATACAACTTTCTCAGAAAAATCTCAATATTTCACCTTAACCAAATAGTGACTCTCTGATTTCAAAAATGAACTCCATTTTATAAAAATAATTTTCTAAATATTTTTAATTTAATTTTTCAAAAAAAAAACACTATTCACAAGAAATAATAATACTTAACCAATAATTTCTAAAATAGTTATTTACCTATTTTATTGAATTATATTACTTAATTAAGGTGCCTAAAATATATTAATACTTTTTTAAGTGGTGTTACATAATCCATTTGGTCAAATTACTAATCATAAGCATAAAATAAGTATTCATAATTTTCTATTCATCAAAAATTATGTTGATCTTATTAGACTCTAAATTTCTTACTAAACATAACTGTAGAAGACCATTTTATGAAAATCATTACACATTATTAATTACATAAGGTTTACATAAATATTTTAAAATATCCTTTTTCTAAAATTCATCAATAATATGGACACTATATTTATTCAGATATTTGAAAATTCACAAACATCACTATAAAGAATAAATCACATTTTTTTATATAAATCAAAGGATTACACAAGGCAGTTACAGTCTCGTTACATAGCCCCTTATAACAATAGTAGAGGACATACGAGTAAGGCATGGTAGGGTGATAGAATCTTGGGGTGGCTCATCCAACATTGGCCGAGTAGTGATTTCTATCAGGTTGAACTTCTCGTAAGGAAAATTATATTCCAGCTTCACAGGATGAAGTTCGTCTTGGGTTTGGTCCAGAGGAGAGCCCAAAGGTGTTACCTCTTTCTCGAGTTCCATCAGATGGGATTCAATCGGCCCGAGACTACTAAAATAGGCCATTCAATATTATTTCTATATTAATTAAACAAGATCACTTGTATTTATAGAAAATAATCGCAACATCTAGTTTCCAATGGTCTTATTGACCAACGGTCATATAACAGTCGAAACCCAATGGTCTTATTTTAATTATACTAATTTTATTAAAGGAAATAGTTTTGTTGAGTTTAAAATAATATAACACACAAAGTTGGGAAAAAAATTATTCAAAATTTTGGGTCGTTACAATCTTCCCCTGTATGAAACTTTATCCTTGCAATTTTAAAATTGGGCAATGAAAATTCATTGAAAGTCCCACCTCAAAAAAAGAGTCAGTAAAACTATTATTTTAATCTAAATAAATCATAGTACAAAGGTCACCCAAGTTAACCTATACTAGGATTCAATGTAGGAAAACATGGATATGGAAGAGAAAACAAAGGGTCATGTTCTGATAGAGGGTGATAGAAAACGTGACTAGGAGAAAACTAACCACAAGAAGATCACAGACATCAGATGTGTTAAACGGTCATTGATTACCCAGTAGGAAACATAAACCAACAATGTTTTTTTACGTTCCTTTTAATAATTTTGAGGGATTCCTTTACCACATAGAATAAAAACAATAGGAAATTTACATACCTTCAAGTAGAGTTTCATACCTTAATAAGTTTCGAACGAGACTAATATTTATTCCAAACAATGAGCATTCAAAAATACTTGGTCTCATCAAAATCACAAGATTCATCTTCTAGAGAATCACATAATCCATAAAAGATTAACTATCTATTTATTCTATGTTTAAAAATTATCTCAGAAACAGAATGGGTAAGATAAAACAAATATTGAAAAAGAGAGAACCCCATAGGAAGCGAAACTACTTGTAATCTTTAAAATTACATGCTACTACCCAAAGTTCATCATACACCATTCCATAAATAATGTTCCTTAATGTTCTTCAAATTAAACCAAACTAAGATTAAAACCCAAATACAGAAAGGATTTGATAACAATGTCTTCCAAGATAAAATTTATCATTCATCTCTAAACAACATCAACCACTCTTATCATATTATAACAAAAGTAACTAACCTAATCACATTTTCCCCAAGATGTGTTAATCATTTCCATAAGTAACCTAAATTACCATAATATCGCCGTAAATTTATCGATTATTCAAAATATAAGTTAACCATTACTTCTCATAGAAAATACCATAGTAATTTATTTACCTTGATCATATAGGGTTCCCATATTAGTGAACTTCTTCCAAAATAATTTTCATCTTTTAATCCCCTAATCATTTGTTTTCAAGAAGAACAGCTTCACAACATCAATATTTTATACATAAAAATAGATATTTTCTATAATGATTTAAAACCATATTAGGTAGTGACTCAATGTTCTTAGAAAACATTAAATATATGCTCATAGAGCACGAACTAAAATACAACATGACATAGACAATTATTTTGAAGAAGTCACAGTACTTCGGTCATCATGATACATCTCAGTATAGGAGATGCATTGTTCCCTTTTCCTTAAAGATGGTTGATGCTCATCATGCTTCTCATCCCTTCCAAGAGATAATTTCTTTAGATAATGTCCAATTTCTCAAAATTTATTACATTGAATAGTATAAGGTATATTAGATTGAACCTTATCTCCATTCATCACATTATCCATTTTTTAAAGAAATTATCTACATTATGCCCTATCATCCCACACATAAAACATCTCCTAGTTCCTTTGTGACATTTTCCTTCGTGCCTCTTACCACACTTTTTTCACAGAGGAAATTGCGTCTTCATTCCCTTATCACCTTTATCAGATGAACATCCTTGAGAATTCACCTTTCTCTTCCTAGATGGATTAGGGCATTCAACTAGGTACCAATTATTAATTGTTATTTTTGATAGCTGTTTTGGGATAATCACAATATGTCCAACTTGATATTTCAATATATCAATCTTATTAATAGGGAAATCGTCACATTTCTTATCACATTTTTTGTTTGGACATGTTCTTCTATTTCCCGCCATTAACTAAGAAAAAAAGTATAATTAGGAAGCTCAAATACCTAGCCAATAATCATGAAAAGGAAACTTTAAGCATAGAAAGATAAATCTGTAGATGAAAAGTATATCCTAACACTTGATCCCCCAGGTTCCATTCTAGGTTATCCATGATCATATATTCTTATCTGAATCCTTATTAAATTTTATCCTTGTTCCTTTAATAATAGGTTATACTAAGCTAATTAATTTACCAAAGCATATCCCCTGGGAGTATCAAACCAAGAGTGTACCAAGGCCCTTTATCGTGCACCAGTTTACCCCGAGTCAAGCCCAAAATACATTTTCAGAGTCTTCCCTCCGAGGTAGAACTTTACCAGATCCACCTCTACTTGTTCGTATCCATAAAGGGATTTATTTGTTGGGAATCCACTTATTCAATACATCATAATGTACTAGGATGTTATTCGATATATAATATTTTCATTAAGAAACCTTTTAATGTTTTCAAATACTAATTTATACAAATAACTAAACCTTCCTTTGATGCCAAATATATCATCCCGCCTTTTTAACACAAAAACTTTCATTACATTATACAAAACTGAGGATCTCTAAAGTCTAGTTTCTTGGAATACAGGAACATAATACATGACAACATAAAAAAATTTCATCTTAAACACTTGAAGGGATTCTTCATTTTCTCATCTTATGTTTATTACTATATCTCATCACCTGGGAACATACATCAATGGAAAGGGTGAGCAGAAGGCCCAATAAGGGAAACACGAGAAACATTTTACATGTGAACATGAGATACATCAATAAAGTCATGATAAATAACTTTAAGGCTTGAGAAAGAGATCATGAGGCATATCATAATGAAAATAACATGATTCATAACTTTAATATTTTCCTACAACATTTAACTTAGATAATAATTTCCATATCCCCAAGTTCCATCCCCAAGGCGTCATTAATAAATTACAAAGGTTATTCACCAAAGTATCATTATAATGGTCCTCTCTAGATATTGAGTCTTTACCCAATGCATTGGAGAGATATCAGGGAGAACCATTAATTTGTATTTATTATCATGTGAACCACATATATCATCATCAAAAATTTCATATATAACCCATATATCATAAATTAAATGGGTTTCATTTCATAATCATAACGTTTTAAAAACTGCTTTTAAGAAATGATCTTTATGTCATTTTAAACCCACAAAAAAGGAATGAAGGTTTCATTTATGTAAATACCAGAATTAAAATATAACATTTATATATATATTTTAATACCATTATAGGATAAATATCTTTGAGTATTCACTTAATAAAATAAAAGAATAGGAGAAAAATAGAGAGACATTTTGAGATGAAAATTCTACAGCATAACTGCTATGTTTTAGGGTTTTAGAAAACATTTAAAAGAGAGGGGACATGGGTTTCCCACTCATAAATGATCCAAAAAACAGTATAGGGACAGAATATAAATGATATAAGAACATGGTAATGAAATTTTAAATACATACCATATGAAATTAAAAACGTGAAAGTAAGACAAAAATAAGATTTCTCTTATAAAAAATCGGCAGCCTAATGACATCACTTAAAATATATAAAAAATGAATTGATTATATAAAATATGATCTATAATCATATGAACATAAAAGGAAAATATTATGGATATATATAACATAACGCAATATATGAAAAAGTAACTTGGAACAATTGACATGAAAATAGAACTTTGAAAATGAGAAGGGTGAAAGAATCTCCAAAAAAAAATTGGCAGCCTAACATCGCCACATAAAAATTCTTAAAATGAGTTGAAGAGAGTAAGGGTGTCTCTAATAATAAAAATTACATTAAGGTGAATATAAAAGAACATACATCAATATAATAACATGGAGAAAAAAATAAATGACATAAAATATAGTATCAGAAAAGAAAGAGAGAGGCAGAATCCCTTACCATAAAACGTAACTCTTAAATCTCGAAGGTTGGTAACTTGAAGGATTTGGGGAACCTTGGGAGGACTAATTGGGAGGTAATAAGACCATATTTTCTTTTAGGAGGAGTTGGGAGTGAAATTAATGAGGGAAAGACTCAGTATTTATAGCAGAAGTGAGGAGACAAAGCATTAAAAGCCAATGGACACCTCATCAGTGGTATTGGCAAAACCATGGGCTTGCCCATGGTATTTTCCACTTGGGACACCTAATAACTTATCATAATTTTCATAAGTCAATAAGTATTATTTCATAATTATTACATCCTTAATGATGTCATTAAACACCTGAAACTCAAAAACTGTATTTTCACTATTCACTAAAAATTCAACTTTCTCAGAAAATTACCAAAAATCCACCGTAACCAAATATCAATGCTCTGATTTCAAAAATGAACATCATTTTATGAAAATAATTTTATAAATAATTTTAGTTTAATTTTTAAATAAAAATACTATTCAATAAAAATTCAACTTTCTCATAAAAATCTCTAAATTTCACCTTAACAAAATATCGATGCTCTGATTTCAAAAATGAACTCCATATGATGAAAATAGTTTTCTAAATATTTTTAATTTAATTTTTAAATAAGAAACACTATTCACTTGAAAAAACTAATACTTAACCAATAATATCTGATATAGTTATTTACCTATTTTATTTAATCATATTACTTAATCATGGTTCCTAAATAATATTAATACTTTGTTAAGTGAAGTTATATAATCCATTTGGTCACATTACTAATCATAAGAATATAATCACAATTCATAATTTACTAATCATCAAAAATCAGGTTGATCTTATTAGACTCTAAATTTCATACTGAACGTAACTGTAGAAGACCATTTTTTGAAAATCATTACACATTATTAATTATTTAAGGTTTACATAAGTATTTTTAAAATATCCTTTTTCTAAAATTCATCAATAATATGCATACTATATTTATCCAAACATTTGAAAATTCAAAAACATCACCAAAAGAAGAAACCACAAATTTTTTTTAAATCAAAGGATTACACAAGGCAGTTAAGGTCTCGTTAAATAGCCCCTTATAACACCACCATAGGACCTAAGAGTAAGGTGTGCTAGGGTGATATAATCTTAGGGTGGCTCAACCAACATTTCCCGAGTATTGATTTATATCGTCTTGAGCTTCTCGCGAAGGTGATTCCATTCCAACATTAGACGAGGAAGTTCGGCTTGGGTTTGGTCTAGAGTAGAGTCCAAAGGCGCTACATGCTTCCTGAGTTCTGTCAGATGGGTTTCGATCGGCCCAATACTACTAGAAGGGGCCATCAAATCTACTTTCTATATTAATTAATCATGATCACCTGTATTTATAGACAATAATCAGAACATCTAGTTTCCAATGGTCATATTGACCAAATATCATATAACAGTTGAAACCCAATAGTCGTATTTTAATAATACTCATTTTATTAAATGAAATAATTTTTTTGAGTATAAAATAAAATTACACAAAAATATAGGAAACAAAAAAAGTATTCAAAATTTTGGGTTGTTAAATTTTACCATTTGGGGTTATTTTGTGATATAGGAAATTGATTTATTAAATGGTGTTAGGGCTTCCAATTCTTATTTTGTGTGTTATTTTTGGTGTTTTTCCTTAAAATGAGAATTTGGGATGAATTTTGTTCGCAAATGCTAGTAAGACCTCTTGAAGTTGTTTTATAAATTTTTTATTGTGTTCATTTAACTACGTTGAGGGTGACGATCATTTTTTTTGGTACTTTTGTTTGTATTTATATTATTTAGAAATGAAGTTTTGATAGGAAAATGGTATTTTATAACATGTGGAAGATGATTTAGATCAAAATGGAAGCCTATGTGTCTAGATGGGCGGACTAATACAAGTATGCTAGTGATTCGGAAGTGGCCTTGTCCTGTTTTCACCTAGAATGATTGACTATGATAACACTAACTAAATAATGATTATTTATTGGATACCACTAGGTTATGGTTGTGTAACCTAGTTGTGTCTCATTCATGAGAACTTAGTTCATTGTGTTTCTTATGCAACATTTCACTAAGATACGATGTACGTAGTGACCAATTATTAGCTACTACCTAGTGGTAGTTCCTAAGACTAATTATCATTAGTTATATGATACATACCATCGACATAAAATGTGCTGGGATGGTAACTTCAGTAGCATTTGGGTTTTATTTAAAAAATTTCAATCTTTAATGATTCCCTCTTGAAAACAGTTTTTATTTAAAATTGCATCCCTTTAGAATTGTTAGTATAATTTCTTATTTATGAAATCTTGTATTATTTATTATATAATAATGATTATGTCATTATAAGTTCTATTGGGTGACATACTATTGGGATCAATATCACACCCTACTTACACATTTTAGTGTAGGTATATTTTTTAATTTTATACATATATAAGGGAAATTAATTTTAAGATGACTATTTGAGATGTTATCTTCCTTCCTTGGTGCGGTGTTGTGGAGATGGCTTGAGGGTTATGCCTGCTTTCTATGTGGTGGTTCTTTTTTTGGACTTTCTACTCTATTTTAGTTGTGTCACTCTCAGGTTTTGTTTAAAATCGTGTAATTGAATTCTAAATTTTATCTAATGTTAGTTTGGATTGAAGTATTAAATTTATTTTATCTCATATTGTTGGTTGTTTTAGGTCTCTAAACAAGGGTAAATTGTTTCATAACATCTATTTATAATATCTAGGCACTTTTACTAGCCTAGAGGGATATAGAGTTGTGTTCTATCCTAGTTATGGACTGTGTTGGGTGGCAGTTTGAATGGAGAAATGGCTTGTTTCAGGACTGAATGGTATCATAGTATGGTTAAGATATTTGGGTCATATTATTTGGGAAGATTATTTTTATATAGAAGATAAAACTTTTGATTCTTGTTGTTTTGGATGCATGTAGGGTTCCTGGAATGCACCTCTTGTGACAGACCATGATTCACTACGGGATGTTAGGATTTTTGTTTGACTTTTCTTCTAGGTGGGATTTGCGGGCTGCAGACATCATGAGGAAATTGGGTGGGGGTGAAGTAGTTGTTTTTTAATATTTTTTTGATGATTATTGATTATTTATATATGGTTTCATTGCAGATATTTTTCAGAAATATTGTAATATTGATTTCCCTTCTTACTATTTAATTTTGTAGCGATATGACTCCCTAGAAAGCTCCCATTCACCCATGAGAGGAAACCGGAGAGTGTTTTCCCTCACTTATTGATTATAGGTTGGTATAATCCTTAGTCAAAGCTATCTAGGCTCTATGGAAGAGAGTGGGTCATGACCTTTATCTTGATAGAGAAGATCAGTCCTATCTTTGGATGGACAAATCCCAAGATGTTATCTAGAACAAGCCTCTATCCTTCAAAAGTTGCATGGTACCCCAAGAAGCAAAGGATTGGATTGAGAAGATAGGTCACATGTTTGAGTTAATTAACACACATGGGGAGGTCTTGGTGAAATGCGCTTCATTTCATCATGAACGTACCAGAATTAGGAGGTGGGAATCAGTGCTTCAGGCTGAGAAGAATGAGTAGATGAGTTAGAAGGATATCAACCCCATCTTCTAAGAGCAGTATTGTCCCTAGGTCCTTGACTATGCCAGATATCAGGAGTTCATGGATCTTTCAGAGAGATATCAGGCAATGATGAGATATTATAACCATTTTATTGTTCAAGTATGGTATATACTTGATATTGTTTTTAATGAATCTATAAAGGATCAAAAGTTTGATAAGGGGTTGCGACTATAAATTTACTCTCATGTACTTTTTCCTAGATAGAAACTGACACTGAGGATGTGGATCATTCTGTCATGGTCCATAATGAACCTAAACAAAATTATTGGTTTTCTGGAGTGGTGTCTTCTATGGGTAGTTACAACTCATCAATTAAAAGGATGAAGTTGGATGAGTATGGGGAGAGGGAAGTTGGTAGTTCAATCCATCCTTCCATGCAATCTTAATACGTTGCATCTGACATAGGTTTTGTTGTGTACCATTAGTTCGGGTAGGAAAGGTATATCAAACCAAATTGTATGTCCCCTCCTTGGCCTTGTTATCAAGGATGAGTTATAGGGAATATGTATCACATTTTCAGAGTGATGTGCCCATTCCAGAGTGGGGAAATATTTGTTTCTTCTAGGGGAGTTTCAATTCATTCAGAGAGAAACAGAACTTTGGGATATTGGTTTGGTGGTCGTAGAAGCATGACTAGAACATATTCATGGCATAGCCAGTTAAGGCATGATTCACATACGATGAGTTGTTCTCATGCATCTTTATTATGTGGACCAAACACCAGAGGGATCAAATTCATGGCCTCTCATAGTTCGATTTACCATTTGGATTTCATCTTCAATTTCATATGTTATTTTTTATACCGGTACTTGTGTTTCTTTTATCTCTTACTGTCTAGTTAATCAACTGATTTTTTAAGCGAATTTTTGTCTTTTACGTTGGATTTGGTGAATATGTTGGGTAAGAATATAGAGAAAGGTCTCATGTTCTCATCATGTGTGCATTCCGTTTAAGGAGTTGTGATGAATGAGATCTCTTGGTCTTGGATATGGACCATTTTAATGAATTCCTGGGAATTGATTTTTTACTTCACTTTTAAGTGCATATCAATTGCTATAGGTGGTAAGTGAATTTTATGGAACCTAATGGGAGTCCTTCTATTTTTCATGGGAAATGGGATCCATGGTCAGGTTGTGATAGACATATACTCCTAGAGTTTGGAAATCTTTTCCTTCATATATCATCGCTCGTGCTAGACGATGATGGTTGTCCTCTAAAGAGTGGATTATCTCAGGTTGTGGATGAGTTCCCAATGGTATTTCAAGATGATTTTCTGGAATTCCATCATAGTGGGACATGGAGTTCATGACTGATTTGGCATCAACAAAAAATGAAATATCTTCCTTTGTGCATTATGGCCCCTAACTAGTTGATGGTATTAAATATACAGCTGGACAATTTGGAATCCAAAGGATTCATTCGCCCAAGAGTCTCTACTAGGGAAAATATATTTTTTTTTCAAGAAGGCCGATAGATCCCTCTGATTGTGAAATGATTACCGGAATTTGAATAATAAATTTATAAGGAAAAAATATCATTTGTCTCGAATAGATGAATTGTTTGATAAAATGAAGGGGAAAACATTGTAACACCTTGACCAAAATTACCCAGAGTCGGTGCATTATTACATAACATTGGAATGATACAATGAATCATATCCCAAAAGACCCCCCCAGTTTTTTACCCTTTGAAGTAACAGATACATAAATAAATTTTACATTAAATAATGAAATAAAAAAACAACATTTTGTCCCCTTTGAATACTCTTATATCCCTAATCCTATTCCTACAGGTTAATCACAATATACTTTTTCACATCCTGGAAAAAATAAATAATAAGAAAGTGGTGAGCTCAGACACTTAGTAGGGATATAAATATAACAGAAACTATCATAAATAATATTAAACATTTAATGCGATGTATAGGACTAAAAGATAAGCCTTCAAAACTTAAACATCTGCATAATACGGAAATGATAAATAAAATAATTCCATTTACTTATTCACATGGATATTGTAATAGTAGAATAATCACATTCGATATCAATAGTGAATTTCATAATGATGGAATGCGTAATGCTAGATATCATAACCATATAGTCAAGGAATCATTCCAATATTACAAATAATATTGTGTCAATGCCTTCTTCCAAGACACTAGTTTGTCTCATTAGACCTACCGATGCATTGAGGATCTATAGCAGGCTCCACCAATCACATACTATGTCCAATGTATTCCTCACAATAAAGGGTTGAAACAAATTGTAAATATTCATATTAAAACTATCATACATAATGAGAATACTTTAACCATAAACCATGAATGGTATAAAAAAGAACATCCATGTTCAAACATATCATCACTCATTAAATATAATATGGAAGATTGTATTATAATAAATCAACCTAAATCAAGAATAATATCTAGTAAAGGATGCTCAAATAGTGGAAAATGATTAGTAAAACTAATTGAGAGATATATCCCTTTTTGTGAAATCCTTTTAAAGTCACACATTTATAAATGAAGTCATTTAAAAGACATTTTTGAATCAAAGTGTCTCATAACACTTTGAAACTTTTGAATGGAATTAACATTTAAAAAAAATAATGTTAAAAAAAATAAATCCTTAAAATCAATTTTAAAATGTGGAAGTTAAAAAATGGTTTAGAAAAAATAATTCATTAAGAAATTTAAAATGAAAATATTGATAAAAATTCTCTTCTACAAAACCTTAAAATATTCATTTTGAAACTTTTTTTATGAAACATGGACACAGATGATAATAATGTTCCAGTAAATACTTACACATAAACAATATTGGATAATAATGAGATTGAGGAATTAACCCTTACATTGTACTTTTACTTGATTGATGGTACATTAACCTAAATTATAATAGTTAAATAATTATTAGTAAATTATACAAGAACCACAACATAAATATGATATCATATATGATCTTATAATATTTTTTTGTTAATAATATTTTAGTAGTATCATTATTTCGGGTGTTAACTGATTCATTTTACTTTATATTCTTGGTTACGTAATCCATGTTTGTTATGGATAGGATGTATTTGAATCATATCCAGAATAATATTATGTTGTTAAAAATTATTTTTAATCATAACATGAAAATTATTCTTGAATGGTTATGATGGGAAATGAATTTCATCACGTTCATGGAGACGGTAATCCGCACATACGCATGAGTGATAATATTATTCTATTGATAGTGATATCAAATGTAATTCGATGATATATTTTATTTAAATAATAACTAAAATATTATATTTATTATTAACATCAGTTGTACTCATTATTATAACCATCCAAAAAATTAAGTCTTTGAATAACAAACTACACCACGACGTGGAGACGGTAAGCCACACATACACATGTATGGTAGCTTGTCATTAATAGGATGGATAGAATAATGAATATGGTTGTAGAATATTTATAATAACATCATAATGTACTATAGATATTATTTTGATACGTAAATAACAATGAAGGAGATGTGGAAGAAGAAAAGAACATTGAACGAGGCAGTGAAATTATTACCTCTTCTTCAGGTGAATCCTTACGAGTTGATAAAATATGGATCTTTTGGTTGGCTTTCTGGAAAAATTAGGGCCTCTAAGATTATGTAATGGTTGCTGGGAGGATATTTGAGTTGGGTTTTTCTAAGCCAAATGAATTTTGAGTTGTGATTATGAGAGAAGGGGAACTATGATTTTATAAGAGAGTTGAGGGTCACTTTCATAAAAGCTTGAAATATTATCTTATTATAAAATCATATTTGGTTTATAATGGATCCAAAAGGATTTATTTCAAGGATATGGTAGAGATGTGTCAAAATAGACTTAACCAGTAGGTTTTAGACTATTTTAGGTCACCATATTAACCTTATTGTTTAGATTTAATTCGTAGTTAAATAGTTTAACTTTTACCATGTATTCTTTTATTTTTATAATAAATGGTTATTAAACATACAATTAAATGCCAAGCGAACACCATGTGGTAAATTAATGACATATTTATAATTACATGAGTCCTTTGGATGAAAATTATATTTTTAAGAAAATTATATCATTTAATAATATGGTATTTTAAAAAAAATACATTTATGTCAATTTTGAGACTATATGGTATTTTGTTTCTGTGAAAGTAATAACAACATTATCACTTAAAATAAAATTTATTTAATCAACCCTAAAGTGTCATATTAACCTATAAAAATAGTGCAATTAATCTAAAGCCTCAATTTATATTTATTTGGATATTTATAATACCAATTATTTTGATCATTTATTAATATGGTAATTACTGCATCATCATTGTTTCATAAATAAAATTAATTATTTAAGATATAAAAATTAAAAATAAAATAAAATTATGTATTAAATATTTTAATCATTATAATGAATATTTATAGTCCAGTTTATCAAATTTATAAACCAATATTTAAAATGTATTAGTTATGAAACATTGAATTTAACACTATTAAATCTTCTTTAAATAAAAATAATAATAAGTGTCCTAATCTAATACAAGTGTAAAAAATGGTAATATTTTATTCATATGGTTGATTTTTGTCAAAATAAACAAATCGATCAGAATTAGGACACTAGTTAGGGTAATTATAATATCATCTTTACCTTTAATTACCATATTTACTTTTAACTGTGGAAAATAAAATTTCAAAAATTACTATTCACCAAAAATTATTTTCCTCATATTGAACCAAATATTACTTACCGATGCCACCTGTGTCTCTCAGATTTTTCAAATTCAATTCAAAAAAGTGGTAAAATTATGTTTAATGAAAATTTGCTAATGTGCCTTGAATGTGGGTAAAAGACGTTAAAAAGATTAATAAAATTTATTACATATAATTTTATTATAAAATGACTCCAATTAATAAAATTGAACTTATATAAGAATTATTTGACTATTTTTAAATAAAAAAACTAAAAATATAAATAATTATTTTAACAAAAATTTGATTTTAAATAAGAACACAGCGTTATTCGCTATTTAGCAAAAATTGAATATTTTTAGAAAAATTCGAAAAAATTTCCTTAAGATAATTTTGATATAAAAATTCTAGAAATTATGTCTAGTTTAAAAAATTCAACACACATGAGTTTCATTAATTAATTTAATATTAATTCTAATTGTCAAAACGAGAAAGTGGATTTTTATGAAATAAAAACCATCAAAAGGTTGACATGTGTTTTTGTAAATTTTAAATGTGAAATAACATCCAATGAACTACCTTATATTAAATTAAAAATATAATCTAATTAGACATTATAACCATTCAAATTCATAATTTAACACTTTAATTTATTTTGATTAAAAAGGTTGTTTTCAATTAAAATTTAGTATTTTTACTATTCATTAAAATATAAAAGTTATTAGAAAAGTTCCAAAAATTTATCCAAACTAAATATTTATGTCCTAGTTATAAATAAAAATTTATTTTCATAAAATTGAATATACATATATGTGTCAAATATTAAATTCAAAAAAGTGTCTTCGTTAAGAGGCTGTAAAATTTCATTTTTTTGAAAAATACTTCTCTTACATAAAAAATGAATTTGTTCTTATATTTTGTCTTAGAAACACATTACAATGATTACAAAATTATATCGAGTATATAAAATAGAAAATGATGTTAATAATATTCATAACTTTTTTTTGAACAGCTAGTTTGGTAAGTCTTGGTGCACTCGAAATCGGTGTGGTGGGTAACGTATGTAATTGAATTACCTTAATGAGTTAACATACTATGAAATCTTAGGGTGGTACATTCTCCCCTCCTTTAATAAATTTCATCGTTGTAATTTGAAATTATTCTTTGAAAATAAATGGTATAAATAGAAAATACATTTGTGCAAAACCCACATCTGAAATTGGGTTAAAAAATTCATTATTAATAAGAAGGAAAGGGAAAAGAAAAAGCCACTACAAAATTTGGGTTTCTAATAGGAGAACATTAGAGGAAAATATAGACACAAAATTGGAGAAAAAATGTAAATATTTATAGGGGTTGATTGAGGTCATCAGTAACAAACAAGTGAATAGTAAATGGAAAATTGAGTGCTTTAAAGCCATAAATTTTTTTGAATTAAAAAATCATCAGTTCTACCAAACATTTGGTAATAGAATGACACATTTTTTGTTTTGAGATTCTTTCACAGGCATTTAAGAATTAATTTTATTATAGAATAAGAAATAAAATAATACATGACATGTAGAGTTCCATCCTTTAAATAATTTATACCAAAACACATGTTTTACTCCGAAATATAATTGAACTCAAAAATATTCTCTTTATCCTAATTATATAGGGTTCAAAGAAATGATTTTATAATTAATATATCAGAACTTGTAAAAAACGACATTATAATATCCATGACATCACGTGGGCCATTGTTAGGTGACACACCCATATCCGGATTCGGTTTTGGGTTTAAGTGTCATGGCCTTACGAGATGCGACGATTTGTCACCCGCCCACCGGGTTTCCCTTTTTATAACAATCCATAATAATTTTAAGAAATTATATAATGTTAAAAATATTATCCAATTTCAAACATTATCAATTCCAACCATTAGAAGTATCCTAAATAATTTTTTCCAAACTCACAATCCAAAATTTATAAGGAAAGTCACATAATATTAATGTTAATACCTTCATCGTGTATTATATTAAAAGGTGGTAATACAACGAATTACTTGAAAACCATATTTTAATAGGAATCTACTTTTTTATTCCTTCTGTAAAACATAGAATACTTGATATACTCCTTAAATTAAAATATGTAGTAATATGAAACAATTATGTTATAAAAATATCATTAATTAATTCAAATCTAGTCAATAATATCCAATATAATTTATCCAAATCAAACATCTCTTATTAAAAAATCAATACCTCAGTTTCTAGACCATATTAAGGTTTATCTATTCTTCAGTAATGTATTTTCCAAAATTCTTAACTTGCTATTGAGCCACTTTACTCGGTATCATAGAGTCTCTAATCATTAATAAAATAGTACTACAGTACAATCCTTATTTATTTCCAAAATTCATATAACCTGTACATCATTGACACAACACTCAAATGATATTATTAATTAATTACAACATAATAACAATATTCATTCTGTTTCATCTCTGGTAGTATCATAACATTATTATTATCTAATAACATCATTTGGGGAATACTTTGATGATTTGTAAATTGATTCACAAAGTGTCTCAAATCTTTACAGATGAATCATTTCACATTTGAAACCTTTTCTCACCCTTTAATTCACGTTCATGGTGCCCTTTTTCTCCACACTAATAACAAACTATCATTCCCTATAAACATTTACCAAGGTGATTCTTTCCACAGTTATCACATATAGGAATATCCTTATTTCACTTCTTCCCTTTATACATCATTCTATCTACCATCCTTTTTTTCTCTATCTTCCGTTCAAGGCCATATGACTCCGAGAATTATTTACTTATCTTATTAATAGATGATACTAATTCTCCATTTGATGAAGAATACATGGGAGACTCTTTCCCTTATAAATATTGTCATAATACCTTGAAAGATATGATTTTTCTTACTCATTAGATCACACGTATTGTTGTAGTTCTCATTCCTTCTACTGGGATCCATTTCTAAATAATGGCATACACTAAGTTAATTTATGAATTACAATGCATAATTCAAAACATTTAAAATACATTACGTAAATTGAAATGTTTATGTGTATAATATATAGTCGTAATTTTTTTTTGAGGACGTATATACTAATAAATCATTCATTATGGTTTGTAAATAAAAATGTGAATTATCTTAAGAATATCCCCCGGAAGTGTCGTATCTATGAGTTCATCAAGACCCGTTTTTGTGTACTAGGATACCCCAGGTTAACCACAAAACTCAATGTTAGTGTTTTCAATCCTAGGTACATCTGTGCTAGAGAAACCTCTATCTGCTAATAACCATATATGAATGTATTACTTAGAAAACTCAAAAATTCAATTCATTACCAAAATTATAAGATGTTATTCTATACGAATCCTCAGAGTATATCTTTGTGTAATGTTCTATAATCAGATTTTTTCTAAATCAACTTTCCAAGGACTTTAATAAACTCTCTATGATACCAACTATAACACCTTGACCCCAGTTACCGTGAGTGGGTGCATTATTAGATAACATTGGCATGATACAAGGAATCATGTCCCCAAAGACCGATCATTTTAGAATCCTTGGAAGTACTATATTCATACATAATTTTTACGTTACATGATTAAATAAAAATTTATAAAATTATTCCCCTTTGAACACACTTATATACCTTAGCATATTCTTGAAGGTTAATTGTAATATATATCTCCACATCTTAGGAATATTAAAACAAAATAAAGGGGTGAGCTCAGTTGCTCAGTAAGGATAACAATATAGTATAAAGTATCATAAATAAGAATAAACAATTTAGGAAATGTATAAGACTAAAACACAATACTTTTAAACATAAATTTCAGCATAATATGGAATATATAAATAATATAATTATATTTATATATTCACACGGATATTCTACTAGTCGAATAATACCATTTAATATCCATAACCAATTTCGTAATGATAGAATTCATAATGTTAGACATCATAACCACATAGTCAAGACCTCGTGCCAATAATACAAATAAGATTCTGTTATTTCCTTTTTCCAAGACACTAGTTTGTCACATGAGACCTACTGATGCATCGAGATGCTATAGTGGGCTCTACCCGTCACTTAATTTTTCAAATTCATTCCTCATACGAATGTGTTGAAACATAACATAAACATTAATATTAAAACTAGCATAAAAAATGTCAATACATTAACCATAAACTATTAATGGTGTTAAAATAGCACATTCATATTCAAAAAATTCATAACTCTTTCTATTCAATATAGAAGATTGTATTATAATAAATCAACCTCAATCAATAATAATATACAGGGAAGGATGTTGACATAGTTGAAAATGATCAGTAAAACACTTTGAGGGAAATATCCATTTTTGTGAAATCATTTGAAAGTCACAAATTTATAATGTAATTAATTTAAAATAGACTTTTTGGATCAATGTTCCCCATACCACTATGAATATTTTTGAAGGGAATTAACATTTTAAAAAAATCATGTTTATATAAATAAATCCTTACAATCATTTTTAAAACATGGACATTAATTAAAGATATTTTGAAAAATAATTCATTAAAACATTTCAAATGATAATGTTGATAAAGATTCCCATCCCCAAAACCTTAAAATATTCGTTTTGAAATTTTTTTATGAAACATGGACATGGATGATAAAAAACTTCAGGTAAATACTTACACATAAACAATCTTGGATAATAATGAGATTGAGGAATTAACCCTTACCTTGTAATTTTCCATGATCGAGGGTAATTTTACATCACATATAATAGTTAAATAATTGTTATTATATTAAACATGAAACCAACACTTAAATATGATATCATATACGATCTTCTAAAATTTATTTGTTAATAATATTTTAGTAGTATCATTGTTTCCAGTTTTAACTAATTTGTTTTCTGTTATATACTTGGTTATTTAAGTTGTATTTGTTATGGATAAGAAATATATGATTCATATAAAGAATTATATTATGTAATTAAAAAAATTAATCATAGAATGAAAATTATTCTTGAATGGTTATGATGGGAAATTAATTTCATTGTGTTCTTGAAGACGGTAATCTGTACGTACGCACGAGCGAAAATATCATTCTATTGATGGTGAAATCATATATAATTGGAATTTATATCATATATACACAATAATTAACATGTTATATTTATTATTTATATCATTTATACTCATTATTATACCATTATATATAATTAAGTATTTGAATAACAAACTAATCCACGATGTGGAGACACAAACCCGCACGTACGCACGTATGGTGACTTTTCATTCATAAGATAAATAGAATAATGAATATGGTTGAATAATATTAATAATAAAATCATAGTGTAAATAAGGTAATGGGTTTATTATTTTGGTATGGAAAAAATAATGAAAGATGAAGTGGAAGAAGAAAATAACATTGAAAGAGGCGGTGAAATTATTACCTCTTCTTTGGGTGTATCTTTTTTAAGTTGATCGAAAGGGCTCCACAGGTTGGCATTATGATCAAATTAAGTACTCTTAGTAAAATTGAGGGTATTTGGGTGGATATTTGAGTAGGTATTGGCCGAGAAAAATGGATTTGGATGTGTGATTTTGAGAAAAGAGGAAGTACCCTTTTATAAGAGGTCAGGGTCATTTTAGGAAAAGTTTCCAATATTATTTTTTCATACAATCGTGTTTGGTTTATAATAGATCCGAAATGATATATTTCATGGATAAGTTGTGGATGGGTTGAAAAACTCTCAAAAAAAGTTTTATATAGGTTTAGATCACCACATTGTCCTTATCATTTAGATTTAACTCTTTGTTAAATAGTTTAAATTTTACAATGTATTCTTGTATTATTATAATAATTGGTCAACAAACATCCAATAAAAATACCAGAGAACTGGTAGTGGTTCATTAATTACATATCTATCATTATATGAGTCATTTTTTCGAACCTTATATTTTTAATAATATTATATCATTTAATAATATAGTATTTGTTTTAAAAACTCATTTATGCCAATTTTGACACTATTTCGTATTTTATTTTATTAAAAGTCGTAACAACTTTATCAAATTTAAAAAATTTATTTAATAAACCCTAAACTATCATATGAATTTATAAAATTGGATTGATGCATCAAAAGTCTCAATTTATATTTATTTGGATATTTATAATATCAATTATTTTAATCATTTATTAATAAGGTATTTGCTGCATCATCATTGTGCCATAAATAAATTTAATTATTTAATGTATATAATATTTAAATAAAATACCATTATATATGAAATATTTTTATATTTATAATGAATATTTATAGTCAAATTTATCTCATGTATAACCCTTTATTTTCATTCTATGGTTTATTTTGGATGAAATAAACTTATCCCATAGAATTAAATCATGTGTTAGGGTAATTGTAATATCATTTTTCCCTTTAATCGCCTTATTTGTTTTAATTGTGGTAAATAAAAATCAAAAGTTTCTCTTCAACAAAAGTTATTTTCATCCTATTGAACCAAATTTGACATATTTATTTAGACCGTATCTCTTTTATTTTTTATATTCAAATCAATGATGTTTTAAAATTACGTTTTATGCAAATTTGATAACGTTCCTAGAAGGTGGGTAAAAGAAGTTTAAAAGTTCAATAAAATTTTATACATAAAATTTTATTATAAAATGACTCCAATGAATATAATTGAACTAATATTGGTATTATTTATATATATTTGACTTAAAATAAATTTAATTAAAATAAATATTTTTTTAAAAAAAATGTTAGTTTTAAACAATAACGTAGTGTTTTTCACTATTCATCAAAAATTGAATGTTTTTTGAAATATACCAAAAAAATCCTAAGATAATTTTGATATTCTGATTCCAAAAATGATTTCTATCTTACAAAATTCAACAAATATTAGTTGGATTAATTATTTTAAAATTAATTCATGTTGTAAATACAAGAAATCGGGTTTTTAAGAACAAAATCTGTCAAAAGATTGACATGTGTTTTTGTACATTTTAAAAGTGAAATTAAATAAAATGACCTAAATTATATTAAAAGATGAAAATATAATCTAATTATTATTTAAAAACATTAAAATACATAATTTAAAACCATAAATTATTTGGATTGAAAATTTTGTTTTCAATTAAAATTTAGTACCTTTCACTATTCATCATTATATGAAAGTTATCAGAAAAGAACAAAAAATTTATCCAAAATAAATTTTTATGTCCCGCTTATAAAGAAGAATTTAATTAAATTAAATTGAAAATATTAAAGGGTCAAATATTATATTTAAAAAGGGTTCTCTGTTAAAAGGCGGTAAAATTTCATTTTTTGAAAAATACTTCTTTTATATGAAAAAATAAATTTTTTCTTATATTATGTATAAGAAACACATAACAGGGATTCAAAAATTATATAGAGTATATAAAATTAAAAATTCAGTTAATACAATTAATAACCACTTTTTGAACAACTATTTTGGTAAGTCGTGGTGCACTCAAACTCGGTGATGCATGTAACGTATGCTATTGAATTTCATTAAAGAGATAACATACTATGAAATAATAGGGTGTTTCAAAAGTGGTTTTCCAAAAAATAGATTTTGTTTTTGGTTACCACCAAATCAGGGTGTGATAGGTGGACATCCCAAAGACACATTTTTGAAGTAAGTACAACCACATTGAGTATTTGGTCATTTCTTTTGGATTGGCTAATGCTCTATTGGGTTTTGTGGCACTAATAAATTGGGTGTTCTACCAGTATCTCTACTATTTAATCATTGTATTCATGGACAAAATCCTGGATTACATTCGATCTGAGGAAAATTATTATGATCATTTTTGGATCCTGTTGGTCACTCTATAGGATCATATCCTTTACAAAAAGTTGTCTTTGTGTACTTTCTAAATCAAGGAACTGATATTTCTTGGTCATTTCATATTGGAAAAGTGGATTTTGGTTAACCCTAAGAAGATCTGTGCACTAATGTCATGGGATCGGTCAATGAATGTGTTCTCAATCATGAGTTTCATCTTACTAGAAGTTTATTACAAGTGACTTTTTAGGATTTATCTCATCTTTCTTTTCCAATGACAACACTCAACTAGAATAGGGTGAATTTTTAATGATGACTAGAATGTTAGGAATTATTTGTGAAGATGAAGGGTGGTTGACTACCTCCTACAAGTAGATCATTCATGAATCTTGAAGGGGATATTTGGTGTATTTCAATGCTTCCGGTATGTGTTTTGAATGTGTGATTATGCAGGGTGTCCACATGGAGGCATATGGTTCTCACAAACTCTTAAAAACTGAAAATAATTACGCAACACATGAATTGGAGTAAGATGTGGCGATTCATGCTTTGAGGACTTGTGATCTATAATTATATGGTGAGAAGATTGTTGTTTACTCTAACCATAAGTTTATAGCATACTTATTCTCATATAAGGTTCCTTATTTGAGGAAGCACTATTGGATTGAGTATTTGTAGTAGTTAGACATTGATATTGTCTATACCCTAGAAAATGGTAATGTTGTGGCTGAAACCATTACCAGAAATATTCTATTGTAGGATTGGAGGAATTCCTGATATGAGTGGACTCAGATGAGGATCTTTTATCAAATTCATGTGGTAGAAATGAGCACTATCTAGGCATGTTCCTATCAAACATTCAATTTTACTCCCTCTCTTTTATAGATGATTCAGTGGGAGAATCCCCGTAATGAGATGTGTCAGTTGTCTATATAGTTTCTTAATTATAAGGGTATGTCTTCCTATTCAACTTTGTATCATGAGGGTATCTAATGATTCAGGGAACATTTGTTGGTGTCATTGCCTATAAAGAAGGTTGTGATTCATGATAGCCTCAAATATAAGTGGGTCTTTAATCTTGTAGATGCCAAAAATTATTATGACATACAATGAAAGTTCTAGTGGCCAGTTATGTGAAGAGACATAACTGATTTTTTTTCAAGAAGCTATACATATTAGTGGGTAAAATAAGAGCATAAACTTCCATGTAGTTTGATTCAGACATTAACCATTCCCACCCGAAAATGTGATAAGGTATCAATTGATTTCATTGATGGATTACCGCATATACCATAGGGTAAGAACACTATTTGGATAGAGATTGATCATCTTAGAAAATATTCCCACTTCATTACGATCATAGATACAACTAATGTGGTGGATATGTGAGAATTGAATATTCATGAGATTGTAATGCTTCATGGTGTGTCATCAGTATTTTTCCCAGATAGAAACACCATATTTTCCACTTAGTTTTGGTAATTACTTCAGAAGGATTTTGGGACACATATTAAGATAAGCACGACATACCATCCTCAAGTGGCTAGGTAGGGTGAGTGTGAAAATTATATTCTAGTGGATTTGCTTCATGAATTTGTTTGGGATTTGAGAGAATCTAGATATACCCATTTTGGACTGGTCAAATTTTTATATATTAACAGTTATCAATCCTCTATATGAATGGACACTTTGAGGTTATCTATGGAAAGCCATGTTGGCCTTCCAATGTGTGGATGATATAGTTGAGACCTCACTGTTGGGGTCGAGCCTTATGTAAGAGACATCTGAGAACGACAAGTAGATCATACAAAGGTTATTGATAGGTCAAATTCACCAAAAATAATATGATGATCATAGGATTCAAGATGTTGATTTCATGGTGGGTGATCTAGTATTCTTGATGTTCACTCCTAATTTGATTCATCATCATTTGGGAAAGTATGGAATGCTAATGATGAGGTATGTTTGACCTTTTGAGATCTCAAAGAAGATTGTAAAGTTATAATATAGCTTGAATCACCCTTTGATGTTTACATATATCCATAATATATTACATGCTTCTAAATTGATGAAGTAAAACATAGATTCATCTAATGTGTGTAATTGGGAAGAGTTGGATATAGAGCCCGATTTATCAGTGTTTGAACGATCGGTGTGAATATTATATTCCCAAGAGAATGTGATTTGGGGAATGTATATTCCACTAGTCTGGGTAATTTGGAAGCATGGTAATGATTTTAACATGATGTGGGAGTAGAAGTCGTGGGGTGATCAAGAGTAACCATACTTTTTTCCAATGAAGTTTCAGGTTGGATTTCTAGGGAGGAATGTTTCCTAGTGGGGAGAATTTTCACATATATGTCCTTATTTTCAGGTATTTTATCATCTATTCTTGTCTTATCCTTTCCCTAAGGACCCCCTTTAATTTTTGAGATAAATTGAAATTTTTGGGTGGACATAACTGGTTTCACAGTTAGGCCGCATGGTTTACTAAACTGTGCGCACAAACTGTTCATAGTTTCCTGGTCATAAAAAATTGTTATTCCAATTTTTCCCTTACACAATTAATCTTAATTTTCCTAGTTTTTATTCCATTCTCATGTGTTATCCACATATGACTTCCAATCTCCCTCAATATCCCTTGGAACCCCTTCTTGATGGGGTTTTGTTGGGTGAAATTCATGAATCTTCATGTGAGTGTGTGCTTCATGGTTTTCTTCCTTCTCTATAAGGTTTCTTCCCCGATTCATGATTTTATTAAATTACAACAGCAATGGTTTCATATATGGGATTTTATATTGAGTTTCTTGGTTCAATATTATATATTTGTGGTCGTTTTCACTCTCTTGGGGTGTGATTGTGGTACATGTGAAGTTTTGCGATTGATTAGGGGATTGAAATTCAAGGTTGGTGGTTCCATGTGTAAACATTATTTGATGAATTTAAATTTCATAGTAAACTTATTTATAATGTTTATCATATATTATGTGTAGCTTTGAATCCATTGTTGGTATCATTGATTGAGTGTTAAATTTTAATGTTTCATTTTGACATGGAATTGGTCATTTTTTCATGTGTATTCCATGTTGTATCCTGTGGGGTAATTATTTGATTCCAGAAACTAATTTACTAAATGCTAATAGGGATTCCATTTCTGGTTTGGTATTGTATTTTTGGTGTTTTTCTTTAAAAGTGGATTTTTTTACTGAATTTGGTGTGAAAATCCTTGTAACACCTCTAGAAGTGGTTTTATAAATATTTTTCCAGGTTCAATGAACTACATAGATTGAGCGGAACATGGTTGGGGTACTGGTTTTTGTGTTTATGATTTATAAATGTATTTTCAATGAGAAAAATATATTTTATAACATGTTGAACTTTATTAATCACAAATGGGAATACTGAGTATCTATCAGTGTGGATGAGGACTAGTATGGTTATTATATAGAAGTGTCCTTGTACGGGTTTCACTAAGAATGATTAATGATGAAAACACTAAATTAATAATGATGATTTATTGAAGACCACTAGGTTATGGGTGTGTTCCCTACTATTGGATATGGCATGATAACATAATCCATTGTGGTTATTATCCCACATTTCCCTAAGATATGATGCACCTAGTGACCCATTGTTAGCTAGTTCTTAGGGGTAGTTACCAGGACTAGTGTGTACTAGTTATATTGTACAAATGGTCGGAAGATGTTGTGTAGGTTTGGTATGTTAATTAGAATGTGATTTTTCTTTAAAAGTGTTCATTATTTATGTTTCTCTCTAGAAAACTATTTTTATATGACGTTGAATCCTTTTAAAAGTATTATCAGCATTTCTTGTTTATAAAAACATTAAATATTATTGTCTTATAATTTTTATAGCAAGGAATCATTTCTTGGGTGTCATCATATTTGGATTAGGCTTACACCCTACTTATACCTTTGGGTGTAAATGGATTTGGTAATGTTTGACACTCATAATATAATGGTTTTAGAGACGGCGGTTTGGGTTGTTAGCTTTATTCCTTTGTGCGATGTTGTGGAGTTGGATTGAGGGTGATGCCCCCATGCCTTGAATGGTTGTTATTGAGTTAGTCTTGCTTCTCCTTTTTATTTTTGACCCTCTTGGGGTTTGTTTACAAAATATATAATTAAATTCTGTATTTTAACTGAATTTTGTTTGGATTGATGTTTTATATTTGGTTTATTTGTTATTTTTTGTTGTTTTATTTTTCTAAACTCTGGTAAATCATTCCCAAACCATTATTTATGATACGTGATAACTTGTGTCAGCCCTTGGGGATAGGGAACACACTTCAAGTATTTCCATGTACCAGGTCGAGAACCAGTTTGGATGGAGACCCAACATGGGTCTTGATTTTTTTTGACTGTTTTTAAGAATGTTTTTATTTTTATGTACATTATGATTTGAAATATTTTTTCATATAATTGTTAAGAAACAATCCTATGTGAGGTCATTCATGCCCTTATCAATGTTCTAAAAATCATGAAGAACCTTATGATATAAGATTTTGTTTAATGTAAGATATTGTGTTTATCATATACATAATACTAGTCCTAGTTTACTAGATAGACAAAGCTAAAATTACCAGGCAAAGTATAGATATTGTTATATGACTAAGGTTTTATAAATTTATTTCATTAGTTTATTAAGGGTATTAATTTTTTTTTGAATATTTAATAATGTTATAAAATTATTTAGTAAGTTTAAATTAAACAATTACTTTCAGGAAGGTATTATGTCCAATTCATAAATGTAACAAAATTACAGTGGCTCCAGATACCGAATGGAAAATGATGTTATCAAAAAAAATTATAAGAACTATATGTTGATTAGTTTTTAAAAAGTTTTTATAGAATGATATTGAAAGAAGAATAAATTTATGGATTATGATTTTTTACAAGACAAATGGAAAATTAATCTATAATAAATGTCTTTAGAATTTCTAGCAATGATATATCACATTAATAACTCGAGTGCATTAGATAGAGGTTGATGGAGTTTATAGGAAAGAATCTTGTATGAAGATTAATTAGAAAAAATATTTTAACAAGTTATATTTAGTTTAAATTCATGCTCATATTTAAGAGAGTAATAAAAATTAGAAAATTAAACTCCATTCGATGCACATAAATCTAAAAAAACATTCTTGATGCCATGAGATGGAAAATTTAGAGAGGATGTACCTGAAAAAGAATGTTTGAACCAAGAACAATATTCATTTTCTTAAGAAACAATAAAATGTGAATAATTTAAATAAAATCAAATAGAGTAACGTCAAAATGGTGGAAAATTAAAGAGATTAATGGAAAATTTTCACATGATGGAAAACTAATGCACTAGATAGTAAGTTGTAAATGAAAAATGTGAAAAAATTTCCCTATATGGAGGAGTCTCTAAAAAAAGATACCATAAAAACATTCCAACAAAATTCTTGTAAATATTTAAATTAAAATGATAAATCCATCATTAATTATGATGCTTATATGATTTATCAATGTTCTATATCTTTCTGAGATATGAATGATAGAATAAATTCATTAACACAGAAGTTAAAGAAGTTCAAAATTGTCTCAAATTCTATAGTGTTCATGAATATTATTGAATATTCTATAAGAGAACCTATAAAAATGTGTGAAAATATTACCCATTCTAAATATTATTCCTCATATGAAAGAGAAAACAAAATGATGGTTTTGAGTAGTGGGAATTTCCAACCAAATTAGTTTAAGTATAAAAGTTAATAGTCAAAATCATAAAAAGGATATTCAGTTTTAAGACACCGGATAGAGATTTAGTTTAGGTACATCAAAAAAAGAATTTGATAGCTGATATTTGACACATATTGCATCAGAAAGAGTTTCTAAGACAATTTTCAAGCTCTTTAGTTTTGTTTATTTGACAAAACAATGGCAATAAAGAGAGCCTAAATTTAGTGAGGTCCACAAGACAAATAATACCAAATGATGTTTCTTGGACCATATGGACTACTTTTGGATAAAGAAATCAGATGTATAATTAATATATGAATGTTTTATAGATGTTTTATAAAGCTTCACATATTTTAGAAATCTCAGTTTTATATGGAATAAATTTTATATAATTGTAGTTAATATAACAATTTTTTTGAGAGATATAAGGATTCTAACATGAGTTTATTCATGTTGTATTCATTTCTTATTAAGAGTGAATTTACAATGACCAATGTGAGTCTCCAGGGAAAATAATGATGGTTCTTACATTAAGGCCAAACATTGTAATCTTTTGTGCATTTAATTATATTATTATCATTTCATACTTGTGAGTTTGTTATAAATATCTTATATGGATAAAAACTATATCAATTTATATGGGATAATTTCATAGAATTTGAAATTGTAAAAGTTTAACACTAATTCAATCCCCCCTTCTTACAATTTATCACCATCCTAAGGAATCATATTTTTGGAATAATGTTTTAAACTGTCATAATTATAAATAAGATAAAATTTTACTGAATCTATTTATTTAAGAGGTTATAATGTAACACTATTTGTTTTTGTAATTTATTTCTTTAAAAAATGTTTTTGATAGGGTATTGTATTTGTAATAATGTGACAAAACAATTATATAATATAATTAAAATTAAATAGTTAGTCCTTAGTCGCTGGATTGGAGGGAATAAATAGGAACTGACATATTATGAAATATATATATAATTTTTTTATAGGATCTCATTTGGTCTTGATTGATTGAATCAACCACACCCTTTTATCCCCTAAATATAACAATATTCTAACTTCCATTCCTCTTGAATTTGAAATTATTGAATCTCACTTATTATTTTACCATAGTATTACATGAGGCACCAATTGTATAACTATTTTATATATCCCAAAGTTTTGGGATGTTATACAACATTATGTATAGAGGAGATTTACATTTTTATTCTCTAATGGAATCCTTCCTCATGACCTCAACACATAGTTCCCCAATTTTATTCCAATAGTTGATAATATTTTTGACGTTCATCTATTGAAGTCCATTTCTCTTGTAAAAAATATATAAAATTTTAATAGTAATATCCTTATCAAAAACCATTCTCCAATTTCTAAAAAATTCATCTCTTGAAAACAATTCATATTTCCCCAGGCAAGGAACGAAAATATTTTATTATAAATTCCCTAAAATGTGTTAACACTCATATGATGTGAAATATAGGTGGGAATATTTCCATTAAACATGATATTAAGAAGTACATCAACTCAATGGATTAGAGTTTCAATTGTAAATTGTTACATAGTTTTTTTTAATAGAACCTTCATCAGTTGGATATGATCTATTTTTGGATATCATAAATTTTCAGTCCTAATAAATGGATCTATTAAGGGATAATATAAAATTCCTTGGCGGTTTATGAAATGTTAACCTATTTTAGAAATATTATTTTTTGTTGCTAAAGATCTCTTAAGAAGACTCCCCAATTGCATGATGGACCAAGTAATACTCAAATGTACCTAGTAAACCATGTGTCTTTATATATCCACTAAACATTTTTATGTGGATGAAATCATAATCTTATTTCAAGTTATCATCAGTAACATATAAAACCTATAGTATTCTAATCATTATTATGAATAACTCTTAGTGAAAACCATTAGTTGGTATAATTATTTTGACTACTTTTGGAAGATCATCGCTTAATAGAAAAACTATAGTATTCATTAAAATGGGATATAAAGAGGTGATATTTCCTTACAGTTTTCATTGGTCACCAATGTGTTGGGAGAGGCATAAGATTGGTGACTTGTTGGGAATTATTATTCATTTCAAAAACCAACATTAATATTGTAAATGGAATACTCTCTTGGTTTATCATATTATTTTCCTTATTAAGAACCAAATCATTTCCATAAGTGTCAACACTATTATCATCTATAAATAGATCCTTTCATTGATCAATAATCATAATTTCAGCATTAATTTATTTATGGTGTGATAATTTTATTTAACAAAAATGGTCATTAACCCATTTAAAAATGTTAGTAATCCTCTCACAAATTTATGTATGTGTATAAAAAAAATATTAAATGATTTAATGACTCTATTAATGCTCAGTTCACTTGGATACTTATAAATAGAATGTTGACAAACCCAAACATCATTAGAGATATATTCCTAGGAAAATTAAAAAAAAGAAAACACTCTTTATATGGAATCATCAAATTGGATATCTATTAATGCCTCATTATATGACACTATATATTTCTCGGGATTTTTTTTCGAAGAATTATTCTATGATAAATTATATATTGATAACATGATAGTTCCCCCTTATCACTTCCTATTTGATATATTTATCTAACATGGATCATAAGATCTTTATTATTTTGTTCCTTTCCACTCCCACCTAGAATTATAGAACGTGGTTAGTGAAATCATTGGTAACTAGGTATTTTCTTTATATTCATACACTCTTTTTTGAGAAACAACTGTAGAAAAAATTACCACTATACAACTATATTTCCAGTCTATTTTTTTTATATCTAAACTAGGAAAATGCTTTGATCATATGGTCCAACAAGTTCTGGATTAATACTTTATGTATAAGTATTATATTGAGGCTAAAAAAAAATCCACACACAAAATTGAATGAAAAAATCTAGTGGTTCATTTTGTTATTGGTGCTTCCACTATGACCAACATTTGTATAATGAGAAAAATATTTCTTGGATACAAAACTACTTTAGCCCTATTACAGGTAGTCTTTGACCCTTTTGAAATTTGTTAGTAGTCAATAAACTCCCTTTATGTCTTAAGGCACTTCAGTGCTGAGTCTTCATTATCTCCCGTGAATGAAAAAAATTCATGTGGCGGTGGTTGATCATCTTCAAATGATCTAGTATTTATTAAATACTCTTATTCATCAATATATCCTCTTTATTATATTATAATCACAAAAAAGTTTATTATCAAGGTTAAGGAATCCAATGTAATATCTTGGATCTGGAAGTCACTCAATGGTTCCCCATACCAGATTGGCCACATGTCCTCAAGAGTATTTCCCTAAATGAGAGAGGCTATCGACTAGAAACAAGGCCTTAAGTGCAATAACGGGGAAGCTATTACCCCATTGGCAGAGTGTTAAATTATGGACTAAAATAATATATAGATAGAAAAAGTATTAACACTATACAATAGAAGTAAACAGTATAAGAAAGACAATATAGATAACTAGATGTAATAACATACAAAGGATGAATCTACATGTCAGATGTTCTAGGAATACATCCAAAAAAGATATACTAAATTAATACACAATAGATGTACCAGAAATACAGTAGGAGAAAATAGAAATTTGAAGCATCAAAAGCCTCATCTTTGTCCCATTCTATCCTAATCATAAACATTATATCAAGTACCTATAGAAGGGTTCTTACCCTAATCAATAACTACAACAATATAGTCTGATTGTGACCAAAAAATGACCCAAACAGGGTGTGAGAATAAATCCTAGTAGGAAATGTCCAATGATCTGTGCCAATCTGTATGAAAATATATATAACAACTAGTGTAAAATAATGAAAGCAGTAAGCTCAAAAATACTCAAAAGTAAATATTTTTACAATCACTAGTATTCATTTACATTCATTTCATGTTCATTAAATAAGGAAATTAAATTGAATTATATATGTACTAGGATCTAGCCTATGCAAGATGGAATCCATATAATAGTAATCACATTAGATGTCTCAGCAGACCATCTAATAAGTATAAGATAAGACTGAATCCATAATTCTGCTTTGGCTTGGAAGATGTGTCATTAGTCATTTCATTCCAATATTCAATTCCATTTAATTATAAAAGACTCTAGGTCTAGCCTAGGATTGAAGACCCCCCGTATGAAAGTAAAAGTCAACTTGTGACATAAACATCATTCAATAATTTTCTAATAGTGTCTGACCTAGGTATCCCTTAATGGATCAAATTTTATCTCATAATTTTTAATATGCCTCAATGAGACTAACAACCATATTCATGGCTTCCGAAAGATCTCTACATAACTAACCTCTTAAACCCATTGATTTTATTTTAACTTAGACAATGGTATAGAGTTATATAAGGTTCAATTTGTCAGAAGATCCCAATCATGTATTTTAAGTGAGACAATGGAATTCCCATTACTAATTACCCCTTTTTATAATTTAATTGAAATTTATATTCTATATCAAAAGAAACACATGTGAATTAAACTATCCCAAAGATTTAACATAATCAAATCACCTGGAAAAAATGTACAAAATAAACAACACATGTAAATTATACTATTAAATGCTTAAAAATATAACTCAG
Source organism: Viscum album (assembly GCA_963277665.1). Taxonomy (NCBI): domain Eukaryota; kingdom Viridiplantae; phylum Streptophyta; class Magnoliopsida; order Santalales; family Viscaceae; genus Viscum; species Viscum album. Next base: position 1,350,979,398 of record OY728132.1, read on the forward strand.
ATTGGAAATCATTTTACATGCCTACTATACAGCTTAAGAATTTACAAAGAATAACATAACAAGTATCTCATGTGGGAAATTAATATAATGAGATATCAATTTTTAACAGTAAAATAATTTGAATTCAAAGAAGGCCTTATAGGAATTCTATGCCAAATTGGACATATAAGGGAAACACACCCATGGGGTGGCCCTAAATCATGTTTCACAACCCTAAAAATTATTTCAAATGTATAATGATTTAACTAATAATCAATAGGTAAAAAATTGTAAATTATCAATCATGAGAAACCCTAAAAATTGGCATTCAAAACTCTGATATATATAATCAACTCAAAAAGTAACCAAAGGCACAATACCTCTTACCTCATTCTCTTAAGACACTGCTCATCCTATGTCAGCTTCTAATTTGACCTAGAATAGGGTATATTTACACAACTGGAACAAATTATCAACCATAAAATACAAGTTAGAGTGAAGAAATCAAAAATAATGGCTCAATAAGAATTGATTTCTTACTGATTGGGATTAAACACTTTTGATGGTGATCAAATCGGAGTTCAGATGTATATTTGGGAGAAGAATTTAAGTCTGGCATTGCTAGTTCACAAGACGGGTGAGCCTTTCTATCCAAATGGAGAAAAATGATGATACTTCCTGATTTAATGAATAAAAGGAAAAGTACATGACATGTACAGGGAACTACACACCGTGTCCACAAAAATCATGGTCAGGAAATGACATGGTGTGTACTAGTAAGTATATTTCGTGTACCCATATTACATGGTGTGTTCCTGAATATACATGGTGTGTAAAACCCAATTACATTACGTAACTGGACTATATTCAGCCCTTGGAAATTTTCCTCTTTTCCCCCATCTATAACCTAAAAAGGAAATGATCCATACCTTAAAGGAAGAATAGAGTTCTTAGAATCTTCCTGATTAAATAAATTCATCTCTGAATTGACTTTCCAATGGTGGTGAAGAAATATCTTTGAACAACTCCGACCACTATGATCTTATGTCAACCTCCCTCTCCCTAATCTAATCTTGCAATCAGTCATGCTTCCATAGAAACCCGTACCAAAGTAACAGATAGGCCACAAAAGAACATTCTTGCTATGATCCGAAATGCATATGGGATACTCCTCAAAGAACAAATATACATATAACTGAACCTCCTTGATATGGAAAGTGTGAGATGATTATGAAAAGCCTCTTTTTAACTATGAAATGTGGATGACTTCGTGCATATCCTAGTACCTCAAAGGTAAATGAAACTAATAGGAAACTGGCTTGATCCTCTCTAGAATATCAAATGGTTTAACTTATCTCTGTGAAAGCTTACCCTATCTTCTAATCCTTTTGTGTCCCAACATTGGTGCGACATGCATGAAAACTCAATCCACAACCTCAAACACTATAGTTTGTCTTTGATAATATACATAAATTTAAAAAAGGACTGAATAACAGCCAACTACTTCTGAATCACCTGAACTTGTTCAGTGGTCTCCTTGAATTTACGAGGTCCCAGCATTGCTGGCTCTCCGACCTCCATCCAACACCGAAATGATTGTAATGACCGTCAATACAAAGCATCATATTGAAGCATATAAAATCTATTGTTATATTTGAACTCATACAAGGGTATGTGTCTCTCCCAAGAAACCATTAAATTCATGACACATGTCTGAATCATTTCCTCCAGCCCCAGAATTGTGTGCTCTGACAGGCTATCCATCTGGTGGTGGTATGGAGTGTTCAGAAGCACCTGTGTACCCAACGTGCTCTGTATCCATCACAATAAATGAAATTAAAAAAATGGAATCCATCTATGTAATGATAGAAAAGAAAACCACATGTAATCATACCATTTCATATATATACATCCCCAAGTTTATCGACACTAAAGGTTTCCTTGGTCGGTAGGTAGATAACAATCTTCATGATCCAGTCAAGAACAACTCACATGACATCAATTCCATGACACCATCACCATTATAAAACATCAAAAAGAACACCCCTGAGTGTTCCAGAGACACTACCAACAAGATTTTACTTTAACTGGGTGAACCCGAACAGAAATGTGGTCTTATCAGTGGCCTCATAGTAAAGAATAGTCAAAACCCTGGTCCAAAAAACTATACATGAGGAACAAGAAGGATAACAAGTTAAACTATCACTGGATAAATTGTCTAAAAATTTCATATCTTATATGTTTGGTGTGTTTAAACAGGGAACAACACCTTTTTAAAAGGCAGAATACGTCCAACATAAACCCATTAACCAAAGCCCATACCTGTCTCTCAGTGAACATCCCTTGTAAAACAAGCGAGTTATCATTAAAAGGGGTTCATACCATAGAATGAGTAAAGGAAAAGACCAAATCCATCCCACTAGAATCATTACACATTTTCAAAGCATCACATATGATCCCAACAATATGTCCGAGATAACCTCAGATTCATTAACTCAAAGTTTGAGGAACTCACCAAGGTGGTTCATACACCCCGTTACATGTGAGAATTTGGTACAAGGATGATGTTTTACATAAGAACACTCACTTAACATAGAAAAGAATACGCCTAGTGATAATTTAAAAGAATGTGTTAGGAAACCAATGTCCAAATATGGAAACTCTACACAGAAACCCGAGTATCACTCAATATTAACCAAGACACAGAGAAACCACCTATCCAGTGAAAAATGTGGAAAAAGATCACAAACTTTCCAAATTACCTTTAACTCAAGCATGAGTTAAAAACAATCCAAGATGATGTCAAGATAAGGGACATGCTTATATATTAGGAAGGATCACACTATTAGGATTTCAAGATTTTTAAAAAATGATATATTAACCACCACAGGTTGACCTCCAAAAAGAAAATCTGCTTCACATGATGATACATTGTCATTTTACTATCCACAATGCCTTTTTCTAAAGTAATTTCCACAAAATCTCACTCTTAATCATCGGGGTCTACTCACTATAATCAGTGACAAAATATAACCTCACACACATCCAAAACATAACAACATGAATCAGGACATGCATGTGTCAAAGGCTTTTATATAACAATGACTGTCACCAAATGGTACTTGATTGTGATCCATATACCTATAGGAACACATTTAAATATAAATGACCTGACATTACCAACATAAGAGTGTTTTAAACATCAAGAAGAAGGAACTACCACTCTCAAATGTGCGAGTTCCGAACCAACATAAACGAATGAGTGTCATTCCACCAACCAGGATCACTAAGTCATATAATTTGGAATGAAATCCTAAATTAAACTTACTGGTGTGAAAAAAGACCTGTGTTAGTGAAATTCCTCTTGAGTAGTGCGATGAAATTGGTTCCAAAACATTTGTGTCACTCAACATCAGAGATAACTGGGAACTGACAAAACAGCACAAAGCTTGAAAATTTAACCAAACTTTACGAATCATTTTTTAAAAACTAATTCTATATATGTACCATTTATGTCAACATATACTCCCCTGATATTACAAGAATGAACAATACATTCTAGGTACTATTCATATGCTATCCACACTATGCATAATAGTGCCAGATTGCTCACGTAGGAACTAGCTCTAAATCATATCATCAACAAAAAAATTTACACAGAAGACGACGTATCTAGTAACCCATATCTTATTGAAAGGGAGGTTCAAACAACCTCCTAACTAGCAGACCACGAACGATTCTTTTGTAGAATGTCGAACCGAGCATTCCCCAATTATCATTCCCATATCAAGTGTAAAAACATAATGATCACCCATCCTAATATGGGTGTCCTCTTTTAAGACATAAAAATCCTACTGGGAACAACATCGTGTGGGCGGTACCGTCATTGGAAAGCTCTACCGCAGGCTAGACACTTACAAATAATAATATTCATAACACTAAGAGTCATACAACTTGGGATCCTCATAGTAACATGAGTGATGGAATTATTAATAGGATCCTTATCTAAAATTGTATGGGAGGAATCCCTGATTAGGATCCTCGAAAGATAAAAAAAGAGTCATCCTCAACAAGGGATCCTCGAAAATGGCCCATAGATGAGAGATCATATAGGGGACTCCCTTGAACACCATGTAATCTTATAATGCCTTAGGGGATTTTTGGTAACTATATAGAAAATAGAGACATGATACATGAGATTCTCTACGTTGAAACATAAGACATGGAATCCTACATATAATCCTCTCTATCAACACATCTTTTAACCTCATAATCTAGAAAGAAACATCTAGAATGGGAATTCCCCCAAAGAATAGGTCACTGGAGATAGAATATAGCTCATCTTATTCCACAGTTCTAAAAAAGGTTGGTCCGAACAACCAATGAGTTATTCACTCCATGTTTATTCTCAAGCAACAACTAAAAATAGTAACAGAAGGAAGAACTTGTCAATTTAGAAAGATGACCCAAAACAGTCATTGAGAATCCTCAGAGTTCTCCACAATTTCCACCAATAATATCTATGTTGAAAACTACATAGAAATGATTACTCTTGGGTTCAAAACAAAAAAAGTGTGGTTAAATATGAGAAGAACCTTAAAGGGTATCAAAACAGATTTACCAATCATGTAGAAACCACACATGACATGTACCCTCAAGCTCTTATATAGGAATGCTCTCTTGTTGAACTAGGAATGTAAACATCCTAGGTAAATGGCATGTTAGCTCAAAAAATGGTGTATACTCACATTAAACCTCCTGGACATGTACTTCAACATGGTCAGAGTCACATGGGGTCCACCAAAGTAAAAAAATACAATATGTATATCTACCATACACGATGTGCACTAACCAAAAATCAACAACCTGCATTCTCTCACACATAGATGAACACACAATGAATTACAAAATGACATGTACTCTGAGTACAGGTATTTTACTTTTGAAAATATCTCTCATCCCAAATAAAGAACACATGTCATGTGATTATTGAATCACACGTTGGGTTGTCAAGGTTTCCAAATAATAAGTCCCATGAAAATCTTTGGAACCCCTATTATTGAATAATAAACGGTGCTCCAAATTCTGATCTGTTGGGGCCCATAATCCCAGCAAGTCAAATCTTGGTATCCACATATAAAATATGGAATCACAATCTATATACCATGTTAAAAACATGATCCAAAAAATTATGATCCAAGAGGGCCCATAATCCTCGTGTACTATTGTTTAGCATCCAAAAAATTAAACTATAACATGTACCAATACAACTATCACAAGAGCAAACATATTTATCACAATAACTATAACAAAAACATGCACATCGAGCATGACATCTTTCACAACATCATTAAATTAGTAATTCTCTCTAAATGCAATGTCAAGAATTAATGGAATGTGATTTCTAACAAGTTCCTATATGATGGGTGAGATGGTATAACGTCATCTCATCATGTTGAAATAGTATCGATTCAAAATGATATCAAAAAAATAACAACATAATAAAATTCTGTTGCCTAACAGTGAAATTGAATCAACTGTTATAACTCAAAATCAAAAAATCACAATTCAATTCGAGGCCACATGAATTACTTCTGTACGTGGGGTAGCTACTCTTGAGCACATCATAACACCAAATACCAATGTAATTATATATATTCCTATGGTATATAAGCACTAAAGAAAATAATAAAATAAACATTATCTGATACAACATTCCAACGTCTCGTATCTAGAACCCACTCAATGGTTCCCTTGTACCTAGTTTTACACATGGCCTAAAGCACATTCTACCAAATGTAAGAGGCTTCCAACGAGTAGTGAGGTCCTCATTGTGATAGTGGGTAAAATATTTCATCATTGGTAGAGTGTAACACAATGGAATAAAATAATATACCGATAGAGGAAACATTTATACCATAAAACATAAGTAAATATTGGAAGATATACAATATTGCTATCATGATTTCCTAGTATAAAAAAGATGTTTCTTCATGTCAGATGTTCTAGGAAAACAACAATATCATGATACACTACATTAATACAATATAAAAGTACCAAAAGTACGAATGAGAACAAAATAAAAACATATGCATTGCAATCCTTAGTTTGGACCCATGCTCGCTTACTCCTAAATAGCATATCAAGTACCAATAGAAGTGTTCAACCCTTATCAAAAAGTGAATATATATAATCTTTTTAGGCCCAAAAACTTTAGCCAAACTGAGTGTGATACTATATCCTAGTAGAAAACCACAAAATATCTATGCCAATATATCTGTGAATATATATAACACACAATGTACAATAATGAAATAAGTAAGGAAGGAAGTAATCAGAAGTAAATAGTCCCACGAGAACTGGTATTCATTTATATTAATTTAATGTTCATTAATTAATTCAATTACATTGAATTATATAAGTCTCATGATCATTCATAAGCCCAAAATACTTGGTATAAAAGTAAGCATATATGATGTCTCAACAAACCATCTTACAAGTATAAGTGAAGACATAATCCGAGCTAGTTCTTCATCTTGGAAGATGAGTAATATGTCTTTTAATTTCAATATTCAATTCCATTAGATTATACAAGTCTCAAGGTCCGTTCTAGGCCCAATGGCACCTCGTATTAGATAAAAAATTGACGTGTGATGTAAACATCATTTAATAATTTACCAATATATCCAGTCCTAGAATTCCATTAATGGTTCCAGGGTTTGCTCAAAATTTTTAATAAGACTCAATTAGCCTGACCACCCTATCAATGGATATTTTATAGCCTTCACATAATTAAACTCTTGATCCCATACATTTTATTTTAACAGATATAATGGTTCACCCATTGTATGAAAGGTTCAATTTGTCACATGAGCCCGACCTTGACTTATAACCATGATTGTGGCTTGGCCATTTATAATTAACCATATCTATCATTAAATTCAATAAAACCTTCTATATCAAAAGAAACATATGTGAATTAAAATATCACATTACATTAACATAATCAACTCATGTGGGAAAAATTTAAATAATAACCCACACTTGTAAATTAAACTACTACATGGTTAGACAAATATTGGTAACATTGGATAATCATATAACAAGACTATTATGAAATTTAAACATTTAAAAGGCCTAATATCACAAGAATCTCACATGGGAAATTCTTATAGGGATAAATACATTTTCAACAACCCAAGAATGGTAATTAATGTCTTGCCTTATAGGAATTATAATCCAAACAACCATCCATGTAAAACACAACCATGTTGTGGTCCAAAATCAAGGTTTACAACTCTAAGAATGCTTTATAATATATAGTCAATTACCTCATCAAATATTTTTAATAAAAGGATCAATAATCAATCCAGACTTCCTAAAAATGGGTGTGCTACACTACGACATATATAATCAACTCAACAATTAACAAAAGTCACAAGACCTCCAACCTCATAGTTATAAGACCCTCTACATCAAGATTTGACTTCTAATTTGAGCATGATAGAAGTAGATCTACAAAATGATCCAAAAAACTCAACCTTAAATAACTATTTTGAGAGAATAAATCATGAAGAATGACTCAAGAGGAATTAATTGATTACTGATTGTGCTAAAATGCCTCCAATGGAGATGAAATCCTAGTTCAGATAGATATTCTGGAGACCAAATTATGGTCTGACACTATTAGTTCAAGAAATGGGTGATCCCTTATTTCCAAAATAAAAAGTAAATGATAATTCTTGATTTAATGAATAAAAACAAAATTATATGGTTATTAATATGAACTTCAAGTCATGTTCATACAAATTTTGGCTAGACCATGACAGGGTGTGTACTAGGAAGTATATGGGGTGTACCAATATTACATGACATGATCTTGCACATACAAAACGTTTAAAACATAGTTGCATCATGTAATAAGCCTGTATCTAGCCCTTGTTGTAGTTTCCTCCTTTTCCCCAAGTATATCACAAAAATATAAGATCAAGACCTTAATGGAAGAACCAGGTTCTTAACTTAAACACCCTCCAATATTTTTACTGTCAAAATAATATCCATAATTTCTCTAAGATGTGGATACTTTAAATTGATGGAAAATTCCAACCATTTACTATCACACATGATGAATTTTTGCAATCTCCTTTGCATAATTTTCTCAAAATATACTCAGACAGTGCTTTCAAGGGTATCTCATGCCCCATAGTATGTGGTGATATTTTTCATGACCACAATGGGAATGTTCAAGGATTTATCTATAATACATATGGATCTAAATCTTAAGTTGAGCATAAAATTATTTGATTAATCAATGTGGTATATTTTTCCCATTCCAAAGGTTAGAAAAATTTATGGTTTGATAGAGAATCCACAAGAAATTTTTAAGCCATTTGAAATGGTATGAAAAATCTCTCTTTCACATTCAATACTCGATAGATCAAATGAATGGGCTTCCCATATGGATATAATTACATTATCAAACATGTTTATTGAGAGGGAATTTTTTTTGAAATGGGATTTCCCTTAAAGGAATCAGTATAGATGTCAATTGGTTGGATTAACATCCATCCAATTTTCATTATATTTATGATTGAGATTGTTGTTAATTCCAATACTTTAGATTCTTGTATCCTCTTATTTTTTAATAAATTATTTTGGTTCACCAAGGATTTGTAACCCTGCATAATATATATATATATATATATATATATATAATTTTAATTAGTTGGAAATATGGATTGAATCTTATTATGAGAAAATGACTATTTTTAAAAATATGTTTTATGTGAACGGTGTATTTTTATTTTAATATATTATATTAATAAGTAATGATAAATTATTATAATTATATATATTATATATATACAATTTAATGTATTAGCATTAAATTAATAATTTTTATTTGTTTAGTAGTGGAAATAATGACATTTTACTTTTTGAAAATATATTTTATTAAAAAATGGGTTTAATTTAATTTTTTGTGGGAATATTGTAATTAATTTCTTTTCATTTATTAAATTATATTTGTATAAATGGATATTAGGTTTTGATCACCATTTTATATTTCTGTTATGATGATTTTTTGGTATTTTTATGCAAAGATTTATTTTTATGTGAATAATTAAAAATATTAACAACTTAATATCATAAAATTTATGAAATTATTATGATGTAAGAATAAAATAATTTTGTTGAACATTTAAATGAACCAAATATTTTAAAATTGAGTAAAAATTACATTTTAAAAAATTATTTTTAATTTGGGCACCCATTCTTTACTTTTTTGAATTTAAGTTTTTATTTTATTTAAATTAAATTTTTTTTATCTTTAAATTTAATAGAACTATTTGGATGTTGGATTATGTTTTGTGTTGATAAAAAATTAAAAAAACCATTTTCTTTATTATTTAACCAAATAAATTCCTCAAAATTTAATACCTACTTTATTTCATATTAAAAAGATTTTTTATGGTCAAATCTAGTATTTTCTAAAAAAATTTGTTGGATATTTTTTCATACTTATATTATATTTAATTTTCAAAACCTATAGATTCTGAATCTGAAAAAATAATTAGAAATTTGGAATCATCATTTCAAAAAAAACAAACTATAACTCCCCTTTCATATTTGGTCAAATAATTATGTTATCCAGGTAAGAATTTAAGTTATCAATATTTGGATAAAATGGGTTTAAAATGTATTTTCATATAGATAATTCTTAAAATATTTTAATGACGTGTTTGATTTCTATTTTTTAAGTTATTTTGACAATATTTTTTCTTATTTTCATAAATTGGTTATTTTTGAGCTAGTTTACCTTGAATAAAATTGTATAATAATTTAATACATTGAATAATTATTTAAATTTATCAACTCTAGATTATTAAAGGGAACCACTTATTATCTATTATTCACACTTCGTGAGTTTGTTAGCAAAAAAACCTAAAAAATAAATTCCAAGCCATCCTCCATATTATTTATAGTAATTTTTCAGCAAATGAAATTCTTAAAAAGGATTAAGGTATATAAAAACATGGGTTTCCAAAGAATAAGTTGAACTCTTAACCAAGTTTGTTCATTTTATTTCTTCTTATACATGCATAAATTATGTACTAACCATGATGATATAAGAAAATTGTTTTATTACAAATACATAAAAAGTATTATAATCATTTAATAATTGTTTATAATCTCTTTTCCATCATATGGGTAATGAAAATATCAGTCATATGTACATATTGTCTAAAACCACAACAAATCAACATTTTTTATTTTTTACATGACCACCTAATAACGATAGTTATATTATTTTATTTAATATACATATAATATTAATTAAATAATTACTCTTCTTAGAAAATATTATATTACATAACTTTTCCCCATTCAACCTGTAAAAAAATTAAAAAATGACATCATCACCCATCCAGATGTCTAAAATATGACCTCCATGAAGATAAGTGATACATTTTTCATTTTCTTATTTCATGGATGATTATAAAAGTGTTTTTAATGTATAGAAATTATAACCATGTAATTATTAATATTCAATATATTATATATATAAATACCTTTAAACATTTGTCATTCCCTAATTTTATTTTCGGGATTATGAATCGAATGTCCTCAAAATGTCATAACTGGAGTTAATTGACTTAGTAACTATACAGAACATTATCATAATTACAATAAAATATATATGATGTGAAAATAAACCTTAAAAATGTTTTTAATAAATTTAATGATTAATATATGTTTCTTATAGATTATATAATGAATATGTGTGGAAAGTCAGGATATAAGGTATAAGATTTCTTTTCTTAATTTCCATATATTGAAATCTATATCATTTTCACCACATGTTATATTTTTATATAGTGTATGAACAAAATTGTATATATCCTTTATCCTTCATTTAATGAAATTTTTTTTTCTAAAAATTCATTTCAAGTTTTATTCATTAAGGTCCTTATGTTTTAAATGTTACAAAAGTCGTAAGGGTTATTTCTTTAAAAAATTGATTTAAAGTATTCCTTTCGTATATTTTTACTCCATTCCCATATTATTTAAAATATTTCTAAAATATGATTATTTATTCTTCAAAGGATATTAAATTTCATTTTCAAATACTTTTTAATTTCGTTACAAATATATAAAATGGGATGTTTTTTAAATTTTCCATAAAGATCACTTTTTGAACTTTTTTGAAAATTAAACAAAATGTTCATTAATGTTCAGAAAATGAGAAGAATTTACAATGTATCAGGAAATTTTTTAAAAATAATACACTTAATGATAACATGTTTTTACAATTTAAATTCAATTCAAAATTTTTTTTGTAATTTTTTATTTTAATGGGTTTTCAAAAGAAAGAGATATTTTTTTGTATATTAATGTGAAAATGGAAAGTGTTTTTAATATGGGTTCAAATGAGCTTTTAAATGGTTTTATGATGAAAAATAAAAATTATTAAATTTTTATATAAAATATTGTGGGCTTGAGAATTATATATGATGACCAGAAAGATTGATATACCTCATGAGGATGAGCGTAGTTTATATACCTCTCTAATACATTGGGTAATATATATTCATTAAATGTAGGAACTGAGTGAGAGAACTAGGTAGGTTAGTCCAATATAATTTAATGGTATTATGTTATTCTGACCCAAAATAAAATTAGTGAACATGGGTTATGAATATAATGCTTCAAGATACATATTTTATGACTGATAAAGGGTTTTATGGAAGTATTATTAGTGGAAAAGGTATGGCATGTTTTTTAATATTTAAAGGTGAATGATTTTTTTTAAAGAAATATTTTCATTATGGATTCATTATTTTCCAATACTTGTAATGGTTTTCAATGGTTTTCTATGAGGAATTTTTTATTTTATCATGAGTTTCTTTTTTACATATGTTTAGAAACTTTATTGTGAATAAGGTAAATTTTATCATTGGTTTTCATGTTTTGCGCTAGACTAATAGACTCTTTTATATTAGAATCCCATATTGATATTTTTTTATTCAACATTTTAAATTTTTTTAGTAGGATATAATGTTATATAAGTAATATAGAAAATATTATATATCAATTATAGTGAATCACCGTAGAATATAAATATGTGTTTTGAATGAAAAATGAGTTTAAATTTAGGAATCCCATCTTCTGAAAAAATGGAAACTTTGTTTCAGTTTACACTAATTAATGTAATTATTTTCCCTAAATTCAATAAAAATATAAATCTAAAAATTAAATAAAATTTAAGAAAGTAAAACTTTATTATAAATTTTGTAACTACAGGTTTTCTATGGTTTGGGTCATTATATTATATCAATCAGCTCTATTTTATCATTCCTAGTGAGGTGTGATTATCACACTTTGATCTGTCTATCATTAGTAGAAACTAATAGAGGTATATTTAGATAGAATATGTGAAAAAGTAAATGTTCTTTGAATAGTTACATCAGTGAGTTTGGCTTATCACCAAATGGGCCAAGAGGGTAAGGATATTGGTTCCCATATTGTAGAATATAACTCAGTGAGTCTCCTTTTGGTTTGTGAACTTTTGGATTATATAATTTTTGTTTGATATATAAATTTTAGTTTATATAAATTAGGTTGAATAACCATTAATTGATTTTCCATATTACTTTTGAGAATGGTGGTAGATTTCCCCCGGTAAGTGTTGGAATATGATTATAGAGTCCTTTTCCCATGTAATGAGTGGACTATTTAGTTTTATTTTGTTTACATATGTGACTTGAGTGGAGAAATTATAAGAATGTGAATCCATTTATTCTTCCTTGTCTGATGTTACCCCATATTTTCTTTGGTTAGTTAGTTTTTCAATCTATCACATTGGTGTGAGATTACCCATTATTTGGGGTGATTTATGTTTCTAGAGGATCTTACTAGGTATCATTATACTCACGTCTTCTTTGGATTTATTTGAAAAAAATGTCTTTCTATAGAGATGAAACATAAGGTGGTGGAGTTTCAAAAGGATGCATTGTGGATAGAGCTATAGAATTAGAGGACCTAATAGTTTTCATTTTTTGTGATAATTATGTCTATGTTGTTGTGACCTGGTGATTAAACTTCTCAATTTCTTATGTTTGGAGACATTCCTTATGTATTGGGATTTTTATTTCCATTCCATTTATAATGGTATGTTTATTTTATATCCTGGGGATATTTACCTTTTTTCATGGATATTTTGTTTTAGTTAGTTACGAACATCCTAGTTGATTTTGGATATTATGGTTGGATAATGTTGTTGTTGAGTTGAAATCTTGCATCCAATAGTTTTTAACCATGAAAATCACAACACAATTCCTTAAATACAGTAGTTGAATAACATTATACATTCGAAAATATTATAGTGTTTTTTATAGAAAACATATATTTTTATATTATACATAAAATAATATACAATTCAGATGAAAAGTAATGAATCCTTCTCAATGAATAAGATTTTAAAGAACTAAACTAAAGTCTTATGGATGAATAAAAAATAATGGAAATTTTTAAATAGGATATTATTTTAGTTTTTTTTAAATTCAGTGGATGATTTTATGTTTAATCAGATGAAGTTATATGAATCTTCTAAGAATCACCTCCCAACTCGAGTGCTATATACTGGTTCCCAAGCTGATTTGTTACAAGACCTCACACGTGACTCCTTGTACGGTAGAGGCTTCTAACTAAAAGAAAGGGTCTGTTATAGATAATGGGGAATCTATACACTCTTTATCAAACCATCTCAGTAGTATAATTAAAAAAAATATTCAACTGATAATAACGAATAAATGGAATAGTTCCATAACACATATAGAGTATTATCATATGTTGACCCAAAATAAAAAAATAATTTTCAAAATATCTGTCTAGTGTCAAATAAAAGAAAAAAATAATGAAACTGACAAATCCAATTTAGGTCTAAATATCATATATGGTTTACTCATCTAGGATCAATCCCAACTCATCCATCTAACCAGTATATCATTCCATAATCCTATACTGCAAACATGATTTATATTTGGGTACCAATCAGGTAGTACATGTAGTGTGTGATTACAACCCAGTATGCATCTGCCAATGAAATGTAAAACATTATATAGTCTATAATAATGTATGAAGATGTATAAATATTAAATAAAAATATATAAAGTAAACAATTATCACACATCATTGTTATTTAATTAACAACTTTATTCCCACAGTTCACGATGACATCAAAACCATTAATACATACATCGGTCCATACCAGAGACCGATCTATACGTCATTGGGAATCCTGATCCATTCTTTCATGGATTTCATTTTTCATTTAATTCCACTTTCATGCCCAAACCACTTAGAATCACAGTACAAGGATAATATCATGGGGCCTAGAACATCATGTATGGCACCCCGTGGGTATTTGGAGCATTTTTTCCACTTCCCACACCTCATGGGTATTTGGAGCATCAGTCCATATCCCATACAATAATATTCACAGGCTTTCATTAATACATCGCACATTATTTTATGACCCTATTGGTATTTAGGGTGACCGTCATTTTCGCACACCCCTTTTAACAATCAATGAAATATTTCCCATATATCAAATTTATCATGGTTCATCATCATTACCCATCTTTTACATTATTTATATCCTGGAACGCCATCTAAATTCATCAAAACAATCATGGTTCATCACATTATTGATTCCGAATAATTTTAACATTTCACTATTAATACATTTATCAACAATTAATGAAAATACCCATTAATCAATTATTGTTAGGTAGTCAAACCCTTTAATTCATTTTATAAATTAATACTATAATCCTAATAATTTATCCATTTTCATAATCCCTATAATCCACTAATTCTATAATAGAAATAAATAATTAACCAATTAATTAATTTGAATCAAGATGTAATTTATAAATGTGGATACTGAAATAATACAATTTCATATATAAGAATACAATCAAGACTATGAGAATTTACATGTATGCCACCTACATCATGGTCAATCATATACATTTTCCATGCCCAAAACTCCTTAAATTAAAGTGAAAAGATCAAGATTAGAACAATTGAAAAGATCTAAGACCAAGAACTATGATCAATATCAAAAGGATTAAAATATATCCAAACATAGATCAATACCATCTTAAATAAGGGATTTATTGTCCATATTCATTTGGAAAGAGATAAATGTGTGAGATAAATCAAAATGTTGAAGACATTACTTACCAATGGAGAGACGATCTGTTGAATAGATCTTTTATTCATCCAAAATGGGGTTTGAGGAGCCTTAGAATACAAATGGGAGCTTCAAATATAATACAAATATGACTAGGGGTAATAATGGGATAATAGGGGTTAATATTTTTTGGGTGGTATTTTTTTAATAAATTTTATAGGATTAAAAATAAGTTTACACTATTCCCTATGAAGGGGCCAATAGTTTTCAAAACTATTCCCCTTAGACATTTGCCTCTATGTAGGGGGAAAATAGATTCTCATAAGTGATAAAATTTTTGAAAAACCATGCACCAACCATGTAAACCCCACTTTATAAGGGGTGAATAGTTTTCTAGGAAGGACACACGGTTTGGGAAAACCTTTCTCCAAAAGTGCACTACTAAAACATGCACCAAAACATCCAAAATCACCCCCAGACACCCTTGAGACAATATAAAACCCACTTAAAACTAAAATAATTATAAAATAATAACTAAATAGATGTTTGATGAAGATTTATATTGGTTAGGATCTTACAATATCCCCACATTTTATTTTCACATCCTTATGGTCTATTTCAAAACAACTCTAACATTATAAGGTAAAAGGGATTGTCCCCTGAGCCCGCATATCTGCTTCTCTCTCCCATGTTTCCTACTGGACATGGCCATGTTTTTGAAATACTGTAACTATCAGTACAATCATCCCTATAACAATTTTTCATCATGATCCAAAAAACATATCACAAGATACTCAAAATAATCATTGGTCTCATGCTTAAAATAATCAACTTCAATCACTTGAAACTATTATAGTGATATAGACAATGTTGTAACACATGGAAAACATCATGTCTTTCATTGTACCTTGGTATATGATCCAATTAGTAGACCATCATGCTAATTCTCTAAAAAATCTCAAATGGTCGAACAACCATGGGTTCCATGTTTCATTATCTTCAAATACTATAGTGACCCAATCATGGAGACTTTCGAAGGAACACAAGATCACCACACGTAAACTCAAGGGGTCATAAAAGTTGAAAAAACATTAAACTTATTTATACTCTATTTCATAACCATAGGTTTAGATAAACCATCTCTGATGTATCATATATTTGATGCTTTATCAACAACTCTGATTCACCATCCACAATCGAGCGTAGAGGTGATATGCATATCCTACCATAAAGAGCCTCATATGGTACCTTCTAAATAGTCTCCTGATAATTGGTATTTTAGGAAAACTCACAAGTTATAGGTTATTATCCCAATCCCACATAATTCAATAACACATGATAATAGAATATCCTCCAAATAATGTATAAAATGTAACCACATCCCTTCTATATGATGGTTGAATGACATACTCAAAAATTCTTATGTACCAGGTTCCTTCTGTAATAATTTCTAGAAGTAGAAATTGAAATTCATGTCCCAGTATGAAACTGTACACTACATCACCCAATGAAGATATAGTATATCCTTTACAAACAATTCTCCAAATAGATCAACTAATAATGTAAACCAGATAGGTAAGAAATGTCTTACTTTTGTTTTTTGGTCTACTATCACCCATATAGAAACATTATTTTGAGAAATCCTTATAATAATCACCATGAAATCCATAGTAACTTCATCCCAAACCCATTATAGAATTGAAAAAAACTATATTAAACCAATGGGTCAATGATGCTCGACCATAAACTATTGAAAGATTTAGCTTCATGTCATGAAACCTAAAATCTCTTTTTTCATGCCCAACCACCAACAATATCTACCTAGGTCACAATATTTTTTGGTTAAAACCATAAACAATAAAAAATTAAATGCATGAAAATCATGTGTCATATCTTATCCCATTCAGGTAGGAAAAATTATTACTTTAATAAATGATACCATCATAATCTATGGTCCAATCAGAAGGTGGCTCTCCACCTTCATGGTTTTAGATTTAAAAAATAACTCTAAATATTTATTTTTTTAATCAATTTTATAATTGAATATTACAATAATAATGATATGATATAAATATTCTCTTGGACCTCCCGATTCACAATATTCATTTCAAAAAACAAGTTCATAATCTACAACATAGAATACGTATCATTATCTTCTTGAGTCTATGACTTCCTAATTATGGATTTAAAAAAAGGGGTTCCCTTCCAAGGTGTATATTCCATCTCAAAATCAAATGACATCATTTACATAATACATCACTACATATGGATATTAAAATATCACAGTGAAAATATATTCTTCAAAAACTGGTGATCGATATTAAAATTAACCTTTTACTAATAGATAATGTCGCTAAAATATCAAAGAATAAACCAAAATGGCTAAATTAAGGTCATGCGTGAGGTAATTTTTTTCACGTGACCTCTACTTCCCTAAACTATAAACCAAAACTCGATCAACCTAGATAAACATTGCTCTTATTAAAACCCCAAATTCATCATAACACATGGAATACTCTTCCACATTATCAGGTAGGATCATGATTTTTGTCATAGTCAAAAACTTCTTTAACTTCTAGAAATCATTATCTCAATACCCGAACCATTAAAACACAATCCTCTTATTCTTCAATAAAAAAATTTGATCTTATTTGTTGCAAAATTCTTAATTAAACAACTGATAATAACTGGATAAGCCTATAAAACCATGGATATCGGAAAAATTATTAGGATATCCCAAAGAAACCATTTCGTAAACATTATATGGATCCACTAACCCACCTTCCTCCAAGATCATGTGACCCCATAAATGTACATGATTTATTTAGAATTTACACATAGATTTATTTATGTATAGCTGATTCCCTCTTTGTGCACATAGGATGATTTTAAGATGTTGGGAAAAATCCACATGAGTATTAGAGTACACAAATATGAAATCTAAAAAAATGACACAGGTTTGAGTTGATTATTTTATTGATAAATTCAGTAAAAAAATACCAGATCATTAATCCATTTGAAAGAAGTAACAATGAACTCATAAAGGCAATAAGTGATTCGAAAAGTAGTATATTTTATATCAGAATATTGAACTCTCAACTAAAGATACCCCAATATCCAATCAATATTTGTGAAAAAAATTCCACTCACAACTACTGAAAGGAATCATTGATATGTGAAAAATGATACTTGTTAATCAAATTAATAATGTTCAACCTCCAGTAAATGAAAAAGAATCATATTGTCTCATCATCATTCATAAAAAAAATATAGAGAAAACTAAGGAGAAGTACCTAGATAGATAAAACCCTTATCCATTAACTGTTCTAATAGAGCTATATGGTCTTGAATCTATGCTGGTGTTATACAATATGGAGGAATGAAAACTAAATTAGCACCATCTATAAGATCAATAATAATATCCACATCCCTCTAAGATGGGAGACACAATATTTTTCTCGGAAACACATCTTATAATATTTCCACATTGGGTGGAAATAAATCATTCATCAAACCCAAACCTTATAACAAATGACTTGAAACCATGATATTATGTTCCCCCAGTTGCAGATGAACTAGACCTACATGACCTTCCTAAATATCCCACTCTCCATTATAAACATAATTTTCTCCCTCTATAGAACTAAATATCATTGTCCCACTGTAACATTATATGGGTTCTTGGTATGATAACAACCAATATACGTAAAAAATAAATTAAAATCATAACATATGAAGGATGTAAACATCCTATAAAATAAGATAATTCCCAACCTAGTTAAAACACCCCTTGCATAAATTGATGTCTCTCGACCATCTCCCAACATTGTATCGATCATCATAATCCTAGTTAAAAACTATATTTCCATAATTAAACCGTTTAAATTTGTATTTCTATAATGGAATGAGAGTATCATATATCATATAATGCAGTAAAATGTATAGAATCTACTTGAATAGTACTTATAACTGTCAATGGCCCAACCTCATTATCCACAAGAGTATGTAGAATTGAAAGCAATTGTCCTTCCCCTATTCCTTATGATATAGTTTAAGTCCTATGATCTATACTACCCTACTAAAATGGGTTCTCTAACCTTGTGGTACTGAGTAAGCTACCTCAACCTCAAATAAAATTAGAACTCCATCTTCTAGAATGATATGTTGTAGAAGACTCCCCTACAACAAATTGTGTCTTCCTAGCTCCTCAATCATTACCCAAAAGTCATGGGTTCTTACAGAACCAATGTAAATGTACCATCCTGTTGCAATCTAGATACAGTACTTATGTTTGCAGTACTACACAATAAAGTGACCTAGACTACATAATTGGTGGAAGATCACTCAAACAGTTTTCTATGTAACTGATCATTCACCATGAGCAGTCTTCTTGTAATCTCCCTTATTGATATTCTCAAAATGATGATTCCTACTCTTATAATATTTACCTCTTATCCATCCAAAAAAAACCACCTGCCATCCACTAGATGACTCCTTCAGTTTCCCCATAGATATGAGAGCTTATTCACTACGTCATAAAACTACTTTATCCTAAATATTTTAATATGGGACATTGTCTAACATTTATTCCCATCCTGAAAACATTTCAAAATAGTTTCCCCATATCCTAAAAACTATATAAAAAAGAAATAAAAATTAATAAAATGATCAAAATATTTCATCATGGACATAATCTCTATATCAGCCTCATAAAATTATTTAAAATCTTTTTTCATGAATATCTCAACATAAAAGTTATCCATGAACTTTTCATAAAATTCCTCCTCTCTATATTTTCCAGCTGTTCGACCTACGTCTTGATGTCCAAACCATGATTCACTTGACCAAAAAACATATAATCTTCAATCTTGAAATTATTTTCATAAATAGTCTATATGTGTTCAAGGATCATCTTCATAGACACAATCCATAATGCAACTACCTCTGGTCTACCCTCTTTTGTGAAAATTGGAGGTTTATGGAAATATAATTCCTATGTCATGTTAAACACAAATTTCACACACTAATCTAGGCATAATTTCAAATAATAGATAAATTTAGAAATGTTCCCAAAGAAATTATCTCCAAAACTTTCACCCAGAACTATCGATGCCTTTGGTTCCACTAGTTTAAGAACATTTCCATTCATTTCCTTCAATCGTAATATCAGCTATCATTATCTTGGAGTCATATCTCTATAATTGAAATCCAAAATCTTAGCACATAAAACACATCCTCAGTATATTTTAACAAGAGGGATTTACAAAAATCCACAACAAGTTATCCCCCACAACATACCACTACACCAAAACTAATTTTCTATAACTACCCTTAAACATCACTCAACTATGTCATGGGTAAAAAAGAATAAAACATTTTCATATTTCATATTTTCTGATTAGAATCCCATTTTTCCATTTCAATTACTATATTTAGAATAATTTGAAATTCCAAAATTCATATTAGTAACATTTTCATTTAAATTACACAATAAAGATAATGAATTTCTTTTAAACAACTCAAGTCAAATCTTACTTGTCCACGTGTTCCAAAAATATTGCACAACACAATAATTAATTAGTTCCCAAAATGATTTAGTTATAAAAAACACTCATTCCATACCGGTAAATGAGTAAAATATAAAAAAATAATATCCTCTCACAACAAGTTGATCAATGAAGGTGAAATAATATCTAATAGTAATAAGAAACATCAAATGAAATGATCCCACCCTGGGTACTTGAGTTTTCACACGTACTTTGGTAAGATATTCCCTTGAATGAAATCATAAAGAAGGAATAAATCAAAATATTATCCTATATAACATTACCAAATTTTAAGAAAACTGAAAAGAAAATCAAACCCACCTTGATACCACATTGTACCATCAAAAACTGGGTTCTATGAGCAATTTGGTTACCTGACCTCTGGCATGCCTCCCCGTTAGGTGGAGGCTTCCAACTAACAGTGATGGTCTAATATAAAATATGGGAATATTATAGCCTCTTTATCCATGTATCAAAAGAGTCTAAATAAATAAAAAATACCCAACTGATAATAACTAATACAAAGAATAATTCTGTAACCAGTACAGACTGCTATCACATGATGAACCAAGACAAGATAACAATAGCCAAACCATTGTAGTAAATCTGTCTTGCCATATATGTGTCAGGTATCAAATAAAAATAAAAAACAAAATACACTAAAAACTCCCCTTAAAGTCCTAAAATCATGTTAGGTTCCCTCATCCGTGATTTATTTTAACATATAAATCCAACATATGTATGGAATCCATGAAATCTATTCAGCTACTAATCTGATTGCCTAAGTGTGGTGAGTGTACAACTTAGTAGGCCACCAATAATTTTGTCAAAAACAATATACAATCTATAAGAGTCTGTTTAGTTTTTTTGAAAAATAAAGTACAAAAAATAATGTAATATTTATTACACTTCATTATTCTTTGATTAACAACTTTTTTCCCAGTATCATATAGACTCAAAATCCATCACAACATACTTCATAATATGCATAGCATGAACCATATATCACAAGGAATTATGACCCATTCATTCAAGGATTTCATTTTCATATAAATCCACATTCACATCGAAACCACTTAAACCACAGTATAATTGTAATATCATCAGGCCAAAAATGTCAAACCTATTACGAAATGTGTATTTGAAGAATCAATCTATATCCCACACCTCGTGGGTGTTTAGTGAATCAATCCATATCCTATATAATAATATTCAAATTCATGCACTATGTATTAGAGAACCATTATAGAAAACCATGGGTATTTGGAGCGTTAGTCCTTATCCCACACCTCATTTATGAAACAATAATGTATTTCACATTTATCAAATTCATTATGGTCAATCATCATTCACACTATTTTCAACTATTCATATCATGGTCGACCATTTGAAATTATAAAAAAAATCATTGTTCATCATTTTAATTACATGTAATAATATGAACATTTCACTATTAATCCATTTATTGACATTTCATAATACCCATTAACCCATAAATGTTATACAATATAATGCTTTATTCCCAATTATTAATCAAATCCATAATAAAAGTAGATAAAAAAATTTAAAATCCTAGACTTTTCCCAATTCTATTTTAGTATTAATCAATTAACCAAATAATTAATTCAATACATGTTTCCATTTCAAAATGTGGTAATTAAAAGTACACAATTTATTACAATATAATATAATCAAGAATATGGGAATTGACAATTAGACCACCAATGTCAATGTCATTCACAAACATTCACCAAACTGAAAACTACAAAAATTGAAACAGAACGATCAAGATCCCAACAACATTGAAGATCATGGAAAAATTCAGACGATTTGGATCATTAGGATTAAAAGATGTTCAAAAATAGATCTAAACAATCTCTAATGGAGGAAAACTCCTCTCAATCCATCGAGAAATATATCATGGAGAAAGAGGAATCCAAATATGGTATAAATTAAATACCAATGAAGGGAAAACCAATAAAACTAATATTTGATTCATTAATAATATTTTTATAAGAGATGTTTAACTCAAAAATAATCATTAAAAATATTATGAAATGGTTGAGGGTTGATTTGTGGTGAATAAGGGTTAATACAAGGGACGTTGAGTTTTTTTTATAATTTTTTAGATGAGTAAAACCTATTCTCAGTATATCCTTGACAGGGGAACACTATTTACAAAACCTCTGACTATAGTCGTGCTCCAGAAATAAAATCTCCTTTGTCTATGGGGATAATGATTTTCTTGAATGAGTGAATGGTTTGCAAAAACCTTTCTCCAATTGTGCACTACACACACACCCCCAAAACATTATAAAACACTATAAACACACCCAATACAATATCCAACCATGGTTAGACTTTCATAGGTTTAAAATAATACCATAAAAATGTACGAAAATTCTCAAAAATGTTCAGAATATTATATTAATGAAATTTATACCTATGTCCCACAAGATGAAGTTATATAAACTTCCCCCATAAAAACCTATTGTATAGAGGAATAAATACACATGAAATGATATTTTTTTAAAGTCTTACAGGTTGAGACATATAATACTTTATAAATGAACTAACATAGTTACACCAAATTGAACCATTCAAGTATTGTAACTGTGCTTTATAATAAACATCCATTAGAAAAAGAAGATGTTTTGAACCTTATAAAGTGAATACTAGTTCAAATGAAGTTATTTCATCCAACTCAAAAGAATATAGAATATAATCTTTTGATATTTTTCTATAAATAGTTGAATAATTAAATGATGAGGAAGATTTTACAACAAATCTTTTTTAGCATATTCTTATTCATAACTAATAATTTGAATTTACATTGAAGCATTTTAACAGTTTTTTTTCACTTTTTCAATCATTATGAGTTTTTTATTTAATGTTCCAATAAAATATTGTCAATTCCTTCTAAAAATTTGGGTTATTAATTTTATATATGATGATGTGTTTGATTATGGGATTCATAGTGTTGAAGGATATTGGGTATTTTAATCATTTACATCAAGGGTTCTGAATGGTAATGAAACTAATGTTGCTCTGATCTTTGTATCAATCACTTTATTTCAAAATGAATAAAACAATTTATTGTTAGGGGAATATTACTGATAACCAAATTCAAGGTCATTGAAATTATTAATTCTTAAGTTCAATGAGTCTATATCCTTATTATTAAACTACTCTATATTTTTTCTTACATGTTTTATAATGTATACAATTCTTGTCTTTAAAATTATTTATTTTATTTTTTGATACATAAATTAAGTTTAACTTTTTTAATAATTTCCTTATCTTTGATAATATAAAGTTTTATTAAAAAAATTTCTTAAAAAGTTATTTTAATTTGGATATACTCTCCATTAGATAAACCCACATAAGGAGAATTGTGAATTAATTTTTAAACCACAATTCACTCCCTCTTTTAGGAAATAGGTAACTCTTATGATATTAATTTTTCTAGTAGATAAAGTTTATAATATTATAATTTGGTATAAGATATAATATTTTATATCACCGTTGGTTCTAATTTGCATAAACTACGCATCCTAACATTTTTTATAATAAAAAGTATAAGTTCTTTTTAATATAACTACCTTAAATATTGGTATTCATGATAATGTAAATCCAATCTGACTAAAAATTTGTGATAGTGCTGACTATGAATATTGGGGATATAGAATTATTTTTTTATTCACATCAGAGTAGATAGTTTTTGGATTTTAATTGTAAATTTTCTTATTCATGAAAAATTGGTTTAGAATTTTACTAAATATGAGAGTCTAAAAAATAATAAAAAAATTACAAAATACATTACTATAATATATAAAAAGAAATATTTACAGTGTGATTTCTTCTTGTGAAATATAAAATTTTATTTTCTTAAATGTAAGACTATTAAATTTGGGAAATCCAAAGTTATAAAATCAAAAATAGAGATTACTATGTAGACTTTTTTATGGTAATTTTTTTGATAAGATGAATCAAATATTTATGACTATTGTGAATATTTTATGGTATTTAGTTGATAAATATTTAACTAATTAAAATTTGGTAGAAAATATTATAGACAATATCCCAAATTTTTTGAGAAACATACAATAATTCTGTTGAGGATATTAAGAATTTGACTAAATTGAATCTAAATGATTTTATGGAAACTGTCATACAATATGAGAGTAGGATAAAAATAAATTCTAAGAAAGTCATGATAAAAAATGATGTAGAATTTTCTTCTACATAATTAAAAGTAAAGAAAATAAGATCATCTAAGAGTGTAAAAATATATTTTAAAAAGAACAAATTTAAAGATGAGAAAAAAATAGTTCATCAAAACAAATTTAAAATCAAGAGGATAATCATTCAAATAGTATAAAAAATATCATTGGAAAGATGGTTTGTTTTTAAATATTTAAGAAGAATCCAAAAAAATGTGATAAGAATGAATATTTATGGATGATATTATGTGAATTTCAAAATCCTAGTCATATTAAACCTAATTATCCTCATCTGAAGAAAAAATAAAAGTTTGAAATAATTTCAAAAGAAATTCTATAAGTATAAATGAAAGAAATTTAAAAAAGATGATTCAACCTAGAATGCAAATAGAGGTTATAGTTCATTAATGAATTAGTCTAATGATTGTATTAATAATAATAAGGATAATGGATTTTAGTTTATCATTCCATAGACTATTTAATGCTTCATGGAACAGGTATATACAGATACCCTTAATAAGTTAATTTTAATTGAGAATAATTTTGATTCTAAGAATTTATGTGATTCAAATTATATGAGTGAATTAAAATATAGTTCATAATATGAAGTTGGTTCTTTAACAATCATTAAATAATTCTCTAAATTTCTTAATTTGTAAGAAAAAGTATATTAAACTCTGTGATAATTAATAATATTGTAAGGTACATTTTTTTCAAAAGTATTCAATGATATCTAAACAGTCTTTAGATGTTACTAATCTTACAGAATAATTAGATAGTCAAAAAATTGTTAATTCAAAAAATCAAGTTATAAATTTAGTTGTTAACAAAAATTCAAAAATTTTGAGTTTGAAATTTTTTTTATTGAAATTTAAATTCATAAAAAAATTGATAACACATAAAAAAAATTTTACCTCATAAAAATATATCATTGATTCATTTTACAAAACAATAAACTTACTTTGGAAATATTTATTTTATTCTATAAAAGATTACGTTTATGTACTTAGTGTAAAAGTGGTCGAAATTGGAAGTATAATTATTCTTTAAATATAGTACACTACTTTTAATTCAAAAATATTAAATTTTTAAATAATTTATAGTTTTTCAATGAAAAGGAGTTAGAGAGATATGTATTTATAATTTTCCAGTTTCTATAGATGCTAGACCCATGAATGCTAGGACACCAAAAGACTAAATTTTTATTTTTAGGAAAATAATAAGTGTACTAACAAAACAAATAGTTGACACATGTATAGTTTTTACTATTTTCAAATGACATCAAACAATAAATTCTTCTTAAAGAAAAAGGTAGTCATTTCACTTTTTGTGGTTATTGTCATGAAGAGAGATATGATACATGTAACATTATTATTATTGGAAAACCAATAATTTTAAACTTATTATATTTTTCTATAATTAAGAAATTACTTATAAGAATAAGTCCAATTTTTTTAAGAATGTTACCATTTGAAATTCAAGGATGAAAAATATACTAGTCAATATTTTGAGGGTAAATTATTATTATTTTGGATAAGAAAAATGAGAAGGTATAAACTTTACAAAGAATACCATAGAAGCCAAGATATACTTCAATTTATTGAAATAGAGGAACAATCCCCGCTGTGGAATAGAATATTAAGAAACATTAATGATATAACATTTTCTAAACTATCTATGAAATGTATAGTTAGAGAACTACCAATGTTTTGGTTTAATTCATCAATTTTTTATGATCCTTGTAAAATTTCTAAAGAATCATAATTCACATTTTATGTATATAACTGATTTTGAACATTGAATGATTTTAAATTAGTGAAATTGATTTATATATTCCAGTAAAAACTAGATGTATTTTACGAAAAGTCTTCATCTTGAGAACTAAATATAACTTATATAAATTCGCACCCATATTTGAGGAAGTAATTTTTCGTTTCTGGTCAACAGCTAATGGGTATTATAGAGATTCTTTAAAAAACATTCATGTTCTGGTCAATAATTCAAGCATGCCAAATTTGAAGAAACCAATTATTTTGTTTTAAAAATGCATAAAATACATCCTCAGATGGTTTAAAAAAAATTTAAACTATGTTGTAAAATTATTATTATAAATTAATAACTAAAGAAAATATTTCTAATGTTTTACCTCATGAAGGAATTAAACATGTTATTGATGAACAACCATTGATAAACCCAAGAACATAGAAAATCCTTTTTTATCCTCATAGAGATAATATTGTTGTTGATGTATATAATCTAGTAAAATATAGAATTTCATTATTATATGAACATCATATTTGTGCATTTTTATCCCAATTTTAACCAAAGACTCCTAATTAGGACTTAGTTGATAAATATTAGAAAAATTAATGTTGCAGAAATGTGAAGATCTGGAGAGGAATAAAGTATAATGTTTTCATGAACATCCAACATATTCTTCAATACTTGGTGTAAAATGATATTTTTATAATAAAGGATATTAAAAAGGGTTAATAATTTGAAATAAATATATAATTCTTGCAGAGGGTTATAATCTACATGAATACATAGAATATGAAGAAAAATATACTCTAGAAACTTGAATTAAAACTATTCATCTCCATCTAGCATATGAATCATTTCTAAATATCCCCCTTTTTTAAATGGATTTGATGTTTTAATTATTTAATGGGTACACACAGGTGGATTTTAATGTA
Organism: Viscum album; assembly: GCA_963277665.1. NCBI lineage: Eukaryota > Viridiplantae > Streptophyta > Magnoliopsida > Santalales > Viscaceae > Viscum > Viscum album. Next base: position 1,351,007,041 of record OY728132.1, read on the forward strand.
GATAAACTACATGGTTTTGGAAATAGAAAATCACCAAATCAAGATTTTTTTACAACTACTAATGCACTTTGTGGACTTAAACAAACTTTTATATATTGGTATTATATATAAACTAGATTTTTTCTAAAAATATTATATTTTTAAGGGAGATATATATCCAACTCATTTTACAAAAACGTTTTCAGATAAACCATATCTGTTAAAATTTATGCATATAAATTTATATTTGTCTGAATAAAAAATATCTTAAAGATTCCATTGTATATATTATGTAATTTGAGATTGAGATGATCATGATGACCCAATATACATTCGTTCATGGTTTTAAAATTTTTCAAATACTAGAAGGAATTTTTATATTTCATATAATTATATAATAGTTTTACCTTAAAAGTTTTTCTATAAAAATACTTAGATTATTATTACTCTTATGAAAATAGAAAAGGCTATTGATCTTAAAGAATTTGGTAATCTAGATGAACAAAAAAAATTTGAGGAATGAATGTTAGTTTAATATATCTTGCAATTAGTATACAAAATTTAATGATTTCTATATTCCTATGTTCATGATATCAAGAAAATAAAAAATATTCAAATCTTAAGGAAATAAAATGGATTTTACATTATCATAATAGAACCATGGATCTTGGTATAATTTGTACATATGAAAATTATTTTGAATAATTGTTTTTAGTTGTGGATTTGGATGTTTATAAAATGGAGATAAAATGTAAATATAGATCCATTAATTTCTTATAATATGGTTTATTTTCATGGTCATCAAACTAATAACACCCAAAATATCCTTCCACTAATGAAGTAGATTATGTGGAAGATGGATGTTTTTATGATCAAGTATTTTTCATGCAACACACACTCACTATATTTGGGTATAGTTTTAAAACTCTGATATTGTGTGAGAATAGAATTTTTATATCTTTAAGTAAAAATAAAAAAAACACTCATGATCTTGGAAAATATATATAATAAAACATCTCATTTTATATAAAAAACAAAATAGATACATTATTTTATAATTTTTTTTTGTGAAATAAAAAACTAATGATATTTCTACCAAACACCTTAATTTAATTTTTTTTGAATTTATAATATATAAGAAATGAATAGTCGACAAAAGACAATAATTTATATATAATTATTAGTTAATAATATCATTAGAGAAAAAACTCATTGAAAAATGGGAAAATTTTCCATTATTTTATGAACTTTTATGTTTTTCTTATCAGTGTTGTTAACAATCCCCACATTTTTGTATTCTAGACAGAGACTTTAATAAAAATAATTGTAGGAAATTTTTCCTAAAATTTTATTTGAATAGTATTTTTGAATGAATTTAAAAAAATATATAAGATGTTTCCAGAAAAAAGTTTTTCTTAAAAACCATCAAGACAATGTTTTTTCAGATCAACTAGAAGTTCCAGTTACTATGAAAACTTTTCAAATGAATTATTATTATATTCTCAGAGAAGTAATTTAGAATTATTATGTTTTTACTATAAATTATTAAAATATATTTTAATTTATTTTGTAACTATTATGTTACATATTTTTTTAAAAATTTAAACTTTTAGGTTTGGTTTTAGTGAAATATTTTTTTGATATAAATATTATAAAAAGTTAAAAAATCCAATTGTTTATTGAATCTATTGAATCTTATTAGAAATAAATCATTAGATCATAAAAGAGATGGTTTCATTTTGAGTTGTTGGATTTGAAGAAGTTGAGGTATCTACCCCTTTAATAATATATAAATGGGTTTGGCTCACGTACTCTTCCTTCACCACTTGTTTCTCCCAACTGCTATCCTCTGTATGTTTCTCATTCCATCTGTTTGTTTTTTGTGTTTCCATTTATCTAAAATGGTCCAATAATCATAATGAATTCATCATCTGATATTTATAAAATTTATTTACTCTTAAAATACATATACATATACATATATGTATATATATATCTTGGTTCAATAATTTTTATTATATTTTAAAATTTATTATTATTATCTTCATGGATGACAATATATTTGTATAAAAAATAATATTTAAATATCCATTATCTTGATAATATAATACAAATATAGTCTTATATTTACATAAATGTTGAAAAAAAATAAAAAATTTATATTACTTCATCTAGTTTAATTGATTTGTAAGTTATGTCTTAAATAAGTTTTTAATTTTATTGGAGTGACATTAGATGATTAATTGAATTCGATTTTTATAGTATATGAGAAAATATAGATTGATTTGAGAATTCCAAAGCTGGGACTTCTATATATCCTTCTCATTAGAAAGTAATAAGAGTTAACCATCTATGTTAAGACACAAGGGAAATGGTGTTTTGGATATATAATTATATCATACAAAGAAAAAGGGAATGGGAAATACAAAAGGTGAAAATATATATGTTTTCACACTCTTTATAATAATTTAATTTTCAAACTTCTATATCTTTTTTTAAATTTTAGAGAAGATGTTAAGTGTGGATTAATTAGGTTTAATATTAATATTTAATTTAGTTTTTTGAATATGTTTTTGTTAACATAATGATAGTTAAAAATATCTAAAAAATATACTAGATTAAAGGAGAAAACATATTTAATTGGTTATGAAACAATTAGTAAGACAAAGCTGGAATTTGTTTATTCTCAAAAAATGATTATTGAAAAATAGGACAAGGTTTTATTTGAATTAAAATATTGAATATTAATAGATATAGTTTTAGAGAAATGTAAATATGGACCAAATTCACCAACCATCAGAAGATATAAATAAAAACAATGTCTGATGATGCCTTTGTTTATTTTATAATGAACAATGAAGACAAAAAGCCATAAGATCTGTTTTTGGATTAGATAATGACGAGACATTGGTTCTAAAAGAGAAAAAGTATTGGAGACTTCAATAAGTTGAAGTTATAGATAAATAAAAGGAAAAATATGGGAAATCTCATATAGTAATAATGTTTTTGAAATGATTCAAGTCAATAAATGAAACTATTAAAGTTACAACATTGGGAGAAATATTGTCTATCTATCACCTATATATTTTACAAACTGTTGATGGTCAGTGCGTTCCTTTAGAAGAAAAACAAAACAATCATAGATTCCTATATTTATTGAGAAGGATAAAGTAAGTAAATAATTTTTATTAAATTTTAATTAGTAGAAAATGTACCACCCCTATCCGAGAAGCCCGGGGCCGGTGCATTTTTAAATTACATTGGAATTATAATAAAGAATAAAATATCAATGCACCCTTTATTATTGATGCCTTGGAAATCCAAATTACTTAAATAATACCCATAATACATTGGTAAAACTGAATAAAACATTCAACACAATAAACATAAATAAAATACTTCACTAAAATCTTAATAATTTTTCTATTTTTCATGACATTGGGAAAGAAACATAATATGGGTGAGCTCAAATTCTTAGTATGGGTGAGTATAATATAAAGGAATAATGAATCATTATATATGGATTGGAAAATAACTGAGTACACATTCCAAAAAAATAACTAGATAGGGAATAAATAATGTTCCATGTAAGAAACTAAAACACATTCCATCAATCTATAAATAGATAATGAACTTCATCCATAGACATGTCGATAAAAATATATCATGGAAAAAATAGATGATTCTAAATGAGGGATATTTTTTTCTTATTTTTCAACATGTATTAGGCACATGAACACATATTACCATTAAGACCATTCACAAGATGGTTTAAAAAAGATGCAAAAATCTGTTTAATTTGGTCCACATATTTGTCTGATGAAAACATGTTGATGCATCAAGGAGCTATATAAATTACATGATCTACCCATAATTGTTATTTAATATAATTCGTCATATTTAATAATAAAAATAACAAATATTCTTTATCATATAACCATATTGAATGAGAAATAAAAATTTAACCATAATTCCCCAAATAATAAAATAAATTTCAAAGTAAACAACATATGAAAAATATTATATAGCATAGGAAATACTAATATAAATTGTATGATAATATGGATATTAAATTATATTTTATAATAAAAATTATTACAACACTGTTATTGTATCACGGTAAATTAACAATCTCAAAATAAATTGAGATTAAGAACATTTGAGGATAATAATATTTGATCATTACCAAGTATCTCATAACACTTATATACATTTAAATCACAATAATCAGAAAGGTATGACATTAAATAAATCTGAAAATATCATGAGAACAGTAGTGTTCATAATATAATATATCAACATGGGAATAGGTTTGGAACAAAAAATGAGTATGTAGTAAACATTACATTAATCACATAGATTTAAAAATTTAGATTAAAATGCCTTACCTTGTCCTTCCAATTTGTCTTGTGGTCTTTATCCTCATGTATAGTGGTTTTATATATGATACTTACTAATAAATGAACCAAAATTATATCTATAATATCATACATTAACATATTACAATATTTTATTACTTATTTGTTAACACTCATTAATTATTTTAAATGTTTTGGGTGTTAATGGACTTGTATTCCAAAGTATGTTTTGAATAGTTATTTTTTTGTTATTATTAAATATCTCATGGTCTAATCATCTCCATAATGATAAAAATGAATAAATAATCAAATATATTAAATAAATATGCATTTAGAATACTCCATAACATTTTAATATTTGAAATGACGTTCACCCTTCATGAAGACAGTATGACGTACGTAACTATGAATTCTACTTCCACTTATTTGTTAAATTAAATGAATTAAATCTAAATGATACATATGTATATTATAATTTCTAGTATCATATGTTTTTTATATATGATTTAAAGGTTTTTTATAACCCTATTTTATACATTCAATGTGTGGAATGAACAAATCAAATATCTTTGAGGGGGTAATAGTCCATACTTCCTGAACCCAAATTATCGTATTTACAAAAGATAGATGACAAATTGTATGTTATAAATAAGAATTAAAGAATAATTAAAAAAATTTAAAGGTTATATATATTAAATGTAAATATATTTTCCATCATAATGGCCACTATGAGAGGTGGTAGGGAAAATTAAACAATTATCGTTTTGTGAGGTAGTAGTTCACCATACACATATACAGTATCTCCCTTACCCATTTGATGGAGGTGTGTGTATGTGTTGCTCAAAATCATAACATAAAAACATCCTTTAATATTTTGGATACTGTATTTTCCATTAAATCATATAGTAATAAGACAATAGGGAGTGGATATAAAAATTTATACTATGGAGCTTGGGAGAAGGCATCACCGCTTAATCGAGTAACTTCTTTGGTGTATACGAAAAGAATATTTGGATTTCCATATTTCCAAAGGGAGGATTATAAGTCTTAGGGAGGGATTTTGGGAGACAATTTGGGCAGGTATTGTGTGAACATAAGAGGCTTGAGAGGTGTGAGGAATGGGTAGCGGTGGTGGCTTTTTATAGGGAAGGAAAATAAATGACTTGACAATCTGGAAAAGAAGTTAGGTGAACACATGTTCATAGAAAAAATATAGAATCTTGATTACAATGGTATATTTTTAATATTAAAATTAAAATTATAGAATCAAAAAAATAGGATTAATTCCAATCTCACTAATAGACAGATTTACTTCTTTTAGTAGAATAATGTTCAAAATATTGTTATGTTTTTTTATTAAATTTAAAAGTTAAATTGGTTGCAATGAACTAAATTTTATAAAATGATTTATAATTGATACAATTTTACTTTAAAAAAAATTAGGATATTATTTTATATTAATAATTATTTAAATGGAAAGGTAGTTTATAACTGAAACACATGATTTTTCACTGTTCACAAAAAAAATATCTTTCTCAGAAAAATAGCAAAATTAAACCCATGATAAGTTAGAAATTATGAATTCAAAAAATAAAGTTTATATTATCTAATTTAATTCATAATTATGTCCAAATTAAAATTTAAAATAAGTTCTCCATTAAAATTTAGTAAAATTTCCATTATATAAACATAAATTTTATGTGTAATGTTGGGTTTGTTCTAATCCTATAAATATTATACAAGAGTAAAATTATTATTTTTTGATATAAAAGAAATAAATAAACTCTCTAAAAGTGATATAATTTAGTATAATATGAAAAAATGAATAAATAATATTTCGTTTAAATCAGGTAATTTTTGTATTGAAAGGTTGTGTAAAGGTAAATATGGTAATGTATTACAGTGCTACATTTATCCCTATTAAAAATATTTCATCCTAGAAATTTATGTTTTATTACCAACAAAAATATATAGGTAGTTCTCCTTCATTGAATCCTCTGGTTTCCATATTTCTTCTTCCATTTTTGGTTTCCACCAGAGTACCTTTACTAGATGAGTCATTTGATTACTTAATACTTTATCTCTTGTGCCAATAATATTGATAGGTTATTTTCAATAAAAAACTTCAGGTTCCAAATCTATTTCATCACATACAAGAATATGTGTTGGGTCTGGCATGTACTTCTTTAGGAGGGATATATGGAAAATATTTTCAAACATTGAGATATTTGGCAGCAATGCTAATCGATACGAAAAATCTCCAACTCATTCAAGAATCTCAAAAGTCCATATATACTTGGGACCCTATTTCCCCTTCTTAACGAACCCAATAACACCATTATCAGGAGACCCCATTAGGAAAACATGATCTCCCACTAGGAATTCCTTGTCCTTTTATTGATTGTTAGTATAACACATTTCCTACTTTGAGCTGTTTTGATATTTTCCTGAATATCAATGACCTTTATCATCATCCATCCAATAAGTTTTGGACCTATGTGTTTCCTTTCACCAACATCATCCCAAAAAGTTGAAGTACGAAACTTCTTTCCGAATAAGGCTTTAAACACATCCATTTGAATACTTGAACGGAAACTATAATTTTATGAAAACTCCACCAAAGGTATGTATTGATCTCACATACCTTGAAAATCAAGTTAAAATGATCTAAACACGAGTTACATTGTCTTAATTTTTCATTCATATTGTCTTTCAGTTTGTGGATGGTAGGCAGTGCTCAAATGAATCTTTGTATCAAGGTCATTTTGAAGACTCCTCAAATATATTTATGTAAAGGTAGTGTATCAATTGGATAAAATTTATATAGGTATGCTATTATTTAAAAAAAATTATTAATGTAGAGTATTGTGGGGAAATCCAGAGGTGGGTCTTCTTTTAAGGAAAGAAACTATGAAGATTTGGTTAGGGGGTCAATAATAACCCATATTGCATAATTTTTGTAAGGAATCTATCAAAGTATTATAAATAATCCCACAATTATTTTGTTACATTTTCCAAATAGGGATATGAAGAGGTTGTATAACACCTTTAGGATTATTTCATAAAACGTTCAATTGTTAAAAAATAGAAATCGTGACACATAATCCACAATTTTATACATTATGTTATCTCACCATAAGTGTTCCCTAATGTCCCTATACATCATGCTGATGCTAGGGTGTATAGGAAAATTTGGGCAATGATAATCAGCCAAAAATTCTTGTTTTATCTCAGGTAAATATTGAACAAATTTCCAATGTCCCTATTTTTGAACACCATATTCACAAAGTCTATTAATTTTCTATGATTCACACATTTATTTTTTTACTAATAGTCCACATCATAAAATTAATAATTTATTATCATCTCTGTTAAATATTGGTTTTCAATCACCTCTTAAACTATTATTGTCTTTATATCCATTGATATTATCAAATCGTTATTCACTAGATCCATGAATATATGATATATCTCAATCCTCATTTGGGTTATAACTCCATGTTAATTTCTAATTAATGCATTTTACAGCTTATTTTCTTACATTTGGTGGTAGTGTATTGAAAAATCATGATCTTCAAGTTGTTTAAGTTATCATCTTTGTATCATGTTGATCTCTTTTTGTGAGAGGATGTATTTAATGATTTTTTGATCGATGTATATCTCACATCTTTCTCCATAGATGCAGTATTTCCATATTTTCAATGAAAGAAAATATTATAGCTAACTCTAGATTATGGGTTTTTAATTTCTCTTCAAGAGTCTTAAATTTCCTTGATTCATATACAATAACTTTCTCATTTTTCATTAATACAAAACCATGTCCCTTATTTGATGAAACACTAAATATGAAAAACCCATCACTACGAGACGGTAGAGTCAAAATTTTATCAATAACCAGTCTTCTCATTATCTAAACAAATCTTTCTTTACATTCATTAATCCATAAAAACATAATACCTTTAAATGTTTTCTTGGTTAAGGTGTTATATAATCAAGAAAAATTCTTCATGAATCATCGATAATAACATTCCAAATGAATGAAACTATGTACCTAGGTTATATTTGTCTTTATAGGCCATTCTCTGACTACATTTTTCTTTTCATGATCAACCAATATTCTATATTTAAAAACAATATAATATAATATAGAGAGGATACTTGTTGAATCCCGAAATCACATTTACAAATTTTCCCATATAACTCTTCTATTCATAATGTCTTAAGGATGATCCATACATGATACTCATGATCCTCATAGGTTTTTGAATACACCAGAATATCATTAATGAATACTATAACAAAATTTTCAAGATATTCCATGAATACTCTATTCACTATGCCCATAAAAATAGAATGTGAATTAGTAATCCCAAATGGAATTACTGTAAACTCGTAATGTGCATACCTTGTCCAAAAGGTTGTCTTCAGAATGTCTTCCTTCTTCACTCTCAATTTTTGATTTCCAAAATATATATTACTCTTCAAAAAACATTGGATCTATGAATTTGATCAAATAAGTCATCAATATGAGTTAGATGATTCTTTTTAATTATTATAACATAAATGATTTCCCTATAGTCGATACACAATCTAATGGATCCATCATTATTTTTAACAGAGGAAAGTGGATCCAAAAGGTGATACACTAGGGAAAATAAAACCATTATTACAAAAATCCTCCAGTTGTTTCTTTAGCTCTATTAATTCCATAGTGGACATTCTATATTGTGTCTTTGATATTGTCCATGCATCTGATATTAAATCAATGGAGAATTCAACGACACATTCTGGTGGATGTCTATGTAAATACTCAGAAAAATACATCAATGTATTCATACATAATAAGTACATATTAAATTTTGATATTATCTCCTTAATCACTATACATTTTTCTCTCTTCCTCTTTAAGAATTTAATTTATTAAATCTACTAAAGGTGGCTCTAAATAAGAATCAGGTGGGTGAATCTTATGCTTTAAATATGAGGTATTTGACATTATCCTCAAAAATAGTAATTTCATTCCACTTGACATAAATTTTTTGAATCATATCTCAAGGCCTAGAACATAATGAGTACAATTTAAAAATCATCCTTTGGTATGATAACTATGTTAAAACATAATTTATATTTATGTGTCATAATTAGTACTGACTGCCATATTTTTTTAATGACACTTCCTGTAAGATTTTAGATCGGAAACTACCTTTTTGAATCAAAAGGAAGGAATATAATTTTCTTGGAAAACTGAGTAGATATAAAAGAGTGTAATGATTAAAAATCATATACCGCATTGGATAAATTTTAAGATAGTATTATTGTATATACCACCATATCATTTAGTACTTCTACCTCCACTCTTGTGATCACATAAGCATGGCCATTTCCCATTGGCCTCTTCTAAGGTTGATTTCCCTGAGGCATGGGAAAATAATTTGCATAATGTCTCATCTCCATAAAATTATAGCACTTAAAATCATTAATCAAATTATTCCCCATACATTAACGAGCCTATGGACCCTTATCTATAAATTTATAGTAATCCCCTAGTCACTTCAATCATTTCCCAGGGTGCTTTTCCTATTGTTTTCACGAGGCAGGAATCTTTAAAAGCTATTCTTCTTTATTAAATTCTCTTTCTCATGATTCTCAGATGTTCACTTCTTATATACTTATCATTTATTTTTTATCAAATGGTTATACTCAAAAATATTTGTTTTCTAAATCTAGTTTTCAAATTTGTTTCTAAATTTTCTATGATTCCAACTATAATTACCCGACCCCAGAAGAATGAAGGTGGTGTATTATTACATTACATTGGAAATATTAAAATAAAGGGAATCCGAAGGGGCTATCCAGTTTATTAGTCTTAGAAAGATATATTACATACATAATGCCCATAACAACTAGGGAATATTGAATAAATCATGTTACAGAATTAACAAAAATTAATCCATCCTTGAAGGAATATTTAATTTCATCTTCTTCATATCTTGGGGGAGGAAATATAATAAGGGTGAGTGAAAAATCTTAGTAAGGGTAAGTAAAAAAAGGAAATAATGGACCAATATACATGGAATGGAAAATAAATGAGTACCCATTATATAATAATAACTAGATAAGGGATAAATAACGTGTCTAGTAAGAAACTGAGAAAAATACCATAAATCAATAAACTATGAATGAACTACATCTATAGATATGTCGACACAAAATATCATGGATAATCAATAAATGATACTAAATGAGTTATATTTCATTCTTATAAGTTGTCATGTCTGAGGCTCACAAAAACCTGTTACCATGAATTCCATTCACAAGAATATTAAAAACATTGATAGAAACAGGTTTATTTTTGAGAACATATATATATCATGAGAACCTGTCAGTACATCTGGGAGCTAAATAAAGTATGGGATCCATCTTTCATTTCATATCCTAAGGATTACTCATATTGAATAATCAAAATAACTAATAATTCTTACCCAATAAATTTATTGAATGAGAAATATGTTTTTAATAAGATTTTCCCAAATAATTAAATAATTGTCAAAGTAAACAACATATAAAAAATGTTATATAGTTTAGGAAATACTAATATCCCTTATATGAAAATGTTGATATTTAATTTAATTTACAATGAAAACATATTACAAAAAATTTATTTTTTCAAGGGATGTCAGCAATCACAAAATTAAGTGAGATTGAGAACATTTGAGGAGAATAATCTTTAAGCATTCCAAAATGTCCCATACCACTTTGAAACTTTTAATAATAATCACCAGAAAGGTATTAAATTAAATGAAAAGTATAGTATGATGAGAATAATAGGATTAATGGTATAATATATAAAAATGGGCAGTTGGTATGGCACACAAAAAAATTTGTGTAGTTAATATGACATTAATCTCACATATTTAAAAAATGAGATGAAAATACCTTACCTAATTATTATTTTTTGTTGTGTGGTTTTTAGCATCCCATATAGTAGTTTAGTATATTTTAAAAACAAGTAAAAGAACCAAAATAATGTTTATAATATCCTATATTAACTTATCACAATATTTTATTATCAATTTGTTAGCAATCTATAATTATTTTAATTATTTTGGGTCCCAATTGGCTAGTTTTCTCAAGTATGTTTTGACTTGTTATTTTTTTAATTATTAAATATATCATGGTTTCATCATCTCATGAATGTAAAACATTACTAAATTATCATATATAATTTGTATATATGTATTTATAATAGTCAATAACATTTAGAGATTATAAATGAATGTCACAGTTCAAAGATATGGTATGTCGAATGTAAGCATGAATACCACGAATATTTATTTTTTGAATTGAATGATATAAAAATTAATGATACATATGAAATTTATATTTTTTAGTATAATATTTTTTTATATATTTTTCTTTGGTTTATTATATCCACCCTTTATATGTTCCATGTATGGCATGAACGGGTCCTATCGCATTGAGGTGTTAGTAGTCCACACTTCCTCTAATGAAATTATCATATTTACGCACGATGGATGAATAATAGTAGATTATAAATAATAATTAAATAAAAATAATGTCATTATAAATGAAATATATATTATATATAAATAGTTTATCCATTAAAATGGCCACTATGAGAGGTTTTTGGTAATGTTGAATAATCATCATTTCGCGAGGTAGGTAACTTCATTTGGTATATACAAAAATAATCCTTATATTTTGTTGTGAAAAAATATAGGATTCTATGTAGTATGGGGGGAATTTGGGATAAAAATTTTGAAGGGAATTTCCAAACATTAGAGGATTTAGTGGTGTGAGAAATGGGTAGAGGTGGTGGCTTTTTATTGGGATGAAAAATTACTAACATGGTATTCTTGAAAATAGGATGGGATTTAACATGTTATTACCTAAAAAAAGTCATACCAAACCACCAAAACTCAATAATGGAGGTTTCACGGTAGATATATGGCCATAAAATGGGGTTTAGACAAGTGTCTAGGTGATTTGGGGCCTTAAACATTGGGTTTTATTCCATTTTAAACCCAATTACGACATAATCATTGTAACTACGTTCAATCATTTTCACTAATATTTTTTGTCAAAAATTAATTTCAATTTATTATACCTAATATATAATCTTTATTACAATTTTTATTTCATTGTTTCAAAATAAAAATCAAAGAAGCTGAATAATTAAAATTAATGTTAAACTCACATACGGATTGATTAACTGGTTTTGGTAGAAAATTGTTCAAAATATTGTTTTAATTTTTATTCAATTTAAAAGCTAAATTGACTCTAATAAACTAAATTATACTAATATGTTTCTAATTTTTTCAATTTGAATTTAAAAAATAGTATACAGTTTATCATTAATAATTAATCAAATGAAATTATAATTTTTTAACTAAAACACAGAATTTTTCATTATTTAGAAAAACATTATGCTCCTATGAATAATCCCAAAAACTAAACATTAGAAAATATGAACATTATTAATTAAAAAATTAAGAGTATTGTATAAAATTAAATTTATAAGTGTGTCAAAATAATGATTTAAAATAGGGTCACTATTAAAATGTGGTAAATTACATTGATATAAAAAATTGAATTATATGAGTAATATAGGGTTTTTTATTATCTTATTCCTATTAGATGAGTGTAAAATTGTTTTTTTGGATATAGAATATATAAATAGACTCTTAAAAATAGAGAAAATCTAATTTACTTAGAAAAACAGGACTACATAATGTTTTGTTTAAATCAAGTTTTGTGTGAATTACAAATATATCAAAAGGTAGATATGGTATTGTCTTGGGTGGTAAAAAAATGTATAATATGGTGTGACGAATATTCTTTGTAAATCTAGAAAAGTGAACGGTAGAAGTTAATAATAAATAATAGTAGCTAGATAATGTTTTGAAAGTAAAAAAGGGAGTGTTGTGAAATATTATACATCTATTTCAACTCAATCTAAAAAGGATTTTTATCCTAATGTTATATATATATATATATATATTAAAATGATGAATAAGATAATAATACATATAAATATATTCAAATAAACCTATTTATAATAAATATTTTCAATAATTGTAACATTAAGAAGGAAAATATGGTGAAATAAAAGAAAAAGTGTGTGTCTAAATATCTCCACCTCCATTAGTTTAATATACACTATTCAATTATACCAATTTGTCCCACAACATGATTAATCCATGAATTTAAATGATAAGGAATTATCTTTATGATTAGATAATGAAATTTGAAGATTATCCTCATGATTTTTTTATTATACAAGCTTTATGTAATTAAATACAAGGTAGGAACAATTTTTTTTGGTAAAAATTTAATTCCAAAAAAAATAAATCAAAAATAGTTATTCTAAATAAATCCATGTGTAAATATTCTAGAGTAAAATCTATGGTTGAATAATGAAATATAAAAAACATATGATAGGGATAAGGAATAAAGAACAAAATATAAAATTCTATGATGAGAAGTTTTTAGGAAGTGAGTATTATTAAAAATCATTTACAATGTTGTTGACAGATATGACTTCATAAGTCAATGAAATTACAAGATCAATTGATAATATTCGGTCTCATTACATGTCTCAATATAATGAAGTTACAGAATAGAAGAAGAGAATTATAGTTTTATAGTAGTAATGTTTTTATGGTCACGCTTTAGAAAAGGAATTTCTAATTCCTAGAAGAAGAAGATATTTATTTGATTGATGAAAATAATTAATTTAGGTATTTGGAGAAGTGATGGAATAGTTGAAATCGATAATTTTTGGAAAAAACATGCTTCAAAAATATTTTTAAAAAATAAATTTATTGTTATAAAAGACTAAATGATATATTATTCCTTTCTATGAACTCTTAAATATTTTATAATAATCAAAAATATATTTTTTGAATGTATATGAAAAATGGGTTTTTATTCCATATTTATTTTTTATATATGATTTATATTTTCATTGGATGAATATCATTTACTAATTTTTTTAATGTTTTTTTCATAGATAAATATTTTTTCATAGAAATGTTTCATTATCTATGATTTTAGGTATACATTTTACCTCATTTTTTTTATTAAAATCATAGAGTGGTAAATAATCAAAAAATAATATAAAAAAACGTTTAAACATATATTGTTCCTTAAATGTGGAGATATCAATTAAGAGTAACAGATAGAGAAGTAGGTAAATATTGTGATGTTAGTAAATATTCAATAACGTTAGAGTAAGTATTTTCCCAGTTACATAAACATTATTTTTTATCTATGAGAGCTATGTTGTGTATCTTTCAAAAAGGGGAAAATTGTAGAATTGAATGTTATCTTTTCACATTTCACAACTTTAGATTACAAAATCTCAATAAAATTTATTATATATATTATTTTAATAATTTTATTCTTTAAAAACTGTTATGAATGTTTTTAAATGGAACATATATTTTTATATCAAATGTTAAAAAGTTAATCATTTCTATGGTATATTAATAAAGTCTTATGGATGGACTATTTTAGATGGAACTAAAATTATGTCTTTAAAAAATATAAAACCATAAAGAAATTTTAAAAATGATGAAATTTTAATTAGTACATTATATGGATGATGTCACCCTTAATCAGATGATCGGTTATAATGTCGATAATAAAAACTAATAAAGTGTCCATCCAAGATAAGATATATAAATTTCACTAGGAAAACATATCAAATGGTGGAAATCATGATCTATGTATGATATATTATAATGTATAAATGGTTTAATCATATATATTTTTTAGGAAAAAATGAAATAATTCAAACAAATAGAACATTTCATGTAATGTAATAATACTTTATTACAATGAACCATCATTCACAAAAGATGAATTAAAATATATCATGTGAATATAGGTTTTTCTTATTTCATTGATAACAACTCTGAAGAATAAAAAATTTGACCATTGGGGTGTTTCATATAAATAGAAGAACAGTTGATGGAGGAGGAATCCCTTACAACCTGATATTTTATAACTCGTGATTATTCATTACAAAATATCGGATTGTACATTGATTCTTTATAAGAAACATATTTCTATTATATTACACTATAATAATTTGAATGTTTTTTATTACAGAATCCATGTGAGGATTTGATATTAAATGAACTTTTTTTTCATTTCTCTTTATGATATTTTGTTTTATCAAGGGACTCCATGGATTCGACTGAAAATGTAACACCCCAAGATTTCATAGTGTGTTATTTCTTCAAAATAATTCAATAACATGCACTACACGCAACACCGAGTTCAAGCGCACCATGACTTACCAAACAAGACGTTCAAAAGAGGTTATGAATAGTATTAACTAAATTTTAAACTTTATATAATCTCTATAATTTTAGAATCCATATTATGAGTTTCTTAGACATAATGTAAGAACAAATTAATTTTCAGTATTTCACTTTTACCAACATTTAATAGTTAACCCTTTTTAAATACAATATTTTAAACTTTTTGATTAAATGGGGACATCAATAATTTAAAATGAAACATCCCAAGCTTCCATGGTACACTTTCGTTTGAATAATACAGTAGCGTGTGTTGTACGCACCTTCGAGTTCTAACACATACCACAACCAATCAAACTAGCCATTATGAATAGTAATACCTACTTTTTGAAATTATATATATTTTATATTTAAAAATGGACTTCATTTTTGGATTCAGAGTATCGAATTTAGCCTAAGGTGAAATTTTGGTACTTTTCGGATAACTTTCATATTTTGATGAATAGTGAAAATTACTAAATTTTAATTAAAAACAAATTTTTTAATCAAAATAATTAATAGTGATAAATTATGAATTTGAGTGGTTTTAAAGTATATTTAGAATATATTTTTACCATTTAATACAATTTTGGTCATTGAACATAATTTCACAATTAAACCGAACATAAACAAGTATCAATCTTTTGATAGTTATTATATTTTAAAAACACGCTTTTTGTTTTAACAACGGGAATTAATTTTAAATTAATTTCTGCCACTTCTGTGTTTTGAATTTGGAAAAATGGATTCCATATTTGGAATCAGGATGTTAAAATTGTGTAAATAGTTAACTTTTATTTTTAGACATTTTGAATAATTACTTCGGTAAATGTTTTATTTAACATGGTTAAAGGGTAAATCCGGTAAATAAGGGTTAAACAATAATATTATAATAACAAAAAATTACCCTAAAACATGTCCTAACCGTATTGGTTGATACATGTCCGACCATGGGCATCTTTGGGTCGATTTTGGGACCCCATGGAGACACTTGTAGGTGACAGAGACACTTTATTTTAATTAAGTTAAAATGAATACAAAAATGACACAAGCATATATCTTTTAGCAAAAAAAAATTTTACATAGGGTTATATATGTTTGATTTTAAACTATAAATATTCATTAGAAATATATAAAGATTTAATACATAATTATATTTTATTTATAATTTTTAGAGATTAAATATATTAGTTTATTTATGACTAAATGATGATGCAGTAATTACCATAATAGTGAAAAATTAAAATAATTTATATTATAAATACCCAAATAAATAAAATTTGAGACTTTTAATGCATTAAACTAATTTTCTAGGATAATATGACATATTATGATTTATTTAATTGACTTTTTTCGAAGTAATCATTCTGTTATGTGTTTCACAAAAATAAACTATTGAATAGAGTCACAATTGACACAAAAGAGTTTTTTAAAAAAATATTATATTATTACTTGATATTGAATTTCTAAAAATCTATGGTTCGTCCAAGAGACTTATATCATGATAGTTATATCATTAATGGACCACTTGGGGGTATCTTGGATGTATATAGTAAGTTTATTAACCATATAATATAAAAATACAAAGAGACATTGTAAAAGTGAAACTAATTAACTTAGAGTTAATACTAAAAGATAAGGTTAATATAAGTACCCAAACCAGTATAAATTATATTGTTTGAGTGGTTTTAGACCCATACCCACCTTAACCTTTAAATAATAAACTTTTGAGCCATTATAAACCGAATATGAATTTATTATAAACTATTATTTCTAGCTTTTCCAAAGGTTCCCCTCACCCCTCTTATAAAAAGGAACTCCTCTTTCTCATTTATTCACACCTTCAAAGCCTTTTCGTTCAGCCAAAATCTGCCCAAATACTCTCCCAACTTCCCTAACTACAACCTAGAGGCCTTATGTTGATCAGAAAGCCATCTTAAGGAGCCCTTTTGATCAAATCAAAAGGAAGAACCCGAAGAAGAGGTAATGATTTCACCACCCTTTTCCAAGTTCCTTTCTTCATCCACTTCTTCTTTATTTATTATTACCATTCTAAAATAATAACTCTAGTATCTTATATATACTGTGATTTTATAATAAATATGGTAGAACCATATTCAGTATTCTATCCATCCATTGAATAACATGTCACCATACGTGCGTACGTACAACTTACCGTCTCCACGTCGTGCTGTAATTGTTATTCAATAAATTATTATTTGAATGGGTATAATAATGATGTCTAATTCATGTAAATAATAAATATAACATGATAATGATTCTGTATATATGATATACCATCCAATTATATATTATTTTAATATCAAAATAATGATATTGTCGCTCGTGTGTACGTACGGACTACCGTCTCCACGAACGCGATGAGATTCATTCTCCATCATATCCATTCAAGTATAATTCTAATTTGATGATTCATAATAGTATATAAGGACTTTATAACATTCTGGATATGATTAAGATACAACCTATCCATTACAAACATGGATTATGTAACAAAACATATAAAAGAAAACGAGTAAGTTAACACCTGAAACAACGATAATACTAATATATTATTAACAAATCAATGTTAAAAGATCATATATGATATCATATTAATGTATATGATTATTGTATAATTTAATAACAATTATTTCACCATTATACAGGATGTTAACCTACCCCAACCAAGGAAAAGTACAAGGTAAGGGTTATTTCACAATCTCTTCATTATCCGAGGTTGTTTATACATATTAATCTACTGCGATCTCTTTATCATCCACATCCATGTTCCTTAAAAATGTATTTAAAAACATCTTTACTACTTAATAGAAAATGGGTTAAAGTCATTTATACCCTTATGTGTTTTGAAAGGAATCTTTCTGTCGTTTTCCAAACAAGGCACTTTTAACCTTTTCGACAAATTTAAGGTAAGAATGCCTTTTTTAACTTATATGGCGTGTGCGACTATTTACCACCGTTATAAAATCGTCAAAGCTTCCCTTAGAAGATTATAAGAATATTTTAAAAGTAAATGTTTTATTTTATAATTATGTGACTTTTAAATGATTTCAAAATGAATATTTTAAGAATTTGTGAAAGGTACTCTTTATCAAGATCATAATTTTAAATGTTTTAAAGATTTATCTTTCTAAAACTTTTCAATTAATGTCCATGTTTTCAAAATGAATTTAAGGATTTATTTATATGGACATGAATTTTTTGAAATGATAATTCTTTTCAAATGTTTCAAAGTGGTATGGGACACTTTGATTCAAAAATCTCTTTTAAAATTACTTCCTTTATAAATGTGTGACTTTTAAATGATTTTACAAAAAGGATATTTCTCTCAAAAATATTTACTCATCATTTGATGGATTTTAAGCTCATTTGAAGATGATTTATTATAAAAAACTTCTATTGATGGTTTTGTTATATGGTTGACTGTGGATGTGTTATTTTTATACCATTCATGGTTTATGAGGAAATTGTTGACATTTCGTATACTAGTTTTAATACGAATGTATATGTTATGTTTAAACCTTTTTCATATGGGAATGCATTGGACTTAATATGTGACGGGTGGAGCCCGATATACCTCCTCGATGCATCGGTAGGTCTCATGAGACCAACTAGTGTCTTGGCACAAGGCCTTGGCAAAATCTTATTTGTAGTCTTGGGATGAGGCCTTGGCTATGTGGTTATGATAGTCTGGCATTATGCATTCCATCATTATGAATGTGGTTATTGATATTGAATGTGATTATTCGATTAGTATAATATCCATGTGAATAATTAAATGGCATTATTTCATTTTATTTTTGTCATACTATGTTGAACTTCAAGTTTAAAAGGCTTTTGTTTTAGTTATACACTGCCTTAAATGTTTATCCTTATTTATGAAAGTTTCCGCTATATTTTTATCCTTACTGGGAATTTGAGCTCACCCCTTTTCTATGTTTTATTTTTCCCAGGATGTGAAGAAGTAATTTATGAATGACCTGCAGGGATAGTATATGGGGATATGAGTGTGGATTATGGAGACTATATTGTTGTAGTTTTCGTTTTTATGATGTAATGTAAAACTTTTTGAATATATCTAGTGTTTTGAAGGATACTAAACCAATCTGTCTTTTGAGATATGATCTTTCTTCTGATCATGCCAATGTTATGTAATAATGCACCGACTCTGGGTAAATAGGGTCGGTGCGTTACAGTTGGTATCAAAGGAAGTTTAGTATAAACCTTAGAAGCTAGATTTTGATAAACTCTGATAAGAGCACATAGACCTAAGATGAATTTTGAGGATTTGTATTGAAGAACTTCCTAGAATTTTGGTATTTTAGAGATTTTGTGAGTTTTCTGAGCAATACATCCCTGTTTGGATACGAGCAGGTAGAGGCAGCTCTGGCACAGATGTACCTAGGGGTAAAACCCGAAAACACCGCTTTGAGCTAGACTCGAACAGAAACAGCTGCACGACAACGGGCCTTGCTGCACTCTTGGTTACGACACTCCCGTGGGATATTCTTAGGATAATTCTCATTTTCTTTACAAACCATTATGAAGGGTTTATGAGTATATACTTCCTCAAAGGAGACATTTTTATGATTATGGATTATATCCATAAACTATTTAATTTATGTTATGTGTTTTACAAGTTTTGGATTAGGTATTGATATTCATAAACTAATCTAGTGTATGCCATTATTTAGAAATGGCACCCAGTAGAAGGAATGAGAACTCCAGCAATGCACATGATCCAAAGAGAAGGAAGGATCATATCTTTCATGGACTTAAGCTAGAATTTATAAGAGAAATAGTCTCCCATGTATTATCATCATATGAAGAAATAATATCATGTGTTGATAAGATAAGTAAAGAGTTTAATGAGTCCTATGGATTTGAAGGGAAGAAAGATAAGAAAAGGATGGAAGAGGGAAAGATGGATAAAGGGAAGAGAGAAAAGAAGAATTTTCCCATATGTGATAATTGTGGGAAGAAACACCGTGAAACTTTCCTGAAAGGAATGAGAGTTTGTTATAAGTGTGGAGGAAAAGGGCACAAAGTACATGACTGCAAGGGTAAGGAAATGGTTTCAAATGTACAATTCTTCATTTTCAAGGAGATTGGACACTACGCGAACCTATGTCTCAGTTATCAGACTATGCCACAAATGATGCTATTAGATAATAATCAAGTTATGATTAAACCACAGATGAAGAGGAATGATTAGAGTTCTTATGTTGATTATGTCATTTGAGTGTTGTATCAACAATGTACATGTTATAATAATTATGGAGTATATAAGGACTGTACTACAGTACTATTTCATTATAGACATGAGATTGTGTGGAACAAAGAAAAGTGACTCAATAGCAGGTTAAATTTTTGGAAAATATATGGTTGAGAGAAAGAGAAACCATAATATGGTTCTGATACCGAGGTAGTGATTTTAGAATAATAAATGATTGTTTTGGATAAATTATATTGGATACTCTTGACTACCTTGAAACTGATTAATGATTTGTATATTCCATCATTGTTGGGGTTTACAACATTTTTGGATTGAAGGAGTATATCTATTATTCTATAAGGAATAAGGGATCATGAATGTAATCAATAAGGTTTAATGGTAATTCAGGATGTTGCAGTGTTTTAAAAGAATACACGATGATGGTGATCACATGTTATTACGCAGCAAAAAAAAGAGATCGCCATTGAGTTTACCTTCCTTATAAATTTTGGACTGAAGTATTTTGGATAGTTCTAGTTTGGATTATTCTGATTGCCATAAAAGGACAACCCAGAGGTCGGGCGGCAACCCGTCGCGTCTGGCAAGGCCACGAGACTTGAACCCACAACAGAAGGGTGACAAGGGTGTATCACCTACCACTGACCCACGTGATGTCCTGGTTTGAATAATTTCATTTTTTAAATGGTTCTCTTAGACGAATTATAAATTAATTTTTTTAACCCTATACGAATATGATAAATAGAATATTATTTTTAAGTTATATTATCTTTTAGAGTGAAAGATGAGTTTGTGGTAGAACTTAGATATCATTTGAGACTCTACGTGTCAAGTATATATTTTTCTTCTTCTCTTATTCAATGAAGAAATTAATTCTTATTCATTAGTGAAGGGATCTTAAAAGAAAGTGTTATCCTAATACCATATGTTTTGCTGAACCGATGGTATTTTAAATCATCATAGATTGATGAATTTAAGTCCCTCAATTTTACACTTGTTTGTGATTGATGACCTCAATCACTACCTATAAATATTTACGTTTTCCTCCAATTATATGTCTCTAATTTCCACCAATGTTCTCCGGATAGAGATCATAATTTGGTGGTGACCCTTTCATTTCTCTTTTCCTCTTATTAAGACTAAATTTTATCAAGACAATTTTCGATGTGGGTTTTCCCACAAAGATATTTTCTATATTCATCCTTTTATTTTCGAAGAACAATTTCAAATTGTGAGGACGCAATTTATTGAAGGAGGGGAGAATGTAACACCCCAATATTTCATAGTGTGTTATTTCTTCAAAATAATTCAATAACTTTCACTACACGCAACACCGAGTTCAAGCGCACCATGACTTACCAAACAAGACATTCAAAAGAGGTTATGAATAGTATTAACTAAATTTTAAACTTTATATAATCCCTATAATTTTAGAATCCATATTATGAGTTTCTTAGACATAATGTAAGACCAAATTCATTTTCACTATTGCACTTTTACCAATATTTAATCGTGAACCCTTTTTAAATACAATATTTTAAACTTTTTGACTAAATTGGGACATCAAAATTTTAAAATTAAACATCCAAAGCTTCCACGGTACGCTTTCCTTTGAATAATACAGTAGCGTGTGTTGTACGCAACTTTGAGTCTTAACACACACCACAACCAATCAAACTAGCAGTTATGAATAGTAATACCTACTTTTTGAAATTATATATATTTTATATTTAAAAATGGACTTCATTTTTTTGATTCAGAGTATCGAATTTATCCAAAGGTGAAATTTTTGTACTTTTGAGATAACTTTCATATTATGATGAATAGTGAAAATTACTAAATTTTAATTAAAAACAACTTTTTTAATTGAAATAATTAATAGTGATAAATTAGGAATTTGAGTGGTTTTAAAGTATATTTAGAATATAGTTTTACCATTTAATACAATGTTAGTCATTGGACATAATTTCACAATTAAACCGAACATAAACAAGTATCAATCTTTTGATAGTTATTATATCTTAAAAACACGCTTTTTGTTTTAACAACGGGCATTAATTTTAAATTAATTTCTGCCACTTCTATGTTTTGAATTTAGAAAAATGGATTCCATATTTGGAATCAGGATGTTCAAATTGTGTAAATAGGTAACTTTTATTTTTAAACATTTTGAATAATTACTTCGGTAAATATTTTATTTACTATGGTTAAAGGGTAAATCCGTTAAATAAGGGATAAAAAACAATATTATAATAACAACAAATTACCCTAAAACGTGTCCTAACCTTATTGGTTGATAAATGGCCGACCATGGGCATCTTTGGGTAGATTTTGGGACCCCATGGAGCCATTTGTAGGTGATATGGACACTTTATTTTAATTAAGTTAAAATGAATACAAAAATGACACAAGCATATATCATTTAGAAAAACAATTTTTACATAGGATTATATATGTTTGATTTTCGACTATAAATATTCATTAGAAAGATAAAAGGATTTATTACATAATGATAGTTTATTTATAATTTTTATATATTATATAATTTAATTTATTTATGACCCAATGATGATGCAGTAATTACCATAATAGTGAAAAATTAAAATAATTGATATTATATATACCCAAATAAATATAATTTGATACTTTTAATGAATTACAATAATTTTCTAGGATAATATGAAATATTAATATTTATTTAATTGACTTTATTAGAAGTAATAATTCTGTTATGAGTTTCACAAAAATCAACTATTAAATAGTGTCAAAATTGACATAAAAGAGTTTTTAAAATAAATATTATATTATTAATTGATATTAAATTTTTAAAAATCTAAGGTTTGTCCAAGATACTTATATCATGATAGTTATATCATTAATGGACCACTTGGGGGTCTCTTGGATGTATATAGTAGGTTTATTAACCATATATTATAAAAATACAAAGAGACATTGTAAAAGTGAAACTAATTAACTTAGAGTTAATACTTAAAGATAAGGTTAATATAAGTACCCAAACCTGTCTAAATTCTATTTTTTGAGTGGTTTTCGACCCATACCTACCTTAAAATTTAAATAATAAACTTTTTAGCCATTATAAACCGAATATGAATTTATTATAAACTAATATTTCTAGCTTTTCCAACGGTGCCCCTCACCCCTCTTATAAAAAGGCACTCCTCTTTCTCATTTCATCACACCTTCAAAGCCTTTTGGTTCGGCCAAAATCTGCCCAAATACTCTCTCAAATACCCTCAATACAACCTAGAGGACTTATCTGGATCAGAAATCCAACCTATGGATCCCTTTTGATCAAATCAAAAGAAAGAACCTGAAGAAGAGGTAATGATTTCAACACCCTTTTCCAAGTTCCTTTCTTCTTCCACATCTTCTTTCTTTGTTATTACCATTATAAAATAATAACTCTAGTATATTATATATACTGTGATGTTATTATAAATATGGTACAACCATATTCAGTATTATATCCATTCTTTGAATAACATGTCACCAGACGTGCGTACGTACGACTTACCGTCTCCACGTCATGGTGTAATTGTTATTCAATAAATTATTATTTGGATGGTTATAATAATGATGACTAATTCATGTAAATAATAAATATAACATGATAATTCTTATGTATATATGATATACCATCCAATTATATATTATATTAATATCGAAAGAATGATATTGTCGCTCGTGCGTACATACGGACTACCTTCTCTACGAACGCGATGAGATTCATTCTCCATCGTATCCATTCAAGTATAATTCTCATTTTATGATTAATATTAGTATCTAAGGACTTGATATAATTCTGGATATGATTAAGATACAACCTGTCCATTAAAAACATGGCTTACTTAACAAAAAATATAAAAGAAAATGAGTAAGTTAACACCCGAAACAACGATAATACTAAGATATTATTAACAAATCATTGTTAAAAGATAATATATGATATCATATTAATGTATATGATTATTGTATAATTTAATAACAATTATTTCACCATTATACAGGAGGTTGACCTACCCAACCCAGGAAAAGTACAATGTAAGGGTTATTTCACAATCTCTTCATTATCTGAGGTTGTTTATACGTAATAATCTACTACGATCTCTTTATCATCCACATTCATGTTCCTTAGAAATGTATTTAAAAACATCTTCACTATTTACTAGACAATGGGATAATGTAATTTACACCCTTATGTTTTTTGAAAGGAATCTTTCCGTCGTTTTCCAAACAAGTCACTTTTAACCTTTTCGACAAATTAAAGTTAAGAATGTCTTTTTTTAACTTATACGGCGGGTGCGGCTATTTACCGCCGTTATAAAATCGTCAAATATTCCCTTAGAAGCTTATAAGAATATTTTCAAAGTAATTTCATTATTTTATAATTATGTGACTTTTAAATGATTTCAAAATGAATATTTTAAGAATTTTTTAAAGGTACCCTTTATCAAGATCATAATTTAAAATGTTTTAAAGATTTATCTTTATAAATCTTTTCAATTAATGTCCATGTTTTCAAAATGATTTTAAGGATTTATTTATATGGACATGAATGTTTTGAAATGATAATTCTTTTTAGAAGTTTCAAAGTGTTATGGGACACTTTGATTCAAAAATCTCTTTTAAAATTACTTCCTTTATAAATGTGTGACTTATAAATGATTTTACAAAAAGGATATTTATCTCAAAAATATTTACTCATCATTTGATGGATTTTAACCTCATTTGAAGTTGATTTATTATAAAAAACTTCTATTGATGGTTTTGTGATAGGTTTGACTATGGATGTGTTATTTTTATACCATTCATGGTTTATGGAAAAAGTATTGACATTTCATATGCTAGTTTTAATACAAATGTTTATGTTATGTTTAAACCTTTTCATATGGGAACGCATTGGACTTAATATGTGACTGGTGGAGCCCTATATAGCTCCTTGATGCATCGGTAGGTATCATGAGACAAACTAGTGTCTTGGCACAAGGCCTTGGCAAAATCTTATTTGTAGTCTTGGCACGAGGCCTTGGCTATGTGGTTATGATAGTCTGGCATTATGCATTCCATCATTATAAAAGTGGTTATTGATATTTCATGTGATTATTCTATTAGTAGAATATCCATGTGAATAAGTAAACGGAATTACTTCATTTTATTTTTGTCATACTATGTTGAAGTTCAAGTTTAAAAGGCTTTTGTTTTTGTTATACACTGCCTTAAATGTTTATCCTTATTTATGAAAGTTTCCGCTATATTGTTATCATTACTGGGAATTTGAGCTCACCCCTTTTATATGTTTTATTTTTCCCAGGATGTGACGAAGTAATTTATGAATGACCTGCAGGGATAGTATGTGGGGATATGAGTGTGGATTATGGAGACTATATTGTTGTAGTTTTAATTTTTATGATGTAATGTAAAACTTTATGAATATATCTAGTGTTTCCAAGGCTACTAAACCAATCGGTCTTTCGAGATTTGGTCTTTCTTGTGATCATGCCAATGTTATGTAATAATGCACCGACTCTGAGTAACTAGGGTCGGGGCGTTACCGAAAAGGTTATTAAAATATTTTTGATTAACGATTTCCATTGGTTGGGTGGAAGAATTTATTCTAATAATTCTATCACAGATTCCGCTTTTAAGGATGACATACCTCTATGGTTTGGTTAAAATCATGGATACCTAGACATATAGTGATTAAATTTCTTAACAATTTAGTTTAATGAGTGGATATCTCTGTTATAAAAACGTTATATTTTTTCTTACCTGTCTTAAAAATTCTAATTTACATGTATTTAAAATATAATATTTTCTAATTTGAATAATTTAAAAAATTATTCTTCTTCTATAAAAATTTCTTAACTCTAATAATATAATGTATCAGCCAAAAATTATATTTGTTTACATTTTTTAATAGCATAGAAACTCTATCTGATTAGCCTACTTGAGGAGGGTACTGAAAATTATATATTTTTATAAACTACAATTTGGCCCCCAATTTTGTTAAATTTCTACCTATAATTATATTAAATTTGGTAACATATCATGTTTCTACTTTTTTTTATGTTATAATCACAAACTTGTTTTATCATAGAAGGTCTCTACTGGTTGTAAATAGTATACACTAACGTGTATTGTAGAAAATAATACAGAAATTTTTTTAATTTGATAGGATTAAGTTTATAGACTCTAGACAATCAAAATCCTAGTATAACACCAATTTTGGATGTTGATGACTATGGATAATTGATATATTAAATGAAGACTATATTTATAAACACATGACTTAATGATTTTGATATACATACTATAAATTATTTCATTATGGTAAGGGAGGTTTCTATTTTTAAAAAATATTATAAGTATGAATATCAATTAAATTATATAATCATAAGAATTTAATATTTTATAAGACAATACATATCAAAATTTATAGTTTTTCTTATAAACTAGAAAATAGCGTATAAAAGAAACTCGAGATTATCCACTTTGGTAAAACAATTGTTATTGAAACCATAAGAGATATTTTGAGAAATTATTATCTAATATTGTAGTTTTAATATTTGGAAAATCAATTTCTATTATGTATTATTGATTTATTACTATTTTAAATAATTAATAATATTTTGAGTAAAAATATTTAAGTCCTGAAACAATTTTTAGAAAATATTTTAGACATCATGCCCAAAGAATTTGAATCTAATTTAAAATCTATTAACGACACTAAATTTTTTAAAAAATTGAGTGAATTTGACTATATTGGAACTCTGATACAGGATGAGGGTTGGTTGAAAAGAGATTCTGAGAATGAGATGAAAAAATAGAGTATCATTTTCTTCTTTATCTAAAATAATAATTAAAAAAATAAAATTTGAGAAAGTTAATTAATATTTTAAAAATAATAAATTAAATGTAGAGATAAAAATATTTTCATATGAAAAAATAATAATTAATTTCATAATAATAAATATAGGAGGAAAAATATTTTTGGGAAGAATGATTTTCTTTATAGGTATGAGAAGAATCATAACAAATAAGTGAGATGAAAAAATCCTCATAAATGAAATACTATTAATATAATATAACTTATCATATTTGCCTTTATTTTTATTCTATGAATAAGAATTAAAATAAGGTAAAAATATATAAAATCTTCTAAAAGAATAAAAGAAATAAAATTTTTAAAGATTAATGCTCCTAATGTACATCTGAAGAAGGTAAATTTTAATGAAATTATTCTTACGATTATTCAGATAAACCAATGTTTATGAGAATTTTTCATATAATTCTGAAGAAAAATTAATGTTTCAAGGAAAAGGTATTTTATGAATCTAGTATAGATTTAACATAAAATTAAAATTATCCCAATTCATAGAATAAATGTGTTTCTAGTTATTTTAAAAAAGAAAAATATATTTCCTTAGATGTAGATGATTTTTTAGCAAGATTTTATGACTTGTATAAATTTGGTAATATATTATAAAAAATACAATGCTTTTAAAAAATATAAATATTCTAGGGAAGATATTTACAAATAACATTATCTTATTGTATGTCATTACTATGAAGTTATTAATAATACCAATAAGAAATTAAATAATCCTATTTCTACTCATACTAATAAAGATAACCTTTTAGTTATTGAAATATATTATGATATTTTTATTATGAGATAATTAATCTCAAAATATAATTCATAAAAGGAAAATTTTGATAATATATCAAAAAATTCAGGCACATATAATTTTTTTGGGATTTCATTTGCAAACCCAAGACCTTATATTCAAAATAATTATTTTGATAAAAAGTGCACCTTTTTGTAATAAGTTTCAAATTTTTTGACATGGGGAAAATAAGACATCATAAAATTGAGTACAATCATCTAGATTACATATTGATTATTTTTATAAGTAATTAATTACAATTAAACATAAATGTGATGAAAAAATATGGATTCATAATTTTGAATTTTTTTACAATCAAGGTGAAAACAATGTTTGGGTATCAAAACCCAAACTTTTTATTTTCAGAAAAGTAAGAAGAGGAAAAATAGTAATGATATTTGTTACATTGATAGGGTTTGTTCTCATAAAATGACTAGTAATAACCTATTTTTTAGAACACTATAATTTTGAAATTTTAAAAAATATTTTTTAGTGATAATATTTATGGGGATACAAATAGTGTAGGAAAATTTATTTTTCTAGAAAAAACATAAATTTGAAATTATTAATTTATCATAGTACCTAAGGACAAAATTATAAGAAAAATTCAATTAATTGATAATGTTGCCTTTTGATATTTAGAAAATTCATATGTAAAATTCAATTTTCTAATGGTAAAATTATTCTATAAGCTAAAATGCACATGAATGTATTCAAAGTTTACATAGAATACCTTAGAAACCAAGATAATCCTTGAAAATATGCAATGTAAGATCAATTTTGGTTTTGTAATAGAATATTAGGACGTTATAATGTCCACAAATATGTTAAATATTCCTTGAAAGGTAAATATATATATTTACTAAAGTTTCAGAATAATCCTTAAAATATTAGTGATCCTCACAAATTTGGAAGAAATTATATCTTAGGTTTTCAATTTAATAACAAGGATTCAAATTATAACACTTTACAGAGAGTGAACATGGATTTATTTGGTCCAACATAATTTATATGTTTTAGTTGAAAATATTATTCATATTTTATAGTTGATAACTATAATATATATATATATATAATACGAATTTTATAGTAAAAAAGTGGGAATAATTTTTTTGTTCTATTTTTTAGACCATCTAAAAAGTGATAAAATATTTATTTGGTTAAAATATAAAGTTAAAATGTTGTGGAATTTTTAAATTCTGAATTTGAAACATTTATTAGTAAAAAAGGTTTAATAACATACCTTACAACACCTAGGAAACCAAAGAAAAATTGTTTTTTTGAATGACGTAATAGAATTATTTTGAGTATTACTAGAACCATGTTGATAGAATACTCAATCGATAAAACATTTTGGCATGAATCATTTAGTACTTCATTTTAAACTAAATATTGTGCTATAGTGATTCATTTTATTTGTAAGAATCATTATAAGTTATGGATAATATAAACTCCAATGCCTTCCAACTTAAAATTTTTTGGGTGAAAATAATTCACCCTGAATACTAAAAATAATTTAAATAAATTTACTCCAATATAATGTATAAAATTTCATATTTTATTCTAAAACTGTTAAGTATTATAGAGTTTTTATTAATGATACAAGTACACTTGTAGAAACAATTCCTATAAAATACTCTTGAAGAGGAACCATCTCCGTGAAAATATAATTAGTGATATAGGTTTAATAGCTAAAACTATACAATTTTAATGAATGAAATGTGAAAATTATAAATTTTTGTCACGATTCAATTAAAATACACTTTAATATAATTTAGGTAATGAAAATGGGATAAAATAAATGTGGGATGAATTCAATGTGTTTGATTAGAATATTGT
Organism: Viscum album; assembly: GCA_963277665.1. NCBI lineage: Eukaryota > Viridiplantae > Streptophyta > Magnoliopsida > Santalales > Viscaceae > Viscum > Viscum album. The sequence continues at coordinate 1,351,037,486 of OY728132.1, forward strand.
TTGGACTTTGGTCTAACATACTAATGATTCTCCAATAATTGGGGGGAATTGGGTTTTCCAAAATAAATTTGATGAAAATAGAGTAATAAATAGAAATAAATATAGACAATTTTTAATTGGTTATAAACATAAATGAGGCACAAAACATGAATAATATTACACTCTAGTAGGTAGACTTAAATCTATTCCCATACAAATAGATTTTGAAAATTTTCTATATTTCACCCTTTTTCAAAGAGATGTGAAGTGTTCTTTTATTAATGGATATGCATAGTAATAATTTTATGTACAAAGAACCCTAGTTCTAAAAAAATATTCCGAATAATTTTTTAGACTCAATAAGTTAGTTTATAGACTTAATATGGATTCTTGATCCTCGTAATATTGAATAACTAATTTTTTATTAAAAAAATATATATTTAAATGGTTATACAGATAAATTTTGTTATTAATTTTTTTAAGAAACCATAATTATTAAAAATTTTATTTATATGAAATTATATATAGAACAACTCAGAAAACTATTAACAATTTAATTGAGGATATTATTAGATCTGAGTTTGAGAGGATCATGATGGGTGAACTTGCTTTCTTTCATAGTTTTCAAATTTCACAACCAGAATGAACTTTTGTAGACCAAAAAAATTATATAGTATATTACATAAAAGGTTTTTATTTAAATATTATGATTATTAGTACTCTTATAGGATCATCGAAAAATTATATATCTTTATGAATCTAGGAAACTAGTTGATAAATTTTTCTAGAGGACTGATTATTATTTTAAAATATCTCATAGAATTCAATTAAATTTATTATTTTTTATAAAAATATTTGAAATATATCAATAAAATACAAATTAATCACATAATAATGATGTAAAATAAATTTTATATTATCTTAAGTGAAATATGGATCTTGGTATAAAATATACTTCTAAAAATAATTATAATTAAAAAATTTAGTTTGGGGAATTTGTTTTTTATTTTAAATTGAAATAAAAATTAAATCTAGAGATCTTAATTTCGTAGTATTATATTTAGTTTCTTTGTTTTATAAGAAAATTATTTTTTAGATAGTTCCCCTCCAAAATCAGAATATGTTGTGGCCAAAAAGTTATATGATCTAATGTTGTGGAAGCAACACACTCTATGAATATGGAAGGGGTTTTTCTAAATTTTTTATTTTTAATAACAAAAATACCTTAGATTTAATTAAAAAACTCTTTTGTTATGTGTATTGATATAAGTAACCATTTACTTCAGGAAAAAAGAAAAATGTGATACTAACATGTAATTCATTCAATCAAATAAATAATTATCTAATATTTTTTCATAGATCCACAATTTTTTTTTATATTTTTAAATTTAATATTGAAATAACATGCATAAAATTATCACTCATAAATAAAAATTTTAATAAATTAAATATTGATAAAACTCTAAAAATGGGGAAATTTTATTACTCTATTTTTAATTTTTTGTTTTTGTTTTTCATTTTTTTAATTTTTTCCATTATTTTTTATATTTCAATGATTAGATTATAAATAATTCTCCAAAAAACTTTTTTGAATTGATTTTTAAATAATATTTCTATTTTTTTATAAAATAAATCATAAAAAGTTTCTAAATATAAAATTTTCATTAAAAAATTAATAAAATGTTTTTTAAAAACCAAGAAGTCAGATATACCAAAAGAATACCCAAAATGAAATTTTATTTTATTCTCCGAGAGGTAATATATAATTATTTAGTTTTAACTATAAATTATTACAATATATTTTATACACCTTAATAAATTTATGTTATACAAATTTAAATTTTTTATTCAAAATTTTAATTTTATTGATTTAGACAAAAATTGATGTGAAAAAATATTTAAAAAAGTTTTTAAAAATTTAATAGTTTAGTGAATAAATTTCAGATTTTTAGAAAGGTTATAGCCATTGATGAAAGAGGGGGAATATTTTTTGAGACACTTTATTATGAGAATATGGAATATCTATCTCATTAAGACTATATAAAATTTTGTGGGTCACCACATCTTCCTTCACAACATGTTTACTCCAACATATCTCTTCATATTGTTTTTTTCGATTATCCATTTGATTACTGTTAGTTAATTTCTCCCAGTTAATCCAATAAATATGAGGATATCCACACATTATATTTATACATGAGTTTTTTTCATATAATGACTAATAAAAAGTTATGGGTTTGATAAGTATGATTCCTTACTCAAATCAGTTAATGTTTTACAAGGATGGGATGGTATTTGGGTAGAAAAAGATGACATAAATCTTCATTATCCTTATATTGTAAGGGAATTATACTCTTTTAATAAATTTAGTGTTGAGGGGAATAATTATTTTATAAGTGTTACTCATTTTTATGATTTTATGACATTGTTAAATTTATTTTTATTTCTGTTAAAGTTGTCATGTGGGGATAGATTAAAATTGAGATGAATTTATTTTTCAATTTTTTAAATTGGTTTTCAGTGGACAACATGGATATTTTAAAGATAAAATGAAATACATTATATAAAAGAGTAATTCATCATTCATTGGTGAGGAAGAATTAAATTTAGTGAGTTTCATATTTTTTCTTTCTCAGAAAATGTTTTTTTGAGAAATTGGATAGAGACGAATCCGAATTAAGAAATGAAATGTTTAATGAGAATTTTTTTTGTGAAAATAAAATGTATATATAATTCACCATCTTTACAAAAGAATAGAGAAAAAAATGTTTAATGATTATTTCATAGATTTCATAAATATGAATGAAGATAAAAAGCTATATGATATTAATTTCATTAGATATGGTTCATGAAATGGGATAAATTATAAAACATATAATAAAATCCTCAATCCATTTAAAATTGTGAAAGAAAAGAATATATTTTTAAGAATTATTAATGTAAATAAAATTATGAATATGGAGTTTTTAATGTTTATAGGAAATATGGAAATGTAAATTATAGAAATACAGATGATATTGTTAAAGGGATACGAAATCTATGTAATTTTATGAATGGAGTTATACCACATACTTTGATTTTAATTAAAATCAATATCAAAATGTTACACATATTTAATTTTTAGACGGGGAAGTAAACTGAATAGAAGAAAAAGATCAACATTCACATAAAAAGGATTCAAAAAAACCTTAGTCGGGTATAAATGTTCATGTAGTGGAACAATTAAAAGAAAAATATAGTAAAAAGACTGAATAATCTGGTTCCTCAAGATCTCAAACTCCACTAATTATAGATTTTTTATTTGATTATACTTATTCACCACCCAATAAGATTAATTAAAGAATTTAAATGTGAATAAATTATTTGAATGGTGTTTTTAGAGAAACCCAATGATGCTCTTTACTATTTACCCAATATTATGTCCTGATATATGTATATCCTAGGGCATATCATTTGATTTTGTAGAAAATCCAGATTCCATGAAATATATTAAAAATAATAATTTAAAATCGGGATGATTTTAAACATTTAATAGGAAAATCTATGTAAGCATAAATAATGTCAAAACAATTGTTGATATAGATAAGGAATACATATAGTGATAATAAATTATATAATGAGCAGCTTAAAAGAAGAAAAAATTCATAATAATTATGAACATAGTGTGAATGAGATATTAAAATACATGTTAATGAAGGTAAAAGATCAAATTATAATCTTATATACCTTTCAATCTCCCAACATGACGAAGTAATAGAAAACAGAAATGGATTCCAGTTTGAGAAGAATATATTTTGAGGTATAAAAACGAGAAAAATAATATTGAAATCCAATAATATTAATATTTTCTTAAGATAATGTGATAAATTAAGGAGTTTCATGTTTTTGGAAATGAAATGGAAAAGGTAAAATTTAAAATGTTCAAGTTAGAGAGGTTTCATGAATGTTTCTAAAATGTAAAATTTATTGTTTGGAATATTTTGAATAAAAGTGGTTTATTATTTTAACTGTTAAAATTTCTGTAAAAATAAAAAATATATTTTTTAGTGTATATCATGAATAAATTATTATTCTAAATTAATCCTAGATTTATGATTTCTAATTTAATTGGGTGAATATATTTTCTTAATTTTCTAGATATGTATTATTTCATTCATATAAAATTGTTACATAGAATATTTGGAAGGAATTTTTTCCAGATGATCATTTCTAGAGACCTAAATGAAGGAGCATATATTGTTATCCAAATGAATTAAAATAAATATTTTTTGTGTAACCATTCATGAATTGTAATGGTGATTCATTAGAACCATCCATTAGAAGAAGACGATGTAATAAACCATATCAAGAGAGTATAATTTTATCTAAACATGTTGTAACCAAATAAAAAAAAATAAAGAATATTATTGTTGGATGTAATACAATAAATAGAATAGGCATTCAAGGAGGATAAATATTTTACAACCTATGTTTTTAAAACTCTACATTTTTTATCACCAATGATATGATGTTACCTGGATTCTTTTGTTAAATCTTGTAATGTTTTCTCTCCATTATAATATTTAGATATTTTCATCCTTAATGTATCTTTTTGATGATTGTTAATTCATTGAGACATTTTGTCTATGAAATTTTATATCTGATCTTGTATTTGATAGATGGAATAAAGAGATAAGAAGATATCAGTTATTCTAATCATTCATATTGAGTGCTCCTGATACATGAGTATTACAAGTCATTTAGATATTTTTATCAAGGTCTTCCATATATATTTAAGACATACCATTATAGAATTTTTTAAACCGTGTATAAGAAAAATTAGGGTGAATAAATTTTAAGCTCTTAATGTTTGATAGTGGATATCATTATCAATAAAATTATATTTTTTTCTTATTTTTTTTCTTATGGTTACATTTTTAATTCCCCAACCCCATATTCTTGAAGCCAGTGCTTTGTTTTATTAAATTAGCATGAAAAAAAGGAATCAAATCCAGAAGGACCATTATGTTTCATAGTCTTGGAAATAAAAATTCCATACCTGATACCCATAATACATTTGGAAATAGAAAATAAAATCATTATACAAAAAAAAATATATAAAAAACATCCCCGAAATAATATTCAATGTATTCTTATTTATAACTTGGGGAAATAAACATTATAAGTGTGATCTCAAATCATCAATATGGGTAATTAAAAAAAGGAATAATAAATCAATAGGAAAAATTTAATGTGGTATGGTATCTAACTGATAATCAATTCCATTGAAATAACTAGAAAAGGAAAGATCAATATTGAAAGGTAAGAGACTAAAAACACATGCCATTAAGTTAATGAATTGAAAATGAAATGCATCCAGAGATATATCGACACAAAATATCATGAGTAAATAATAACCGAAATCTCAGTAAAGGAAATTCATAACTATTGGATGCAATGTTTCCTAGGAACATGAGACCATTATAATCAAGAGACAGTTTAAATTAAATTGACTACAAATTCATCAAATGGGAAGTATAATTCATTGATGGGATTTCATAAACTAGTCCCCAAACCCTAGAGATTGGCATAAATAGTCCCCAACCTATGTATTTAATGTAAAAGTCAGTCATCATTTATAAATAAATAATTCCTCTTTTAAAATAATTATATTGAATAACTATTATGGATTTATTAATAATACCTCATTGGAAGGTAAGTAACTATAAGTGTTGTTGAAATTAAAATATTTTTGATGAAAAATAATATTTAAACATTCCAATGTGTCCCATTACACATTGAAATCTTTAAATCATAATTATGAATTAATTCATTTAAACATATAATATCAACAGAAAATAATATTTATGATATATCATAAAAAATAATATCATATACACAAAATAAATGTGAATTGGTTCATAACAATAATAAGTCCCAATGGAATGAAAATTGAGATTATATTCCTTCTACTTAAGTAGATTTTGAATCATGTGGCCATGAAATATTAATAATAAATTGAAACATTTAATATCATGAAATTAAGGTAAATTATTATATAATATATGAAATAGGTTACTAGTTGTACCAGACACTAAAAATTCGCGGTGAATAAGACATTTATCTCAAAGGTGTAAAAAGAGAGATGAAGAATCCCTAACCTTAATCACCCATATTTTGTCTGGTATTTATCCTCTAATATATTGGTTTAATACATGTTTATCACATGTACCTAAACTATAATAATATTAATAATATAATATATTAACATCTTAAAATATTTTATTACCTTTTTGGTTGCACACTTTTATTTTTTTAACTATTTCAGGTGTTAATTGCCTAATTTTCTCAATTATGGGTTGACATGTGATTTGTTGTTCCAATTAAATAGATCATGACTTCATCATATAATTAATTTAAACAATGACTAAATTATCATATATATTCATTAAATATTTTTTAGAATAGTCTATATATAGAGACTCATGCTTGACGTACATGGAAATTACATTACATTTGAAGAATACTTAATAAATTACAAGAACCAACACTAAAGGACCGTAATAGTTTTGTGTATTCGGAAACACAAATCATAATCTTCTAATCATGGTAAAATATCATCAACATCTCCCATAAATAATGTTCCAATTTTTTCTTCCCTAAAACATTTCTTTATATCCGGGGGAAATAAAACATATAAAGGGTGATCTCAAATTCTCAGTAAGGGTAATCATGGAGAACATAAGACAATCCATAAACATTTTAACGACAAAAAGAACATGAGCATAAAATCTAAACATCAAAATCTTGAGCAATGGTATACAACCGTGCAGTACATAAGGCATATATCATAAAGGAACATTAATCCTGATAAACTAGATAGGGAATAAAATATGTAATTTTGGCATCCATCAATCACATGTTCTAATTTTAATAGTTGTCAGGGAATTGCTGCGAAGACCATCTTGTGGACAAAGTCCTTTACTGAATCGAGTTCACTCCACATTCCAGTCATGTATCACTGAACCACATTAAGTAGTCATTCCAGCCATCTCTATCTGATGAGATATAAATCATTATCCAATGCATTGGAGGGGGATATAGATCCCACCCATCTCATAATAAAATCATTTATAATTGTGCCACAAAATAAACATACATCATTCATAATAACCCAACAAATAAAATGGGTTTCATAACCATCATCCCATCATCACATAATCCATATAAAAGAAATGGATATAATTTCATCATAAGAAAAGTAAATCCATGTAAATAATAGAGACATTATACTTGAAACATAATCATACTAAATAATTTAATCTTATATGGAAAATAGTTTCGACAAAATAATTTAAATTAATTCTTGAAAAAATATCCTTTCTTCTTCAAAATAATTTTCTTTACTCAAAATGAATTTTCTTTTAAAAGAAACGATTTTTTTGGAAATAATATTGAAGTTTTTTAATGGAATCTTTATGTAAATAAGGCATTATGAATCCATAAAAATCCATTCACATCGTATATGTTTAAAAAAACATTCTCCTTGTAATTTTGACAGAAAAGTCAAAAAGTTCCTTGTATGGTAATCAGAAAAAAGATTCCTTCCATAACAAAATGTAAAAGTCAAAGTGGGGTAAAAATGACTTTAAATATACATGGAAAAATATTAAACACTTTATGAAAAACATTTTTATGGACATGGATGGAAAATATAACCCTAGTAAATACTTAAGTATAAGCAATCTCGAATAAAAATGAGATTGAAAAATTATACTTTACCATAGGTCCAATTTCTTTTGTATGACTCCAAAACTTCTGTATAGTAGGTTTAAACATATTATTAACCAGTAACAGAACAATAATAATATTTATGATATCATATATGATTTAATTATGACTTTATATTACCCGTTCTTTTATCAATTCCATGTTAATACAACATTTTGGGTAAAAATGTTTCATTTATCGTACGTGATTGGACTTGTTGTTCTTGATATTGTATCTTATTTCATGATATAATTACATCCAGAATATAAAACATGATTTATATATCATATATATTCAGGATATATATGTATATAATAGATAGATAAATGAAATGAAATAAACCGCTCATGGAGACGGTAGACTGTACGTACGAATGAACGTTCTTTTCATTTCCTTATTGAATTGAATAGAAGTATGTAGAGTACATATATATATATATATAAATAGTAGCATAATTATTTCATAAATTTAATCAATATTTTTTATATATACACTTTATAATCATTCTTTAATGGCTAACATGAAAAATGAATCTCATCGCATTCGTGGAGACGGTAGTCTGTATGTACGCACGAGCGATGATATCATTTTTTTGATATCAAAATAATATTCAATTGAATGGTATATTATATATACAGAATCCTCACAATGTTATATTTATTATTTACATCATTTATGCTCATTATTATACCCATCCAAATGTTGAAATGTTTGAATAACAAAATACACCACGACGTGGAGACAGTAAGCCGTATGTACGCACGTGTGGTGACTTTTTCCTTCATAGGATGGATAAAATAACTAATATGGTTGTACCATTTATATAATAAAATAATAGTATATAGAAGATATTTGAGTTATTATTTTATAATAGAAACAACAAAAAAGGAGGAAGTGGAATAAGAAAGGAACTTGAAATAGGTGGTGAGACATTTTCCTCTTCTTCGAGTTCTTCCTTTTGATTTGATCAAAAGGGATCCTTAGGTTGGCTTTCTGACTAAAGGAAGGAATCTAGGATGAATTGAGGATAGTTTATAGGGTACATGGGCAGAGGTTGGCCAAGCCAAATTCCTTGGGAGGATTGAATTTGAGAGGAGAGGGAGTTCCCTTTTATAAGAGGGGTGAGGGTCATTTAAGGAAAAACTTAAAATATTATTTTATAATAAAGAAATATTCGGTTTATAATGAAAAAAAGTGTCTAATTTAGAGTCTAGGGTGATTATGGGTTGAAATACTCTCAACCAATAGGTTTTAGACAAGTTTAGGTTACCATTGTAACCTTATAATTTAGATTTAACTCTAAGTTAAATAATTTATCTTTTACCGTGTCTTCTTGTATTCTTACAATATATGGTTAATAATCATATTATAAACTACCAATAGAACCCAAATTGGTTCATTAATGTCATATATATTATTATATTTTTCCTTTAGCTGAACCTTATATTTTTAAGACCATTATATTAATTTATAATATAATATTTGTTTTAAAAACTCTTTTTTGTCAATTTTGACACTATTTTGTATTTTGTTTTTTTATGAAATCATAACACCATTATTACTTAAAAAAATATTTACATAACGAACCCTAATATGTCATATTAACCTATAAAATTTTCAGAATTCATAAAAAGTCTCAAATTACATTTATTTGGGTATTTATAATATCAATTATGTTAATATTTCATTAATATGTTTATTACTGCATCATCATTGTGTCATACATAAATTAACTTATTTAATGTATAAAAAATATAAATAAAATACAAATATGTATTAAATATTATTATATTTATAATTAATATTTTTATTTGAATTTATCTTATGTATAACCCTATATTAAAAAAATTTAGATATTATACTTTGATTTAAACTATTTTAACACTTCTTTAAATAAAATAATAATAAATGTCCTAATCTAATCCAAGTGGACCTAAATGGTAATATTTTTTTCTTATGGTTTTTTTGGTCGAATTAAACTTATCCAATAGAATTAGGAAATGTTTTAGGGTATTAATAATATCATTTTTACCCTTGATTACCCTATTTAATTTTAACCGTGGTAAATAAAAGTAAAAAGTTACTATTCATCAAAAATTATTTCTATCTTATTGAACCACATTATACTTACTGATATCAACTGTGGCTCTCGGGTTTTCGAAATTCCACTCACAGATGCGGTAAAATTATATTTTATGTAAATTTGCAAATTTTCATAGGAGGTGGGTAAAAGACGGTGAAAAGTTCAATAAAATTGTTATATATCTAACATTATTATAAAATTAATCTGATGAATTATATTGAAATTATATAAGGATTATGTATTTACATTGACTTAAAATAAATTTAAATAAAATAAATAATTATTTATATAAAAAATCAGTTTTAAACTATAACTCATTGTTTTTCACTATTCATCAAAAATTGAAAGTTTTTAGAAAAGTACCAAAAATTCACCCTAAGCTAATTTTGATAATCTAAATCCAAAAATGAAGTCCATTTTGAAGGATAAAATTTATAAAATTTCAAAAAGTGGGTATTACTATTCATAATAGCTAGTTTATATAATATTTTAATAATATATCGGTGTTTAGTGAAACTCGGTATTGCATACAACACATGCTATTGAGGAAGGTTGCTCTTGCATGAAACACAATCCAAGAATAGTGTTTGTGTGTAATAAAAGACAATATGGTGTTGTATATAGCACAAGATAATTTTGGTGTGACGTACAACACAAGACATCAATGAACTTAAAAGAATATTTTTCATAAAATCTCGGGGTGTTACACCATAATATTTGAAGATTATAAATTAATTGCACCGTTCATGGTGAAGGTAGGCCGTACATACGTACGAATGATAATTTAATTTCATTGTTGTATTAAAATAATGAAAAAATGATACATATTTATATTATAATTAAAAAATATATATATGTTATATATTGTACTTAGGTTTATTGACACCATCTTTTATACGTTCCATGTTTGAAATGAACAAGTCATATAACATTGAGGGGGTTGTAGTCCATACTTCATGAAATGAAATTATCATATTTTCACAACATGTAAAGAATAAATGTATGTTCTAAATGAAAATTACATAATTATAAATACAATATAATTTATATATATATCATATATATAAAAATATTCCATCTTAATAGCCACCATGATAGGTGGTAGGTTAAATTGAACAATCATTATTGTGTGAGGTAGTAGTTCTCCGTACACAGAAATAATATTTTATGCCAATTAATTGGAGGTTGGTGAACTGTTAGGTCTAAACTACAACACACAAACATCCTAGTATATTTAGGATACTTTTTTGGTTATGTAATCATAAAACTAGAAGAGTATAGGGAGTGACCAATAGAAATGAATCTATTAATCTTGAGGGAAAGTGTTACCTCTTAGTTAGGTAACTAATTTTGTGTTGTACCAATTCTTATGTGGATTATTTCCCTTATAAATGGAGGAACACAGGTATATTGGCTGTATTTTTTGAGTGATACATGGGTAAATACCAATACGTATTCATTAATGGGTTGTCTAACTGATATAATGTGCCTAAAAATGGACAAATAATGGATTAAAGGGTATTAATGGTATATTTATTCCTAAAACACACAAAAATATATTTACTATAATAATTTGATTCTAACATCTATGATTCCCCAATTTTATCATTTTGGTTTTTATTAAAGAATCTAGTTTAATAATATAATTATGTGATAAAGTTAGACTAAACTAAAGTGGTATATATTATAAAATAAAAATCAAATGAATTATTAACATTATATCTAATTTATAAAAATAATATTCCCATGTGTTTTGGAAATTTATCTTAAAACAAGTGCATGTGACACTCTAAATCACCATTTAATCACAGACCGTGTGAAATCATTTTTTTAATATATTGGTCAATATTTAGACTATAAAAGATTAATTTTTCCATTGATATACCATTTTTAATATTTATTAACACTCAAAATAATTTGAAAGATATATGATTATTATTAATTTAAAATCCTTCAATATAATTATGTATATATTAAAATAACAATAATGTTAATTTTGACATTATTTATTTGATGTTAATTTTAGAATACTAATTAAATATAAGAACTAAAATATATTTATTCTAAAGATTTTTAAAAAGATGTATTAATCTATGAAAATAAATTAATACTATAATTCCATAAATTAACTTCAATTATATAATTTATATTTTCAAATTTTTGTTAATTATTAATTAAATATTCTCTACATCAGTGTTTCATAAATATTTTATGTATGTAAACCATTTGTAAAAACTAATGATAAATTATTATTATAAAAACAACACATATATCTTAAAAGTGGATATTTATTACCTAAAATATATTGTTTTGTAGATATCTCAATGTTTATAAATGTTATAGGTAAAGAAATATCTCTTTTGTCTTTTTCCATAATTAACAATTAATATATGGAAATTCTATTTAATAATGCCTTAATAACCCATAAATTTAATACCATGTTGGGATTTGGTATTATTATTGTCATCAAATGTCTTCTAGAAAATATTCTAGGTCATTTGGGTTCTCAAAATTAAGGCTAAGTCCCTTATTAATCTTAATTTTAGCGTAATAACCATAATTAATTTTAATTACATTCACAAATATTTTTGGACAAAAATTATGTTGATCTTATTAAACAAAAAATATCTTACTCATTAAAACCATGAATTTAATGTTTTTCAAAATTCAAATTATAGAAGTGAGAAAATTATTATTAATGCTAATACCACTGATAGGGCGAAATAACATGTTATTAAAGTAGAAAAAAATTTAATTTTCATTAACTTTTTATCTAAAATTTCAAAGTTAAATTGATTCTAATGAACATAATTGTATAAATAGATATATATTTGATATAATGGGACTCAAAAAACATATATAATGTATAATATATCATTAATATTTTTTTAAACCAAAAGGCTGTTTTTAACTAAATTGTAGTAAATTTCACTATTAATCAAAATCAATGTTTATTAAATGAGCCTCAATATTATGTCTACTATAATTTCAAAATTATTAACTAAAAAATATTGATTTTTTTTTAAAAATAAATTCATAAATGATTTAATTTTCTTTAAAATATTTTTTCCAATTAAACGTAGTAAAACTCGATCTGTTGTGTAACACAAGCTAATTTAGGGTTGTGTGAAGTGTATGTTTAAATTTTTGCATAATGAATGGGAAATGAAAAAGTATATTTATGGTGTGTGCTTTAGAACATGTTCACATGAATGTTTTTGACCACAAAACCATGAACAAAAGGTTTGTGTAATGTTATTTTATGTAATAAAAAATTATTATTATATGACAATATTTTTTTAAACCCTTTTTTAAAGTTAATAAATTTTTTCACTCCATAAAAATAAATTTAATCATATGTTTCTATAAAACTAATAATTTTCTTTTATTACACCTTGAACTATTTCTACTTCATCTCTCAGAACATAATGCATCATTTGTTGAATTAATGCATTATACTATAACATCCCATCAAATTATAATATCAAAAACTTTGTCATGACCCTCCTCCCCAAGCCATGAACCTTGTCATATGACCACATGGGTCTCCTGTAATACCTTGACTGCATTCCCAGAACCCTGTAGGCTATTACTCACAAGGGTCGCTTATTAGGCTAATGATTGTCCTCAAAAGCAAGCACATGTTCTTTCAGTGTATTTTGTCCTCACTCACACACACCTTGGGAAACATCCCAGAAGGTCACCCATCCCGATTACTACTCCAGGAAAATCATTCATAACTGTGGAGTTCTAATTAGGTAGTATCCTGAAAATAAAGGTTCACCTTGTTGACATGGGTAGTAACATTTAGCCTTTTAAGTCTCACTTTTCGAGGGGCATTACATTATCCACCCCTTTAAAGCACAAGGCCCTCGTTGTGGACCCCAAGTCTCAAACTCAGGACGTACCTAAGCACTTCCTACTCGGTATTGGCTCTGATACCATTTTGTCATGACCCAGCTCCCTAGGCCATGAACCTTGTCATCTGACCCATGGGTCTCCTGTAATACCTTGGTTTCCTTCCCAGCACACCATAGCCTATTACTCACAAGGGTCACTTATCAGGATAATGATTGTCCCGACATGCCAACACATGTTCTTTCAGTGTATTTTTTCCTCACTCACACACACCTTGGGAAACTTCCCAGAAGGTCACCCATCCTGATTACTACTCCAGTCCAAGCATGCTTAACTAGGGAGTTCTAATCAGGTAGCCTCCTAAAAAGAAAGGTGCACCTTGTTGACATGGGTAGTAACATTTATCCTTTTAAGCCTCACATTCCAGGGGTATTACAACCTTTTATTAACATAAAACTCTTCCAATAGATCATAATTGAATCACTTCTAAAGGAGAGTAACTGAATTTCCAAATTTAACCTATCTTTAAAATTTAATCAACAAGAAGCAGTCCTGTATTTTCATATTCTAAACATGTGAATAACTTCATCAAGTATCTTCTTAAAATATGGTTCTAACTCATATCACTATAAAACCATATTAAAAAATCGAATTCTTCTATATTCTTTATTTAAAAAACATTTTATTGGACATATCCGTTAAATCCCAAAAAGTGTTGTAAACTCTATCAATGATAGCATAGGCCACTTATTGGAAGGACATTAATAAATTCCAATACAGTCAGCTCTTTTCCCAATAAATCAGTTCTTGATAACTATCTTACTATCAAGAACATATTAAGTTTATACTTTCCATTAATCTTGTATTTTCCCAAAAATTTTACTTACAAATAAATTACATCAGTTTTTACAATTCAACATATGATCTAAAATCCTAATTGAAAATGTACCACAGTACAATAGTTAATTATTTAATAATTTTTATAACTAGTACATCACTAATAAAATATTCAAATTAAATCATTCTTGAACAAGAATTTAATCATTCCTCTTCATATGTGGAAGTTTCATTACTCCATCACTATCTAATAACATCATTTGAGGTATATTCATTTGATGATTCAGACATTGATTCACACTCTTTACCATCCCTTTGTTGTGGTAGGATTGTGCATTGGAAAACATTTTGTTAACATTGAAATTGCAAAGATGGTTTCCTTTTCTCCAAACATATAACAGAAACTCATTCCCTTAATGCAAGTACATAAGTATTTCTGGTTGCAATTATCACATGTTTGAAAATCCTTTTTTCGCTTATTCATCATTGACTTATTCCCTTTTTTATGGTGCTCAGATTTCATGTTCTAATAATGGATTCCTTTGAAGGAAAATGACTATGAGAATTTTTAATACATATCATTGTCACAAGATACTCTATCTTTGTATAATAAAAATTTCTGTGAGACTATTTCCCTTTGAAATATTGGATAAAGACTATGAATGTTTTGATCATTCATAATCATTAGATCACATGTATATGTAAGTTTCACATTCCTTCTAATAAGAGTCATTTCTAAAAAATGTTATAAACTGGATTAATACATAAAATAATTTATAATTTCAAATATGGAACTTCATATAATTTAGCCATCATGAATCCTAGAATCGTAGACATTGAATACATTGGGTAAATCATTCATTCTAAAACCATCATAATTGTTGGTAATGAAAATGTGGATTATCCTAAGCGTATGGCCTATGAGTTTCAAACAAGGTCCATAGTGAATAATGTTGTCATGTACCAAGTTGCCACGAGTTATGCCCAAAACACCTTGTTGGAGTTTTGAATTAAAGGTACATCTGTTTAAAAACAACGTGAACTTTTAGAATCCAGACATGGATATATTTCTTGGAATACTCAAATAATCTCCACTTTCCCAAAATTCTAGGATGTTTATCAATAATTATCCTCAATTTGTTTCTTAGGGGTGTTCTCCCAATTCCATGTATTATAAATCTAGTTTCCAATATATTTGTTAAAATTCATTTGAGACCAACTATAATGCCAAACCCGTGAATCTTGGATCTAGTGCATCATGTTATTGCATTGGCATGAATACCCTGAGTCAAATCCCAAAGCAACGTTCAGTTTACTAGTCTTGGAAATCCATTTTACATACATGATACCCATTATTCATTGGAAAATATAAAATAAAAACCATATACATAATAAAATTAAATAAGTAAAATCTGTGATTCTTATTCAAGGAATTCCCCTTCATAGGATGGGGAAAGAAACATAATAAGGGTGAGATAAAATGCTCAGTAATGGTATGTAAATAGAAATAAATAATGAATAAATAATTGTAAATTAACATTGAAATGTAACTAACTCATGACATCTGCCATTAAAATAACTTGATAAGGGAATATCAATATTTCTATGTAAGAAACTGAAATCACATCCCATTAAATTAGTGAATCTAAAATAAAACACATCCATAAAAATGTCAACGTAAAATATCATGGATAAATAAAAACTGAATTCTCAATAAAGGTAATGATTAAATATAAAATATAAGTTTTCCCAGGAATATGAAAATTTTATTATAAAGAGATAGTTTAAAATACTTAGACAACTAATTTTTCTAATGATACTAAAAATGCATCGAGGGTATTTCATTAACTGGTCCCCAATCCATATAGCATTCCATAAATGGTCCCCATCCCATGTATTGAAGGGCCAACTAATTCATCATATTTAAAATAAATAATATGCCTTATAAAAAGCCCATATTATAAAATGAAAATTTATTTATAAATAATACATCACTGGTGGATAAGTAATAACATGGTTTGTTGAAATTAAAATATTCTTGAGGAAAATAATATTTAATCATTCCATTATGTTCCATACCACAATGAAACATTTAAATAATAATTCCATATGAATTAAATGTAACTTATAATATCACAATAAATGTTAATTAATAATATTTCATATCTAAGGTTAGAAAATAAATGAAATAAAACTGAATTGGTGCATAACCAAAATATGTCTCAATCGAATGTAAATTGAGATGAAATGCTTCCTACTTTAGTTGATTATGAAATGTGGGATCCATGTAAGATAAATAATAAATTTACGTATGTCATATAATTAAATTAAAGGAAATAAGGATATAATATATGAAAATGGGTAGTTGGTATACCACCAAAAATAGTTCTATGGTAAATATGATATTTATTTAATAGGCCTAAAAAGTGAGATGAGAAATCCCTTACCTTATCCTTCCTTTGTTGTGTCTTATTCATACTATTGTATAGTTGTTCAGAATATGTTATTAACATTTTACTAAAATATAATAATTTTTATTATATCATATATTAAAATATTAAAATATTTTATTACGTATTTGTCAACACTCTTTTTTTATTCTATGTATTTAAGGTGTTAATTACCTTGTTTTATCAAGTATGTTTTGACTTGTAATTTTTGGTTCCTATTAATTTGATAATGATTTCATAATAAAAATAATATAATCAAAAACTAAAAAATCATATACATTAAGTACATATGTATTTCTATTGGCCTTTAATATGTGGAGATTAGAAATGAAGTACACTATTCATGGTGATGGTAGGTCATACATTGGCATGAACAATACTTTCATTTTTTTGTTGAATTAAAAGAATTAATACTAAATGATAATTATGTATATTTTAATTACGTAATAATATCTATGTTATATATGATACATAGGTCTATTTACACCATCATTTATTTTTCCCATGTATGGCATGAACGATTCATATCAATTTAAGGGGGTGGTAGTCCACACTCCCTTAACCGAAATTAACCTATTTACAAAACTTTGTAAAAATAATGGTATGTTCAAAATAAAAATTATAGAAGACTAATGACATTATAAATTACATATATATCATATATAAACAATTTTTCCATCATAATAGCTACCATGATAGGTGGTAATGAAAAATTGAACTATCATCTTTTCGTCAGGTAAAAGTTCACCATACACAGGAACAATATGTTCGTTACCCATTTGATGGAGGTGTGTTCAAGTGTATGTCTAATCCATATAATAAAAAAATACGAGTATTTTTTTGATACTGTTGTTGTTATGTAATAATATAATACATATATTATAGGTAGTGGATAATGGAAATGATTTTAATAGATTGGTATTAGGGTTTACAACCTAATTAGGTAACTTATTTTGGTTTGTACAAAAAGATTCCTTAGATTTATTCCTACCTAAAGGGAGGATTATTGGTATAAGGGTGATATTATTGGAGACTATATGTTCAGATTTTGGTATATCCAATGAGCCTTGATAGGTGTGAGGAAAGGGTAGAGTGCCTTCATTTTTATAGTTGAGGGGGAATAACACTCTTGTAAATTCCCAAAGGTATTCATTAATGGGTAGTCTACCTAACATAAAGTTCCTAAAAAATGGTCAATTAACGGACTAATTGAAACCATGGATGATTAAAACCTCCAATAAAAAAATATATTCATTTTAAAAATTTGGTTCCTTAACTTCTATGATTCCCTAATTTTATCCTTTTGGTTTTTATTAAAACAACTTTTGTCTAATATAATTTATTTTACCATTATTTATAAAATAAAGTGATACTTATTAAAAAATATAGATACAATGAATTATTAATATTATATATAATTTATAATAATAAAATTCACTTTTTTTGAAATTAATTTTAGAACAAGCCCACGTGATACACCAAAACACTACATAAAATCGGATCATGTGAACAATGGTTTTACTATATATGGGTCATTATGTTAATTATAAAAGATTATTCGGTCCATTAATGGACCATACATGATATTTATTAACACATAAAATCACTTGGATTGAGATATTATTTTTATTAAATATAAATCATTCAATAAAATTTCATTTATTATAAAATAACCATAATGTCAATATAGACATTATTTATTTAATGTTAATTTTAGAATATGAATATATAATATTAATTAAAATATATTAGGTTAAAAAATTTGAAACATGATATATTCCTATAAAAATGGATAATGTAAACAATTAAATTAAATAACATTATTTTTAATATTTATAATATAATATTTTAGTTAATTATTATCCAAATAATCACTACATTGGACTTTCTTAATCATTTTAATTAACTAAAATGACTATACAAATTATTGATAAATTTTTATGATAAAAATAAAACATATATTTAAAAAAAGGATATAGACAATAGAAAATATTATCTATTATAGATACCTCTATGTTTTTATAAATATTAATGGTTTGGAAGGTTTTCTTTTTTGATTTTTCATTATTTAACTTTTTATATAGGGAATTTCCTTTTAATAGTATCCAAATAAGACATAAATTTCTAACCATATGAAGATATGGTCTAATTATTTTCAAATAATGGATGTTTACATGTTTTTCTGTTATTTTTTCCTTTAATAATAATGTTTATTCCCTTACAAAACTCTATTTTACCTTAAGTTCCATATTTAAAAAAAATCAACATTACTAATATTGTTGGTCAAAAATTAAGTTAATCTTGTTATACTAGAAATTATATACTAATTGAAATTTTATATTTTGGATTTTAACAATTTCACTCACTAACGTGAGAAAATTAAAATGAATGGTAATCCCATACATGGGACAAAATAATCAGTTTTTAAAATATATAAAATTGAAAAGATTGTTTTGTTTTAATATTAATTTTCAAACTAAAATTGAATGAAACGAAATTAATTATATAAATAGATTTATAATTGATATAATTAAACTAAAAATAAAAATCAATATATATTTATTAATTATTATTTATTTAATCCAAACAAAATTTAATTAAATTTTTGTAATTTTCACTATTAATAAAAAATATGTTACACTGAAAAATAAAATTATTTCTCTCTATGAAAATTTCTAAATTATGAGTAAAAATGATATTTATTTTTATAAATTTAATTCATAAATTTTTCAAAATTTAGATATAAAATAGGTTCTCTAATAAAAGGTGGTAAAACAATGACTTGCCTCTACTGCAAGCAACTTCAGTGTTTTCTGTTTCATCAGTTTAACATTATGTATAAATCATGCCAAAAAATTATATATATTATTAAAGGAAAATATTTTAAGTTCATAGTGTTTCACAACATTAATTACAATTATATGTTTAAATTATTAGTTTTTTATACTTTATGTAAGGTTTTAATTTTTATAAATTATTATTAACCTTGATAATATACTGTATTAGTAAATTTTTTTTTGGGATTAAATTATTTTAAATCATATACACTCTCCATATGATAATGAAACATGAATAGATTTGGGAATTTTTATTATAAAGGAAAATTTACATCCCTCTTGTTGTAAACTGATAATTCTTACGATCTTACATTTGGTAATTGAGTAGGTTTCAAATTTTATACTTTATTTAAAAGTACTGCCTTTTATATTATAGTAGGTTTCAATATCAGATAATATTTTTATACTAAAATGTATTTTAAGAAAGATTATATCTATATTTAAATATAACATTTTAAATGTGGGGCACTTGATTATCTAAATCTTAGAAGACCCTTAATGTTTGGTGGTGCAGATAATGAATATTGAAGAGATAGAATAATGATTTTTGTTATAAATGTTAGAGTTGACAGTTTTGTGATTTGAACTACAAATTATATTTTTGCGAAAACATATGGTTCTATATTTACTAAAAATGATATTGTTGAACATAAATTGAATGAAAAAGTCAAAAATAGTATTTTGTGTTCTGTGAAAATAAATATATAGAGTTATATTTATTATTTTTTAGAAGAAAATATTTTTTGGTAAAAACATGAGTTTACCCTGTTGGACACCTCCAATGTTATTTAAACTATAAGGGAAATAGTTTGAGTCGATTACCAATCCTATGATTTTTTATATATAGATTTTATTGATAAGATATAACATAGATTTCTAAATATTGTGAACACTTTAAAATCATTGGTAGATAAAGATATTTCTAAAGAAAACTTCATATAAATTATTATATAAATAATTTACATAAAATGGTAATATAAATAAAAATATCTTGAGGATAATATTAAATCAAATAAATAGAATTTTGATGATTTTATTATAGGTATCATGTATATTGAGGGTAGGAAGAAACGATATTATGAAAAAGAGAAGAAGAAAAATTGAGTTGATTTTTCATCTATATCTATAACAGTGAATTAAATTATCGGTGATGAGAAAGTTAGCAATTCTAGTAAGATTAATTAGGTAAAGTTGAGTTAAATTATAATTCATCACAACAGAGTTAAACTGAACTTGACTATCTTACAAAGAGGATGAGAATTATTTTGGGAAAGAAGGATTTTTATTTTAAGTATAAAAATAATCCTAACTAAATATGTGAGAAGAATGAATCATCATAGATAATATTATATGAATGAAAAAATCATGGTTATATTAGACATGATTTTTCTTTTTATAATATGTATGGAAAGAAATAAATAAGATCTAAAATGTTCTATAATCATAATGTAAGGAAATGTATTGATGTTTTAGAAACCTAGAGTTCTAGTTGAGGAGATAGTTATGCAAAGAATTCTTCTAGGGATAGTTTTGGTTATCAAAATGTTATGGAATTTTAGGGTATAATTACAAAGAAAAATTAATGCTTTAGGGAAATGGTATCTACAAAACACCTTACAAACTTGACATTAAATTAAAATTTTATTTATTTTTTGAATGAATTTGATTATAATTCTTCAAAATATGAATTACCCATTTCATTATAAAAAGATGGTTCTTTACCGAGGTTTTAATATATTTCTATATTTTTTAACTTGGTTGTAAAATAAAATAGTAACTTTTCTAAGATATATTAATTTGTTAAGAAAAACATGGAAAATAAAATTCAATGATTTTAAAACATTACCTATAAGTAATAAATTGAAATAGATAATCATATAATAAATCATGATCTACTTCTAATTATGTGAATAAAGGGTTAGTTGTTAAAATTTATTCTTAAATTTTGAGTTTGAGATAATTAATATCAAAATTCACTTATGGAAAGGAAACTTTTAATAATATGTACATAATTTTTTTGTCATTAATATAATATTGGGGGTTTTTTACAAACCAAAAATCATATATTCAAAATAATTATTATTTTTCTATAAATTGACCAATTTTATACTAAATGTGAAGGTGGTGAAAAATTGAAAAATAAGTGTTCTTAAAATTAAATACAATATTTTTGATTTCACAAATATTAATTTTATAATGAATTAATTGTTTGTTATTACAAAAGAGTTAGATAGATGTGGATTCTAAATATTCTATTTGATTAGAATATTCTACCCAAGTATGTTTGTTTAACAAAATACAAACAATGTTATTTTTCATAAAATAATAGAGTTCAAAAAAATTTGTTGCATGGATAGTGTTTATTCTCAATACATGATTATAAAAAAGAAATTATTCTAAAAGATTATAAGTATGAATGATTCCAATTTCAATTTAGGGGATATTGATCGAGGATAGGTATACGATATAGGTAACATTATTAGTCTTGGTAAAACATTAATTTTATTTTTTTTTGTTGGATTTATGCACAACCTTATAAGAAAAATTCAACGGTGCGATGATGGTTTCCTTGTGAACATAACTAATGAAAAATGTACTATTAAATGTTTAGTAGGTTAATTAATTATTTATACTAAAAGAAAAGATAATTTATTCAAACATAACATAGAATACCATAGAATCAAAGATCAATATTTCCCAGAAGAAATAGAAGATCAATACTTGTTGTGCCATAGAATATTAGGAAGCCATAATATCTGAACATCTGCTGAACTTTTCAAAAAGGGCTAGTTAGAGATCCACCATAGGAAAAGTTTAATTATTTTAAGTATGTTGTTTATTTTCAATTTTTAAAGATATAAGAGACATGTTTGAATTCAATTGGTTATGTTTTTCATGGTTCTTATGTATTAAACATGGATTTATTTGTTGTGAAAAAAATAAAATATTTTGGTGGAAAATACTATGTTTATGTTTTAGTAGATGTCTACTATAGACATACATGGGTATATTTTGTAACAACCCAAAAATTTATTTATTTTAAAAATATTTATACTTATTTCATTATTTTTAATTTATTATAATGTAAATCTTAAACTAAAAAAATAAAAAATCCCTAGGATTTTTTTATAATTTTTACAATGTTTCTATATTGTAAATATTGGGATTTTTCAACAAATTAATATTTTAATTTTAATGGTAAAATTGAAATATTTGTAGAAATTTTTTGTTAAGAAAAATTAATATTTGGATGTTTTACACCATGATTATATTATGCTGAATTGTAGGGAAATTTTTGATAATGTTGATTTTTTGTTGAAATAGTGAAAATTACATTTTTATGAACACACTGATTTGATTACATATGTTTTAAGTAAAAATGAATAAAAAATTCAGAAACAATTTATTTAATGAATATTTAATTTAATAAGTATTAATTTAATTTTAAATTATTAATTTTAATTTAGGAATTTATATTTTAAATTTGGGAACAAAAAATTCATTATTTAAGATAAAAATTAATTTTAGTTATTGTTCATTTAATGTGTTTTTGGGATGTTATGATTATATATTGGAATGAATTGAATTTAAACCCTCCCTCAGTCACTCATTAATAATATTTAAAATTAGTTTGAATTTGTTTCACCAAAAATGGGAGAATTTTATAATTAAATTAAAATTATTTAATATTTTAAAACCACCCTCCTCAAGTATAAACACCAAATTATATTTTTTATTACTACAAAAAATCCTTTATGATTGAATTATTATCCAATATCATTCTAAATATTATCCCAATGACGGTCCCAAGTTTTTAAGGATTCCATCTTTAGATTTATGAATAATTATCCTAAGGTAAGGGTCCTCAATTCTCCTATTTTCATTTTTATGTTCTTTTCATTTGTTGTATTTTCTTTTTAAAAAATCATTTTTATAATAAATTAATAGTTATTTAAAGGTATAATCATACAATTGATATTTTTAAAATGGATGTTTATTTATTCCCACTCATTATAGCCTTTTTCTGTTTTTATAATACTCAGTGTATCCTATATCTATAAAACCAACCTAAAAACATTGTAAAATAAAAAGTTCTATTGTTTTTGAACAATGAAATCCATGACTAGATTCTATATGTGTATAATGATTCAATAAATATGTACATATAGGTAATAACCCAAAAATGGAACATTTGCATTTAATTTTATTGTAACATGGTGCACTATAATAGGTCTCACTGCCACCTGGTTTGACACTCCTGGGAGATATGATTTGGATAATTTATATTCTCTTCATAAAATCATTATAAATGTTTTATCTATTATTTATTTGGTATCCTATTTTTTCAAAATACTATATATGGAGACATATAAAATGAAAATCTTCATACTTTTGAACACCCAATTATTGTAATATCATATCCATCACTTTTTGAGGGTGTTAATTTGTAAAATTATTGAATCCCTAGTTATTCCTTAAAGGATTTCACCATGATATCACTATTTTTATTTGATTGTTGAATCTATTTCTTACCATTTAATTCAAATTTAATATAGGAAAATATTGTATGATATGCCTCATTTAAAAATTGTCGTATGTATTTTTATTGTTCAGCAAATGAGCATAATCAATGAAATTACTCAGTATGTGATAGATTACACAATAATTTTATGTGATGAATGGGTATTAATCTTATATATTCATGCAGTGAACTCTTAGGGCTCTTGAGAAAACTATGATAGAGTAATGGGACAACCCTCTCCCTTTATGTAAGATTTATTTCCACAATACCTCAATGGTATGTTTAAGATGTATGGTATTATTCATTATCATCCGTACAAGATTAATTATTGATATCATGGTTTGTATTCATTGTAATCTTTGATATGGATTTCTTTATGATCTTCGTTTATTTTTATATGGCATAACTAAATTTATTTATTCACTCTTCCATTTGCAACATGTTTTGTTATTAACATCCTGGGATCAGTTCATTGTTATGATTGGAATAGATTTATATGTGACCATAGTTTCCATGATGTGGAATAACTCAGTTAATTTATTCATCTAAAAATCATGATTTTACAATTTCATCCAATATGAAAAAATCTATTATTGAGTTTCTAATAGTTGTACAAATATTGTATTTTATATCATGGTTTTAACATTTGTTTCTTAGAAACAGATGTTAAATGTTTCATGCTGATCATTTGAAATTTTCTTTTATAAAATATATATTAAAATATATAATACTATTAATAATGGGTTTTTTAAAAAATGATGTTAAAACTATTTTTAATTTATATTGAGACCCTAAAACCTAAAATTTTTTCATTTAATTCCCTCTTCCTCTCAACCTGTGATAGTGTTGTTGACACCCTAAGACCTTCACTGATGATAAATATTATCTTTTACTCAAATTTAATAATCCTTACACATTTTTTATCATCATAATTACATCCATGATCCCATTTTCCATGATCCTAAATATTATTTAGTTCTCAGAAAAACTTATTTTAGTCTACCAGAAAAAACATTTCAATGTTTTTTTTGGATTCTATACTTTTTGTGAACATTTATTTTCAATCTTATATTAGTCACACTATGGCCACCAAATTCAACAAGATTTATCATAATTCACGATAAATTTTTCATTATAAATCTCTATTTTTTTATGTTTGAATAAAAATTAATTATCCATTTTTTATAAATTTGATTCATCCATTAATTTGTTTATATATATTTTATAATCAATTATATTTTTTGTGAATTTTTGTAAGGATAGATTTTTTTTATTATAAAATATTTTTTAATGTAATTTTCTTTGTAAAACTATTTATAGTTATAAGTTTGTATATTTTATATTCTTATCATTTTTTGGAGTTGATATTTTTTTCAATTTTTTTATATATTTTTCATTATCGATATATTGACTTTTGATTATTATTTTTAAAACATGTTTTTCATTTAAGATTTCTTATAACACTACTTATTTTATATATATTTATAAAATTTTAAAGTCATCATTTTTATATTTTCTTAATCACTTGTATTTATATTTTTCAATGGTATATTTTGATCATTATGTATAATTATTTTCTATAATCAAATAGTTATCATTAATTTATTATTTTGATATATTTTTCTTGTATATAAAATTTATTTGATTATATATTATTTTGATGTATTATATGTTTCAATATTTTAACTTTTCATATTGATATATTATGTAATTACAAAATCAAAATTGGATAAATTTACCACTATGGAATATGAAAAAGGAGCTAATTATATATTTGAATTTTATAATAAATCTTTATAAAGATTTTATTTTTGTGCATAAATTAATTGTTTAAATATGGGAAATAAAAATTAGGGAGAATTAAAGTCTCGAATCAATTTCTATTATTTTATCCTTAACTATAAATGTTCGATCTTGAAAAGTAAAATAAAAGGAAGTTCAAAATATGATCTTCATGAAAATTCTACCTCATGAGAAAAATAATCATAATGAAGAATTAATTCATGATGTAGGAAATGAAACCATAAAAAAAATAATGATTTTATGGTTATTTTAAAAAATAATTATTCTCCTATTTCACATTATATAGAGTTTTATCCGTAGATCAAAAATTAGTTTACTTAAAAGAAAGAAGTGGGTGGAGTGAAATTTTTTTATTGGAATTATTGGTCGGAGAGGATACTCAAGAGGGGGGGGGGTTAACTTAGTTCCAATTAAAATTTCTTTTAAAAAGATTTCTCTTAAAATACACCAATTTAAAAACTAAGTTAAACTGTAGTGAATTTGTAATACATCAAAGAGTCAGTTAGGTTCTCAAGAGATTGATTAGTTCTTTGTCTGTCTAATCTAAAGATAAATTAAATTTTGAAGCTAACCGGATGCCTTACAATAAATACAAACACTTTCTAGTTTAACTATCACAGTAACTCTAAAATATGTTTATATTTCGATGTACATAGTAGCGGAAAAAATAAAATAACTTAAACTAAGACAAATATGAACAGTAGGTAAAAACAAGATGTTAAGTCACAAGATGAGACTTAGTCCTCTAAAATAGTTTTTATAAAAAATGATCCAAACCCTAGATCGAGGGTTTTACTACAGTGGTCAGACTTTCCAGGTCCTCAGTCCTCTACCACATTTCTTTGTGTTAAAATAAAACTACAACACACCAGCAGTCCAGGTTGCACATGACCTCTTCTACAATTCTCAGTGGGATACAATAAGATTTAAAGTGTTTGGTGTGAGGATTTAGTATCCTCATGTTCTTACCAAGAGTCAGTGTGTGAATACAACACAAACACTACTAAAAAAGCAAATTAATGAAACACAATATAGATAAATTGATAGAGATGAGTTTAGAATGCTCTATGTGTTGTGAGTGAAGCTGAGGACTCCATGGTTATATGTAAATGAAGCACTGAGTCTTTCTCTGGTTCTTGTTAATGAAAATATAGTGTTGTGATTCTATTCGTTTACTTCCAGTGTATGATTTTAGCTTGAGTATAAGAGTGTTCTTTGTAACACTTCACCTTCTTCTTTTAACTTATGTTCTTGATGATTATGAGTGTTCTTTAAGTTCCTCGTGTGTTCTTCACTTCATGTATGAGTGTATCATCTTTTAAATGTCTCGTTTTTTTTCTATTGACGTCTAAAATGATTCTCTTCTTACTGAACCTCGATCTTCTTTATAATCCATGAGCTCCGGCAATAGGAATTATTACCTTTTCATAGGTACGAGGTACAGTTCCCTTACATACCAACAACTATCATTAAATAACATTTATTTCATTAAAAAGCATCAAATATGATTGGTGGAATTAAATAAGATTTAATAAAAATTCAAACAGTTTTCATGACTATCAGTGACTCAAGAGATTGGTAGGTCATGTTATCAGTATAGTTATCGGTAGTGTAACACCCGAGACTTTTATGTTATATAAATCATCAAAGAAATCTTTTTCTACACAACACTTTCTTGGCTTGCTTTACACGAAATCGTGACCTTCCTCAATAGCTTGCGTCATACGCAATACCGAGTTTCACTAAACAACGATATGCTATTAAAATAAAACTAGCTGTTATGAATAATAATAACCACCTTTTGAAATTTTATAAATTTTATTTTTCAAAATGGTCTTCATTTTTGGATTCGGAATACCGAAATTAGCTTAGGGTGAAATTTTGTTATTTTTATGAAAACTTTCGATTTTTGATAAATAGTGAAACCACTAAGTGGTAGGTTAAAAACTGAATTTTGCGTAAAACTTAATTTTACCGCTTCTGTGAATGGAATTTCGAAAATTCGAGAGACACGGTTAATATCAAGGACTAAAATGTGGTTCAATGTGATAAAAATAATTTTTTGGTGAATAGTAAATTTTACTTTTTTTACCACGGTTAAAAGTAAATAGGGTAA
Source organism: Viscum album (assembly GCA_963277665.1). Lineage (NCBI taxonomy): Eukaryota > Viridiplantae > Streptophyta > Magnoliopsida > Santalales > Viscaceae > Viscum > Viscum album. Next base: position 1,351,065,720 of record OY728132.1, read on the forward strand.
TTAAGGGTAAAAATGATATTATTATTACCCTAACACATGTCCTAATTATATTGGACAAGTGTAATTCGACCAAAAACAAACTTTGGAATAAAATATGACCATTTAGGTCCACTTGTATTAGATTAGGACATTTATTATTAATTTATTTAAAGAAGGGTTAAAAGAGTTAAAATCAAAGTTTAATAACTAAATAATTTTTAATATAGGGTTATACATAAGATAAATTCGACTATAAATATTCATTAGAAATATAAAAATATTTCCTACATAATGGTATTTTATTTATAATTTTTAGACTTTATATAAATTAATTTATTTATGACACAACGATGATGCAGTAATTACCCTTTTAAGGAAATGTTAACATAATTGATGTTATAAATGCCCAAATAAATGTAATTTGAGACTTTTTATGAATTAAACTAATTTTATAGGTTAATATGATATATTAGTGTTGATTTAATCAACTTGGTTCGAACATATAATTCTGTTATGACTTTCACAAAAATCATATATCAAATAGTGTCAAAATTGACACAAAATAGTTTTTAAATCAAATATTATATTATTAGTTGTTATTTTATTCCTAAAAATCTAAGGTTAGGCCAAATATCTTAGATAAGGATATATATATTAATAATAAACAACTTGGGGTTCGTTTGGAATGTTATAATAAGTGTATTAACCATATAGTGTAAGAAAATAAAAAGTCACGGTAAAAGTTAAATTATTTGACTTAGAGTTAAATCTAATTGATAAGGTTAAAATAATAACCTAAACTTTTCTAAATCCTATTGTTTGATAGTATTTCTACCCATATCCACTTTACCTTCGAAATAAGTCCCTTTGGAACCATTATAAACCTATTTTTACTTTAATATAAAATAATATTTTGAGATATTCCTAAGGTGCCCCTCTCCTCCCTTATAAAAGGGCACCTCCTCCCCCTCCTCCTCACACCAAATTGATCAGTCAAGCTCGGAAAACCCCTGACAAAATCCCTTCTCCACTTCCCTAGAATAATCCTAGAGGTTCTGGTCTTCTTCAAAGACCAATCTTAGTTCCCTAAGTGGAGGATTCAAAGAGGCGTTTCAAAGAAGAGGTAATATCCATTACCGATCTTTTCAATTTATTTCTGCTTAAACTTCTTCTTATTTAGTTGTTTCATGATAAAGTAATAACATAAGTATTAATTACATACTGATATGTTATTATAAATATTAAACAACCCTAATTCACCTTCTATCCATCCTACGGAAAAATAAAATCACCGCGCGTGCGTACGTACGGAATACCATCTCCACGCCGTGGTGTAATCTACTTTCCATCATCACCTTACAAGGATGGGTATAATGGTGTAATGAGTAACTATATATGATTATTATAAAGTTATATTGATACTGAAATAGTATAAATACACTTAAATACAATTCCACGATCATGGGAACAATATCATCGCTCGTGCGTACGTGCGGAATACCGTCTCCACGATGTGATGCGACTCGTTCTACATGATCATCATTGCATAGTAATTATATAAATGAATTGAATGAATAAACATGATATATGTTACACTAATACCATTCTGGATATAAGGTATCTATAACCTTAAAAGAAGAATAAGAATTTATTCGGCGAAACACGCATAAGAACAAAAGGCAATAAAGACCCGAGTAATAAGTAACAATGAAATATTACTAATAAGAAGCTAAGAATATGACCATATATGATATCATATCAATATGTATGATTCTGAAATAAGTCAATAACATTATTTAAACCATTATACAGGAGTTTCGGACACGTACAAAGCAAATCGGACCTAAGGTAAGGGAAATATCACAATCTCACTTTTATCCGAGATTGTTTTTACATTGGTAATTACTGGGGTGTATTTAATCATCCACATCCATGTTCCCTAAATATGTAATATTATTTCCATCCTTCCACAATAGTTTATATCCAATTTTACCCTTCGGTGAGTTTTTATTAAAATATATGAAAGGAATCTTTTGTCGTTTTTCTTACGAGGTACTTTTTGACTTTTCCGACAAAAGTACGAAGAATGTGTTTTTTTAACTTATACAGAAAGAATGGATTTTTAAAACATTATTTCCAAGAATATTCCTTTATAAGTTTTCAAGTTTATTTTTAATCAACTTCTTTTATTTTATAATTGTATGAAATGTTAAGAAAAGAAAAGTGTTTTTGAAGTAGAAAGGATATTTTCCTCAAGAATGGAGTTCAAATGTTTTATCAAAATTAGTTTCCATGTAAGATAATATAGGGTTCTGTTTTTATCCCTATTATTACATTGATTTGATTTTGTTGTGAGGGAATTATTTTTATGAAGTCATTTACCATATATGATTTGTTTTATGATGTCATGATGTTTCAAGAATCCCATTTTTGTTACATGTGTTATGCGATGATGTATGATTTATGATTATGTGGCACACATAAGAAAGGATTCATTATAAGATGGGTGGGACCTATATCTCCCTCCAATGCACTGGGTAAAGATTTATATCTCATGAGATAGACATGTCTGGAACAGATGTTTATTTCGGTTCAGTGATACAGGACTGAAACGAGGAGTGAACTCGGTTCAGAAATGGACTTTGTCCGCTAATATAGTCTTGGCAATGAGTCATGACTAACAAGAAATGATTTTCCCTGATTATGTGTGCATGCCACAAAGTTTCAAGTTTTATGTTATGATTATGGGGATCTCATTTTCACTTCTATGATTTATTTCATGTTAAGATATTATGATCTCTTTTGCAGGTTATGATTTTCAAAAAGATATGATATGATTTTTATTTCCTTTATTTGCCCTTGCTGGGCATTTGAGCTCACCCTTTTTGTATGTTTTTTTCCCAGGTCAGGAAGATGGATATTAAGTAGAATATGCTAAAAGGTACCCTAGATATTATGAAATAAATGGGAGACACTGTAGAAGATTTATGAACCAGTTGTTTATGTTTCCCAGTTTCTAAAGACACTATACCTATACGGTCCTTTGTGGTTTTGTCATATGTTGTAATAAGTGTGCTTCAATTTTGAAGTATTAACAATGTATGTGAAGTATGGGTCATTATAGTTGGTATCAGAGGAAAGGTATAGTCATCCTTTGGAAACTAGGATGTGAAAGCCTTAGTAAGAACCCTAAGGATAAGTCTAAGCATAGAACAAAATCTTAGTGTTTTAGAAATGGCCATGAATAACCTAGGATAAGACCTTAAGCGTGAAAATTTTATTCTTAAATTATGTGGTTTTCTTATTATAATTAGTCTTTCTCACACTATTCTTCTTGGTTTTAGTCAATGGCTGGAACCTGAAGGAACAGTGTTAATGCGGAATGTGATGGGCAATGCAATGATTGTCCCTCTGAGCATCCAAACGATATGGGAGATGGAATGCAAAATCTTGTAGCCATGCTCACACAACTTTCTCAAGATATGAATCATTCAGGACTTCCAAACGAGCAAAGGAAGGAGCAATATTCTGTTGAATCCTTCATGAGGCAGCATCCACCTTCTTTCAGTGGGTCTACTGATCCATTAGTTGCTGAACAATGGATTAGTACTACTGAAAAGACATTTTCAATTCTTCAATGTTCTGAACATGATAAAGTCATCCTAGCAGTGTATCGTTTGGAAGGAGATTCTGATCAATGGTGGAATCTTATTAAGAATACGAGGCAAAGGGATGAAATTGAGTCCATGGAATGGGACGAGTTCAGGAACTTATTTCTCAATAAGTACTTCCCTCGTATTCTCCGAAAAAAATATAGAAAGACTTTCTTGAACTGAAGCAAAGGGATGATGAATCTGTTGGTACCTATGAAGAAAATTTTTCAAGACTTGCAAGGTACGCTTCTAGTATTATTATCCAACCTGAGAGTAAGATCGATCGATTCTTTAGTGGCTTAAAACCAAGTCTTTGAAGGGCGTTATCCATAAGGGACTTCAATAGCTATGAGGAAATTGTTCGATGTGCTCTCAAAGTCGAGATGGAGATTGGAGTAACCCATCAGTCATATGGGTTTGATAAGAAGAGGAAAATGGACTTCAAAGGAGAATCTAAAGAGCACACTGAAAAGAATATGACATTTCCCTTATGCTCAAAGTCTGGAAAGAAACATGGAGGGAGTTGTCTTAAAGGGACAAGTAAATGTTTCAAATTTGGAAAGGAAGGTCATCGGGCATTTGATTGCCGCGATAATGGGAAGAAGATGTCTAATGATGCAAACAAAGGAAGGGATACACAGAATGAACCTACTACACTTCAATGTTTCATGTGCAAGGAGATGAGGCATTATGCCAATCAATGCCCAAATCAAAGGGTTGATGATGATGGTCAACGTCAAAAAACTCTTAAGGCTAAAGACAAAGGAAAGTCACATGCAATTTCTATCAGCGATGTGGAGTACGATAACGATGTGGTGAAAGGTACACTTACCATCCACTCTAAAGTAGAAAATGTTTTATTTGATTCTGGATCCACCCACTCTTTTATTTCATAAGAATTTTCTAAGGGTATCACCGTATTACCTCAACAATTAGATGTTGAGTTAGTTGTGACAACACCAAATGGCACATCAATCGCATCAAAAGTTTATAATTATTCTCCGATCGAAGTTTGTGGGAAAGTGCTTCCTGCAAATCTTGTGATCCTTCCTATAGTGGAATTTTATGTGATTCTTGGAATGAATTGGCTTTCTTTATACGGAGCTCATATCAATTTCCAAAGAAGGGATGTCACATTTCATATTCCGGATCAATCTATGATCGTCTATCAATGCAAGGATGAACATAACCTTCCAGTGGAAATTTCTTCCATTTTATGGGTATTGATTCCACTAAATGAAGGTTATTTATCTCAAATGGTTGGTGAGAAACTCGTGATTAAGAATATTCCCATCGTACGGGTGTTTGATGATGTCTTTCCGGAGGAATTACTGGGTCTTGCACCAAATCGTGAAGTTGAGTTTTCAATAGAACTCGTACCGGGTGCTTTGCCTATTTCAAAGACACCTTATAGAATGGCCCCAATTGAGTTGCAAGAATTGAAGAAGCAACTCCAAGAGAATCTTGATAAGGGATTCATACGCCCTAGTGCGTCACCTTGGGGAGAACATGTTCTATTTGTTAAGAAGAAAGATGGATCAATGAGACTCTGCATTGATTATCGAGAACTTAACAAGATCACTATCAAGAACAAATATCCTCTCCCACGCATTGATGACTTATTTGACCAACTACGCGGAGCTCAATACTTTTCCAAGATTGATCTTCGTTCAGGGTATCATCAATTAAGGGTCAAAAGGGAGGATATACCAAATACGGCTTTTCGTACAAGGTATGGACACTATGAATTTATAGTGATGCCTTTTGGTCTTACTAATGCCCCCGCTATCTTCATGGATCTAATGAATAGAGTCTTTAAAGAATATCTTGATCAATTTGTGGTAGTCTTTATAGATGATATTCTTGTCTATTCAAAGAGAAAGGAAGAGCATGATGATCACTTGAGAATTATATTGAAGACCCTAAGAAAGGAGAAGCTTTATGCCAAATTTACCAAGTGTGAATTTTGGATTCAAAAAGATGCATTTTTTGGTCACATAATCTCAAAAGAGGGGATATCTGTGGATCCAGCAAAAACAGAGGTTATCGAAAGATGGTCGAGACCAACAACAGTAACTGAGATCCGAAGTTTTCTTGGTTTGGCTGGATATTATCGACGTTTTGTAAAAGATTTTTCACGATTATCTAATCCAATCACCAAGTTGACTTGGAAAGGAGTTAAGTTTGTTTGGACAGAGGAATGTGAAGAGAATTTCAAGGAGTTGAAAAGAAGGTTATCCAGTTCACCTATGCTCACACTGCCTTGTAGTGGAGAAAGGTTTGTGATCTACAGTGATGCATCCAAGAAGGGACTGGGGTGTGTTCTTATGCAAAATTATATGGTGATAGCTTATGCCTCACGACAGTTGAAAATCCATGAGCAAAATTACCCAACACATGATTTGGAGTTAGCTGCGGTAATCTTTGCTTTAAAGATTTGGAGTCATTACCTTTATGGTGAAAGGTGTGATATTTATACTGATCATAAAAGTTTAAAGTATATTTTCACAAAAAAGGAGCTGAATATGCGTCAAAGAAGATGGTTGGAGCTGATTAAGGATTATGACTGCTCAATCCATTACCACCCTGGGAAAGCAAACAAGGTGGCAGATGCATTAAGTCGACATGACCATGCTAGTTTATCCATGATGAGGATCACAAAAGATCCAATATTTATGGATTTACAAAGGATGGATCTTGGAATTATAATGGAAGGGGAAAAATCTTATCTTTCTCAAATGAATGTTCAACCATCTATACATGTGAAGATTAAAGAGGCACAGAAAGAAGATGTCGAGTTACAAAAGAAGGTGAGAAATGTTCCTGAATTCAACCTTGATTGTGATGGGATAATAATGTTCAGGAATCAGGTTTGAGTTCCTACCATCCCCGAATTAAAGGAGCTGCTGGATGAGGCTCATAGTTCTTCATTCTCTATTTATCCTGGAAGCACGAAGATGTATAGGGACCAGAATGAGTACTTCTGGTGGGATGGCATGAAAAGATATGTTTCTGAATATGTCTCTCGATGCTTGGTTTTTCAACAAGTTAAAGCTGAGAGACAGAAGTCTAAGGGGATGTTACAACCATTACCCATACCTGAATGGAAATGGGAAAACATCACTATGGACTTTGTCACAGGACTTCCTAAAACATCCAAAGGCAATAATGCTATCTGGGTCATAGTTGATCATCTTACAAAGTCTGCACACTTCATTGCTTTTAGAGAGGATTTCTCTCTAGATCAGCTTGCCAGGATATATGTAAAGGAAGTGGTAAGATTGCATGGAGTACCACTTTCTAGTATATCTGATCGGGATCCGAGATTTACCTCAAAGTTCTGGCGAAGTCTTCAACATACTCTGGATACAGAGTTGAGTTTCAGCACTGCTTATCATCCTTAGACAGACGGTCAGTCTGAGAGAACAATTCAAACCCTAGAAGATATGTTGAGAGCTTGCTCCATGGATTTCAAAGGAGGTTGGGATCAACACCTACCTTTGGTGGAATTTTCTTATAATAATAGCTTTCACTCCAGTATTCAGATGGCTCCTTTTGAAGCTCTCTATGAAAATAAATATAGGACTCCAACTTACTGGGATGAAGTTGGGGAAAGAAAGCTATTAGGACATGATCTCGTTGATGAAATGGCAGAAAAGGTCAGATCTATTCAACAACACATAAGAGCAGCTCAGAGTCGACAGAAAATTTATGCCGACAACCGAAGAAAAGACCTAGAGTTTGAAGTGGGTGATAAAGTGTTCTTACGAATATCTCCCTGGAAGTGGGTTATGTGATTTGGAAAGAAGGGGAAGTTGAGCCCTAGATTTATCGGTTCTTTCGAAATACTGGATCGTGTTGGAAAGGTAGCTTACCGATTGGCGCTTCCACCGAATCTCTCTCAAGTTCATGATGTGTTCCATGTATCTCTCCTGAGAAAGTACATATCTGATCCTTCACATGTAGTCAGCTCAGAAGTTGTACCGCTGGAGCAAGATCTTTCTTATGAAGAACAACCGATAGAGATTCTGGATCGTAGTGAAAAAGTCCTACGAAACAAGACCACTCGATTGGTGAAAGTTTTATGGAGGAACCACCAACTTGAAGAAGCTACATGGGAGCTTGAGGATATGATGAGGGCGAAGTATCTTCATCCGTTTGTTACAAAGTGACGAATTTCGAGGGTGAAATTCATTTTAAGCGAGGTAGAATGTAACACCCGAGACTTTTATGTTATATAAATCATCAAAGGAATCTTTTTCTACACAACACTTTCTTGGCTTGCTTTACACGAAATCGTGACCTTCCTCGATAGCTTGCGTCGTACGCAATACCGAGTTTCACTAAACAACGATATGCTATTAAAATAAAACTAGCCGTTATGAATAGTAATAACCACTTTTTGAAATTTTATAAATTTTATTTTTCAAAATGGACTTCATTTTTGGATTCTGAATACCGAAATTAGCTTAGGGTGAAATTTTGGTATTTTTCTGAAAACTTTCAATTTTTGATGAATAGTGAAACCACTAAGTGGTAGGTTAAAAACTGAATTTTGCATAAAACTTAATTTTACCGCTTCTGTGAATGGAATTTCGAAAATCCGAGACACACGGTTAATATCAAGGACTAAAATTTGGTTCAATGAGATACAAATAATTTTTTGGTGAATAGTAACTTTTTACTTTTTTTTACCACGGTTAAAAGTAAATAGGGTAATTAAGGGTAAAAATGATATTATTATTACCCTAACACATGTCCTAATTCTATTGGACAAGTTTAATTCGACCAAAAACAAACTTTGGAATAAAATATGACCATTTAGGTCCACTTGGATTAGGTTAGGACATTTATTATTAATTTATTTAAAAAAGGGTTAAAATAGTTAAAATCAAAGTTTAATAACTAAATAATTTTTAATATTGGGTTATACATAAGATAAATTCGACTATAAATATTAATTAGAATGATAAAAAGATTTCTTACATAATGGTATTTTATTTATAATTTTTAGACTTTATATAAATTAATTTATTTATGACACAACGATGATGTAGTAATTACCCTTTTAAGGAAATGTTAACATAATTGATGTTATAAATGCCAACTAAATGTAATTTTAGACTTTTTATGAATTAAACTAATTTTATAGGTTAATATGATATATTATTGTTGATTTAATCAACTTTTTTCGAACATATAATTCTGTTATGACTTTCACAAAATCATATATCAAATAGTGTCAAAATTGACACAAAATAGTTTTTAAATAAAATATTATATTATTAATTGTTATTTTATTCCTAAAAATATAAGGTTCGGCCAAATGACTTAGATAAGGATATATATATTAATAATAAACAACTTGGGGTTCGTTTGGCATGTTATAGTAAGTGTATTAACCATATAGTGTAATAAAACAAAAAGTCACAGTAAAAGTTAAATTATTTGACTTAGAGTTAAATCTAATTGATAAGGTTAAAATAATAACCAAAACTTGTCTAAATACTATTGGTTGATAGGATTTCGACTCATCCCCACTTTACCTTCAAAATAAGACCCTTTGAAACCATTATAAACCGATTTTGACTTTAATATAAAATAATATTTTGAGATATTCCTAAGGTGCCCCTCTCCTCCCTTATAAAAGGGCACCTCCTCCCCCTCCTCCTCACTCCAAATTGAGAACTCAAGCTCGGCCAACCCCTGCCAAAATCCCTTCTCCACTTCCCTAGAATAATCTTAGAGGTTCTGGTCTTCATCAAAGATCAATATTAGTTCCCTAAGTGGAGGATTCAAAGAGGCGTTTCAAAGAAGATGTAATATCCATTACCGATCTTTTCAATTTATTTCTTCTTCAACTTCTTCTTTAGTTGTTTCATTATAAAGTAATAACATCAGTATTACTTACATACTGATATGTTATTATAAATATGAAACAACCCTAATTCACCTTCTATCCATCCTACGGAAAAATAAAATCACCGCGCGTGCGTACGTACGGAATACCGTCTCCACGCCGTGGTGTAATCTACTTTCCATAATCACCTTACAAGGATGGGTGTAATGGTGTAATGAGTAACAATATATTATTATTATAAAGTGATATTGATACTAAAATAGTATAAATACACTTAAATACAATTCCACGATCATGGGAACAATATCATCGCTTGTGCGTACGTACGGAATACCGTCTCCACGATGTGATGCGACTCGTTCAACATGATCATCATTACATAGTAATTATATAAATGAATTGAATGAATAAATATGATATATGTTACACTAATACCATTCTGGATATAAGCTATCTATAACCTTAAAAGAAGAATAAGAATTTATTCGGCAAAACACGCATAAGAACAGAAGGCAATAAAGACCCGAGTAACAAGTAACAATGAAATATTACTAATATGAAGTTAAGAATATGACCATATATGATATCATATCAATATGTACGATTCTGGAATAAGTCAATAACAGTATTTAAACCATTATACAGGAGCTTCGGACACGTACAAACCAAATTGGACCTAAGGTAAGGGAAATATCACAATCTCACTTTTATCCGAGATTGTTTTTACTTTGGTAATTACTGGGGTGTATTTTATCATCCACATCCATGTTCCCTCAATATGTAATATTATTTCCATCCTTCTACAATATTTTATATCCAATTTTACCCTTCGGTGAGTTTTTAGTAAAAGATGTGAAATGAATCTTTTGCCATTTTTCGTACGAGGTACTTTTTGACTTTTCCGAAAAAAGTACGAAGAATGTGTTTTTTTAACTTATATGGCAAGAATGGATTTTTAAAACATTATTTCCAAGAATCTTCCTTTATAAGTTGTCATGTTTATTTTTAATCAACTTCTTTTAGTTTATAATTGTATGACATGTTAAGAAAAGAAAAGTGTTTTTGAAGTAGAATGGATATTTTCCTCAAGAATGGAGTTCAAATGTTTTATCAAAATTAGTTTCGATCTAAGATAATACAGGGTTCTGTTTTTATCCCTATTATTACATTGATTTGATTATGTTGTGAGGGAATTATTTTTATGAAGTCATTTACCTTATATGATTTGTTTTATGATGTCATAATGTTTCAAGAATCCCATTTTTGTTACATGTGTTATGTGATGATGTATGATTTATGATTATGTGGCACACATAAGAAAGGATTCATTATAAGATGGGTGGGACCTATATCTCCCTCCAATGCATTGGGTAAAGATTTATATCTCATGAGATAGACATGGCTGGAACGGAAGGTTATTTCGGTTCAGTGATACAGGACTGAAACGAGGAGTGAACTCGGTTCAGAAATGGACTTTGTCCGCTAAGATAGTCTTGGCAATGAGTCATGACTAACAAGAAATGATTTTCCATGATTATGTGTGCATGCCACAAAGTTACATGTTTTATGTTATGATTATGGGGATCTCATTTCACTTCTATGATTTATTCCATGTTATGATATTATGATCTCTTTTGCAGGTTATGATTTTCAAAAAGATATGATATGATTTTTATTTCCATTATTTTCCCTTGCTGAGCATTTGAGATCACCCTTTTTGTATGTTTTCTTTTCCCCAGGTCAGGAAGATGGATATTATGTAGAATATGCTAAAAGGGACCCTAGATATGATGAAATAAATGGGAGACACTGTAGAAGATTTATGAACCAGTTGTTTATGTTTCCCAGTTTCTAAAGACACTATACCTATACGGTCCTTTGTGGTTTTTTCATATGTTGTAATAAGTGTGCTTCAATATTGAAGTATTAACAATGTATGTAAAGTATGGGTCGTTATAGGTATCACATGGGATCAACATCAGTATTGGTAGCTCATGCGATCATCATCGGTATCGGTAGCTCCTGCGATCAGCATCGGTATCGGTAGCTCAATTGATCAGCATCGGCATCTGTAGGTGATTGGTTCGGCATCGGTATCGGTAGGTCCTTGGATCAGCATCGATATCAGTAGGTCCTTGGATCAGCATCGGTATGACTGTTTCCATCGATGCAACCGTTCTCATTAGTGTGATCATTCTCACCAGTGCGACCATTGTAATCGGTGCGACCGTTTTCCTCAGTGCGAATGTTTTCATCGGAGTGACCATTTTCATCGGTTTGACCATTGTCATCTTTGCGACCTTTATCATCGATGCGACCATTTTCATCAGTGTGACTGTATTCATCTGTGCGGCCATTGTAAGTTGTGCGACCATTGTCATCGGTGCGACATTTGTCATCGGTGGGACCGTTGTCATCGGTGCGACCGTTGTCATCGGTGCAACCTTTGTCATCGGTGCGACCGTTGTCATCAGTGTGACTGTTGTCATCAGTTCTACCATTGTCATCGGTGCGACCATTGTCATCTGTGCGACCGTTGTCATCGGTGCGACCATTCTCATCGGTGCGACCGTTGTCATCAGTGTGACCATTCTCAAAGTGTCTGTTTAATCCAGAACGCTTCCAGGTCAACATTAAAACAAAAATTAACATAAATAAACATTATCTATGAAATATTTATACATATATAAACACATTTATAACAAATTGAACAAAAGACTAAATTTTCATAAATAAAACAATGATTTGTGATTATTAAAATAACCATCTCACAGAGCGTTCAAAAATCTATTCCTTTTTGATAATCAAAAATCAATGGCATAAATGAAGAAGGAAGATATTATGTCATTCAGAATGCTCCCCCTATATAAAAATAATATATATACAAAAATATAAACAAGTCAATAGAGCATGACATCAGATCATAGACATGGTTAGAATACAGTGCTAATATATATAGGTCTTTCCTTCAGACATATATATGAAGTGTGATTCTATTCTCCCCCTGAGTTATTGTTCACCATATATTCATCCCCATATAATATGATTCATTATCCCCCCTTTGGGATTATCAAAAATAATGGAGAAGGAATATAATCAAGAAGAATATTCCACTAAAAATAATCTCGGAAATGAAAAGGTACAAGCAGCAGATACAACTTCAAAAGTACAAGAAATAGGAACCCTATCAAGAATGACAGACACAACTATTTCTTGGGTGGAAAAGGAGCATTCCCTTTAGCAGAAGGAGGAATGGATGGGCCATAAGGTGATTTGGTGGAAGGTTGATCTATATTGATGAAGAGAGGAGGTAGCACAGCTCGAGCTGGTAGCATAGTGGGTGCTTAGGTCACTTGCTGAGGACTAGAATATCATTCTGAATGTGGCTACTAAATGAAAGGTTGTATATATGATAGATCTTGATAGAGTGATATTTGAGTAGGAGAAACATCTGATGGACTGAGAGTCTCGACAGTTGGAAGAACAATGGCCTTCAATTGAACATTAAGATATGGTTTGAGCAGATTGATAAAATCTTGAATGACTTCACCACCATATTTCATAACCATTTAAAAGTCATCCTTCTTCTGCATTAAACTCTCTAGAGTAAGAGTAAAATCCTTCAACTTTTGAACATGATCCTTAAAGGCTTGAGTGAATGGATGAAGTCTCAAATACTCAGCTAAGACTTTAAACTGATGGTTTAACTCATGCTTGGAATAAATTTTAGAAAAGCAGTGATCCACATTCTCTTTGACCTCTTTCTGAGCCTTAGTAACATCAGTTGAATACAACTACACCATTTTGTGAATATGACCACTTTTTTCTTTGATCCTTTTCAAATAGTCCAATTCTAGAATCTTTCCAAGAGCTTCTAACTCTTCTTTTATAACATCATTTAAGGCATTGATTTCATGACTAGTGATTTTGGTTATTTTGGAGGAGCTTGCTTGAGCAACAATATGAGTTATCCCAACATTAATATTTTTCAAATCAGATTTCATTAGATGTTATATCAAATTTACTAACACTTCCATCATACCAGTGATGGTTGATCTAAAATCACTTGATAGATAAAATAAGACACTTATTAATTCCATGAGTGTTTGATTTAGAGAGGTAATGTGTCTGCCAATCATCTCACCAATATTGCACAGGTCTGGATTAATAATACTTACCACTCTTTGAGTTAAAGCATCCATATTAGCCTCAGATAGATTCACATGAGCAGGAGTAAGAGCATTAAACAATTACAATTTTATTGTATCTCTAACTACATGGAGAAACTCAGATTTAAATCTGTCAAGATCAGATTGTGCAACTGAAGGACCAGGTCTAGATTATGAAACTAAAGGACCAGGTCTGTCTGCTGTCACTTACATATACTCAGCAACTAATCGAGATTTTATTGAATCGCATACTCTTGTAAAATCCACTTATTCTTATTCTTCCTCTGGATAATCTAAACCCAGAACCGCAAGACCTGGGTGTTCTTCCCATGCTGATTTGCATGAAGGATACATGGTTTTCTCAAAATTAGCTCTTCCAGAATTTTCCGGAGAGACTTCCTAATCCACAACAATATCTGACTGTAATGTCATTTCAGCCTTAGGAATTGTTTCTTGCTCATTTATTTGGGTTTGGGGATAATCTTGCATCATATTTTCACCACCCACTGGTCGAGTACTTGCGACATCATTATCATCACTACTATCATCACCACTATCGTCATCATCACTATCATAACCATCACTATCATTGTTAACCGATTTCTCATTTGAACTATCTTTACTACTGGAATAATATTTATCAGAATTTGATTCTTTAGTATCATCTTCTTATTCATCACCTTGGAGAGGTTCTGACTTTGGTAAATTGAAAGGTGGACTTGATGGTCCATATTCCATTCTTCTATTATTCGGAATCATTGTATCAGGATCACTCCTGTCATCAGGAGGTGACTCAGGTTCCCTTTCAGTTTCCACAACATCATCAGCTATGGCTTCCCTTTCTTTCTCCTTACTGGACTCTCCAGTGTCCATTCTAGCTACTGTCTCTTCTTCCTCCACAGAATAGACCACTTCTTTATCAGATTTTAAACTGTGATCACTCATCCCCTTTTGTCTCTTAGGATGATCAGTAGGATTGAAGGAGTCATTCATCTTTTCTTCATCAGTATCCCATGCCTTCTTCCATGGATTCCAGTTGATTTTCATCCATTTACAGATATCCTTGTTAATAAAGAATCTACTTCTGGATTAGATACCCTCATCTCCATCTTCAACACAACCCAAGAGCTTTAGCAAGGAAGATATTTTCTTAGAATAGAATAGGGTTGTAGCTTTCTTGTATGGCATTACCATATTAGCAATGTGAATGGAAAAATATATACATAAGTTGGTCTTTTCACCTTCTTGTAAAAAAATAACAAGAAAACATCTCGATACATTAGGACTGCCAAATCTCCTTTTCTGGGACAAATTTGGGGCTGGATAAAGTTAAACAAAATTCTACATTCTCCACCTAACTAAGCAGCAGTTATTCTTCTAGATTCAGACTGTCTAGTCAGCATCTCCAGAGCAATCTCATAAGAAAAATATTCAGTGGTTAGAGGGATATTACTAGTATAATACTCATATCTTCCATTATGAGGTACTCCTAAACATTCAGCCCTCTGCTTCGATGAAAAGGTTATCTTTTTTCCATTGATTACAGAAGATAATCTCATATCTTCTCCTCTATACAATACAATACATAAGTTTAGATAAAGCTCATGAACCAGAATTAGGTAGTAGGCTCTATTATTATCACAAAACCAGTCTTTCCATCCTTGCATCTCCAAAACCATCAACAGTGCAGACTGGCTGGATAACACCCATTTGACACTAACATCCTTTTCTGCATTAACTACCCAAGTTTCCAACTCTGTGTTTACTGAATTTTGAGACATGCTGGATGATTTCCCTCGAGCATGTTTCACAGGAGAGGAACCTTCATATTCCTTGCCCTATCACTTTTTCATTTCCATTAGGAGGTTTGAGAGGATTGAGATGTTGGAAAGGATTGAATGGTTCAGGATTCAGGAAAGAAAATAGATTTTGGCTGGATATGGGAGGTCATAATTCTTTAGAAATAGCTGTGGGCTGTTATTTTTATCATTTAGGGTTAAAATAATAATAATAATCAATAATAATGATTTTGTAAAAAAATGTTTTGAAAAACACTAACGATTTCATGAAATGTAATACTCAATTGGTATCTTAGATTAGTTTCATAGATAGGTTTCACATATTGGTTTCACAGATCGATCATACCCAACTCTTGTTTAATAAAATCCAACTTATCACAGCTTAAAGGTTTGGTCAATATATCGACTTATTGATGTTCAGAGTCAATAAATTTAAGAGAAATATCACCCTTTTGATAATGATCTCTTAAAAAGTGATGTCTGAAATCAAAGTTCTTAGTTCTTGAGTGAGACACAATTTTCTTAGAAATGTTAATTTCACTAGTGTTATAACAATTTATAAACACATGTCTAAATTGATATCCATAGTCCAGCAAAGTGTGTTTCATCCATAGAATCTATGCACAATAACTACCCGCAGCAATGTATTCTTGTTTAACAGTAGATAATGCAACATGAATCTATTTCTTACTATACCAAGATACCAGGGACTTTCCCAAAAAATGACATGTTCCAGATTTTCTATTCCAATCTAACTTGCAACCAGCAAAGGCAGCATCTGAAAAACTCACCAAGTCAAAGTATTTTCCATTAGGATAACACAGACCTAAATTAGTAGTATTTTTAAGTTATTTGGAAATTATTTTAACATCAATAAAATGAGATTTTTTAGGTTTGGCTTGAAATATTTCACACATACATACACTAAACATGATATCTGGTCTACTAGCTGTAAGGTAAAGTATGCTTCCAATAATACATCTATAATTGGTTTGATCAACTGGTTTTCCAGTTTCATCATCATCCAACTTATAGGTGGTACTCATAGGTGTGTCACTTCTATTATTACTGTCTAAACCAAAGTGTTTTAAATGATCTTTTGTATATTTACTTTGATTTAAAATAATACTATCCTTCTTATGAAAAATTGGAAATCCACGAAAATACTTAAGTTCTCCCATTAAACTCATTTCAAATTAATTTTTCATAATCTTTGAAAAATCAGTACATAAAGATTGTTTTTTGAAGATACAAAGATAATATCAACAACATAAATTTGTACAATCAAATTATCTTTAGAAATTATTTTAATAAAGATAGTGGGGTCTGCAATACCTTTAGTAAAACATTTGGAAATAATTGTTAGTCTATCAGACCAAGCTCATGGAGCCTATTTTAAACCATATAAAGATTTAGAATTTTTAAAAACATGATTCTCAAAATGGGGGGTTGTAAATCCAGATGGTTGTTCAAAAAAACATCATCAATTATAAAACCATTTAGAAATGCACTTATGACATCCATTTGATATAACATGAAATTCAGATGAGTAGCATAGGAAAGTAGAATCCTAATAGATTCTAATCTATCTACAGGTTCAAAGGTTTCCTCATAGTCTATTCCTTTTTTGACCATAACCTTGTGCAACCAGTCTTGATTTATTTCTAATGATATTTCCTGACTCATAAACTGTATTTATAAAAACCCATTTATCGCCTATGGTCAAAGTGTCCTTATGTCTTCAACTAATTCCCAGAATTTGTTTCTTTCAAATTGATTCAGTTCTTCTTGAATATCCATTACCCATAACTCATCATTGATTGAATCATTGATATTTTCAGGTTCTAACTGTGAAAGAAAGGTTTGATGTTCAACCAGATTTCTTAGAGAAGCTCTAGTATGTGTCCCTCTATCAAGATTACCAATAACAACATCAAAAGGATGATTCTTTAGAATCATAGTTAATATAGTAATGGTAGGACTCAAAATTTTAGGTTCTTCTCTAGGTTCGGGTTCGTCAGGTGTAGATTATGGAATATTTCCAAAACTGGTTGACTTTACAGTAGGTTCATTGATTTTATCACTAAGGTTCAAAAAAGACAAATCTTCTTAAATATTTTCAAGGAGAGGTTTAGGTTCATGTGGATCAGTTTCATCAAATTTGAAGTTAACAGATTATTCCACACACATGGTTCTCTTATTAAACACTCTATAGGCATTTCTAAATATTGAATATCCTAAAAATATTCCTTCATCACTCTTGGATGCAAATTTATCTATATTATCCTTAGTGTTGTGAATAAAGGTTTTGAAACCAAAGACTCTGAAGTAACTAACCTTAGGATTTTTATTATTCCACAATTCATAAGGGGTCTTTTTGAGAACAGGTCAGATCAAGACACTATTGATAATATAACAAGATGTATTGACAGCTTCAGCCCAAAAATAAATTGGCAGGTCAAACTCATTTAGCAATGTTCTCCCAATTTCCTGAAAGGTGTTTTCCTTCTTTTTTATTGAACCATTCTGTTGAGGTGTCCTAGGGGTAGAGAAATTGTGACTATAGCCATTGTGTGAGCAATAAGATTCAAACTCATGATTTCTAAACTCACGAAAATTATCACTTCTCAGGGTATTAATCTTAATTCCACTATGGTTTTCTAGAGACTTGGAGTAATTATTAAATTAATAACAAGATTCACTTTTTTGAGCTATGAATATTACCCATGTGTATCTAGAAAAGTCATCTACTAAGACATAGACATAGAGCTTCCCATTTAAACCAGAAACTCTAGATGGTCTAAACAAGTCCATGTGAACCAACTCGAGAGGTTGAGATGTTGAAACTACTTTCTTTGATTTAAAAGAAACTTTATGTTTCTTTCCCTTTTGACAGGGATTACAAACTTTTTCAGATGGGATTTTTACTTTGGGTAGGTCTCTAACTAAGTTCTTTCTAGTCAGTTTTCTAAGTGAGTGTATATTGAAGTGTCCTAATCTTTTGATCCATAACCAAGAATCTTTAGAAAATTCATTTAAACAAGTAACTTTTTTTTTCGTCTACAGAATTTAAATCAAGAGCATATGCATTTTTATTCCTCAAGGAAGTAAATACCAAAGTGTTTTTAGAATCATATACATTGCAAGCATCAATTTCAAATTTAACATTGAAACCATCATCACACAACTGATAAATACTTAACAAAATATATTTAAGTCCATCAACAAACAATACTTGAGAAATTAAAATCGAATTAGTGTTACCAATCTACCCTAGGTGGATGATCATTCCTTTAGAACTATCACCAAAGGTGACATGGCCTCCTTAAACTTTGATTATTAGTTTGAAGCATGAAAAGTCTCCTGTCATGTGTCTTGAACATCCACTGTCTAGATACCCATTTCTTCATATAGGAACATTTCAAGCAAGTTTCCTAAAAACCAAATTTATATGGAAAATTATTTTTGTACCCAAATTCTATTGGGTCCAGAGAGGTTAGAAAGAAAAACTTTTGGTATCCAGAATTGTCTAATGGGTCTCATATTATTTATAGAATCAATAGATTTTGAAGGATAAACTCTATTTGTTCTATAACTATGTGAGTAACTAGTTAAAGCATATGAATTTCCAGAACATGAACTAGCACCATTATGTCCATATTTAGGAAGAAATCTATTCTTATAAATCTGTCTCTATCCACGCTGATAGCCTATTCCAGTTGTATATTTTGGTTCCACATGCTTACATAGCATTTGAGTAAGTTTATCTTTTCCATTTGTGAATTTTTCTACATCCTTCCTTAATTTCTTGTTTGAAAAATTTACATTAGTATTTCCTTAAGTAATTGAGCATTCTATTCCTTTTCTATATCAAGTGAAGATTTAAAAGAGCTGGCCCAAACATGCTGTTTCTTCATGGTCTTATACTTGTCTTTCAATTCATTACATGTTTCTTCTCTCATAATACAATATTAAAATTGTTTTTCACTAGACATATTTTCATATTTAGAATCAGATTCAACTCCAGAATAATATGAATTTTGAGCATTAGTGTCCAGTGTTACCTCAGATTTTTTTTTCATAAAACACATGTTAGCAAGATTATTTTCAGAATCAGAAACTTTAGACTCACTTGTGCTGTATTCTAAAAGACACTAGGTTGATTTCATTGATTTCTTGTACTTATTGTCCTTGTAGTCATGTTTCTTTTCAAACTTCAACCTTGGATAGTCTGCTTTCACATGGCCTTTCCTTTTGCACTCATATCAGACAATTTCATCACTCCAGTCAGACATTTTCCAATCCATCTTCCAATTAATTTTGTTGTCATATTTTCCTTTGTAATTTTATTTTCTTATGAAATTATTCTTCTATAGTACTTCTTGAATCTCCTAGCTATCTGATCCCTTACAACATCACTGTCAGAATCTGAGCTTTCACTTGTTGATATTTCAGAAGGTATGTTAACTTTCTCCATGTCCTTTCTCTTTGAGGAAGATGTCTTGAAGGCTATTGTCTTCTTTTTTGGTTCATCATCTTCTTCCTTGTTTACTTTAAGTTCATCTTCAAACATCATAAGCTCACCAATCCGCTCCTTAACAGGAAAAGCACCAATATCACTTGATTCCCTAATTGACACTGATGTGCCTCTCCACTTGTCTGGAAGACATATTAGTATTCATATAATTTGCATCTTTGTAGGAACGACTTTTCCATGTGAGCTCAATGTGTTATCAATCGTATTAAACCTGAGATACATATCATAAATAGGTTCATCAAACTTCATTTTAAAGATATCATACTTAATATTATAAGTATTCAGTCTAATTTCTTTAACATCGGATGTTCCCTTATGGGAAATAGCTAAAGTTCCCCAATTTTCATAAGTAGTTTTACAAGAAGACATGTGATTGAATTCTTCATCTCTAAAAGAAAAATACATGGAATTCATTGCTTTACAATTATTATTGTAAGCAGTTTTAGTAGGTTCATCTCAGGTAGTTCTTTCAGTTTTTGGAATCTTATATTGAGTCTCTTTAACAGTCCAGATGTAAAATCCCATAGTTTCCAAATGAATTTTCATTTTCATCTTCCACTGGGCATAATTTGTACCATTAAAGAAAGGTGGCCTATTTGTAGCAGTACCTTCTAATATATTTTCCATAATTAGATTTTAGAAAATATATTAAACGAGATAAAATTTAGAAGTAACAGAAATTGAAGATCATTATGATATAACTAAAATCACAGTTGAAAAACAGATTATTTTGAAAACCTTGATAAACAAAAAAAAACCTTTAATACCAAATTCTGGTCGGAGTGGATACTCAAGCGTGGGGGGGGGGGGGTGAATTGAGTTCCAATTAAAATTTTTGTCAAAAATATTTCTCTTAAAATCCCGCATTTTAAAAACTAAGTTAAACTATAGTGAATTTGTAATACAGCAAAGGGTCAGTTAGGTTCTCATGAGATTGATTAGTTCTTAGTCAATCTAATCTGAAGACAAATAAACCATTGAAGCTAAGGTAATGCCTTACAGTAAATACAAACACTTTCTATTATAACTATCTGAGTTACCCTAGAATATGTTTATATTTCAATATACTTAGAAGGGGAAAAAATTAAAAAAGTTAAACTAAAACCAAGATGCACAGTAGGTAAAAACAAGTGGTTCAGTCTCAAGACGAGACTTTGTCCTCTAAAACAGTTTTTATAAACTCTGATCCACACCCTGGATCGTGGGTTTTAAAAAAGTGGCCAGACTGTCCAAGTCCTCAGACCTCTACCACAGTTCTTTTTGAGAAAATAAAACAACATCACATAGGCTGTCCATGTCACACTTTCCCTCTTACACAATTCTCAGTGTGATACAATAAGATGTAAAGAGTTTGGAGTAAGGATTTAGTATCCTCCAGTTCATCCCATGAGACAGTGTGTGAATACAACACACACTTCTCAAAAATTAAATGAATGAAACACAATAGAGATAAACAGATAGAGATGAGTTTAGAATGCTCTATGTGTTGTGAGGGAAGCTCGGGACACCTTGGTTTGATGAAAATGAAGCTCTGAGTCCTTATATGGTTCTTGTTAAGGAAAATAGAGTGTCATGATTCTATTCCATTACATCCAGGTTAAGAGGTTAGCTTGAGTATAAGAGTGTTCTTTGTTACACTTCAACTTATTCTTTTACCTTCTATTCTTGATGATTATGAGTGTTCTTCAAGTTCCTCGCGTGTTCTTAAATTCAAGTACGAATGTATCTTCTTTTATATGTCTCGTGTTTTTTCTATTGATCTCTGAAAAGATTATCCTCTTTCTGCAGCTCGATCTTCATTATATTCCACGATATCTGACAATAGGAATGATTACCATTTCATAGGTACGAGGTACGGTTCCCTGACATGCCAACAACTATCATTATATAACATTTATTGCATTAAAAACATCAAATATGACCATTGGAATTAAATATGAGTTAATATAAATTCAAACAGTTTTCATGACTATCGGTGAGTCATGGAATCAGTAGGACATGTGATCAGCATCAGTATCGGTAGCTCATGTGATCAACATCGGTATCGGTAGCTCATGCGATCAGCATCGGTATGGGTAGCTTATGCGATCAGCATCGGTATTGGTAGCTCATGTGATCAGCATTGGTATCGGTAGATCATGTGACAAGAATCAGTATCGGTAGGTCCTTAGATCAGCATCAGTATCGGTAGGTCCTCGTATCAGCATCAATATCAGTAGGTCCTTAGATCAGTATCGGTATCGGTAGGTCCTTAGATCAACATCGGTATCGGTAGGTCCTTGGATCATCATCAGTATCGGTTGGTCCTTGGATAAACTTCAGTATTGTTAGGTCCTCAAATCAGTATTGGTACATGTAGGTCCTTGGATCAGCATTGGTACGACTGTTTCCATCGATGCGACCATTCTCATCTGTGCGACCATTCTCATCGGTGTGACTGTTGTCATCAGTGCGACCGTTGTCATCGGTGTGACCATTTTCATTAGTGCGACCGTTGTCATCAGTACGACTGTTGTCATCGGTGTGACCATCGTCATCGGTGCAACTGTTTTCATCGGTGCGACTATTGTCATCAGTGCGACTATTGTCATCTGTGCGACTGTTGTCATCGGTGCGACCGTTGTCATCGGTGCGACCGTTGTCGTCGCTGCGACCGTTGTCATCAGTGCCACTTTCCTCAAAGTGTCTATTTAATCCAGAATGCATCCAGGTCAACAGTAAAACATAAATTAACATAGATAAACATTATGTAGAAAAGATATTGAGATATATAAACACATATAAAACAAATTGAACAAAATACTCAATTGTCATAAATAAAACAATGATTTGTGATTATTTAAATAACCACCTCACAGAGAGTTCAAGATGAAATTATTTAATTTTTAAAAGTGATATATATAGAATAAAATAAGATTCAAGATACGAATTATTATAAAATTTAAATATTTTTCCAAATGGCACTTGGGTATAAAATGATATATGATATCCCAAATGATTTTGGGTTTCATAAGAATGAATATGAATGTTTAACAATATGTCATTAATGTGGGGAATCATAAAAAATTTTGGATGTAAAATTCGATTATAATTCATTCTGAGGTACCATTATGAAACTTCATAAAAATTAAATTTGGTACCATCTAATAATTCTTTGATTTAATCATATCTTTTAGAATTCAAATTATGAAAAATGGTTATTTTGACATACATACCATTTAATTTTTAATGGAAACATACATCAACCTATTAATTGACACCAATAAAAGTTGTTTGATAAAAAATTTAATGATTTTGGATGTGAATCTATAAATAATATAATTAAAAAGTGCATGTACCGAATAAATTCCTATAGGGCCCTCAATTTATAACAAATTTCGTGGCGATGTTTTTTTTTTGGTAATTTACATCTTTTCAAAAAAAATTATATATAATGGGAAAATATGTTATAATGAGATTTATGATTTTTGGACCTATGCATATATGTAAAAACATTGATCTGTATATTACACCATTGATATCTGATTTAAAAATTCTATGGGAGAACGATTTTATCAATAGTAATTCCTATTAAAAAAAGTATTTCCTTTTCATGAGTTATGACAATTTCCACATTAAATGAACTTCATATATATGAAAATAAATCTTTATATTGTGTTAAGGGTCATAGTACATATGTCAAATTTGTGATGAAGAAAGATAATATGATCAATTTTATAATTTATTTGAGACACTGTACATGGGGAATCAAGGATTTTTTAGATTTTACCATCCTTATAATTGATTTGAAAAAAATCATATATTGTTATATATGAAGAAAATATCCCCCATAAACACTATCAGAAAAAAAGTATTATAATATGATGAATGATATATTATTCACCGTTTTAAATAAAGTAATTTCTATCAATAAAACATATTTGGATGAAAAGTTATATTAATTTTAAATGATATTTTTTTGGATATTTTTAGATATAAAACATTACATTTACATTATTGATATTGATAAAAACATATGTAGTATTTTTATAAGAACATTTTTAGAAAAAAAAGGAAATACAAAATATGTTTTTCAAGATAGTATGGACTTGTTATCCATGATAATACATATGGAGTTACCTCCCATAATAAAAGGAAACTGAACATATTTATCTACAGATTGATACACATAAATAGAGTTTGAGAAGATAAATTTATGAAAATTTCTTCAAGGTATTAAAATACATGATGGATATTCATAAAATTTAATATATTTGGTGTAATTTAAGTTCATCAAATTAATTGGTATGAAATCTGATGAATGTTCTGTGTTGACACAACAATTGATACTAGTTTCACTACATGGTATATTCTTCACACCTTTCAAAAATATAATAACCAGTTTCTTTATTATCTCAAATCCATTTGTATCAAGGTAGTTGATATAAAATTTTTAGCTTGTTTGGATAATGTAGTTACAATCAAAATTTTTTACCTAGAAATTAAATTACCACTATTTTTATATAATGGTTCATCTAGAAAATTATTTGTTTCTTGATATAAAAATATTTGGGCCAATTTATTTATATTAGATTTACCCTTTTGGAAGATATATGAAAATTAGAAATATTTGATAAAAATATTCTCCAATTAGAGGCCTTAATTGTTTATAAATATGTATTCTAATAGGTGATTCAGTTATGCATTGACAATTCGCATTAAGTGGAGCATAATGGTCTTTTTATATCTCAAAATGTCACAGTAGATAGTAATAATAGAGGGATTCATTGAATAAAGTAAATTTTCATTCCAAGTAATGAATTCATGAATGCATATTTATAAATTTTGAACAACACAAATGAGGATCAACCACATATATCATCAAATATTTCTCTATTAGTGGTATGAAATATGAAAATAAATGAAAAGTGGTTTTGGATTGATCATAAAATGAAATTTTTTCATGATTTAAAAATAAATTCAACAAAACTTTACCAAAATATGAATCAATGAAATAGTTAGAAGGGCAATATTATCTCAACATTATCTCATTTTCTTGGTTTTAACATTAATGGTTAAAAATTTTACAAAAAATTAGGATCATAAGAGTACTATTAAGCATTATTGGGGTAACGATCATCACTGAAGAAATGTATTTTTTTGAGTGTAAAATATTAAAACCTTATTTTTTCATCAAAAAAATTGTTTAGGAACAATTTATCATGGAGACAATGGTGTTAAACAATAAGATTATTGATTTAAAATAGTTAATTTGAAAATATTAAGTCGTAATGAGGAACTATTTATCATGGAGACACATGGAGAGAAAATATTTTATTTTATTGATGCATAAAATTATCAGTGTTAAATAACTTCTCAATGGAAATGTATTTATTTTGGGTAGTGAGGATAATGATTGTGTTATAGATTAATTTGAGTTTTCACTACCTATTATGAAATTTTTAGATTAAAATTTTTCTATAATGTAAGCATAGTCCATGATGTACAAAATGACCATATAAGTGGGATATAAGAAAACATATAATCACTCTCCCAATTAATCAGGTAATTTTTTTACATATACTTGTGTTAAAACTGTATTTTTATAGTTTGGATGTTTAATTCTATATATATTGAATATTTATAATTTTATGTGATACATTTTATATTCAAAAGTTATTGATAAATATTTTTATTTTGAAAGCACTCACTTGAATCACTATGTATTGACTAACATTATAAATAATTATATTTTTGAATATTTTTTTTTAAATTATAAATGTTGATCATTTCAATCATTTTAGAAATAATTTGTATAATTAAAAAAATAATTAGAATTTTTCATAGAAATCAGGAAATCATTATTTTTTCTAAAACTTATACTTTTGACGCACTATTTTTTTACATACATTTTTTCTAATCAATATTGTTAAATATTTAATAATATTATTATTTAAGGAATGCAAATTTATAATTTTGTAAAATTATTCCTAGGATTACTTGGTTGTCTCCTCTGGTATAGTTTTTTCTTTTTATTCTTTCATGAACATGATTCATATATATGGTATATATATGATTACATGATTATTGAAACATTAATTTGATCATGGAGAGAATATGATACATATTAATTTAGATGATAATAATATCCCAATGGGTCCAAATGGAAAATTTTTTATAAGTTATAATTCCACAAAAACCATATCTGGGATAAAATTTTATATCATTATTGGACGTTTGTCTATATAATGGAGACATAGAATCTATGAGAGACTCTTAATGTAAAATAACTCATATTTTTTTTATCTCATTCTTCAAATATTATATATTCTATATTTCTAATAACTAATTTAAATAATTACATTTGAAATTATTATTTTATGTAATTAAATAAACTCTTAAAATATATCTATCATTAGAAAAATGTTGATAGAGACATGTTAATATAAAAAGAGAAAAATTATTTGGGGAATTTACAGAATGAAAACCTTTGCCTCAGGTATAGGTTTTTAGAGGTAGAGAGATGAACTAATTTTTTCATTAGCCAAAATGATAAATAATATATGGTATTATAATCATTTTATATTAAAAAAATTTATATGCATTAATAGATCTCTTTTTAGTATATTTTTATATAACCGGACTCTAAGATAACTCACCAAGAGATATTTATAGAATTTATACCATCAAACATTATCATGTAGAGGGTATTAGTTATTGGAGGAGAAAAAAACATCCCAAAAGATTGATGTAATAACTCAAAAATCATCTAGTGGTTTAATAGAGTCTTAGTTCAGTCCTCCACCCCCCACTCAACATGAAAAATTGATAAGAGTGAGATGAAAGTAAAATGAAATGTTTATTAAGATCAATATAATGATGTATCTTATATAATTGTAAGAAATTATTTATTTTAATTTATTTTCTTATATTTCAAATTAATATCACTAATATACCATATGAATTTATCATTTTTGAATGAACTTTATGAAAATGTAATTTATGCTACAGTTATCCCTGTGGGTTTGATTTACATTATAGGATGTTATTTAAGAGAAATAAAACAACCATATTGATTATGAGGACATGAGGGTAGAATCAGTATTAAGAATCTTTTTTATCATCAATGTTAAAAATCATAGGGGTAAAATAGTGTACTTAAAAGGTGATATGAAAGACTTAAATCAATCTAGGGGTGATTAAATAAATTATTATGTGAAGGATATGATTCAAATAATGACTACACAATTACATCATATATATCCTGATTTATAATATCTTTCACCTTTCCATTAGGACATGTCCTGATACTATGAGTTGTTTATTACTGATCCCCATATATGTATTATATCATATAATGTCATATCTATTTAGGGTATTGTGTTTATCACCATTCAATGTGGTTGGGACATATAATAGTATAAGTACATGATATTATTGATCCAAATCCTATATTTTCATTACCTATCGAGGAGGTTACCTACATTTTAGATCGTTTGGTTAATTTTCTAGTTTATCCAGGTGGCCATTATTTTCTTATAACATATAAGTTTTGTGTTGGTTTTATAATATATCTTATATTTTTAAGAAAATTAATTACATTTGTTTCTTATTTTTAAATTATGTTATAGTATTTTAAATCAAAATAATCAGTAAAAATGAAAATAATGTTTCGGAACCAAGAACATTGGATATATATGATATTTAGCGGGATGCCCTTACCATGAAGTACCATTTAAACTACATCAACCTCAATGGAGATTAGAACTCAAACTTATAGAATTATATTTTGTAGAAGACTCCCCAACAACACATTTAGTCTACATATCTCCTCTATCATTACCCACAAGTCATGGGTTCTTATAGAACCATTGTAGATTCCCCATCCTATTGAAATCTCTATACTCTACTTTATTTTGGGGGGAATACACATGAAAGTTATATATACAACTCAACTATAGGAAGATCACTCAAACAATGTTTTAAGTATCTGATCCCCCCCCCCCGAGCAGTCTGCTTGTTATCTCCCTTATTGAAATTCTCAAAATGATGATTCCTACTAATAGAATATGTACCTCTTGTCCATACAACAGAAATCACCTTTCATCCACTAGATGAATCCTTTAGTTTCCCTTTAGATATGAGAGCAGGAATCACTATGTCACAAAACTACTTCATCCTATATATGAAAACATGGGAAATTGTCACACATTTTATCCCATCTTGAAAACATTTAAAAATAGATTACCCATCCCTTGAGAACTCTATAACAATGAAATACAAATTAATAAAATAACTTGAATATTTAATCACATACATAATTTATAGGACAGGATCATAATATTATCTATAATATTTTAAATGAGTATCTCAGGGTAAAAGATCACCATGATCTTATCATAAAATCCCTCAACTCTGTATTTTCCAATTGTTCATCATGATTATTGATGTCCCACCCATGAGTCACTTGACCAAAAAACATATAATCATCCATCTTGACACACTTCTCAGCAAGATTCTCTATGTTTTCAAGGACCATATGTATAGACTCAATTTATAATGCAATTGACTTTGGTCCACCCACTTCACTAAAAATTAAAGGGTGATGGAACTATAATTCCAATGTCATGTTGGACACACTCTTTACATACTACTAAAGGTATCATTTAATATACTAGATAAATTGTGAAATGTTATAAAGGAAATTATATCCCAAAACATCAACTAGAAATATCGATGCTTTTGTTCCACTTATGGAAGAAAATTTCCATCAATCTCCTCATGTCGTCCTATTGACGAGCATCATCATGGAGGCATATCACTACATTTACAAAAAAAATATTAGTACATAAAACACATCATCAGTATATTTTAACAAGTGGGATTTAAAAAATCCACAACAATTTATCCCTCATACCTTGCCACATGTTCAAGACCAATTTTCTATAACTACCCTTAACCATCCCTCATATAGGTCCGGGGTAAAAAAGAGTAAATCATTTTAGCATATAATATTTTCCCATTATGTACCCATTTATCAATTTGAATAACAATATTTACCATCATTTAAAATAATCAAATTCATATTAGGAACCTTTTAATTTAAATCACACAATAAAGATAATGAATTTATTTTAAACAACTCCCACCAAATATCACTTGTCCATGTGTTCCTATAATATTACACAACACAATAATTCATTAGTTCCTAAAATGATGAATTTATAAAAAACTCTCAGGACATACTGGGCAATCAGTTATATATCAGAAAAATAATATCCCCACACGACATGTTAATCAATGAATGCCAAGTAATATTCAACTGTAATAACAAAAATTAATTTAAATAATCCCACTATTGGTCATTGGGTTTTACCCATACATGGGTAATCTTTTCTCATGAATGAGCTCATAAAAAAGGCATTTATCATCATAGTAACCTATTTAACATTCCTAAATAGTAATAAAACTAAAAAGAAAATAAAACCCCCTTTGATACCATGTTTTAACATCGCAAATTTGGTTCCATTATCCATTTGGTTACATTACCTCATTCATGCCACTCCATCTGGTAGAGGCTTCCAACTACTAGTGAGGGTCCAATATAGAACTTGGAGAGAATATAGCCGCTTTATCCCTGTAGAAATTGTGTCTAAATAAATAAAAAATATCCAACTGATAATAACCAATAACACGAATAATTCCATAACCAATACATAATGATATCACATAATGAACTAAAATAAGGGAACAATAAGAAAAACAATGCAGTAAATCTATCACACTGTTTATGAGTCATTTTTTAAATGAAAAAAATTACATTGAAAACTCTCAATATGGTCCTAACTTTATATTAGGTTCCCTCATACATGCCAAATCTCAATATATAAATCCAAAATATTTCTGGAAATGATGAAATCTATTCAGTTAACAATCTAGAATCGTTAGTGGGGTGTTTGTACAACAAAGTAGTCCACCTTTAGTGGTATCTAAAACAATATCCAATCTGCAAGAGTGTATGTAATTTTTTTAAAACAATAAAGTACAATAAATTATATAATACTTATCAGACCACAATATTCTATGATTAACAAATTTTTTGCCAGTATCACATTGAAACAAAATCCATCACAGGATATTTCAGACTATTCCATCGTCCGAACAATATATCTATTGAATTATTAACGATTCCTTCATGGATTTAGTTTTGTATTTAATTATACATTCACATAAATACCCCTAGAAACAATAGTAAAATTCGAATATCACAGTGCCTAGAATTTCACACCAATCACACTATGGGTATTTGGAGAATACATATATATCCCACACCTTATGGGGGTTTAGTGCATCGGTCCCTATCTCGTATAATTATATTCACATTAATTCACTAGGTCTTAGAGCACCAGTCTGGAACACCATGGGTATTTGGGGTGTTATTCCTTCTCCCACACCTCATTTATGATACAGTCATGTATTTCACAGATATAAAATTCACCATGGTTAATCATCATTCACACTATTGTCAACTACTCACATCACGGTGGACCATTTGAACTTATCAAAACAATAATTTTCCATCACTTTAATCACATGTAATAATAGGAACAATTCTCTATTAATCCTTTTATTTAAATTTGACCATCATACCTATTAACCCATCAATGTTATGCCATCCAATACTTTAATCCCAATTATTAATAAAATCCATTATCAAATTAATTAAAATATTCAAAATCCTATAATTACTCTAATTAAATTTTTTTAATCAATCAATTAACCAATTAATTAATTCAATTAATGTTTCCATTTCAAAAATGTGTTAATTAAAATTAAACAATTGTTAAAAAAGAATATAATCAGGACTATGGAAATTTACAATTAGATCACCTATGTCAAGGTCATTGACAAACATTCACCAAACTAAAAACTCTCCAAATTGAAACGAAATGATAAAGATCACAAAAACATAGAAGATCAGGGAAAAATACCTATTATTTGGATCATAATGATTAAAATCCATCCAAAATAGATAAACCATATGTAATGGAGGAAAACTCATCTCTATTCATCAGGAAATATATTCACGAGAGAGAGAAATCTAAATAAGGTAGAAATTTCTTACCAATGAAGGGACAAACCTTAAAAATAAAATTCAATCCACCAATAATATGTTTATAGGAGACTTTTAATCCATACAAGATGATCAAAAATTAATGGAAATTGTTTAGGGATGTGTCGTTCTGTATAAGAGTTAATGCAAGGGGTTATGAGTTTTTTAACAAATTTTTATGGGATTAAAACTTATGCACACTATATCTTGGATAAGGGAACACTATTTCCCAATCCTCAGACCATATCCATGATCCAGACCTGAAATCCACTTTGAATATAGGGAGTATGATTTTATTGTATGGGTAAATGTTTTGGGAAAACCTTTATCCAACTATGCACTACCCACACATGCATAAAACATTCAAAAACACACTCAAAGACATCCAAGACAATCTCCAACCAAATATAAACTAACATATTTTTATAAGAATACCAGAAAAAATTTGTCAATTCTCTTGAATATTCGATATATTATAATAATAAAAAGTATAACTATGTCCTATGAGATGATGTTATATAAACCTACCCTATAAGAACTTATTGGATGGAGGAAGAAATACACTTGGAATGATATTTTTTAATGTCTTATAATTTGAACCATATATAATTTTATAGATTAACAAAAATAATTTCAATATATGGAACCATTCAAGCATTGTAATTATGATTCATAATAAATATCCATTGAAAAAAATATGTTTTGAAATTAATTAAGTAAATATTAGTTAGTATAAATCCATTTCATCCAACTCAAAAGGTATGTAGAATATGGAATTATTATATTTCCCTATAAATAGTAGAATAATTCAATAATTTGGAAGATTTTACAACACATGTTTTTCAGAACAATCATTTTCCAAAATCATTTTTTTATTTTTATTTGACTATTTTGTAACCAATTTTTTATTTTTTTCACTATTTTATTCATTCAAGAATTTTTTTCATAATGTACCCATTTAAGGATTGTAAATTACATGTAAACATGTTTTTCATTAATTTCATATATGATAATGTGTTTGATTGAGGGATTCCCAGGATTGGAAGAAATTGGGCATTTTAATCATTCGGATCAAGGGTTCCGAAATCTAGGGAAATATATGTTGTTTGAATCTTTTTATCAAGATCTTTCTTTCATAAAGAAAAAAACACATTATGTTTTTGAAAATTACCAATAAGCAATGTCAAGGTCATTGAAATCCTTATTTCATATGTTCCATGAATGTATATCTTTACTATTAAAATTATTTTTCTTTTTCATAGTTGTTTTATAATGTTTAATATACTTTACTTTAAAATATTATATTTCCTTTTGTTGATCATTAAAGTAATTTTTCTTTTCTTACATACATTACTTATCTCTATTTATATACAGTATTAGTAAAAAAAGTTTCTTACAAAAATATTTTAAATAGTATAGACTCACTATTTGATAAATACACTTAATGAGGATAATGAGGTAATTTTTAAAGGACAATTCACCACCAATTATAGTAAACTTATAACTCTTTTGATCTTAAATTTTCTAGTAGAGAATGTGTCAAATTTTATAATTTGGTATAACATATAAAATATTTCATCATCGCAGGTACTAATTGTCATAAAATATTTATCCTAACATTTATTATAATAAAAATAATAAATGATTGTTAATATTGTTATATTAGATATTTGATGTCATGATTAACCAAATCACATCAGACGAAAAATTTCTGATAGTGATGACTATGAATATTGGAGAGATACAATACTCTTTTTTTACACATTGGAGTTGAAAATTTTGGGATTTAAATTGGAAATTTTGTTTTTCATGAAAACATAGATTAGAATTTTACTAAATATGAGATGTTGGAATATAAATTTAATTAAAATGTATAACTAAATTACTATATTCTATAAAAATTAATATCTACAATGATATTACCTCTAGTGAAACAGGAAATTGTATTTTTTGAAAAATGTGAGATTACTCACTTTGGGAAATCCAAGATTATTGAAACCAAAATAGACATGACTATCTGGACTTTTATTTTTTATATGGAGAAGTTATTGATAATATTTATAAGATATTCATGAGTATTGTGAATATTTTATGTTATTTGGTAGATAAATAATTAACTAATAAAAATTTGGTAGAAAATATTATAAAAATCAAGCCCAACGAAAAATAATATTAAAATAATGCTCTTGAGGATATGAAACAATTGAATAAATTGATTCAAAATGATTTAAGTGGATCTATAATGAAATATGAGGGTGGAATAAAAATTTATTCTAAGAAAGAGAATATGAAAAATGATGTAGATTTTTCTTCTACATAATCAAAAGTGGCGAAAAATTGATCAAATATGAAATTAAAAAATATTTTAAGATGAAGAAATTTAAAGTTGAGATAGAAAATATTTTACAAAAAAAATTAAAATTAATAGGATAATTCTTAATCTAAGATAATGAAGATCATTGAAAAGAATTTTTTTTGATAAATCTATAAGAAGAATCCAAAATAAATAAGGGGAAAGAATGCAAATTTTGTTATGGTATGATGGGAATTTCAGAATCCTTGTCATATTAGACCTTATTATCCTCATTTTAAGAAAAAATACATGTATAAAATAATTTCAAAAGAAAATATATAAGCATAAAATAATGAAAAGTAAAAAAAGAAGATACCACTTGGAATTCTTGTGGATGATATAGTTCTTCAATGAAATACTCTAATTACTATTATAATAATCAAAATTTTAATGTATTTTATTTTACCATTCCAATGAAAAATTAATTATTTATGGAAAAGGTATATATTAATTCCCTTAACGAGTTAATTTCAACTTAAAAAAATGGATTCTGAAAATATATGTGATTCAAATTATTTTAATGAATAAAAATATACTTCATCAGATAATGATGATTCTTTGACAAGCATTAAATAATGCTCTAAATTTTCTAATTCATTAGAAAAAATATATTTAAATATATGAAAATTTTAAATATACTATGGTACAAATTTAAAAAAAATATGATTTCTAAACATTCTTTAAGAGTTACAAATCTTAAAGAATATTTAAAAAATATAAATGGATTACTTCAAATACTTAAGATATATATTTATTTGTTAATATAAACTCTAAAATTTTGATATTGAAAAATTATTATAGAAATTTACTACCAAAAAATAAATTTTTTGAAACAATTATAAAAATTAGACCTCATAAAAATATTTCATGGATTCATTTTACAAACCTATGAACATATTTTTGAAATATTTATATTTTTCCAATTTTTTTTCCTTTAGGTACTCAATGTAAAAATGGTGGAAATTAGAAATATAATTATTATTTAAATAAGGTTCATTTTTTGGAATTTGAAAAAGATCCATTTTTTAAAGAATTAACAGTTCTCAAATGAAAATGAGTTAAAGATATGTGTATTTATAATGTTCTAGTTTCTATAAATGTTGTACCCAAGATTATTAGGATACCGAAAGACTAAATATTTTAATGTAAATTATAAGAGTAATAACAAAATAAATATTTAACACATGTATATTATTTACTATTGTCACATGACCTCAAATAATAAATTCTCCAAGAAGATAAAGGTAGTAATTTCACTTTTGGTGGTTATGATCAAGGATAGATATATGGTACAAGTAAAATTTTTATTATAAGAAAACCAATAATTTTAAATGTTTTATATTTTAATATAATTAATAATTTATTTATATGAATAAGTCAATTTTCTTATAAAGGTTACCATTAAAAAATCAAGGATGAAAAATGTACTGGTAAAAATTTTAAATGTAAATTAATTCTTTTGGATGATAAAAATGAGAATGTTTAAACATAACATAAATGTCCATAGAAGAAAATATATAATTCACATTACTGAAATGGAAGATCTATATTTATTGTGGCATATAATATAGAGAAAATTTAATGATATAACATTAGAAAAACAATATTTGAATGTTATAGGTAGAGACCTGCCAATGATTATGTTTAATTCATTTAATGCTTATGATCCATGTAATATTTGTAAAGAAACATATGTCACATTATATATATATTATTAATTTTAAAACATTGGAGGATTTAATATTAGTTCAATTGATGTATTTATTCCAATACAAACTAGATTTCTGGGTTGTGATATTATATATATGTTTTTATAGAATATTAAAAAAGATTAGAATGGGTTTATTTTATAAATAAAATTGGAAACCAATATCCAATTTAATTTTTTCGAATGTATTGGAAATTAGAAATTAATGCATTTTATATCTATTAGTTGTGAAAATTATTTATAATTTTTAAATCCTGAATTTGAAACGTTTTATAGTGAAACAAATTAAATACATAGCCTCTCATCACCTAGATGTCTTTGGAAAAATTGTAATGTTGTAAAAAAAATATTATTTCATTTAAATATTACCAGATCAATGCTGAGTGAATAATAAATTTATTATCATTTCTTGGGAAGAAGAAATTAACATTACCAAATATAATATATACCATGTTTAACTCAGCCCTTTTATTCACCAAACTCAATTATCATGTGTATAGTAAAAAAACAATGTTTTCTTACTTCAATGTTTTTCTACAAATTCTTCATCTTTAATACTAAAGATAATTTATATAAATTCTCATAAAAATTTAATAAAGGAATTTTTCTTGGTCCGTCTGAAACTAATAAGTCTTAGAGAGTCTTTAATAAAAAATCATGTTCTATTCAAGAAACAGGGAATGAAAAATTTGACAAAACCAATTATTTTATATTAAAAACCCCAAAACCACATCCTTAGACGATTTAAAAAAAATTAAAACAATGTTATAGAATTATTATTATGAAATAATAACTGAACAAAACATTCCAAATATTTAAACTCAAGAATAAATTCAACATGACATTAAAGAACATATGTTTACAAACCCATGAAATTATAAAATCCTTTTGAATCATCAAAGAGATAATATCAATGTTAATTAAGATAATCTAGATAAATATAGGATTTACATAAAATATAAATGTCAACATTGTGCATTTTTATCATAATTTCTAACAAAGACTCTTAATGAGGATTTAATTGAAAAATATTGGAATATTAAATGTTGTATGAAATCGATTATTTTGAGAGGAATAAAGTTTATAGTTTGGATGAACGTCGTAAGGATTATCCTATAGTTGCTGTAAAATGATATTTCAATAATAAATGTAATCAAAATGGGGTAATATTGTGATACAAATATATACTTCTTGTAGATGGTTATAATAAACAAGAATACATAAAATATAAAGAAAATAATTCTCTAGAATTTTGACTTCAAACTATTCGGGTACCTCTAGAAAATGAAACATTTCTAAATTTTTCAATTTTTCAAATGGATTTGATGAGTTAAATATATAAGGGACATATGCATGGGGATTTTTATGTAAAACAACTTCATGTTTTTTGGAACTCAAGTTTTCTAAATCATGTTTTTACAATTACTAATGCACTTTAAAGACTTAAACAAACTCCACGATCCTAGTATGAAGCATTATATAGATTTTTTTATAGAAAATATATTTTTAAGGGAGCTGTAGATCCAACTCTTTTAAAATAAAAATTTTCAAATAAATTATAATTGTTCGAATTTATGCTAATGAAATAATGTTAGTCTCCAAAGAATATCTTACAAATTCCATTTTAGATCTTATTCAATATGAGTTTGAGATGATAATGATTTATCAACATAAATTCTATCATGGTTTTCTAATTTCTCAAAAACTAGAAATAAATTTTATGTTTCATGAAATTATATAATATTTTTACTTTAATTTTTTTTATTAAAATACTTAGTGTATTTATACTCTTATATAAATAGAAAAATCTATTGATATTAATGAATTTGGAAATCTAGTTGAAAATAATTTAGAGAAAAGAATGTTAGATTAATATATCTCTCTATTAGTCTACCAAATTTAGTGCTTTCTATATTCCTATGTTGATGATATCAAGAAAATTAAAAATAATCAAATCTTTATGAAATAAAATGTATTTTACATTATTATAATGTAACTATAGATCTTGTTATATTTTATACTTATGAAAATTATTTTAATTAATATTTATATATGTTGATTTGGATGGTTGTAAAATGGATACAAAAACAAAATCTTAAAATTTTCATTTCTCATAACAGGGTTTATTTTCTTGGTTATCTAAGAAATAAAACCCAAAAAATACTTCCACCAATGAAGTATTTTATGTAGAAGATGGATGTTTCTATGAAAAAGTGTTCTACATGAAACACACACTCACTATATTTGGCTATAGTTTTCGATACTATTATATTCTGTAATATCACAAGTTCTATATCATTAATTTAAAAACCAAAAAAACTATCAAGATCTTTAAAAATAGATAGAGTACACCATCTCATTTTGTATAAAAAATAATATGGATATATTATTTTACAATTAATCCGAATGAAAGAAAAAAATTAATGATATTTCTATAAAACAAATCAATTTAAATTGATATGATTTTAAAAAATAGAATAAATTATTAGTCAACATAAAATGATCATTCATATCCATTTAATGTTTAATAATATCATTAGAGTAAAAAATCATTGAAATATTGGGAAATTTTTTATTATAGTATGAAATTTTATGTTATTATTATTAGTGTTTTTTGCATTCCCCAAATTTTGTATTCCAAAAAATAGACATTCATTAAAATATTTTGTAGGAAAAGTTTTCTAAAAAGTAATTTGAACAACATTTCTAAAACAATTTCAAAAAAAAATTAAGATATTTCCAGACATAAGTGTTTCTTATAAACCTTCATGTTGATGTTTTCTCAAAACAACAAGAAGTTTCAATTACTAATAAGAGATTCCTAATTAATTATTATTATCTTATTTAATAATTTATTAAGAATAATTTAGTTTTTACTATATATTTCTATAATATATTTTAATTTATTCTATAACATTTATTTTTAATATATTTTTTTTAAAAAATCAAACTTTTAGGTTTTATTTCAATAAAATACTTTTTAGATAAAAATATTCTAAAATTATAATTCAAATTTCAATAGTTCATTAAATCTATCTAATATTCTGAGTAATCTGTCATTAGTTGATAAAATAGAGGGTTTAATTTTGAGTTGTTGGATTTTGAGAAGATGAAGGATATCTCTCTTTATGAATATATAAATGTGTTTTTTCACCATCTCTTCCATCACCACTTATTTCTCCCAACTTCTATTGTCTACATGTTTTTATTTTATCTTTTTGTTTTTGGAGTTTCCATTAATCTCAGATTGTATAATAAACATAATGAATTCATCATGTGGATTTGTACAAGATATTTCTACAAAATATACATATAGATATATCATGGTTCAACAAGTATTATTATATTTCAAATTTTAATATTATTTTTTCATGTGTGAGAATATCTTTGTGTAGAAAAGAGTATTTTAATCTCCATTATCGTGATAACAAAATAAAATTATAGTCTTATATTGAATTAAATGTTGATAAAAATAAAAATAATTATATGATATCTTCTATTTTAATTTATTTATATGTTAAGTCTTCAATAATTTTATAATTCGGTGGGTGTGCCTTTGGATAGTGAATTTAATTATGTACTCTTAGTATACCCAAAAATATTGAAGGATTTGAGAAATCCGAAGCTGAGACTTCTCTGTTTCCTTCTAATGAGAAATTAATAAGAGTTCACCATCTATATCTAGACACAAGGGAAGTGGTGATTTGGATACATAATTATCTCATACCAATAAAAGGATAAAGGGATACACAAATAGTGCATAATATATATGTTTTGACTCTTTTTATAATATTATAATTTTCAACCTTGTGTAGTTTGTTTTTATTTACATTGATGATTTTAAGTGTGGATATATTTTGTTTAATATTGTTATATTTTTTATTTTCTTAAATAGGTTTTTTTGAACTTAATTAAAGTTAAATATATTCAAAACAAATCTAATAGAGTAAAGGAGAAGGCATATTTCATGGGATAGGAAACAATCTGTAAGATGAGGCCTGAATTTTTTAATCCAAAAAATATGTTAATTGAAAAATTGGATAGAGATGTATCTGAATTAAAACATGAAATATTAATAGATATAGTTTTATAGAAATGTAAATATGGACCTAATTCTTGAATATTCAATAAATATAAATATAAATAATGTCTGGTGAGGCATTTATTTATTTTATGAAGAAGAATGAAGATAAAAAGCCACAAGATTTTTGTCTTGGGTTAGATAATGCTGAGGAATTTTCTCTAAAAGAGAAAAATTATATGACATTTTAAGAAGTAAAAATTAAGAACAGATAAAAAAACATGATAAATCATAGATAATAAGATTGTTTTAAAAATGAGTTATGTAGTTACATGAAAATATTAATGTAACAACACTAGGAGAACATTTTTCTATCTCTTCCCTATAAATTTTATAACTTTATGATGGTCAGTCTATTACTTTATAAGGACAAAAAATATAACAGATACATCGTTCTATATTTATTGAGAAGGATAAAATAAACAAATAATTTTTAAGTAATTTCAATTAGTAAAAAATGTAACTCCCCGATATGAGAAGCCTAGAGCCGATGCATTGATAAATTATATTTCCATTATTATATGGAAGAAAATATCAGAGGAAAATTCAGTTTAGATTTCTTAGAAAGCAATATTACATAATTAATACCGATAATAAATTAATAAAACAGAATAAAATATGATACACAATAAACATTAAAAATCCATCTTTAAAGATAATTCATTGTTATATTCTTCATAAACTAGGGATAGAATCATAATAAGGTGAGATAAAATGCTCAGTACGGGTATGTAAAATAGAAGGATTAATGAATAAATATATATGGAATTCTAAATAAATGAGTACACTTTCCATAAATATAACTAGATAAGGCGTAAATAATGTTCCAATTATGAAACTAAAACACATGCCATAAATCAATAAACCAAGAATGAACTACATCCATAGATATGTCAACGAAAAATATCGTGGAAGAAAATAACTAATAAAAAATGAGGGAAATTTATTTATTATTGGACATCATGTATCAAGAACATGAATTCCAATTACCATCAAGACCATTCACAAGAAAGTCTAAAACACAAATAGAAACCTTTTAATTTAGTCCATTTATTTGTCTCATTAGAACATTTTAATGCATCAAGGATATATATAAAGTTCAGGATCAACAAATAGTTTTTATTATAAAGTATTCATAATATTGAATAATGAAAATAAATTATATTCTTTATCAAATAACCATATTGAACGATAAATTCATATTTAACTATAATTCTCCAAATAATCAAATAATTTTTTATGTAACAACCGTAAGAAAAAATAGTATATAGTTTAGGAAATACTAATATCCATTGTATGATAATATAGATATCAAATTATTTTTTCACTGAAAAGTTATTTCAACAATGTTATTATATCCTGGTAATTTAAAAATCACAAGATAAACTGAGATTAAGAACTATTGAGGAGAATAATCTTTGAAAATTACAATGTGTCCCATATCATTTTAAAACATTTAAATAATAATAACTAATGAGGTGTTACATCAAATTAATCTTATAATATCATGACAATAAGAGGATTCATGGTATAAAATATCAAAATTGGATGTAGTTATGGATCACAGAGGAGTATGTAGTTAACATGACATTAATCTCGTAGTTTCAGAATGTGAGATTAAAATCCCTTACCATATCCTTCCGTTTTGTTGACTGGTATTTTTCATCTTGTATAGTGGTTTTAAATGTGTTAAAA
Organism: Viscum album; assembly: GCA_963277665.1. Taxonomy (NCBI): domain Eukaryota; kingdom Viridiplantae; phylum Streptophyta; class Magnoliopsida; order Santalales; family Viscaceae; genus Viscum; species Viscum album. The sequence continues at coordinate 1,351,106,646 of OY728132.1, forward strand.
AATAATTAAAGAACCAAAATAACATTTATACTATCATACATTAACATATTACAATACTTTATTACTCATTTGTTGACACTCATTCATTATTTCAAATGTTTTGGGTGTTAATTGACTAGTTTTCCTAAGTACATATTGACTTGTTATTTTTTATTATTAAATATATAATTCTCTAATGATTATTATAATGAAATTCATGACTAAATAATCGTATATATTTAGTAATTATGTAGTTATAATAGTCCAAAAAATTTAGATATTATAAATGAAGTGCGTCGTTCATGGAGACAGTATGTCATACATACGCATGAATGCTACTTCCATTTCTTTGTAAAATTAAATGAATTAAAACAAATTTTTAAATATTTATTTTATAATTTCTAGTATCATATTTATTAGTTATATATTATTCATAGTGTTGTTATAAATATTATTTATATGTTCAACATATGACATTAAGGATTCATATCACCTTCAGGGGTATGTGGTCCATACTTCCTCAAACAAAATTGTCGTATTTACACATAATGGAAGAGTAAATGTAATTTATAAATAAGAATTAAATAATCATAAAAAATTATAAATAAAATAAATATTATATATAAATATGGTGTCCATCATAATGGCCACAATGTGAGGTGGTATGGAATGTTGAAAAATCATTATTTTGTGAGGTTGTATTTCACTGTACACAGAAATAGTATGTTCCATACGCATTAAATGAAGGTGTGGGTTTGTGTTCGTAAAAATATTAACATAAAACAACCTAGTATTTTGAAGATATTGTAGATTCAATGAAATAATATAATAATAAGAGTATAGGTAGTGGATAAGGGAAATGAAATTATAGATCCTAACAGAATGAATCACCTCCTAATCAGGTAACTTATTTTGGTGTATAAAAGAAGATTACTAGGATTTCCTTCTGGACAAAGGGCTTATTATAGGTCTTGGGTAGCGATGTTGGGAGATAGTTTTGGCAGGGATTGGTTGACATTAATAGGCTTGATAGGTGTGAAGAATGGGTTGTGGTGGTGGCCATTTATAGGGAAGGAAAATGACTCATTTTAAATTCTTGAAAAGAAGATCGGTGTACACATGTTCTTGGATAAAATATCATATTTATTCCAATGGTATATGTGGGATTTTAAAAATTCAAATTATAGAAGAATAAAAAATATGATTAATGCCAATCTCTATGGTAGATGGATTTACTGGGTTTTGTAGAAAAATGTTCAAAATATTGTAATGTTTTATATTAAATTTAAATGATAAATTGATTATAAGGAACTAAATAGTATTAATAAATTTTTATTTAATAAACTTTGAATTTAAAACAAATTTAGGATATTATTTTACATTAATAATTATTTAAATGAAAAATAAATTTTATAAGAAAACACGATATTTTTCACTACTCACAAAAATATTATATTTCTCAGCAAATTCCAAAAAATTCAAGAAATGATAATTTTGTCACAACCCATCCCCCAGGCCCCAAATCTTGACTACCCCAATCCCACCTTCTATAGGACATGGACTGGCGACTAGTACCAAAGGCGTAATTCCTTGAAACAGGGAAGGAATTTACTTTATAAATCATAAACACATACAACCAGAATACATACCAAAGAAAACACTAAGTAAATCCTGTATAAAAAGTGTACTGAAAGTAAAGGGCCTGAAAATAAAATCCCAACAGAAAATTAAAAGGAAATAAAAAACTTGTACAAATAAAAAGACAAACAGCTGGAAGGTGTCTAGAAGCTCTTGGATCGTCCACCACAGATTCTACCTGAAGGGTTGGTACAGATAGACTCTTCATCTCTCCATGTCTGTCCATCTCCTCTGGATACCATCTCTTCGTGTGGTCCACATCTTGGTACCATCCAGTCCTCACACACTCCACCTCGGTTAGTACTGTCTGTCATCTCCATCCAACACAGTGAGGTGCGGGCATTGCCCGTGTAGGGGTGAGTATAACGATACTCTGTAGAGACCCCAAGACCTTCAAGGTCTCACAAAATCTAACAAGGATAAACAAAAAAGAATGAATCAATGGATAACCATTACTTAGGAATATGCCCATACATATACCTATGTTATCTAGTAACCCATATCAATCATGAGGAAAACACAATGGTCATTGACTTAGCTGAAACTCGGATTTCTCATTATCGAATCCACAACTATTGGAGAACTCCTCCTTTGTTTAGAATAGTGTTCTTGTCGCAACACAAAGGAACTTCTCACTAACTTTAGATAGATGAGTTACTCCTCCTGTCGAGTACCGAGGGTCTACTGCCAACTACCATGCACTCTGTCCGCTATGGGTCTCCCACAAAATACCGAGCGCTCCCCCTAATAGCCTGCAGATGTACTCCTCCTATTGAGTACAGTGGGTCTACTGCCAACTACCAGGTGCTTCGTCTACCATGGGTCTTCCTCCAACTACCAGGTGCTCTCCACTGGGCTAGTCGAATCACTCTGATTCGAATCTGTCATGTAGTCATCAGGTCTGTCATCTACTAGGACTCTATACTCTGTACGCTCATCTCTAGAGGATCCGCTCCATGATCTACTATTCGATACTCCCAGTTTCATGAAGTCTCACATGGAATTATCACAATGGACCTCCATGTCATAGGGGTCTTAACGCAATAAACGACATGTCAATTAGACGCCTAGTATGTGAGTTATTGGCATTTCCCTCCAAGGGGACCGGTTGATTTTTAGGTTCAAACCAACCCGCCCATACTCCAAATGCGTCTAAATCTCAAATGGGGTATTCCAAAGGAACCATCTCAGTCTAATATTTCCGTCTCTGTAGAAGGTTTGTCGGTAGGACACCGGTAACCCAAGATAAGGAAAAAAAGGTGTAATCGGGCCATAGCGGGTCTGGGTTCAGATCGACCCGGTCAAAGTGACTCGGACAATGGGGGCGGCCCAAACCAAAGGGGATGGCTAACCCAAAGGCATGACCCGACCTGAGATCAACGTGGCCCCAGGTAGCCCGACGTGATGGCAGCCCAATCGGCCTGGAAAGCAGGTGGCCTGACGGGGGTCCACCATAGCCATGACCATGGGGGAACCGCGCAACCCCAATAACCCCGAATGAATTAGCCATTTGGGTAGAACCGAACCAGTGTCGAGTGGCACCGGTCCACCTCACGTGGGACTCAACGGGGTCCCGTACCTCCTGGCTGACCCGATCGGCCAGCCGCTCCACAGCATGGCGCGACGCATTAGCGCCTCACCCCCTCTGCCATGGCTAGACCTGGTCGTGGCTGCCTACTGGTATCCACGTGGTGTCGTGGCATCGTGCTCCTCGTCTGACCGCCATAGCCCTCCTGGCTGTAATCCTTCTTTTCGGCGCGGTGTGACTGCACCACACCCCTTCAGCACCGCCGCGGCCCGCCTGGCTGCAGCTCGGCTCTTTACGTGGCACAGAGGTGCCGCTCCCTTCTAGAGACCTAGCGGCCTAGTGCCTCAAGATTCTTCATGTCTGGATTGTTACCGGTCACCTCCTATACTGCCTTTATCTTCAACGAATAAGAAAAAACAAAAGGGGATGGTTGGGTTATGTTCTTGCTGTCTGAACCCTCCATCTTACGGTGATATCATTCGGTTCTCACACCAGATATTTTTATAAAAAAGAACAAGTACAAAAAAATCCAAACCACCAAACTCTTATTTGTCAAAGATCATTGTTTAAGTCACGAAAAATGGTGGTGTAGATTCTTTGATGTCGGGAATCGTCTGGGGTAGGCGACCAAGGAAGAAGCATCATTGGTGTTCTTTGTGGTCTGCTCCTTCTCCTTATGTTCAGTCGAAGATGGAAGAAGATGTTCATCAACATTCTTCTCTTTCTTCACGTTCTTCATTGGATGAACAGTTCTCAATTGAGATATTTTTCCAACATTCTCACAAGAAGGGAAATGCCAACCCTAAATAAAATAATAGTCTTCCTATTATTTTATCTTTTGGAACAAATTAAAAAGGGTGAATAAATTACTCGGCTCCACCCAATTAAAGTTCCAACCAACATAATGGGTTAATCCAACCCATTATTTAATTGTTGTCAAAATAATTCAAAAATAATTGAATCAAATGAAACTATTCATTTAATTAATGGGTGGAGAGTTGGAAATTAAATGGTTGGGAAGTTCAAGGGTTTCACACTTAATTGGGGTGTTTAAATGAGTTTTAAAGCTTATGTGGGACCCACCCAATAATCCTCCCAAGGGAAGTTATGTGCGGGTGTGCCCAACCACTATAACCCTTCCTTGGAGGTTATGGTGTGGTGGCCCCCACCACTAACCTCCCCTTGGAGGTTTTAACTTCCATAGAATAAAAGTAATGTTTAACACTTATTTTTATTCAATTTAACTAAAACCTCAAAATATAACTTCTATTCTCTTCAGAACGCAACTGCAGTGAAGGTCTCACTAAGCAACCACCGACGCTACAAGTTTGAAGTTGCCCTCAGATTCCAATTCCGAGCATTAGTTCAAAATTTATAAAAATTCAGAATGTAGCCAAAAAAAACATCATAAATTGATTCTAGGCATACCAGGCCTCAAAATCAAGCTCTGTCAGAAGATGCAGACTCATAAAAATCCCATGAATTTATTAAAAAAATATTTCCACAGAATTTTTTGGTCTTCATATTCTCCTCAACTCAGGGACTTATGTCCCTATAAGCTACAACTCACACTAAGGGAACAAATGAGGGTACTGAGCACGCATCTGAGACTCCTACTCCCATGTGCTATCCTAGAGGTTCTGGTGCTGCCAACGAATGTGCACCAGAGGTATCGACCATCCACATATGACCCAATCCTGTCGATCCTCAATCTCTACTAGAACCTCCATGAAATTTGCCCCGTCATCGATGTCCATCTCCCTGTGGTCGATGATATGGGATGGGTCGTGCACGTATCTCCATAGGTGAGATACATGAAAGACGTCGTGCACCCTATGAAACTGAGGTGGAATATACAATCGGTAAGCCACCTTTCCTACTCTGTTGAGGACCTGGAATGGTCTGATGAATCGAGGAGATAACTTTCCACCTCGGAAAAATTTCTATAGACCGCATCGTGGTGAGACCCGTAGGAATAAATGGTCTCCATCCTCAAACTCCAGAGGTCTCCATATCCTGGAATCATATGAATTTTTCCTACTCGGTGCAGTCTTCAAACACTCCTAGATGATTTGTACCTTCTCAGTGGTAGCCCATACCACCTCTAGTCCCACTTGTTCGGACTCCCCTGGGTCTGTCTAGCATAGTGGCGATCTCCAAGGTCATTCATACAAGGCCTCAAAAGGTTGCACACCAATGGTGGAGTGATAGATTTTGTTATAGGAAAACTCCTCCAAATGTAGGTGATCCTCCCAGCTATGACCGAAGTCGGGGACACAAGAATAGAGCATGTCCTCGAGGGTCTGGATGGTTCTCTCAGTCTGACCATCTCACTGAGGATGGAAGGTGGTGTTCAAGTGAAGTTGTGTCCCGAAATCATCCTACAACCCCTTTCATATCTGGGAAGTAAACCATGTGTTACGGTTAGAGATGTTAGAAGAAGTTACTCCATGGAAAAACACTATCTCTTGCACATAGAGGCATCCCAAGCTCTCTACTGAGCCCTGCTCTCTAATATGTATGAAGTTGGCCGACTTGGTGAGTTGGTCAACGATCAACCATATTGAATCATGACTCCTGGATGTATGTGGAAGACCTGTCATAGAGTCCATGGATATCCCATCCCAGTTCCACTCCCTGTCTTCTAATGGTTGTACCAAGCCTACTGGTACATTTTTCTCTACCTTCACTTACTGAAAAGTGATGCATCGTGAGACAAACTACGCTACCACCTTCTTCATAACTGGACACTAATGTTGTCGTCAAAGGTCCTGGTACATCTTCACCACACCTAGATGAACCACTAGAGGGGAAATGTGGAAATCCTTCAACAACTCCTCCTAAAGTACAACTGGTACCATGGTAATTCCTCTGATGAGGATGACATGATCCCTACCTTTAGAGTATCCATCAGGTGCCTGCCCTGTGGATATCTAAGCCCGTTGCATCTTGCAGTCAATATCTCCACACTGCGCCCCCTGACTCACTTAAGAATTGGAGGAGTGAATATAAGATACTAATGACAGGCTGCTCCATCTCTATCCACAAAAGATATCTATATGGCAGCCAGCTACTCTATCGCCTCTCCTAGCAGTTGAATACTAGTCCTCCTACTAAGCACATCCACAACAACATTCCACTTCCATGGTGTATAGACTATCTCTAAGTCATAGTCTTGGAGGAACTGTATCCATTGTCGTGGTCTTAGGATCGGGTCCTTCTAAGAAATTTTATACCTGAGACTCTTGTGATCAAAGTACATGGTAAAATGTTTACCTATCAGATAATGTTGCCACATTTTCATGGCGAAGACCACTGTTGCTATCTTCAGGTCAGGGGTAGAATATATCTCCTCTTACTGTCTCAGCAGCTGAGAACCATATGGGATCACTGCTTACTCCTGTATCATGTCACACCCATGTCTGGTCTCTGATGCTTCGTAGTAGACTACATACCCTACACCTTCCATTGGAAGCCTCAAGATGGGATCACTAGTCGGACTCTACCTTAGCTCTTGAATGCTCTTCTAGAATCTCTCCGACCATATGAATGGTTTCCCCTTGTTTCTCAAGGTTGATAGTGGTGCTGCAACTTTGGAGATGTCTGGAATAAATCTCCGGTAGTATCCAGCCAATCCCCAGAATCTACGATCCTCCATCACACTCCTGGGTGTCTCCCATGCAAGTACCACCTCGATCATTGTTGGATCCACCGCAACACCATCCTCCAAGATGACGTGTTCCAAAAAGTGAACCTCTAGAAATACAAACTTGATATTCGAGAGATTACCATAATGTCGTTGCACTCAGAGTGTGTCCAGTATTACCTACAAATGGATAACATGCTTCTCCTCAGTAGTATAGTAGATCAGTATGTTGTGGATGATGACTATGATATAGCGATCGAGGTATGGCTGGAAGATCCTATTCATGAGACCCATGAACTCTGTTGGAGCATTTGTTACACCAAAGGGCATAACCAAGAACTCTTAGTGGCCATAATGACACCATAAGGTTTTCCTCTACACAACCTCATCTCGAACTCTGAGCTGGTGAAAGCCTGATCTGAGGTCTATCTTCGAGAACCGTTGTGATCCTTTGAGCTGATCAAAGAGGTCGTCAAACCTTAGGAGTGGGTACTAGTTTCTCACGGTCACCTGGCTTAGGCAACGATAGTCGACATAGATCCTTGAGCTCTCATTCGCTTTCTTGGCGAACAGAATCAGGGTTGCCCCAGGAGAAACACTAGGCCGGATGAATCCCCTTCCCTAAATGTCATCTAGTTGTACCAGAATCTCACGAAGCTCCGCGAGAGGCATATGATACACTAGATTAGATATCGGTGATTTACCAAGGTACAATTCAATGCAGATGTCCACCTATCCTTGAGGAGGTAGTATTGGGACATCTTCAGGGAAAACATCTTTGTACTGGGAGACCATGTAACACCCCAAAATGATAAAGGGTTAAATGACTAAATGATATGACTCATGTCAACAAGGTGCACCTTTCTTTTCGGGAACCTGCCTGATTAGAACTCCACAGTTAAGCGTACATGGCATGGAGTTGTGATCAGTATGGGTGACCTCTTGGGATGTTTCCCAGGGTGTGTGTGAGTGAGGAAAAAGCACACTGGAAAGGACATGTGTTGGCCTGTGGGGACTATCATATTAGTCATTTGACCCGTTCAGGCATGTGGGTGGACCCTAGGGTGGGCCCCACGTGTCTGCGGTTCAACTGGGTGGTACCTGGTGGGCCAGGACCCGATGACGGTGTTAAGGCGGGGTGGCTGTGCTGTCACCGGGACCCGGTTGTCACATTTGGTATTAGAGGAGGAACCCAGCCTTAAGTGTGCGGTGCACTGCCTGGGTTGACATGTAGGGCCCACAATGAGGACGTTGTGCTCTAAGGGGGGGGGGGGTGATTGTAACACCCCAAAATGATAAAGGGTTAAATGACTAAATGATATGACTCATATCAACAAGGTGCACCTTCCTTTTCGGGAGCCTGCCTGATTAGAACTCCACAGTTAAGCGTGTTTGGCATGGAGTAGTGATCAGGATGGGTGACCTCCTGGGAAGTTTCCCAGGGTGTGTGTGAGTGAGGACAAAGCACACTGGAAATGACATGTGTTGGCCTGTTGGGACTATCATATTAGTCATTTGACCCATTCAGGCATGTGGGTGGACCCTAGGGTGGGCCCCACGTGTCTGCGGCACAGCTGGGTGGTACCTGGTGGGCCAGGACCCGACGACCGTGTTAAGGCGGGGTGGCTGTGCTGTCACCGGGACCCAGTTGTCACAGACCACTATAGGATATGTCAGGCTCTCCACATCTACTGCTCCACGGTTAAGGCAATCTTACTAGTGGTTGATCGGTTGCACCCTCCTCTGAGTAAGTTCTTCCTACGCTACAAAGGTGCCATTCTCGCCAGTGAAGTTGAAACATATCCCATTAGTGCAGACACACTGCAATTCGCTCCTAATACAGTCGATCAGAGCATGGAGTATAGATAACTAGTCCTTACCCAAGATGACATCGTAAGGCCTTGACACTGCTACTTCAAGATCCCAGCCGAAGATCTCACCTTCTAGAGTAAGCTCACGCTGCTGGTACCAGTGCGTAATCATCGAGTCTGCTATAATAGGAGTCTCTATCCATAAAAATTGATTCGACGGATCTATAAGAGTCTTTGAGCTCCGAACGAGGGCAATGGTAATGAAAGAGTGACTGGAACCCGTGTCTATAAGAACTACAGTTATGGGGTAATAGACACAGATAGTACCTCTAAACATCTCCAGAGCACCATGATCGAATTCATCAGCTATATGAAGATGAGATCTCCACTGTCCACCTGCTCCCTGTGGTAGGGGTGGACCTCCTGGTGGTGGTGACAATAGCACCTCATATCGTCATCCACCGCTAGATGCACGTCCATATCCTCTGCAATTCACTCCTAATACAGTCGATCAGAGCATGGAGTATAGATAACTAGTCCTTACCCAAGATGACATCGTAAGGCCTTGACACTGCTACTAGAAGATCCCAGCCGAAGATCTCACCTTCTAGAGTAACCTCACGCTGCTGGTACCAGTGCGTAATCATCGAGTCTGCTCTCATAGGAGTCTCTAGCCATAAAAATCGATTCGACGGATCTATAAGAGTCTTTGAGCTCCGAACGAGGGCAGTGGTAATGAAAGAGTGACAGGAACCCGTGTCTATAAGAACTACAGTTATGGGGTAATAGACACAGATAGTACCTCTAAACATCTCCAGAGCACCATGATCGAATTCTTCAGCTATATGAAGATGAGATCTCCACTGTCCACCTGCTCCCTGCGGTAGGGGTGGACCTCCTGGTGGTGGTGACGATAGCACCTCATATCTTCATCCACCACTAGATGCACGTCCATCTCCTCTACCACATCCACCCCGTCCCTGCAGACCGCCTAGATCAAACCTATTCCTCTAACTGGGAGGTCCCTCAACTATATCACGATCATCAGTACAAAAGATCTGACAATCACAAGCCATGTGACCAAGCCCGCCTCAGGAGTAACAATGTCCGCTCCTTGCAAGCATGGCTCTTTCTCCACTCTGGGTGCCCTGCAAAACTGATCCTAAGTCTTGCGGTCGACCACCTGTGGGTTTGGTCCTCTTATTCCTCTACGTCATCTTTCAACTGAAAATTGTAGAAAACTCCTCTGCAAGTTGAGTAGTGGTGGGTCTCGCTATTGGAGACTGCTCAGTACGAAAATTCTCCACCAGGAGGGCTCGCTCCAACACCCACGTCTGCATCGGGATGCGGTGGGAGATAACTAAAGCTCTGATCTCTCACTTCAGTCCCTGGTCAAAGGTCTTGGCTTGGAAGAACTGGTCTCGCACCATATTTGTGGAGTAGTGAAAGAGGTTGGTTAACCTCTATAAGTAATATGTCACTGTCATGCTACCCTACCGTGGATGCAATAGCTCTTGTGTCTGAACTGCTAGTAGGGTCGCTGGAACAAACTCCGCCCGGAACAGGCTCTCTAAGTCTGCCCATATAATTGATTCCTCATCATGTGCCTAGAGAATCATGATCCACTATCTGTGTGCTGCTTCCAAAAGGAGGCTGGTAACAAGGATCACCATAATGTCTACTGGTGTCCCTACTAGCCAGATGACTCTCCCCATAGCCTCCAGCCATTCCTCAGCCGCTTGTGGGTATATCTCTCCCCAAAAGCTTGGTGGCCTATAGAAATAGAACTCATTCAGCATGATCAAGCAGCGTGCATTGTCTGCTACTGTGTCTAGTGGCATCGGTGTCCCAACCGGTGGTGGTACCACTGGTGCCTCCACAGGAAATGGGTCCGGCATTGAGGCCTTATCGCTCGGCAGTCTATCAGTATGTACAACTCTTGAGGCTCTAACTGGTCTTCCATGGGGAGGCATCCTGAAGGAGACAGATGCAATGTGGTCAAAAGTGTATAACTGTGGAGTAGACTTGGTTTGAGTTGAATTAAAGAAAACTTTTGAAAACACACACAAAATCAGTGTTTTAATGAACAAAATCAAAAATCAGTAGTGAGGGTCCTGGTGTATGGATACGTCGGCTACCGCACCAACACTGGACTCCCTGACCTGGAAACCACACTCAATACCCTTAACACTACTGCTTCATAGAAAAAGAAATATCAGATTCCTAAGTTCTATGGTAGAACTGACTCCTCTCATACCAATTTGTCATGACCCGTCTCTTGGGGCCCATATCCTGACTATGGCATGACCGCCTTCCATAGGCCAGGGGCTGGCAACTAGCACCAAATGCATAATTTCCTAAAACTGGGAAGGAATTACCTTTATAAATCATAAACATGCACAATTAGAGTACAATTGGAAGGAAAAACATAGTAAAAGCTGTATAAAAAGTGTACAAAAAGTAAAGGGTCCGGAAATAAAATCCTAATAGTAATGTACAAGGGAAGGACAAACATGTACAACTAAAAAGACAAACAGCTGGAAGGCGTCTACAAACTCTTGGATAATCCACCATGGATACTACCTGAATGGTAGGTACATATAGCCTCTTTAGAACTCCATATCTGTCTGTCTCCTCCAAATACATTCTCGTCATGAGTTCCACCTCTGGGTACCGTCCAGTACTCACACACTCTACCTCGGTTAGCGCTGTCCACCATCTGCATCCAACACAACGAGATACGGGCATAGACCGTATAGGGGTGAGTATTATGATACTAGGTAGAGAGCCCAAGACCCTCAAGGTATCAAAAAATCCAACAAGGATAAACCACAAAGTATAAATCAACGGATAACCATCACTTAGGTCTATGCCCATACATATACCTAAGTTATCTAGTAACCCATCTCAATCATGAGAAAAACACAATGGTCATTGACTCAGCTAAAACTAGGATTTTTCATTATCGAAACACATCTTCTGGAGAACTCATCCTATGTTAAGAACAGTGGGCCTTTCGTGACACCAAGCGCTTTTCACTAACCTTAGACTGAGGAGGTACTCCTCCTGTCGAGTACCGTGGGTCTACTGCCAACTACCTGGAGCTTTGTCTGCTATGGGTCTACTGCCAAATAACATGTGCTTCCCCTAATAGCCTGTAGAGGTAATCCTCCTGTCAAGTACCGTGGGTCTGCTGCTAGCTATTGGGCAGTCTGCCCACCATGGGTATTCCACCAACTACCAGGTGCTCCCAACAGGTCTAGTAGAATAATTCTTAGTAGAATCGGTCAAGTAGTTGTCAGGTCTGTCAGCTACAAGGTCTCCGCACTCAGTAGGCTCATCTCTGGGAGGATCCGCTCCAGAAGCTACTGGTAGAAACTACAAGTGTCTCTAATTCTCACATGGATGTATCTCCATGGACCGCCACATCATAGGGGTCTCAACAAAACAGACAACATGTCACTTGCACACCTAGTCTGTGAGTTATTGAAATTTCAATCAAAGGGGCCCGATTGGTTTTTAGGTTCAAACCAAGACGACTGTACTCCAACTATGTCCAAACTTCAAGTGGGGTATTCCAAAGGATCCATCTCACTCTAATCTTTCCTTCATCGCATACGGTTTGTCGGTAGGACACCCGTAGCCCATGATATGTGAGAAAAAGTGTAATCGGGCCATAGCGGGTCCGAGTCCGGTCCGACCCAGTCATACCGACCCGGTCCAAGGGGGGGCCTGAACCAAAGGGGTGGCCTGGACCGAGGCGGCCTTGCCGAGGGTGGCTCGGCCCGATCCTGGCCGGCCTTATGGAGGCCTGTTGTCCTGATTGGCCCGGTGGTTCGGTCGGCCTGGCGACCCGGTGGCCTGGTGGGTGTCCGCCTTAGCCATGGCCAGTGAGGAATCGTGCACCCCCTGGCACACGAACGTCGTAGCCATTCGGGTAGAACCAAACCGGAACCGAGTGGATCTCGTCCCTCTCACGTGGGACCCGACGGGGTCCCACACCTCCCTACTGGCCCGAACAGCCAGCTGCTCCACACCACGATGAGACATGATGGCACTGCGCCCCTCTGCTGCGGCCCATCCTTGACGTGGCCTCCAACTGGTATCTGCATGGCACGAAGGCGCTGCGCTCCTTGTCTGACAACCGTAGCCTTACTGGCCTCGAACCATCTTTTTGGTGCGGTGCAACAACAACGCACCCCTTCGGCACTGTCGCGGCCCACCTAGTCACAGCTCGGCTTTTTTCAAGGCACGACGGTGCTGCGCCTTTGTGGTGACCCGGCGGCCTTGCATCGCCGGATCTTCACAGCTGGCTCATTTCTGGTCACTGCATGTACCACCACCATCATCAACATAGAAGAAAAAAAAAGAGGGTTGCGCCATTCTCGTGCTGTCCGAACACTCTTTGTCACGGTGATATCATTCGGTTCTCAGACCAGAAATATGTATGACGAAGAACGAGTACAAAAAAAGTTCAAACCCCCTACCTCGTATTTGTCGAAGATCGTTGTCGAAGTCATGGAATAAGGTGGTATTGATTAGATGAGTTCGGGAAGCATCTCGGGTAGGAGACTGAGGAAGAAGCATCCTTGGAGTTCTTCGTGGCCAGCTCCTTCTCCTTAGGTTTAGTCGAAGAAGAATAAGAAGTACGTTGACGTTCTTCACATTCTTTGTGTTCTTCATTGGAAGAATAGTTATCCGTTGAAATATTTTTCCGACAATATCCTAGGAAGAGAAATGCCAAACCCAAATAAAATAATAATCTGCCTATTATTTTATGTTTTGGAACAAACTCAAAAGGTTGAATTAATAACACGACTCCACCCAATTAAATTTACAACTAACATAATGGGTTAAGAAAACCCATTATATAATTATTGGAAAATGAATTCAAAAATATTTTAATTAAAAGAATCCATTCACTTAATTAATGGGTAGAGTGTTGGGAATTAAATGGTGGGGAAGTTCAAGGGTTTCACACTTAATTTGGGGGTTTAGAGGAGGTTTAAAACTCATGTGGGCCCCACCTAATAATCCTCCCATGGGAAGTTATGTGTGGGTGGGACCCACCACCATAACCTTTCATGGGTGGATACGGTGTGGTGTCCCCACCACTAACCTCACCTAGGAGGTTTTAACTGCCATAAATAAAAATAATGTTTAACAGTTATTTTTATTCAATTTGACTAAAACCTCAAAATCTAACTTCTATTCTCTTCAAAACACAACTACGGTGAAGGTCTCACTAAGTAAATCACTGATACTATGAATTCAATGGTGCCCTCATATTTCAATTACAAGCACCAGTTCAAAAGTTATAAAAATTTTGAATGTACGTTTACTGAACATACTTGAACAAAACATCAGAAATTGATACCGGGAACACCAGATCTCTAAATCAAGCAACGTTAGAAACTGCATACTCGTAAAAATCCCATGAAATTATGAAAAAATAATTCGATGGAATTTCTGGGTCTTTACAAATTCGGAAATTATGAATTCAATAATAATGTTTATATTATCAAATTAAAATTATAATTGTGTCAAAATTAATATTTAAAATAGGGTCTCCATTAAAAGTCAGGAAAATTTCTATTTTATAAAAAATATATATTTTTTTGTAATATTGTGTTTGTTCTTATCCTATTCATATAAGATGAGTGTAAAATTATTTTATGGATATATAATATATAAATAAACTCTAAAATAGAAATTATTTAGTCTAATATGAAAAAAGTGACTAAAAGAAGATTCATTTGAATAAGAGTTGTGTGTATTGAACAGACATCTAAAGGTAAATATGGTAAATTCTTGGGGTGATACATTATTCCCTACTAAAAAGATTTAATCCTAGATGTTTTAGGTTTATTAAATAGAAAATTAAATTGGTAGTTCTTCATAATTAAAGCATTTTGTTCCCATTTTTCTTCTTCTATTTTGTGATTCCAGAAGTGTACCTTTACTAGATGAGTCATTTGATTCATTGATACCTAATATCTTGTTCCAATAATATGGATAGGTTATTTGGAATACGAATTTTTAGGTTCTAAATCAATTTCATCATATGTGAGAACATTTTTTTGGGTCTATAATGTATTTCCTTAGTTGGGATATATGGAATATATCGTGAAACATTGAGATATTTTGTGGAAATGCTAATCGATAAGAAATAACTCCATCACCTTGATGAATCTTGTAATTTCTGATGTACTTATAACCTAGTTTCCACTTTTTATAGAACCTAATAATACCCTTCCATGGAGATCCCTTTAGGGAAAATAGATCTACCACTTGGAATTCCAAGTCCTTTATTTGATTATTAGCATAACACTTTTGTATACATTGATCTGTTTAGATATTTTCTAGAATAGAATTCACCTTTATAACTATCAAATCAACATGTTCTAGACCTCGGATTTACCTTTGACCAACATCATCCCAAAAAGTTGATTTGCGTCACTTCTTATATATAATTGTTTATACTGTTCCATTTGAACACATCAATTGAAACTGTAATTATTGGAATACTCCACCAAAGATATGTATTATTCTGATATACCCTGAAAATTGATTATACTAGATCTCAACATGTCTTCCATTATCTTAATTGTTCTTGTAGATTTTTTTTCAGTTTTTTGATGGTAGGAAGTGCTCAAATAAAGTTCAATATCATGAAAATTCTGATGAATCCTCAAAAAAAATTTGTAAAGGAGGTGTCTCGATTGGAGACAATTGATATAGATACACTGTGAAGTGATAAAAATTAACTAATTTAGATTCCACAAGACAATCAAGAGGTTGGTCTTCTTTTATTGAATGGAATTGTGCATATTTGGTCAGGAAATCAATAATTACCCATATTGCGTCATTCGTCTCTAGGATTATTTTAAAGTCTTGTAAAAAATTCAACAGTAATTTCATCCAATTTTCAAATATGGATAGGAAGAGGATGCATAACCCATTTATGATTATTTCGTACAACATTCCATTGTTAAAAACCCATAAATAGAGAGACATAATCCACAATTTCAAGCTTCATGTTATCCCAACATAAGTCTTCCCTAAAGTCCCTATACATCATTGTGATCCTACTGTATATATAGAAATTTTTTCTATGAGAATAATCCAACAATTCACTTTTTAGATCAGGTAATGATTGAACACATAGCCACTGTCAAAGTTTTTCAACACCAAATTCCCATACATAGTTTTCTAATTTTCCATTGTTAACACATTCTTTTTCAAAAAGTCTTCATCATTATATTAATAATTCTTTATCATCTCTATTAAACTTGGTTTTTCAATAATTATATAAATGATTGATTTTTTTAGTTCCATATAAATTCTCATATCTATATTCACTAGATCCATGATGATAGGATCCATATCAATATTCATTTGGGTTAGAAAACCATGATCATTCCTACAAAATTCATTTTCCACAGTATTTTCTAACCCTGGGTGGTAGTGTATTGAGAAAATAATAGTCCCTGAGTATTTTATATTGTCATCATTATATCATGTTAATCTATTTCGGTGAGAAGATGTATTTCAAGAGTTAATGATTCGTGTATATCACACATATTTCTCTATAGATTTATTGTCTCTATATTTTCATATAAAATATTAGAACAGATAACAACAGATATGGGTTTAGATGTTCTATTCATGAGTCTTAAATTTTCCTGATGCATATCTAATAACATTATCATTTTTCATTATGACACAACCAAGTAACTTCTTTGATGCATCACTAAATATGAAAAACCCATCAAAACTAGATGGAAGAGTCAAAAGTGTATCAATAACCAAATTTCTTATTTACCTAATCAAATATTCCTTCACATCCCTTCATCCATAAAATCATAATACTTTTCATGTATTCTTGGTTAAGGGTTTATCTAATCAGGATAAATTTGGAATGAATTATCGATAATAACATTCCAAACCAATGAAACTATGTACCTTGCTTATGTTTTCATACATAAGCCATTCTCTGAATTCCTTTTTAATTGATGGATCAACCGATATTCCATTTTTGGAGAAAATATGTACTAGAAAAGAGACTTCATGAAGCCAAAAACCACATTTACTAAATTTCCCATAAAACAATTCCATTCTAAGTGTCATAAGGATGATCCCTATATGAAACTCATGATCCTCATTGGTTTTTGAATACAGAATAATAACATTAATGAATACTAAAATAAAATTTTCATGATATTCCTTGTATACTCTCTTCAATAGGTCCACAAAAAACTGAGGGTTCTTTAGTCAACCCAAATGGAGTTATGGTAAACTCATATTGTCCATACCCTATCCGAACTATTGTATTAAAAATGACTTCCTTCTTAACACTCAATTTGTGATACTAAAATTGAAAGTTATACATTTAAAATTATTGGGCACCATGAAGTTGATCAAAAAATTCATAAATATGAGGTAGATGATAATTTTTATTTATTATAATAGTATTTATTTCCCTATAGTCAACACAAAACCAAATGGATCCATCATCATTTTTAACAAAGAGGACAAGGGCTCCCTAAGTTGATACACTAGGGAAATTAAATCCATTGTTACTAAAATCCTCATGTGGTTTCTTCTACTATACTAATTCCATAGTGGAAATTCTATATGGAATATTTGATATTGGCCTTGCATATGATATTAAATCAATGGAGATTTTAACTTCACATTCTGGTGGATTTCTAAATAAATTCTAATAAAATACCTCAATGTATTCAAAAAAATTAATTACATATTCATTTTGGATATTATCTCCATCCCCACTATTCATTTTTTTCTCTTCCTCTCCAATAATTTCATTTAGTAGAGATACTGAGGGAGGCTCTAAATAATAATTGGGTGGGGGAATCATATGCTCTAAATATGAGGGATTCCACATTATCCTAAAAAATATCACTTTCATTCCAATTCAAATAAATTTTAGTTTCATATCTCAAGAGATATTACATACTGGGTATAAAATCAAAATCATCCATAGGTATGATAACAAGGTCATCACATTATTTATTTTTATGTGTCATAATTGGGACTAACTGGCAAATTATTGTTTCTAGGATACATAGCATAATATTTTAGACTGGTAACTCCATTATTAAATCAAAAAAGGAGGAATCTAATTTTCTTTTAAAACTGAGTATATGAAAAAATTTACGATGATCAAGAATCTAAAATCGCATCAACTAACTTTAATGATATTATTAGTGTACCTACCACTACATCTTTTGGTACTTCTACCTCTACTATAGTGATATCTTGGGATTTTCAATTTCCCCATGGAATATTCTATGGAAGATTACCCAAAAACATGGGAAGATCATTTTCATATTGTCCCATATCCTTACAATTATAACACTTGACATCATGTATCAACTTGTTCTCCTTACATTCATGAGCCTGGTGATCCTTATCTATACATCTATAGCAAACACCCAGTCAGTTCAAACATTTCCCATTATGCCTTTCTTATAGTTTTCTAAAGGTAGGAATCATTAAAACATATTAATCTTCATTAAATTCCATTTCTCATGTTGTTTAGATGTACTCTTATTATATGACTATATTAAATATCTATATTAGGGTTATTATCACAAATTTTTGTTTTATAAATCTAGTTTCGAAGGATGTTTCTAAACATTCTCTAAAACTAACTGTAACACCACGACCCTAGAAGCTCGTATGTGATGCATTATTACATTACATTGGAAATGTTTAAAATAATATAATATCCAAAGAGTATTCAGTTTATCTATCTTATAAAACATTTTACATATATAATAACCATAATACATTGGGAAAATAGAATAAAAAACTATACAGAATGAACTAAAATAAAATCCATCCTTGAAAGAATATACAAAGTTATCTTCTTCAGAACCTTGGGAATGAAATATAATAAGGGAGAGCTAAATTTAATAGTAAGGGTAAGGAAAAAAGAAGAAATAATGAAGCAATCTATATGGAATGGTAAATTAATGAGTTGTCTTTCCATAAAAATGACTAGATAAGACATAAATAATGTGTCTAGTTAGAAACTAAGACAAATTTCATAAATCAATAAACTAATAATGAACTACATCTATAGATATTTCGATGAAAATTATAATGGGAAAAAAATAAATGATACCAAAAATGGTAAATTTATTTCTTATTAGACATCATTTATTAAGCTCATGAAAATATATTACCATGAAATCCATTTTCAAGATGGTTTAAAACATTAATAAAAACCCGTTTAATTTTTACAACTTATTTATATCATGAGAACATGTTAATACATGAAGGAGATCAATAATTATGGGCTCCACCCATAATTTCATATTATAAGCATTCCCCATATTGAATAACAAAAATAATAAATATTCCTTATTAAATAAACGTATTTAATGAGAAATACATATTTAATAATAATTCCCCAAATAATCAAATAATTTTCAAAGTAACCACTATATCAAAAATAAAATATGGTTTATGAAATACTAATATCCATTATATGATAATATGGATATTTAATTAAATTTATGATGAATAATTATTACATAAAATTTATTGTTTCAAGGGAAGTTATCAATTACAAAATTAAGTGAGATTAAGAACATTTGAGGAGATTAATCTACAAACATTCCAATGTATTTAATACCGTATCAAAAAAATTAAGTCATAATCACTAGAAAGGTATGAAATTAAATTAATAATATAGTATGATATTAATAATAGGATTCATGATATAATAAATCAAAATGGGCAGTAGGTATGGCATATAAAATAAGTAAGTAGTGAATATGTATTTAATCGTAATAATTTAAAAAGAGAGATGAAAATATCTTACCTTATCCTTCTTTTTGTTGTGGGGTCTTTAGGCTCATATATAGTGGTATAAAATATGTTAAAAACTAATAAAAGAACCAAAATCATGTTTACAATATCATATATTAAATTATTACACTATTTTATTACCCGTTTGTTTAAATTATTTCATTATTTTAATTACTTGGGGTGATAATTTATTAGATTTCTCATGTACGTTTTGACATTTTATTTATTTTAATTATTAAATATATCGTGATTTAATCATCTCCAAAATGTAAAAAATCACAAAATTATATTATATATTAAGTAAATGTGTATTTAGAAAAGTCTAATACATTTGGATATTAGAAACGAAGTGCACCGTTCATAGATATGGCAGGTCGTACGTACACATGAATGCAACTTCTATTTATTCGTTGAATAAATTGAATTAAATCTAAATGATACCATTGAATTTATAATTTCTATTATAATATTTTTTATATGTTTTTTTTAGGTTTATTATGTCCATCCTTTATATGTTCCATATGTTGCATGAATGAGTCATATTGCTTTGATGTGGCGGTAGTCCACACTTCCTTAAATGAAATTATTTTATTTACACAATATTGAAGAATAATTGTAGGCTATAAATAAAAATTAAATAATAATAAAGGAATTATAAATTAAATATATATTATATATAAATTGAGTATCCATTATAATGGAAACCATGAAACACTGTAAACAATGTTGATCAATCATCGTTTATTGAGGAAACAGTTTGCTGTACATAGAAATAGTACGTTCATTACTAATTAGATTGATGTCTGTGTAAGCGTAGTTATGAATGATAACATAAAAAATTCTATTATGTTTAATATACTGGATTTTATATGAAATAAAATAATAATAAGAGTATATAGAATGTAGAAGGGAAATGAAACTAGAGAGATTGAGAGAAGGTGTTACCTCTTAATCAGGTAACATCCTTTGGTGTATACAAAGAGCTCCCTTGGATTGATTTTTGACCAAATTTAGGCCACTATGTAGTAGGGAGGGATGTTGGGAGTCAATTATGGAAGGAAATTTCTAAACTTTAGAGAATTTAATGGTTTCAGTAATGGGTATAGATGGTTTCCATTTATTAGGATGGAAAATGACTCACTTGGTATTCTTGAAAATATTTTATGTGTAAAAATTTTCTTAAATAAAAAACGTCATAACAATCCACTCAAACTCAATAATTGATGTTTCAGGATAGATATATGTCTAGAAAATGGGTTTTAGGAAACTGAATTGGTAATTTTGGACCTTAAACATAAGTTTTTAGTCCATTTTAATATTAATTACACCATAATCATTATAATAAATTTTAATCATTATCACTCATAATTTTAAAAAAAATTATATTCTCTTATTAAACCAAAAATAAAACCGTGATTCAAAATTTTTAGGTCATGTTTTTAAAATTAAAATCACAGAAGAAAAAAATTTAGGATTAATTCAAAACTCGCATATATAAGGATTAACTGGTTTTAGTAGAAAAATATTCAATATATTTTTATGTTTATATATACAATTTAAAAGATAAATTGATTAAAATAAAAACAATTGTATTAATATATTTATAGACGATCCAATATAACGTTAAAAATAATTGGGATATAATTTAACATTAATTATTATTTAAATAAAATGATAATTTTAATTAAATCACAATATTTAGCATTATTTAGTAAAAAATGATGTTTCTGTGAATAATCCAAAAAATTCACCATAAGAAAATTTTAACATTCATAATTCAAAAACTATGTTTTTTGTATAAAATTAAATTCATATGCCTATCAAAATTATGATTTAATATAGGGTCCCCATTAAAAGGCGGTAAAACTAACTTTAAATAAAAATAGTATTTAATGTGAAATATTGGGTAGGTTCATATCCTATTACTATTAATCAAGTTAAAAAATGTTTTTTTGGATATATAATATATAAATAAACTCTCAAAAAGTGATAAAATTTAATTTACATGGAAAAATTTTAACATGTAATGTTTCATTTAAATTTGGTTTTGTGTGTATTACAATGATATTTAATGGTAAATATGGAAAATTCATGGGGTGGTACAAATATGTTGAAGATGGTGTGAGTAAAATTATTAATAAATCCGGAAAAGTGGAATGTATAAGTGACGAATAAATTATAGGAGTTAGATAAATTTATGAAAGTAAAAAAGGGAGTGTTGCCAAATATTCTACTACTATTTCAACTCAATCTCAAAAGGATTTAGATCCTGATTTTTTTGACATATATTTATATTCAAAAGAATAATGTGATCAAAAAATATATAAATTTATTCCAATAATCCTATATCTGATAATTATGATCATGTATAGTAACATTTGGAAGAAAAATATAGTGATAGAAAAAAATAAGTGAGTGTCTCAATCTCTCCAACTTTATTATATTAATCAGATCTATCCAATTATACAAATTTAACACAAAACATGACTAATATCAGAATTTAAATGATAAGGAATTATTTTATTTACTATTTAACGAATCATATCGATGATATTATTGTTTTTTTGTTGTTGTATAAGATATATGTAATTCCATCCAATGTAGAATCATTTTTTTGGAAAAATATTATTTCCAAAAAACATATATAAAAAATATTTATACAAAATGAATCGACTTTTAAGAATTTTAGAGTAAAATATATGGTTGAATAAATAAATATAAATTAATTTGTGACATAGATAATGAATATAGAGAGAAATATATAATTCTATGATGAGATGTTTATAGGAATAAATAATTATTCAAAAACTTTTACAATTTTATTGATACATATAACATCAGAAGTCAATGAAATTACATGATCCATTAACAATATTTGGTCTCATTCCATGTCCCATGATTATGATGTTACATTATATAAGAAGAGAAATATACTTTTATAGGAGTAATTTTATTATTGCTCAGGATTTATAAAAGGAATATTTAATGCCTTAAAAAATAAGATCTTACGTCAAATGAAGAAAAAAATTAATTTAGGTTTTTGGAAATGTAATGGAAAAGAATAAGTATATAATTTTTGTTTTAGATAATTTTCAATAATATTTTAAAAGGATGAAAATTATTGTTAATTAAAATTTAATAATATTCATTTCTTTTCAATGATCTCTTAATATTTTTATAATAATGAAACATATATTTTTTGAACATATATATGAAATGAATTTTTATTTAACATATATTTTCGATATATGTTTTGGAATTTCATTGGATGAATATCTTTTAATAATTTTTTGTATAATTTTTTTTCATACCTAAATTTTTTTCATAGAAATGTTTCATTCTCTATAATTTCAGCTATAAATTTAGCCTCACTATTTTTTTAAATCATTGAGGGAGATATAATGAGAAAAAAATAATCCCAAAAAACATTTATGCATATATTATTTAGTAAATTCAGAGATATCAATTATGTGTGAAAATAGAGAAATAATTAAATATGGTGATGTAATAAAATATTCAATATAGGGGGAGTATATATTTTTAATTTTACATAAACATTATTTTTTCCTATGGAATTTTTTTTGTGTGTCTTTCAAAAAGGGGTAAATTGTGTAGTTGAATGTTAACATTCAACATTTCACTACCTAAGTTTTTATAATCATAATACACTTTATGAAATATTTTAGTTTACTAACATTATACTTTCCAATGCGTCTTGACTATTTTTAAATAAAACATATATCTTTATATAAAATGTAGAATAGTTTATAATTAAAATGATATATTACTTATGTCTGCTAGATGAACTAATTTGTATGGAACTAAAATTATGAATTTTAAAAATGTGAAACCATAATGAAATTTATAAATATGAAGAACTGTAAAATTGTACATTGGATGGATAATGTCAAAATTAGTCATATGATTGATTATAATGTCTATAATAAAAACTATAAATTTGTCCATCCAAAATAAGTTATAAAAATTAAACAAGATAAACATCTCCAAAGGAGGAAATCATTATCTCTGGATTATCTATTTTATAGTATTAATGGTTGAACATTATATATATTTTTTGTATAAAATGAAATAAATCTAGAAAATAGAAAATTTCATTTAATATAATAATATTTCATTATAAATGACCATCAGACACAAATGATATATTAATATATAACAGGTTAATATAGGTTTTCCTTATATCATTGAAAAAAACTTATAATAATGTAGAATATTATCATTGGTCTGTTTCTTATAAATAGAACAAGCATTCAAAGAGGATGAAGCTCTTACAACCTAAGATTTTATAACTCGTGATTATTCATCACTAATGATATAATGGTACAATAATAATTTTGTAACAATGTAATAATTTTCCATTCCATTATAATCATTAGAGATTTTTTTATTAAGGAAACCTTGTGAGGATATTAAAATTATAAAGACCTTTTATATTTTCGGTTGTCTTTCTGATATTTTGTTTTATTGAGGGATTCTAAGGAATAGAAGGAAAAGGTTATTCAACTATTTTTGAGGAATGATTATTGATGGATGTGAAAAAGATGACATTATGATCATTTTATCATGTATTCCTTTTTAAGGATGAAATTCCACTATGGTTTGGTAAACACACTGGATACATGAATATATAAGGATTGATTTCCTCTAATATTAAGGTCAATGAGTGGATATATTTATTATAAAACCATTATATATTTTTAACTTGTCTTATAAATTAAAATTTACTAATATTATATATTTTACCTTTTCTAACAGTCATAATTGAAGAAAATGTCAATTTTTTTATAACCATTTCATAACTCTATCAATTTAAAGTATTAAAAGAAAATTTTGTTTGATTAATTTTTTTATATCGCACAAAAACTTTATAATGAATCGACTTGACGAGCATACTAAAAACTATATATTTTTTTATAAACAACAATTCATCGCCAATTTTGGAAAATTTATACCTCTAATGTTCTTACATTTGGTAACATGTCATATTTATACTTTTTTATTTTATTATAAACACGTACATTTTATAACACAGAATGTTTTTTGTTAATGTAAATTGTTTACACTAATTGGTTTTGTAAGACATAGTATATCTATTTTTAAATATGATTGATTTAAATTTATGGACTCTTGAGGATCAAAATCCATATACAAGACAAATTTTTTATGTTGATGACAATGAATATTTGAGATATTGAATGAAAACATTATTTATAAACACTGGATTTGATGATATTGTTATACTGACTACAAATTATTTTATTATGGTAAGGGGGTTCTACTTTTACTAAATATTATATGAATGCATGTAAATTTAATTAAAGGGTAAAAAAAAGTTATTTTTCCTACGATCATATATATCATCATTTATATTTCATCTTATAAAGAAGAAAGTAGTATTTTAAAAAAAACCTAATATTAGTCACATGGTTACAACAATGGTTATTGAATGCATAAAAGATATTTTGAAATATTGTTATCTTCTATTTTATTTTTTATATAGGTAGAATCTATTTATATAATGTATTATTAATTTATGAATATTTTTAATTATTAATAATATATTGAAGTAAAAAATTTATGTCTTGAAACATTTGGAGAAAATATTATATACATCCTGACATAAAATGTGAATATAATCCATAATCTACTAAATATTCGTTTTTTGAAAAAATTCATTCTAGATGATTTGATTTGATCTCTTATATAAAAGGATGGTGGTTTGAAAAGTGATTCTGAAAATGAGAAGAAGAAAAATGGAGTAGCATTTTCTTTTAAATCTACAACAATAAGTAAACCGAGATCATTTGAGAAAGGTACTCTATATTTTAAGAAGAATAAATGTAAATTATATATAAAAATAATTTCATAAGAATAAACTAAAAATTAATTGGATAATCATTAAAATGGTATGAACAATATAGTTTAAAAGAAGTATTTTCGTTATAGGTATAGGAAGAATCCTACAGAAATAAGTGAGAAGAAATAATATTAATAAATGATATGCTATGAATGTAAGATGACTAATCATATTAGTATTTATTTTTATTGTCTTGAGAATAATTAAAACAAGGAAACAGATTATAAAATTTACAAAAATAATAAATGAAATTAAAATATGGAATATGAATACACCTAATGTACTTGTGAAGGAGGTAAATTTTCATGAAATTATTCTAATGATAGTTCTGTTAAATAAAATGTTATAAGACTTTATGCTATAATTCTAAAGAAAAATGGATGCTTCCTAGAAAATGTATCATATGAATCTGTTATAAAATTAATATAAAGTGAAAAATATCCCAATTTTGAGAATAAATGTGATTCTAAATATTTTAAAGAAGAAAAATCCAATTCCTTTTGTTGAGATGATTCTTTAACAATCATTGATGATGTCTATAGATTTAGTAATTTATTAGAAATAAATACTAATGATTCTAAAAAAATATGAACATGTTAAGGAAGATCATTACAAATAAAGTTATATTATTTCATGTCTTTCCCTAAAAGATATTAATCTTTCTAATTATTTATGAAATAAAACTATTTCTACTTATACGCAAAAAGATAACTATTTAGTCGTTAAACTAAATTATTAAATTTTGATTCTCTAAAAATTAATCTCATGATTTACTTCATAAAATGAAAATTTTGATAATATATATAAAAAACAACCTTAAAGAAATATTTTTGGGATTAGTTTTTCAAACCCAAAGCCATATTTTCAACATAAATATTTTGATAAAAACTGCTCCTTTTTGTAAAATGTTTCAAATTTTTAGACATTGGAAAAATAAGACATCTTCAAATAGAGTACAGTCATCTAAATTACATAAAGATTATTTATAAAAATAATTAATTACTATTCAACGTAAAAGAGATGAAAAATGTGGATTTCTAATTTTCAATTTTCTAACAATCCTTGAGAAAATAATGTTTGGGTTTAGAAATTTTTTTAGGAAGATAAAAATAGGTCCCATAGTAATGATATTTCTTACATTTATATTTTTTATTCTCATTACATGACTGGTAATATAAAATTTTTATAAAACACTATAAATTTCCAATGTAATAAAATATTTTTTGGTGATAATTTTCCAAGAGAGATAAATAGTCTATGGAACATTATTCTTCATGAAAAACATAAATTTGAAATTATTTATTTACTATTATACTGAATAAAAAACATATAACAATAATTCAATTAATTGATAATGGTTACCATGTTATCTTCAAAAAAGACAGATGTATTGTTCAATGTTCTGAAGGTAAATTCATTATTTTAGCAGAATGGCACAAGAATGTACACAATGATTACATAGAATACCTTAGAAACCAAAAAAAACCTTACCTCTAGGTAATCCAATATCAATATTGATATTGAAATAGATTATTTGGACATTGTAATTTCTGCATATTATCTAAATTGTCCTTAAAATGAAATTGTAGAGATTTACTGATGTTTTAGAATAATTATTCTAATGTTTGTCATCCTCTCTAATTTGGATGAAAAAATAAGTTAGGTTTTTAGTATAATATTGAAGTTTCATATTCTAATTCTTTACCAATAGTGAACATGTATTTATTTGGCCTATAATAATCTTGATTTTTTGGTGGAAAATATTATTCATATATTTTATTTCATAAATACTATATATACACTAATGCTTATTTTATTAAAAAAATTGGGAATAATTTTTTTGATCTAATTGTATAGAACATCTTAAAATTGATACATATTTATATGGTAAAAATAAAATGTCACAATGTTGTGGAATTTTTAAATTATGAATTTGGAACATTTATTAGTAATAAATTTATAATACATAACTTTACCTCACCTACGAAACCTCAACAATTTCTTTTATTGAAAAAAGAAATAGAATTATTATGAGTATTAAAAAAACAAGTTAATATAATACTCAATTAATAATCCTTTTTAGCATGAAGTATTTAGTAATTAATTATATACTGACTATTTAGTTCTAATGAGTCCTTTTATTCATAAAACATCTTTTGACTTATGGATAGTATGAAATCCAATGCATTCCTACATAATTTTTTTGAAGAAAATAATTCACCTTCAATACTAAAGATAATTTATATAAATTCACTCCAATATAATGATTGAATTTTCCTATGTTATTCAATAAATATTAAGTCATATAGAATTTTTTTAAAGATACAATTACACTTGTAGAAAATGTACATAATAAATACTCTTAAATATGAGTCATCTTAGTGGTAATATCATTAGTGATATAGGTGTAAGAGATAAAACATTACATTCCTTATGAAAAAATGTGAACATTGTGAACTTTTTTCACAATTAAATAAAATACTCTTGAATAGGATTTAGGTAATTAAAATGGGATAAAATAAATTTAGGATGAACTCATTGCATTTTAGAAATAGATGTGGAGTGTTCTTTAAATAATTTTCATGTGTAAAAATAATTTTATGTACCGAAACCACTAGTTCAAATAAATATTTAGAACATGTTTTTAGACTTAATAAGTTAGTTTATGGACATTAGTAGGATTCTTGATCATGATATTATTGAATAATTTATTTTTACAAAATAAATATTTAAATTCATATACCAATCTTTTTTTTATTTATTTATTTAAGATAGCCAAATTCATAAAATTTTTGAATATTAAATTATGTTTATCTCAACTCATAAAACTATTAACTATTAAGTTGGAGATCATATGAAATCTAAGATTAAGGTGATCAATATGGATGAACTAGATTTTTTTTCATTCAAATTTCACCAAATCTAGAAGGAAATTTTGTACTTCTATAAATATTTCTAATTTAAAATGTTTTTTTCTTGCTTAATTTTTTGTATACAAAATGGAAATAAAAATTAAATATTGAGATATTAATTTATTTGAATCATATTTAGTTACCTATTTTTATAAGAAACAAATATTTGTAGTACGTTCAACTCTAGATGAAGAAAATTTCGTGGCAAAAAGTTTATATATTCATGTGTTGTGGATGTAACACATACTCTATGATTCTGGAAGGGATTTTTCTAAAAATCCTATTTATTGATAACACAAGTATCATAGATTAAATTAAAAACCCATAATATCACCCTTGTGTTATGTTTATAGATATAAGTAACCTTTTAAATCGGGATCATAAAAAGAAGTGAAATTAATTGACAATTGATTAAATCAGAGTTATAATTTACTAATATTTTTACAAAGCCTCATGATTTAAAAAAACTTGAATAAATTAAATTGAATATTAGAATAGTACAAAAAATATCACTCATAAATACAGATTTTTATAAATTCTTAAGTAAAAAAACTTTAAAAAATTTGAATATTTTTTACTTCATTTTAAATGTTTTTATTTTTAATTTTTCTTGTTTTTTTCCATAATTTTTTATTTTCCCAAAAAATATTATAAATCATTCTATAAAACACATATATGAAATGTTTTTGGGGTAATATTTCTATTTATTTTTGGAAAATAAATTATAAAAGTCTTCTAGAAATAAAATTTACATAAAAAAATTAAGAAAATGTTTTTTAACTATGAAGTTAAAAATAAGAAAAGAACACTCTTAATGAAATTTTATTTTCTTATCTGATTAGTAATATCTAATTAAATAGTTTTCACTATAAATTGTTATAATATATTTTTATACTCATTAAAAAATATATCCAATAAAAATTTCTCATTGTTATTCAAACATTTAATTTTTTTGTTTTGAAAAAATATACATATGATAAAAATACTTTAAAAAGATTTTAAAAAATTAAGACTGTAGTGAATGCATTTAAACATAATATAAATTTATTAGTCATTGATGAATGTGCGGGATTAATTTTGAGACATTTAATTTTCAAAGTTTGGAATATCTATCTCATTAAGACTAAATAAACGTGTGTGAGTCACCAAATCTTCTTTCATAGCTTGTTTATTTTAATATCTCTCTTTATCTTGTTTTTTTGTTTTTCCATTTGATTACTGTTAGTTAATTTCTCTAATTTTATTAAATAAATATGATGATTTCCTCATGTGATATTGTTCCATGGATTTTTTTTAAATAATGACATATAAAAAGATCCTGGTTTGATATGTATGATTCCTTAATCAAATAAATTACTGTTTTACAAGGATGGGATGATATTTGGGCAGGAAAAGATGACATAAATCTTCATTATCATATTATTATAAGGTAATTATACACTTTTTATAAATTTTTCATTGAGAAAAATATTGTTGTTATAAGTGTTTCTCATTTTGATGATTTTTATAAGATTAATCATTGATAATATGTTGATTTTTCTTGGTTACCTTTGAATGTTGAAGTGAATTTTGTGACTCATATGCTTCCACATAGGTTAGAATGTCCTAATATATCCAAAGGAGGGACATCATTATTTTATTCTTAATATAATGTAATAAAATTTCTCCATTTATCACTCCATGCAAGTGTAGTGAAAAATATCATGCATAATTATATAATAACAAGGAATTTAGATAGGGATACACTAAATATTTTAGATATATTTGTTTTAGAATATTTTTAAAATAAGATAAATTATAACCATGTGAACTTTATTTTTCATTGAATAGAAGTTATTAGGTGGGGATTGATTAAATTGAATATTAATATATTTCTCAGTTTTCTAAATATTTTTTCATTGGACCACATTGATATTGAAAATATAATAAACCAAACCACTATAGTAAGGAAGAATTCATCATTCATTGGTGAAGAAAAATCCAGTTTAATGTTTCATGGGTTTTTTCATTTTGAGTTTTTTTATAAATTTTATAGAGATGCATATGAATTAAAAAAATAAAATTTTAATGAAAATTATTTTGAGTTACAGGAATATTTTTTGAATTCACCAACTTTACCAAAATATAAAGACAATTTTTTTTATTACACATTATAGATTTTATAAAGATGTAATAAGATAATAATATATATGATATTATTTTTTTATTAGATATGGCTGATGAAATGTGATAAATTATAATACTTATAAAAAAATTGTTGAAAAATGATAGAAGAAAAAAATAAAAAAATATGTGGAAGCTCAAATATCAATAGTGTATTAAAATACAAATGAGTAGTTTCAATGAACTGATGAAGTTACAAAATAGGGAGAATTCTTATCCATATATCCTTTGTCTGTTATATAACTATTTTTTAGAAAATTCATTCCATATTAATGAAAAAATACAAAAACATCATAAAATTCTCTATCTATTGAAATGGATGGTGGAAAAGAATCGTGTTTTGAAAAGTATAAATCTAAATAATATTTCAAAGATGGTGTTTTTAATGTTAATAAGAAATATGGAAATGAAAAATTTAGAAATAAATATGAAATTGTCAGTGGGATATAGAAATATATTGAATTCTATGGATATAGTTATTCCACATCATGTACTTTTCTTTATAATAAATATCATAAGGCTTTAGATCATTAATTTTTAGATGGATAAGAATATTCAATAGAGGAAAAAGATCAACATTTAGATACATTGGATTCCATAAAACCTTTCTTAGATATAGATGTTCATGTAGTTGAACAATCAAAAAAAAATATAGTAAAAAGTAAAGAATAATCATGTGCCTTAGGGTCTCAACTTCTACTAATTATAGAATTTTTATTTTGCAACACTCATTCACCAAAAAACATGATTGATCAATGAATTTAAATAAGAATAAATTATTTATATTGAGTTTTTAAAGAAACTCAATGATGACTTTTACTATTTTCCAAATATACAGTCATAATGAATCTATATCCAATGGAGTATAGTTGTTTTTAAACAATTCATATACCATGAAATAGATAAAAACATAATTTAAAATGAGGTTGATTTTAAATATTAAGTAGGAAAATATATGAAAAAATAAATAAAGTCTATAAAAGTAGATATATAGATAAGGAATACATATAGTGATAATAAATTCCATAATGTGGATTTTAAAGGAATGAAAAATTCATCCAAATTAGGCTTAAAGTTTGTAAGATATATTACATTAAATGTTAATGAAAGTAAAAGATCCAATTTAAAATCTTATGAATCCTTCAATGTACCAACATGATGAAGTTATAAAAAAATGAATGGGATTCTAGTTTGAGAAGAATATATTTCAAGGCATAAACATGAGAAATAGAATATTAAGATCCATGAATAAGAAGTTGTTTGGAAGCTAAAGGAAGAAAATAAAGAGTTTCATGTTTTGGTGAAATAAAAAGAAAAGTTAAAATTGATATTTTTCAAGTTAGAAAAGATTCAATACGATTCCTAAAAAGAATTATTTTTTTTAGAATATTTTGACTAAACGTTTTATATTATTTGAACTCTTAATATTTTTATAATAACACTATTTATCATTTTGAGTGTATATCATGAATATTTTTTTTGTTTTTTTGGATGATTTCTAATTTAATGCAGTGAATATCATTACCTAATTTTTGTGATAAGTATTTCCTCATGCATATAAAATTGTTTCATAGAATATTTTCTTTCTTTAACATTCCTGGTACACTTTATTCCTCTATATTTTTTATACAATAACAAAATGGGATAAATAATGGGAAATAATAATATGTTAACACAAAAACTAAAAAATAGTTCAAGAAAGGGGTAGATGATAAATAACTGGGATAAATAAGGAAAAAATAAAATTTAATGAAGTTATTAATTATATGATATAATATGTATACATATTTTCAATGTTATTTAATTTTTAGTTATTATTATATAGAGTTTTGTTTTATATTTTTTAGGGTTGTGTGTTTAATGGAATTTTTTGTTTCAACACTCACTTACCATAGTTTTTAAAATCACAACGCACTTCAAAAAAATATATTATCTTACTAAATTTATAATATTCAATGTTTTGATAAGGTTTTTTAGAAAAAAATATTTTTATACCAAATGTACAATAATATGTAATTAAAATGAATTTTTACAATATCATTCAAGATGAACTAAATTAGAAGTAACTAAGATTATGATATTTAGAGGAATCAATATAGACAGAAATTTATAAATTTTATAGACATGTAATTTTTATATCTTTTGGATTATTTCTTGTTTAATCATACAATGGTCTACAAATTCCATAAGAAAAAGTGTAGTAATGTATCTCATGAAAATATTATGTAAAGTCTACCTGAAAATTTTTTATTTTTTGGAAGACATTTTCTCTAGGTGATCATTTATAGAGACCCAAAGTATGAACCATATATAGTTTTCCAAATTGATTAATATAAATATTTTTTGTGGAACCCTTGATGAATTGTAATGATGCCTCATTAGAGCCAACCATTATAATAAGAATATGTACTAAACCATGTCTAGTGAATATGATTTTATCCAAAATTGTTAAACCAAATACAAAAAATACATAATATAATGGTAGGAGGTTATATAATAAATAGAATAGTCCTTAAAAGAAGTGAAATATTTTAAAACCTATGTTTTTATGACTCAATATTTTTATACCCAACGATTTGAAGTCACCTGGATGCTTTTCATACATCTTGTTACTATTTCTGTCATTTCTAATCATTATATAATTTCTTTCTCAAGGTATCCATTTGATGATTTAAATTCCTTGAGACATTGTGGGTGTGTAATATTATATATGATCTTTTTTTTCGGATGGAATCTATGGATAAGAATATATATGTTATTCCAATAGTTTAGACTGAGTTCTCCCAATACTAGGGAAATATAAGTCATTCTAATATTTTTATTAAGGTCTTCCATACATAATTAAAACATACATTTATAGTATGGTTTAAACCATGTATTCCAAAATTCAGGGTGATTTAATTTTTAGCTCATAATGTTTGGGATTGGATATCTTTATTATAAAAATTATATTAGTTATTATTTTTTTCATATGTTTACATTTATATGTTCCAAACCCCAGAAGCTCGAAGTTGGTGTTTTGTTTTATTACATTGCTACGAATACGAGGAATTAAATCATAAGGGGCCATTAAGTTTCACAGTATTGGAAATAATAATTACATAAATGATACGCATAATAAATTGTGAAATATAAAATAATCACATTACACATAATAAAAATAAATAAACAATATCATTGAAATCTTATTCAAAGGACTCCTCTTTATAACTTGGGGGGAAATCATAAGAAGGGAGATCTCAAATGATCAGTAAGGGTATGTAAATCAGATGAAATAATGAATCAATAGTAATAAATTCATATGGTAAGATATCTAACTGATTATTCATTATTTTGAAATAAATATACTAGGAAATATCCATATGTAAAAGTAAGATACTAAAAACACGTGCAAGAAAATTAATTAATTGAAAATGAAATGCATCCATGTTAATGATGACACAAAATATCATGGATAAATAATAACGTAAATCCCAGAAATGGAATTTCATAACTATTGAATATCATGTTTCATAGGAACACCATACCATTACAATCGAGAGATTGTTTAAATTACATGTCCAAATAATTCACCACTTGAGACAAATGATGCATCGGGGGGCTTTCATTAACTGGTTCCCAACCCCTAGAGCATGCGCTAATTGGTCCCCGACCTATGTACTGATTGTAAAAATCAAAAATTATATAATAAGTAAATAAACTTTCTTATGAAATATCCATATTGAATAAATAGTATGAATTTTTAATAATACCTTAGAGGAAGATAAGTAAGAATAATTATGGTTGATATTTAAATATTATTGAGGAAAAATAATATTTAAGCATTCCAATGTGTCCCATACCACATTGAAATATTTAAATCATAATTCCCCAATAATTTAATTAAACATATAATATCAATAGAAAATATGATTTATGATATATCATATAAAATAGTATCATATACACAAAAGTAACATGAATTGGTGCTTAAAAAAATAAGTCTCAATGGAATGCATATTGAGACGAAATCCCTTAATACATGAGTGGGTTTTGAATCATGGGTCCATGAAAGATTAATAATCAATTTAAACATTTAATATCATTAAATTAAGTTAAATCATTGTATAATATATGAAAATTTTCAGTTGGTATACCAGAAAAAAAAATTAATGGTGAATATGACATTTATCTCAGAGTTATAAAAAAAGAGGTGAACAATCCCTTTCCTTAACCATCCATTTTTATGGTATTTATCACCATTTGTATTGGTTTAAAATATTTTTATAACTTATACCATAACTATAATAATTTTAATAACAAAATGAATTTACTTTTTACAATATTTTGTTACCCATTTGGAAACTCACTTATTATTTTAACAGTTTCAGGTGTTAATTGCTTAGTTTTCTCATGTATGGTTCGACATGTGGTTTGTTGTTCTGATTAGTTATATCTTTATTTCATCATATATGTAATGAATAATTGTGACTAAATTATCTTATATATTTAGTAAATAATTATTTATAATATTCCATAATATTTTGAGATTAGAAATGGAGTACACCATTCATTGTGATGTTAGGTCGTACGTACGTATGAATTATAATTTCATTTAATTATTGTAATAAAAGAATGCAAAAATGATACAAATTTATAATATAATTCCAAAATCAAATATATGTTATATATGGTACTTAGGTTTATTTACACTATCCTTTATACGTTCTCTGTAAGGAATGAACAAGTCATATTGCTTTGTGGGAGACATAGTCCACACTTCATCAAATGAAATTATCATATTTACACAACTTGTAATAAATAAAGGTATATTATAAATAAAAAATATATAAAAATAAATACAGTGTCAGGAACCATTCCCCAGGGCCTGTATTGTGACTTCCCCAATCCCTCCTTCCATCGGCCTGGGGCTAGCGACTAGCACCAAATGCCTAATTCTCTAAAATACGGATGAAATTGCTTTTGTAAATCGAAAAAACACCCAACTAGAGTACAAGTAGATGTAAAAACTACGAAAAAACTATATAAAAAGAGAAATAAAAATAAAGGGGTCCAAAATTCAAGCCCAAAAGTAAATTAGAAATACAACTGGAAGCAAGTACAACTGAAAAAGGGGAAAACAGCTGAAAGAGGAAGCAGCTCCTGGATCGTCCTCCAGGGTTCCTACCTGAATGGTAGGTACAGATGGCATCCTCAGCTCTCCACTTCTGTGAGACTACACCATGTATTGATATGTCGTAAGGTCCTCCTCTAGGTACCATCCAGTCCTGGTGCTCTCAGCCTTCGTCAGCGCTGTCCGTCGTCTGCATTCAAAACAATGAGTTGCGGGCATATCCCATACTGGGGTGAGTATAACGATACTATGTATGGACCTGGAGACCCTCAAGGTCTCACAAAATCCATCAAGGATAGACCAAAAAGTATTATTTCAACGGATAACCATTACATTGATATATACCCATATATATACCTAAGTTATCAAGTAAGCCATCTCAATCATGGGGAAAACACAAAGGTCATTGACTCAACTCAAACCCGGATTTTATTAATGATGTTGAAACAACATCTTCTTAAGAACTCCTCCTTTGTCGAGTACATTAGTCCTGTTGCGAATCTGAGATGCTACTCACTATCCTCAGACTACTGAGGTACTCCTCCTGTTGAGTACCGTGGGTCTGCCACCTCACACAGTAGTGCTCCCCGCCATGGGTCTAACACCTCACACAGTAGAGCTCCCCCTAATTTCTTACAGAGTTACACCTTCTATAAAGAACTGTGGGTTTGCCGCCTCACACAGTAGCGCTCATCCGATATGGGTCTGAAACATCACACATTAGTGTTCCCCACGGGGCTCGTAAAGACACTCTGAAACGAATCGGACAAGCAGTCATTAGGTCTCAGCCAGCTACTAGATCTCTGTACATTGTATGCTCAACTCCTGAAGGATCCACTCCATGAGCTACCGGTCGATACTCCAAGTGTCACGATGTCCCGCGATGAAGTATCTCAATGTTCCTCCACGTCATAGGGGTATCAATGTAATAGACGGTGCATCAATCGGACTCCCGGTCTGTGACTTATTAGCCATTTAGTCCCAGGGGCCTGGTTGGTTTCGTCTACGAACCAACCTGAATGAACTCCAAATGCGTCCAAAACTCTTGTTGAGTATGCCAAAATAACTGCCTCATCAAAATGAATCCAACATAGTTGACAGAAAGTCAATCATACATCCGGTATTTAAGTTATAAGCATTTCCACTCTGAGGTCCAGGTTAGTTTCGGGTTCGAACCAACCCGTATGTACCCAAACTTCGCCAAAACCTTGAGTGTAAAAGACCAAAACGACCGTCTCGATCCGAAAAATCCTACGTAACTAATGGTGCGTCGATCAGAGGTCTGTAGCTCATGTTATGGGTGACTAACCAAAAATGGTCTGAAGAGTGGAGTTTGGGCCCGGCCCAACCCACCCTGGGTCGGCCCGAACTGGGTCGACCCGACCTGGGTCCTCATCTGGCCAGGTCGGGCATGGCCCGGCCTGGTGGATGAGGCCCGACCAGTGCGAGGGTGGCCAAGCCTATGCCGGAGGGGGCCCGGCCCCCACGCAGGTGGCTCGGCACGAGTGCCTGCGGCCTGGCACGCGTGCGGGCGGCCCGGCTCGGTGGCCGGCCACGGCTCACCTAGGCTGACCGAGCTGGAAAGGGGGGGAGGCTCCCCCAGTTCTTCGTAATGACGACACTGGGCTGGCGCCACTCAGCCTCCACGGAACTCGCGCGACGCGGTTCCGCTCCATCACCATCACGGCCAATGCCGTGGCGGTCTTCTGCCAGCGGCATGCTAAGGTAACACTGCCTCCAGGCGGCCGGCCGGTTCTAGCCGCTGGTGCTGCCACGTCGGTGACTCGCGTCGCTGCGATCTTCTGCGGGCCACCGGAGTTGTTCTGGTGGTCCATTTTGCCTCTTGCCTACGCCTATGGCCCTCTCGGGTTTTCCTCTACACTGCGATGAAGTCAAGTCATTGTTGGAGGAATTAACCAGTATAAATAAAAAAATTATTTACAGATAATTTTTATTATTTTTTTAAAGAACCTCAAAAAATTAACATCTCATCCTGAGAAAATGAAACTACGGAATAGGTCCCCTTATGCAAATACCGACTCTTTGAGTTCATCAGTGCCCTTGGATTTCAATTCCGAGCACTGTTTTAGAAGATAGAAAAACCCACACGTATGTTTACTAAATGTACCTGAAAAAAATTCAGAAATTGATTTCAGGCACACCGGGCCTCAGAATCAGGTTCCGTCAGAAACTGCAGACTCATAAAATGAAATGAATTTAAGAAAAAAATTTCTTTGAAATTTTCAGGACTTTACAGACACTATAAATTATATTTGTCATATATAAACATATTTTCCATTATAATGGCCACCATGAGAGATGGTATGGTAAAATTGAACAATCCTTATTGCCTGAGGTAGTAGTTTTCCGTACACAAAAAAATGTTTGTTACTAATTTTCTAGAGGTGTGTGTAGTTTTAGGCCTATGAAATATAAAAAACATCCTGATATATTTATGATTCTGTATTTGTTATGTAATCGTATAATAAGAATAGTATTGGGAGATATGAATGGAAATGAATATAAAAATATTTCGGGAAGGTGTAACCTCTTAATCGGTTAATATCGTTTGGTTTGTACCAAAATCTTCCTTGGATTTTTTCCCTCCAAAATGGAGGAATATAATGTGATTTAAGATATACTGGTAGACTATTTGGGTAGAGTTTTTACAATCCGTTGTGGCTTGAGAGGTTTGAGGAAGGGGATGATTTAATGCATTTTTATATTGGAGGGGAGTGACACTCTGGTAAATTCAAATTGGTATTCATTAATGGGTGGTACAACATACCAAAAAGTGCCTAAAAATGGTGAAAAAACAGGGTAATTTGGAATAATGGTCTATTTGTACCTAAAAAACACAAAATATTTGTATTATAATTATTTTATTCAAACTTCTATGATTCCCCTATTTTATTATTTTGGATTTTATTAAGGAATCTAGTTTTCTTATATAATTTATTTAAAAATTATGTCTATAATAAAGTTATATTTATTATAAAACGTATACCTACTGAATTATCAATAATATTTATAATTTATAAAAATAATATTACCTTCTATTTTGGAAATTAATTTTAAAACCAATGAATGTGAGGCTCTAAAACACTGATTAAACCCAAATTGTGTGAACAACGTTTCTACAATATATGGGTCAATATGTTAACTA
Organism: Viscum album; assembly: GCA_963277665.1. Taxonomy (NCBI): domain Eukaryota; kingdom Viridiplantae; phylum Streptophyta; class Magnoliopsida; order Santalales; family Viscaceae; genus Viscum; species Viscum album. The sequence goes on from OY728132.1 coordinate 1,351,145,322, forward strand.
TATAAGATTAATTTTTCCACTAATATACCATATTATTTTTTATTAACACATAAATATAAATTTGATTAAAATATGATTTTTATTGATTTAAAATAATTCAATAAAATTCTGTTTATTATAAAATAAAATTAATGATAATTTTGACATTATTTATTTAATGTTAACTTTAGAATACTAATAAAAAATTAGAACCAAAATATATTAGTTCATAATATTATTAACATGATATATTAATATTAATAATTAAATAAATACCATATTTCCATCAATTAACATCAATTTTAATATTTATATTATCATTTTTTAGTTTATTATTAACTATATAATCACTACATTGGTGTTTCTTAAACATTTTATGTTTTTAAACCATATATAAAAATTAATGATAAATTATTATGATAAAAATATCCCATATATCTTAAAAATGGATATGTGTTACATAAAATTTGATTTTTTAGATATATCACAATTTTATAAATGTTACCTGTAAGGAAAGATCCTTTTTTCCATTAATTAACATTATATAAAAGAAAATTCAATTTAATAATGGCACAGTAACCTATAAATTTCAATCCAAGTGGCAATATGGTATAATTATTGATATAAAATGTCTTCTAGAAAATTTTATAGGTCATTTTGGTTCTCAAAATTAATTTTAAATCCCTTATTAATCTTAAGATTAAATAAATAACCATAAATAATTTTAATCACTTTCAATATTATTTTTGTTCAAAAATTAAGTTGATCTTATTGGAGAAAAATATAAGGATTATTACAACCATGAATATATTTTTTTCCAAATTCCAATAATAGAGGTGGAAAAATTGTGGTTAATGCTAATCCCAAAAACGGGGTGAAATAACGAGATACTAATATAAAAAACATTCAAATGTTTGTTAATTTTTGATATTGAATTTCAAAGTGAAATTTATTTTACTGCATTAATTGTATAAATAAATGTATAATTTATATAATGGGACATGAAAATAAATCTAAAATATAATATATCATTAATAATTAATAAACAAAAAAGTTTTCTTTTAACTAAATTGCAGTAAATTTCACTATTCATCAAAAATTGATGTTTCTTAAAAAATCCTATAAAATGACTCTAATATAATTTAAAAATTATTAATTAAAAAATGTTTAGTATTTTTAAAAATAAAATTCATAAATGACAACGTCATTACAATTTAATCATGAAAATTTGATCTTGATCTTTATCTCTGTAATATAGGGATTTAAAATAAATCATTGTTGAAATACCAATGTCATAAAAATGGGTAGTAACATGTCTTCATAAAAATATCGAAACAAATGTAAAATTTTTATGAAACAAGGATCCCTAAAAATAGAACACAGTTGGGAAATGAAAACATGGATACAAAATAAAATGTTCGATAATCAAGTTCAAATGGAGAGTTCTAGAGAAAAATTTCAAATTAATCTTATTGACCCCAAAACCATGAACAAAACGTGTGGGTAAAGGAATATGAAATAATAACAAATAATAATAATAGGGATAAAAGTATTTTCAAAACCCTTTTTATAGTAATGTTATTATTTCACTCTTCAAAAATAAATGTAAAAATATGATTCTATAAACATAATTGTTTTCTTTTATTAAACATTTAACTATTTATACTTAATATCTTAGAACACTATACATCATATTGTGACATAATACATTAAACTGTAAAATATCATCCAATTATCATCTCAAAACCTTTTATAAACATAATACTCTTCCAAAAGATCACGATCGAATCACATCTGTGGGAGAGTAACTGACTTTACAAAATTAATTTATCATTACCATTTAATGTACATGAAGCTGACCTAAATTTTTATATTATAAACACGTGAATAAAATAATCAAATATCTTCTTGAAATATGGGTCTAACTTATCTCACCATAAAACCTTATTGAAATAATTAATTCCTCCTTATTCCTTAAGTAATACACATGTTATTCGATATATTCATTAAATCCAAAAATGTTTTGTAAGATCTATTAATGATAGCATAGAAGACTTGTTGGAAGACATTAATCAATTCCAAGGTAGTCATCACTATTCTATGTAAATCAGTTTTTGATAACTATCATAACATCAATAACATATTAACGGATTACTTTCCTTTAATCGTGAATTTTCCCAAAATTTTAACTTTCAACTGAATATCTTATGTTTGTCCCGTTCAACATATATTCTCAAATCCTTATTGAAAAAGTACTGGAGTAAAATCATTTCTTATTTTATAATTTTTATAACTAATACATAAATGATAAAATATACATATGAAATAATTATTGAACAAAAATTTTAATCATCACTCTTCATTAGTGGGGGTTTCATGACTTCATCACTATCCAATAACATCATTTGAGTTATATTCCTTTCATGCTTTAGACATTGATTCACATTATGTCAAATCTCATTAATGTGGAAGCATTGTAAATTGGAAACATTTTTGTTAATATTGTAATTGAAAACACGGTGTCCTTTTTCTCAACAGATATAATAAAATATCATTCCCTTTATGTAAGTACTTATGTACTCCACGCCGCAATTATCACATGTTGAAAAATCCTTCATTCCCTTCATATTATTTGACTCATTCTCTTTTTCATGGTGTTCTATTTTCTTATTCTTTTCATGGATTCCATCGAAGGCATAGTAAAAAGAGATTTTTTTATCTATATCATTGTAAAATGATATTATGTATTTAAATAATGAAATTTTTTGGGATTCTATTTCCCTTTAAAATTTTAGATTAATTCCATGAATTTGTCGATCTTTCAAACTCATTGGATCATATGAATCTGTGAGGATCACATTACGCCAAATAGGAGTCATTTCTAAAATATGGAACATACTGGATTAAATAAAAAAATAATTTATAATTAAAATTATCGTACTACACATAATTTATGCATCATGAATCCTAGAATCGTAAATATTTAATACATTTGGTAAATCATTACTTCTAAATCCATCAAAATGGTAGGTAATGAAAATGTAGATTAACCTAAGCATATCCCCAGTGAGTTTCATACTATATGCATTGTAAGGACTTTTTCATATACCATGTTACCACAAGATATTCCTAAAACACATTGTCATATATTTTAACACTAGGTACCTTGATTAAAAAAACATATCAACTTATTGTCTCTAGACTGGGATGTATTTCTTGGAATACCCAAATAATCTCAAATTTCTTAATATTATATGATGTTCTTACATATTTATAAAAAAAATTATCTTATGGTTTTTCTATTTAATCTAGGTTTTCTAAATCTAGTTTCAATTATTGCTGTTAATATTCATTTGATAACAATAGTAATGCCCGGACCCTAGAATCCCGTATCCAGTTCATTATTTTCATTAAATTGGTATGAATACAAGGAATCCAATCACAAAGGACAATTATGTTTACCAGTCTTAGATATCTATATTACATACATGATACCAATTATACAATGGATAATATAAAATAAAATATATATACATAATAAAATTAAATAAATAAAATCCATGATTTTTATTCAAAGTAGTCCACTTAATTACGTGGGGAAAGAAACATAACAAGGGTGAGGTCAAATGCTAATTAAGGGTATGTAAATAAGAAGAAATAATGAATCAATAAGAATAAATTTACATGTAAATGTAATTAAGTGATAACATGTGCCATTAAAATAACTAGATAAGGGAATATCAAAATTTATAGGTAAGAAACTAAAAAAATATGTGCCATTAAATTAAAGAACTGAAAGTAAAGCACACCCATAGATATGTTGACACCAAATCTCATTGATAAATAATAACTAAATATGAATAAAGGTAACTAATAACTATCAAAAATAATGTTTCCCAACCCCTTGATTAATTATTGTGAAGAGATAGTTTAAAATACTTGGACCACTAATTCGTCTCATGAAATAACTAATGCGTCGAGGGTCTTTCATTGACTGGTCCCGAATCTGTATAGCTTTCCTAAAATGGTGTCCAACATGTGTATTAAATGATCAAATAATTCATCATATCTAAAATAAATAATTTTCCTATAAAAATACCCATATTGGAAAATTTAAATGTATTTATGAATAATACATCATAAGAGGATATTAATAATAAGGGCTGTTGAAATTAAAATTTTTCTGTGGAAAAACAATATAACTCCATTGTGTCCTATAACACTTTGAAACATTTAAATCATAATTAAATATAAATTGCGGAATATTATAATATCATGGGAAAAGTAAATTAATGATATACCATATCCAAGGATAGCATATAAACTAAAAAGAGTGAATTGGAATATAACAAAAATATGTTTCAATTGATTGTAAATTGAGATAAAATCCTTACTACTAGAGTAGATTTTGATATATGGGATCCATTATAAATTAACAATCAATTAAAAAATTTAATATAATTAAATTAATGGAAATAATTTAATAATATATGATAATGGGTTGTAGGTATACCACAAAAAGAAGTCATTTTGGAATATGACATTTATCTCATAGATATAAAAAACGAGATGAAAAATCTAGTACCTTAACCATAATTTTTTTGTGTGGTATTCAACCTAGATTATAGTTTTTTAAAATATGTAACTAACTTATACAAGAAATATAATAATTTTCATAATATCATATATTAACTGCTTACATTATTTTATTACCGATTTTTAAACACTCTTTTATTATTTTGTCAATTTCATGTGTTAATTTTGTTATTTTCACTAGAATCCATTAGCTTCTGATTTGTGGTTCCTATTAAATAAATAATTATTTTATAATATAATAAATTTTAAAAAACTTAATTATCATATATATTCTATACATATTCATTTTGATTGGTCCATAATATGTGGATATTAGAAATGAAGTGCACTGTTTATGGTGACAGTGGGTCGTACGTAGGCCTGAACAGTACTTTAATTTCATTGTTCAATTTAAAGAATTATTAAAATGATACTTATGAATAATATAATTCCAAAATAATATCTATGTTTTATATGATACATATGTTTATTAACAACATCCTTTATACTTTCCATATATGGAATGAATGAGTCATATAGATTTGAGGGGTGGCAGTCGACACTTCCTCAATGGAAATTATTATATTTAAACAACATTGAAAGAATACTGGTATGCTCTATATTAATTTTATAGAAGCCTAATGACATTATAAATTTAATATATATCATATATAATCAAGTTTTCCATAATAATGTTCGCCATGTGGGGTGGTAGGTGAAATTTGAACTATCATTTTTTCATGAGGTAGTAGTTCACCGTACACTGAAACAATATGTTCATTTCCAATTGGATGGAGGTGTATTCAATTAAATGTCTAACCCATATAATATAAAAACCCTTGAATATTTAGGATATTTTTTGTTATGTAATAATATAATAAGAATATTATATGTAGTGAATAATTGAAATGATTCTAAAAAGATTAGTAGAAGGTGTTACCTCATAATTAAGAAACTTCTTCTTGTTTTTACCAAAATATTACTTATAATTATTCATAACTAATGGTAGTATTATAGTTATAGAGGAGGTATTATGGGAGATTTTTTTTCAGATTTTGTTTGATCCAACGTGTCTTCATAGGTGTGAAGAAGGGGTAGATTGATTTCATTTTTAGAATGGAGGGGGAGTAACACTATTGTATATTCCAAAAGGTATTCATTCATGGGTGGTCTAACAAACCTAAAGTTCCTAAAAATTGGAAAATTAATGGATTAAATGAGAATCATTTTCAACTAAAACCACTATTAGAAAAATATATATTCATTTTAATAATTTGGATCCTTAACTTCTAATATCTTCTAATTTCATTGTTTTGGGTTTTTTGAAAACATCTTTTTTTATAATCGAATTTTTTTAACCAATAAATATAAAATTTGGAGATAAATATTAAAAAATATAGATATACATAATAATTAATATTATTCCTAATTTATAATAATAAAATTCTCTTAGGTATTGGAAATAAATTTTAAACAAGTGCAAGTGACATAATAAAACACTGCTTAAAACCAGACCGTGTGAACATCGTTTTATTAATATATGGGTCAATATGTTAGTTATAAATTATAAATAGGTCCATTAGTGCACCATATTTCATATTTATTAACACATAAATTCAATTCTAATTATATTGGTTTTTTATTAATTTTAAAACATTCAATAAAATTATGTTTATTTTAAACTAACAATAATGTCACTTTTCACATGATTTATTTAATGTTAATTTTAGAATATTAATATAAAATTTTAATTCTAATATGTTAGGTTAAAAAATTTTAAACATTATATATTAATATAAAAACTTAATAAAGACAATAATTAAATCAATTAACATCAATTTTAATAGTTGTTGTCTCATTTATTTTAGTTAGTTATAAACCAAGTAATCACTACATTGGCATTTCTTAAAAATTTTATGTAACTAAAACATATCTAAAAATTATTACTAAATTGTTATGATGCAAATAGAACATATATATTAAAAAGGATACACATAACCGAAAGTATGAGGTTTTCTAGATATATCAATGTTTTACAAATATTGAAGGTAATGAAAGTTCTCTTGTGGTCTTTTTCATTATGTAAGATTTTATATAGGGAAATTCCATTTAATAGTATCAAAATAACCACTATATTTATAACTAGGTGAGGAACTGGTCTAATTATTTCTAGCCAATTATTTTTGGACAAGTTTCTAGGTTATTTTGGTCCATAATAATAAGGGTTACTCCCTTGTTATGATTAATTTTACCTTAATCAACATAATTAATGATAATCCCATTAACTAATCTTTTTGTTAAAAAATTATGTTGATCTTATTTGAAAAATAATTTAATACTAATTACAACCTTGTATTTTGGATAAAGAAAATTAAACTCATTGAAGTGGGAAAATTAAGAGGAAATCAAATCCCACATATGGGGAAAATAAAGGGTTTTTAAATTTGAAAATGATGAAAATATTATTATGTTTTATATTAAATTTCAATGAGAAATTAATTCAGATGAAATTAATTGTATAAAAATATGTATAATTGAAATAATGAAACAAAAAAAATATTTAATATAATTTATAATTAATAATTATTTAATCCAAAAGGTTATTTTTTACTAAATTGCATTAATTTTTACTGTTAATAAAAAAAATATTTTCTGCATACAAATAAAAATAAACCACTCTAAGAAAATTTTTATATTAATAATAAAAAGGATTATTATTTTTAAAATTAAATTTATAAATGTTTCAAAATTTGGATTTAAAATAGGTTCAACAATGAAAGGCTGTAAAACAATGTGTTTCCTATAATGCAATCTAATTTACTGTTGTTTGTAGCCAAAATTTTGGTTTAATTATATGGAATGTCCAAAAAAAATTTATATGTTCTAGAAGGAAAGTATTTTTATTTCTTGGGGTGTTATAAAGTTACTTAAATTTTGAATTTTATATTTTCCCCTTTTAGTACATTATTTAATGTTTCATTTTTTATAAACTATTATTAACTATGATAATATAATGTATTATTATATTTCTTTGTCTAATTACATTATTTTAAATTCAATACACTCTCCATATGTTAATGAAACAAGATGAGTTTATTAATAAATAAATTTTTTTATAAACTACAATTCATATCCCTTTTATTCTAAACTGATAATTCTTATGATCTTATATTTGGTAACATTTAAGGTTTCTAATTTTAGACTTTATTATAGAGTACATCATTTTATATTGTTGTAGTTTTATATATAATATATTATTTTTATAGTAATTTGTATTACAGAAAAGATTATATCTATTTTTAAAGATGACATGTTTAAATGTGGAGAAATTGAGAATCTAAATCCTTGAAGACCACTAATTTTTTATGTTTTCAGATTTGAATAATGGATGGGTAGAATGAGGATTTATATTATAAACATTGGAGGGATCGTTTTGTGATTTGAACTGGATATTCTGTTTTTGCGGAAAAATATGGTTCTTTATTTACTAATGATTAGATGGTTGAACAAAAATTGAATTATAAATTAATAAATACTTATCTGTGTTATATGAAAAGAAATTTATAGTGTTATATTTTTTATTTATAAGAAGAAAATAGTTTTTGGTAAAAACTAGACTTTACTCACTTGGATACCTCCAATATTATTTTAACTAGAATAGAAATATATTGAGATGATTTCCAAGATGATGATTTTTTATATAATGAATTTATTAATAATATATATCATAGATTTTTTAATATTGTGTACATTTTAGAATCATTTGTAGATAAATATTTAGCTAATGAAAATTTCATTTAAAATACTGTAGAAATAATTCCCATAGAATGGTAATATAAATTGAAATATCTTGAGGATAATAGTCATTCAAATAAATTTTATTTGGGTGATTTTATTTGAGCTCTCATGTAGCTTTTGTGTATGATGAGAAGGTATGACGAAAAAGAGAAGAAGAATAAAACTGTGGAATTTTTATCTATATCTATGACAGGGAATAAAATTACAACTGATGATAAAGTTACTCCATCATCTAATATTAATTTCGTAAATATGAGAAAAATTATAATTCATCACAACAAAGCTAAAGAGAACATGATAAAATTAAAAAGAGTATGAACATGATTTTGGGAATGAAATATTTTCTTTAAAAGAACATAAATAATCCTAATTAAATAAATGACATGAAATAATCTTTATATATGATATGATATGAATATACAAATCATGGTTATATTGGACATGATTTTTTATAAGATGAAATAAAAGAAATATACATGTTATAAAAGTTATACAAGTATAAAATAAATAAATATATTAAATATGTAGAAACCTGGAGTTCTAGTTCAAGATATAAATCTATAGGGAATTATTTTTTGGATTGTTTTGATAGTCAAAATTTTATTGAATTTTAGGTTATAATTACAAAGAAAAATGAATTCTTCATGGAAATGGTATCTATACAATGCCATAGATATTTGACAGTAAATAAAAAATTAGGTATTTTTATGATGGAATGTGATTCTAATACTACAGTAAAATAATAATCTATATCATTGGAAGATTATTATTCATTACCAATATTTTCATAGGTTTTTTGAATTTTTAATTTGGTAAAAAAATAAAATAGTAATTTTTCTATGATATAGGAATATTGTAAGAAAAATCATGGAAAATAAAATTCTATGAACTTAAAACATTTTATATAAGTTTTTAATATTAATAAATAATTATAGAATAAATCCCGATCTACTTCTAATAATTATAATAAAGAGATTTCTGTTATAATATATACTCAAATTTTTAGTGGGTGAAAATTAATATCAAAATTTACTTCTCGAAAGAAAAATTTTAATAAAATATACAGACAAATCTCTCCTCAAAAATATAATATAGGGGTTTCTATTACAAACACAAAACATTTTTTTCTAAATATTTTTTGTGTTCTAAAAAGTGAACAATTTAATAATAAATTTTATGGTTTAGGATATTAGAAAATTAAGTGTTCTTTTAATCGATTTCAATATTTTAGATTTCACAAATATTAATTCTATAAGGAATTAAAAGTTTGTTATTACAAAATATTTGTACAAAATTGGATTTTGAATATTATATTTTATAACAATTCAGGTCTTGAGTATGTTTATTTTCAAAAATACCAACTATTTCATTTTTTGGAAAATAAGAAGTGTTCCAAAAAAATCTATTTTACACATGGATATTATTAATTCTCGATACTTGACTAGAACTAAGAAATTATTCTAAAAGATTTTAAGTATAAACAATGCCAATTTATGCTTAGGGGAATATGATAAAGGATATATATATGATATTGGTAACATTATTATTGTTTTTAAAACATAAATTTGAATTTTTTCTATTTATTATAATAATTATGCACAAACTTATAAGAAAAATTCAATGGTGATATGATGGTTACCTTGTGAACATAATTATTAAAAATGTACTATTAAATGTTTAGTACGTAAATTCATTATTTATACTGAAAGGACTGATAATGTAAACAAAAAACAAAAAACACCATAGAATCCATGGTCTACATTACACATAAAAAAATAAGATCAATCCTTGTTGGGACATAGAAGATTATGAAGAAGTAATATCCGAACATTTTCTAAACATTTTTAAAAGTACTAGTTAGTGATCCACCATACCGTAAGATTATTTCTTTTAATGTTTTTTGTCATTATAAATTTTTAATGATATATGATAAATTTATTAAATAAATTGGTGATATTTCAATATCTCGTAGTTCTTATATAGTGAACATGGATTTATATGGTCTAACAAAAATATGTTGTTTTGGTGGAAAATACTAAGTATATGTTATATTTAATGTCTAATGTAGATATATATTGGACTATTTTATACCAACCCAAAAATTTATTTATTTTAAAAATATTTATCCTTGTTTCATTATTATTAATTTATTATTATGTAAGATTCATACTAAAAAATAACAAATCAAAGTGTGTTATTTATAATGGTTCGAATGTTTATATGTCGTATAAATTATGATTTTTTAATAAATAATTTTTTTTATTTTAATTATTATATTAAAATATTCATATAATTAGTTTGATAAAATAAATTTAATTTTGGATGTGTCACACTTGGATTAGATTAGGGTGAATTGTTGGGAATTTTCTGATAAAGTCAAAAAAAATTTGTGAAAATGTGTAAATTACAATTTTATGATAACTATGATTAAATTACATCATTTTTAATTGAAAATGATTTAAAAATTATGAAAAAAATTTATTCAATTAATATTTCAATTAATAATTATTAATTGAATTTGAAATTATTAATTTTAATTTCAAATTTGTATTTTAAATTGTCAAACAAACAATTCATTTTTTGTGATAAAAATTAATTTTGGTTCTTGTGAATTAAATGGATTTGTGGGGAGGTATGATTATATTTTGGAAAGAATTGAATTTCAACCATCCCTCATTCACTCATTAACAATATTGAAAAATATATGGAATTATTTTCACCAAAAAATGAGATGATTACATAATTTAATAACAAATATTTAATATTTTAAAACCACCCTTCTCATGTATAAAGATTCCATTCCATATATTATTACAACTCTAAAGACATTAATATTGAATAATCTATTAATGTCTTTATAAAAACAATCCCAATGATGGTCCAATGGTTTTGAGTAGTCCATCTCAAGATTTATGAATAATTATCCTAAGGTAAGTGTCTAAAATTATCCTATTTCCATTTTATGTTCATTTCATTTGTTAAATTTTCTATTTAAAAAATTATTTTCACACAAAACTAATAGTTATTTAAAGATATAATCATAAAATTAATATTTTTTAAATGGAAATTTATTTATTCCCACTCATTACACCTTTTTTGTTTTTATAATAATAAGTGTATCTCATATCCATAAAAACAACATAAAAACAGTGTAAAAGGAATATTTCTGTTATTCTCTAGGTATTGAGTTATTTGTCTAGATTCTATAATTGGACGATGATTCCAAAAAGATGTTTTTAGGAAAAATACCCCAATGTGGGATTGTTGTTATTTGAATTGATTGTTACCTACTGTACAACAATAGGCATCACGGCACACCAGGTTTGACACACCTGGGAGATATTCTTTGAAAAAATTATATTCTCTTAAAAAACCATTATAAGTTATTTATATATTATTAATTTGGAATCCTATTTTTTTAAATTCATATATATCAAAACCTAGAAACTGTAAAACCTTTAAACATGTGAACACCCAGTGACTATAATATCATATCCATCTCTTTTTAAAGTTGTTAATTTGTAAAATTATGGAATCCCTAGTAATTCCTTAAGGTATTTCACCAAGATATCACCATTTGTTCTTCGATTAGATTATTTTTTTCCTTCCATTCATTTAATATTTAATATTTTAAAATATACTATGATATTACTTGTTTAGAAATCGTGCTATGATTTTTTATTGTTTATCAGAAGAACATAATTCTATGAATTTATTCAGTATATGATGAATTACACTAGAATTTTATATATGACTTATTCACACAATGACTCAATGGCATGTTTAAGATGTTCTACATTATGAATTCTCATCACTACAAGTCCAATTATTCATATCAATGCTTTTTTTAATTGTAATATTGAATATGGATTTATTTATGATATTAGTTTTTTTATATGTCATAATTTATATATGTATTCTTTCCTAATTGTGCAACATATTTGGTTATTAATATCCCTGTATCTATTCACTGTTATGTTGGCTATGGATTTATATATGCTCATAGATTCAATGTTATGGAATAAATCAGTTTGTTTATTCATCCAATAATAATGAATTTGTAATTTCTTCCTTTACAAACAACTCTCTTATTGTGTTTCTGAAAGTAGTAAAAATAGTATCTTCTACATTGAGGTTTTAACATTTGTTTCTTAGAAACAAATATTAATAGTTTCATGGAGAACTTTTGAAATTTTATTTTATACAAATTTCTTTAAAATAAAAAATAATAATAATGGTTTTTAAAAACATGATACTCAATGTGTTTTAAATGTATATTGAGACCCTAAAATACACAAATCATTCATTCAATTCCCTCTCCCTCTCTACCTATGATGGGGTTTTTGACACCGAATGACCTTTACCGATGATAAATATTCTCTTTCACTCAAATTTAATAATCCTTACACATTTTTTACATCAAAATTACATCTATTTCCCCTTATTCATGATCCTAAATATTATTTAGTTCTCAAAAAAACTTTTTTAGTGTACCAGAAACAATATTTCAATGTTTCTATTGGATTTTATACTTTCTCTGATTTTTTTTTCAATCATACTGAAGTCACTCTATGTCCACCGAAATCAACTAGATTTTTCATAAATCATGATCTATTTGTCATTATCACTGCCCAAATTTTTTATATTTGAAAAAAATAAATTATCTATTTTATATAAATTTGATTCATCCATTAATTTTTATGTATGAATTATATTATCAATTATATTTTTTTTTGGGAATTTTCATAACGTTAGAACATTTTTTATAAAATATTTTGTAACATTATTAGTTTTTATAGAACTATTTATATTAATAATAATTTATATTTTATAATTTTCATCATACTATTTTTTTGTTGATATATTTTTTTATTCAAATTTTTTTATTTATTAATTGTCTTTTGATTATATAATAACATTTGTTTAATTATTTTTATAACATGTTTTTCTTTTAAAATTTCTTTTAACTATATTTATTTATTATATATTTAGTAAATTTTAAATTTTAACATTTTATATTTTCTTAACCACTTGTATTTAAATTTTTCAATGGTTTGTTTTGATCATTATGTTTTATTATTTTTTATGATCACATAGTTATTAATAATTGACTATTTTGATATATATTTATATATATATAATTTATCTATTTATATATAATTTTAAAGGATTATATGTTTCAATATATTCACTTTTTGTAATGATATATTAGGTAAATATGGAATCAAAATTAGAAAAATTTACAATTAACAACTAATGAATATGAGAAAGAAGCTAATTATTTATTTGAATTTTATAAAAAATCTACATAAGTTTTTTTTTTCTATACATGATTTTTTGGAATATAAGAAAGTTAAATTTGGGATAAATCAGGGATCATATCATTTTATATGGTTTAATCCATAACTATAAAATTTTGATCTAGAATAGTGAAATAACAACAAATTCAAAATCTGATCTTCAAAAAAAATCTACCTCATGAGACAAATGATCATAATGAAGAAATAATTCTTGGTATAGGAATTGAAGCATTCAAAAAAATGATGAAGGATTGCATGGTGTTTTTTAAAAACCATAATTCTCCAATTTCACTTAATATATTGTTTTATTAGTAGTTAAAATATTTGTTTACATGAAAGTAAGAAGTAGGTGGAGTGAAAATTTTTCATCTGAATTTATTTATTTTTTATGAGAGATTATTCTAGAAGAAAACATGATTCATAATTAAAATTATTATACAATTTAAATTCTATTCCAAATGATAATATGGTATAAAATTATATATGATATCCCCAATGATTTTGGATTTTATAAAAATGAATATGAATGTTTTACAATATGTCATAAATGTGGGGAATCATAATAAACGATTGGTGTCAAATTGAACTAAATTTCATTCTGAGGTACCAGTATCAAACCTCATACTAAATAAATTTGGTACCATATAATAATTCTTTGATTGAAGCATATATTTTCAAATTCAAATGATGAAAAATGGTTAAGAGGACATACATACAAGTGAATTTATAATAGAAAATTGCATCAGGCTACAAATTCACCCCAATAATAGATGTTGGTTATAAAATTAAATGATTTTGGAAGGGAATATAAAAATAAAATAATTAAATAGTGTATTTTTGGAATGAATCCATATCGGAGTCTCAATATATAGCATAGTTCATGGCCTATTATTTAGTTTCCAACATTTCTGAAAAAAAATATATAATGAAAAAATATGTTACGACGAGATTTATTATTTCTGGACCAAAACATAGTGAAAAAATATCGATGTTCTAATTAAACCATTGATACATGATTTAAAATTTCAATAGAAGAATGGTTTTACAATTGTTAAATCCTATAAAAAGAGTATTTCCATTTTGAGTTATGATAATTTTCACTGTAAATGAAATTCATATATATTAAAACATATCTTCATAGAGTGTTAAGGGACATAATACAAGTAAAATTTGTTAATAAGGGACATCATATGAATAATTTCAGAATTTAATAGTAATAGTGTACAAGGTGAAACAAAGATTTTTTAGAATTTATCATCCTTATAATTGATTTAAAAAATAATTAATTTGTATACATGTAAAAATATCCCCCATAGACACTCTTAGAAAAAAATAGTATAATTGAGTTGAAAATGTGGTTTCCTCCATTTAAAATATATAAATTTCCATCCATAATAATTATTTGGAAGAAATTTTATATATTTTTATGAACTATATTTTTGGATATCTTTGGATATAAAACATAACATTTACATTATAAATATTGTTAAAAAAAATTGAAACTATTTTATAAGAAAACTTTTTGATATAAAAGGAATGAAAAAATAATTTTTGCAAGCTAGGATGGACATGATATCCATGAGAATACATATAGAATTACCACCCACAATAAAATGATAATGAACATACTTATCTTTGTATTGTCACTCATAATGAAAGTGTGAGGAGATAAAATTTTTCAGTGTCTTCATTGTATTAAATTACATGATGGATATTCTTAATATTTTATGTATTTTGGGTCATTTAAGTTCTTTAAATTAATTTTTATGAAATATCAAGACGATCATGTATTGATGTACAATTTCTAATGGTTTCACTAGATGGTATATTCTTGACACCTATAAAAAATATTAACATTAGTTTCATTATTATATAAAATCTATTTGTATCAATGTAGTTGATCTATGTTTTTAGA
Organism: Viscum album; assembly: GCA_963277665.1. Classification (NCBI taxonomy): domain Eukaryota; kingdom Viridiplantae; phylum Streptophyta; class Magnoliopsida; order Santalales; family Viscaceae; genus Viscum; species Viscum album. The sequence continues at coordinate 1,351,160,889 of OY728132.1, forward strand.
TGGTTTGGTGAATGAAGCTACACTAATAATTTTTCAACTAGAAATTTAATTATCACTATTTTTTATATAATTGTTCATAAGGATGTTTATTTGGAGGGTGATATAAGACTATGTGGGACAATTTATTATTGTTATATTTATCTTTTTGAAATATATATGATATTTTTTGATAGATTTGATAATTATATTCATCAACTAGAGGCCAATATTATTCCTAAAAATGTATCACAATAGGTGATTCCGTAATCTATTGATAATTTTCATTAAGAAGAGAATTATAGTCTTTTTATATCTGATAATTTAATAATTGATAGTGATAGTAGAGGGATTCATGGAATAAAAGGAATTTTCATTCCATGTGATGAGTTCATGAAAGCATATTTATACATATTTAACAACAAAGATGTGGTTCGACCATATATATCATCACATATTTTAGAAATAGTGGTATGATATTTGAAAATAAATTAAAAGTTGTTTTGGATTGTTCATAAAACGAAATTTTTGTCACGATTTAAAGAATCATTCAACACATATTTACCTAAATATGAATCATTGGAATGGTTTTGAGGGGAATAGTCTCTTAATTTGATCACATTTTCTTGGTTTTGACATTAATGGTTATACATTTTATAAAACAAAATTATGATGATAAGAGCACTATTCAACATTAATGGGGTAATAGTCAACACTGAAGAAATTTATTTTTTTATTGTAAATTATTAAAACCATATTTTTTGGACAAAAAAATATTTTATAGTTCTTAAGGATAGATAGGAATTTTATTATACCATATTTCATATAGTACTATGTATATATAAATTCATTGATAGTAATAGTGGTGTCAAAAAATATGATTACCGATTTACCCTAGTTTATTTGAAAATATTTAGCTGTAAAGAAGAACTATTTGTCTTGGAGACACATGAAAAGAAAATATTTTATGTTATTGATGCATTAAATTATCAATTCTGCATCACTTTTCAAGGGAAAAGTATTCATTTGGGTAGTGAGGATGATGATGATGTTTTGGATTTATGTGAGTTTTCACTCTCTATTATGAAATTTCCAGATGAAAATGATAACTATAATGTATACATAGTCTATGATGTACAAAATGACCTTATTGATAGGATATGAGGAAAAACATAATAACTCTTGTAATTAATATAATAATTTTCATTAAATATGCATGTGTTTAAACTGTATTTTTATAGTTTATATGTCTAATTCTATAAATATTGAATATATATATTATTATTCTACTAAATTTTATATTAAATAGTTATGTATAAATATTTTTCATTGAAAACCCTCACATGATTCATTATGTGCGGGATAAATTTACGAATAAATATTTTTTTTGAAACTTTTATTTTTAAATTTATCCATGTTGATCATTTCTATCATATTAGAATTAATTTTTATATTTACTAAATTAATTAAAATATTTTTTTCTTAGGAATCGTGACATCATTTTTTTCTCTGAAACTTATATATGTGTGACACTATTTTTTACTTACAATTATTTATATTCTTTATTTTTAAAGATCCACATTTATAAACATATGTAGTTACACAGAGTATAATTATAAATATAGAGTGAGAGGAACATTTATTGGTGTATATGTCTATTTTTTAATATTATTAATTATTCAATAATATTATTATACAAGGAAAATAAATTTTTAATTCAGATAAATTATTCCTAGGACTACTTGTGTTCCTCCGATTTTTTAGTTCTTTCTTCTTCTTATTCAATGAAAATGATTCACGAAGATGGTATATATATTATTACACAATTATTGAAACATTCACTTGATCATGGAGAGAATATGATACATATTAATATTGATGATAATAATAACCCTAGAGGCCCAAATTCATCACATTTTATAAGTTATAATTCCATAAAAATCAATATCTAGGATGATATTTTATACTATTATTGGAAGATTGTCTATAGGATAGAGAGAAATCATTTATGGTAGACTTTAAGGGAAAAATATCTATCTATTATTTTTTTATCAATCATCAAATATTTTATATTTATTTTTATAATAACTATTTTATATAATTACATATTAAATCATAATTTTAAGAAATGAAATAAACTATTAAAATATATCTTTCAAAAGTGAAATATTTATGGATACATGTTAATATAAAATTGAAAAATAATTTTTTTTGGTATTTATAGAATGAAAACACATTCCTCATATATGGGTTTTTAAATACAGAGAGACAATCTAATTTTTATAGTTATCTGACATTATAGATAATTTATATTATGATAATAATTTTATATTTTAAAATTTTATATATATTAACATATCTCGTATTAGTATATTTTTATGTAACCTAACTCTAGGAGAACTCACCAAGATATATTGTTGTAGAATTTATACAATCAAACATATCTTGTGGGACATATTAGTTATTGGAGGATAAAAAATTGCATTAAAATTTTATGTAATAACTGAAAAATAATCTTGTGGTTTAGAGGAGGCCTAGTTCGTTCATCCACCCGATCATATCAGGTAAAATGGAAGATAGTGTGATTAAAGTAACAAGAAATTAATCTTATAGATCAACAAAAAGATATATTTTATAAAATAGTAATAAATTAATTTTTTACATGATTTTTATATATTTCGGGAACTATTATCCATGAGGGATGGATGTATATTGTCGAAAATTATTTAAGAGAACTAAAACAACCATATTGATTAATAGGATATTAGCGTAGCAAAAGTATTATGAATCTTTTTGGTCGTCATTGTAAGAAATCACGGGAGGAAGAAATTGTTTACATAAAAAGATGAGATGAAAGACATAAATTGGTTTATGGGTGATCAAATAAATTATTATGTGAAGGCTATGTTTGAGAAAATTACTAGACAATTACTGGGTATGTAGCCTGCTTTCTTATATCCTCCGCCACCTCCTCATAAATAACTTTATACCATGAGTTTTATATGATAGATCCCCCCAAATTTATTATATCATCCAATGTCATATCTATTTAATAGGATTCTATTTATCACCATCCTATGATTTTGGTCCAGATAAGAGTATAATTACATGATATTATTGATCCAAATCCTATATTTTCAATTCCTATATAGAAGGTTACTAGAGTTTGAGATTTTTTGGTTCATTTTTTTCTTAATCTATCTAGCCTTCATCATCATCTAACATATGAGGAAATCACTGTTTTTTAAATATAATTTATATTTTAATAAAATATAATTCTTATTTTTTCTTATATTAAATTTTTATTTTAGTATTAGAAATCAAAATAATCAGTACAAATGAAAAAAAATATTATGAACCACGAACTTTGGATATATATGTTATTTATAATGGGCTAATATTATTATTATTGGTTTCTTCTTTCATTGATAATATTTATGTGTTTTCAATGATGTTAGATATATATAAAAGATAATATTTATTGAAAATACTAAAAAACATATATCATCAATCTTTTTATTTTTGATGAGCTCACCGCACATGATTTTTAGTTTTTTACATGTTTGTAAATTTAATTTTTTTCTTTAAATAAATAAAAAAAATGTGAATTAATTTAAAAACTATTTACTGGGAAAGGTAAAAATGATTTCAATTAAAAATGAAACCACTATTATTTATATTTTTATGGATCTGGAACACATTTTAGAGGATATTAAATATTTTGAATGATGGTATGCGAGTTGTATATATTAATGAAAATTTAGAAAATATAGAGATTGTGTGTTGGGTTTTTCCATTTATTTATTGGTAAGACGATTAATATAACTATAAACTAATATTAATTATACTTATCTTTATTATGAAGGATTATATTGTAGTGGTCATGGGTTGATAGGCTTGTTATACCAAAATTAGAGGGCATAATATTTATTTTTCTTTTTATTTGGTGGAGTTCATATAATTTTTAGAAAATTATTAGAAAAGAATATTTTATTTTTTATCTATTTCATTCAAGGATAATTAGTTTTGTTTAAAAAAATCACTTTATATATGAAAATTATGATGATACAAAAAAGTCTAATAATGATCAAATTTCGATAAAGGAGAAAAATAAAATAAAAAATGCCAAATTAAAGGGAAAAAATTGTATATTAGGGACAATTTGTTTTATTATATATATATATATATATATTTATATAATGATTTATAAAATCATATCAATTATTCATTATAATAGTGTCATTATCAAAAATTAATGTGGGAATGTGGTGCTTATATTTTATGATTTTTCTTTGGGATCATCACATCTAGGGTTAAGGCTGAAATTAGAAAGGTTGGATATGTTAAATAGTTTAGGATTTATATAAAAAATATTATATTTTTTAATCATATAACATTCATTATTATTTTATGTATGAGGTAACTTTGTTTATGGATGATGAATGTACCAAGGTAAGGTTATTTCATAAATAGTTTAACTTGTATCCCTCTTTTAATTAATGTTTAAAAATTAAAAATTAAAAATTTATTTCTTAGAATATGTTGGTAGTTTTATTATACTGTAATATTTTTTTATTTGGTTTCTGTTGTATTATTTTTTATGATGTTCTTGGCACATATCATTTTTCTTTTTGATAAATGAACATTCCACTTCATTTTTTATAAACCAATGTAGATTCTTTTAGCAAGGACTTCAATTTACATTTTAACCAAAAATTACATTGATAATAAATTTGGACATTGGTTTTAAAAAAATGGTGTCTAAAATTTCATTCAATATTTTTTTGTAGTACATTTTACATTGATGGATGTTTTCATGGGTTTTGATGTCATTATTGGATAAATAATGACATCAAAAGACCCAATGTATTTTTTGAGTATTTTTTTCCACATTCTATAAAAACCAGTTTCAAAATACAACTATTTTAATAAAAAAATTCCACATATGTTAAATTATTAAATTGGCATGGAAACATATTTTCAAAGAATATTTTATCAAAAAATGTGATGTTGAAATATCACATAAATTCACATTTTATTAGAGGGAATGAAATCAATTTCAGAAATGTTGATGTCGTATATATTATTTATATCATCACCTACATAATTATCATTTAAAATTTAAAAGTAAAATTTTAAATAAAATTACACATATGGAAATTTATATTTTACTAGTGTGGGAATACCCGTTATATTGTTCCCCTTTCCCCAATCAACCAAGGGGATAACTATGTATGAAAAATATATCGCAATGAGAACAATAATGCTTTTTTTTAAATAGTGCATTTATAATTTAAATGTAATATAAAGTCATTTATTTTGGTTTCCCTAACCTAATTGTCCACCCAAATAATGCTATGGGGTCGGGCGCCACTATACATAGGAACATATCCCCAAATTCTAAAGGATGATGACTAGAAGTGATGTATAAAGAGTAACTTGGGGAGGCTCTACCATGAAAAAATATATAATACTTTCTTGAGTACATATATATAAAATACAATAAAATAAATACGACCAATAATACTGAAACCAAACTAACCAATGGTGGAAGTGAAATAGAAAAATATAAATATTATAACCTATATAATTTAAATCATAGGAAAATAAATAATCACTCTAGTATACCACTTATAGAAATAAAAAAACAAGCAAGAAATTCATATGTAATTGGTCATACTAGTCAATATATAGAATGGGGTCACCCTTTGCATACAATAGTTTCTATATACACATATTCAAGCAGAAGGATAAAACTAAAAATTAACATTAAAAAAATTAAATGTATATTGATGCAAGGCCGCATGGTCATATGCCAGTATCCCTAACCCAATAACACAACAAACTAGTTCCTCATGTTGATACCTTACCTAAACCTAAATACATGAAGTATATAAGAAACTTGATGTTCCATTATATGGTGTGAGAACGTGTCTCATTAGAATACCACCCATGTCTATGACCCAACAGATGTGTTTAAGAATTTTTATAATATAAATAAATAAATGCAGTAGGTCATGATATTCAATTAAGACAAACAAAATTATGTGGTGGTAAAAATCCACCATGATGTCTAAACTTGCTTTTAGTATCACCAAATCACTAAAATGTTGAGGAATGTTGGAATATAGATTAATATATCCATTATTATAATAATTATAGGTAAACCCTCAGGTTTTGCAGTCAAATAATCAAACTGGCACATCATACTTAATGACACCTTGTGTCTTAATGTTATCACCAATATCTTGGAGGCACAACCCAACAATGTAACTTGTCCCATGAACCGCTACACAAAATAAAACATTATATCAGAGCACAACATCCGGAGGTATAATGATACCAATAATAAAATAAAAACCTCAATCATATCATTGCACAACATCTTAAGGAATGATGATATTCATCCCCTAATATAATTCCAGGCCTTTTGGCTTTGATCACAATGAGAATCATCCCCAAGATATAGCCTCATCAATATCAATAGAAGGATCCTCACATTACATGTGGCTTTATATAGAAATAATACCCCCCCCCCCCCCGAAAAACTTTTATAATCCACACTACTAAGGGCCTCTACCCTCACTTTTCATAAGCAACACCTCATCATGGAGTCAACGTGTGTGCACATGACTGAAATCAGTGTTATTCCCATCACAAGGGATTAGTAATCACCGAATAAATACATAATACACATCTAACATGGACCACATTCTCCAGCAAACATGTTTCCTAATTTAGATGGCCTCATTATCCTATATCTCCAAACATTCCCCCACATAGTGACCTCACCACCTCATCCAATATTAATGATGCCCAGCTAGTTATCAACATCTCCCAAGTAATCTTATTCAATCCGATCCACACTAGAACTTCACCTCAATTGTGATAGGCCAATTCAATTCCAACCTAGATCTAAGGATTTCATCACCCATTCGGTCTAATAAGTACATCACAAGAGGTTACATATAAATAATTCCCATTTTATTAAAAAAATTCATTGAAAATAAATATGACATCACATTTTCAATGAAAAAATAAATATTAAAACACTACATCAATTAAATTTAATTGAATAGCTCAGCTTCAAATAAGAAAATAAATTCAAATAATAAATTCAATGAAATATAATTTCATCGAATCAATTAAACAAATAAGCCCTATTATATGCCAAACAACAATAAATATATATAAAAAAACCTCAACCTATCTACCCAATGTGGTAGATGGCCTATAACCTAGCCTCACTCATATGAATCGGGCTACAATATGCTTAAAGGAATCAGTTAAAGTCAATGATCAATTATGAATGCAATACATGGGACTTTCCAAATTAACCAATTATTTAATAAATGTTATACCCCCAAAAAAACTACAGAGACACAATGAAAGGTATGCACCACCCATACCGAACTCATAGATGTAGGAACATCAAGAATTAACCACTATCTATAAGAGGAGAGGGGGAGATATGAGTTTATGTCAAATTAATATAATACAGGGAAAAATATATCAAATGGATTTAGGACTGTGTGAGGAAAAAATTAAGAAGAGAGGCTAGGTTGGGGAGATAATCACTAACATTGTTCTATTGAACCCTAAAACACGAAGGATAGATCACCAATGATGGGTTGAGATAAAAAAGAAGTAGAAAAGTAATAGATGTCTTCCTCCACTGTTTTGAATGACATGTGGGGGAAGAAATGAGGAAAATGTGAGGAAAAATAAGAGGGAGTGAAAAAGGTAATTTCTAATTCTTGCTGGGTTGCACGGTTTAGCTTTCAATGTCTTCCCTACCATACACAAACCATGTAGGCTAAATTACATAGGTTCTCCAATGTGGCCATACTGATGATGTTTTCCATAGGAATTTCCATAACGTTACCCCAACCATGTGGAAGACAATGTAATTACTATAAACCATGTTGTAAGACTGTTCACCCCATTCTGTATGATTACCCAAACTACGTGATAGAGAAAAAATGGTCTAAGAATTTAGCTGGAAAGTGTCACACAATATACGTTAAACTGTGCATCTTATCCAACAACTAAAAAATAGGACATTATGCCTTCAATTCTCCCATATCCATTCTAAATCACCATAAAAAGTCTAAAAGAATCTACAACCATTAAAAACATGATATAAGGTTAAAATAATATCTCATAATTTGATTGCGATAAAAAAAAGGTCATAAACACTATTTCAAATGAATAAAAAATGAAGTTATTTTTTACCCAAATCAAAAACCTAGTTCGTTACAATATCCCAAAAATAACATAGCTCATACCAGAACTATCAAATGAGACAAAAATATGGAACTGAACATGAAAATCTTACTAAAATCAAATCATACTACCTCTTTCATAATGGGAATATATCAACTACCTCTAGGGGGCACCCCACATTATTAGTGAAATACCCCTACCTCATCCAAACCCAATATCAAATCAATAAAAATAATCCATGTACCATTCCCATACTCAAATTTCATTTTGTGATACTTCATCACTACTAGACCTCATCAGGTGCTCCTATGTCACATAAAAAACCCATCAGGTCTGACACTGAATCTGTGCCCGCCTCGTTCACATGGATAAAATGGAACATACAAGGCCATGTATCTCATCAAATACTGAAATAAGTCATGATTCCTTGTACCTAAATCAATCACCACACTTCAATGATACTTATATGTCTCTCAATTCATGCAACTACATCAACTCCATTCTTTGAGTCCAATGCACCTCAAAATCCTTCTTCCAACATTGATCGATACATAGAAAATGGTTTCACACACATCATACAGACCCACACAAACACACACACACAAACATATATATATATATAACATCAGATACCATTCCAACCAGCTAATAAACATTTGTCCATTTCATACACATAGCATGTAAACCTAGTGCACCAAACATACATTTATCAAAAGTCCATGCCAAAAAAAAGAATCAAGCTACAGCTAAAAAATACCTCTATCCATCATTGGCTCACTAACCTGCTAAGCCCCCAGCAGATCCACTGCATTCACCTTTCCTGAATCTTGACTATATTAGGCCTAAATTCTATGCGGTGATATAACAGGAACCTTCCAGTGAACCCACTACTGGGTCCCACTACCTCAACTGCATCTATTCCAATAACCTATCTAGGGGCACACCGTTGGTGCACATTTAGACAAGTCGTATAACCAAAAATTTGAACCTTCTTAGAATTTTTTTCGGAAATTTGAATATTTTATCTAAATATATATCCTATATATTAAAAATTTATAGTATCCCAGAAAAAGTTGATTTTTTGTCATATTGTTAGTATAATTCCTGTGACCAACCACAAAAAACTATGATATTATATTTTAATGACCCTAATTTTTTAATTAAAATACCAAGAAACTCTAATTTAACCAAAAAATTTCTCAGTTGAACATATTTTTATTATATAATATTTGGGACCTATTGAACGGACTTTTGGATCACTTAGCCTCATATTTTTACAAATCGATGTGTTGATTTAGGTGTTGATATTGTCTTGTTAAGTTTTTTTCGCCTTTGATCTCTCCTCTTATCCCAATTTATTCTTCCTAGAGGGTATGTTATACTAAGGGTTTGTATATACTAGGATTATGGATTAGGTATTTTGATTATAGAGTGTCATTTCTCTTCCGTAATGAACAATATTCTTTTAAATGGTTGTCATAATCTATGGGGAAAAATCATGGATTGATTAATATTTAATTATATATATTATATATAGGTTTTTCTATTATTTTTCTACATCATGTAATTCATCATTCATTGAAAATTCATAGTAATATCCTACTTAATTTCTAACACATTTTATGTGAATATTTTTTTTGAAATTCCGTAGAAATGATTATTTTATTCTATTCTCATTTAATTGAACATGGAATGAAGTGAATGGATTTGATAAATATCACTATCAAATTTATTTAAATTTTGTAATTCCCTATTTTTTATTTGTTTTCGATGTATCTTTTAGGAATTATTTTTTTAAAATGGGAGCTATAGGCTGGTTTTTTAATCCTAAAATGATATTCCATGATTAGAATGGAAAGAGATGAAATAATTTATTATTTATAAATACTATTAAATTCATATATATTTTAATTGACCATGAACAATAATTTAATTATGTTATAATTATTGTAAAAATGGAATTCTTATGTTATTTGAATTTATAATTTTCCTCACATGAAAACAAGGCGTAACCCTATGTCTTTAATTGAAAAACAGTATTTTTAAATTGTGACGCTTCCATTAATTACTTTAATATATTTTAAGTTATTTAATTTATATAGTGGAGCATTTGGAAATACCAATATGGTTACTAAAAGGGATGAGGTACATATAACTTCTTAAATGTAGAATTAAAGAAAACATTTTAAATTGAATTTAAAATTATTGATGGGATGGTTTTCATTTTGTGATGATCGTATTCTGTAATTATCCCTTATTGAGGATTAATTTATTATTATGAATCAATTTATTTGATTTTAGAAAAGGTATTATTGACATGAGGGAGTTTTAGGGAGCGAGTGATATGTAATTTTGGGGAAAAAACACATGATCAAAATGTGCGGGAATGATCCTATGATGAATATTGATAATAATACTTCTTATGATACATATAAAATGATATGTAATTCACCTATTCTAACTACTCTAGGGAACCATGGTAATTATATGAGTGGAATTATAATGTTTTTTAGTGGGATCACACACAATTTGGTCTGCCCATAGATATAGTTATGAGATTATGTTATTGATGTCTTTCTAGTAAAGATGGTGTTTAATGAATCTCTTTTCTAGAGATGTGTGAGAATATATGTAATACCAGAAATAAGACATGATGTATTTTTATTATATTGACTCTATTAAAATAATTATCATATCATGGTTATTCCCATGTCATCCATATATACAAAACATGATAATTGAACTTTTTCATTCCCACTACATAGATATTCAGTTGCCTGGAAAGATTGATTCATGATATTGAATTACCAATATATTAAATTGACGAAATTTGAATCTATGGTATTGATACTGATATATATTTTGATATAAAGTGCATGTTAAACATTTTTTTCTAATAATAATGTGTCTAGTGAAATATTTTTCAAATATTTTCAAAAAACAGTTTGTTTTTCAAAATGATAAAATGACATGTTTTCCAAGATTTTATAAGAGAATGATTTTGAAATATATAAAAAACTATTTTAATCCCACTTCTATTGTAATATGATTTCATTGTATTATTTTTTATTTTTAAATTTAAATACATTGAATCCTTTTATTGTAATAAACATTTAGCATATTTGAATTACCTTATTGTGTAACTTCATAGAATATTTTTTTTCAAATCATATTTTTCTCTATATGTGACACTCGAATAACACCTTTTGATGCTTCAATATTTTTTCATATTATAGTAGTGTCTCATTATCCCCTCATCATCATTTTTGTAATCATACATGGATGACCACGAGTGGGTGTCTTGGTAGATCGTGGGTGGTTGTAGACCACCATGAGATAGGTTTTTTATTCCATTATTTTTTATTCAATTTTTTAGCTTGTTATAATTTTATGTTTTAATTATTTTATGAAATTTATATAGTGTAAATTGATTATTATTTTCTCATTATTTAATAATCATTAATAATGTTTAATTATTAATTCCCATTTCGTTGTCATAATCCCATCAATATCGAGAACTCTCCTGACATTAGTAAGGAATTTACTCAGATAATAGTGTATATAGAAATATATGATTGTTCATTATAAATTGTGTATAATATGATATTTACTAGGAAATATATATTTATCATATAATTTTCTTATGTGGATTAGTTTTGACAATATATGAATGTGATTAAGAATATATTATGACTCATGAGGGTTTTCATGAATGCATGCTTGATCGCTACCTCTTCACGATGAGGAATTAGTTTCCAATGATGTGGGGACCGAAGTATATCATTTTTGTTATTTTATTATTGTTGATTATTGATAATTATATTCCAGATTAGATTATATTTTATTTTATTAAAATATTTTAAAATTTATGAAGGAACTGAATTATTAAAAAACATGTGTTTTCTCTTCATTGACTGGAAAAAAATAAAGAATCAAGGTTCCTATTCTAGAAGTAAATCTAGGGGATATTTTGAGGTTGCTGAGTGGTGTAGTATCCCATTAAAAAAATCATATATTTTTTGTCCCATTATCGTAAACATGGTATCATTTCCATTATTTCCAAAACAAACCCACTCTTGTATGGTTAGTTTGAAGGGTAAATGTTTTGAATAAACATCTTTAGTGTTTCATTTTTAAAATATTTTTTGGGTTTTTTCTGAATTATTAACTTTTTATTAGTTTTAAATCCATTTATAAAACCAAATTTTCAATTAATGAATGATTAAATTTAGTTATTTGTGAAATGGTTACATTTATGAAGAATTTGTATTTATGAAATTTTTTGTTTGGAAAATTGATCTTCAAATGATATATGATTATCAATTAATGAAATTTTTAAGATTAAATATTCTTGTTTTCAGCTTAGAATAGAAATATTTTCAATAATTGGAATACGAGATTAATGTAATTTTTTGTAATGATTGGTGAATTTCTATTAGCTGGAAAAGTATTTTTAAAAACTATGATGGATTTATAATATTTTTTCACTTTTAAATATGAAATAATAATGTTTCATAATTGGGAAATTATTTTATTCTTTAAAATCCCTATTGATGTGAAAAAACTGAGTTGTTTAATTTTTAATTTGTTTTCTACTCAATTTAATTGTTCTTTTATTCATGAGATGATATTCTTGTGTTTTGTGATTTCCATTAGTTTATCCTAGAAATTTCTTTAGAAATATATAATGTTGGTGAAATTTTCTAGTCGATAAGGTAGTTCTATATTTTTCTAAAAGTGAGGTCTAATAGTGATGACTGTACAAAAACTCCTAATCGATCAGTGGAGCCAAAACCCCTCTAGTCTATAGAACCCATTATAAACTTCATGGATTGTCAAACACCATTTTTACTAAGGACATCGGTGATATCTAGATTATCTTAAGTGTCCTAAAGAAGTTAATGTGTTCTTTGATTCTATAACGATACTTTATGAACTAATGGTAAATTCTATCAACTCCTTTTTTAAGGTAACTGGTCAATAGTTGTGGGATGTTGTGATTCTACATAGTCTATAAGAATGATTGTTCTATAAATTGTTCTTATCATTCATAATTCAGTGGAAGTATCATAAGGGATGAAGGATAAATTAACCATGTTCATGGATTTTAGTGAAGATGAAAATTCATTTTTGGATCCTAAACTGAAATATTCATTTTTGTGATATTTCATATCTCGTATTTTAGTTAATATATTCAGTACATATATCTATTTTATAAAACATATTCACCTTGACCATGTAAAAGTCATGCCTATGTGATGGATGAACTCCTATATAATGCTGATTGAAATGGTCTTCTTATCTGAATCAGAGCTATAAAAATGGAACATATTCCTGAATTCCACATTCATTTTCACAGAAGTAAACTATTCTTTTGGAAATAAGAGGCATTTCATGTGATTCCAGTTTGGGGAAACTGGTTTTCCAAATATTGTTTAAATACGATGGTTTTGGGGTCACAATAAGAGGTTATTTATGATCAGAGACAAGAATGGGTTGTTTTTATCATTGATCATTTTCCCTTTATTGTTGGGTAATATTTTCTTATGTATAATAGGTTACTATCCATAGGCCTTAGATAGAATATTTTTATATTGATGGGGTAGATAATGATGGTTATGGAACTAGATACAGATTTTTATTTTTGAATTTTGAGTATAAACTAAAATAGTTTATCCTCTTTGTGGAATTCCTATTATTTGAATCTATATATTTTAAAGATAAGAGTGGTATTTTTTGGATCTTAATAGATGATCTCTATTTGTCATTTCTATTATTGTTTTGGTGGATTTATTTTCAAATGACCTATATTTCTGTTCCAAATAAACAAGATATTATAAATTTTTATCCTTCATTTTTGAATGAATGTAATTCATCTATGTCCATTGTTCCCATAGCAATAAAGTGGTATCTTTTGATTACAAATAATGAGATTTTTGGGGTTGTTTTTCAAAAAAACACCTCTAATTTCTTCTTATATATGAATAACTATTTTGGATTCCAGTTATCATTCATATTGTACGTTGTTCTTTTGTATTATCTTTTTATTTTTATGATAGTTTGATATCATTTTATGATATTATATGATCTCCCATTTTGGAGTGTAGTACCGTATTGTTCACAAGAAAGGATGTTTGATCACCTTCCATGTGGACTTGGATAGACCTTAGAAATGTTCATGGTTAATTATAATAATGTTTTTATTTATTAGACAAGCACCTGGAAGAGGTAGAGTGTTATTTGAGAATTTCATCGGGGATTATGAATCAAAGTAAAATTTTGACGAATAAATTCCTCAAATAAACATATCAGGGTCTTTGGATTGACATTTTTTACTGAATAAGATGGTTCCAAAATTTAATTAGGGAGTTCGAGAGGGATTTTAAGAATTTATGATCACAAAGATTCCTTAAAATTCAGTGTATTTAATGAAGTGGTATCAAAAACAATTTGTACAACGTGGAACTATTTATAAGTGTTTTTCATGTTTTTTTTGGATAATATTTCGAGGATGACCCTAGATTTCAAAAATTTTGATTTCTTTAGATGCCCAAAATAATTTTGGAAGGACATGAAATTATCAGAAGGCTTTGTTGTTTTAAAAATCATTGTTTCTTAGAATAGGATATTTCTTTCATGAAGGTGTAGAGGTTCTCAGAATATAAATGAGTGAAAATGAAATATGGTTTTTTCTAGGGTTATGAGAAGCTTGGGGAATGGGAAATTCCAAAAAAAAATTGTAAAGGAATGGTGTTTCATGAACAATAATTATGATCTACTCAAAAATTATATATCATAGATAAAATCACTACAGAGGGGTGGAAACATCTATAAATAGTCCTCCCCCACAATTGAATAAAGGGATAAATACTGAAAATCCATTGTTTTTTAAGTTATGAAGGTGGATTGTGAATTACTTTTGTTTCATTAATTTTTTAAATAGACCGTATATTTTAAAATAAATGGATGTTTGTGAGTCTTGTGTTTTCTAAATGAAATTTGTGAGTACCACGAATTGAGTGAGCTTCATAAGAGGAGTGATTTTTGAAACTGTTGAGATATTATTTTTGTATCAAGATTCAACATATAATGGAATTTTTATTACAATATTTTATGTTCCATGAATGTTGTAAAAAGTTTCTTTCAAATTACATTATTATGAGAACATGAAGGGATTTCCTGGTAAATATGTGAGAATTTGGTATTCCAAAATTTGATAAAATAGTAACGTAATAATGAATCAAATGATGTGTAAAACCTAATGATTCATGATTCCAAGAGAATATTCATTTTATAGAGTACTGGGAACACTTTAATTTAGGGAGAATTGATCTCCCTACTTGTGAATGATATTTAACTAGTATAGAATGTGTACCCACTAGAAACCATATATTAGAAGTGAGATTTAGTAAATTTTATACCTCAATACATTACCATTTTTTCCAATAGATGTTGCTCAATGGTGGTGAACCAAATAAAAATCTAGGTTTTCTTATGCCTACGTTTTTTTTATTAAATTTTTATGTATCATAATAAGGTAATGTTGGAAAGGATAAGATCAATATAAACAATAATTAAAAAATTATTTTACCATCATTATAGTGTGTTCATGATCCAATGGGGTGTGATGAATTACAAAAACATTATTTTTACCATGATTCACCCCACCATTTTGAGGTATATAATCCACTTATATTACTGTCAAAAATAATTGTTTACCATTATGATAATTCTTAGGGTAGAATTGATTTTCAGTCCAGCTCCTTAATTTTAAATATTTGAACAAAGATCAAACATGTTGTAATTATTTCTAATAGAAATTATGAATTATTTGTATGTGTTGAACAATTGATATTTCTAGTTTTTTCCTTTACATATTCCCCCTATCATGTGAAAAAAAACCTACTTTATGGTAATGGTATCTACTCTTCCTATAATAAAATTTTTTGGAGATCAAATATTTGGGGGGGGGGCTATGAATCATCTAGGGTATTTCTCCGGTTTGGGGATTCATGATGATATATGTGTGTTAATCATAGAGATCTGACTAATTTGAGCCTTTGGGATAGTGTCTCTTGTATATTACAGCTCATCCACGTAACAATATAAGTGAGGGAGTTCTTATTTTATATTATCTTATCATTTATACTTGATGAATTCTCTTAATATAACTTCCTATAGTGTACAAGTTTTAAAATCCCATTATTAGATTTTATGTGTTTTTACCCTTTTATCTGATAATCACATGATTGGATCTCTTCATAGGTTTTTACTGATTCTTTTTGGTTTTAATGGTTTTTTCTTTATATTCATGATTGGTGTTCATTTTAATAAACCAAAAAGACAAACAATAAAATTGTTCCAGTAGCTTGGGTTGGTGCACCTGGTTGGCACATGGTTAGAAAAACCATGCCTCCAAATGGTGAAACCTTCCCCTAAATGTATGTAAGATTATAATAAAGATGAGAAAACTATGTATCCTAACCATTAATCTTTTTCGGCCACCCAGAAAGAGGTGCACAGTTAGCACACAATTAGTCCTAACCGTTTGACTAACACTAGGAAACAGTGTGATAGGATTTTAATTCCCAAAAAATCGTAAACAACACAAAGAGTCCATAATAATTAAACATTAAATTACAACACTGAATAATAATTATATCATTATTTATTTTTTTGATCCATCTAGTGGTTTATTGGAAATATTGAACACATATCCTTGATGATAAATTTTTGATCAATTTCTTGATCCTTTTAGGGTGATTTTATTTCATCTTGGTCTGTATTCATTCATAACATCTTGATTTTTTCATAGATTCTATATCAACCTTTTGTTTTATAGATCCTGTAATTAATGATGTGGAATTACGATTATAGGTAGTCTTTAGCCGACCCTATAGATCACTGAACATAGTTTTGGTGGTCACCATAAAAGATGTTACATCTCAGATTCATTGTTGTTTGATTCTAAAAATTCCATTTAAGTGTTAATATGATTTTAATTCATCAGCACAATAATTTTTTCATAAAAATTTATAAATATGTGTTTCATAATTTCAGACAATAATTCTATGAATCTTTTACATCAAATTTATTACAATACAACATTGATCATATTTTCATTGAATTGATCGTGAAATTAAATAAATTTCTCTGGCATGATTTCTCCCACCTTTTTTTGGAAATTCTAAATTTCATGTTGTTTTATTTAGTTTCTTATAGAATAATAAGTACAATTTTATTAAAATGAAGGTTTAGCCTTGGGTTTTCATCCTAAAATGAAATTTCATGATAATAATGAAATTAACCCATTGATATTTTTCAAAATATATTAAAATTAATGAATTTTTTAAGTGAACAAGATCTATATTTGAATGATGTAACTATGTTTTTTTGAAAAAAAAATCATGTGTAATTTGAAATGATAGGTTTACTTTCTTAGAAATCATGTGTAAACCCATTTTATTAATAGACCATAAGACATTTTCAATTGATAAACATCCTTGAATAACATAGGGATGTTATAAAAATATAATTATTCTAATATAATGTAATGTACTTATATAATGGTTTTTGGAATTCGTAGATTACAAATACCAATTAAAATGTTGAATAAAATAAATGGTTTTTAATTTAATTGATGATTTATGAAGTCCCGATCAGAATTTTATAATGATCATCATTTATGATAATCCCTTGATATAGATTACATGATGATTACTCTTCACCTTTATGGTTTTGGAAAATGGATTATTCACTCATGGAAGATTAATGGTGATAGTGCAATGTGATTTTTTTTGGAATACCCTGATGATTGAAATAATAGTGCATGATCTCATTATTGATATGGATAAGGACCCTCATCGTGATCATCATAACTTGTGGAATCACTCGGCTATTTTTTTATTTCATGTGTACATGGGTAGTTTTATGTGATGACCTAGATATATGCCTTCCTGGAGAACTCAAAACCTGCACATTGGATCAATAGAGAATGTGAGAGGTTCAGGCTATCAAATATTCCCCTATGAAAGTAGGTGTGTTTATAAAGGGTTTTATTTAGGCCTATGAAAGTTGATATATGTTTAGTGATCATTCATAAAGTCATTTTATTAACTCAACTATTGTGGAGTCACTATAATATCTAAGATTTTCCCCAATTTTCTATATACATGATACATGATTAATGAGGGTGTTTTTTAACTAAATGAGACAATACATTACTTTATTGATTAATTGATACTCTTTATTGATATATTTTCTAAAGTCATTCACCTTGATTCTATTATCTTGACTCTTACAGATCCTTATAACTATTTTATTTTAATAATTTTCATGTATCATATGACTCAATATTGTGAAATTGTTTTCAAATACTGAAAGCAATAGTTTTTAAAATTGTAATCATGAAATGGAATGTTTCCCAACATTGGTTCACCAAATTATTTTTGAAATTGTTAATCGTTTACTTCAAGCCCAAAAAAATTATAATGTGATTTTATGGATATATTTTACATTATAAAAAGTATTATCCAAAACTCTCTTCAGTGTACACCTCTTTCAGAATATTGGAATTACCTATCGAAGTAAATACATATTATCTTTTGTGGAATATTATAGGGTTCTATAACTCACACCCTTATTATACAATTTGGTTTTTACATATTTTCTGATCTTATAGAAATTTTCTATGCTCTAGTCCTATATCATTATGTATTTTTTATTAGGTGACTAAGGGATTGTGTATTTAGAAATTTTAGGTGGTGGTGGACTTCCACGATTTGGGTTTTTAGTTATATATTTTTTATCATTTTTTATAGTATAGTTGTATAAATTTACTTATTTGGTGATTTGTTTGAAGTGTAATATTATTATGATTTTCTATTATGGGTTAAATCATACATGTGTGTTAAATCTATATACTAGTGTTCTTGTTATTGGAAGGTGGAATTTCAAAAATTCTTCAGTTTAGTAGTGAATTTACTTAGTTGATAGTTTTGTTTAAATTTACGTCTATCTTGTTAGATATCTCCCATGTGTAAATTATAACAAGGGAATCATGAGATATAATAATGTATTTTTGAAATTCAACAAAAAGATTTGTTAATTAATAAGGGGTTAATTGTTGGTTTCTATTTTTTATGAAATTTAACCGATTAAATGAAATATTTCAACTTTTTAGTGTGATTAATTTTTATTCTTAAAAACCTATAGATGCACACCCACAAAAAGAATTATAAATTTTTCATATTAATTACTCATCATGAGTCGATATTGCATGGAATTATATAGAATCACCGAATATGACATAGTCCGGAATTTTCATCCTATAGATTATAGCAATGTGAGTCAATCACTAATCTCATGTAAAAAATATCCAGATTGTGTGTGTGCATCCCAAATATTTATAACTACATAACATTATTTCCAAATAAAAAGAGGTTCTACATCCATTTTGTGACTTCAATAACATTGTCACTATATTATATGTTTGACTTATCCTTCATCTCACTTTCTATCAGTCTTAATGTGTCATATTATTCATATATTTCTTCTATATCACTATATAGTACATTATATTTTCAATTTTGCAATATATCAGCAACAATTCATCTTCTATTAGCAGTCATTCCACAAAAAAATTGTTCTTATTTTTCAACAATTATATTCACTAAATTTTAAAAATATTATTTCATTAATTTATTTTTAAAAATTTTAAAATTTTTCATATATATCTATTACTCTAGGAAACCATACATAAAGTCTTCTAATATTTTCTCAAAATATTTAATTTCAAATATTAAAATTTTAATTCGTTTTCAAAATTCACAATGTTATTATTATTTAAATCTTCCACAAATCTATGTATAATTGTCACATCAAAACATTCTATAAGAACCACCACATTAATTTTTTCCTTCCATATGTGCACGATATCATGTAAAACTATAACATGGAAAAACAACTTATAGAATGAAATTAAAAAATACAAAATTTAATAGAAATATCTTTTTCTCATATTTTATTTAATATGTATTATTTTTCTAAAAATCACATGATTTTAATCTTTTCTTATAATACTCAATTTATTAATCTGTCAAATCTTAACAAGTTATCCCTAAATTAAGTTATCTTATTATATTAACATATATCATGGGATACTTTAAAATATCTTATGATGTTCCCACATATCATATGATGTTTCATAATATAATATGACATCTCAAGTATTGTAAAATGTATTTTGAAATTGGATTATGGGGCATGCATTATTTAAATTCATTTAAGTTTCTTTCAAAATAAAAATGTAATTACTAACTTTCTAGATGTTTCCTAAAAATCCCAAAAATATATCTTAAAAACTAAACGCATATCATATAATGAAAAAATATATATCTTACAAACATAAAATTCATTATTATAAATATGAAATTATTTGATAGAACATCATACATACCTTATTAATAATAATAATCATTATATCAATTATTAAAATCCCACATTAGTTTGAGAAAAAATGTATGTATATCAAAGGGAACATAATTTATATTAATCCATAAATTCTAAATTCTAATACTAGAAACTATAGAACATCAAAAACAAAAAAGAATGATTCTATTTAAATTCAAAAGTATTCCAAACACCATAAAACAACTCAATATCCATCCCACCACAAATTATAATTTATTTATAGGTGGAATTGAATATGAATATATCATTGATAAAAATATACCAAAATAAAAATTTATAAACATTAACACATCTTATTCATAATCTATCCATATATCAATAATTTATATTTGATATTTATTTTACTAAAAAACACATCAACTTCAAAAATAATCTCATAAATATAACCACTTTTCTCAAAATAATCTAAGTGCATATTGGTCTCACCATTTTCACATGGGGATACTAATTTGATCTTCATTATATTTAAACAAATTCTGCATTAATAAACATGTAGAATAATTCCCCAATAATATGCAATTTAATTATATATCCCATTGTAAATGTGATAATTTGATAGATCCTACTTTGAAAAAATTATTGAACAATTAATTCCATAATAAAATCACAGAATGCATCCCCCACAATTAAAATAAACTTAATGGACCTTCACTGAGTCTTCATAAAATCATATTATAAATCCAAAAAAACATGAAAACCATAATACATTTTGATGAATAAAAATCTATTATAGGGAGTTTGATTTCCATATAATAACCCTAATGTTCAATGAAAATGGTTAGAATCCAAGAGGCATTTGATTTCTATCAAAATGATCCTAGGGTAGTTCTATTTTCTTAATATACACAACTTTATTTTTTGTAGACAAATACTCAATTTTAACTCATCATAAATAAATGTTATCCTCAAATAATTATTTCACTATATCAATGTCTTTTATCCATGATTTATGGATACTATTTATTAATTGTTTGATGAAACAGAAATTATTAAAAAAAATTAAACATGTTTTTCATCATTAACTCCTACATCACCAAGATATTACATCATCCATAAATACTAATTATATTATTTAATAGTAAATATATACTTATTCTTTTTAGTTATTAGAAAATGAAATCTTTCTTTTTTATTATCCATGTTGAATTAAGTCCTCTTCGATAGGATTTACAAACTGTGGTTCAGTATCTATTATCTACTGAACCATCTCAATCTACAAATTTAATTCTCAATAACTTATTCTAGGAACTATGGTTATAAAAAAGTCTAATCTACCACCCCACATAAATTACATATTATCGTGACATTATCACTATTATATTATATCATTATTTTGTATTCAATTGTTAAATTTTATCTTTGTATATGGAAAAATCCATGTTGATTCATGTATCAATTATGTACAATTAGAACCTAATGATTCTAAAATAATCTATCACATTAATAAAATTTCCATCCTCATTCAATAATAGTTCATTAGGGTAGCTATCGTGTTAACATAACCTTGGGGTGTTACATTTAATGTATTTTAATTACCTGTATTGAATATTTAGATAATTAAATAAACACTTCATTCCTTCTGTACATCAACTGTAAAGTTTGAAAAAAATTCATAACCAACAAATCATTGATATTTTAAACCCAAAACTCATTTACTACACAAACAGTTAGTATTAAAATTAATTTAGTTTTATGAACATTAAATATTTAAATTAAATAAACACGATTATTATTATTTGAATATTATTTTGGATTAAGATATTTTTGACAAATCCACATCTTTATAACCCAAAATATTGTAATGTTTTGATTAATACTAGATTCCATGGCCTTGGGGTTTTCCTCTTCGCATTAAATGAGATTTTGTAAAATAAAATAATTATGATCTTTATTATTGAGATAACCATCATATTATTCGATGTACACCTATTCCTAAATATATACTATAAGAAATAATGATTTGATTTCATGTTAGAATACACTGAATTCCCTTCATACTGAACTTTTTAGGAAATGTAAACTCATCTCGAAGATTTTATTAGGAGAACATATTCCCAAATAAATAATTTCCTTATGTTAATATCAATTTCACACCATCGATGCCTTATTATAAACCAAATTTTCTTATATATTGAGTTTTTAAATAAAATCTAAAATTGTTCAGATTGAAATTTTTCTTCAAAACAGAGATCAATTTTCCATGTTTGATTCTTATTAATTTTGATAAGAACAAAACTCATTTCTATGATACAATATTTGTCTCTATAATATTCCCAATAAAACTTTTCTATAATTTATATTGTAGTGATGATTTATATATAGTATTTATCCTTTTTTTACTAAATATGTTTAGTCACTACTGAGTTTTTATTCAATGATTTCATCTCTATAAATACAAATTATTGATGATTTAGATTTATATTTAAATTATCATTATTAACATAATTATAAGAATCATTTTTAAATCCTTGTGGTTTCCCTGAGTTGTTAAATTCCAAAAAAATTATCCTCTAGAATCAGTTTACTATGATTATAATTCTCAATATTTTCCCCCATAGTGAAATCATTATTTTCAAAAAATTTACATGTAATATATTATTGAACATGAATTCATTTATCTTCTATGAGTATATAATAAATATTCATTTTTCACTAAGTCATTTAATTATATTATTTTTCCTTATTTAGAATAATTAACCCTATCAATAATATTCATATTAATTTCAATTATTCTTTCTTTTATTGCTACATTCGGTGTGGTATCTTTCCTACTTATATACACCACAGAGACCTATTTTAAATATAAAATAAATATAAAAAATTATGTAAAACAATTCACAATTGAATAATTTTTATTTTCTATACCTTCATCCATATAACTAATTTCACAATTCCACCGTATAAATACATCTTTTTTGAGATGTTGTCACTATATATACATCGGGTCAAATCCCATTCTTACTATATTAATCTTCCAGCTTATTTTTGAAAAAATATATTGCATTATTATAAATATTTTTTGTAATTTTCATATGAATTTTATACTATACCAATCAATTATACTGTATAATACAATATAGAATATATAATTTGTCATTGATCATCAGTATCCACACCATTCAATAATAACCATGAATAATTTTATCATATTATCTCTTTCCATCAATATATATATATGATATTGTCTTGAAAACATTATCATGATCGATCTGAAAATTCATTAATGAACCCTTTTTATTGTAGGTCTTTTGAAGTATTTTCACTTTTTGACATGTATCACACTCATGGATATGATCATGTGATGATTTAGTAATATTGTGATATCTAATGTTATTCAATAAATATTCTATGAACATTTGGATCATGTAATCAACCCATTAATTCCATGACTTTTTACCTCTTTCTATAACAAAGAACACATTTCTTTTCACCACATATAATTTATATATTCATCATTGTTCACATTAATAGTATTAAAATTTTAAAATCACTTTATTTTATAATTCTAGGCTTAATATTGAAATTAAACACATTACACATATCACATACATGAATAACACAAAAAATATTTTGGTGAATTCTATTAGAATATAATACATCCATTCATCTTTTATCTTTTACACTAAATTTACCTTTCTATAAGGTTATGTATTTCAAATATTAATTATTTTCATTATGAAAAATAACATATTATTAATACATTTTGGTCAAGAGAAGACTTTAATTTCATATCATATGTGATGTGAATCTTCATTTAATGATAAATGATTTAATATAATCGATTTCATTAAAAGAAATATCTATGTAATTCATGTTCTCAACTCTTATTTTTCTAATCTATATATTTTAATTCAGTTAATTGGGTAGTGAACATGTTTTTTCTATTTTAAAATTTCAATCAAAACTTTTATTTTTTAGCAGTAAATATAGATATTCCATTATATGCAAACTACATAATTCTTCTAGCTCCTATAAATTTTCTGACTAGGATCCTCTTATAAAATTCATTTTATTGTTGTTATACAACTAAGAATATTTTTTACAACCTTCCCCCAAAAACAATTACTATTAAAAGCATTAAGATTGATGGAATTTATACTAATATTTATTATTTTTCCATCAATTTTCATTTTTTCATAAAACAATCTTATTATGTATGTCCCATCATTCCAACATAAAAAAACCAAATATTGGGCATATTTTTATGTCTATTTTAATAATCATGTAGATTTTCTATTATTCTTCTATTAACATAAACATAAATCAATAGTCCTTCATGGTGAGGGTTAATAAGGAATTATACCAACAAACAAATTATTTTCCTTACTATCAAGACCCTAATCTTATTTTCCATTATTTATAAAATATATCATTTATATAAAATTTTAAAAATTATTATTTGGATCGCATAACATTTACCATTTTTATATATGTGGTTCGCACATTCATGTTTAAAGATTTCAAAATGTGTTTCAATATCCCTTAATATTTTTTAAGTCTTCACCATTATCCTACAATCACTAATTCATGATATTCATCCATTTTAAATATATCATTTTACTGAATTAGTCATGTTAATGGTGTCTTGATATTTTTCATGAATTATATGTTCATACTCAAACACCTTCTTTGAGTTTTCTGGATTAATAATTTTTAAATTCTGTTGTTCTACCTATAGTGACCAAAGATTAATATACATAGACATGATATCATTCAAGAAGAATAATTTTTACATTGAAAAAAAGCATTCCCAGGGACCATAATAGTTTTGTGTCTTGGGAATTATGTAAACATAATCTTATATCATGATGAAATATCTTCAACATTTACCTTAATGATATTCATCATTAATAAAACCTCATAAAACCTTTCTTCTTATCTTTGGAAAGGGAAACATTAGAAATGGTTGATCTTAGATGATGTATAAGGGTAAACATGGGATATATATAAACATAAAAACACTATATGGGTATGAGAATATGATAATATTATTAAATAATCATAGCTTACAAGTAAATGAAAATTAACATGAATCATGGAATAATGATTGGTTGGTCATAAGACATTAATCATAAAGAAATCAACAAAGATGAATCATGATATCATAACATTGTCAACTGATTTAGACTTATGGAATACACATAAACATGTAACAATGTGAGCTTTTTTAAATAGAAACTAGTTCCTTCATTAGGTTTATGACATGAAATCATTACCTCAAAAAACTTGTTGACATACAACTAGGTCCACACATAACATTTTGAACACGTAATCTGGTTCTTGAATAACATTGTGAATATGTCATTAAGTTCAAACATAATATTTTCAACATGTAACCAGATTCATGAAAACCATTGTGAACAAGAAATCAGGTTCACATATAAACCTACCATCATGAAACCAAATCCATGCAGAACATTTTTAATATGTAATCATAATAATGCATAAACAAATTTACATTTAACTAGGTTCAGGCATAATAATGTGAAATATTAATCAAAGTCAGGTATAAACTGGTGGACATGTAAATAGGTCCATACATAACATATTTAACATGTAATCAGGTTCACACAAAAATTAATGTACATGAAACCCAATATATGAATAATGTTGTTGACATGAAATAATTTTTACACATAATATTTTGAACATTTAATAAGTTGCAACCATAAAATTGTGAATGTGTAATCATGTTTGCACAATGAATTTATACTCGTAGTGAATCATTTTTCACCCAATCCATATGAGAGAGATATATTCCCGCCCATCGCATAATGAAACCACACATATGTGTTTCTGGTGATCATGAAAATTAATTATATGATAACCCACAAAATTAAATGTGTATTATAAATGCTTCATTATATCTTTTCCTATAAAAAGAGACATGAATAATATTCATTTTATACGAGAGTAAACCATGAAATCAAGTGAGGTTCATAGGCTTCTTATGAGGGTATATACCATGATATAGAAATTAGTTTCAAAATAAATCTGTTGTCATAAATATAGTTCATTCAAAGAAAACAAATGAATTTTTTCCTTGGAATATATCCCATTAAATAATAGACTATATCATAAGATTTCGTCTTAGATGGAGGATTTTTTTGAATCTTATCAGGGAGTATTTCGTAAGAAATATAATATTTCATTAAAAATCGTACATTTTTTCAAATTAGTTTCCTTTGAATCAAATATTGAAAAATTATATTGTAATAATTAAAACACATTTAAAACATTTCTTCATTAAAATACCCTTCAATAATTAAAAAAACATGTTTAAAACATTAAACATTTGGAAAATCGTTTTCTTTAAAAACAATGTTAAAAACATATAATCGAATCTTTGAAATCCTTAAAATCCTTTCTTTTGGAAATAACCTGTTGAAAACATATAAAAGGAATATTTTTAAATAATTTAAAGAATATATTAAAAATAAAAAATATTTTAAAAAATATATCTTTTTAAAATACACTTTAAAACATATTGAAGGATATTCAAAAAATTATGGTTATAATGTCGGATAAATTGATACATTCTTATCATTTATATATTGTTGTAAAATTCATATAAAAGTTCCTTAATCGAAAAATGAAATTAAGTTCATTTTTGAAATTTTTTTGATACGAATAAAAAAGGGTAAGAATTAATTTTAATTTAAATATGATAATATAATCATAAATTTTAAAATATTTCTATAGAAAAGATGGTTTTTAAAGGACACAAATATCTCACAAAAGAGAGAGATAATGTTAGATATTCATAAAAAACATTCTTAAATATATTAACTACCAAGCTTTGGAAAAATGGTATAGTTAATTGATTATATCCTAAATAAATTCAGTATAATAAAATTAAATGGATCTATAATGTTATGGATTACAATATTTTATCATTGGATGTATAATCACTGACAATGCTGATAAATGATTATATTATAGGAATACATATTTTGAAATTTAGTAACATTGGAGCATAATCCCAATGAAAGAATAAATTTAATTCAAGATTATAATATCATTAAAATAATTATGTTTATGTTATAATATGTTAAAAGGATTTATATAAACCTCCTATTAGAATATTGGTGCATAACCTGGTATGTATGTCAAAGAAAGAAAACTGAGACAAAATTATTTTATCGATTTGGTAACTTTTGTATCATAAGCCCTATGAAAGATATATCATACAATGGATACATAAATACCAAAATATTTAATTATAATATTCCTATAATATTGTCATGGTACGTATATAAACACAACAAAAAATAAGTTATTGGTGAATAAGGCATATATATTAAAGGAAAAAGTGAAATGAGGAAAACCGTAGTTGTTAGGTAACCATAAAATCATGTTCCCCATGAAATAATTATATCAATTGAAACATTTATTATCAATAAATAAATTTATTTCAAGATATAAAATTTATTAGGTAATTATATAATACATATAAATGAAATAGTTAGTGAATGTGTCATATATCTCATAAATATAAGAAAGTGAGAGGAAATTCCCTTACCTTGTGTCGTGACCATCATCGTACACATTGAGGAAACCTATATAATAAATATAATATTATTATAATTATAAAATATAGCCATATATTTATATATCATACAAATATTATTTTATTTTGACTTTATATTACACGTTTATTTACAATTCAATGTTAATTTTATATTTTGGGTAATAACTGAATTTTTTTCAAATTATTTAACATGTTATTCTTGATCTACATACACTAATTTTGAGTTACATATTTCTAAATTTTAAAACATGATATAGATATATGATTTATAATCTGTATATATGTATTTATAAAAATCTATAATTTATATAAATCAGAAAGGAAAACAATGTTCAGGGAGATGGTATGTTCTATGTACACATGAATGTTTTTTTCAATTATCATGGCGTATTAAAAGAAAAAATGAAAAATAAATATATGTATAAATATATATAATATCATTAAATTTGTATTATTATGTAATATATGTCTTATAATTTCACTAAATCCTTATTTAATATGTTCTATGTAAAATGTAAATGAATCGCATCACTTTTAGGAGGTGGTGGTCCACACCTCCACAAATGAAGTTATCGTATTTACACAAAATACTACACATTAGGTTATGTGTGATATAATAATTAAATAATAATAAAATTATAATAAACATCATATATATCATATTAAACATAAATTCCATCATTATTTTGAATAATCATTGTTGGAAATGGATGAATGAATAATATTGCTTCATGAGGCAGTACTATTCAATAAAAAATAATGATAATTGAATATTCTATTTTATGTAGGTATGTGTGAGTGTAGGTCATAAAATTATAATAAAAACATATAATTATATTGAGGATATAGTGGTTATTTCATAATAATATATTATAAATAATTTATGGGGTGAAGAAAGAAATAAAATGGAAGTACTTTTTGAAGTATGTGACCTCTTCTTTTGGTATTTATTTTTTTGGTATTCACAAACAGATAAAAATAAAATGTTCTTTACAAAAATTTAGGATTATAGGAATAGCGGAAATAATTTGGGAGATTATTTGGGTAGTTTTTGAATGTGGTAAATATCCTGAGATGTGTGAATATATGACTAGGTGAGGATGGTTTTTATGAGTTGGAGAATGACACGTTGAATAGTGTTCAAAATATTTGTCAACATTCCACATTTTACCTATCCTAAAATACTAAAATATCAACTATTCAGGATTATAAGAGGTTTTATCATTGATATATGGGCATGATATAATTTTTAATGAATTTTAGGGTAATATTTACTATTTCTTTCACATTTTTTCCATTAATCAAGCTCATTTTTCATTAATCACTATAAAAAATCCATTTAATCTCACTAATAATTTAGGTCATAAACATGTTTAACTAATTAAAAATTATATATTATAATTATTATAAATTCAGAATCGATTTTTTATAATTCTGATCAAAAAGTTGTTGAAAATAAATTAAAATTAATCTCCGAGATAGGATGCAACGACATGTTTTTAAATTAAAAATGTTAAATTTTTTGAAATTTTTTATATTTATTTTGAGAGTGAAATTGGTTCTACTGAACTAAAATGGATTAATTGAAAGATAATTGAACTGATTAAACACTAAAACTAAATTAAAATATAATTTTACAATAAAAATATGGTAGAAAAATAAAAATTTGATTAAAATGCAATGTTTTTCACTATTCATCTAAAAATGACGTTTTTCATAAAAATCATTAAAATTATACATTACATAATTTTTGAATTATGAATTAAAAAATTAAGATTATATTAACAAATAAAACATATAATAGTCTCAAAAATTATATTCAAAATTGGAGCATAATTAAATGATGGTAATATTTACCTTTAGAAAATTATTTGTATTTTCTCACAAAATTGAATGAGTATCAAAAATAGAGATTAAATATATTAATTTTTTTTAAAGAATTCATGAAATAATTTTTTATTTAATGCTATAAAATTGTTTTTGTACCTAAACAAATAATTTTCCTAGAAATGTAATTTATTTATTTTCAAAGAGTTTTTACAAACATTTTTAACTAGTTGATAACAAAAATATTATTTTTATTTAAATGTATAAATAATATTTTTGAAATTTATTAATTCTAATTCACAACATAAATTCTAATGGAATGGAGGTAACTACAATTATAATTTAATAAAAATATAAATATAATATATTAGTTTGGTAAAACTCAGCCTTTTGTGTGACACCAACTATCAAAGGAACTCGTTATTGGGTTTGAAAAAAGTGAAACCTAGTTATGTGTGTACCCAAATCGATCCACATTATTGTTTATATTACATGATTAACTTGGTATTTTGGGTAATTAAATAAAAAATTAGTTCTTTCAAATTACACAACCTATATTCAATTTACCATGAAATTGAGAATAATGAAAATATTTCATTAATTAAAAAAACAAATAATTTGAGGGTGTTACAATCTACCTCCCTTAAAATGAATTTCTGCCCCCAAAATTCATCAATGCATCAACAGTTTAATACTGAAACAATCCTTTAATAGAAACCCACACGGTTAAAATGAATACTTAAACTTCATTTTAGAAGTTAAATTCCAAACCATAATGGTTACCTAATGTAACTAATAACTATGTATCCACATTAGATAACATTGGTGGCGTGTGAAAACGTGGACATGGAAAAGAAATATACCTATCATGCTCTGATGGAGAGTGATATATAACTTGTTCCTGACAATTTTAATGATCCCAAATTCATAAACCATAGAGGCATGAAAAATGACATTGATATCATCAAAAATAATGAAAATATTATAACCTTTTATATCATGATAATTTTCATAATATTTATTTTTATGACAAAATAAAATACTTACATGACTTAATTCCATTTAATATTCACAATATTACTCTTCATTGTGCCTTGATATATATTTATATAAATACATAATCTAGGAAATAATGGTGAATTTTTCAATCATAATGTATTTACAGATCTTGATATCCACAAATATAATGATAGGTCATTCCATCAATATTTAACACAAAAAAGATTAAAAATGTTATCCAAAATGAATAAATCACCACATATTGAGATAATATATTAATATCTAAAAATAAATTTTATGTTTAACATAAACTAGTTCAAAAAGGTTTATTCTTGAAACCCACCAAAAATTACTATTTACTCCTCAAATAATAACTTATCGTATACCCAAAATATGTTCACTAAAACCCTATATCCATCCTTATAAAAATTGAATATAAATCGTGATTTTTTTACTCAATAATCCATTTTGAGGGAGATAATAAAATTTAAACAACAGTTTAACAATATGATTTTTAAAGGGCGTATTCATGCAAAGTCCAATATGAAATTCCCAACTATGGAGGGGAGGATAAAAGGTCCCTAATTATTATTATCTTCTTCATATGTTTTGATTAAATAATATAAGGTTCCAACCTTAAACATTACATAATCTTGAATTAAGTTAATAATTCACAATGAGGATCTTTTCAGGTTTATATATTTAATGAATTCTGTCAAAAATTAAACAACGCATCTTAAATATTACATGTGTACACTTCTACTTAGTATACATTTTTTCATAAAATAATAAATCTTAAAAAAAACATTTTTACTAACATGTTTTAAAAAGAATAGATTTTCCATGATCCCATCATTGACCATATTCAACCATAATTCCTATGAAACAAATTTCAAAAACAAGGGATGATCATAAAAAACATAGTAAGGGATACACAAAGGTAGAATGTTGGTCGTTTTTTAAACAACTTGTAAAACATGAATACTTAATCATAATGTAATTGTTTTCACCTTAATTAAGTATCAAAAAAACTTCAATGAATATAAGATCATTAATTACCCTTTTTTAACCAAAATTATACCATAAATCCTATAGAATAAAAAATATAGAATATAAACATAACATGGGATATAAAAATTCTTAAATGGAATAACCATAAATTAACTTCCACACATATCACTAAATAAGGAAAACATATGTCTTACTTTTATACCCAATGCATTAGAGGTTATAATGTAACCACATGTCCTTGGTTTATCATAGAACCACCAATAATTTGGTTTATCATGTAACCTCCCATCATTGGTTTATTATATAACCCCTCGTTAAATGTCTATGAACCATTATAAAATCATAACACATAAAATATTTCAATTATCAAAATTTCACTAATAACATTTCATTTGAAATCACCAGAAAACATTTCAAAATATTGAAAAAACTCAATCTATTTCAAAAACCATTTTAAATATGAAAAAAATGTTAAAGGGAATAATGGATTTAGTTTCCTTCTAAAAACATTGAGTCTTATAGAGGAATCTAAAATAACAATTATGGCTTCAGAGAGGTCATTATCACCACAAACGTCAAAATAATCATTCCTTTTGTCGTTTAGTAAAAAAATCATTTGAAAAATATTCAATTTGAATGAATGTAAAAGTCAAAGGGGGTTATTATAAAATGTGTTAAACTAGGAGGTGTATATTACCAAAACATACTACAATGAAAGTAAATGGTGACAATGCCCTTATCTCGTGTTTGACATGTCATGATCATTATTTCATTTCCTGAATAATAAACTAAAGTTAATTTCTACATGAATTAGATATTATCATGTTTATTATTTCTTTTTTATCAATTATTATTTTTCTATAGTAATTAGTTAATTATTTGAGTTAATAATAGAAATTTTGTGGATGATAGAAACTTGAGAGTAAAAAATGAACTACTAATAATTATAAATTTTTTATGTAATCAAAATTAAAGTATATCCAGAATGATAATCATTATTTAGATATTAGATATATCATATATATCCAGTATATATTTATTTAGAATGGTTCATATCATTTGGATATAAGAAATGAATTGCACCATTCATGGAGATGATAAGACGTATGTACGCATGAATGATACATCAATTTCTTTTTCATATTAAATTGAATTAAAACTAAATGATACATAATTATATAATAATTCTAATATAATATCTATTTTCTATATTTTACATAATTTCTGTAATTCTTTCCTCTATACATTCTGGGTATAGAATAACGAGTCATATCACAATGAGGGTGTGGTAGTCCGCACTTCCTCAAATGAAATTATTGTATTTATAAAACATGGAAAGCATAATGTTATGTTATAAATGAGAATTAAAGAAGAAAAGAGATAAAATAAATATCATAAATATCATATATATTTATAATTAAATTATAATGGACTTCATAATAGGTGGTAAGAGAAGAATGAACAATCTTCGTTTGGTGAGGAAGTATTTTGTCATCCAGAGAAACAATATGTACCATACCCATTAGACGGAGGTGTGTGTAAGTGTAGTTTTATTAAATCTAATAAAAAAACCTAGTATATTGATGATACTAGTGTTGTTATATAAAAAATAATAAAATGATCATAGGGAGAGGAGAAGGAAAAATAATGGAAATAATCGTGAGAGAATACGTTATCTCAAATCTGGTAACTTCTTTTGATTTGAGCCAAATGGTTCCCTTGAATTGGCTTATGACTAGGGGAAGGATTCATTAAGGAAAAGAGGGATTTAGGTAGCTATTTTGGCAGAGGTTGGATGATCTAAGGGGCTTGAGAGGTGTGAGTAATAGGTAGGAGGTGATGGCCTTTTATAAGGGGGGAGCCGCTCTTCTGGTAAGTTTGAGACATTTATTTTATTATAAAATGAATTTCGGTTGAAAGAGTCAATTATTAAATATTAGACATATAAGAACTATTTGGGTTAAAATTATATTCTTTTTAATTATATAATATTTAATAAAATATTTTATATTTTAAAATATGAATTATGTATATTTAGACACTATTCATATCATAACTTTTTTGAAATCCACAATATCTTGATTGGTTATAAAAGACTTCATTAATACAATGTTAACATGTATCTATAATCCAGAAAATTCGTGGATGAAATAAAAATAAAAATAATATATTTATTTTAACATTTATAATATCAATTATTTGAATCTCTTAGTAATGAAGCAATCACGGCATCATCATTGTGTCATAATTCCATTAAATTATAAAATATATAAAAATTATAAATAAAATTCCCTGATCTATGAAGTATTTTTATATTTCTAATATATATTTATAGTCGAAATGATAACTTATATAACCACATATAATTTTTTTTACAATAATATATATTATTATGTTACATTTTACATAAAATTAAATTAATTTTTATGAAATGTAATTTTCACTATCAAATGGCTCTATGGGGATGAAAAATCACTTGCAGATGCCCATGGCCAAACATGTATCCTTAAATATAGTTATGACACATGTTAGGGTAATTTAATATTTTTATAATATTATTTTTTACCCTTATTTAAATGATTTACCCTTTAACCATGGTAAGAAAAATACTTACTGAAGTTACTATTAATAATGACTAAAAACAAAAGTTACCTATTTACACAATTTGGACCTCATGATTCTAAATAGGTAATTAATTTCTCCAAATTCACAACATTTAAGTTCTAGAAATTAATTTAAAATTTATTCTTTTTATCAAAACCCAAAAACATGTTTTTTTAAAAAAAATAATAACTATAAAATGATTTACATGTGTTTATGTCTAATTAAAAATTGAAATTACATACAATGACCAACATTGGATTAAATTGTAAAAAAATAATATAATTATACTTTAAAACCAATTAAAAGTATAATATAACCATTTAAATAAATCAGATGAAAATATAGTTATGACATAAAAGGCAGTATTTTTTACTGTTCATTAAAAATGAACTTTATTAGAAAAATAAATAAAAATTACACAATGTAAATATTGATTTACTGCATCTAAAAAAGTATTTTATTTTGTAAAATAGTTCATATGAAAGTTACAAAAACTATAATTAAAAGTTGTTTTCCATCAAAATTCAGTAAATCTGTATTTTAAAAAATATAAGTTTATTTAAGCTTAAAATTGGATTTGTTCTCATTTTAGGAATCTATAGTTTATTCAGTAAATGTAAAAACAATTAATAAATATTTTTTATCATAATATATTTAGTTCTTTTCAATCCCACCAATACAACAACTTGGCATTAACTACAATTTAAAATAATAATAGTATATTATTTTTATTTTTATCGGAATAACATAGCCTTTTGTGCAACATATGATTTCAATGAAACCCATTATTTCATTTTGGGTATGAAATACAACAAATCATAACTTTTAATGTAAAATAAATATTTAATTCTTAAATATTAATACATATGAAAATTTCATATTTTTTATTTTCCTGGTTGGTGCATCTTCCCCGTTTTGGAAATTACATTCATTCAATTTCTTTCACATATCAAATGACTGGGGGTATTTATCCTCATAGCATTTTTAGATTCACATGTGACCTCTTCAACCATATGGGTTTTCCCATAAAACATTACATGATGAATTACCTTATTCTGCAACAGTTTCTCTCTTCCATCAAGAATCTGGACTGGATGTTCCTCCTTGGGGGGATTATAGTCTAACTAAAATACATCTTAACACATTACATGAGATTGGTCTAGCATATACTTTCTCAACATTATAGAATGGAAAAAAATTGTACATAGGATAAAACAAGATATACAGCCACTCTCTAGGAAACTGATCTAACTTTCCTTAGGATTTCATGGGGTCCAATGAACCTCAGACTCAGTTTTCAATTCTTACTAAAATGAATCACACTTTTCCATTTAATAATGTTGAGAAAGACATTATCACCTACCTAGAATGAAATATCCTTCCTCAAGTTATACGCATAACTTTTATATTTTCTCTGAGCTATTCTCATGTGAATCTGAATCATGTATACTTTTTCTGTCATCTCCTCTACTAATTCTAGTCCCATAAACTTCCTTTCACCGACTTCATCCCAAAAATCTAGTGTTCGACACTACATTCCATATAATGCCACCGATGGAGCTATCTGGGTACAAGAATGAAAACTATTATTTTTTGAAAATTAAACCATAAAAAGATGTTGGTTCAAACTTCCCATGTAATTTATTGAAGTTTCACATAACATATCATCCAAATTTTGAAATTTTCATTTTCGATACCCATATGATTGAGGATAAAAGTTTTATTGAAATTTAATTCAGTACCCATAGATTTTTGAAGGCCTTTCAAAATTTTAGATGTGATCTAAGGATCACGATTAGATATAATGGAGAGATGAACTCCTTATAACCTGACTATCTATTAAACATACAATCTAGAAATTTGATCTCAAGACATAGTATATTGAATAGGACAAAAATTAACAGATTTAGTCAATCGATCGACAATAATCTAGATTGTATTATTATCTCAATATGTCTTTGGTAATCCAATAAATAAGTCTATGGATATATTTTCCCATTTCCACTTTGGCACCATTAATGGTTGAAACATCCCTTTTAGTATCTTTTTCTCTACATTAAACTATTGAAAAGATAAACTCTTCATAGTAAGGTTAGCTGTATCTCTCTTCATTCCATCCCAAAAGTAATACTTCTAAATATCTCTATAAAACTTTGTACAACCACGATAATATATAAACCGAGAACTATGAGATTCACATGGCAACTCTTTCTGTAACTTTGATGCAGAAAGCACACATAATATCCTTCCAAACCTCAACAATTTTTATCATTATTAAATTCATGAACTTATCCTTCTAAAACAACTCATACTTTTTCTACAACACACTCTCTTTTTTCTAAACTTTCTTTATTCTGCCTTATAGAGATTATTTCACTACCACATAAAATAAAATAGAATAATTTACCACATGAAAAACTCCTCAGACAAATATCATCAAATCATTAATCGAAGGATCTTGTTCAAAATATTTCATGGTTAACGTAGCATTACACATTCGGCTCAAAGCGTTAGTCACATTATTTTTCATTCTTGGATAAAAATGGATGGTGAAATCATAATCATTGATTAATTATAACCATATCCTCTATCTCATTATTAATTCCTTCAGATTGAATATATACACCAAACATTTGTGATCAGTATATGTTTAACACTTTATGCCATACATATGATGCCTCAAAAGTTTTATTGAAAAACAATATATACTAATTCCATATCATGTGTAGGGTAATTGGACTCATGAGAGTTAACATATGGGATGAATGAACAATTTACTTATCATTCTACATTACGAAACAACCATGTATTTTAAACAAAGTATCACTCTAGATAAAAAAATAACCATTTTTGGAATGTAATTACATTACTAGAGAATTAACCAATCTTCATTTCAATACCTGAAAACAATAATCAAATTATTTTGTCGAGATAAACATGAATCCTTTTCAAGTTAATGTATTTAGTGGGCTATAAAGCTATAAAAATTTATCAACAAACCATCTATAATAGCATACCAAACCATGAAAACTATGAATCTTGTTTATATTTGTAGGAAATGGAAAATCTTCAACAAATATTGTTTTATTAGGATCAATAGTTATTCCATTTTTAGAAACAATGTGACCAAGGAATGACATTTTTTATAACCAAAACTAAGAATTAATAAATTTCGCATAAAATTTCTTTTCTTTTATGGTTTTTAAGACAACCCTTAGATGACCTTCCCGATTCTCTTTACTTTTGGAATATTGATAACATTCCTCAATAATCACAAAAAAATATTTTTCCAAGGTCTCAGAAAAATCAATTCATAAGATCCATGAATAGAGTTTGTGAATTTGTTAACCCAAAAGGTATAACTAAAAATTCATAATGGCCATATCTAGTACGAATCGTGGAATTCAGAATGACTGCTTCCATTACATTATAATGATGGTACCCCGACCTAATGTCAATCTTTAAAAAAATACTAATCTCCATAGAGATTATCAAACAAATAATTCAAATGAGGAAAAGGATACTTGTTCATAATAGATATTTTATTCAAGGCTATATAATAAATGAAAAATATCATTGAATCATAGTTGATTTTTATTGAACAAGACTAGATAACCCAATGCTGATGTTTTAGGATGAATGAATCCTTTATCTAATAACTCATGGAATTGCTTCTTTAACTCTAAAAGATCAATTTTAGCCATTCTATAAAGGGCTTATGAAATTGGATTAAAATCCGAAATAAATTCAACAATATATTTTGCATCCCAATTAGGTATAATAATAGGAAACTAATTAAGAAAAACATCAGGGTAATCATTTTCTAATAACACATTATTAATCTGAACTGTTCCTTTAGTTATAGAAATATGTGAAAAGTATCATTTATTTCCATTTTCACTAGTTTCTCAGCCTCTTGATAGGTTATAAGAGATAAGGGTTATTTCTTGTACACAAACTAATTGTCTTTTGGAAAATAATCTTCTTTATCTTGATAGTTAAGCTTAGCAAGGTAAATAGAAAGCCAATCCATTGACTAAGTAACATCAAACTCTACAAGAGGAAAAATAACAAGTTCAGTTGGAAAATTCATTCCCAAAATAAAGATAAGAAGATACTTATAATTTATTTTCCCCTAAACATTTACCCCATTTTTTTACCACAAGTTCAGTATTCATATCTTGAGGTGAAATTCCTAATTTATTAGAAAATTTCTCAGAATTGAATGAATTCATAGATCCTGAATCAAACGAAACATTATCATAATAAGAAAAAACAAAAAAATTACGTAATATGACATCAATTGATGGTCCCACATCTGTCGTAGTAGTAGTAATAGATTTTTCCAATATTATTCTTTTGATTTGTCTGGTTTCCACCCTGAAAAAATCAGGTTTATACACACATTAGCATAATTCCCAAAATCATTGCAACTAAAGCATCTTACTGTTAGATTTTCATTATATGCTTGATCATGATCCTTAAAGTTTTGTGAAATATGACCAGTCTTACCACTTAGAAAGAACTTTTCAAATTTTGAGAGAATTATCTAGGATTATTTTTACCACACTTCTCAAGAGATGAAAATTTAATTTTCCTAACTATAGGATTCTTTGATGAATTATTTAACTTTTTCGGCCTATTATACCTCTTCTTTTTCATGCTCTCTTGGAACAACTGATCATTGCAATACTCTATTTCTAACATTATAGCACATCAAACATGTTCCTCATAGATTTTGAATTCATGAGAGGCTAATGATCTTAAATCTCACTGCTCTAGTTCAAATTAAAATTGATTACTCTTACTATCATGATCTCAGATTAAATTTTGAGAATTCATTTCCAGTCGAGTGAACAAGTCTTCATAACCTTCTACTATGTCATCATCATACCACAATTCTAAGAAAAAAATTTTCATCCTAAGTTAAACTGCCTTAGGAATATATTTTTCAAGAAACACACCTTTGAATTATTCCTTACAAATAGAATCAATATCTTCATTGTCCCTGTTATTTTTATTCATTTACCACCACTGATTTTCTTCTCCTTCCAAATGATAAACAACCAGACTAACCTTTTGAATTTTTGTAAAACCCATGACATCAAAATTATTTTTCATTGATTCAATCCACCCTTCATCTTGAACACAGTGATATGATCCTCTGAATGATGGGGATGTTTCCTTAATAAATGATCCACCGTAGACTTGTTCCTCTGGGGTTGATATGGATCATGCATTTATACCACCACCATTTATCACCAGATCCAATTAATACCTCACTGTGAAAAACTATTCAGTTTTTATTCCAACCATCTTAGGATGCTGATATAAAAGTTTATTCTCTTATGTATTCCTTCCCAATATAGATTCCATGTTTCCCCTATGGAAAAACATTTTAAAAAACATATCTTAGTAGAAGAAACATAGTAATCATTAAATTAAATATCATTTCAATTTGACCATAATGTAAAATTTATTTATGTACATTCTATTAAAAAAATTCTAATTCATAATGTTGTCTAAACCGATTTTCGATACCAACTATAAGGCCCCAAACCTAAACAATACATAATATTGAATTAAGTTAATAATTCATATTGAGGATATTTTTAGTTTCTATGAGTTAGTGAATTAGGTCATAACATATACAAAACATATTGAATATTACATGTTGACACCTCTACTCAGTATCCATTTTTTAAGAGAACGAAAAAACATAAAAGAAATGAAACTCATTTAGTTCCATATTTTGAACAACAAGACTTTTCCTTGATCTGTTTTTACGTTATAACTCTATAAAAACTATGAGAAACATTTCAAAAACATAGTATAAGCATTAAATGCTCATCATGGGATAGAAAAAGATAGAATGATTTTAGTTTTCAAAACAACATGTAAACCATGGATAATTAAACCTAAAGTATTACTTCTCACGTTAAAAACGTAGCAAAAACACATCACTAAATATCAAATCCTTGATTTCCCTTTCTAAAACCAAAATATTACCATAATTCCCATTGAAATAAACATGTATAATATAAAGGTATCTTTTTAAACAAATATAGTTAATTGGAATAATCATATGGTCAACTTTTACACATATCACTAAATGGAATACCCATACAGCTGAATTCCATACCCTATGCATTAGATGTAATAATATAACCACCCATACTTGGATTATCAGGGAACCACCCATAATTTTGTTTATCATATAACCAACCATCGTTTTTTTATCATGTACCCACCCATAAAATGTCCATGTATCATTATAAAATCATAACACCTAAAATGTTGAAAATATCAACATTTCACTAATAACATTCTATTTGAAATAAAAAAATCACTTAAAAATATTGAAATAAATAATCCATTTCAAAAACCATATTCAATATCAAAACACCCTAAATAGAATAAGGTACTTATTTTCATTTTAAAATCATATGTATTATAGAGAAATCCAAATAATGATTTCGGTGATAGAGAAGTCATTATCACAGAAAACCTAAAAAATCCATTTATCATTTAGTAATACACTTCATTGAATAATTATTCCCTTTGAATTATGTAAAAGTCAAAGGGATTTATTATAAAATGTGTAAAATAATAAGTTGTATATTCCCAAAACTTTACTCAATGAAAGGATATGGAAACTAAGTCTCTTACCACGTGTAAGACTTCACTCATTCATTATAAAATTTCTTGATTAATAAACTTAAGATAATATCTACTTGATTCAGAACCATTTTAAATTTTATTATTCCTTTTATATCACTTATAACCTTTCTATAATAATTATTTATTTATTTGATTTCATATCTGTCATTTTGTCGATGTTTAGAAATTGAGTAAAAAATGAACTTTTTATAACTATAAATTGTTTATGTGGTAAAAATTACATTATCTCTGAAATGATATTCACGATTTAGTTATAATATTTATCATATTTATCTAGTATATATGTATTTATAGTGGTTCATAACAATTTTATATAATAATTTAAATGCACCGTCAGGGAGACTGTAAGCTATACGTATGTTTGAGCACTACATTCATTTCTTTTTTATATGTAAAGTAATGAAAAATAAATGATACATATGTATATTATAATTCTATTATAATATCTATGTTTTATATTTTATATAATTTAATTAATTCCATCCTTTATATGTTCCATGTATAGAATGAATGAGTCATATCACTTATAGGGGTCGGTAATCCATACTTCCTCAATTAGAATTATCCTATTTATACAACATGAAAAGCGTAAATGTGTATTCTATATGAGAATTACAGAAGCATAAAGATAAAATAAATATCACTGATATAATTTATAATTATAGCATCCATCATAATGGCCACCGTAAGAGGTGGTAGGATAATATTGGACAATCATCATTTTCTTAGGCTATAGTCCACCATAAAGAGAAATAATATGTTCTCTACCTAATAGAAGGAGTTTTGTGTAAGTGTAGTTCTAATCTATATCATAAAAAAACTTTATTTAGTATACTGTTGTTTTTATTTAAACAAATAATAATATGGTAATAGGGAGCGTCAAATAAAAATAACAAAACGAAAATTGATAGAAGATGTTACCTAAAATCGGGAACCATCTATTGATTTGAGCCAAAGGGATCTCTTGAATTTCATTTTTTCTAGTGTAAGGAATTTTAGAGGAATAGAGGTATGCTTGGAGCTTACTTCATATGATGTTTGATGAGTCAAGGGACTTCATATGCATGATTAATGGGTTAGAGTAGATAGCATTTTATTAGGGGGAGGAGAGGCTTTTTATGAAGGTTTCAATGTATTATTATCTTATAATTTTTTTTCAGTTTAAAAAGGTCCAAAACTCATTAAATTATAATATAAGATAGCTATTATTAGAAATAAAATCATCTAATACGAATTGGTTAGGTTTTGGATATTTTTTAATCCTTATAATTTTATTTATCCATTTTTCCTCTTGTCATTTTCACAAGCATTTATAAATTTGGGAATCAAACTATTTACCAAAACATGAAAAATATAAAATTAAAGAGTAAATAATATAATATTAGACTTTTGATAACTATTTTTAAAAATTATATATTTTGTGGATTTTTATATTATTTAATAAAATTTTTTATATTTTAAAATATGAATTATGTCAATTTTTAAACTATTAATTTCTTTACTTTTTAAAAACCCATAACAACTTGATTGATTCAAAACAACTTCATTAATACAATGATAATATGTAACTATCCTACAGGAAATTCATGGA
The DNA here is from genome assembly GCA_963277665.1 of Viscum album. Lineage (NCBI taxonomy): Eukaryota > Viridiplantae > Streptophyta > Magnoliopsida > Santalales > Viscaceae > Viscum > Viscum album. Next base: position 1,351,203,806 of record OY728132.1, read on the forward strand.
TGACATCAAAATAACTAAATTTTATTTATTTTAACATTTATAATATAATATATTTTAATCCTTTATTAATGAAGTATTAATTGCATCATCATTGTGTCATTAATAAAATTTATTTATTTAATTTATAAAATATTTAAATAAAATTCCATGACTAAGTAAATATAATAATATATCAAATTACTATTTATAGTTAAAAATATAACTTATATAACCCCATATAAATATGGTTTTACTAAAATATATTTGATTAATTTACAGTTTCTTTAACATTAAATTAATTATAATAAAATGTTATTTTCACATACAAGTGGATCCATGTGGTCCAAAAATCGACCAAAGGATTACCATGGTCAAACATGTATTATTAAATATGTTTTAGATATGTGTTAGGGTAATTATATATTATTATAATACTATTTTTACCCGTATTTACCAAATTTAACTTTTAACCAAGGTAAATAAAATATTTACTAAAGTAACTATTCATAATGTATAAAAATAAAATTTACCTATTTAAAAAATTTGACCTCTGGATCACAAATATTGATTCTATTTTTCAAAATTCGAAACACAAAAATTGCAGAAATTAATTTAAAATTAATTGTAGTTGTCAAAACTAAAAAGTGTGTTTTTATGAAATAATAACTTTCAATAGATTAAAATGTGTCTATGTCTAATTATAATTTGAAATTACATCCATTGACCAAAATCGTATTTAATGGTAAAAACATAATCTAATTACACATTAATTCAAATTAAAATGGTAATCTATCAATATAAATAAATTAGTTGAAAATGCATATTTGACTAAAAATGTAGTATTTTTCACTATTCATTAAAAATGAACTTTATCATAAAAATACCAAAAATATTCCAAAAATAAATTCTTATTTCCCACATCTAAAGATGTTTATTATGACATATGAACTATATAATATTGATAAAAAATAGATTTAAAGGGGTTATCCATAAAATGTTGGTAAAACAATCATTTAAAAAAAATTAGAGTATTTATGATTAGAATTTGATTTGTTCTCATTTTACGCCTCTAAATTTTATTTGGTAAATGTTAAAACATTTAACAAATATATATAATCACAATATTCTTAGTTATTTTCATTCATTCCAATAAAACTTCTAGACGTTAACTACCATTTAATATAAAAATATTCTATCATTATTATATTTCTCTGTATGACTCAACCTTGTGTGAAGCATAAGATTTCAAAGAAACCCATTATTGTGTGTTAGGTATTCACTCAAACATAGCATCCCCTTTAAAATAATATTAATATTTAATTCAAAAATATTAATAAAAATATTCATTTCAGATTCTTTATATTCCATAGGTGTTATAATCTTTTCCTTTTTTCATTATCCTCAATGGTTGATATGTCTTTTCAACCATATAAATCCTTATATTGGGTAAGTGGTTCTCATAAAGCCAAAACTCTATCCAAATAATTCATTGATTTGTGTGTTCTGTGTTCTATAGAACTATTTATCCCATAATTTAATTAACTTTTGTCATCATAAAACATTTAAATACTTTTTCATGATGTTTATGCACCTCATACTTGAAACCCATTCTCTTTCCATTATAGAACCCACCTTTGTTCAATTTCCCTTGGTTTTTGAATGTTGGAATTGAAAATGTTTCATACCTCTTTGTGACATATCAATTGTTTTCCATGAAACCCTATATTAACTTAATATCACTTAAACCAAGTGGGTTTATAGCTTCTATTTCCACTTTTAGTTCACATCGACAAATTTTTTCAAAAAAATAATTGTTCTATGTGGAGAGTTCATTATATTGATTTGGTTTCTAGCCACTAAATAATCAGTAAACCATAATTTCCATATGATTTATAATACTAGAATTTTACCTTGAAATTCTTGAAAAAATAACTTCATAGGAACTTATAGTTTCTTCATTCAACTTATAATGCTTTAATAAATATATATTCAATTTTTTACGATGAATATTAATAAATTTATTATTAAAAAAATAATATTTTAAACATATATAACTACATAGAGTCAAATTATTCTTTTTCAATGTCTTTCTAAAATGATTCCACCATTAATAATTCACACATTTCAAATTGTAGAGATATTGAGTGACTTTTTCATGCTCTGAACACTGGAGATAATCAAATATCATTTTAATGGTACTGATCCTTTTCTAATCAAATAATTGGTTTTTGTTTCCATTGAATGAAGGTTGGTTCTTACTCATGATGTACTCAATATATCGTTATTCCCTATTTTTCTCATTTATATGTTCACCCAGATTCATTTCATGAAATTTTTTTGTGAGTATAGAAACTAGGTTTGGTATTCCCTCTGCCATAGCATTTTGCTTCCCAGTATGAAAGTCATTTCATTTTCCATTTCATTTATCATTAATATAGTTCCTTTAGGTTTTATAAATTGATTATATCTAAAAACATAGTGTGACAAACACTAATCATAGTTGGAAGCAACATAATCACGAAAAGACTATTACTGGATGTCTAAATTATGAAATATTATCTTTTCATATAAGACACCATAGGTTTACCCAATTTTAGTTATTTTTTTATTTTATATGATTCAGCCAATTGGGTTCCTTAACTTTTTTTGAATTTTTAAGGAATATTCCATGGTTGTGTCCAAACATGTGTCTGAAAAGCTGTATTGTTGTGCACCTGTTCCTGATCTAGTCTATCTCAACATGGTCTTTTAGGGGTTTCACCCATATGTACATTTTTACCAGATCAACATGCACTAGTAGAATTCAAATAGGAATGTTTTTCCAGAATACCACATTCTCTCTCAGTTAAAAATATTCTAAGAAATTTTTCCAAATAATGATTCATTATTGGACCTATTGTTATATATATTCATAAAACAATCCTTAGAAATATCCCTAATTGTATCACTAAGGTTTTATCATCCTAATTTATACAGGATTAATAAAACTATACATTGATAAAAACTATAGAGACCAAGGATTATTATACATTGTTAGAACCCCATTTTAGATACATATTCTCCATATTACAAACATTCATGTCTAAGGACTATAATATTTTAATATCTTTAGAAACATGGAAACATAATATTTTATCTTAGTGAATTATCTTCAAGATCTTCATAGAAATATATTATAATTTAGTACTCCTATTAAAAATTTTCTTCATAACCAGTGACAAAAATAATAAGAATTAGGTGATCAAAGATGCTCAATAAGGCTATATAAGGGAGATATGTTAGAATAACATGAAAATAAATGTATGACAATATTTTCATGTCATTACAATATCATACCCTTCATATCAAAGATCATAAAATTTAATATTTAAATAAAGAATGGAATATAATTATACTTTAATATCAATGAAATAAATGAACATGAGACATGAGAGCATAAAATATGCATATAATATTGAATTTTGGAATACACATCAACTTATGAAATTGTGAACTTGTGTAATTAGAAATAGGTTCAACCATTAGGATTAGGAGAGAAATTCATCACCTGAAATAGACTTATAGACATAAAACTTCATCCACACAAAAATTGTAAAAATGTAATTTGTTTCAAATATCACATTGTGAACATGGAATTAGGTTCACACATAATATAGTGAACTTATAATTAGATTCACACATTATTAAACATGTAATCACGTTTTCTTAAAAACATATCCTCATGAAATAGGGTCCATAAGAAAAATTATGAACATTTATTCAGGTTCATAGATAATATTATGTAAAATAATCATTCCTCAGGCATAACATTGTGAACTTGTAATTAAGTAAAAATATTTTTACTTGAAAAAATTTCCATTCGTAACATTGTAAACATGTAATTAGGTTTGTTAATTAAATTACGTACAAGAAAACATGATTATTAATAACATTATAAAAATTTTATAATTTTAACCCATAACATTTTGAACATGTAATTTGTTCCATGCATACAACTATGGATAAGTAATTAACGTCACACATAACAAATATGCTAATGATTCATCAATAATTACCCAATGAATTGGAGAAATACATAGGTCCACACATCACATAATGAAATCATATATACATGTTCCAATAGATCATAAAAATTAATAATATCATAACCCATGAAATGATATTTGTTACTATAAAAAATTCATAGTATAATTACCTTTTGACCATAGAAATGTTTCATAATCACTTTATCATTGAAAAAGACGATAAAAAAATAGTTTAAAAAACCCACTAATCATTGTATAAACTATGGAAGAGGCATGGTTTTTAAAATTAACTTATCTTAAAAACATAAAAATTTCCAATAAATTATATTAATTGTGTCCCTAGATCACATACAAAATAAATTATAAACAATATCTAGTATTTTCACTTCATATGGAGGAGAATTTCGATGATAAAATAGAGTATATCTTAAGAGAACCAAATTTTCAATAAAAATCATATAAAATTGTCCAAATTTTTTATTTTGAAAATAAATTAAAAGAATTAAAATTAACCTCTATAAATAATTTAAATCATTCCATGTGGAAAATTTCATCTCTTATTGGAAGGAAACTTTTTATAAAACATAATAAAATGGCAAACCATTTTCTTAAAGCTTATTTGACAACTTATATAAGATGCATTAATATTATTGAAATACTTTTATATGAAAATTTACTTTTGAAAATATATAAAGAGAAGAAATTTAAAATATATCTAAACACTTATTTAAAATAAAAAATTTTTGTAATAATTTTTATTTTATAATATCCTTGAAAGAATATAAAAATATATTTGACTAAATTATGGTTAGGATGTTGGATTACTCAATAAATTCAAAACATTCCTTCTATATAGGAAAAATTGTAGAAAAGATCATCAATTTTAAAAGAAAAATACGATTTTTTTCAAAATTTATATTTAAAAAATGTTATATTATATGTTAAATTTTCATTAAAAAATATTAATAATATTAAACAATTTTCTACGACATTTCCTTAGAACGAATATTTTTGGAAGACCACAGATTTCTGACTGTAGAGAGAGATAAAGTTAGATTTTATTAAAAATACTTTTTTAATTATCATTTGTACTTAAGAGTTAAAAAATGATACCATTACTTAATGATATCATGAATCCAAATATAATAATTAATATATTTTTATATATTAATAGATGTATTATAATATTTCATCAATGTAAGAATAATCATAAATAATCTCAATAAATGTCGAAATTGTAGCAAAAAACTCTTACCAATTTGTTAAATTTGAATCAATATACCAGTGAAATAATTAAAAATAATTATTTTTAAAATATCATTAAAATAAGGTATAAAAGATATAACATGTTAAATGGATGTATATACACCTCAAAGGGAAATATAAGGGCATAACATTCAATATGCCTCCAATATGGGGAATTAACAAAAAATTCCATTACAGATTTGCTAAATTTTTAAAAATAATGACCATGAATGATATATCATAAGATGGAATTAAAAAACCCATACATTTATTTATAATAGTAATTTAATAAATTCATAGGATTTATATAAACACCAAATTAATGAAAATAGTTTGGGGTAAGGTATAGTTTTCATTAAAATAATAGTGAACCAGAAAACCATTCCTACTTGAGTAAGATTAAAATCATGATACACATGAAATAATAAAATTATTTGAAACATTTAATATCTAGAAACATATATATTTTATGATGTTAAATTTCTTATGGAATTATATAAACAACATTAAATAACTGGGTGGTGAATATGGAATGTTTCTCAAGAATATAAGTAAGTGTGATGAAATTACCATACCTTATGTCTTATCTTTATTTATACACATTCAGACCTAATATATAAAAAATATAAGCTGATTAAAAATATAAAAATTAATTCTATAATTATATATCATAACATATAAGACATTATTATGAACATTTTTTTCCAATTTATTACAAAATTCTTTGTTATAGTTTTGTTTCTGTTAATAATGTCTTGGATTTTTGTTCATGTTTTGAATTGTTATATGTGATACTATTACATATATTATGATTTTATTATTTTGGAATTTAAAAAATTATATAAATATCATATTATATATATATTTATTTATTTATATTTATAATAATCTTATAAAGATAAAATTTTGAAATAAAATACACTATTCTTGGAGATGGTGGGCCATAGATATATACGAATATTTCTTCCACATTAATGGCATATTAAATGAAAGAATATAGTGACCATATAATTTTACTAATATTAAAACATTATTTTAATAATAAATAAACATAAAACAAAAACCAAGGATCATAAATTCTAGTAAAAAAGGAATATTCGTTAAATAAAAAAAGGAATGGAAATCAAATTAAAAAGAACTTTTATTTAATCTTCACAACGAGATCCTAAATTCTTTTGAGATCTATATTTTTCAGATGATAACATCTATAATTTATTAATATGGGATGTGTTAAAAAACTCACCTTGGGAATAAACATAGAAATAAATCATATCACATCTCTTAGAACACATAACATGATGACATAAAATGAATGCAAACTGAATATACACATTGATAAATAATATATAGAACATGGGTTAATGAAATCATACAATCACTATAATATATATACAACATGAAATAATCATCATTCAATTATAACATCCATGACCATTACACATGGAATGCTATGTCCCATAAAGAAATTAGGTTTACTCAGTAGTCCAACATGGAATCTCATTAGACTATGCATAACCCAATGTTTTAGAGAGATATATGGGAACTCCAATAATAAAATTTTCATTAATATGTGTTCAATATGAAGAATAAAACATAAATATAAGTTTTACCCATTTAATGAATTGGGTATCTTAATCATATCATTAGGAAGAACTGAAGTATATATCATGATTGTGTCTAGAATACAATGAATTTAAAACATACAAGGACATTAATAAGTAAAAAATGAGTAATATATAATGATAAATTATTTCCAATATAATTGAAAACAAGTAAAAATATTATATATTAATATTTATAATTGAGTCACATTAATTTTGTTTGATGGAAAATATTTATGAATCTTTAGAACATGAAAAGATATAGTTTGTTCCATAAAACAAAAAATGAGAATATTTTTTTAATTATAAGGCTATTGGTTTTAGAAAAAATATTTGTTTATTATAATTGATGATGGATTCTACTAAAAAATGTTTAGGTATATAATAATTTCCCTTCAATTGGTCATGGTTATCTGGAGGAATTCATAACAGAACCTTATGAAACATATATTTCTATAAGAATTTTTAATAATTTATCTAGGTAATTTTTTTAGAACATACCCATAAAATTTTTTATTAATAAATATTAATATTTAATTATTAAATTGTGGCAAAAAGATAGAAATCATAACACAAATGAAAAAATTGATGTTCAGAGTGAATCACATACCCTATGTCCTAAATTTTTCTATACATACACTTAATGTCTATGGTAATAAAATTACATCCATTAAATATTTAATTATGAACTTATTCAACATATATATTATTTATAATAATTTTATTACATTATCTTATTGAATTATTGATGAGTAATAATATTCAATTTCATCATTCCGGGAGCTCTGGTTTCTAAGTTTTCTAATTGGTTCCCATAAGATTAATTATGGGAGTTCTTTTCAGATGGAAAAGAAAATATATAACTAGAATGAGGTGTAATTATTTAATTTATAGAAAAATAATTGGTCTACTATGTGTTTTTTATTTTCAATGTGATGAATATTCATTAAATAAAACATTTATGAAAAATGATTAGTATAAATTTGTGGTTTTTAAAACCATCATGAATGAGTATAATTTTATTTAATAACATGATTATAAAATGGTTATATAATATTAAAGAATATTTAATACATATATTTTAATCTTTTTGTACCAAAAAATTGTTTTATGACTATTTATAAAGGAGATAATTAAAAATGAAAAATCATCATCCATGAAGGTGATGAGTCAACACCATAATGATAATGTTTTCATTTTTTTAAAAAAAAGAGGTGTAGATATTTGATGATAGATATTCAATTAAAATAAAAACATTATAGAATATATATTATATTAGAGTTATCATGTTTCTTTGAACACGAGAGGTGAGGAAAGAACAAAAAAATAATTTTAAAGAGATATAGGGATGGTTTTACATCCTGATTGTTGTCTGCATGACAACCTCCATAAAAGAATTTGAAATGGTCTATTCGTGAGACCAATATTTCAGAATGCATGTAAAATGATTTGGGGATTAATTGAATTGAATATTAGCGACATCCACGTCTTGGAAGGTGTGAGTAGAAGATGTGGTGATGTATGGTATTTATAGGGGAAGAGATGGGTGTTTTTTATTAATTTATTCATTTTTTTGAAATTTTGGCTCAAGAATAAAACAAATCTATTTATTGTGACTATTTTTAGAAACTACTTCATTTAATTTCTAGATAATGGGTGTTTACCTCATCCATACATTATTCATGACTCCAACATTCATGTATTGGGTTAAAATTTTATATACTAAAAATTTCTATATTTTTATATTCATCCAAAAATCAATTATTTTAAACTAATTTAAAAAAGTCACCCTACCCATTTTCCAATGTGTTGAATTTAAAAATGGACTCCATTTTCTGAAAATAGTTCTCTATATATGAGAAATTAATTTCTAATTAATATCATCAATTATTCAAAAAAAAATTAAATGTTAAAAGTGTAACTGGTTTTATGACACATGTGAAAATTAATAAAGGTCTCACAAAAAATATTATAATCATAAGGAAAAAATATAAATTTATGGATATATTTAATGAAAATGTTCCTTTTAAATCATTATATTTGTTAAAATATTTTTTTGAAAATTTATATATTATAAAAATACCAACACTTGATTAATCATTTTTAACATTTATTCACTTATTCCAAGATATTAATATATCAAATTTACATCAATAAGAAATAAAAAATTTATTTTATGCTTTTATAAAAGATGTTACAATTCAATTGGTCATATTACTTCATAATGGTTGCATTACTATTTGAATTTTCATGTAACAATTCCTTTGGTATAGGTTCATTAATTTCTAGAAATACCTATCATTCATTAATAAATTAAGAATTATGTTTTTTATTAGGTTATCTATGTTATTTATATGTTTTTTACTATATGAAGTATAAATAAGATAGTAATTTCTATGGATGAAATTTTGGGTGGATTCATTCATTACCCCTCAAAATATCATTTTAATAACATTAGTGAAATCGGTGAGGTTACTTTTCATTCATTTATTCCTCTCGATCCAATGTTTCCTCTTCCTAATTATTATTCTTCGATAGTATATTGAAAAGGAGAGTAGTCTAAATTTGTCGAATTTTATATCTACGATCCATGATCCTCACCCACTCCACTTTATAATATAGATCATTATCTAACTGTACCACCTCTGAATAATTACATGTGAGGGGTATACTATGTACTTTTTCAATATGGATATGTAGAATACAAAATTTATTTTAGATATGGGTTATGTATTTTATACTCAATAGGGCATTGCTCTAACATGATCAAGAATCTCGATGGGGCTGACCTACATGTGAAATATGTTTCTTTTTTCTAAAATCCCATGATTTGCTTCCATATATATAAGTAGATGAAAACCATGTATCCAACCTCAAAATATATATCTCTTTGAAATTTTTATGCAAAGATATTTTATTAACTCTAGGCTTACATGATGCGTTATTGTATGGATATCACATTTTCTCCATTTTTTCAACTATTTCAAGTCATATTAGCTTACATTCTCTGTCATCATCTTGAAATACTAGTGTTATTAATATCTTCCAATAATTGGCTTTATATGGATCCATTTAGATTCATTATTGGAAACTATTGTTGTTAAATAACTTTACATGTGGTACATATTGGTCCAACCCACCCTTGAAGTCCATAGTGCATGCAATCAACATTCCATCTAGTGTCTGTATAATTATCATTGATTGGACATCAGATTGAGAATAATATGATGCAATAAATCTTAGCTTAGTGTTTAGAGAATTTTATAGAAATTTACAAAACAATTAGGTCAATAAAATATCTTGATTAGATATAATTAATAGTGTTTATGCATGTATCCTTGAAACTTATTTGATGTATATTCATGCATGTTGATCAAGTGAGGAGTCCAATAAAACTGTGATATAGTGATTTTTCTTTATTAGATGATCCCAAATAACCTATATTGAATTATTTCCTCTAGAAGTATTGGGATGTTCGATGAAAATGTATATTTTTCCATTTCAATATAGGTATGGGTAATGGTTATGTCATTTCCTTATACATTTTCCTTCGAATATTCACTTACAGAAAAACCAAGAATATTAATGTATACTCAACTATATTATTCTTCATATATTCCCATCAATAGTAATTTGAGATATCATGATACAACTTTATGATTCCTATGTTAACTCTGAAAGGTGAGATATGTGAATTATTCGTAATCTATATCTTTATCTATAGTTTAGAGAGTAGACCTGATCGTGAAACAAATTGTATGAAACATTACTCATCAATTAAGAACTCTTATGATTTCCAATTAATGATAGCTTCATGTTTTTTCAGAATTTATTTATTATTTATTAGAGAATTTCATTGTTATTTTCATGATAAATGGTTGAGAAATCAGTTGAGAATTGTTTGTTCATTTTCCTTCCTTAAGGATTATAATTTCCATCATTTTCTTGTTTATGAATATTAGATCCTTATAAATTATTGTCATTCATAATATTGAATGATAGTTTTTATATAGACCATCCACCACTTTATGTTATTTACCGGGATGGTAGTAGATTAAGCAGTAACAATCTGGAGGTGATATAACCATGCTATATGGTTCATAGAAAAATAATTCTATTTGAATATATATTTCAGGCTCTTATAGTATGTATATATCTAACACTTATCCCCATAGATATAATTCATCTAAATTTTCAACACGAAGATCCCAGCTACAAACTCTAGGTCATGTGTAGGATTGTTTTTTCATTAATTGTCAACATCATTGATTCTTAGGCTATTACTTTATCCATATGAACTTGTACCAAAACTAAACCTTTTTTGAAGTATCATTGTATGCAAAAATTATTTCCTTGCATAATTTTATTGTGAGTACTAGTGTTATGATTATCTTCTATTTCAACTCTTTTTGGTAGTATTCACATTTAATGTTCTAGAAAATCATTGCTCCTGTCAGGGTCATCATGGTTAGTGGATTTGATAATCATTATATGTTTCTAAAAAACTATCAGTAGTACCATGTTAAACAAAGTATGCTACGTATCTCTATTACATATGTTTTCTTAGGCCACACTTTTATTGCCTTTTTTTATAAATTTCCATACATATTCCTTTACTGGTGATAATATGAACCAAGAGTGGTACTTCCTTAATTGATAACTAAAATTTAATATACTTTTATTTTACATTATCTCTTCTCAATGAATATATTGAATTACAAAAATTATCTTCATTCCTATCCTTTATTTTCAGTATATTAGAATATCCTCAATAAAGACAACCAGAAATTTTTTAATATAATATTTAAATACTATATTGATTAAGTATATTAAAATTTCTAGTTCATTACTTAGTCCTAATGGAATGACAAAGAAACTGTAGTGTTCGTAACTCATTTGAATGGTTGTCTTTAAAATGTATTCCTTCTTCACTTATAGTTACTATTATCTTAACTGAAGGTCCACCTAAGAGAAATACATTTCCCCACATAGCTAATCAAATAAGTCATCTATGTATGGAAAGTTATTATATTTCATTATCATGACATTATTGATCTCATGATCATCATTTTATAAAATAATTTATACATAATTCTTCATGACTAAGAAGAATCATGCAATCCATGATGAAATATATTAGAATATAAAACAATTTTCAAGATTTTCATGTAACTAATTCATTAGTTCATATAACTAAATAGTGCCCATTATATAAGGTTTCATTGATTTAGGGATATATCTTAAAATATTATCAATTAGTAAATCATCCTATGGTCTATGAGTAAGACAAAGAATATTTTTTGGGAACACATCAGTGTTGTTCTACCCAATGGGCATGTCTTCATTCAAGGAAATCACAACTGCCTCATTTATTTGAGATAGATATGATTTATCATAAATAAATATTATCCACAATTGATACAATGACCCTAAAAGATATCCATATTCATCCTTACACATGTATTTAGTTAGAGTATTCCCTATGAAATGAAGATTTGTCCCTTGTTTCAGACTGTTGATGTTCGATTTATATAGGTATAGACAAGAAATTTGAAAAATAAAAATAAACTCCACTATAGTATTTAGAATATGATTTCAAATAAGAAAATTTCAATAAACTTCAACTGATTATGGAATAATCATATAATTTTACCTAATGATATTAATTCATTAGGGGAGGTGACAACATGTACTGTGAGAACATATAAGATATGATAAAATGGCATGAATAGACATCAATAAAGAAAAACAGAACTCTAGTGTGGAATCTAATTGTACATAAATCATCATGATCCATCTAAGCATACGGGCTCCTTCATTCCCACAGAATTTATGATCGGTGGTTCTAATTATTCTTGTCATCCCAGGGAATAGAGCATTGACTTGGATAATATATAACTTCTCCACATCTATGATATAAAAACATATCATACCCTATTTTGAATTTTATATCACATAATAGTTTTAATATGAGTTTTTATTCTCCTTCATCATTTTTCCATTTTAAACCTTCTTTTCCAAATTTTAAGAATCTCATGGTCCCTCTGTGACAACTTTTGATTTTCTTCTTAAATCAATATTTAAATATTGAGAAATGATTATTCATTTATTTATCATATCTATAACAAGGTATTCTATAATAATACATCTGTCTCTTTATTTATGTGTTAGTAAACTCAACTGTATTCTAGATACTAATTGAATCCTTTGAGTAATTTATTGGCATAAACAAGAGATGAATTTATTGATCTCCCATCTGGTTAAAAATATAATTAGCACAATCATCACATTTCATGTCACACTAATATTTTCAATCCATTTTTGTCAACAATGATAGAATTATCCCTATTGTTATTAATAATGTTATCTGATACTAATCCCCATAAATTACTTGACCATGCTCGGATACCAATGATTGAGAAACTACCATTTTTCAAGTATTATTACATTATCCTTGATCATAACTATCCATCAAATAGAAACAAAGTATCATAAATTCTTATGATAGTGGAAGATTTGGAACATAATTTGAAATCATGAAAAACAATATATAAATGTTTTTTAGTCTTCATAATGATTTCCTATCTTCATATTGTATCTTACATGTTTATAGGATAAAATGGGTAATATAAGAAAAAAGGATAAGTTAAATATCATTATAGAGGAATAAAAATTGAAATAACGAATAATGCATGGGTTAGAAGAAATAAAATAGTGACATAAAAAGAAATGAAACAAGAATAAAAATTTGTAATAGTATCTTGTAGACCATGGGATTGGGTACTCATATCATTAGTGGAATTTGTAAACAATTTATAACATGACATAAGTATGAGTCCAAGAAAACTGCCAAAACCATTTTACATGGAGAAAAGTGTCCCATTAATTGGTCATGTTTACTCCCTATCCCAACATGGCACCACATGATACTACACATTAACCAATTAATTAGAGTTATATATATTGTAATCCATCATAACAGGTTTAGAAAAATATCTAAAAAATTAAGAATCAATCACAATAATATGGGTTACCCATGGAATTTAATGGGTATCTTAGTTATATCATATCGAATAAATAAAGAGTGTATTGTTATGGTGTTTATGAAATAATTGATTTAAAACAAAAATAGACATTTATAAGGGAAAATTTTAATATATTTTGATAAATTATATCCATCTTATGTCAAAAAATAAAAATAATAGTATTTATGAAACATTTGAAATGATACTCATTAGTGAGATTTGGGGGAAAATATTAATGTATCATTAAAATGGGAAAAGGTATCATTGTTATTATTAAACCAGAATTGAACATATATTGCTTTTAATTATAAAAATATTTTTTTATAAAATTATTTTTGGATTAAAATATATTATGGCATGTATCTTATATTGGATAAGAAAATGGGATGGTCTCGTTAATATTGCATTCTTATCATGACGAATTGAGATGGGATCCTTAAAAACCATTATTTCTCTATCAGTGAAGGAATAATTGTTGTATGATAATATTATTAGAACATTAAAAAGAAATTGGGTTACAAATTGGAATAATTAATAATTAAATTAGGTTAAAGAGATATAATGTTTAACAGATGGAATAAATGGAGTTTTACAGGTAATCCCTTACATTTTGTCTGAATGTGTTCTAAACTATCATTTCATTCTATATATAGTGAAATTATATTAACTAATAATTTATTTTAAAAAATATCAATAATTATTATATTTCTTATTATTTTATTATGATATTTTATAGACTTTTGATGGGTTATATGACTCAATTGTTTTAGAGCATTAGATTCACGATTTTATAACTGGTTCTCTTTAGTAAAATAATTAGAGTTCTTCTAAAATTAAAGAAAAACACCAAAATATAATGAGGGGGTATTGTTTAATTAAACTAAATTTAAATTTTCTCATATACAAAATATTTTTTCTGTATGATAAATATTTATTAGATAAAACATTGATGAAAAATTATTTGTTTATTTTGGGTGATTTTATGACCGTCATGATTTAGTATCATTTTATTTAATTATTTTCTTAAATAATGGTTCCATTACATTAGATGTCATTTAATACAAATGATATAATATTTTTTAATAATAAAAATGGTTAAACTACATGCATTAAATGTGGAATATAAAAATGAAAACCCTTTGTCCACAAAGGGGACGAATCGACACCTCACGAAAGACGTTTTCAATTTTAGAAAAAATTATAGAAGAATATAGTTTATTATAGATATCAAATTAACATAATAATATTCTAGTACATATGTTCTACTATAGTTATCTTGAAAATTTTAACATGGTTGGTGTTTAAGTGATACGAAACTAAAAGATATTGAAAGAGAGAGAGGGGACAGTTTGAATTCTTCTGTGTCATCTCCTTGAGAAAATCTTTAAGGGAGATAGAAATGGATCTCTGGTGAGACAAAAAAGGGAAAAACTTGGGTAAGAGGTTATAAAGAGTAAATTATAAGAATATTAATAATATCAAAGGGTCATAAGGTGTAATAAAAAGAGGTGTTGAGGAATGGTATTTATAGAGAAGTAGATGGGTGTTTTTTATTATTTTATTTATTGGGTTATTATTTTGGATAATCACTATAAATAGTGTTTATTAGTGTAACTAATTAAAGTAACTAGTAAATTTAAATTCAACACATGGGGTTACTAGAACATCCACACATCTTCTATGACTCAAAAATTCCTTTATTCTTTTTAAGATGATTCATAATGTAAATTACCTTTTTACAATTCGAAAGCACAAACTATTTTATAAAAATCCAAATAAATGACCATAACCATTATTCAGAGTGTAGAATTCAAAAAATGGACACATTTTTAAGAAAAATATTTTTTATATATAAGAAATTTGAATTTTAATTAAAATAATCATTTTTATAGAAAAAACCTTCTTTAAAATTACAAATGATTCTTTAAATTTTGAAAAGGTTAATAAGTTTTTGATAATTTTTTTTATAATCATAAGACAAGAAAATATCAATTTGTAGTTCTATTTGTGAAAATAATTTACCTTATAGATAATTATATTACCAATAAAATTGTAAATAAACATTTATATTTCATAAAACCCCAACACATAATTTACTATTTCTAGAGAATTTCTTTAATTATTCCATGAAATTGACAAATCAAATTTAAAATTATAAGTTACCTAACTTATGTTTATTCATTCATAAGAAAGGTCACTATTATAATGTTCAAATCAGTATTCCTACTCATCATATTACTATTCCAATAGTGAAGTTACTTTTATATTGGTATAGGTTCCTTAATTTTGAGAAATAAAAATTATTTAATTCTTAATATAAAAAAATATTTTTTAATTTGTTCCCTATGTGATGTATTTTCTTTTTATTATATGAAATAACTATAAAATGGTGATGTTCATGGATAAAATTCTGGGTCATTAGAAATAATGTAGATGGAAAATAATTATACATATTTATTATCATTCTAGTATTATAAATATGTAATATATAACATATACATTCACTAATCATGCCTTTAATAATTATATGTAATCTATGATCGAATAAAATCTCTTTGAGGAGGAGTTAGTCCCCATAACCCCAAAAGAAGTTATTGTATTTACACAAAATAAAAATCATGAGGATATGCATTATATAAAAATACAAAAATCATTAATATCTCATAAATATCTCATATATCATATAAAATTATAAATAAAATAAATATTCCATACCTAGAAAGGTGGAAATGTAATAATGAATTACATTAGTTTGCGATGAGGTAGTTCTTTGAACACATGAATGATTATTGTTAATCCTATTTGATAGAATTTTGTGATAGTGTGGGTCATAACCCTAGAATAAATAAATATTTATATTTAGGTTTATGAATTTATTATATAATCAGGTAATAATAATAATATAGTGGTTTAAGAATGAAATAAAATGAATTTTCTTATTGATATATGTAAACACTTCTTTTTTAATTCCATTTGGATTATAGAAAATGTCAAACATGATTAATTTTCATCCAAAAGTGAGACTTTTAGGTATATTGGTGTGAATTTAGGAGATTGATAGGGTATATATTGGATAACCCAATGGTCTTGGTAGGTGTGAATATGTGCGGAGGATATGAGGAATTTTATATGTACCGAAAGGACACATTGGGTATTCTTGAAATTATTTAAATTATCCACGCATTTTAGCTTCCAAAAAGTGTTATTAATTGAACATTCTAGATCCTTAAACATGTAATGGTATAAATATTTCCATTAAATAATTTTAAAGTATCTTTATTATCATTTTTACTTGTTATTTTCAATTTTTTTCATTAATTAAATTCATTTTTTTCATAAAAACTATAATTAATTTTAATTACATTCACAAATTATTTTGGTAAAAATAAATTAATCTTATTAGACATTATTTATTATTATAATTGAAAAATTTTAATCCAATTTTCCTAATTCTAGTCACATAAGTGGTAGAATTTTGTTTGAAATTAATCCTGTATATGGGATAAGAAGACATGTTTTTAAAGTGAAAATGTTCCAATGTTTGAAATGTTTTATATGTAGATTCATTGAAAAAATTGATCTAATGAACTATAATTTATTAATTATTTTACAATTTATATAAATAAACTTTAAAAACAATTTAAAATAAAATTTTAATATAAAATAATATAATACAAACTTTTTTTCAATTAAAATTCAGTATACTTTACTATTCACCCAAAAATAAATATTTTCAGAAAAATCATTAAAATTAACTATAAAATAAATTTGGAATTATGAATTAAAAATTAATTTTATTTTATTAAATAAAAATTATAACTGAATCAAAAATATTATTTAAATTTGGTGCGACATTATGTGGATGTAAAATGATATTTTACAACAAAACTTATTTTTATTCAAATATATTGATTTAAAATTTCATTATAAATTTAAATTATATTGAATGATTATAAATTTTTCGGATTAAATATAATATATATATATATATAATCAATATAATTCATCAATACTATTTTTTTTGTGGAGAAGAAACTTTTTTTTACATAGAAAAATTGGTATTATAGAAATGTAATTACTATATATTTAAATAGTTATTACATAGATTTAAATTCTTTTGATAACCAAATAAATCATATAATATAAATGGGAAAATCATATTTAAATATTTTATGTACTATTTTATAATTCTCTATTCCAATATCATGGTGGTAACTATAGTAATATTTTATTCAAAATATTAATAGTAGAATTTAATTTGTTAAAACTCAACCTGGCATATTGTGAAAGCTATAGAAAGAGCTTAGTAAAACGTGTACCCCAAGAAAAACATTGTGTTATATGTACCGAACAATAATATTTTTGTTTTTTGTAGTAGATTATTAACATGGACATGTGTGAAATGATTTCCAAATGTTGTTAATTCATATAAAAAATCTATATTCAACATCACCTGTAATAAGGAACATTTAAAATAATAAATTTCATCAAAAAACACCAAATCATGGGGTGTTAAACTACATTCAATATGAATTTCTATTATGATGATTTCTATATAGATATATTGAAATCAGAAATAAATATATTATAATTTCTTCCTAAAAATATATTTCTCCCTAAGAATGGCCATTTATTCACCAGTTGAGTATACTCTGTCCTCCAAGTTAGTATTTTCATCATTGTTAAAATCTGGTTGTGTTTGGTTTAATAATTAAACAATGAATTATTTATTGAGATCATTTTAGTTATAAATTTATTTCATCTATATATTTTTTGAGATAGTATCCTCCTATTAAATGATGTTCTTTTTTTAAGACATTTTATTCATAAACACTTCATAAAATTCACTTATTTTGATTATTTATTTTTGAAAAATAAATCTTAATATTCATATCAAAACATCATGGGACACATTATAGTGTGGTGTTTGACAATTCCACATCAAAATAGTGTGAGTGGAGGAATAAAATTCAATTTTACTATTCCATATTTTAGAAAATTGGAATGTAAAGAAATTACATCATCAACATGTTTAACCTAGAGATCATTTTATAATGAATATTTTTTTTAAATTAACACCACTTTTGAATATATATCCATCTCTAAGGAATTATTTTTTCTCTCATCTTAAAATATTTAAAAATGGATTTATGAATACTATATAATCTAACTTCCTCAAGATTATTTTTTGAAACAGTAATACGTTCACTTTAAATCATGGTATATATACTCTTAAGATCATCTTACTTATTTTAATAAATAAAATAACACCTATTTTCCTATGAATATAAAAATAATACCACCTAATAAAATAATTCATTTTAAAATTCAATCATGATACTCTTAATTTCATTATACATATTCTAGAGTAGATAAATTTTATCATTGAATACAATGTAATCAAATTCTGAAATATTTAATACATTTTCCCATGGATCATAATGATATAAATGACATATATGTAATGTTTATTACAATGTACAAATATCCCTAAAAATTATTTTTTCCCTAAGAATTGGAATATAAATCCCTTTTATATTTATTTAATAAAAAATACCATCCATACCAATTAATGTCTCGTGAAATGATGTAGTATATATATATATTCTAAAATATTAGAAACAATGTCACATGTAATTATTCTCATTTAGAAACATTTTATCATGAAGATAATTATTCCCTTATGATTGAAAACAATTCCCATGTATTTAATGTGACAATTTTTATTGAGAACCTATAATTTAAAATCATGTTTTGTTTATAGATAGGTTAAAAACCCATATAGTGGATGTGAATCATGTGATTAAAATTTCACGTAACAACTCTCAACAAGGAGTTCATTCTACCATTTGTAAAAACATTTCTTTTTTGAAAATTCATTATGCAGAAATTAATTAATATATATTGTAAAGAGTGACATATGAAATTTTTACAA
This sequence comes from Viscum album, assembly GCA_963277665.1. Classification (NCBI taxonomy): domain Eukaryota; kingdom Viridiplantae; phylum Streptophyta; class Magnoliopsida; order Santalales; family Viscaceae; genus Viscum; species Viscum album. The sequence goes on from OY728132.1 coordinate 1,351,223,616, forward strand.
GGTTCACCCACCAATTGTTATATCACTGGAGAATAAAATATTTATGTGATTATATACAATATTAAATGACAAAACTAAATGTTTCATTATAATATAGAGTATAATAACAGAATCATAATGTTTATAACCCTACAAAATTTGATAACATATTCATATGAATCACCAAGAAATATTAATAAATCTCTAAGTAAAACCCTCTTAATCATTATGATACAATAATTAATATGCAGCATCAATGGTTTATCAACAATTTCAAACAATATCATTATCATAAGACTCCTTCATCAATCACTGAGATTGTCTCCTGAATCTAATATCCCTCTATCTTCTTCTTTACCTGAAATATATGGAATTCAAACTCCAAGCCTCATTTATATGTTATCCTTATTCCCTATAATATATAGAATGACATTCTATTAATCATGAGATAATATCAAATTTAATAATTTAAATGATCCTGAATTAAAAATAATTAGTTCAAGTCCGATAATATAAAATATACATCATATTCTGAGTTAACATTCCATAATAAAAGATACCAAAAAATCACTAGATTATTCGAAAATTAAATTTTGTTATACTTATTGGGTCCGAATAATTATAGAGTTATCATCGTCATCATGGTATAATCCCAAAAATCAATAAAAATCGAATTTCATACAACTGAAAATATTGGATACATAATTTCATGAGAACCTCTTCATCATGAAATTACCATATCAATGAGTTTCATGGCACAAACTCCTACATTTGTAACATAGATGTTAAATATTAAATCATCACGAATAACGAAAAATAAAACAATCATACATTAATGAAATAACAAAATCTTCAAATTAGATCAACAAATTTCCACTCCTTACACTCCATGATGTAGTATGGACCATTCAATTGTTATTTTTTTTCATCATTAGATATATCTTCACTTTTTTCACAATAGGTTATCATCATAACTCGTATTTTCTTTTAAAATGATCGTCTCCAGAAAATGTCACTCTAAGATATCATGATTGGGAAGTAAAATAATGTTCCATCCATTTTTTATCTAATTTAGACACTTTGGTTATTGATTATTAATATTTTGTCTAGAAATATAATAATATAAATTTTTATGTTTACCAATATTAAGAGAATATGTTCTATAGTATGAAAAATACAATCTTTATAAATACATGAATGTTATTGGGAGATTTTTTTGTGGTAGATTGGATCTTAAAAGGGTTTTGAAAATGTAAATTAAATGTTATGTAAGTGTAGAAACTTATTTTAAAAGGATATATAATGCTAAACCAAACAATAAATATGGATAACAATGTGTAACTTATATACAAGCCTTAGTTTTCAAAGGATATGTATGGGTAATCTCACGTGTGTAAGGGTTGTGTAAGGGCAGTCCTATGTTCATATATGTTTGAGCCAGTGTAAATAGGTTCTTTGTAAAGTATCTTTTACTCATATTTCTATGGCCCAAACCAACAGGGATTGATTCAGAATGTCCCCAAGCCTTCCTGTATAGGCCATGGATTGGAGAATTTCGTGACGGTCATAAATATCATTGGACACCTTTTCCTAATGTATGAGTTTGAATTAATCCAACCATTTCTATAAATAATTAAAGATAAATTGTAATAAAATACACAAAATCTATAGAATAATATATTTATGTAATATGTCTAGGGTGCATATGAGTATGATAATGTAGACAAAAATGGAAAAGGGTAAAAAATTAAAAGTCAATCTATAATGATATCCTTTCCTAAAAAAACTGAAAAAGTATTGTCTTGAATGAATTTGACTCTAGATATCCATTCCTTATGCAATATATGTGGGAAAATGTAGAAGGTACCCATATTCAACTATATAATGGCTACCAACCATTCCATCATCCCCCTAATACTTGAAAAATATAGGCAAGGCTCTTGTAGGGGTTAGTATACACCTAACCAGTATGACACACCAAATGATAAAGTGGGATAAGTAAGATACATGACAATACAAGATAGTTCAACACATATAATTAGATTAAATTAATAAAAACAACATGGGTAAATATACATACAAATACTCAACAAATTAATTATAAATAAGATAGAAAGAATATCTCCATATAACATCATAGAATTGAAATGATTATTATTAGTTCCATCAGGTCCATTAATGATTCCCTGCACCTCATGCATCAAACAGAAGATACATCCTAACAAGATAAACCCCATACCAGTATTTTTTGTAGTCGAGTTGCCAAAATCAGTTGGTAGAGGTATCCGGCCCTTATATTATAGGAGGGATCCACAAATTTGTTTCATCAGAGGATCCATAGCCCATATTATTTAGAGGGTTCCAATACAAATGAACCCATTAATGGACAACAAAGGAGGGTTCTACTTAGAGAGTAGATGGAGGACACATGTCATGTCCCAACATGAGGGATCTACAATAATATATGATTGGGGATCCATGCCATAACTTCATTGGAGGGTGACACTCATATAGTTTTGAACCCATTCTTTAGAAAATTCAATTTCATTCTACTCTAATAGTTGAGGACCCATGGCTTGTCTCCAAATAAGGATTTTACTTGGTGTATAGTTAGATGTATCATTCCATATCTCAGAAAGAGGGTTCCACTATAATTTCCATGGAAATATTACCTAAATAAACATGATGTTTCCAACTAGTGGATAGTTATAGGACTGATGCCCAATTCTAGTAGAAGGATGACACTCTAAGGGTCGATAGAGGACCCTATCTCTATCGAATAAGATGGTGCCACTCAAATCCCTGAGATGGTGTTTTCTGAAAACTATCACAGTCAAACAACTCTTAAAGAAGCATCACACACGGAACACCTCACATAATATCTCAATATCCAAATAAATTTACAATCATGTTCAATGTATAATAAATACCAAGAAAGGATACTCACGGTACAAAACTAGATTATAAATAAAAGAGACCGTACATGTAGAAAATCTATCAATATTGATGTAGGGGGTAAATGGAGTGTTGTCTCACACTACTAGATGATCATTTACCATTCCAATATTGGGATCCCAACCCATTTATCATCACATGGTGAATAAGGGTACATCATGACTTAGCTTCCGGGGTTCCTATATGTCCCCCTAGTCATGTTTATGTCACCTAGTTTGGGACACTATCTGCGTCAATGTACATTTACCATGTGCATGGTCATGTTCATGTATGTATACTCCAAAATTTCATGTAGTTTCTCCATTGTTGGGTCATATGGTGTGTTGAGACCCCACTTGGTGGGTAAAACATAACTCACTGTAAACCCTTATCACCACAGCTAGGGCTCTATATTGTTGGTGTTGATCAAAGTTCATAGTGTGTAGTAGTATTTTTTTTTAAAAATATATTCTCTCTATGATACAAATTTTATTATTTTTCCTCTATTCCCATCGGTAATTCACCCAAAATAAATGGTAAACACGATCGCTAATTATTATCAATGATCCCTTCATAAAAAAATATATTTGTAATAGTCCTCATTAGACCCATATACATCATTATTACCTCCCATCTCCTCATCAAATGTCTATATCAATAGTGGAATAACCTATATTCCACAGTACATCCCATTCCCCCAAAAAGTATTGATCCTTTTATCTCACATGAATAAGAAATAAATTTCAGTTCCAGATTAAAATATATCATATCCCAAAATATTCAAATCATGACCAAATGGTCCGCTGATGGAGAATGCCATGAAAGGTGGGGGGAAATAAAATAAACATACGTGAAAGAATTATTGGCCCAAATTTCTTGTCCAATGAATAGAAATTTTGGATATCTGGTGTGACAATCATTATGCAGCCAGGATTACATGAAAAAATAAAAAAAAATATGATAAACAAGCATATTTAAAGGCTTAAATTGAAGAAGATAAAATAAATATGAATGATCATGCTAAATTATTTAGTCATAATAGTATAAAAACATATTACTATTCCTAAATTGATATTGGATCAATCATTGATGACGAACATTCTCTCTAATGAAAGACAGATATCTAATATGTTAACTACACCTTAATTATCCTTGATTTGGAGGCTCTCCATCATTTGATATAGATTATACAATGATGGAGAGTGGTCGAATGTCATTTTAATGATACAAATATTATACTCATAACCATAGAGATATTTTATATCTCGGTACTTATAGATATTATCGAATTATTCCATTTATATTACATAGATACATTAATGAATTAATCTAATTTAGATGCACCTACCAATGGTCGGTATATTCGAACTCCCCACACTGAACAACATTATGCCATGAATACGGTAAGACTAACATTAAATATTCAAAAATTGTCTCATATTCATGACCAGAGATTCTATATAAGAGTTATCTCATTATTTTTGGAAACTCATGAGCCTGTGACATAAAATATAGTCAATATTTTTATAAAATTAATTCTAGGGACATTGATAAATATATTTTCACTCCACCTCATATTACGGGTCTTGTTATATTTAATGATATAGTTCAATGTATTACAATGTGATAAATGTCTCTATATTATTATATGCTTCAAAAAATTCATCCCAGAAAAAATACTAATAAAAATATAGGAAAATTAAGCATGTATATATATATCTCTATCCCATGAGAACTATTACATGATTATGTGCTATAATAGAACAAAAAACAAGGGTATGGTCCATTCATGTATGTTACTCTCCGATTGTTCACTGATTTCTACTAGGTTCTCCATGAATGTTCCACCATCTTTGATGTCTACCCACCCCAATAAATATTTTGTGTAGACTCATGCAGGTATCTCCCTGAATTAAACATATGTAAGACATCATTCTCTCAATAAATATTTAGGGGTACAAAGTGAAATTATAGAACATTACCAACCCTTTAAAAAATCATTAATGACCCAAATTTTTTTGGGATATCACTCCTCCCCAAACTAATATCTATAATCCTGATCATGATGAGACTCTTAAGAAATTGTTTTCTACCTAACCGAATTATAGTGAACTAAAATGTATATATGCTTATGGTATATGATTTATATATTTTTTTCTAAACCACTCATAGATGATCTAGTCCTTTTATATCTTCACTGACCCCATCCCTGGCCCAACAAGATATTCCTTTCCAAACTCAATCTAGAATAAGGGTGACCTGAAGGGTCTCCCATAAAGAAACATAAAAGGTTCCATGAAAAATATATAATGGTGGATATTATTTTTAGAAAACTATACCTATGGTATTAAATTCTCTTATCATTGGAAAATGAGTTTAATGAAAGACATTTCCATATATTTCAACACATGGATAATGATATTGATCATACCATCTATTCGGGAATGTGAGGATGTAATAATAATTATATAGATCCTTATTTACATTTGAGGTAATCTGGATAATCATTAAATGAACCAAAAATCATATATATATTTAATGATTGAGTTCAAGAAATGATGTTGAATGATCACCCTTACACAAACCTTCTTCAAACCCTCTAATAAACATTACTCTGTCATAGATCAGAAGTGAACTGACTTCATGAGTAGGTTAAAAATTTTCCAGATAGCATCATCACCTCTTGAAATACCTAGAATATATGTCAAAAATTCTATTTATTTTTCATACCATCTACACTACAATATCCCAAATGGTTTTAAAAAACCTATCATATCATGGGTCTCAACCATCATTGGGAGGCAGTCAAAGCATCATGAAATTATCTCAGCCACTCTCCATCTCAAGACATCACAAGAAAAAACCCAAAAAAGGAAAATTTATATCATCCCCCAACCTAGGTGTATATAAATTAGTGGTGTCTGAGAATTTCTCATCAACTCCCCTCACATCCTTAACAAGGTCACTATCCATCCCAATAAAGAGGTGATGTCATTCCCTTATTCAAAAAAACCATCAATTGTGTCTCTTAAAGATATATTGTCATGTAAGGCCTCAATATCTATGTATTATAAATAGGACTCTCTCACATCGTGGTGGATATGATAATTAAACACCAATTAATGATGAATATTTCCACCAGTCTCCTCAAACAATGTTACCCATTAGGAAGATAACTATTCTAATGCATTCTGCACCAAACTAGAGTGTGACATCCTTATAAGGGGCTCTAACACAACATATCTTTTACACAATGTATAAACTATAATAAATTCATAGTCTTGTGAGAACTCTAACCAATAAATAAATCTGAATGGAGATATACCATATTCTCAGAAGTCTGAATTAAACAAAAAATCACTGCACCAAAATATTTTTCCTTGACATCCTTATATAAAATACTACGACTACAAATTCAATGACATGAGTGTCATAGTTAATTTCATGGGGATTCAAATTCCTCAACCCAAATGTGATAAATGACTATATCTACAACAAAATAATGAATAGGGAATTTCCTATAGAATAATAATACTCTATCTACTCCATTACCTCTTCAAGTATCCTTAATACTTGATGGATCTTTATCCTCATCCTCAAATCCTTAATGACCCTCTGTTTATTTAATATATAGGTTAATTTTATCCCACTCATCATTAGGGAATTATGTGGAGATTCCAAACTGGAGATGTACCCCATAAACCTCCTATTGTGCCTTGACATACCATGGAAAATCTGTACCTATAAAATTCTCTTGTTTAGATCAGAATAAATCACTCCATTTATCTTTATTAGTCCATATCCAATCCATGTTATGTAATAGTAGGCCATAGAATTTGATCCTCACAAATCTAAAACTATAAAATTGAGAGCTTAACAAAAATATGGTGCTATCAATGAAAATTTAGGACCATCCAAATTTCTTCTTTATGCACATACAATGATCTAATGTATATTTTTATTTTACCAGTGGAACTAGTAATAAATCAGTCCAAGAACAACTATAAATCTAGATCATCAATGCCGACACCATAGTGGGTGTATTTTTCACACCTGAAGAAATCAATGATAAATCATATTATCCATAGGGACATCATAATTCAATAATCAGGATATGATCCTTGTGAAATCTCAATTGGTTATAGTCGGACCTAAGATTGATCTTCGAGAACCAAGTCACACCGCAAAAAAGATCAAATATGTCATGAATCCTTGGTAGAAGATATATATCAATTATCATATCCTAGTTATGTAAATGATATTAAACTAAAACTAAAATATCATATCTGGAATTTTCATGAAAAAAACTAAAGATTCATATTGGGACACACTTGGTCTAATAAAACCAATCACTCAATGTTCCTAAAAATAAAACCACTGCTCTTAGATATTTTTATGAGATCACAAATATATCTCAAAGTAAATCCTGGTGGTTTTGGGTTATTCTTAGTCCAGAACACTACATCCCACCTTAGTAGTAGTACTATAATTTCCTTAGGGAATACATCCAAAAAATCATCCATGACTGAAGGAATACATATGAATGAATATCCTAAAAAATAAAAGTCTATACACACATCTTATATTGGATGGTAAAACATTCATGCTCACAAAACCCACTCATCTCATTATGATATACCTATCACCCACAAAAATAATCACATCCCATCAGTGCGATTTAATCTAGAAAATGTGGGTAATTGTCAATCTATGTCTATAATGTAGAAAACCAAGACTTATCTAAGAAGATGACATAAGGCATCATCACGATGTTTATATGGTCACAGATGAAACACTCTCCAGCAAGTGATATCTTGATCTATTTTAAGATAAATGTTATAGAGAAAGCATTCCCCTTTGGATCCTTAAGAAAAAACTGATTCACTAATTTCTTAACTGAGATATCTAAATCATGAACCATGAGTAAATGGACAATGGAATGACTTCATTGTATTTATACTATTAGAAACTATATAAAAAAATAAACAAATATAATAACCCTAATCATCTTAGGTACCACTCAGTCATACACCACCGTAGTCTATAGTTTTCCATGACACCAATTATCAGCTCCTCGACCCTACATTAGGACACAATTTGGTACTAATGGATAGATCTCAGAATGATTTTCACATCTGAAAATACTTCTTAGATTCCCATATACTCGTTTTCATACATCGAATCCCTTGGGGACTCTCTCCCATAAACTAAGAGATCCATGATCATGGAGCTACCACCCTATGGTGGTCTATCCGATATCTGTATTCCATATTCATCATGTCTCATTGTGAAATATAATATCTTGTGACCTCACCTATCACATGAATAACACCGCCCATCTCCAGGATATCCTAGACCCCTACGTAGTCTTTGTGATATATGACCACATTCCAAACTGGGATCCATGGAAGGTCTCATGCTCTAAGATCATACTGACTGGTTCCTACTTGCTATTGTAGATGACTCATCCCTATAATTCCTACTACCTACCCCCAAATCCTAGAGACCTTCTGATTGGAATATCACCATCAATAGTTTCTATTAAAATACCCTTATATTGGAGGAAATACCAATGGGTATTACATTATAAAGAGTGTTTTTGTGGGGAACATAGTCAAACATCCACCCTTAGAAGTATCCATCCCAAAAAATGAGGGGTTACTGCATATGGTATATGAAACATGGTGCATATGTTGGAACTAACATCACTCCCTACAAAATATATATGTGGTATTCACTTAAAAAGTTGTGCAAGAATTAGAGGTTTTACTTCTCATGAAACTTATTCCATAATTTGGGTTATGATTGTGTCAAAACATCATTCATATGCATAACTAGACTCTACCAGCACTAAAATGCTCTATGGAAAATATAGGATTTCAAAACAACCACATGGTAAATTTTATTTGTATAAGCCTAAATAAATCAATCATTGACTCAAGATATTCAATATCTGACCAGTGATCTATATCACAATGAGATATCTTTGGCCACTACAACTAGAACTCATGGACTGAGCTAGGCCTCTGTGCATCCTCAGCATACTCTTCTTGTATGATCTGCTACTCAATAAGAAATGGTTATACTACCTATCCAACTTGGTGAAGGATCTTGTATGATGAATGTTTTTGATGCTTTCGTTGGGTACCCTCATGATAATCGAGATAATGTGTTTACTATCTTTATTTTTTACCCATTTTCCTATATCCCACTGATGGATGGATTTCATCTCTTTCAAATGAGATGTCAACCAATTGATCAAAAATAGATGATGGGATGTCAGTTCTTCCTTCAATAGACTCCTACCTAGAGATCATTACCAAGTAATGGTCACCCTCATACATTGGAGTCATGTTTGTTGAACTCATTCCATGTGTCATTGCCTTGCGTAAATCTATTAATTATTTGGAGTTTATCTTGGAGGGATACATCCTTCTTCTTGGGGAGTAGTCACAGTAGGAATCTCTGGGGATTTATAGGTGTTTGGATCATTAGAAAAATGTAAATTATGTATGTATGATGTGATCATAATAATATATAAATATTCCTTCTTGGGGGGGACATCTCATATGAGGCATCAAATGCATGGAACCCAAGACATCCTATTTCAACAAAAATGAAATTATTTCCAGGATTTTAATTATTCCATGAATCTATTACTATTTAATCCTATGTTTATTGTATGAAGTAGGTTATTTTATTATGGTAACACAATCTATTTCCTATGGAGAAATATCCTAACGTCTAGTTGAGATGCATTAGGGAATGTGTTTAACCACTTTTTGAGATGGAGATTACACTACTAGTTAGGATGGATCAAGGAGGAATACCCCTTATGGTATAACATCTCGGATTGCCATTACTTATTGATAACACTTTAAGGTGGACTTGATGGTTCATTCCAAGGATAGAGTACATATATATTTTAACAATGTATCAGAACTCCCCATGGATGTGGATCTATATTTCTCAATCCAAATTACAACTGGGTAAGATCTGGTATGGAGGAATCAGAACACCTCATGAGGTGGATCCAAAATAATCATTAGGAGGGAATATTTCACACCATGGTGGATGGATTAGAAAACCCCATAATGGGGTCTAGGTGTTGTGTCTATATAAGGGAATATACTGAGTTTAATATTATCAGGATTAAACCTTAGTGAGGTATCATATACACCATTATTAGAAGATATGGATCTATACCCACATTGTTTGATGACACTATTTATAGTCATGTGATTGGACCAGTGCATTAATAAAACCTCATGTGGTAAATATTCTTGTTTCAATGAAGTAGAATATTTTAGGGATGGTGTAGGGATTATCAATATAATCCACCTTGGGTGAAATGATGTAGGAATTATTTGTGGAAGATCCATTGAGTGGATATGTGTCAGATCCTCAAATGCCAATTATACATAGGGAATCCTATATTTATTAGAAATTGTAAGACTATAGTTATACATAAAGTGAAAAGGATGTTTTTCATGATGCATAACATAATGAAAATATGATATAGTGGTTGGCCTTTTACATCATACAATTTGAATGTGGTGGGGACTCAATTTCTACCTCAAGTAATTTTTTGAAAACCAATTATGGCCTTTGGAATGGTCCTGAAGTATTCACATCCATAGAGGAGTGTTAATTCATGAATTCTTAGTTATAATATCTAGAAATACAATAAATATGTTTTACAAAGCCTATTCATAGTAACAACAGTTTGGGGTAAACTATAAGCATAGGGGACATCAGGTAGAGGACATAGAAATGTTTTCACACACCAGCTTGGGTTGCCTAAATGAGTTGAATGAAAATGGTTCTCTAGTATAAGGGAAGGAAGTGAAGTCCCAATGGTTATGTGTGTGAAAGATTTTATGTCTATGTGAAAAATCAATTTTTTATAAAAGATGATTATTTTTCATGCACCTGGACAACATTCAAAGGATTTTCTTGAGGATCACTTGACCATGGGAGAAGTCATATTGGGGCATATAAGAGGTCTATCACAAAGTATCATGTTCATTATCTGATCCATATTTCACATTATCATAGAAGAGTTGATTTTTCATGAAAATTTGTAGTGTTTCATTTTCAGTAGAGAATTCATGAGGTTGGGGTGAGTATTTATTTATTTCTAAAATCCTCAGCTGTTAGCCTACAATCCATTGAGCATTAAAGTCAACTTTTTCACAACATTATCATATCCTATTGGGACTTTTCCATGAAACATTTCTATATTGACCTCATATTAAGAACAATGTGATTATTTATTTCATATATAAATTATTTCATTCCCACATCATCAATTTCAAATATACTATGGTCTTAGGTGGACCATTAGCCGGAGGATAAGATGCATAACTATACATCCCCTCTAGCATGTAACTAGGTTTTTTTGTGCAATTATACCATTTCATGAACCTGATAAATCTTTTCCACACAAATTCCATCATCTAGGGAATGGTCTTCTAGTGTGGGTGGAATGTTTGGTTTACCCCAAAAAATCCATTAGAGTCCAAAAATTATATTTCTTTAAAAAAAATTCCCCTAGTATCAGAGATACTAGTGGAATGAAAGGTTAAGTTTTGAGGGAATCCTAGAGTAGAGGGGTTCATTTGAATTAGTGCTCAAATATTTTATGGATTTTTGTTTGATATATTTATGAACTTTTGAAGAATGGTGGCTTGAGAATATTAATATGCATAATGGGGCCTTGTACTGCACCTTGTCTCCTCATGTGATAAGACTTTTATCTCATTCATACAAGTATTACTTTTGTGTGATAGTGAAATCTATATCCAAATCATTGAGGAAACACTTTTTTATTTTGTTTTTTTCTATTCTATAGGATACCAATTATGATAACATCCAAAAAAATTTGAACCAAATCCTCTTCCATGCTAATGAAAATATTTTCTTTCACTACCCATTGAATTACCAAAGGTCATCAAAAATGTATTTGAGGCTAAATATATGTAAATTTAAGTTGTATCTACTAAAAAATATCCAAAATTATGTGAAACCCTAATACCCATTCATCTAAGAGTGTTGTTTTAGAAAACCATGTGATCATGGACATGCATATAGAGGATAAGAAGAATTATTAGTTGAGAATCTAGCTTTCACTCTGTACTTTTAGACAGATTGACTAGATTAATATTCCAGGATTCAATGTCAACACACTGAGATATAGGTTCATGTATGAGGATGATGTCCAACAATAAACATCAATACTCATGGTTTCCCTATCATAGATCATGGGGACATGGATATCATTACACTTAACAAAATGATGATGACTGTTACTATGGATGAAATATACAATGATGAATTCTCCACTTTCTATATATATCTCTTCTTGATCAGTATGAGGGACCAAAATAAAAGATGAAATAAATGATACGATATACAATTAGGAGGAAATTTCACTAGGAAATGGGTTTGGGAATACTAGATATGCTATACCTCTTTAGATAATGGAGGAATTTCTTCCAAATAAGCTTATATGAGTATGTGGGGAAATCATTGTTCCACACATAACATCAATATATATAGTTATGTAGCTCCTCAATTGATTTTCCCTCGTAACCAATACTTCCTACATTCACTATGTGGTGGTAAACAACATCTTGGGAGATGTACAATGAATCAATGGCATCTCACTAGATGTGATTCTATACGATGACTTTCATTTTTTAATACAACCTCAGATTATATCACATAGAACCCTCTACCTATATTACACCTTATTGAAACATTAAAGGTAATGCTAGAAAATGATATCTTTAGTAACATGGAAAATTCATTCAATATGGGGTTTTCCATGTTCTAGAAGAAGGGTCATTCTTTGAATATACCGCGGTGGGAAATGAAATTTCATAGAGTTCCATAATGGAGGAGACCCTAATTATATTATTTAATATTGGATATGTGTAAATATGAGTGGTGGGACTAAATTAATGTGTAATTAAATGTGAAGAATTTCCATTACACCATTTTTATCATGACATTCATGAATTTTTGGATGCGTCTAGCCAGAGAAACCCATGTGGGCATATTCCATGATAATATGTTATATACAGCGATATGGGAGTCCACCAATAAGGATAACTTAAGAGGGCTTGATATGGATTGGATAAATTAAATTTTGGGACATGGGGAAATAGGTGAAAAACCAAAGATGATTTTTGTCCCATTCCAATTCATTCATGCGTGAATCATAACAAATTTTTGGGGTTAGGAAATATCTATTTCCATCCCACCTCTGAATGTCACATGCATTTCACATTGTTCATCATCGTTGGGCTCGGGAAAATGATTCCTAGTGACAGTAGGTTAAAAATTAGAATTTTAAATTACGAGGACATCAAATTCCATTCCTTTTCGACCTAGGTTGGAATAATGGTGGATAAAAATAGGTGAAATTTGAAATATGGTGTACCTATAGATCATTTGGGGTGGAGTTATATTATTCGTGATGAAAAACCATACCTATAAGAAATAACATACTCCATCCTATATTTCAGAGTATATCTGGTGACTCCACTAGAATATGAATAGATAAAACATAAAGGTTCATAGGGATGTACATCCCAGTATGCTTCATCATCTATGGTGGATTCCAAAGGGCATGAGCTTAATGGATAGGAACGAGATACTACTGGCCAATGTAAATGTTGGCTGGTTGAATGATCATGCCAAATGATGGGTGTTAGCACTCCAAGATGCAGTATTATAGAAGTTCATTATGGTGATTTTGGTATAAATTAAACAAAGAGGTAGGATTATTTATCTCAAAGGAGAATACCATAATTCTAGAGTGAATCAAACTAGGGATGTAGTGGGGGTGGCACAAGGTGTTTCTTCACCCATTCCACTGATTTAAAAGTGTGTTATAAATAGTCATGGGAAAAGAAAGGTGGATCCAATTATATTAGTAGTCGGGCCACATAGTCTCCAAGAATGAAAATGATATACAAGTTCCAGTTATCTTCTGACATTGTATTCCCCGCACATATAATGTATTATAGGACACTTTGTGTGTTCATGGTGATAGAGGACCAATGGTAGAAGATTATATGAGATGGAGTCGAGCTAGTGGATGATGAGCCAGTTTTGATCATGACCATGGTGTGATTCCATCAGAGGCATGCATACCAAATATCAATGTATTCCATCAAATTTTTTTGAGGGGGACATGAGAGTCCATTCTCTCCTATGTGGGAAATGTTTCAAGGGGGTCGAATATGGGGGAAGACACCACATGGTGATTGATCATCCGAGGAGGAATAAAATAATGAGGATTCACATGGATCAAGTGGTGAGGAATCCAATAGATTAACAACTAATATGCAGAGATCCCAAGAAAGCTGTGATATTGTGGACTCTCATGAAGAATTGGTAATTCCTCTTGAGATTAGATAATTAGCACACATGCCTCATATGATCCATCTTAGTTTTTTTAAAATCTATAACGAAAACATTTCATATATTGTAGAAACATGAAAATGGGAATGGGGACCCTATATTAGGGGGAAATGAGCACCATTATGTACTAAAGATCATGTTCTGAGGCGTATTCATGAGTCTAAAGCACCTGGTTAGTTAGTTGAGGAGGTCAAAGTGATGACCATAGAGCCTCATGTCCTCCCTTTCTTCTTCTGGGGACCACATCCTAATATTCCAACAGTCCTCCCCACTATTGTGGATGCAACATACCAGGGGATGTTCATCCTAAAAATTCATCTTCCCCATGTTATGGATGAATTTTAATCCATGTATTATCTTCATAAAATTCATGATAAATTTACTTTCGTGATTTTATCATTTCCACAAGCAGGTCCTCATGCAACACCTAATCAATAGGTCTGACACACACTATCGAGGTTCCAACTATAATCAAGAGGTATCCTATGGTGGACCACCCCCCTAATTCTAAAAAGACAATTCTTTATATGTTCAACCTTTTTTTGTATTTTCCCCCCACCATATATCAACTATTTTTTCTGTCAAATTGACTAAAGAGATCTTATTTTAAGTACTTCTCAAATAGTTTCATTCCCAACAAGCAGTGTTGGTTTGAGAATCTAGCCCCCCTCCATGATGGTTGTTCTACTCCATGATGAGATGTTCATTCAAGAAGATCTAGACTTAGTTATGGGAGAATAGTCAATTGTGGCCTTGGGTGATTAAATTGGTGGTGTGGGTCATGTGACTGGAAGATATGGTGTTATCAAGAAAGGGTTAGGTGAAGATGAGAGACCTCTTGATATAGAGCCTGACATAGCCAAGAGAATCCTATAAGAGAAACCTTCTTATTCAATTCTCAGAACATTCTTAGACTATGAGAATACACCCATTGAATAATGCATTTCAGGGTATAGTAAATCATATAGTGCTTCATCACATGGACTTTTTAACCTTACATTGTGATCCAATTAGGTTCTTTCCACTACTTTCAATGCCATATAGTCACTAGATTGGTGTACAGTCATGGTACTCATGATTTGTTCCATGTCATTTTTAGAGAGCAATTTTATGAGGGGTTCATGATTTTAATGTTTCTTGGAACATGATAAAATTTGAAATCACCCAGAGTCTACAAGTAGTCATCCAAAAAAATTATCATTTTTAGGGGAAGGTAAGAGATCATGATACTTTCCTCAATGATCAATAAGAGATTAAAAACTAAATATGTGATCAAATAGTGGAGGTAATGAATCAAGAGAAATATAAAATCGGTATGATAGTGAACCTCCATGCTTTATGATATTATTTATAGGTTAGGAAAAATTGGATATATCTTGAGGTTAAATAAAAAGTAAATTGGGAACATGAGGTAGAAATATGTTCTCATGGTAATATTCCAATGGCTGGAGGAATTGGTGAATTTAATATCTAGGGTCGAACTGTATATATAATTTTGGATAGGACATATTGTAGCTCTATCATGTGGATGAAATTTTCCTATAATAGAAATTTTAATTTTAATGAATCTTACATGTATGGACATATTTTTTTCATTGTTACTTATTTCACCTTAATAATATTTTTAAAATAACCAATGAACAGTCCATAATATCACATGAGTAATGATCTGTGTGACAAAAAATGGATTCCCTTATGATTTCTCACTTCCATGACTGTGTTATATAATCATTGAACACTCATGGTCTATAAATATTCAATAATAATTGAGTAATTTTAGGATTAATGGTGATATGGATATAGAAAGGGGGTCTCTAAATAGAGAAATTTAATTTTCAATGTGATCTACTGTATGAATGGGGTTATTCTAGGGTGTTGATTTCTTCCTCAAAAAATGGAGTAGAATGTGTGAAAAAGGGTGTACAAAATCAAGATCACAATTTTAGTGGCATGATGATATATGATAAATGCTGACTATGTATAAAACAAATATTCATTATTTATTATCAATGAATATGAATATAAAAATGGGGGACATCTGTTGAACATGGTTGAAACATAGAACCTAACATAGAATTATGTCTAGAGTCCCTAGGGGTGCTGGCCTAGGATGATAGGTGTGATAGTGTGGACCAATACCTTACTTTTAGGGGACCCTTAAAATATGAAGGTGCGTGAGGATATAAATAAGGGTTAAGAAAAGCTCAGAAAATGAATTTATAGAGTATTTAACTGAATTCAATTTTTCTAAATTATTCCACCAATAAATGTATCACTCTGGGTAGGCATATCAGTCCAAAAAAGTACAAATCATCATAAAGGGGATGAATCATCTAGATTTCAGAATAATAATCAAAGAAAATGAATGATATGGTAGATTAATAGCCCCAGAGGAAAGGTCCTATTAGTTGATGGGCAATGATTTCATGTATATTTACATCCTGAAATGGTGATGGTAAACATATAGTTTTATATTATATGGTGAGGTAATTGTATAGTAATTTTAGTGTCATATTTTGTGGATATAACATTGTACTGTTTAAAATCTTGTGATGAGGATGAATCCCATGTTTTAACATCTTGTGATTGATTTGTGTTGTTCAGGGGGAATTTTCACTATGATTCCAAATATTTTTTCATCATGTTAGATCGATAGGACATCCCTTTTTAATTGATTGGGGAATAGTTACAGTTTAACATCATGAAAAAATGAGATGTAGTGATCTATCATGAATGGTACCTACCAAATTGACGGTTTTTAGGGTGAATTAGGGTAGCATGATGAGATACCATATATATAGAATGATATTATTGGGTTTAAGGTCATAATGATTAGAAAAAAATCCAGTTTCACATCCAAATTATTGCATCTATTAAAAATAGTTTTATGTATTGTTTCATTGACCACATATTGAATTATAGGGATGTAAATCATAGACATGTTACATTTATTTTAAGGTAATTTTTCATGGACCATTGGAAGGGTATCGTGAAGGTGTGAAACATCTAAGGAATGTTACTTTACCATAATAGATTTTTATACGACAATGCCAGATGACACATAAAGCACCCTTGTAAAACATCACAAACAGTTTAGTTCCAAGATGTTCGGACTTGGGTTCCACATCTAGTTTATGATCATAGTTTATGGGACATGGGGAACCTAAAAGTGTTTAGTGTTGAATAATTGTTTATTAACATTATTTGTATTGGTGGATATGACAGACCATATTCCATGAGAAATTTTAGGGGAATTTTGAATATAGTTTATGGTCATACTCCATAGGCATTGGATTTTTAGTTCAAGGGCATTTTCACAGGGTTGTTAAACTGAGGAAATAAATGCCATGTGTATAGTCAATGGAAGGGTTAGACCCATGATAAAATATCTTCTTGTCAATAGGTATCTCATGAGAATGGGAACTGATCATAATGTTGTTATGGAACATTTTATTGTAGCATTCCAATGAAAATACGAGACTTCCCTCTCAGAAGAGTGTATTAAATCTTCTCATACTTAGATATGAGTCATCACAAATTTATATGGGGTATGGAAATATTTTAACATTGTTTTCTAAAGAAATTAATGTTTTTATAGTATATTTTTTATAAAAAGCATTCTTTTTTTGAAGTTGGGTAAGAGAATCTCTTTTTCAAAGGCTTCTGAAACATGTATAAGGTATGACTGTAGTTTCACATCATGCGCCAAGGATGTTGGCAGGCTATCTCATTGGATACCCATTATTTCCTTTGTCATATCAAGCATTGAGTTCATTTCATCCAGGTAAGGGGCAAGGTAATTTAAGGGCTCTATTACCCACATGGAAGCTCATTTGGATTTTTGGGGTCACTACAACACATATAATAGATGGGTTCATGTTGAATTTATATATACCAGTTGAGAAGAAAACTTTTGACATCACAACATATCCCACGAGGGTGGGAAAAAAGAAACAAATTGTTATAGAGGAGATATGCATTTTTTGGTCATATAGTATAGAATGGGGTTTTAAGGGTGTTTAAGGATGTTTTTGTCATGGAATAGTTAAACCCTATGTAAATTGATCAATTGAGGCCCTACCCCATGGGAAGAGATTCAGAAGTCAGTTTCACATAATTTAAGTTCATACGGTATGGATCATGATTTTTTTAAAATTCATGTTTCATGGACTGTAGGTCATCAATTTGAATTCAACATGCGTTGATCTTAGAGGCGATTGTTTTAAGGGTACTCCTTCGGCAGGAAATTGGTGGGACCCAACAAGAATGGGACAAAATAATCCCAAATACTAAAAAATAATAAATATAAAAATAAAAAATGATTTATGGTAGTAATTATTGGATAATGGATAGGGTAGAAAATAATTTAACATCATGATTCTTTCATTCGTGTGATATTGGCCTCGTTAAAACCTTTGTGGTGTGACTAGTGAGAGAATTTGGTGTTAGTGGAGAAAAATGAACCTCTTGAAAAAAAATGGGACCACTTGGTCGAAGGGTTGTTGAATTTTCAACTAGTATTGGAGGATGGAATATAGATAATAACTATATATCCATGTGAATGATAATCAAGCCACACATTTTCCAAATACATAGAATGCTAAAAGACCAACATTAGTAGAGTTGGAGAATTCTGGATATTTATTTTGAGACATTCCATACATATAAAGGGGATTCCCTTGTTCATGGCATGAGGTAAATATAATGTCTTATTTAGAGGAATATTAGTGTCTCTAACATCTTATTACTTGTTTTTAATATTTTTGAAACATTTATTAGAGTATCCTTCGATTGGATATCTTCATAGGTTTTATTTTATGTTTTTAGAGTTTTTAGAATGTTTCCATGTCTATGAATGATATGAGACCATTTTGAGCATGGTTAGACAATTTTTGAAACATATATTGATGGGGAACATATAGTTTGTGGACATGTAAAACAAATGTGTAACCTATTTTTACATCCCACCCAACTCATGATGGTTTGGGAATTAAATATTGTTCATAAGGTTTTTCATCATTTTGATGAAACCATACACTCCACCCAAACAATTGTATTTTTTCTATTTATATTATTTTATTGAGGAATTTATCACATAGGTCTCCCCAATCGATTTTAGATGACTATAAATAGTTCCATGGAGGGGATTAATTTTCCAAATCTCCTCTAAGGTAATTTTATAGTGGTTATATGTGGACTATTCACTCGTTTCAAATGGATAGTTATTACTTATCATTCATCCGTAGTTTTTGTCCTTTTTATTAACTTATTCTTACCCTAGTGTCCATGTTTGGCCATTTTGGAGACATAATATTGGGGAAATTTGGATTTCATTTTTCCTAGGATAATGAGTCACAGTATGACTATCTTTATTTTTATTTAGTTCAAGGTACCATGATTATTCAACTTGAGTTCTATGATTAAATTAAATTTAGTTCCCAAAATATACCATTGACGCTTAATATTTCTTTAAAAATGTCAAAAAAAAATTAATCGTGATTGTGGTATGTTAGTTTTAATTGTTGTTATGTTCTGATAGAGTAATTTTGATGTGATTTTTTCAGTAAATGGTTTTCCTAAATATAACATTATATATATATGCATGGTGTTCAATAAAATTTCATTTTCAATTTTTATTTAAAATTAATTTTTAAATCATTTTTAACTTTGTTTAGGGCTTGGTATTTTGTTTATTTGGATTTTAATCATGGTGTATTGATTTTGGTTCCTTTTTATTGTTTTTTACTTATGTGGTGGCCATCTATAATTGGTGGTAAATTATGGTGGGGGAATGTAAATTTTTCTCATAGGTTTTTTAAAGGTCTACGAAATATGATACATTTGATGTTGGACAACACAAGTGGTAATGTGGGGAAAACACTGATGTATTCACAAATGATGATGAAATTATGAAATTATTTTCACCTTAAATCCAAGATTTCAAAACACATTTTCTTTCTTTTTTTAACATTTTACTAAGTCCTCTTCATTTAAAATTGTATCTAATAAATTCCAATTTCTTCAAAATGGTTCCATTGTTTCCAAATTGTAACATGGTTTTCAAATTTAAAAAATGTTGTTTTATATATATTCTATACGGTTTGGTACTTTTGGAACATTAGAGTGTGGTTTGGTAACTAAATGATATAATGCCACATTTGGAACCTTTTGAGAATGTTGTGTGTTTTATCAATTAATTTGTAATTTTTTATAGAAATTAATTTTACTTTTAAACTAAAATTAATCACCTAGTCGGTTTATTCTTATGTTTTGGAAATTTATTTTGAATCTCATGTAATGTGAAGAACCGATTATAACTTGTGTATGATTTGATTTGTGATGGGAACCCCTATGGTGGACCCATCAAGGAAATTATCTTAAAAAATGTGATCTTAGTGTCTAGGATAGGCATTTGTGGCAGAATATTTGGGTTATTAGTTTATTTCATGTGTGTGAGGACCTCCTCATTCCCCATATACTACTATCATGAGATTATTAGGAAAAATCTAGAGGGTCGAGTGATAGTTTATTATAAAATTCATTTAAATGGGTAAATACCCTTATATTTTTTAAGTTTCCATCTGTGTTTTTCCCAATTTGATACTAAATTAAGAGAATTCCATTTTTTATTCCCCATGGAGATTCACCTACAATATTAGGTGAGTCCGAACTGAGTACATGAGATGATTTATTCTACTATTGTATTGTATATACCAAATATTACTATATATCTGTTCTTTTCATCCATTTATGGTGTTTTTTTACTTTCCTACTATATTTACTATTCTCCCCTAGTATGTTTTCTATTTTTATCTAGTAATTTTTATGTTAACATTCATATTATTTTAATTGGGGAAATGGTTTCTAAACTACGTTTCTATAAAATGGAAATTTGTCTTTGAAAAGAATAAAGTGGTTTCTAGATTGTTATAAAAAGTGAAAACTGTTTTTGGTTCTTCAAAATGATAAACACTATTTTATAGATGTGTTTAAAACTACTATTTATGGACCATTTCTAGAAAGGAAGTGTATAGTGTCTTTTCTACTTAACTATGGATTTTTTATGCTAATATCCTAATTCGGGCACTCAGTATCAGAAGACACAAGATGTTTTAGAGTTTTAGGTTTCTGGTTATAGTTTTCCAGTAGAGAGGGAAAAGCATGATGTTTGGTAGTAACCAATGGGTCATGTGGGGATTTATTAATTTTATTTGTTTTAGATTTTATATTTTCTTTTTTTATCCACTACTATATATGGATTCTCTTATTCTTATTGATGTTTAGTTATTTTTGTTTTAGGTTGAATTCTCTGATTGGGTTATTCGATCCTAGTTGAAGATTGGGGGAAACCATTCTCACATGGTTTACCTTCGATGTCAGAAGAATTATCCAGCATGGGATGATTGGGAACTCCTTTCAAGACTTACCTCAGCATGTTTTGGTGTTAGGTTGGATGAAAACTTGTCCTGGATCGTGAAAAAAGTATATCAGATGACCCCTTTGTTATTTTTTGCATCATAATGTTTAGATATAAGACTATCAGAACTCATGTGGTATGTATGGTAATATATTTTAGAACACTTAATTGTCCTAAATCTCAATTTTCGAGGGATATTACAGGATTTTTGTAGTTGTTTCAATTGTGTCTATGGGGAATGAAAATGGAGGTGAACTGATGATGTACGGTGGGCTTATGGGTAGAAGTGACCCATATAAAGAGAGTGTGAATGGTTTTTAGTCCCCCTATTTATTTTCTATTTCCTAAGTAATGGACCACCAAAAATTTTTTCAGGAAATTCATTGATACCGGTTACTTATTTATAGAGATCAGGGTGAGTTGATTTATGGCTTGGTTTTGGCGGGTGTTGGGTTTACAAAAAATGGAAAATGTTTTATTAGAAAAGTAAACTGTAAAAAAGTTAAATTTATATTTTTAGGTTTTGTTTTATTTTGTGTAATGAACATTGGTTTTTATAGTGGTTTGTATTTAAAAAAGGATTTTGGTGTTTTCAGAACATTGCATTGGAGGGAAATTGTTTTTTAAAATTAAGAATGTAAATGGTCATATTTGAATAAAAATTTTAGTTTTTTTGTAATTCCCAGTTCTTTGTGTTTTATTGGTTTGGATTGTTACATTTATTTTTAAAAAAAAATTGATGTTGATTTAGTATTATGTTACAATGTTATGTAGAATATACAACCCAACATTTTCTAAAAACATTTAAGTGAGTCTCATTCATCATTATTCCCTGCTTGGATTCCTAGTGGAATTGTTGAATCTACTTATTCCTTATATCATAAAATTTAATGTAGTGATAGAGGATTATTTATGGTTGTATATTGTCTTGGTAAATCTGAATATATATTAATGTTATTGTTAACTCCCACAATTTTTATGGAGCACACAACATTGATATTGTTTGATGGTATGTGTTTAGATCAATAGAAGGTGATCGTCTTAGAATCGTTGATTTTTGGGATGCATTGGGATGTCTTTAATACCAATTTCATTTAATAGATCTTAAGAGTGGATGATAATGTCAAGAAATTCATATATATCATGAGTATTTGACAATGTCAATGGATGGTGAAGCCCTATATTAACCACTTTTATGTGATGGTTTCTTTCACTCCTAAGATAACATTTTTTATCTCTGAATAATCAACTATTCATCAAGGGTCTTATCCTACTAAAAAAAGTGTGTTTGTTATTCCAAAGATGTTAAATTTGGAAATTTAGTGGTTAATTTATATCAATCTAATTTAGTTTCTAGAGATAAATCATTCACAGTGGGAAAACTACTGTCTGTTGGCACTCATCATGGGTTTACATCAAAAAAGAGGAATATGTTAGAGGAACTTATTTTTTAGGAATTTATTTCATTATTCCGGGATTCTTTTACATTTTTCCACTCATTCATTTTCTTCAAGTGTGGATGTATATGAAATTCAAATCCATCTTGTCTAAATCAATAAAAATAATGCAAACAGTTTTTCGGTTTGGGACACCCGGTGATGTTCTAAAAGTTGTTTTCATAGAAGAATAAATCTTTATAAAATATAGATAGCATCATTTTTTTAGAGGAAGTTTCTTCAATATATCAGGTCTCCGTCCATTGGCCCTTGTAGTGAATATTCTCAAAAAGTTATGAATATTTGGGTGTAGGGTACCTTGGAAATTTTTATGGTTCCTGTGTAGAATGGGAATTGATTATGATTGCCTATTTTACTCTCCTTATATTTTGTAAGATTAATTTTTTTTATAAAATCTTGTTGGCCATGATTTCTATTTTTAGTGGGTTCCTTATGAATTTGAATCATTAAATGTTTTCCACTCTTGTGTCATTGGCCTTCAGGTTAGGGTTTTAGTCTTGTATTGTGTTATACTTGGAGAAGCATATGTATTTTAGGAGTTATGAAGCATGTGTTCATTCACGATTTTGTTCAAGTTTTTTTGTGGATTTTTTCTGGTGTTTATTGTGTGGATGGGAGTTCTTGGTAGTTTTTTCGGTATGTTCCTGAGTTTCGTGATGTTGGGTTTTCCATGAGAGTTTTGTGGTTCTAAAAATTTTCGTATTTTATTTCTATTTCCTTCATTTTCAATTTTATGTTTGGTTTTTGTTAGATTTGGTGACTTTCGGGGGCACAGAAAGTGTTCATGTTACAGAGGTTCCAACATACCATTACATATTATTGATTAGTTTGAATAATTTATTTGACTATAATTTGATAGGATCTCATCATGAGTTGTTTGGGGGCATTTTATAGATTTTATAATGTTTCTAGTCATGTTATTGGTTTGAGAATGTTTTGATAATGGTTAGGGAAATTTTAAGTGTTAGACTAAATATGCATTCATGGTTTTAGCATGGTTAAAATAATTATGAATATTAATTGTGTAGTAAGTGCATCAATTGAATGTTCTTAATTCCATTCTTTTTATAGAGTTTTTATTAACCATTTGAGTTATACATTCATACAACCCTAGGAGGGATAATTTATTCTATATTACTTCCTTTTGTGTTATTTTCTCCACATATACATTATACATTATTTCAACCCACATGGATCGCTTCCATGATGGGTTTTCCTTCTCCCAATATCCACCCAAGCAATTTCATGATGGTTTCATGGTGATTCTTTTCACAGTTCAACAGGTTAGTGATTCCTTCCTCGTTCACCATGTTTTCTATCCTATTTTCTCTCATACAATAACCCAAGTGACCATGTTTGTCAAATTTGGATACATATAGTGGTGAAAATGTGGATTTTTTCTTATGATTTTGATCAATGGTTGGAGAGTTTTTATTGTGGATTTCATTAAAGCTGATAAGATTCATCCACCCGAGGATGGTGTTTTAATTATTTTTCTTTTCAAAACACACAATTGATTCTTGATAATTCCTAAATTGTTCTGAATTTTTGTTAATCATGGTTTTTGTGTGTTATATTTAATTGTGTTAGTTTTTCTCAATGTATCAATTTGAAAAAAATATTTATTAACATTTTTTCTTAACTACACCCATGTATATGTATTCATGGGGAGTTTTGAAATTACATTTTACCATTTTAGTAGAAATTATATTTTTTTGTTTTATGTTTTTCATTGGTTATGCATTTGTATTTTTATTATTTGGATGTTGAGAATTGAATGTGGGTTTTTTGTTTCTTTTCATGGTTTGGTGATTTTGTGGTGACATTTTGTAATTGGTGGTAACATTAGTGGTGAATCTCTACATTGTTTTCTTAGGTGTTATGTATGGTATACAAAATAATTACCATTCAATATGGGAATATCCAAATGGGAACACAGTTCACACATGGACATCCACACAAATGATGACGAATTTATGAAATGATGTTCACATTAAAATTCATATTTCAAAATACCTTTCCTTTTTCATTCTCCTATTATCTTACCCTCCTTGTTTATACTGGTTTATTTTAAATTATAATGCAATAAAAATTATTCATTTATTTATAAATGATCACATTTCATTCAAATGAATTAAATTTCAGTTTCAAATATATCTTTCCTAAGTCCAGTACTATTTGAATAATTAGAATCTGGTTTGGTAATGAAGTGATATAATGGGATATTTTGAACCTTTTGATAAATGTTTATGTTTTCTCTAGGAAATATTAAATGACTATATAAATAAATACAGTTTTAGAAAAAATGAAAATTCTTGGAAGTTATTTTTTAGTGTAATGAATTTTTTTTCAAAACTCATGTGATGTGAAGGACCAGTTGGAATTGGGGTATGATTTTATATATGATGGGAACCAATATGCTAGTCCCTCTGAGGAGAGAGTCATCACATTTGTGGTGTCAATTTTTAGTCTAGTAAATCATGGTGTCATCTGTGGGTTATTAGGTTATTACACACAATTAAAGTCATTCCCATTAACCATAAAATACTATCATTTGATTCCTAAGTGTTATCATTAGGTTTAAGTGACTATTTCTTATCAACCATGATTATATGGTTTGGTAACCCCCAAATTTTATGAGAGTGTTAGAGGATACTACCACTCGTGAGGCTATGTCTGAGAATATAGTTGGTTAATTTCAATAGAGCTACACAAAACACAAATAAGTGAGTCAATACCTAGTGTGTCCAAGTATATCTTTTTAATATGAAAAGAAATTCCAATTATTAAAATAGTTATATTCATGTTTTCCCGTATAGTGATTGGTACCCTTCTTACTATATTTTTCATTATACACTTGTAATTTTTTCCTTATTATCATGTAATGTTTATGTTTATATAAAAATTTTCATCTTGTGGAATTGGGTTTATAAACTGGTTTTTATTAAATTTAAAATTTATTTTGAAAATAAGAAAGTGGTTTGTAAATTGTTTTAAAAAGGGAAATCTGTGTTTAGAACTTACAAATGATAAAGTGTTATTTTTTTAATTTTATTTTAAACCACTATTTATGGATTGTTTTAGGATGTGAAATGTTTTGAATATATATTGAATATCTACTGATTTTTCCATGCTCACCCCAAATATATGAAACTCAACATCTGAAGAACCGATTTATTTTAGAGTTTTAGGTTTTTTTATGGTTTTCTTAAAGAGCATGATGCTCTTGATGGACGGTGGTGACCAAGATGTCACATAGATATCTTGTCATTATAGTTTGGTTTAGCCCTATTTTAGATTTATTTTTGTTTATCCAATGAGTTATCTATGTTCTTTATAATTTATCGATGTATAATTTTCATTGGTTTATGATGTGTCCTATATTAAGTTGTATTACCCTAGTTATTTATAGGGTGAAATAACGCCCACATGTGTTTTGTTGTATTCCTTTTATTGGTATTATGTGATGAGATTCGAAATATTTCAACATCATATTAGATCAAGAGGGAAACCCATGTTCACTAATGGTATTGATTCACCATTTTTCATCATATTAAAACACACTTAGTGTGATGTTAGGAATGATACAGACCCACCATAGGAGTTGAGGGATAAGGAGGGTAGAATAACTAAATACCCTAAATCAAGAAAAATAATATTTGGTGGGTATAATATAGTTAATGGTAATGATACATGGACAACCAATTTCAATATAAGGTCATAATTCTTGGATCAATTGAAATTACTGTAAGGTCATTTCTCAAGGAACAAGTCATCCAATTTAAGGAAACAAATCATAAACATATTACAAACATTTTAAAGTCATTTTTCAAGTACAACAAGTATGGTATTATGAAGGAATGTTCACATCATCAAATTAATGATACTATTGGTGATTGGAGGGGCCTAGGAGGCCAACTGATTGAGTATAATGTTTCCTTGAGACAACCGGCACATAGTTTAATGTTGTTGTTTCCAAAATTGGTTATACTGTTAGTTTTTTTGTAATAGGGATTGGAATATGGGTTCATCTAAATAGTTTGGAGATGCACGAATGTGTATAAAATCAAATTTAATTAAGGAATTTTAAGGCACACACTTAATAAAAAATTTAAGCTATAGAGTGTGAATATTTTATTATCATAATGATTGGATTTTGGTTTTTTCTTCAAGGCCAAAAAGTTTGGGTTGTGAAACAGGGGATAGAAAAATCCCCATGTTCTTAATTTGGAGTGTATAGACCCACGATAACAAATCTATGAGTCATTAAATATCCTATGAGTATGGGAATAAAACAAGAAATATAATTGATATATGGAATTCTAGACAACCGTCAGTAATAGGGTGTGATCCTCTCAAATGAGGGTATTGAATCTTCTCATACCTAGATATGAGGTATCCCATATTTTATATGGGGTTAGCATACAAGTTAACATCATGTTCTTTTTACATTGATATTCTTATATAAAATATTTATCATAATAAAAATCCTTGTCTGATGTAGGGTAAATCATATCTATTCAAATACATCACAAATTGTTCTAGGGTTACACTGGAGTTTAACATCCTACCTTGAAGATATTGGTGGGCACGCAAAAGGGTTACCCATTCTATCCATCCGTATATTGGGAAATTCTATAATCTTGAACCAATAATGTGAATGGAAATTTAATTGGGGATTATACCTTATTGG
The DNA here is from genome assembly GCA_963277665.1 of Viscum album. Lineage (NCBI taxonomy): Eukaryota > Viridiplantae > Streptophyta > Magnoliopsida > Santalales > Viscaceae > Viscum > Viscum album. Next base: position 1,351,251,529 of record OY728132.1, read on the forward strand.
AATACTATGGGACATTTGAGGGTGATTACACCTTAGATAACTGATGTTTTCATGGTGAATTTTTAGCATGTCCTGGAGATGCAAATATTTAGGAATCACTACATATCCCTTGAGTGTATTATTCATACAGATGAATTTATAGAGGATATAAGCATAGTTTATTATAATATGTTCTAGACCATAGGATGAAGGGGTTTCAATGACGTTCATATGATGCAATATTAAAAACCCAACCTGAGTGAGCCCCGGAGGCCTTGTACCACGCTAAGTGAAACTGAAGTTGGTGAAACACAATTTATGGTACTATGGTAGAGAACATGGTAGGAATTTTAGATTCATTCCACTTAAACTATGGTACATTGGTTTAAAATACTGAAGTGTAGAGTACATAAATTTATTGTTTCAAGGGTACTCATGTAGAATTTTATAGGTAATTCTCAACATGAATGGGACAAGGGAAGCTCTCATACCACAAATGTATCAAGAAAAAAAAATAGATAATTTAAGGAGGTAATTTTGGACGTAATGAAAATGTAGAAAATAATTTAATGCCACGAATCTTGGAATCTGGTTATATTTTCCCAATAAGAACCTCTATGGCATTGATAGAGGGATGACATGAAATAAATAGAGACAGAGGAATATCGTGTAAAAAATGAGACCAAAGTGATAAGGGTTTAATAATTATTATTTTCAGTCTTAGAGGATATAAGTACGAGTATCACTACATATCCCATGAGCATGTAAGTCAAGCCACACATATTTTAAAAACATATAAAGGTAAAAGACTGATGTTGGTAGGGGAATCAAATATGGACACGGAATTTAAAGAATCCCACTGCTGTCATGAGTAATCTCATGTTTAGGTATTGGGATAAATAAAAACCATTCACCAAAGGAATGCATGTTTTAGATGATTTAGGAATCATTTATTATTTACCATTCAAGAGGGTTTGTGGTTTAATGTAATAAAATATGGATAGTTGGGGATGTATATTGTTTAAGGATATAATTCCTAGACATATTTTAAATACATTATGCTTTTATTTCCTAGTATAAGGGATCTTTGTTTATGGTCATAGAGTATGGAACATGGAGATTGGGATATCAGAGATATATATATGTGGCCTGATGAATTGATACAACAGTTGTGAATGAAGACCAAGGTGCCACAATATCACATCACATTCTCTTGAGATGACTCAAAAATTGTTTGAAAGGTAATGTCTATAATTCAAATCTAATATTAAGTTCATAGGGTTGAATCATACATATCATTATTTTGTTTAGTTTAGGACCTAAACTTATATTTTATGAACATATAGTGGGAAGAAAAATCTCCCCTTATGTGAAGTACTACTTGAGAACCATTGAATTAGTGGGAAAAGTGACACACTCTCCATCCAAGGTTATAAAATAATATATAGAATATGAATAGACCTTATAAATGATGTGAGGTCCTTCCCCCTTTGGCTAAAAATTTGGTTACATCTCTCCAGGTATTATTAGCCTTCCAAGGGACATTTCAGAGTCACCTTACCAGAATGAGTAGTGGAAATTCTGATTGTTTATTGTTCTTTCTTTCATAATATGGTACCTCTATATACTGTGATAGTCCTAATTATTGTTCTCTTTTAGGTCTTGTAGATATGTTTTATAGATATCGGCAATTATTTCTGACTTCTACAAGTCATAGATGGATATTCGGAGTGAAGGAAATTGAACCAAAAAGGGAAAGAGTGCCTTTGTTCCATACACAATGTAATATGGGGTCACCAAGGTGGAATTATTTTTTAAAATCCAATAAGACCCTAAGATATTAGTGGGATTATATATTTATATATTCTGGTTCTATACCATAATATTTTGTTAATATTTTACATAGGGAATTGATGAATGCCTCAATCTACCCATTTGACTGCACATGGTAGCATGGAGTATGGTTTGATCAGATATTGTCATTGGAATAAAATATATTCATCTCGGATGCCAGAAATCTGGTACATTTATTTCTGAAAAAACTTGATGGACTCCAAATTGATGAATTAGGAGTTAAAACACTAATTCAATCAAATATTGGTATTTTATATTTCTTTACGGTAATCTCTTCTACCCACTTGGAAAGGATATCCATCATGCTCACAATTAATCATAACTAGTGAGTTGCTTTAGGTGGATATCGGCTTACCGCATCGAGTCTCCATAATGAAAATGGCTATGAATACATGGAATTATAAAGGATACCTTCTAGTCAAGGAAAACTTATTGAATAGATATTAAAATCATGACACCTCTTAACATAATAAATGTAGTCGTAGACCATGGTGGTTTAGAATTTTTCCAACCTTCAAATCTAGTTGGAGAGATTCAAATTATATTGATGGGTGCACCAGACATAGTATTAACATTCTTCATAATATATGGAATCTCATCACTTTGGATTCAACAGGGAGGGATTAAATCAAAACAACATTATTAGAGAGTATACTAAAGGCTATTTCCACAATTAATGTTAAATTTTCCTACAGGTTGATGAATTTCATCATTCCAGGCTTACTGTAGAGGGAGAATTCCATGCTTGATATACTCAATGATGAAAAATGCAATTAAGGGTTTTTCACTACTATGGGTGAACCTGTCTATCATTATTTAGAACCACTGATTATCACATAGTTTACCTACATTCATTCATCATCATATAAAATGATGATATTGGTGACCTAGTAATGGACCAAATGAATTAACATGTAAACTTACTCATTCCACACAAAATACATGGTTGATCTAGCTAAGGAATTTGTTCATCTATTCTCGGATCAATATACATGAGTAAGCTTATGATGAGTAGGGATGTGGGCCATCTTCTAATGAGTTCATTCAAGTAGGGGAATGAGTTTTTAATTTATAAAAACATAATCCCCACTAGTCTATTTCATGACTACCTCATATTATCCATATTAATTCTTTTGGGGGAAATCCATCTCGATAGCTTTTTGAAGATTAGTAATGTTAGCCATATAATCTTCCTCATTATTGGTGTAAACTTTTTATAGTAGTAAAAAGTATTGTTGGGTATCCTATTCTAGGGTGATGAATATGATCCCCAATCCTACTCTTTTGATATTGGGATTGATGATCCATCTATAGGTTCGGCTTTGAGATGTATCATCCTAATTCATCTTCAAACATGAAATAGATTGATCCAATGATAGAATAGCCTAATTTGGGATTAAAAAAAGGGAAATTAAATTAGGGGATTGAAAGGTGGCCATGATTTTGACCACTGTTGTACCATTGATGTCCCTTTGTAGAATCAACTAGATGTCGAACTATAAAAGTATCACTAACAAAAATTCTAGTTTTACTATAAACACTGAAAATTCATGATATTCATTCAAATATTTGCATATGAAATAAGTTTTTCTCATAAAACTATAGATAATTCCAGAACAACATCCCTAAAAAACATGTATGTGCAATCTCTTCTTGAATGGGGAGTATCATATCTATGTGTTAAGAAACATTTTATTGAGATAGTACAATTTTTTTCCTTCCATAATTGTTCCTCGGAGAAAGAAGGCCCCCAAGGTACCTTTATAGAGAGTTCATGTAGATAGATATAGGCTTATCTATGATTGTTTTTATTTGATATGGTTTCTTTATATGATAATGTATGATTTCCTCAATGGAGTTTTGATACTTCTTATCCCACTGTTCAATAGTGTCTTTATTAATGATTCATTAAAAGGCCATACGCATTTCAACATGATTCAATGTGAATCATAATATATAGGATATGTGTCCATGTAAGACATGTAGCTCCATATGGTTGCTCAATGAATGAATTTTAGTGGTTGTCTTGATCTATAATTTGTTGATCTCAATGACTTTGTATATGAAAATGAAACAACGAATCATCTTGAAGGTAAAATATAATCCAAACATCAATGGGGTTTACCTTAAATTCATAGAGAAGGGGAAGATAAAAATTTATTGAAGGTACCTAAGATAATTCTAACACTAGGACGATTTTAGAGCCATATCATTCATTTAGTACTCAGCCAAATTATCAAGAATTATTATGAAGATGTGATGCATAGATCGCTGATAATTAGCTCATGTATTCTTTAAGATAAATGGAATCACTTGATTGGAAAAAGGCCCATTGAGAATCCACATAGGAAGTTTAATATAAATCCTTAGGGGCCATTCAGATGTGATATATCCCATAATATCCATCCATAATAGAGAGTTCCACTAACCTAGATGTAGATTTAATAAATATTTGTGTCACGGGATGTGGTAAATCATCCTCCAAACAATGGCGGTTGAGCTCACATATGTCGATACACACTATAATATTACCATTATTCTTCTAGAATGGGATGATGTTTCCAACCACAAGGGTTAATAAAAATCAGTAATTTCATTGTCTAAGATATTATTTTATACAACATAATGTTCTATCGCATAGTGGGTGGGATTTTTTTTATTGGAGGCCATTTGAGCCCCTGATGACTCACTGGGAGGACGAGATGGATGATGGAGACATGATGGTCTTGTCCCTATATCTCTTCATATATATAATAAAATATATACAGATGTTACTTTAGGAAGGCCTCATATTGTAGTTGTTCCTATGGATACATGGATGTAATGATTAACATTGGCCTTGAGTCATGAGGGGGACAAAAGATCTTCTGAAACAACTCAATCACTTTTGTGGAGAAATACTCCTAAAAATTAGGGAGGGTATTCCAAATCCACTTCATCATCTATGATATGAGAACCATTGGGACGAGGTAGATCTTATAGGATAGATTACTTTGGGGAATCACTAATTCCTACTTCTGTATACATTGAATCTACACTTAAGGGTTTCTTATTTTTTCACATGGTTAAAAAGAAGCTGTTGATCCAATTCAATCAGATCTATGTACCCTAAGAAGATGTTTTATTTCAAAGATATGGTGGGGGAGTTATCCTTAATTGGTTTAATGATTCCATTCATAATAGGTAGTATGGTCATGAAATGGTGGCCATATGGTTAACCTCTCAGTAATTCACAAGTGTAGGTGCTTATCATATCATGCATACTTGTCTCATGTAAGAGTACAAGGTAATATTTAGATATTCCATCACATTATTGATGATAAACCCCTTTATATTGGAAATGATCATCAAAATTCCCATGTCTGGTGTCGTTTCCTCCAACCATTGAATCATGAGAATGAAACCATCATCAACCCCTTCACATTTACAGACGAAGGTAGTGGTGCACTTAATATTATTTATTTAAACCTACATTCATACCCACATGTAGTAAATAACATCCATTTAGTGATATTCATATGAGTCGATGGGAGATTTGACACATTGGAACACCCCTAATCGACACCTGAGTGAGGATTTAATGCTATACTTGTACAAGGAGGGGATGCGCACATAAAGATAAATGCAAGACCTATCCCATAGTGCGTTGTAAGCAGTATACTATGAGACCATCATAAATATGATACTCTCTATCATGACATAAATATGGGTCTTAAACCAGACATTTCTACAAGCTTTTTGGTCAATACTATCATATATATAGATTGTAAAGTTTTTGGGAGTATGATATTCATTTTTCAATCCCATATTATGATATGTCTAGCCAGGATGAGGTTAATCCTAGAACTACTATCCACCAGACAGTGGTGAACATCCATGTTGTCAAACTAACCATTAATTTAAAAATACCCTATGTTCACCTATACTAGAGTTCCCTCGTATTCATTGAAGAATGAGATGATGGATTGACATTATTCGTTCTTTTACCCCCCCCCCCCCCCACAGAGTTGTCTTTCATAGAAATAATGTTTTTTTGAATCTAGACTAGTATTTTCAATGATTAGGGGAGAGAATCTATCATTTATTACAATATGAGGAGGGAATTAAGGATTGACACTATTTTATAAGTACTAAAATGGTGTGACAACACATTGAACATTCATGCTAATGTAATGTTTTTTCCATAATGGGTCAACCTTGTTATAAATCACAAATGGTACTATCAGATGTAAAATATGATTATGGGTTGTATTTTAAATATCATACCACTATCCAACTAACACATTATAAAATACTCTTGACTAGTTATCTAGTTATGTTTTGGATCAGGCTGCACATAGTTGATCACAATGTTGTCATGACAGGTTTTCTCATAATTTTAACATGGTTAGCTCTGGAAATGTATCCAAAAATGAAGGATATGCATACAATTCATGAAGATAACTGTAAAAAAACTACTTCCCTGTCTTGGAATCATGAAAGGATTTCCTAGAGTAGATGGCCTAATTATTATTCCAGTTCAAATTTTTTCTATATTTCTTTTTACTATATGGACCGAAGGCCTCTAAGGCTTTAACAAGTATTACCGACTATCATGAACACTTTTTAGTATAAAAATTCAATGGAGTTCATGAAGTCTTACTCATACTCATCATGACAGGGGTATTCCAATGTTGGGATGCTCCTTGGAGTGATTCTCGACTCAGGGGGAATCAAATCGTTGAGGGTGCTAGAAGGATTTGTCATTAGTGGCGGAAGATGATATACCTTTCAATATTTATTTCTGATCCTTCATTAAATGGAGGGATGAAATATAGATTCACATTACATTTATATATGATACATAGTGAACCCAAGAGGATTTGGCCTTCCTAGGAAAGCAATGATGATTCCATGGGAAAAGGAAAGTGCTCTGTGATACAACCATTCATCATTCCTTCAGGACCAACCGTTGGATTCCAACATCCATTCACCTAAACCCTCACTATCACAATCATGGTCAATGGTTTTATGCACCACATATGATATAAGATCATCCAATAAGAACAAAAAATTAAATATTTTGTAACAGATCCAATATTTTAACACAAAACATTCATTGCTGGTAGCTCAAACTATCATGTTATATAGGAAATGGTTAAGGTGGTTAGTTATACCTACTACATATGGATTCATTCAATTTGGATGATTTTTAATCCCATTATCCGTTGAATAGATAAAATATACGAGGAAAAATTCATCCTTGGATGAATATTTTTTCTTCATTCTTTCTTGAAGGGGAACTCAAGGGTCCAATCCTTGCATAGGATATCTATCCACAGTCTCTATTATAGGGTTCTATAATTGGAGAGGTAGTGTATGGTGGTTTTAATATGGGAGAGGATGATCTTGGAGGGGCTACGAGTGGTAAATATCCTCTTGGTGAATAATCTCTCATAGAGGAGCTCTTATATAGACCTACTATGGGGAATATACATGCACAGTAGCAGTAGAATTATCATTAAAAGGCATTCTCATAGGATTTGGAAGAGATAATTAGAGTGATTTTATAGCCAGATATAGGGAATTCTCTATACACTAATCATTATATGGAAACTTCCACAAGACACATAAAACATTCTTGTTGATGAGGGTAGAGACCATCTACATCTTGTAATTTATCATACACATTATTAAAATATTCTCTTCATTAATTTCTATATCTATTGAGTACATGAGGAATTTTCAATGGTAAAAAACAAGTTCCTTTGTCCTATGGGATTTTAATAAACATGAAGAGGTTGGAGAATCTTGTTTCATGTGTTGGAGGTGAATAGGTAGAGGGAATATTTTTGAGGATCGTCATATCCAATGATGGAACATATTGGTTTCTAGATATACTGGATCAAAACCTATCTGTATAGTGTTTAAAAAAATAGTTTTTATGTGGATAATCCCAGTATTCTAGGATTCCCAACATGGGTCCACACATAATGATGAAATTGAAAATGTGTTACACTGAGCTACCCATACTATTGAATGATGAAAATATAGGTTTAACAAACTCAAGGGTTAGTGTCATGTCATAAAAACATTCTAGGTTGGACATTCCATTTCGTGGGATTTATACTTATCAAGTATCTAGTTCCCCGAGGTGAGTGGTAAGAGAGGCCATCAAATCATGTTGGAGAGTTTCTCTTTCAAGATGAGTATTCATAATTACCAATGTATTGATAGTCTCATCAAATTGGAAAGAAGGATCAACTTCTAGTGAAAGAACATGACCAAGATCATGAAGAATTTAATTATTTATATTGGCTAGGTTTAGAAACTCATACATTATCATGGTTCCATACACTCCATCCTATGATCTTTATTAATGATTGAATTACCAAGATCAACATGGGGAATTTTATCAAGAAGGACATGCTAGACAGCTGGAGGAGAAAAAGGGTAAGGAATTCTCTGTTTGGCAATGCATCATAGTTTTTAACCCTTTAGTTAAGTAATTCTCTTTTACTCTATGCATCTATACCATTATTCACTTATTCCTCAACTAGGCTATGGATTACCATTTTTACTATAATGTTACCCATATTGGACCCTATATTATCTATGGGAATGTTAGTTTGTCACATGATAGTGCTAAAGTGGAATATTTTGTACATTATCTTGCCTATATTACACATATTCAGTGATCCCTCTTCAATAAAATGTTTTAGAATTATGATTCTCTTGAAACATCTATTTTGGTGGTGTAACGGTAGTTATTTGACACAGGTTGCCGTTCTACTGGAAGTGCTACCAGCTCAATGCTTCATAAATATTAATCAATGTCCTTAAGGTTCCCCTAGATTCCTAGTTAAGATGTCAAATAATCATAAAGGATGTTAAACCATTCCCATATGATCTGGTATTGACACATGGACTGAACTTTGGTAATGGAATATTGGTGGAAAATATTTGTAGTTGCTAGTTTCTTGACTAACACATACAACTGATTAGAGGATAAGACCTCTTGCATGCCATCTCATTCAGATGAAGAGAGTTTCTCTTGTTCACCCCAAGATTTTACAGCTCTTGGATGAGAGATGGTGGCAATATTTCTATGTATTGGATCAAAAACTTCTTATCTAGTGGATCATCCAATTCTTGACTTAACTATTAATTTCAAGCTATAGAATCTCTTTGTACGACCCAAACCACATAATCACATATATATATGACTGTGTGTTCACATTAAAATGATGCACTAGGGTTCTGGTGCTCATCTATGGATTGATAGTGTGCTCACCATCTAAATGAGTCATCCTAGTCTATAAAATCTCTAAAAAATATTCTGTTGATGTATAGAAGAGAGATAGTGGAAGTGACAAATATGGATTCACCTTGATCATTGGGAAGGGGTAAAGAACATCCTGCACAAACATGTACCTATGGAGGGATCTTGGGATACTATATATCTCTTCTTCTTAGATATAGTATATCAGATATCCGGATCCTACCCTGGAATCTGTCATTTGGGGTTGATAATCCATTATCAAGTCATCTATTTCCTTAGAACTTGATAGTTTAATGAGGCCGATGATGACCTGGTGTTTCCCAGGATTTCACTATTAGTGGTTTGTTTTCACTCTTCTTCACCGATATAGTTTTTTTTGGATTAAAACCTATTTAGAATAGGGAGGGAAACCATGTTGGTGGAGGTTGATACATGTACTAACTCCACTCAGTTTGGTAGAAACATATTGAGGGCCTCCATGTGGGCTGGTGGCGACATGGGTAGAAACTCCATGTTAATGATTAAGAGTTATTGTAAGACCTTTGGACTAGTTAATTATATAATATACAGGGACTAAACTTTATATGGTGATGGAATGCGGTCCACAGCTATGTTGATTTTCATCATTATGGTTTACCCCTTAATAGAATTTGGTGGTTTTAATGGTTGAAAGGGCCAACCTTTCCTGCCTATGAGGTGGATGGGGTCTCAATCACAATCAACTGTAGATTGATACATATATTCCATTCCATGGGATTTGGTGTGATGCGCAAGTTGTGGTAGCGTCAAATGAATCTGTAAAAAATGTCTCTTTTTAAGAAATGTTATGGGCTTTCCCCCAACAATGGAATCATGTGAAATGGACTGGGATGGAAGAGATATGTTAAATTCCACCTATTCATTGACATGAGAGACTAGTCATTGTTGGAATTGATGCATCTTTGTGGGCAACACATCGATAGATCCCAGTTAGTTTTTATGAAAGGAGGACTCGGGAATTCCCCAAAACATCCTCATAATGAAGTGAGTAGTAGGATCACAATGGGGAGAGACTCCCAAAGTGGTTTTTTGTTAGAATGTGGAGGGGGGTCCCCCTACACATCCTATGGTAGTGTTCGTGTCCTCAAATTAACAATTTTTCTAGGTCCTTGTGGTACATGTTCCTTATTATAATGAACCCTGCTATTTTACATGATCTTGCAAGAATTCATCACCCTTTACTAGATTATATCTATGGGTGACACAAGTCATAGGATCTGAGTAGCTGAATTATTTTCGAAAGTCATAGTGGTGTTAGAGTTGGTTAGTGATTTCACTTCCACATTTCTTCTACTCTAGCACCTTTAAGAAATATGTTTCTGATTTCTCATTTTATGAATCATATAATTAATGTGGATTTAGCTATCATTAACTGAACAAGGATTACAATTTTTGATTCCCCAACATCAATCAACCATATTATGGCACAAACATATCCTCATGGAAAATCTCACATAATGATGATTATAAATTACTAACTTCCAGAATTCCCTGGTGAGTCTCTTACTAGGCCCGTTGTTTTCCTCATCAGACCTATATCATGATGTTTTAACATAGTGATACTGCAATCTATTGATTCCCTAGTGATAATTCTCATAATTATGTGAATAATTGATTCATGTTAGGTACACCATTTCTATTTCTGATGAATTCAATACGGCCCCACACATAACTCAACAAGATACACACTTTGGATCTCTATTTTCCCGCTTTCCAAAATTTCTAATGAAGGTGTATTTCATCACATTCATTGGTGATGTATTTTCATTGATTGGAATTGTACTATGTGTTGATAGTTCATCCTTCAGGGTATACCTATTTGAAGATAATTTCCTAGAATATGTCCCCATATATAATTGAGTCTTGTTCATGGAACTCATTTTTTGTTCTGTGCCTCTATCGAAATAGATTAATTACACAAAATTTTTATAGTAGGGAAACAAAATTAGGTCTGAGGATTTATCAAATTGAGAATATCTAAGTATTTTTGGCATTTTTCACATTCATAACCTATAAATATTCATCATGAGAGGGAATATCATATGAGGTATCTTAGATGTAGAATCTAATGCTTCCTATATTAATCATGAGGTAATTATCTCCATGGGAATATGTCTTACATGTATTTTTACATTAGGTATCACAAGTTTATAGAATGAGGAATGTTTTTGGATTCTAGTCCCAAAATTTATGACTTGTGGTGAGTTTTTATAACATATGGATGAGATATATTGGGGATGGAGATTAAAAAAATGTGGGGAAAAAGTTTGGATGTTTAGTTCGGATGGAACAGGGACTTGTACCATTAGTGGATAAAACCTACGTTTTCTACTATGGATTAAATTAACTTTCAGAAAGACCAAAATTATTTCTCCTAGGAGGGAGTACATGTATTTTAAACCATGGTTTAAAAATTCCCCATAGTGTGAAATCTAGTGTTTTGGATGGTAACGCCGCATGGGGAGGACCCAGGATGGACAGATAAAAAAATTATATTGAGGTGGATAGATGAGGTGCATACCAAGGAGGAATGATGTCACACTAGGGTGGATGGATAAGAATTTCACTTAAGACAATTCTGGGTGGATCCTCTTTGGGAGCAAACTACATGAGTTTACTATTTTCAGCATTTAACCAATGGGGGAATCCTACAATAAATTTTTTGATGTTAGGAATCAATATGTATGTATTACGATTTTTCGGTATAAGGTCATGTGACCGGAGAGACATATATAGTATCATTTTAGGTGGTAAGGATTCTCATGTCTCCAATGGATTTTTGATGTGGTATGGTATGAGGATTAGGCATAGAATCTACTCTATATGAATGTTACTCAGGCTTACGTGTTGAGGATTCCTTCAGTGGGTAGGCATCTGGTTTTCCCATTCCAAAATTTCATAAGGAATAATGTGTTAATTGAATATATTATGACTATAGTTTTACATAATGTGCGTAGGACATTATCATGATGTTTAACAATGTATTCATAGGATGTGGGGATAGGTAATTTTACGTTATATATCATGGATTTTGGGGGACTCAATTTATACCCCTAGATCTTATATAACCACTTATCATTTTACTCTAAATTGGTAATAGAGATGAAACTTCATTAAAGGTGTGTTCAATCATGATTTTTGTGTTGCAACAACTATTCATAGAATAAATCAGGTTTACGATACCTATTTATAGAAGAAATTGGCAGGGCTTCACTAAAGGCATAGGGGATTTTGGGTCAGAGACCATGAAATTTCAACCCCAAAATGGGTTGGGTTGTACCAAAGCATTGCATGAGAAGGGTGATCTCATATAAAGGTACTATACAGAGTATCGAGGAATAGGTGTGGACAAGATTTTATGCTTATTCCCAAATCAAGGATCTATGTTGATAGATTCTTTTTCATACACCCAAACTACATTCAAAGGATTTTTGTGAGCATCTCTTAACCATGTAACATATCATGTTTGGGACCAAATGAGAATTGTCTCAATGGATTGTCTTCATTGGGTGTTTCAGGATGTGAATTATCATATGAATGGAGTGTTTCCCCACAAGGGATTGGTGTTTTGTCTTTGAGAGAGCATATATAAGGTAGGGATCATCTTCTATTTAAAATTGTTTTCACAGAACCCATTTGTTCATAATTTATTGTTATGTGCAACCTCATCCCTCTCCTCTAAGAATAAAAAATGCAACAACCTCATATTGATATTGTAATTGGAGCATAAGGCTTATTTATTAGGCACAATAATTATTTCCTTCACACATCATGTATTTCTTCTGAATAATGGCCTTATGTATTATATTGGATTAGGGATATGATATAAAAATATATTTCTCAATTCGTGCATAAATAGTTTTTGAATAGATTTATATCCTTTAAAACAAATGTTTTATCTTCTAAAAGCTTTTTCAATATCCCCAAAATTGTATTTTTGGGTCGGTGGTGTGTTTCGATTAAATAACATTTTTAGGCCATAAATATGATTTTTAACAACCAATTGACCCCGAACTGAAGCCTCATTACCCAACAAATCATTGTCCCGATCTAGAATCAGTATCCTAGAGAGCTATCATTAGAGATGAATCCAATAATTTTAATTATGAAATATCTTGCATACATGTGTGTGTATATATATATATGGGGATATGAATTAAAAAGTACAATAAAATTACTCGATCATATATGATGCACATACCATTGATTCCTGCAACTAGTTTCTCAGTACACCAAGTGGATAAGCTGGTGGTCATAGTCATGGTGAATAGATATATTGGATAATAAACTAACACTGGGTTCTCTAACATGATTGGTGCACTGAAGAATCATTGACACTATTTCCCTATGTCCTAACCAAATCCTCATAAGGTTATAACTCCAAACACTATCCCAGGGAATGAACCAACTTAGATAATAGTCTATCATAGAAAGACCGAATTGGGAACGAGATGAAACTACCCCAATCCTACCTCCATAAGCCTAGGGTATTTCATTAACACTGAAAGAAATTAATAATATCAGATTCCCTTCCATATTGTACTTGTATGTGTGCTCCCAACCATCTCCATTCAGAGTTGAATTGGAATATTAATTAATTTTTTCACATATATATAATAAGAAATTAATTTAAAACATGTTGTGAGAAAAAGATTATGATTGTGTAATTTGAAAAAGAATAAATAGGAAAAAATATTCCCAACCAAAAAGATGTCCCGACCTAAAAAATTGTATGAGCAATGTGCAGAGATAACCTATCTCTATCCCACCAATCCTCAACCATTGTATGTGGTAAAATGCACCATGTATCCATATTCTCTTCTATAATCACCATTAAAAAGTATATATTATACATAAGAAATGAAACATGTGGTAAATTTCTATAAAAGAGTGAGTATATACATACCCTATATGACAACACCAAATATGACGGGGAAGATGTAAGAGAGATAATAGAAATTGGAATATTACGTAATATAAAGAGAATAACAGAATAAAAAAACATGGGTATATATTTATTGAATTAATGTATCCTAAATGAGAGGTAATTTTAACCTCAAACTCACAACCCATCCCAAAAGAGAGTGGCATGAGTTCCAAGAGTTCCATAAATGATTCCCAACACATCACAAATCTATCGTAAGAATCACCCAAATTTGTGAAACACCTCACCAATGTTGTTCAACGATGAAGGAACATAATCTATGAGTACGAAACATGCCCTAGTATAAGAGGAGGGTGCCAATAATATTTTTAATAGATAACTAATGGATGGTCCCATCAAGAGAGGCTCACTCTGTCCATAGATCGAGGACCCCATCCTTGACATCACATGAGGGTGACACTGGGATAGTAGATAGGGGACCCATTACTAGCCCACTATAAGGTTTACAATCTAATAATAGATCATGAACCCATTCTCTAACATCATATAAGGGTTCCACACTACTAGTTGAGAAAATATTCATTGGCATGGTAGGAGGGCACCACTCAAAAAGTTGAGGACCCATGGCCTTCATCCACAGGATGGTGTCATTGGGTAGATAGGTATAAGACATATCTTATTTTCTAAATTTTGGATGCCACTCTTATAATTAATGACACAAGAATTGAATCCTAAAGAGGTTTCCACTATGTGGTTAGGTAGAGAATCCATTCCTTGTCGTGGTAGGAGGGTTCCACTCTAAGGGATGATAGGGGACCCATGACCTTCCCAGCAAGAGGGTTCCAAACTAATATTTATGATGACCATAACTAGTCACTATCATCATCGAGTGTCACCTAATGAATAATAAAACTCAGAACATCCTGAATAATATCATAAAATAGTCCATGAAGGATACCATCATGTCCTATGTTGAAAAAACACATGATATGTTACTTTCAAGACAAAATCTGAATCGAAAAAAATAGATATGAGAGGTAGAAGCTCTCTAAAAATTCATGTAGGGTTAGACGCCCTGTGATTGGACCCACACAACGTGTGGTCCCACTCCACTTCATGGCCATGTCCCTTTCCAGTACACATATCACTACCAATAAATCCTTACACTATGTGTAAAGGTATAACATAGCTTGCATCATCCACTTGGGGTCCTACCCATGCTCCAAGAAAGGTATCTATAACCAGACCATGTAGTCAATCTATGTCATATAACCATGTTTATGTACACTAACAAGGTGTAAACCATTCCCATTTCCATGTTATCCAACAAGAAATTTGGATTCTATAGCATCAGGTTAGATGGAATGTGGGGGTACCATATGGCCTATACTATTTAACTCACCTAGAAACCCTAGCATTCATATCCAAGTCACTATAATTATTGTGTTCTTCAAAATTCAATGATATTTTTTGAGTTTTTTCCGATAATTCTATATCCAAACCCTATGATCTAAATATGATTCATTTGAAGATGTTTCTAATGAGTATTCACCCATAGTCAATGGTAAACACCTCTTACCACTATTTTGATCTTTCGAATGGCCATAAAACAGATTTCAATCTATGCACTCAGAGTCCATACATGTCTCACAATCCACTTGTATCCTCATTGGATCTAAAAATCGATAGTGGAATCAACCACATCCCACCAAATATCTTGAAACATCCCCAAATTTTCAATTCATTCGTCACATGTGAATATTCTTGGAATCCTAGGGTCCAATAGCACTCAATCCCTCTCAGCAATAGTCAAATCTCCCATAGTCCATTCATAATAAAATGTTTAATTCTGGGGAAAACTTATGAAAAATATGTATACTATTTTATTTTCATAAGTATTCATAGTTAATGAATACAAATTTGGGGTATTTATGCTGAGAAACATATAATAACCATGATTAATATAATAAATGAATCAAATGTGATATATGGTAACATGAGAATGCTCAAATTCAGAGAATTTAAGAAACAATGAATATTCAAGTTCATTAATTTAATTAAAATTGATGAAGTCCTAATAATAAGGTTCCTACCTTTATTTTGGAATGATCATTAATGAAAAACTCTCTCTCCAATGATGGGGGAAGATATGATGTGTTTTTTGTGTCTTAATTCACCTTGACCCTAAGGCTCTTCTTTATATGATCATGATTACAAATTGATTTAGAGCGGTGCATCCTCCTCTCAAGGACCCCAGAGTTATGTGGATAACATTGGTAATATTCCATAATGGTTTATTTATAGTGTTTTTAGAATTAGTATATATAAATTAAATAATTATATTAATCAATAAATTAAATTCAAATACACAAACCAGTAGTCTCTATATATGAACTCCCCCTACCGACCAAAATTGGGTCACTCCTAGAGTATATTTTGTGTTCGAGATTAAAATGTGGAATTAAAAAATCAATCTAAGAATATATTTAACATTTATACCATTATTTTGAAAAAAAATCCCTTGTTTTATGATATAAAATATATTTAATATTTTCATAAAATTATTTTAGGAAATTGGAGGCCTCAAAACAGCATATCCCCTCAATGATTGGTTTTAAAAATACTTCTATAAAAATTTCATTATTCTTCATACAACAAATTTAGTCTCTAAATGTATATTTTACATTCATATAATTTTAAAAGTGTACAACACATTACTATCATGTGGTAGATTTTTGAAGAATAAATATAAAACATTGTTACCCTAACAAAATAACCATTTCTGTATAAGAGTTGTTTTTTTACCCTATTTTATATTTTTATCTTCTAGAAAAAAATAGGAACATTTTTCATGATTTTAAAAAACATTAAATCAAAGGAATTTAATATTCATACTCATTTAGAATTTTCCATTACTATTTGGTTTGTTTTTAATGCTCCACATTTAATATTCTCTTCAATAATGATTAAAATAGTGTTTAAATCAAGGGGTTTTTATGATGCAATCCATAACACATAATAATATTTTTATATACCTAACCCTTTTCTATCATCAAATTTTGATACCCTCTAGAGTTTAGGCTGTGCAAAAATACATTACCTAAGATTTTCAATACACATTTATGATTTTTCTAAGCCCACCTTCTAGTTTAATGGGGGGGAATAACTCTATGTATTTATGGGTACCACATGAGGTATTATAGTGAGATCGCTCAGATATGTGGTCTTAACCAAATTATTAAAATGAATTATAAAATTTGAAACTTCATGAACCTTTAATCTCATATCCATAATGAGATATAGACCTCTAAACATCAAAGGAATATTTTTGATCATTAAAGGGGTATTATAAAAGTTTACAGATCTATCTGGGAGGGAATTCATAATTTAAATATATAATTTTGTTTTCCATTGTTTACACTATCTAGGATACATCCAGGTATCATGAATCAGTGATGTGTCATAAAACAATAATCCACTATTGATCTCACTACACCTCACAATGAGGGATTACCCTTTCGTTTTATTTTCTATTACTCACCCCTCATGTAAAATATCTACAATAACATTTAGGTTTGAATCACAATAACCTATTCCATACTATTATATAATTGTTTAATATTCATCCACCGTTTCACACTACTCTTTGTTTGATCCACACACAATTTAAAACTTGTAGGTCTCTTAACAACATCATAAAATTAATCTTCAAACAATATAGACACTATATTGAATTCCTACATAGATAATCTATTTAATTTATAAAAACACATTGATGCATCTCTTTTCAATCGATAATAAATCTACAAAGACTTATTAATTGTTTTAGTTAATGAAAAATTATCCACTTAGAAAAATATTCAATGGTTTTAAAATACTAAATATTTTGTTACCTAATTTGGATCAAAACTGTCTGCCTAATTTAATTTTTTTTATTCAAGTGTTGTAATATTAAATTATTATTATGATAAATCAATTTTTCTAGAAATGGGGATTCTTTTTTCCCATCTACTAAACACAATATTTATTAATTATAGACATTTAAATACACCAATTACTCATCCAAAATCTCTTCCTTGATTTTCCTCATAACAAAAGACATAACTACAATGTGGTCACCTATAACACCCCTTATAATATTATATATTTAATCCATATAAAGTCCTAAAAATAAATATATATACTTTGTCATGTTAAGAAGGTATCATTGTGTAAAACTAACACCAATGGCATGAGGAGAATTTGAGACTTATTCATACATATCTAGAGTTGAATTCTATTTATATACCATTAAAATGCCTAACACATCCTTCACCATGACCTAGTTTATAAACCTATTTAATTTCAAAATTATCATGGATACCAATACAGGCATGGAATCCTATGTCCAGCAATTATGTAGTGCAATTTGACCTATAGACTACAATATCTAAAACTATGATTTGTGGGTTATCATATTATATCATTATTCATAGTGAAATTCTACAAAATATAACATGATGTCTCAAATGGATTTTACACTTTGGTGAAACATGGGAAAATTGGATCTTCTCATTAGAAGTTCTCTGTATTATATATTTTTTTAAGAAGGAGGTTCCTTAATCCAAATCCAAGGCACAATTTATTGAATATATAAAAAAGGAGTTACATGAGTTTGAAGGCTGGGAGTTTCTTACATTATTTATCATACAAATGATGAAATTTAGGAAGAAAGTTATCAAACCAAGTCATGTATTGATTGAGACCTTTTTTTGCAAAGAGCATCGTCAACCATATTCGTCTCCCGATACACATGTGTGATGATGTAGTTAATATCCTGAAGAAAATCAAGACATCTCATCCAGTGGGTGGTAAGAGGCCATGTGATATGGATCACACTATTCCAGAAAGCCTGGACAATTATGGTTGAGTCATTCTCAATCCAAATCTCCCTCCATCCTTTTTTATGGGAAAAATTCATAGAATGTATCACAACCATCACTTTTCCTTAAAATGATGAGGTCGTACCACATGTACCATAGAAGCACCCATGGAACTAGACACGGTAGTCGCTGAATACAGCTCCACAGCCCGTAGGACCTGGATTTCATTTCGAGGCCCCTTCAATGTTGACTTTGATCTATATAGGGAGTGGGGATTTCTAGAAAAATTCTATGGTGCGTTTGGGTAGCCTAAAGATTCCTTTAATTTGAATTTTGTGGATAATGTCAAAGTCACTAACAGTATTGTTGTAGTGCACTTTTGGTATAGAGGCTGCTTCTTGCACCACAATGAGGATCCTGACATTACTTGTATTGAGATTTAATGAGCATTTTTTGTGACAAAAATTATTTATATCATACCAAATCACAAGCATCAACTCAGTAACAACAGAGAGTAACACATTTTTAATTTGCTAAGATGCATCTTGTTCGAAACATCTTTTTATCTGAGAGGAGATAGAATCAGAAAAAGACCATATACAATTAAAAATATCATAAAAATAGTTACAAAAAGAAATAGTTGTATCACATGTAGGAAAAATATGGTTAATTTCCTCCTTGTGTTGATTTATTGATGGAACTAAGAAAAAGTTGTATACCAAATGATTGAAGACACACTCAAGTGGGAATTATGCAGTGAGAGATTCACCATATAATACTGAGTCTCAAATGTTTGATCCAAGGTTTATTAAAGGCATTCAACCACCCAAAACAATGGTTAGAGTTCAAGAAGTTATGATTGTAAAAAAAAATTGAGTCGAGAATTCCATTGTGAGTAGGTTCCCAAATATGGAAGTATTTAGAAATTGAATAAGGGTAATTTTTAATTATGTGATTAATGTTATCAGAAATATCATGTCTTCTCGAGTGAATTACATACATAATGTTATTATTAATATTTTCAAAAGAAGAGTTAGAGGGTAATTCCTTTTTTAGTTTACTGAGAAATCATCGCTTAAGAATTACAATAACATCAGAGTTGTTATGAATGAACCTCTAAACAAGACTGGATTACAAAGCATCAATAAACATTTTAAGAGTTTTAATGCCAATACCGCCTTTCTCCAAATGTTTACAAAATTTCCTCTAGGGAACTGTGACAATATTCCTTTCATGAATATTTCTAATTCAGAAGAAATTTTTAATACAAGTATTATGGTTTATAATGGTACCGGCAGGACATTTGTATATCATCAATGAGTAAACCATTTTAGAAATGATAGTAGATTTAACAATGCAGATTTTGGCAGCCATAGACAAGGATTTACCATTCCACGTAGAAATATGATGTGTGATTTGATCAACAATGTTGGAATAGTAATTATCTTTGGGTCTTCCCTGTAAGATGGCTAACCAAAGATAAGTGCATTGTAATGTTCCCTCTTTTATACATAGGTTGTTAATAATAATATTTTTCCTTCATAGTGGGAAGGTTTTCCCAAAAAAAGGATTTATTCCATAATATAGTTTATCCCGAAACATCCTCATAATGAGAAAGTGCAGTTTTTAGCACTTGTATATTTATTTTATCACCTTGTAGAAACAAAATGATATCATCAGCATATAGAAGATAAGTGGACAAGTTTAATTTCTTAGAGGCTTGAATATGTTTTATTTTACTCTGATCCACGTATTTTAGAAGCAATCTGCTGAGGTAATCCTCAGCAATAGGAAATAGAATAACTAAAAGGGGGTCACCCTATCTAACACATTTGGAGAATTTAATGTATCCTTTAGGATAACCATTAATCCGAATGGAAATGTTTGCAGAGGGAAATAAATTATTGATTTTTTTTAATGAAGTCCTTATTAAATCCAAAATTTTGAAGAACTTTAATAATGATGCTCTAGTCAATAGTGTCAAAAGCATTCCTATTGTCCCACTTAAAAGCAACATTCCCACATCTGTTAGTTTTGTTTAAAATATTATTACATTCTAAGACATGAAAAAAGAAATATTGAATAGATCTACCTTTGAAAAACCCAAATTTATTCCAGATAATGATCTTATAGTATATAGGAGTTTGTCGATTTGCAAGAATTTATGTAATGATTTTGTAAAGGGTATTATTAATGGAGATGGGCTGGAACAAATGTATCTCAGATTCGTTATTTACTTTAAGAATTAAGGAAATATATTGAGCCTTAAGTTCATGTGGTAGATTCCTAGTAGAGAAAAAATCTTTAACAAGCTTGTAGACATCGGTGTGAATGATATCCTAGTGATGCTGAATGGAACCATTGCTAAAGCCATCAAGACCTAGGTAACTGTCACGATTTAGTCTAAAAAACATGTCTTTTATTTCATGGTCAAGAGGTATAAAAGATAGGTATTCATTATCAGCTTCCTCTACCATTAGATGAATGACATCGGGCCTATGGTCTTTAATTGCATGTAATATAACATTTGACTTGAACAAGATATCTATTTGGGGAAACCCTCACTATCCACTGCAAATATTCTTACTACAATAATGGTCAATATTCCTAAAATATTTTTTTGTGATTATTGAAAATCCACAATATTGGAAACCATGTAATAGTCCATTATACTTTTCGTATAATTTTAAAATATTTTCATAACACCTCAAATAAAATGGGTATTGTTCCTTCTAGATATCTTATCAATAATAACCCTAGGAATCAGAATCGAATTTTTTTTCCAGTATTGGAAATTCTACACTATATTCCTCCATGATTAAAGAAAATATTTATTTAATTCCTTTATAAATTTTCATACTTTAAAAACAACATATTTTAAACACTTCCTACATATATAGATATTAATTTTTATGTTTACTACATAACGTTGAGAAACTTTAAAAGGATCAACGTATGTTCACAGAAATACTTTGAAACATTTTCTATATTCAATATTTGTTGTTAAAAAATATATAATCCTTTATTTATATGCCAACACACATCATAGCTATCAAAATTAACCATTTTTATTTCCAAAAATCCTAACCAACCTTATTGTCAAAAAATCCAATATTACCCCTATGAGTTTTCTAAAAATCCCCAATTTTGTATTGTTTCAAATATATAAAATATACATCTTCTATCCCTAACACAATTCACAGCAGGGTGTATCTTCTCCCACTTAATTTAATATTATCCTACCAATAATATTGACCAACATTATTGGAAAATAATACACATTAATCCTTTTGGATTTAAAATACTCACCCTATAAGATTTTTTTTGGAATTACAAACAATAAATTTTACCCCCCTTTCACAACACAACCCTACATGTGTCTCATCCCCCATTAATGATATCATCAACTACTTAAGATATCTTATCCCAGTTATTGTCAATATATTAATGGGTCTCTAATAAAAAAAAATTCAGAAAATCCCGCTTATATTTTGGGAAATAATTTTCATCCTTCTCATCTTTATTATTATTAAAATAATATTCATAGATTTTACACCTTATTGGATTTCAGGTCTTTCTATGCCCTGATATAAAAGAATATACTCCATAAAGTCTTAAAAAAACTTAGTGTTAAACTTCTAAGATGGATTCCTCGTTGTATTCCACTCCAATTAAATGGATATTGAGTATTACCTTATTTTATTTCATCCCTATTTTTAAACCATATTTTTATCAAAAAATAATCACTAGTATATTTTCTCAAGTGACACAATTAGTGAATTTACAACATGAAAATTGATATTTAAATAAATCATATAATACAAAAAAAAATGTACATAAACAAACAATCATGAGTTTTACTAGAAAAAACAAGGTTTCCCACATTTCAGATGAATCCACTGAATTCACCTCTGATAGCTTAGGATTTTAAAATTTCAGAAATAAAAAAAATGATTATAATCACATCACACCACTGTAATAGAGCATAATGTGAAATTAAATTGTATTTATAAAGATAAAAAATAACTTTTTTAATACCACATTTTATTAGTTTGAAAACACATTATTCAAGAGTGTTAAATTTTTTAATAATGACACCACTAGAACTTTATTACATTCATTTCATCACATATATCAATGATTCAGTATTTTCATTGAACTGTATCCACATCAACTTCTATATCATAATATACGCCATGGATGACATACCTATCATTAATCTTTCACCACATTAAATCAGATAGTAACAATAATGTATATTTGTATGATGGAACATTAATGATCCATTAACTGAATAATATGGATGGTTAAGATAAAAACACATTTTTCTTCTAGCATTAATTTTCTATTTTTTCAAAATTTTGTTTCATCAATAAAATTATATATCCACATTATTTATATTATCATGTAACAAGAAGGATTTTTCTCTTTCCCAAGGATATCTTTTGTGTGATAACACATCCTCACATCATTTTATTTAGGTTAGAATTTTCATTCTTCTTTATATTGTACTTTTCAAAAATTATATAATTGATCAAACTTGAACAAGTTTCAACTTTTCTAAAATCACTACGATATAAAACCTCTATATAAAATCTACATTATATATTCACTATTTTCATCCGAGTAGTTATGTTAGAACCACTTTTTAAAAAATTTACATTAATGGTCATGAGATCCATATTCTTAATATATCATCCATAGTAGAGTAAACCTAATATTATCTTCCACCATCTTCACTGCGAGGAAAAAATTTATATTTATCTTCTCTATTTTTATTTTTTTCATATGATTCATTTTTTGTGAGAAATTAGATTTTGATTCATAATAAACCCTCCATTTAAGATCAATATCATTATACAAAACATTGATTCTATATTAAATCTTAAGAGGTCATCCTCTAGTATATTCACTCATATTTTTATGTCATAGATGTTTTATGCATCAATATACATTTTTTACCCATTAATGAATTTCAATAACTTAAATCCAATTCATTTTGATAGAGGAGAGACAAAATTCGGCATATACAAAAGAAATATTACCTCATTTGGTTTTACCTTAATTGAGATGTTTGTACTAATATATTTCATTTCAAATACTAGGGTTTATAAGAAACAAGACACTAACTCATGATGTTCTCAATCCTTCTACAATAAAATTAAATTGGTGGATCATAATTTTTTGGATTGATATATCCAGGTTTTTATAGATAATTACTTCACATTATCAATTTTATAGAGACCCCCTCTTTTTAGACACATATATTACCTAAATTTTGTGGAGTACATAAATATTATAAAAAAACACACCAAATGGTCATAATTGATCTAGTGTCTTTTTAATCATGGAGTCATAAACACTAGTTCATAAATAATATTCTTCACCCCCACTATGTTTTTTTGACTACCAACCATTATATAAACCTCAAACATAATACATATCATCATAACC
Organism: Viscum album; assembly: GCA_963277665.1. Taxonomy (NCBI): domain Eukaryota; kingdom Viridiplantae; phylum Streptophyta; class Magnoliopsida; order Santalales; family Viscaceae; genus Viscum; species Viscum album. The sequence goes on from OY728132.1 coordinate 1,351,275,863, forward strand.
TGGGGGAATGGAAAAATAAAAAGCATTTGGATCAGATTCTCAATAAGGGTAATCAAGGGAGACATGAAATTATAAACATGGGAATAAAGTTATGATAATGTGATATTGAAAATAGAATATTGTACCATTGTTTTCAAATATCATTACATGGATCATGAAAGAAATATTGGCAGTTCATAATACATGGCACATAATGAAATAATGAGAATAATCCATGAAATTATAACATAAGGAAAAGTATTCTAATTGTGGAATACACATATGTATATAATATTTTTTCCATAGTATCCATGGAATCACCTCCATAACCATCATGGTAGTTTGTCTTCACTCCACATACCATTTTCGTAGTCATGATTCACTCCAATAGCCATCTTAGTATCATGATTTCACTCCTCATAACATATTGGTAGTTACGGTTTACTCTAATGGCCATCGTAGTAGTCATGGTTCATTCCAAATAACATATTAGTCATTTTAATGAGATGTAAATATTTTATCAATGCATTATGGGGAGATATAAGTCCCACCAATCTCTTTGTGAAATAATTCATACATATTTCACAGGATCGTAAGTATTCATATCATAACCTATGAAATTTAATTGATTTTATAAACATGTAATCATTTCATAACCTTTAAAAATAGACAGGTTTCAAAATAATTTCATTATAAACATAACTTGTGAAATGAATCATGTTTCAAAAGAACATAACCTTTAAAAGAGAAATTAGTTTCATAAACAACATACGATCAAACATAATCCATTTAGAGAAAGAATACAAATTTAAACATTGAATAATTTCCCAATAAAAGCATGAGTAATAGAAATTGATATTTTATTTTAGGGGAAATAGTTTTTAATGGTCTTAAAAATACATTCCTTGAGGAAAATATTCTTTATTATTTGATACATTATTTTTGTAACATAAATCATGTTGAAATACTTTTCATTGGAAAATCGATTTGAAAACCATTAATGTAATATGTTAAAATAGTGAATCATTTTTAAAATACATTTTAATTGAAATTTATATTAAAGGATCTTTTAAAAAGATTTTTTCAAACATTGGTTTTTGAATTACTTATATTCTGACTGAAGAGAGATAGAGAGGTGTGGTTCAATTTTAAATAAAAAACATTTTGATAAATACTAATGAGTGGAAAATGTGGTATTAAAACCTGTGTATATCATTAATAAATATAGGATAAGGAAAATCATGAGTATTATTGAGATATGGATCAAAAATATTTAGTCAAAGTAAGCGTAAACATTAGAAATCTCAAAAAGCGATTATATTTTTTCAATAAAAATTTTTATCTTGGTATATAGGGATCTTCAACTACTTGTACAAAACAAAAATTACATGAATCATAAAATATGTTTAATGAATGGAGAACCATTAGATAATATTTAAAATTGATGTATATAAACCTTTAAAGTGATTTTATTTTCATTATTAAAAATGCATCTCACTGAAGGAACATTATGACAAAACATTTTTACAGATTTGGTAACTCTTGAAAATTTTACCATATGAATGAAATTTCAAAAAACATTATATGTTAATACCCTTTAAGTATTGTAAAATTTACATTAAACACAATAATGCGATGATTATATTCCAAAAAAGATGAATTATATGTGAACATAACGTGTACCTCAAAGGAATAAAATATGAGATGAATCCGAATACTTTATAACATGTCTCTCATTTTAGTAATTCAAATCACATATACAATAAATATAAATTTATTATAAATATTTTAATGAACCATGTTCTTATATCTAATTCTATATATGTTTTCATTATGATCTTATATTTCCTTCTTGTTAACCATCCAATGAAAATGTTTCACTTCGATTAATATTCTCATTGCCTTTCTTATGTGACTAAATGTGTTATGTTGTTGGTCCATATACTTATATCATTATTACCGAATGTAAAAGATTAAAAAATAAAATTTATATAATTTATATGTGTATTTTAATAATCTATATAATATATAAGTATGAATCATTATGCACTTTTCAATGAGATGTTTGGTTGTATATATGCTTGGAAGCTATTTCAGTTTAACTGTTGTGTTGTGAGATATAAAGTAAAATAAATATATTCATATATATGTATATTTATATATATATATATAATTATTTCAATATATTTACTATATCATATATATCATATATATTAACTAAATCCATCTTTAACACTTTCCATGTTGTGTGTGAACAAATCACATCGCATTGAGGGGCGGTATTACAAACTTCGTCAAACCAAAATATCATAATTACACCAAAAGGAAAGAGAATTAATTTTGTTGTAAAACTAAAAAATAATATTAACTAAATAATAAATATAATATATTGCATATGTAAACAGAGTTTCTATCGTAATTTCCACCATGAGATGAGGTAAAGGATAAATGAACAATCATTATTTAGTGAGGTAGTTCGTCATACACATATATAATATATTGAATATCCATTATATAGAGGTGTGTGTAATTTTAGGTTTAAACCATATCATAAAAACATTCTAGTATATTTAGTATTCTGGTTTTGAAACATAGAAATTGTATAATTATAGTGGAAGGGATAGGGTAGGAAAGTAAAGAAATGATATTGAGAGAAGACGTCAACTCTTAATCTGGTAAATCCTTTTTGTTTGTGAGAAAATTCTTTGATGACTTGTCTTCAGCCCAAGGTAACACTTGTAAGAAGAATTTTGGAATTTTGGAAGATTTTTTATCATATTTTTGGTGATCCAAGGGGCTTGAGAGGTGTGTGGGAGTGGGTAGAGGTGGTGGCCTTTTATTGAGAAGGTAAAGGGCACAATTTTCCTTTTTGAAAAAAAAGTTATGTATGCCCATGTTTTTAACTAAAAAAATTATTAATAAAAAAACAAAATAATGTAGTGTTAATGGACGAATAATTTCAATTTAATTGTTTTTATATAAGTTTCTAGTTTTATTCTGTAATTATATTTAAGATTTATTAATTTATTAGGATAATTTTTCTCTTAACTAATCTAATTATTTTAATCACATTTACAAATATTTTGTGTGAAAAAAGATGAACTTCTTATAAATTATATATAATTTTTATTCCAAATATGGAATACATTATTCAAAATTATAATCACATAATTTTTATAAATTAATTTAAGACAAATCTCGTAGTTGGGTCGAAAATGCATTGTATTAAAGAAAAAACAACCAAATGTTTTCTAAGTTTTTATTTTCAATATCAATGTGAAACTAGTTTCTATAATGAAAATAGATCAATAGATAAAAATATTATCTAATTAAAATATCAAACTAATTAAAAATATAATTTAATAATTTAAATAAATTAAAAAAAGTAGTTTTGAATTAAAATCTTTTCTTTTCATTATTCATCCAAAAATGATGTTTTTCAGAAAAATAAAACAAATTATCTTTAATGTAATTTATACATTCTAAATATAAAAATGAATTCTATTTTATAAAATCTATTTTCTAAATTTTTCTAAAATTAATCTTATTATTTTTGAAAGAAGGAAATTAAAATTAGTTCATTCGAGAAAAACGTATTTTAAAACATAGATGGACATCATCAAAAAATAATATATTTTATTATCAATAAGTTTTATTTATATAAGATAGTTATAAACTTTATTTTAAAAGTATTTATAATTAATCATACGGAAAAGTTTAATTTCTTGGTTTTTATTATGTCATTTAAATAATTATAATAATAAATTGATGTCTTGTAGAAATTGTAGAGTTGTGTCTAACATAAATCAACTTAGTTTTGTCGGTATTGTATGCCAAGTCAGTATTTTAGGTAACATATGACAATTTAGTACCATGTTAAATGAATTTTTCTGTTTTTCCTTTTCAAGAAATAAAAACCAATTTATTTTAATCATAAGAATAATAAGGTCTATAAACACTCAGGGTCTTATATTTTACCCTAATAAAAATGAATTTCACCATCAAAATTCATCACTCGGGTAAAAAAATTAGTTTAATTATTCTTAATAAAGTCATCAATTTCCCACATATTATCATCTAGATTTTTATTTATCCACATAACATTAACTAGGGGAGTGGTCTAGTTTCATAGAATATTCTTTGATTGGATTATAATTTCAAAAGGTAGTTCCTCATAAGAAGGATCATGCTCCAGCAGTATGACCCGCAAGTTTAGTTCATGTGAAGGGTATATTATTTAATTCCTTATGAGTGATACATTGAATACATTATGTACTTAAGTGACATTTAGCGGAAATTCCAAGTGATAGGATACCAACCATATTTGATTAATATTCTCAAAGGGACTAATATACATAGAGCATAGTTTCCCATTCTTCTATAATCTCATAACTTTCACTGAGGATGAGATTCCAAGAAACAAATTTTCACTAATATAAAATTATAGATGTCACTGATGGTTATTAGCCTAAATTTTCATCAAAATTTGAGTTACGTTATAATGTTGTTGAATGGATCTATCTTTCTTGACCATTTCATCATCAATTTCAGATCCTAATAACATTTTTTCTCTAAAAACATCCCAACACATTGTATCTCTATAATTCTTCCCTTAGATGTATTTATATGATTCCATATAACTTCTTGAGTAAAAAATATTGTTTTAGGAAAATTAAACTAGATGAATGTTTTTATAACAACCACCTTTCAAATATACCAAAAAAGATATCTATATAACCCTTAATTTTTTAATTGTTATTTCAGACTAACCATTTGTATAAAGATTATAATAATTTTTGAACCTCAATTCAGAACCATGAGAATAATGATGTCTTTACATGAACTATAAGGTAAACCATAATTATAAAATGGATATAATAGAATGTTGTAATCCATTCTACATTACCACATCGTTAATGTATATAATGGGTATCTGATCCAAATAAATATACTCTCTTACAACAATGATGTTTGTGGACTTAATAAGGATATCGACTACCACCCATATATTATTAATCCATTTATAGGGTTTTTGTAGTATAACGAAAAAATTTACAGTGATTTTCTCCTACTTCCTTTCAGGTATGGGTAATGGATGAAACATACCATTTGGACCTTTTCTATCATTCATAATATGTTGTTATACCGAACCCCATGTTATAAACATTGTGATATCTCTATTAATTACATCCCACCATATGTATTCATTCATGTCCTTAAACATCTTTTTTACTTACAAGATGAATAGAGAATAATGAACTATAACTATCCTATAACAACTCTTTTCTCAAATATGATATAGAAGGAATGAAAAAAAATTCTAGAACCCTATCATTCCATCCAGATAAATGTTAAACTTAGGAACATTTACAAAATTCTTTTATAGCTCTTAATCTTCAATTTGTGCCTCCTTAATCCTTACAAGGATATATAGTTGCATATTCATTTTAGAAAAATAATATTTTACCCCTTTCGTCAAGATTTATCAATCAATAAATTGTAAATCCTTAAATATTGGATCTTTTCTAATCTTCATCGCGGAACACATTGACCACCATGTTTTCTTTAAAAGTGTGGTAATGAATTAACCTATCATAATTCTCTTATCATCACTAAAAATATTCACTACCATATTTTTAACTACATCTATGTGAATATATATTTTCGAAATTTATGATCATTATATATATTCTACATTTCCCTATAAAGATAATTCCACTATATATTTAGTGAAAAAATTACTGCCGCAAACTTCAAATCATCAGTTGGGAACAATTTTCTCAATAATCATCAATTTTCACGAAGCCTAGGTTATAACCATGATATTATTCAAAATAGAAAAATAAAAAACGATGATTAAATTCATCTATATAGATTACAAACTCTTCATCACTATAGATTTTTGTAAGAACAGGTGCATTGACTAACCTTCTATTCATTTCCTTGAAATTTTCATCACATTCTACTGTCCAAATGAATTAAAAAACCTTATATGTTAACATAGTTAGAGGATTATATAATCATGAAAACTTATCCCTAACCCATCAATAATATCTATCTAAACCAAAAATTCTACATATATCAATCATCATTAGTATTCTAGGGAAACATCCAGAAGGCTATGTCTTTGATGGATATACTACTATACAATCTCATGAGATTATGTGACCCAAAATAGAAACATTTTGTATCCAAAATTCCCAAAATTTAAATTTTTTATATATATTCCCCCTTAAGATCCTCAATAAAATTCACAAGGGTTCTTTATTCTCTTCCATTCTCTTTAAATATATATATGAATATCATATATCAATACTATCACAAACTAGTCGATGTAATCTCTAAGGACTTTATTAATTAAATCCCAAATGATATTATGATAATTAATAAGACCAAATGGAATCACTATATCTTCATAGTGAACACACCTCGTACGTAATTCTATATTCAAAATATCATCCTTCTAGAACATTAATTTATGATATTTGGAATGATGTTAAATCTTGGAAAAGTATTGATCTCTATGAAGTTGATCAAACAATTCATCAATATGGCGAAGTGGACAAATGTTCTTGATTTTGATCTTGTTCAAATACAAATATTCAATGTGTAGTGTCATTAATCCATCATTCATTTTTACAAAAATGAATATATTCACCAAATTTGACTCACTTGGCCATATAAATCCATTATCAATGTTTTCATGGAGTTCCTTCTTCAATTCTTACAATTCAAATGAGGCCATTCTCTTTGGATTCATTACAATTGTGTTGGAACCAGGTATGAGTTCAATTGGGAAATAAAATTCAGGTTTTTTGGAAGACTATGGAACTCATCCATAAATACCACCACAAAATCCCAAACAAAAGATATATCATCAATGTTGATATTCTCCCAAACAATTTGAGATAAAAAAAACCATGTACAATAGTAATTAAGACTGATATACTGGATGTAATATCCACATGAAGATCACTATTATTATCACATTGATGGATCATCATACACATATTTTAAATATAAAACATATCATTAATTTATTTATAATTTATGTGTGATTTATTAAGAGAAATCCAATCAATGCTTAAGATGACATCAAATTCAAAGAATAGATCTTGGAATGATATTTAGAAAAAAGATTTATATAAATTTCAACCAAAGAGAAACAATATACATGATATGAAATAATCCTGCTATTTAGGGTTTAAATTTCTAATTAAACATCTAATTATTTTGGTAGAATCTTAACACCCTTAAAAAAATCATTAGAAATTAATGATTGAGCATATCCAAAAAAATATATGACAATATCAGTTCTAGAGTAGTTGGTAAGAGTTTCATTCATCACATTGTTGTCGCACACCACATAATAAATATAGATTGTATTATATTTCCATTTTCTTTCACCTTAAGAGGTTTCTAACATGGATCATAATCACTATACAATGGGTTTGGGTAGTAGTTTTCGTAATGGATATTCGCCTTACACTTGTATCAGCAAATCCTGAGAGTTGCATTCTGTGTGTCTTTTTCTCCACTTGAATTTATTGTTAAACTACTTCATATCACATCAATAATAAGTTTATTTGTGATCATACTTCACATAATTATAACATTTATTATAACCATTAAGGCAATTTCCTCCATGTGTTTTCTTATACATAGAGCATAATGTAAAGATTATCTTCTTTTCTTCATGTTTTTTAGATTTTCCTTAAAACACCATATTCCATTTCGGGTCAAAACCATGATATTTTCATCACCCTAACATTCATTCCATCCTTTATTTCACAATATACAATATCTCCATATCTACTGAAGTTTCTTATTTCCAAATCCTTTAATAGGTATGTAATTCCGAAACTATTGAACCTATCATCCTTACATTCGTGTAGGATAATAATTCATGAAACATACCTCGATAGTCATGACAAAATATCTATTAAGGTAATTATAGATTCAAAATTATTTTACAACAACTAAAGGAATATTTTCTCAGTCTTGGTAGGAAGTAATTTTAGAAATTTAATTATTGATAAATATGTTATTGAACTCATCACAATCCATGGATTCAATCGCATCTTGCGGCCTCATATTCTTGCTTATATTGCACCACTGATATTCTTCTTCTTCTATATGATAAACATATAGTATGAATTTCTCAAGATTTGTACCCTAATGAATAAATAATATATTTTCCATAGTATAGATCATCTATTCAGAAACCATTAGAAAAGAAGACCCTCTAAAATAATGTGGGTGTTTCCTTACGAATGAATGAAAATAATGTTGTTCCCTCCTTTTCTTATTTGAATTTCAACCATGATTTATAACTTGATTAACTTTGTGACCATAGAAATGAGTTTTTATTTTCTAGATATAATAGTATCCAGTTACCTAAGAGTACAATCATTGCATTTTCTATTGAAATGACCATTAATTAAGTTCCTTTGGGTTCCATCAATTGTATAAAACTAAAAGAGTATAGTAAAAATAGTTATCATAATTTGGAACCAAAAAATTATAGAATATAACTTATAGTATGAATATCATTTGAAAACTTGTGTAATCTATGACACCATAGTTTTATCCTAGATTATTCATAGCTAACTTATATGTAAATCCATCATAATGGCTCTTGAAGAGTTTGTGAAATCCTGGAGCATATCCCCCAAATGTGTCCAACTAGGTGTGTATCAAGGCCTAATGAAATTTATGAGATTAACCTAAGGTAGGCCCAAAACATCTTTTCATGGGTTTTATCCCTATTTATATCTTTTCTATAGCCATATTAAATTATAGTATCCCTAGAAGGGTGTATTTATTGGAATCCACTCACTCTATCCTTTAACAAAATTCTAAAAAAAATTCCCATATATTCCCTTTTCCATAGACAAATCCTTAGGGTTCTCATTATGGTTTTATCATATCATTTTCAAAAGGATATCTATAAATTTTCTCTCATACCAATCATAGTGACCATCTCTTTTCAAACAGAAATATTACATAAGTTTTTTTCGAAATACGTAATCGTTATACCAACAAATTACCGATGACTTTAAATTGTCAAGTGCCTTTGGAAACATTAAAACATGAACATGGGTATATACATGAGCTATGTAATCTCCCACTAGGTTTTTAGTGACTATAACCCCTCTTATACACATCAAAAATAATACCTATGAACATTACCTAGTGGAAAGGAAACATAAAAATTGTTGTCATCAGATGCATAGTATGGTTAAAAATGGAAGACATATAAGAATAAAAATGAGTATTGGTCTATGAGAACATGATCATGAAAATAGAATATCATTCACTGTATATCAATGATTATAACAGGACACATTGAATAATTATTTACAGTTCATAAGAGATAAATAATATTTGAATAAATATAATAATCCCTAAAACATAACATAATAATAAAACATTGAATTATAATAGACACAAAAGCATATTATATGATTTAAATATAAGACATGGAATCATTTCCAAGAATATCTTGGTATTATAGGTTCAATCCCCTTATCATCTTTGTAGTTATGGTTCACTCCCATGGAAATATTAGTAGTTAATGGTTCATTCCCTAGACCATCTCATACTGTCTCATGAGATATAAATTGTTACCTAGTGCATTGATGGGAGATATCGGTCCCACCCATGTCATAGTGAAATAAATCACACATGTTCCACAAGATCATAAATAATTATATAATTACCCCTGAAATGAAATTGGTATTGTAAACATATAATCATATCATAACATGTGGAAGGTGATAGGTTTTATAATCACTTCAATATAAACATAACTTGTAAAAATAATCTATTTTTAAAAGTATATAACTCTTGAAATATAAATGGATTTCAGAAACATCATGCCATCAAAACATAATCCATTCAGAGAATTAATATAAATATAGTCATTGAATAATTTTCTCTTAAAGTCACGAGTAACACAAAAGAAGGTTTTGATAGATTCAAAATATTTTTTGAATGATATTTAAAATCATTTCCTTAGGAAAATATCATTTCTTCTTAAAAAAATTTATGTATAACATTAAACCATTTGAAAAATGATTCACTGAAAATATAATCGAAATCATATAAAGGAAGCTTCCAAAATAATAAATCATTTTTAAAATAAAATTTTCATGAAAATTTTCTTCAATGATATTTTGTGTTCATTTTTGGAAACATTTTTTAATGGATTTTTGAAAACAGTTGTGAAAACATGGGTTTTTTTAATATAATAAATTTCTGACTGAAGAGTAATAGATGTTAAAATTTTACATGAAAACATTATCTTATGTACCAATGAGTAAAAAATGTGGAACTAACACATGATTATATCATGAATTAATAGTTTAGAAGTAAAATCATGAGTATTATTGAGATATAGATAAGAATACTTCATCAATGGAAACAAAATTGTTAACAATATCAAAAAGGGAAAATATTGTCTCAATAAACTTCTATAACATGGTAACATGGTGTCATACTCTCCCCGTGAGAAAATTAAATTACATATATCATAAAATATCATTAAAAATATGAGATTCATGAAATAACATGTAAAATAGAATTTTATACACATCTTAAAAGAATTAATGTGCTTAAAAAACATGGGACTCATAGAATGAAAATTGAGACAAAACAACCTTACCGATTTAGTAAATTTTGAAACATAAACCCCATGAATGGAAGCTAATAAAATGGATATGTTAATACCCATAAATTTATGTATCATAAACATATAATACAATCACTATTATTTCATACCCCACAGAAATAGAATGAGTGGCGAACGTACCATGTATCTCACATGAATACAAAGTGAGATGAAATCTCATTACCTGGGGACTTTTATCTCGTTGTACACATTCAAACCATATATATAATAAATATAAATTTATTATAAATATTTTATATAACCATATTATTATTTATAATACCATATATAGATTAATTATGACTATATGTTACAAACTGTCTAACCATCCAATGGTTAAGATTCACTTTAGATGATATTCACCTTGCTTTTCATATGTGTCTTAATTTGTTATATTTTTTGTCATAATACTTATATAATGATTCAAAAATTTAATCCATGATATTAATATAATTTATATAAAATATATTTTTATAATGATAATATATTTCATATATAATTATGAAATAGAATACACTGTTCATGGAGATGGTAGGCCATATATATGCATGAACACTATTTCTGTTTAATTATCAAGATAAGAGAATGAATGTAAATGAAATATGTGTATATATAAGTATATATATAATTATTTTTGTATCATTATTATATCTTATATATCATATATATTAACGAAATAAATAATTAATGTTTTCAATTTTGTGTGTGAATGAATCACATCGCTTTGAGGGGGTGGAAGTACACAATTCCCCACATGAGGTTTTCATAATTACATAAAATGGAACATATAAGGTTATACATTTTAAAGTGAATAATGAAGATTAAATAAATAATAAACATAATATAGGACATATAATAATATATATTCTATCATTATTTCCACTATGAGAGGAGGTAAAGGGGAAATGAACAATCATCATGTTGTGAGGTTCCAGTTCATCATGCACGTAAAAAGTATGTCGGATATCAATTAAATGGTGGTTTGTGTAAGTTATTTTCAAACACATAGCATAAAAACATCATAATATATTGGTTTCATATATTTATTTCATAAAATAATTCCATAAATATAATCGATCAGGTTGATAAGGGAAATAATGGAACGAATTTTGAGATAATATTTTATATCTTAATAGGGTATCTCATCTTGGATAGTGATAGAAGTATTAATTAAGTTTTCTATATCCAAATTTATGGATTATAAATGAAAGTGGTGAAATTTTGGATATTATTTTATAATATTTGGGGTGATCCAAGGGGTTTGAGAGTTGTGAGGAAGTGGGTAGAGTTATTGGCCTTTTATAGGGATGGGAAATGACACACTTAGAATTACTGAAAGAAAGTTAGGTGTACCAATGTTTTTACATAAAAAATTATTAAATAACATGAAACAAAATAATGGAAGGTTCATGGATGATTGTTGGCTATAAATTGGGGTTTGGGATTGTTTCTAGGTATTTTATGTATTATATATATGGGTTGGTAGTCTATTAGCCTGATTTTTCTCTTAACTAATGCAATTAATTTTAATCGCTTTAACTAGTATTTTGGGTCGAAAACTAGGTTGAACTTTTTAGAAATTAGAAATTAATATTTTTCTAAATATTTAATTGATTATCCAATGTCACAATCACATATGTGGAAGAAATTAATTAAAAATTAATCCCACTATCGGGTTGACAATACATGTTTTAATATAAAAATGATTAAATATTTACTATGTTTTCATATCAAATTTTAATAGGAAATATGATAAAATGACATAATTGAGTTAATTTATTGAATTATTATATATCCAAACTATTAAACCTATTAAAAATATGATTTATTCTTATAAATAAAATTAATTAAAATGGGGTTTTGAATTAAAATGATATATTATTCACTATTCATTGAAAAATGACTTTTGAAAGAAAAATCCTAAAAATTCTTCCTATGAAATATTAAAATTATAAATAAAAAATTAATATTTCTAAAAAAATTAATTCAAATTTTTTCTCAAATTAATTTAGTTATTTCTCATAGAAGGACATTAAAAGAAGTTCATTTTATAAAATAGTAATTTTAAAAATAGAATTACTTTACCAATAATTATATCATATATTATAAATTTATTTTCATAATACAAAAATATTATTAAATATATTTGAAAATAGTTATTAATATTACTATAAAAATTATTTACAGTTAGGTTACAATTATCTAATTTAATTATTTGTAATTATGAAATGATGTTTCGTAGAAACATCACTATTGTGTGAATCGTATGCCAACTCAGTAATGCATGTATTGTTCACCAAGTCAGTGTTTCTAGAAATGTACTACAAGTTGGTTCTATGTGAAATAAATTTTTTACATAGTGTGTTGAAATAAATATGTGAAAATTTATTTTATTTGAAGGAAAAGAGGTCTATAAAAACACAGCGTGTTACTAATTCTGATATGGATTTCAATTTGTTGTTTCATATGTTGAGGTATCTTATATAGGGTTTTTTAAAATTATAAAATGATTTGTCGAACCTCTTCATTTTACCCATATTTGAATATATTTTCAACTCTCACTCATTTCCCATAATATACATTTTCATTTCATCAAATTTTCTTCCCAACGAATGAAAAAACTGACATTATCATCTTTTTATGTCCATCTGTATTGTGATTTGTTGGGAAAGGTGTTCAGTAATATCTCTTATAACCTTCATATTCATTCCCATTTTCAAAATGATAAAATTAATATCCATTTATATATCCTTTATCCTATTATTTAACAATGATATATCATAAATCGTTGAAAAGTAAATCAATGAATAATATTTCATTGATCTTCATTTTCATTGTATTCACAGTCCAATAAATAAAATCATAATGTGTTTCCCAATTCATTACTAAAATTAAATATTATTTTCATATCAATGAGGGACAATAAAATTTCAAATCATTAATCTATAAGGGAATTAGACTAAACATATCATTATCATTTGATTTTACCATAGCTGGAGAACAAAACTTATGTGATGAATTTAACTACTATTCTTCTTCATTCCGTTTTCTGTAAGTCATATTTACCTCTCTACTTCACAATTTTTAAAAAATATCCTTTATCTTCATCCACTTCTATTAATAGTTCTTGATGCGATCCATATTTTTTTAAATCATTCCTCCTAATATTACTTATATGACTTTATTACCAAATAATAAATAGTAATTTATCATTGATATGTTTCAAAGAAGACTCTTTTATAACATAGTGGAAATGTACATTCTTCAACCACATTCCAAGTAATTATACAGAAATATTTCAAGAATGATATCAAACTCTTTTTCTATTATTAAAATTTCATTCAATCAGTCAATAGATCCTTCAATGTGTATGAAATATTCAACAAAGCTTTATTTAAATTAAAATAAATAACTAATCTAATAAATAACCTCAATTCCATACAAATTAGAGGGTCCCAAAAGGGGGATGGGAGTTTCATCCCCCATATATTGGGGGGAGATAGAGGTTCATTAAAATTTGTAGATATAATATGAAAATTAAAATACATTTATATTTTCAATCACTATATATAATGATCACGACCTTTAAATATTGATTTTTAATATTTTCGGTTCATTAATTGTATATTCTTATTATTTCATAATCCATTTTGGTGGCAATTTTTATAATAAATATAAACACACATATTAATTGTATATGTATAATAGGTATACCTATAATGATAATACATAGACATTGTTTCATGAACCAAAATTCATTTTGGATCTCATTAATATTGATAGGGGAACTTCCCATACAATATTTCCATCCTAGGTCACTCATCACACATGATAAATTACATAAAAATTATAGTGTTAACTCACTATCACCTAATCATTATTATTGTATGAATTCATTTTCCTTATCCACATTTGTTATATTCTTGAATAAGGTTAAATAAATAGCTTATTTAATATATTTCCCCCTTACATAATCATATAATAGATCTATAAAAAAATATAGATACCTTTTAAAAGTCACATGGGATTATTCTTTGACCATTTTGAAAACAATTAAATAGAACTATCTTCAGTGACCAAACTATCTATAATGATGTATTCCCTATTATTCATAATCAAATTATAACCACATTGAACACTCTTTATGTTTTTTTAAAACATCATTATTTTTACCCCTCATATTGAATAACAAATTTTTTCTCCTATGAAAATAAAATATTCATGTAAGAACCTCGTTCTTCTATTCAGGTACGTTTTTTTTCTTGTATTTTTTGAAAATAGGCGTTTCTAGAAATTTTCGAAGTACAAGACGTGGACTTGTTTACCGCGGGTAGTTGTGTGTTGGTCGTGTAGCGGCCATGCACACGGCCATGTGGTGGTGACCTGGAGGCCGCCTAAATTGGAGTATGGAAATGGAAATTACATTCCGTGTACTCCAAATATACACGTCGTGTATTTTTTCCATTAAATGAACTTGGGTCACGTCTGATGGATAGAACACTCATCTTCAAGGAATCATTCATCCAAGAGAGTCTGTATGACCGCTGATCATTGATGATCCCCCAATCCTCCGTCCATTCTTTGGATTGAACATAGTCAGTTGCATTGGAATCGCATCGGTGAGTTCATTCTTCATTTATATCATCATCTTATGATTTCTCCTCTCTCATGAGAAGTCGTGGGTTGATTTTTTTAGACATTTTTGTCGATATATGGAGTTCTAAGGAGATTCAATCTTCGAGGTTCATGTATAGAGATCTACCAACATCGAGGAAGGTGGTTTGTGCCTTTCTGTTCAATGAATTTGATTATTATGTGCAATTCCTTTTAATGCCCTTGAACATGGTATTCTGTGTTTACCCTTTTACCCTTGTTGTTTTCCTGCCATGATTTTTAGGCTTGTGTAGGAGTAATTTGGATATGAAATGGGTTGCTTTCTATGATTTTGATTTTTTCACTTTCATGTTCTATTTATCACTATTGAGCCATGTTTTTCCAGTTTGGTTGTCGTTCTTGTTTTCCATGCAAGTTATTATAGGATAGAGAGTCTGAATTCAGACATGCTTGATTTCCTCCAGACTGTTAGACAAGTAGTTCAATAGGTTTACTTGGTCCATATCACATTGTTATTGTCGTTGACCTACACAAGGTAGTGAGATCCTGGTGTAGTGGAATATAAGGGGAATTGACCAGGTGAGCTTCCTCAAATAGTCTTTGGGAACATAGGCTATTAGGGGGATTGAACGAATGAGCATCCTCAGAGAGCTTAGAACCACTTGGGGCTATAAGGGGAATTGGCCGAGTGAGCATCCTTAGATATTCCTTGTTTTTATACTATAAGGGGATTGACAGTGTGAGATTCCTTAGATATTCTTTGTTTTAATTGAACAACTTGGGCTATAAGGGGAATTGACCAAGTGAGATTCCTCATAGAGTCCTAAAACATCGTGCTATAAGGGGAATTGATGAGGTGAGCTTCGTCAGAGAGTACTTGACTACCCAAAACTATACAGGGAATGGACTTTTTGAGCTTCGTCAGAGAGTCTTGCTTTACCTTTGACTATAAGGGGATAGACTGTCAGTTCTTCCTCAGGGAGTCTTGTTATATTCATTTACTAAACCAGAGGGGTTACGATGAGATTACTACCTAGAGGGTTACTTGTATTCAATTTAGGTAGGACTAGAGGGAATGGATATGAGTACTTCCTAGATGACTACCTGTTTAAGGTTGAGCACTTTGTTCAATGTAGTTTGATTTGAAACTATGGATTGTTTACTACTTAGTACCTTGCACTTTATTCGTATCTGTACTTTTACCTTCTATATATTCACTGACTATTAGGCATAGATCTTCAGGTGGTTGCCTACTGGGATTTATTCTTACACCTTTTTTGGGTCATGATTTTGGGAACAAACAAATTATATTACTAAAGGTATAAATAATGGAAATATCCCATATACTTCTAGTACATGGCTTTCTGTGGTGCTGGAGAGCATGGGACCAAGCATATGCTTGCGATGTAGAGGATCTTTTTATCTTTTATTTCATACATTGGTTTAGTGCTATTTTTATTCCATCATTGTGACTTGTTTGGCTGCTTTTTTAGGTATATGTATCATGCATCATTTATATATGTGCTTCAATTGATTATATTTATAATCATTAACTATTTACACTTGTATGTATGTTTACTACTTCCGCTTTTTCTTTTGTTTTCCTCCACTGTGTACTCAACCAATGAGGGCATAGTTTCCCCACTATCACACCCAATTCCCTCGCAGATAGTCGGTAGCCTCTGGTATTTGAGGAAATGTGCATTAGGCCATGTGACCAACTGAGTACGGGGCGCCTCTGGGTGGCTTCCAGAACCAGGATGTTACAATTCATGTTTTTTTAATGTTCATCCTATCATAAGGTCCAGAACCATTTCCTAAAATATGGAGTCTATGTGACCATAAAATGTAAACATAGACGGATCATTTTTATCCTTGAAATCCATCCATAAATCCTATAATATTGCTTCTAATAAATTCCTAAAAACTACTTTTATTCTTGTTTCATGGACTCTAATAAAGACACGTATTGTAGTATGAATTTATTCATATATAATTGAACAAAATAAATATAATGAATACTTTATATTAATTATATTATTGTGGAATAAAACTGAGAACCATGATATTTAATGCTTTTTAGATATGTTCATTTTCATTCTATGTATACTCATCCTTAATTTCCATGTTAAAAAAACACCAATAGCACTATGACCTATTATAATAACATAAAAATATTATTCTATTATAGTAACCATTATAGGTGTAATCTCATACTTCAATACTTTTTTCATTTGAATTCCACCATTTTACAAAAAAATGCATCCATAATGGTCATGGTATATCATGTTTCAAAATCTGTCACACAAGATGTCTCCATCACATAACCCAAGCTCGATCACAACATAGACATTAAATAATGACTCAATAATATTTGGAATATACCTCCAAAATTACTACCATAATTTCATGAACCATTAGAATGATTTAACTTTATATTATTATAATTATTTTCCCACCATTAACTATCGTGTTATGGGTGTAGTATATCTTCATTTCTTGGTATTTCAAAGAACACTAGAAATCCACCATGCTCACAAAAAAATTCATAACCTCTTATACATTTCTGATATTGGATAATCCCATCTGAACAGAACAAATTAAATGGTGGTATCTTCCTCTAAAATTCATCCTCATATCCATAATGCATACAACTTCTTTGTGGCCTTTCATGTGTTGGTTTTTTCCAATATTTTTCACATGACTCCATGAAATTCACATCCAGCATGGTGCCATGCATTTTCAACTTGACCAATCATCACTTTTTCAACAATTAAAAAGTTTATAGATTTTAATATTACTATAAAAACATACATCATCCAACAACTATTGGGATAAAACTATATACAACATGTGAATTCGACACTTTTTAAATTTCAATATGTGAAATAACCATTGCATTTTTCTAAAAAAATCATTAAATTGAGATTACAACCCAAATATTGGATACCAACCTAGACCATCAATATGTTCAAAAATATTGAGCATCTATATTTAAAAAAAATACAATATCAATATTTTATTATTACTAACACTCATTCTCCTATTTTCTCTAGTGCAACATTTTTTAAGGGATGAATTCTCTAAATCCATAATTTGCAGTTTTGTACAAAATAATATGTGGACATGATCTAGGTGGTGATGCATTGAAAAAAATTGTATATGACATAGTAAATATTAATCTAGTAATTTATTACTATATAGAGTTTGTTAATATATTTATTTTCTTGACATGATGTTGAGTATCTAGTGAGGATATGTCTTTTGTTTGATAACGTGTGTGTGCATCTGAATACTATGAGAACTAGTTTGATATTTTATCACATGTTTGTATTTATGTATGATGATACTGATTCATCTATAGAAAATATATAATTTTTTTGGGAATGATCAAACTAATAATTCGTTAAATCCAAAACTACACTATTTATAATGGAATATCACAGCATTCAAAGAGGTTTAAAAACATAAAGATTAGGGAACATAGTGATTTCAACTACAAAACAATGTTTGGAATATTGTGATTTAGAATAATGTTATTTAAACTACTTGAATTATTAAAATTTAATAACTAAAAGGAAACATATAATTCAATAATGTAAAATGATATTGACATTCATTTCCATGGGTGGATGTGCTAAAAATAAATGTTCACTACACTTGAAAATGGAAATACTAATTAGCTGTATAATTATTCATTTTTATTGATAAATGTAATGTTAAATCCCTAAAAATCAATTCCATAACACTAATTCAACATGTATATGTGAATTAAAATACAGGGTCTCATTAGGATAAAATTTTAAAGGAAAAATAAAAATGTAATTCATTGATCGTGAATTAATTACCTTAATTGTGTTTGGTTTTTTTCCTACCAAAATCACATAGTCCATGATTTTATATAATATACCATAAAAATGGACCAGAATACTATAAAATTTAATATAATCATTTATCAAGTGAATAAATAAATAGAACAATTTTGTTTTCTCCCATTTTTTATGATTCATATCACCCATATGGATTTATCTGGTCATTATTGGGTGATCAAAATTAATTTATAAAGACATCCCCATTACAGAACGAGTGTTAGAGAATAAAAAATTAACCAATACATATTGTTTTTTAATTAATGTAATGATAATATAATGATATAAAAAGGTTGAAGAAAAACATATCAGTGTGTTTGAACCACAATATAAGCCTCTTGTTGGTCAAACCTTTTTTTTCGTAGAATGAATAATATCATGGAAAATACTCATATTAACAATCTATAATGTTTTTCTTGGCCCTTCCTGGGTCAAAAATGTAATTAAATTGAAATTTTTGTGCCAAACAACTGATCTCCAATAGAATGATGTGTTGAAATCCTTTATCTATCTAATTGGGCATGTTTCACATCATCTAATATGTTCACACCATGAATATAATTGGAATGATTAATTTTCTTATATTTAAACTCTATGTTATATAATTATTTGTTGAATTTAATATTTTACACATTTTTACCTTTATTAATATCTTGAATCATCTATTTCTAAGGCTTGATGATTTATTTCATCTCACATTATCAATTTTGAGCCTCGAGAATAATCCTTAGACATCACACATCAGAAAAATTATTTTTCTTATAAATAACTAGATAATTTTGACTACTATTTTATCTTATCTTAATCATTATTTTCCAATGTCACAACACTCCACTTCACATCATGGCACGAAATTCCTTTATCTTCCCAAAAAGGTATGATTTCCTAAATAATTTTCTTTATGTCGGTGCTACAATGACCATACTTAAATCTTCAATATCCAACATGGATCCCATATTCAATAAATAATTATTCTAGTAAAATTAATATAAACAACATGAATATATATATATATTAATAATAGAGATATCAGACAAACAAGCTTGCTGTATTATATTTTAAATATCTATGAAATCATATATGTGTTTTTTCACAGATATGATTGAATAATTGTGATATTATTATATTTAATAGTGGGACCTTGTATTCTTGTTATCAACATAATTTGGAAACAAGGATAACATTACTCATTGGACATGGCTTATGGTGGATGGTTAGCACATTATCATGACATTAATGGGGAATTCTATATCACCTTTGTAAGAGTGTCAATATATTGTACTGTGATCTAGAAATTTTAATTAAGTTTCCATTTTATTGTTTTTTCAAGTGTATGTGTCATCATAGTAATGTATGTAACCATCATTCAATAAGATTTTTCCCCTAAAAGGTGTATTTCATTTTTTTTCCATTAATATGGAATATGGTTTTCATTAATAAAATTTGGAATTCCATTAATAGAGTGTGGTGATTTTTTCCTTAATGGAAGATAGTTTAATATATTATTATCTATATCATGGATTCTCCTTTCATGTTGTAGAAATTTATGTGGTTGGGATTTGATTAAACATGGTTAGTGTAGATTCTCTCCCTATATGTTGTCTTATATTCATGAATTCTCATTAACATTTCTATAATTTCATGAAATTATATATACATGTGAACTTATGTTAATAATGAAATTGTGTAGCGACACTTATTTATTCTTAAACCTTTCATGGGAACCATTTTGCACATGAAGACTTCATGACAAGGGATCTAGGAAAGGGAAATAGAGATGCAATAGGTTACTGAAGAGAACAGAGATGGGATATATAAATGGTACTATGATATATATTGAATATTTGATTTATAAATTTTAATTATTTATATTTCATTTATAGATATTATTCGTTCAATTTTTGACCTTTTTTATTGGTAGTCTATTTATTACATATGTAATACTTTCCATGACATCTTTTAAATAGCTTAGTCATATTTTCTTCGTTGCTTAATTTATTTGACAATTGTTATCCTGTATTGGATATATTTTCTATGTTTATAGTCCCCAAAAAACATATTAGACCCTCTATTATAGTTAGTGAAATATTTTTTATGTTGAGGGGAAATTTTTTTATATGTTCACTTAGACTCAACCCTGATGGTTCATGTCGAGGTGTTATAAAAATATATCAAAGTATTGTTGTTTAGTTAATTTTTTTTGGGATATGATGCAATGTAATAGGTAGGGTGAATGTTTTTTATGTGAGTTTCTATATTTATATTTACCATATATTTATCGGGCATTTGAGTTACTAGTGATTTTAATGTTTTTACATTTTAGGGGATTTTGGTGAATTCATGCCACATGAGTAGGCATGTCAGATCACATGTCATATAAATATACCTGGTTTATGATTCATATTAGTTTTTTGATTTAATTCATTGATTGTGTAATTATTCCATATAGGAATGTATTCACTCTTTGGTGATATATTTGTGTTCATTTTTTTGTTATATAACATTGTTAGTTGAACATGACCACGATATTATGTTATGTATATATATGGTTGTGACTAATATGCAGTTAGGGATGACATTGATTGAGTCTTAGTGACATTTAGAAGGTTTATTAAATGTATATGGGTATCTTATAGGATATTCTATTTTATAGAAATTTATTATGTGTTCAATAAAATTGTTTATGATGTTGTGGGATATGAATTACAAGTTAAGTTATATTATCAGTTACTCTCTCATAACATGATGTTTATAATGAATATAGACCAGCAGTAGTTATTTTATATGTCTATCATTTTTTTGTTATAAAAATAACATGGAATTAATTATCTTCTCTATTTATTTTCTCAATATGATATTAAATAATTTCTATTATCTTATTATCAATATCATATCAACTAAAATAGAAGGCATCTGACTTTCACCATTACTATAGGGTATTTTTTATTTTTACCAAGGAATGGGATATCAAACAATGTTGTATTGGCTTGGAATTAATTTAGGATGGAGCGATCATGGTGTAGGATAAAATATTTCCTCTTATAGTGGAATATTCAATGGTCTTCTATAGTTCATCCGGTGGTGGATCATTATCATTTTTTCAAATGACTCATTTAGTATTACTCAAGTTATATGAATTTAGTTTTAGATTAATCTTACGTTTAGGGTGTAAAATAAATTGATTCCCCTTTCACAAATGACACCAACTAAGATGATAGATTTTCTGTTCTATTAAAATAACTTATAGGTGAATATGTTTATCTATCAAATAACATATCCATGTAGTGTTCTTGGGTATTTTATAAATAAAATGGTATTATATTGATTATTACATATCATAGGATATTGAAAAATCTAAAACTAATGAATAGGTACCATTTACCTAGTAAACACACTTTTATTTACTATATAATGAGTGATAATGGTCAAAAAGAAAATTATAATCAATTATTCTTCCATTAGACATGGTTCAGTAATGATGTTATGCTCAAATTATATTTTAGACCAAGGTATTGAAGATTTCATAATCATTTCGTGCCATTTTTTAAAAAAAAATTATCCTTTGGGATCTATGTATCTCATGTACCAGATTTCACATTTTTCTTATTAATCCTTTATTATTTTATTTATAGATGGAATCCATATATATTCTATGAAATTATACTTACATGTTCAAAAAGATTATATTTTTTTGTTTAAACATATATAACATCATTTATGTACCCAAATTTCAGAGCCTAAGTATGTGTTCAAGAGCCGAATTTCCGAGTTCATATGATTTCTAAAATTGAGATATTAGATGAGACAATGATGGTATACATGGTGAATTCTTGGAATCTCTAAAAAAATGTTATTAAGGTTATTAATTACATTGGGGTGGATAGATACTACTAATATTTAATCAATAACCTTTCCAATTTTAAAAAATTAATTAAAAATATTACCCCAATGGGGAAGAAGATTGGGTGTTCTTATGAATTTCATGTTGTGTTCCTAATTTTGGATAGATTATGATGAAAATCCTAGTTGGACCCTTTAAAATTATAAAATTTGATTCATTTGTATTATTATGTAGCATGTGTTAGTGCAGGAGTTGATTTTATTTATGAGGTCATGTATTCTCTTATGTATCTCATCAACTATAGCCTAATGAGAGGAATTACATAACCTGTAAGTTATAGTTCAATGTTGTGTTCTACTATTTGAAGTGTTATAGTCATTATCTCTACGGTGAGACATATATCATCTTTATGGAAAATAAAAGAGTAAAATTTATTATCTCCCAGTGACATTTAAATCATTAACTATCTAGTCGGGGGGTTATCTATAGATATTCAACTTTGAGAAGTTCTATTCTCAAATGAATTGTAATGTCAATGTAGATTCATTTACTAGAAAAATGATATAGAATAAAAATCATTGAGAATGACCTTCATAAGGGAAAATGAGTCTAATAAAATTTATGGATGAATATATTTTGAATTAATTGGAGGATCATGATGTATTGACTTGTACTAATGTCAGGACCCATCCTCGGGGCCCGTGCCGTGACTACCCCTAGCCCGCCTTCCATAGGCCAGGGGCTGGCGACTAGCACCAAAGGCATAAAATCCTGATAACTGGGAAGGCATTGCCTTTATAAAAGAAAACAAGCACCACAGAGTACAAGCGGAAGAAGTAAACACTAAGTAAAAACTGAGTACAACAGTAAGTGCGGAAAGTAAAAAGGGGCCGGAAATACAAGCCCAACTTTAAAGTACAACTCGAAAGGGAAAACAACGACTAAAAAGTAAAGCTGTTACGCCGAGCTGTCCACTGGAAATCCCACCTGAAGGGTGGGTACAGACGGCTCCTCTGCTCCTCTGGTCTCATCGTCCACTCCGAGTATGTCCCGCCCAGTGGTCCACCTCAAGGTACCGCCTCATCGTCACTTCCACCTCTGGGTACTGTCTCGTCGTATAGTCCATGACGAAGCGTTGTCTTGCACGCTCTCAAAAATATTTATAGCTAAGTGCAGCACAGGGGCTGACCTAGGTCGTTCTCTTGAGGAGCTTTTGTGGTTAATAAATCACTACTTCTATTCCACCTAATCTAATTATTTTTTTGTTGTTTAATATTTTACGAAATAAATGTAATTTAATAAAATAAATGAAATTCATAAATCAGATGAAACTAAAATTTCATTATAAATTATAATGCAATGCTAAACAGAATGTAATTAGGGAAGAAAGGAAGTTCTCCCGAGAGAATATTCAGGGAGCACCATCATTGGCCAGCTTCAAATATTCTTAGTGTACACACTCCATCATATGTGTGCACACCTTATTCTACCCCTGTTATGAATGAAAAGGCAACTTAGCGATCGCCAAGCACACCCTCCATCCACCTCCTCAATCAAGGGAAAATGGTTGTAGATTAAGAAGTTAACCTTTAGACAACCACAGTGAGGATTACACCCACTATAAATTATCCTTAGAATTAACTCAAAAAATATTGAGAAGATGGTCTTGGGTTCAAGAACCTTATTACTCCCTTGGAATATTACTCTTATTAGTTACTCATGATCATGAGTATTATAGTTCACGATGGTAAGATGAGAGGAAGAAAAGAGGGTGAATCGGTGGACACAAAAATAAAAACAATGCATGAATTTATTAGAAATCTAAATTACAATTAAAACCTAAAAATAAAGAAAAGAAATAAAATAAAAATAATGGTGGAAGATTTGCGGCCGGCCTCCCTCGGTGGAGATCTCCTCCTTGGTGCCTTGAAGGAATGGATGGAAAAATGGGATGCCTTGAGAGGGTGGAGCTCTCCTCCTTTTATAGCCAGAATGTTTCTCCCGAATTTAGACGCGTTTTAGCACCATTAAATGACGTCTTAACGCGTTGAGCCCTTCATGAATGTTGTTCATAATTCCCTTGTCCGTGTCTCCTAAAAATTCCATCGGATTTGGACATGTATTTGGAGAGTTATGGCCGTTTTACCTTGAGAATTTATTCTGTCCAGTCAGACTCTCCAAAACGAAATTCTCCGGATTAAGGTGCTTTAATGACCCAATAAACGGCCAATTCACTCGGTTCTTCCTTCATAAAAGATTCTCCAAAACTCCTTGCGCGTCCACCCACCGAATATTACTAGCTTTGGGACCACAGTGGATGAGTTATGGATCCCACATCAAAACTAGGAAGAACTGAAAACAGTTTTCTTGATCCAACTTGTGAGCTTCTTTTGAGGTTCCATATGGCCGATTCAGATTTTGGTCCAAATATATTAAATGAAGCCCTGGATGTGTAGAATCTGTAAAAGAATTAATTTTGCAATTTGGATCAGTGTAGATAATGTTATGTCCAACCTACCGAAATAATTTAAAACTGTTAAAAATCCAAAATGGCAAATTTTTACTATTCAGCTCAAAATAACACCATTATCATAAAAATGAAACAATTCATCTTAAGGAAACAATTTTGTGGGTTTAAAACAATGATATTCAATATAAATTAATTGAAAATATTTTCTCTATCAATTCCCCCACACTTATCACTTGGACTCCTGGACAAGTAAAAATCAAATCAAATCAAAATCGAAACACATATCAATGAGATCAATCAAATCAATTTCAAGAAACAAAAAGATATCATGCCTCATAAAAAACTGTTATTTAAAGTTCTTAATTTAAGATTTTAATATATTTCCACTTCATTTCTTATCCCATGCACACAAAACACCTACCTCACATGAATTTTCTCTCATCTCACAAATGTAAAGGATGAACAAGGCTTTTCTCATCCAAACTCACACAAGAGTCACCATAGGTTTGATAAATTCCTACTTCTCCACCCGATTTGAGTCAAGGACATGTGTTTCTCATGAGGACTTTTCAAGGTTGTTATGTGGATTCCGGTTGGTAGGATTTAGATGTTAAAATTTCTGAGGCCGAAAAAGGAAGGCTTGGCTCTTATTGAAGAAGAATTGCAAGATTCTAGTTTTCACTCAAATATGGTCTCCTTCACTTCCCCTTTGTTGAAAATAGGCTTCATCATCATTCAATCAGCTCAGAAGCAAACATTTCAATCTTTTCAAACATAATTTCTTTTTAAAGCTCCAGATAGGCACAACTTTCTTTTGGAAGCTCCAGAAAGGCACAGCTTCTCTTGTCATAAAAGCTCCAGAAAAGGCACAGCATTCAACAGAATAATTTTTCAGCATCACACACATCTCATCCACAATTTATTTTCCACCCAAAGTATAACCAAATGAGATAGTACACAACAAGACATCTTCCCCCACACTTAAGTTCAACTAGATCATGCAATTTTACTTCAAGATCAGGTATGATATGGAAAATTGGCTTGTAATGTGGCTAACCTGACAGGCAATTCATGGCTACTAGGGGCTACAATGAAGGATAAATGTAAATGTGGGCCATAATGAAAAGGATTATTTTGAAAAGGGGGATTCAAACAAAATAAATTCCTCAATCATTTAAAACACACGTACCCCAACCCTCAAGTTTTGAAAGGAATAAATCAAATTGTGGTTAAAGCAAGCATGGTCTGGTTCTCTCAAGAAATGAGGTGAATGAAAAGAATATGACAAAAATGGTTCATAAGCCTTACATGAAAGTTATTTCAAAGATATAGACAGTGAAATATGGCATGAGATTTAAAAATCAGTGTACTTTTCATGAATTTCCAAAAGATTTGAACTTGAAACAATGTTATTTCAGCATTCATTTAATATCAGTTTCATGAAATATACTGGTTCACTCATTGACATGGGTTTCAAAAATGGTATTGATTATCATTTCAGCTCAAAAGTTACACCAAAAATTGAAAAATAAACACACAAAAGTTTGAAAACACACAATTTTTTTTTTAATTTTTGAAAACAAAAATCACATAAAAATCCTATATTACAAAGGTTCCCTCCCCCACACTTAAATGATGCAGTTTCCTCAATGCATTAAAGTTAATGAAATATTTAAGCCAATTTTAAAATGAATCACAACATCAAGAAAGTGTGAAGGAGAGGTACAACCTGATTTATTCGCAATGCAACATTGAGTTAACCTCCTAAGTGTTGCACTTTTAAAACCTACAAATAAAAGAACAAAAGTAAACATAAGATATTTATTAAAATAAATGAGAATAGAAATAGGATGAGAATAGAAGGATAAATCTTGGTTTAAACCCCGAAGTGGGCCCTGGGTTTTGACTGCCTCCAGAGGGGCAGTTCTAATAAGTTATCCCCAATCTAATGGTGGGTGAGGTTTCATTGATTTGAACCACCACATGTGGCTCTTCCCAGCTTTCATTTCATTGTTCTTGTTGAGGAGGACTCCATAAATAGAGTACACCAGATCCACCCCCTTCTCAATGTGGTACACCGTGCATGGTGGGGTTAGGATGAAGTACAGAGCCTCCTCCTTCTTGGGTTCCGCATGAACAACATCATCTTTACTCTCCAGTGGTTGATGAAGGTATGATACATCTGGGGAAAAATCAAAGGGAATGTCAGAGTTTAATTCTATTTGAAAAAAATTAAAGCATGAAGAATCAATATCAAATTCTTCCCTTTCAAAGTAAGTAGCTTGTGTCTCATTTTCCTCCAGAAAATCCACATTGATCTTCTCATGTACTCCCTCCATTAAATGTTCAATAGGTTTGGGGAGCTCCAGATGTTCCTCTTCAGATGCATATTCTCCCTCCAAGGAAATAAAAGTGTTGGATGAATCTGAAAAATTAAAACAAGGGGAGGTAATACTCAATTTAGTTACAAAAAAATCAAATGATAATGAGTTTATAAAAAGATTGACTCCCTTATCTTGTTTGGCTTCAATTGGTTATTCAATGGGAGGTGCTTCTTGAAGTTGAATTTCCATAGATAGAGGTAGGTAGTCAGACTCCTCTATCTTCTCTTCAAATTCCACTGCTTGGTTGGTTTCTTCCTTCAATGTTGTTGAATCATCTACATTATGAGGAATAGTTGGCTCAAGAAGTTCCTCACACTCATTCCAGAAGTTATCTAGATCTTTTTGATCTCCCATATATATTTCAATTGCTAAATCTTCTTCATCAATCTTATCCAACATTGATTGAGATGGGCTTAATGGATCTTCTTTTAATTTCATCAAGGCCTCCATGGGTTCTTCAACTTGAAGGATTTGTGAGGATACTTCTTCCATCAATTGTTCTGGTTCTGGTTCTGGTTCTTGTTTTGGCTCCAGTTGTGGATCCTGGGATGCATGTACTTGTTCTGCTATCCACTGTATTGAGGTCTCTAGGTTTTGAACTTTTTGACTAATTCTTTCAAATTGGGATTCAATATCCTTGTGAACTTCTTCTTCTTCTTGGTGTTGTACATTGATCATTTCTGGATATAAATCTGGAAAATACCCCTGAAGTTCAATTAATTCTCTTGCCAAACCCTCCAACACTGGGTATTCGAGGTTCTCTTTAAGGTTTTCAATGAGATCCTTGAATTCTTCCTCTATGATGATTTTGATTCGAGCTCCTCGAATTTGTCTAGCCAAGAAAGAAACATTATACTCTATAGACCAAGGTGATTCAATAATTGGTTCTCGCACTGGTGGGTATTTATTCCATGAATTAAAAAAATAATCATTTGAAAACAACATGGTAAAAGATTTTTTTTTAATTGAAAAAGTCAAATATTTACAATTAGTTTGTGGCACTACCTCCCCGGCAACGGCGCCAAGTTTGACGAAGCGTTGTCGTGCATGCTCTCAAAATTATTTATAGCTAAGTGCAGCACAGGGGCTGACTTTGGTCGTTCTCTTGAGGAGCTTTTATGGTTAATAAATCACTACTTCTATTCAACCTAATCTAATTATTTTTTTGTTGTTTAATATTTTATGAAATAAATGTAATTTAATAAAATAAATGAAATTCATAAATCAGAAGAAACTAAAATTTCATTATAAATTACAATGCAATGCTAAACAGAATGTAATTAGGGAAGAAAGGAAGTTCTCCCGAGAGAATATTCAGAGAGCACCTTCATTGGCCAGCTTCAAATATTCGTAGTGTACACACTCCATAGTATGTGTGCACACCTTATTATACCCCTGTTATGAATGAAAATCCTACTTAGCGATCGCCAAGCACACCCTCCATCCACCTCCTCAATCGAGGGAAAATGGTTGTAGATTAAGAAGTTAACCTTTAGACAACCATAGTGAGGATTACACCCACTATAAATTATCCTTAGAATTAACTCAAAAAATATTAAGAAGATGGTCTTGGGTTCAAGAACCTGATTACTCCCTTGGAATATTCCTCTTATTAGTTACTCATGATCATGAGTATTATAGTTCACGATGATAAGATGAGAGGAAGAAAAGAGGGTGAATCGGTGGACACAAAAATAAAAACAATGCAGGAATTTATTAGAAATCTAAATTACAATTAAAAACTAAAAATAAAGAAAAGAAATAAAATAAAAAGTATGGTGGAAGATTTGCGGCCGGCCTCCCTCGGTGGAGATCTCCTCCTTGGTGCCTTGAAGGAATGGATGGAAAAATGGGATGCCTTGAGAGGGTGGAGCTCTCCTCCTTTTATAGCCAGAATGTTTCCCCCGAATGTCGACACGTTTGAACACCATTAAATGACATCTTAACGCATTGAGCCCTTCATGAATGTTGTTCATAATTCCCTTGTCCGTGTCTCCTAAAAATTCCAGCGGATTTGGACATTTATTTCGAGAGTTATGGCCGTTTTTCCTTGAGTATTTATTCTGTCCAGTCAGACTCTCCAAAACGGAATCCTCCGGATTATGGTGCTTTAATGACCCAATAAACGGCCAATTCACTCGGTTCTTCCTTCATAAAAGATTCTCCAAAACTCCTTGCGCGTCCACCCACCGAATTTTACTAGCTTTGGGCCCACAGTGGATGAGTTATGGATTCCACATCAAAACTAGGAAGAACTGAAAACAGTTTTCTTGAGCCAACTTGTGAGCTTCTTTTGAGCTTCCATATGGCCGATTCATATTTTTGTCCAAATATATTAAATGAATCCCTGGATGTGGAGAATCTGTAAAAGAATAAATTTTGCAATTTGGATCAGTGTAGATAATGTTATGGACAACCTACCGAAATAATTTAAAACTGTTAAAAATCCAAAATGGCCAATTTTTACTATTCAGCTCAAAATAACACCATTATCATAAAAATGAAAAAATTCATCTTAGAGGAACAATTTTGTGGGTTTAAAACAATGATATTCATTATAAATTAATTTAAAATATTTTCTCTATCAGTCCACCTCCAAGTACCGTCCAGTCCTCGAAAACTCAGCCTCTGTCAGTACTGGCCTTCGTCTGCAACCAACACAACGAGGTGCAGGCATAGCCCGTGCAGGGGTGAGTATAATGATACTCAGTAGGGACCCCGAGACCCTCAAGGTCTCACTAAAACCAACAAGGATAACCACATAGAATATCTCAACAGATAACCTCTACTTAGGTATATGCCCATACATATACCTAAGTTATCAAGTAACTCATCTCAATCATGAGGAAACACAAGGATTGTGAAATCAACGGATAACTACTACCCAGGTATATGCCCATACATATACATACGTTATCAAGTGAACCATCTCAATCATGAGGTAAACACAAGGTCAAAAGTCTCATCTCAAACCAGGATTTTCATTATCGAAACTGTAACTGCTGAAGAGCTCCGTCTCTAGAGTGTACAGTGGTCCTGTCACGACTCCGAGGTACTGCTCACTAACCTAAGACTGCTGAAGTACTCCTCCTGTCGAGTACCGCGGGTCAGCCACCCAGACACAGTAATGCTTCCCGCCGAGGTATGTCACCCAAACACAGTAGTGCACACCCCCTAGTAGCCTGCTGAGGTACTCTCCGGACGAGTACCGTGGGTCTGCACTGTCACACAGGTAGTGCTCCGTCCGCCATGGGTCTGCACCTCAGAAAGTAGTGCTCCGTCCACTGGGCTAGTCGACTCACTCCAAGTCGATTCGGTCAAGTAGTCGTCAGGTCTCAGCCAGTTACACGGTCTTCGTACTCCGCACGCTCGTCACTGGGAGGGTCCGCTCCACGAGCTACAGGTCGATACTCCAAGTTTCTCAACTTCCCACGAAGAAGTATCTCAAAGGACCGCCTCGTCATAGGGGTCTCAACACAACAGACGGCGCGTCAATCGGACGCCCGGTCTGTGAGTTATTAGCCTTTTCGTCACAGGGGCCCGGTTGGTTTCGTGAGCGAACCAAACCCGGCTGTATCTCAACTGTACCCCGAACTCTCGTAGGGTATACTCATAGGGACCGTTTCTCAACGAGATCACCAACGCCGCTGACGGTTCGTCAAACGGACGTTCTGTCAGAAAAATATCAGCTTTTCCGTTCCAGGGGCCTGGTTGGATTTCGGTGCGATCCAACCCGGCCACTATCCATCTGCATCCAAAACTCGGGCGGAGGATGCCAAAAGTTCCGTATCGTCAATTGGAACTCAACGCAACAGATGGCACGTCAATCGGACACCCGGTCTGAGAGTTATTGGCTTTTTCGTTCCAGGAGCCCGGTTTGATTTCGGTGCGATCCAACCCGACCGCACTCCGTCGGCATCCAAACCTCGAGCAGAGTAAGCCAAAAGATCCATCTCACTTAGAGGAATTCAACGAAACAGACGGCACGTCAATCAGACGCCCGGTCTGTTATTTATTGGCGTTTCTGTCTCACACCAACCCTGGGAAACTTCCCAGGAGGTCACCCATCCTGATCACTACTCTAGACCAAGAATGCTTAACTATGGAGTTTTAACCACGTAGGCTCCCGAAAAGGAAGGTGAACCTTGTGTATAGTATACCGAAACGACCGTCTCGATCCAAGGATCGTGTTGCCGCTGACGGCGAGTCGTTTGGAGGCCCGTAGCCCAAGATACGGGCATTTGACCAAACCGCTCGGTAACGGGGGTTTCAGGCCCGGGTCGTCCCGGCCCGAGATCCCCCGGATGGCCCGAACTGGGTCGACCCGCCCCAAACGGGGTCGACCCGGCCCGGCACATCCCGGCCCGGCCCGGTGCGGCCCGGCCCGGCGAACCGGCCAGGCGCGCTGCCAGCTTGGCCGAAGGCCGAGCTTGCTGGAAACGGGGGGCCGCCTGCCCCCCCTTTGTGAAACCGGCCCCCCTCATAATGGGGGGCCAAATAACTGCCCGGGGGAATTAAATTCCCCCGGTTTCCACCAACCCGGCCGGCCCGACCTGGCCGGCCGGCTTCTTGTCAACAGGACCGGCAAGGGCCAGTCCTCTTCCGTCTTCCGGCACCGGCGGCCCGGCTGGCCGCCGGTCATCACGATCCGCCGCGGCCCGGAACCGGTCGCGGCCTTCGTCATCATGTGCGGTGCGACGGCACCGCGGCCCTCCGCCGCGGCCCCGCTCCGGCCACGGCGTCTTCGGTTTCCTTCGACGCGGCGTGACGGCGTCACGTTCATGATAATTCTTTCCACAGCACGGAGCGACGGCGCCGCGCAATAATTTCCGTGTGATTCCCGCGTGGTGCGACGGCACCACGCTATCTCGTTTCATCCGCAGGAAACATTCAAGAACAAAGGAGGGGGTGTTCGGCCGTGTTTGTGCGGTCCGGTCCCCCTCTCGTTAGACGATAACACTTAAACGTTCATCCTCACGTTTGTCATGCTAGAACCAAGAATGGAAAATAATTAAATAAAGGAACAACAAACCCCTACTTGGATATTTGACGTCGCACGTCGGGCGTCGCGGAGAATGGCGTCACGGAGAACGATGTCGCGGAGATCGGACGTCGATTCCATGGATGTTGGGGTACGTCTGAGGAGGAAACGACGTCTCCTCACTTGTTGCGGAAATGAAGAAGGAAGGCGCATTGTCGTTGGAGAGTTCCCTGCGTCGGTGTCTTCTCCCTTGCCGTGGAGGAAAAAGAGGATGAAGAACCGTGATCACCGAGTCGTTCTAAGTTGAGGGATCGATGTTCTTCATCGGAGAAGAACCGTTCTTCACGGAGAGAAGGACGTTCTTCAATGAAGAAGGAGCTTCCTTCTTCTATCACACAAAGGCTCTTTCTCAAAAATCCTCCCACCACAATTCAACCTCCAAATAAAAGAAGGTTTCCCCTTTTTTTATTTTAATCATGCCATGCATTGTAAGTACAAAATTCAAACACTTAATTGATTAAGAGTTTCAATAACTTAATTTAAGTGCTAGTTGGCATGAGTTATGAGGGAGAGAGGGAGAGAAGGAGTTTCAAAATAAAGAGGGAGTTGAGGAGTTTCAAAATAAAGAGGGAGTTAGGGGGTTATGGGAAAAGTGAAGGGGTGGGGTTCATGTGGGCCCCACCTCACCTTAAATCCTTCCATGGGTGGTTAACTCCAAGTGGGTCCCACCCCTAACTCCCTTACATAGGTTAAAACCACTTAAGAGAGGGTCAAGTGTTGTAACATAACACTTAATCTACTTAATAAGAAAATAAAAATTGTAGATAAGTTATAAATTAAACTTCCACAATTTTTATCATCTTCTCTCGGATAAACGCAACTCCGGAAATGGCGTTCTTAAGAAATTACCAGCGCTGCGGTTCCATCGGTGCCCTCGGAATTCGATTCCGGGCACCGGTTCAAAAGATAGAAATTCCCGCTCGCTCGTTCACTGAACGTACCCGAGCTAAACTTCGGAAATTAATTCCGGGCACACCGGGCCTCAGAATCAGGCACCGTCAGAAACTGAGTTCTTGTAAAATTCCAAAGAAAATTAAGAAAAAAAAATTTCCTTGAAATTTCCGGATCTTTACATTACTCCCACCTCAGGGCTTTACGTCCCTGTAAAGCTTCAACACAAACTAGGGTCACAAAAGTGGTACCGAGCACGCATCTGAGCCTTCCGCTCCTATGTGCTCACCTGGTGGTTTCATACTTCCAAGGAAAGTCCACCTGAGGAATCGATCGTCCTCCTAGGATATGCTCCTGTCGATCCTCAATCCCCACTGGAATCTCCGTGAAAGACACCCCATCGCCATCGTCCAACTCCTCATGGTCGATGGTATGCGAAGGGTCGAGTACGTATCTCCTCAGTTGAGATACGTGGAAGTCGTCGTGCACCTGGTGCAACTGTGGTGAATGAGTCAAGCAGTAAACCACCCCGCCTACCTAGCTGGGGACCTATGATGGTCCGCTGAACCCCGAAGATAACTTGCCGCCTTGGCCACATCTCCGTAAACCTCATCGAGGTGAGACCCGTATAAGGATGTGATCGTCATCCTCGAACTCCAGAGGTCTCCATTTTCTGTTAGAACTGGAACTCGAAAGGCTGCTGTCACGAGGGTAAGGTTGACCGACTCAAGAGTGACCGGTCGCACCCTCCTGTGCAAGAGTTACCATGCACTGTCTGGGGTTTCCTTTTCCACCGACCAAGGAAAACCCATCCCGAAGTTTGCCTAAAACCGTCAATTTGAGTATGAACAGTTATTGCCCATTCCATACTCAAACTAACGTCGTAAGGCCTCGATGCTGTCACCAAGAGATTCCAACCGAAACTCTCACCTCGAGGGTCTGACCACACCATCGGCGTAAGTGTGATTATCGAGTCTCCTCCCAAGGTATCTCCAGAAGTGAGGGTCAAGTCCACGGATTACCGGAAACTCTAGGTCTGGAACAAGATTTGTGAAAGAGAGGAATGATTCATATCGACGTCTATTACTACAGCAGCTAGTAGTGGACACATACTGTCCCTTGAATCATTTCTAGATCCATTGGGTCACACTCCTTGACCGCATGCAGCCGCATTCTTCCACCACCCTCCAGCTCCGTGAGCTTGGCGGGGATAACTAAGGCCGGTGGTTGTAGCATGATAAGATGTACAACACCTCATGCTGCTCTCCTAGCTCTGCCTCCATGTCTGCCGCTTCGCAGACCCATCTCTATTTAAAGCTTCCTCTTCATGAAACATTTAACACGCACGAGTCTCTAAGACTGGAACCGGTTCCCTGTTTCTTACTGCACATTGCAGTCTTCATCCGCTCCAGGATGAACTGCACCTCCTTTAGTCTCATAAGAGCTGCTATGATTTCTTCTTTTCTGATAAGAGAAACCCGGTCTCATCCCCTGGATGAACCACATTCATTGCCTAATACAGTCAATCCTGACATGAATGATGCATTCATGCCATGGATGACGTCGTAAGGCCTCAACGTATCTACTAAGAGATCCAACTGTCACTCTCGCCTCCAAGGGTCGAGTCACACTGTCGGCATCAGTGTGAGGTCACTGGGTCCCCTCCAGTAGAAATCTCGAAAGTGAGGGTCAATTCAACAGTTTAACCAGGACCACTCAGTATCAACCAAACAAAAGGACAGGAAAGAAAACATCTCAAAGATAAGTGTCTTTTTATTATTGCAGCTCATAGTACAAGACACGAATACAACAGAAAAATGGAACTAGAAGTACAAGGGACGTATCCACTAGTTCCTCTCCTGTCCACCTGTTCCCGGAGCTCTACTGCCTTGTCCACTGCTCGGCTGTTGCTCAAGCACCAGCCACTGCTTATGTCTCGGTTGCTCCTCCAAAACCCGCTGATCAATCGTACGAGGAGTCGGACAGTCACGTGCCAGGTGACCCTTCCCACCGCAGGAGTAACATTGTTCGTTTCTAGAAAGCCTGGCTCTGACCCCCCCTCGGGTGCCCCGCACCACCGGTCCTAAAACCGGGGATCGTCCAACTGCTATTTTGGTCCTCCTGGACCTCTGCATCATCTGTCTACTGCCCACAGATGACTCGGCTACTGATCGAAAAACACGCAGCAAAGGTAGAAGCTCCTGTATACGCTCGGGGTGTAGAGCTACTAGCACAAACTCCACCCTGAATAAGGTCTCCAAGTCTTCCCATATGAAGGTCATCCCGTCGCAAAACTGAAACAAGTGGCTCCACCACCTGCCTGCTGCTGCCTGAAGGAGGCTGGCAGCAAAGATCACCATGAAGTCTGCCGGCATCCCCACTAGCCTGAAGACTCCCACCACAGCCTCTAGCCAATCCTCAGCCGCCTGCGAGTAGGTCTCTCCCCGGAACCTGGGTGGCCTCGGGCGCTGGAACTCGTGCAGTGCACTCAAGTGGCGTGCATCGCCTACTGCTGGGGCTGGTGGCATCGGTGGCCCAACGTATGGTAGTATCGCCGGTGCCTCCGTTGGTTCCTCAACTGCAAGAGGGCCCTGTACCGAAGCCTCGTCGCTCGACATGCTGTCAGTATGCACATCCCTCTGGGCTCTAGCTGGTCGTTCGTGAAAAGGAATCCTGAAGGAAACAACGTAACACGGTCAAAAAATTATACCTGGTGAGATGACCTGGTTTGAGCTGACATTTAAAAACTTCTGGAAACACACAAGAAATCAGTGTTTTCGTGCACAAAGTCGGAAATCAGTTGTCAGGGTCCTGGTGTATGGATACGTCGGCCGCCCGCACCAACACTGGACACCCTGAACTGAAAACCACACTCGGTACCCTTAACACTATTGCTTCACAGAAAGAAACATCAGAGTTATAAGTTCTGCGGTAGAACTGAACTCCTATGATACCAATTTGTCACGACCCGTCCTCGGGGCCCATGCTGTGACTACCCCAAGCCCGCCTTCCATAGGCCAGGGGCTGGCGACTAGCACCAAAGGCGTAAAATCCCGATAAATGGGAAGGCATTGCCTTTATAAAAGAAAACAAGCACCACAGAGTACAAGCGGAAGAAGTAAACACTAAGTAAAAATTGAGAACAACAGTAAGTGAGGAAAGTAAAAAGGGGCCGGAAATACAAGCCCAACTTTAAAGTACAACTCGAAAGGGAAAACAACGACTAAAAAGTAAAGCTGTTACGCCGAGCTGTCCACTGAAAATCCCACCTGAAGGGTGGGTACAGACAGCTCCTCTGCTCTTCGGGTCCCGTCGTCCACTCCGAGTATGTCCCGCCCAGTGGTCCACCTCCGGGTACCGCCTTGTCGTCACGTCCACCTCTGGGTACCGTCTCGTCGTATAGTCCACCTCCAGGTACCTTCCAGTCCTCGAACACTCGGCCTCTGTCAGTACTGGCCGTCGTCTGCAACCAACACAACGAGGTGTGGGCATAGCCCATGCAGGGGTGAGTATAACGATACTCAGTAGGGACCCCGAGACCCTCAAGGTCTCACTAAAACCAACAAGGATAACCACATAGAAGATCTCAACAGATAACCTCTACTTTGGTATATTCCCATACATATACCTAAGTTATCAAG
Source organism: Viscum album (assembly GCA_963277665.1). Classification (NCBI taxonomy): domain Eukaryota; kingdom Viridiplantae; phylum Streptophyta; class Magnoliopsida; order Santalales; family Viscaceae; genus Viscum; species Viscum album. The sequence goes on from OY728132.1 coordinate 1,351,313,265, forward strand.
TAACCCATCTCAATCATGAGGAAACACATGGATTGTGAAATCAACAGATAACTACTACCCAGGTATATGCCCATACATATACCTAAGTTATCAAGTGACCCATCTCAATCATGAGGTAAACACAAGGACAAAAGTCTCAGCTCAAACCAGGATTTTCATTATCGAAACCGTAACTACTGAAGAGCTCCGTCTCTAGAGTGTACAGTGGTCCTGTCACGACTCCGAGGTACTGCTCATTAACCTAAGACTACTGAAGTACTCCTCCTGTCGAGTACCGCGGGTCAGCCACCCAGACACAGTAGTGCTTCCCACCGAGGTATGTCACCTAAACACACTAGTGCACACCCCCTAGTAGTCTGCTGAGGTACTCTCCGGACGAGTACCGCGGGTCTGCACTGTCACACAGGTAGTGCTCCGTCCGCCATGGGTCTGCACCTCAGAAAGTAGTGCTCCGTCCACTGGGCTAGTCGACTCACTCAAAGTCGAGTCGGTCAAGCAGTTGTCAGGTCTCAGCCAGTTACACGGTCTCCGTACTCCGCACGCTTGTCACTGGGAGGGTCCGCCCCACGAGCTACAGGTCGATACTCCAAGTATCTCAAAGTCCCACGAAGAAGTAACTCAAAGGACCGCCTCGTCATAGGTGTCTCAACACAACAGACGGCGCGTCAATCGGACGCCCGGTCTGTGAGTTATTAGCCCTTTCGTCCCAGGGGCCCGGTTGGTTTCGTGAGCGAACCAAACCCGGATGTATCTCAACTGTACCCCGAACTCTCATAGGGTATACTCATAGGGACCGTTTCTCAATGAGATCACCAACGCCGCTGACAGTTCGTCAAATGGACGTTCTGTCAGAAAGATATCAGCTTTTCCATTCCAGGGGCCCGGTTGGATTTCGGTGCGATCCAACCCGGCCACTATCCATATGCATCCAAAACTCGGGCGGAGGATGGAAAAAGTTCAATATCGTCAATAGGAACTCAACGCAACAGACGACACGTCAATCGGACGCCCGGTCTGAGAGTTATTGGCTTTTTCGTTCCAGGGGCCCGGTTGGATTTCGGTGTAATCCAACCCGACCGCACTCCTTCGGCATCCAAACCTCGAGTGGAGTAAGCCAAAAGATCCATCTCACTTAGAGGAATTTAACAAAACAGACGGCGCGTCAATCGGACGCCCGGTCTGTTATTTATTGGCATTTCCGTCTCACACCCACCCTGGGAAACTTCCCAGGAGGTCACACATCCTGATCACTACTCTAGGCCAAGCACGCTTAACTATGGAGTTTTAACCACGTAGGCTCCCGAAAAGGAAGGTGCACCATGAATATAGTATACCGAAACGACCGTCTCGATCCAAGGATCGCGTTTCCGCTGACGGCGAGTCGTTTGGAGGCCTGTAGCCCAAGATACGAGCATTTGACCAAACCGCTCGGTAACGGGGGGTTTCGGGCCCGGGTCGTCCCGGGCCGAGACCCCCCGGATGGCCCGAACCGGGTCGACCCGCCTCGGACGGGGTCGACCCATCACGACACAGCCCGGCCCGGCGTGGCCCGGCGCGGCCCGACGCGGCCCGGCCCGGCGAACCGGCCCGGCGCGCCGGTTCGGCGCAAGGCAGCGCGCTGGGCGCGCTGCCGGCTTTGCCGAAGGCCGAGCTTGCTGGAAACAGGGGCCCGCCTTCCCCCCCTTTGTGAAACCGGCCCCCCTCATAATGGGGGGCCAAATAACTTGCCGGGGGAATTAAATTTCCCCGATTTCCACCAACCTGACCGGCCTGACCTGGCCGGCCGGCTTCTTGTCAACAGGACCGGCAAGGGACGGTCCTCTTCCGTCTTCCGGCACCGGCGGCCCGGCTGGCCGTCGGTCATCACGATCCGCCGCGGCCCGGAACCGGCCGCGGCCTTCGTCATCCGGCGCGGTGCGACGACACCGCGCCCCTCCGCCGCGGCCCCGCTCCGGCCGCGGCGTCTTCGGTTTCCTTCGACGCGGCGCGACGGCATCGCGTTCATGATAATTCTTTCCACGACACGTTGCGACGGTGCAGCGCAATAATTTCCGTGTGATTCCCGCGTGGTGCGACGGCACCACGCTATCTCGTTTCATCCGCAAGAAACATTCAAGAACAAAGGAGGGGGGGTGGGGCCGTGTTTGTGCGGTCCGGTGCCCCTCTCGTTAGACGATAACACTTAAACGTTCATCCTCAAGTTTGTCATGTTAGAACCAAGAACGGAAAATAATTAAATAAAGCAACAACAAACCCCTACTTAGATATTTGACGTCGCACGTCGGGCGTCGCGGAGAACGGCGTCACGGAGAACGATGTCGCGGAGATCGGACGTCGATTCCATGGATGTTGGGGTACGTCCAAGGAGGAAACGACGTCTCCTCAGTTGTTGCGGAGATGAAGAAGGAAGGCGCGTTGTCGTTGGAGAGTTCCCTACGTCGGTGTCTTCTCCCTTGCCGTGGAGGAAAAAGAGGATGAAGAACCGTGATCACCGAGTCGTTCTAAGTTGAGGGATCGATGTTCTTCTTCGGAGAAGAACCGTTCTTCAGGGAGAGGAGGACATTCTTCAACGAAGAAGGAGCTTCCTTCTTCTATCACACAAAGACTCTTTCTCAAAAATCCTCCCACCACAATTCAACCTCCAAATAAAATAAGGTTTCCCCTTATTTTATTTTAATCATGCCATGCATTGTAAGTTCAATATTCAAACACTTAATTGATTAAGAGTTTCAATAACTTAATTTAAGTTCTAGTTGGCACGAGTTATGAGGGAGATAGGGAGAGAAGAAGTTTCAAAATAAAGAGGGAGTTGAGGAGTTTCAAAATAAAGAGGGAGTTAGGGGGTTATGGGAAAAGTGAAGGGGTGGGGTTCATGTGGGCCCCACCTCACCTTAATTCTTTCCATGGGTGGTTAACTCCAAGTGGGTCCCACCCCTAACTCCCTTACATAGGTTAAAACCACTTAAGAGAGGTTCAAGTGTTGTAACATAACACTTAATCTACTTAACAAGAAAATAAAAATTGTAGATATGTTATAAATTAAACTTCCACAATTTTTATCATCTTCTCTCGGATAAACGCAACTCCGGAAATGGCGTTCTTAAGAAATTACCGGCGCTGCAGTTCCATCGGTGCCCTCGGAATTCGATTCTGGGCACCGGTTCAAAAGATAGAAATTCCTGCTCGCTCGTTCACTGTATGTACCCGAGCCAAACTTCGAAAATTAATTCCGGGCACACCGGGCCTCGGAATCAGGCGCCGTCAGAAACTGCGTTCTTGTTAAATTCCAAAGAAAATTAAGAAAAAAAAATTTCCTTGAAATTTCCGGATCTTTACATTACTCCCAACTCAGGGCTTTACGTCCCCGTAAAGCTTCAACACAAACTAGGGTCACAAAAGCGGTACCGAGCACGCATCTGAGCCTTCCGCTCCTATGTGCTCACCTGGTGGTTTCGTACTGCCAAGGATAGTGCACCCAAGGAATCGATTGTCCTCCTAGGATATGCTCCTGTCGATCCTCGGTCCCCACTGTAATCTCCGTGAAAGACACCCCATCGCCATCGTCCAACTCCTCATGGTCGATGGTATGCGAAGGGTCGAGCACGTATCTCCTCAGTTGAGATACGTGGAAGTCGTCGTGCACCTGGTGCAACTGTGGTGAATGGGTCAAGCAGTAAACCACCCCGCCTACCTAGCTGGGGACCTAAGAAGGTCCGCTGAACCCTGGAGATAACTTGCCGCCTTGGCCACATCTCCGTAAACCTCGTCGAGGTGAGACCCGTATAAGGACGTGATTGTCATCCTCGAACTCCAGAGGTCTCCATTTTCTGTTAGAACTGGAACTCGAAAGACTGCTGTCACGAGGGTAAGGTTGACCGACTCAAGAGTGATCGGTCGCACCCTCCTGTGCAAGAGTTACCCTGCACTGTCTGGGGTTTCCTTTTCCGCCGACCAAGGAAAACCCATCCCGACGTTTGCCTAAAACCGTCAATTTGAGTATGAATAGTTATTTCCCATTCCATACTCAAACTAACGTTGTAAGGCATCGACGCTGTCACCAAGAGATTCCAACCGAAACTTTCACCTCGAGGGTCTGACCACACCGTCGGCGTAAGTGTGATTATCGAGTCTCCTCTCAAGGTATCTCCAGACGTGAGGGTCAAGTCCACGGCTTACCGGAAACACTAGGTCTGGAACAAGATTTGTGAAAGCGAGGAATGATTCATATCGACGTCTCTTACTACAGCAGCTAGTAGTGGATACAAACTGTCCCTTTAATCATTTCTAGATCCATTGGGTCACACTCCTTGACCGCATGCAGCCGCATTCTTCCACCGCACTCCAGCTCCCTGAGCTTGGCGGGGATAACTAAGGCGGGTGGTTGTAGCATGATAAGATGTACAACACCTCATGCTGCTCTCATAGCTCTGCCTCCACGTCTTCCGCTTCACAGACTCATCTCTATTTAAATCTTCCTCTTCTTGAAACATTTAACACGCCCGAGTCTCTAATACTGGCACCGGTTCCCTGTTTCTTACAGCACATTGCAGTCTTCATCCGCTCCTGGATGAACTGCACCTCCTTTAGTCTCATAAGATCTGCTATGATTTCTTCTTTTCCGATAAGAGAAACCCGGTCTCATCCCCTGGATGAACCACATTCGTTGCCTAATACAGTCAATCCTGACATGAATGATGCATTCATGCCATGGATGACGTCGTAAGGCCTCAACGTAACTAATAAGAGATCCAACTGTCACTCTCGCCTCCAAGGGTCGAGTCACACTGTCGGCATCAGTGTGCAGTCACTGGGTCCCCTCCAGTAGAAATCTAGAAAGTGAGGGTCAAGTCAACAGTTTAACCAGGACCACTCAGTATCAACCAAACAAAAGGACAGGAAAGAAAACATCTCAAAGATAAGTGTCTTTTTATTATTGCAGCTCATAGTACAAGACACGAATACAACAACAAAATGGAACTAGAAGTACAAGGGACTTATCCAGTAGTTCCTATCCTGTCCACCTGTTCCCGGAGCTCTACTGCCTTGTCCACTGCTCGGCTGTTGCTCAAGCACCAACCACTGCTTCTGTCTCGGTGGCTCCTCCAACACCCGCTGATCAATCGTACAAGGAGTCGGACAGTAACGTTCCAGGTGACCCTTCCAACCGCAGGAGTAACATTGTCCGTTTCTGGCACGCCTGGCTCTGACCCCACCTCGGGTTCCCCGCACCACCGGTCCTAAAACCCGAGATCGTCCAACTGCTAGTCTGGTCCTCCTGGACCTCTGCATCATCTATCTACTGCCCACAGATGACTTGGCTACTGATCGAAAAACACGCGGCAAAGGTAGAAGCTCCTGTACACACTCGGGGTGTAGAGCTACTGGCACAAACTCCACCCTGAAGAAGGTCTCGAAGTCTTCCCATGCGAAGGTCATCCCGTCGTAAAACTGAAACAAGTGGCTCCACCACCTGCCTGCTGCTGCCTGAAGGAGGCTGTCAGCAAAGATCACCATGAAGTCTGCCGGCGTCCCCACTAGCCTGAAGACTCCCACCACAGCCTCCAGCCAATCCTCAGCCGCATGTGGGTCCGTCTCTCCCCGGAACCTGGGTGGCCTCTGGAGCTGGAACTCGTGCAGCGCACTCAAGTGGCGTGCATCGCCTACTTCTGGGGATGGTGGCATCGGTGGCCCAACGTATGGTAGTATCAATGGTGCCTCAACTTCAAGAGGGCCCTGTACCGAAGACTCGTTGCTCGACAACCTGCCAGTATGAACATCCCTCTAGGCTCTAGCTCGTCGTTCGTGAAAAGGCATCCAGAAAGAAACAACGTAACACGGTCAAACGATTATACCTGGTGAGCTGACCTAGTTTGAGCTGGCATTTAAAACTTCTGGAAACACACACGCAATCAGTGTTTTCGTGCACAAAGTCGGAAATCAGTTGTCAGGGTCCTGGTGTATGGATACGTCGGCCACCCGCACCAACACTGGACTCCCTGAACTGAAAACCACACTCGGTACCCTTAACGGTATTTCTTCACAGAAAGAAACATCAGAGTTATAAGTTCTGCGGTAGAACCGAACTCCTCTGATAACAATTTGTCACGACCCTTACTCGGGGCCCGTGCCGTGACTACCCCAAGCCCGCCTTCCATAGGCTAGGGGCTCGAGACTAGTACCAAAGGTGTAAAATCCCGATAACTGGGAAGGCATTGCCTTTATAAAAGAAAACAAGCACCACTGAGTACAAGCGGAAGAAGTAAACACTAAGTAAAAACTGAGTACAATAGTAAGTGCGGAATGTAAAAAGGGGAGGGAAATACACGCCCAACTGTAAAGTACAACTCGAAAGGGAAAACAACGACTGAAAAGTAAAGCTGTTACGCCGAGCTGTCCACTGGAAATCCCACCTGAAGGGTGGGTACAGACAGCTCCTCTGCTCCTCGGGTCCCATCGTCCACTCCGAGTATGTCCCGCCCAGTGGTCCACCTCCAGGTACCGCCTCGTCGTCACGTCCACCTCTGGGTACCGTCTCATCATATAGTCCACCTCCAGGTACCGTCCAGTCCTCGAACACTCGGCCTCTGTCAGTACTGGCCGTCGTCTGCAACCAACACAACGAGGTGCGGGCATAGCCCGTGCATGGGTGAGTATAACGATACTCAGTAGGGACCCCGAGACCCTCAAGGTTTCACTAAAACCAACAAGGATAACCACATAGAAGATCTCAACAGATAACCTCTACTTAGGTATATGCCCATACATATACCTAAGTTATCATGTAACCCATCTCAATCATGAGGAAACACAAGGATTGTGAAATCAACAGATAACTACTACCTAGGTATATTCCCATACATATACCTAAGTTATCAAGTGACCCATCTCAATCATGAGGTAAACACAAGGTCAAAAGTCTCAGCTCAAACCAGGATTTTCATTATCGAAACCGTAACTGCTGAAGAGCTCCGTCTCTAGAGTGTACAGTGGTCCTGTCACGACTCTGAGGTACTTCTCACTAACCTAAGACTACTGAAGTACTCCTCCTGTCGAGTACCATGGGTCAGCCACCCAGACACAGTAGTGCTTCACGCCGAGGTATGTCACCCAAACACAGTAGTGCACACCCCCTAGTAGCCTGCTGAGGTACTCTCCGGACGAGTACCGCGGGTCTGCACTGTCACACAGGTAGTGCTCCGTCCGCAATGGGTCTGCATCTCAGAAAGTAGTGCTCCGTCCACTGGGGTAGTCGACTCACTCCAAGTCGAGTCGGTCAAGCAGTCGTCAGGTCTCAGCCAGTTACACGGTCTCCGTACTCTGCACGCTCGTCACTGGGAGGGTCCGCTCCATGAGCTACAGGTCGATACTCCAAATATCTCAAAGTCCCACGAAGAAGTATCTCAAAGGACCGCCTCGTCATAGAGGTCTCAACACAACAGACGGTGCGTCAATCGGACACCCGGTCTGTGAGTTATTAGCCTTTTCGTCACAGGGGCCCGGTTGGTTTCGTGAGCGAACCAAACCCGGCTTTATCTCAACTGTACCCCAAACTCTCATAGGGTATACTCATAGGGACTGTTTCTCAACGAGATCACCAATGCCGCTGACGGTTCGTCAAACGGACGTTCTGTCAGAAAGATATCAGCTTTTTCGTTCCAGGGGCCCGGTTGGATTTCGGTGCGATCCAACCCGGCCACTATCCATCTGCATCCAAAACTCGGGCGGAGGATGCCAAAAGTTCCGTATCGTCAATTGGAACTCAACGCAACAGACAGCGCGTCAATCGGACGCCCGGTCTGAGAGTTATTGGCCTTTTCATTCCCGGGGCCCGGTTGGATTTCGGTGCGATCCAACCCGACCGCACTCTGTCGGCATCCAAACCTCGAGCAGAGTAAGCCAAAAGATCCATCTCACTTAGAGGAATTCAATGAAACAGACGGCACGTCAATCGGACGCCCGGTCTGTTATTTATTGGTGTTTCCGTCTCACACCCACCCTGGGAAACTTCCCAGGAGGTCACCCATCTTGATCACTACTCTAGGCCAAGCACGCTTAACTATGGAGTTTTAACCACGTAGGCTCCCGAAAAGGAAGGTGCACCTTGAGTATAGTATACCGAAACGACCGTCTCGATCCAAGGATCGCGTTGCCGCTGGCGGCGAGTCGTTTGGAGGTCTGTAGCCCAAGATATGAGCATTTGACCACACCGCTCGGTAACGGGGGTTTCGGGCCCGGGTCGTCCCGGCCCGAGACCCCCCGGATGGCCCGAACCGGGTCGACCCGCCCCGGACGGGGTCGACACGGCCCGGCCCGGCGCAAGGCAGCGCGCTGGGTGCGCTGCCAGCTTGGCCGAAGGACGAGCTTGCTGGAAACGGGGGGCCGCCTGCCCCCCCCCCCCCCCCTTTGTGAAACCGGCCCCCCTCATAATGGGGGGCCAAATAACTGCTCGGGGGAATTAAATTCCCCCGGTTTCCACCAAGCCGGCCGGCCCGACCTGGCTGGCCGGCTTCTTGTCAACAGGACCGGCAAGGGCCGGTCCTCTTCCGTCTTCCGGCACCGGCGGCCCAGCTGGCCGCCGGTCATCACGATCCACCGCGGCCCGGAACCGGCCGCGACCTTCGTCATCTGGCGCGGTGTGACGGCACCGCGCCCCTCCGCCGCGGCCCCGCTCCGGCTGCGGCGTCTTCGGTTTCCTTCGACGCGGCGCAACAGCGTCGCGTTCATGATAATTCTTTCCACGGCACGGCGCGACTGCGCCGCGCAATAATTTCTGTGTGATTCCCGCGTGGTGCGACGGCACCACACTATCTCGTTTCATCCGCACGAAACATTCAAGAACAAAGGAGGGGGGGTTTGGCCGTGTTTGTGCGGTCCGGTCCCCCTCTCGTTAGATGATAACACTTAAACGTTCATCCTCAAGTTTGTCATGCTAGAACCAAGAACGGAAAATAATTAAATAAAGCAACAACAAACCCCTACTTGGATATTTGACGTCGCACGTCGGGCGTCGCGGAGAACGGCGTCACGGAGAACGATGTCGCGGAGATCGGACGTCGATTCCATGGATGTTGGGGTACGTCCGAGGAGGAAACGACGTCTCCTCACTTGTTGCGGAGATGAAGAAGGAAGGTGCATTGTCGTTGGAGAGTTCCCTACGTCAGTGTCTTCTCCCTTGCCGTGGAGGAAAAAGAGGATGAAGAACCGTGATCACCGAGTCGTTCTAAGTTGAGGGATCGATGTTCTTCATTAGAGAAGATCCGTTCTTCACGGAGAGGAGGACGTTCTTCAACGAAGAAGGAGCTTCCTTCTTCTATCACACAAAGGCTCTTTCTCAAAAATCCTCCCACCACAATTCAACCTCCAAATAAAAGAAGGTTTCCCCTTATTTTATTTTAATCATCCCATGCATTGTAAATTCAAAATTCAAACACTTAATTGATTAAGAGTTTCAATAACTTAATTTAAGTGCTAGTTGGCATGAGTTACGAGGGAGAGAGGGAGAGAAGGAGTTTCAAAATAAAGAGGGAGTTGAGGAGTTTCAAAATAAAGGGGGAGTTAGGGGGTTATGGGAAAAGTGAAGGGGTGGGGTTCATGTGGGCCCCACCTCACCTTAAATCCTTCCATGGGTGGTTAACTCCAAGTGGGTCCCACCCCTAACTCCCTTACATAGGTTAAAACCACTTAAGAGAGGGTCAAGTGTTGTAACATAACACTTAATCTACTTAACAAGAAAATAAAAATTGTAGATAAGTTATAAATTAAACTTCCACAATTTTTATCATCTTCTCTCGGATAAACGCAACTCCAGAAATGGCGTTCTTAAGAAATTATTGGCGTTGCGGTTCCATCGGTGCCCTCGGAATTCGATTCCGGGCACCCGTTCAAAAGATAGAAATTCCCGCTCGCTTGTTCACTGAACGTACCCGAGCCAAACTTCGGAAATTAATTCCGGGCACACCGGGCCTCGGAATCAGGCGCCGTCAGAAACTGCGTTCTTGTAAAATTCCAAAGAAAATTAAGAAAAAAAAATTTCCTTGAAATTTCCGGATATTTACAACTACAATAGTAATCTTGTATTCTTCTGTGAACCATATAAAATACATCTTGGTGTTGGATCCCAAGTGTGTAGTGATTATGTATTTCTTGGAAGATAATGATTATATTCTAGGGATGCACTTAGAGTATGAAGACATAATTTAAATGAATGGGGGAGTACATTTCAAAGATTCATTAAGGAAAGATTTTATGACATACTCTCAAGATTTAAAATGGGCAGTGAAAACTTGATCAATAAAGAGGCACACTAACATCCATTGTCTATTTTAGGGACCATGTATGAAGTGGAAAACCACTTGATTTGTCTCATCTTTTCTTACAAACCAATGAAAAAAGGCCTAATATTAAATCATTATTTGTTTTTCCTATCGACATTCACTAATATTATTTATGTAGGATGAAATAATGATATTCTTTTGGATATGGCATCCTAAGAACCAAAAGAGTAGTGATATTATTTTGGTGATATCCGATCACTAGATAAAAATGGTTCATTTATTTCCAATTCAAGTAGAGATGTATTTATATTATTTAAGGATGTTATATAAATATGGAATAATGAATACATATTTTGGGAACCATTGAGTATAATATCAGATATGAATTCACATTTTAGATCATTATTTTTAATATTCTTATATTAGGTTTTGGGTACACACCTAGGAATGAGTAAAAAAATTATTTATAGTCTAAAAAAATTTAAGATATGATGATACATATATTAGAGGATATTCATTAAAAAATATATATATCAAGAGTGCTAGAAAAAGATCCCCTTGGCATGCTTGAGTATGCGATTAAAAATGTTTTGTAGAGTGAACATTGTGAAAAATTTTATTGTTTTCCACGCATTTCACTCAATGTTGTCATATATCTAGAAATGAATTTTTTTATAGAATATATATATATATATAATAGTCAAAAATTAGAGGGAATTTCAATAGTAATTAGTTGTTTATAAAATATATGAGAAAATGGTAATATGCATACTGAAGGAGATGAACCTTGGAGTTTGATGATGGGAACTAAGAATTTTTATAGGCATTTACTACGACGGGGCATCAAAAGTGAGGAATATAGCTATGATATTTGTTTTTATATTCATTATTACCAAATTCATCATGTTAGATTACTATATTTTAGTTATCCGTCTATGATACTAAGGTATTCAAAATGGGTTTTATGTCTCTTAGCAACAAAGTTATATTCCTGATACTATGCATGTGATCGAATAAAGTGAAAATTGACCCAGATTCTAATTCATCATCAATGGACTACTTGGTAAGGATCATAGAGAAGAGATAGAAGGTATTTCATGTATAAGTAATCACACATGACATATTCAATTAGTAGAATGGAATTATTGTAGAAGAAACTTGGAGAATGAATCATCACAACATAATGATAATAACTACTTGAACCATTCAATATGAAAACATCAAGGTTTTAAAAATTTTATAGTGTGTGTGGGGGGGGGGGAATATTAATGAATTCTTTTTTACGGTCCTTTAGACCTTTTTTAATATTGATTTTTTTAAAAGAAATCATTTTTTTCAATTTTAGTTTTACCATTTTAAAGTTAATAGTTTGTACATAAAGATAAAAATATTCTACTCATTGGAATGAAATTTTTGGGACCTGTGTAAATATAGATATATAGTTCAATTGGTTATGTTTGGGTAAACCCTGAAATACTTAAGGATAATTTTTTATTTTTATGGAAATTTAAGGGTACCCCAGCCAAAATATAAGTTTATGATTGCGTTTTTTAAAAGTAAGACCTATTTTCTAAGGATACATATGTTTAACCATATTTTTACAAAGGTTGTGTGCGGGTATTCAATTCCACATGTTAGAAAATATGGGGGTTTCTTCTTTCTATTTAAAGTATCATATTCTCTTATAATTGTAGTTTTTAATTTTTTACAACATTTTAATGTTAATGAACATTAACCTCATGTGATAGTTATGGGTTGATTTTGTTTAAAAATTGTTACCGTTATAGAGTTACATTATTCACATATGGGTATTTTTTTCCATGTTTATTATTTTTTTCTTCTTGTAAATTCCATAATGAAATTTATGACATTAAAATTAAGAAAAATTGTAATTTATTTATTTTACTTCACTAAAATTATTAATTCCATTGTATATGGTTGTTAAAACTAAAGATTCATTTTTTATTCAACGATTAATTTTTCATTATTTTTCAATTAAAAAAACATAATAAAAAATATTTTATTTAAATTACGATATCCACTGATGACTTAAAAATTGATATAATTTTGTTTTCAAGTCTCCTAGAATACCATTATCTATATTATGTTGGTGTGATCTTCAACTATTCTGAGTTCTTATTCTTATTTCCATTCATTAAATAACACACATATTCACCCTCCATTATTCACAGATATGACTTTTTTCTTGGAAAATATTCCATGAATCATTAAGTCTACTCTGAACTGATAAGTATGTTTATATGGTTAGGGAGGTTATTACTATATGGGACATTATATTTAAGGATGAAAAACTGATGGTTGGAAGTTTCTTATTATCCAATGACTATGAATAAATATTTTTTGACATGATATGAAGTTCTCTAGCATTTGAAAACATTTTTGATGTTTGGTCACATGTTTTTTAATCCTATGGGATAATGTATATTACTTTAACACATGTGTTTCTCTATGGATACTAATACTCAAAAAAAAGTTGTTATGTTTTTCATTACTATGTCATTAAAATTTTCAATTTTTTCTATAGGTAGTGGAATATCTGTTTCCTTTATTAGGAATAATGGTGGTCTTCAATGACATTTAAATTAAATAAATGGGTAGGGGAAATTACTCATTACTGGTTATTTTTTGTAGGGTTGTAAGTGATTTTTTTTACATTCATGGGGGGATTCCATATCATCTTTTGAATGGTTTCAAAATATATCGCGGTGATACAATGATAGGTAGAATAACATTATTATAGATAGTGACTATTATAAGAGTGTTCAGAGAATTCATAACATCAAGGGAATGAAGATAACCATGATTCAAGGGTAATATTTCACCTTATTGGAAGTTAGGGAATTATTTATTAATGGTGAAACCTGATCATCCTAAAAAGAGGAAATATTTTTCCTTAATGATGGTGTGTAGTTTTTACAAGTAGGTGGGATGAGTTAGATTCAATAAACAATAACATATTATCCTAATTTTATACTATCATAACATGAAGTCAAATCATGTATAACCATGGTTCGTCGAAGCATGGTTATATAAAATTATCATCAGGAATGTTTTTTATATGTATCTTCCTATATATACATTCCCAATGTGTCACAGACTAGTATGTACACGTGAATATATGTTAAGGAGGTATTGTTTGTGCCATAATTGATTTATACTCACATAGTACATAAGAAACAATGCTTATGTGAAGTCTTCATAAAAAGGTATATAAGAGAGGTAAAAGGGAATACTATATGTTTCTAAGGATTTTAGATCTTGGATATGGTTCTGGTATATGAATATTATATGAATTATATTCCCAATACCTTCATTTATTTATTTAATTTTCATTTTCATTTTATCCATTCTTATTGAACATTAAAATTGGGGTATGATAATTTATAATGACTGATTTGGAATGATATATTTTATAGAACATATTTTTATTATATTATATTGAATTATTTATTTTGACTATATTTACCATTCATGGATATGGATACCATTTATATATTCTTATCATATTAGTGTAAACCCTTGAATCCATTCAGTAGCCGTGTTTATATTGAGAGGTGTGTATAAGGTCATGTGGAAAACTGGGTCCTACGATAAGGATGGTTTTATGGGTTACACATAACTCATTGATAGTTTATATATTATTAGTAAATATGTACATGTTTTAGTTATTCCTTTTTATTTTTAATATGATCTTATATAACATTATCATTAATTTTCTATTGGTAAATTGTATCATGGTTTGAATCCTAAATTTTGAATTAAAAATTCTTGTTCTATAAAATTAAATAGCAATGATTCCAATTATGGAGTGACGACATAATATATTGCTCGACATGTCTCAAAATACTAGAACCAACAAAATCCATTTGATTAAAAATTGTTGAATTATATCTCCAGAATGTTGAGAAACATATAAGTGGATAAAAATCAACATCCGAACATAAGATGATGATATTTACTTCAACAATATAAAAATAACAAGTCCAACATTTTCAATAATTATGTAACTTACCTGATACTAGTAATCTATGACTCCCTAAACATCGTGCATAGTTTCTTTATTTTACTTATCATTAAAACTAATATAAAATATTCTTCTATAATATTTATGTTAAAATTTCTCATTGTATGAGTTTAATTTTGTTTAGGAAGAATAATTTTACTTCATTTATTCAATGGTTTTGGCCACTAAACATATTTGTACATTAATGGATGAAAATCGTAGAGATATTGATTATGGAAATATATATGTAATGTTATCTAAATGGGATCACATGATCAGTGATTTCATAGTTGATAAAATTTCATACAAATTAATTGGTTGATAATTCATTCAATGTTTGTGGGTGATGATGTACTGATGAATTTTTAACCCTCTAATATATATATTTATTTACTTTCAAAATGAAGCTGAACTGACATCTCAGTTACAAATTACGGTGTCACGCATAAACCAAATTGTTGTTCAGTTTATGTTGTGGTAAAAACTTCTATCATGTGATGGCTATATATAATTTTATTATAGAATTAATCAAAACTCTTGGTGTCCCATAGTAAAATTGGGACAATATTTTAATAGATTTTGGATCTATATTATGAAAATTTGAAAAGGTTCATTAAATGGTATTAGTTATTTTTGACTAACTGTCGATGTTGGGGAGATTCATGCTCAATAGGTGTAACATCCCAGGTAAATAAAGAATAAATAATTTTCATATTTATTAATATTTACGAATTAAATATTAATTTTATTTTAAAGGGGTTGCTATGTTCGATAGCGTACCCGATACGCAACGATGAGTTTCTTTGAAACTTACGTAGCACACTAGTAATAAAATAATATTATTTTAAATGTTAGCTAACAAGTAGCCGTTGTACTGGCGGGAATGTATAGAAATAACTAAAATATGATTAGATATGTTTTTAAATGTTTATACATTTACCCAATAAAAGATAAAGGCTTAAAATACGGAAAGAGTTCAATTTTAGGCATATATACCCTAATTTTCACTAAAGGTTCAATTGTCACCTTTTAATGGTGAACCGTCATTAAATATAGTTTTGATCACTCTTATACATTATTTTGGACCAAATAAAACTCTTATTAAGAATCGGGACATCAAAATTTACTTTGTGTAAATTTTTGGTACCTTTCTGATAAAGTTCATTTTTTTATGAATAGTGTAAAATGTTGTATTTTAATTCAAAACCACTTTGTAATCTAAATTATTTATATGATTAGATTATTATTTTAATTGGTTTTAAAGTGAAATTAGAAAATATTTTTACCAGTTAATCCAATGGTGGTCATTGGAATCAATTTCACTTTGAAATTGGACTTAAACTGGTGTCAATCTTTTGATACTTATTGTTTCACAAAAACACGCTATTCGTCATGACAGCGGGAATTAATTATTAAATTAATTAATTTGACTTATATTTTTTGAATTTTGTAAAATGGACTTCATTTTTGAATTCGGAATATCAAATATAGCTTAGGGTGAATTTTTGGTAATTTTCTGAAAAAATTCAATTTTTGATGAATAGTGAAACCACTAAGTGGTAATCAAGCAAACTGATTTTTCAGTTAAATGAAAGTTTACCAATAATGTGTATTGAATTTTGAAAATCCGACATACATGGTTGTCATTAAGAAATAAAATGTGGTTCAATGAGATTAAAACAATTTTTTGGTGAATAGTAACTTTTTTTCATTAATCGCGATTAGAGGTAATTAGTGTAGTTTAAGTTAAAATTGGTATTATAAGAATGTGAAAACACCATGACACTTGTCCTACACCTATTGGTTGAGTCATGGCCGACCAAGACAAGCCATGGGCCAACTTGGGAACCCCATGGATCCACTTTAGTTGGAAAATGACATTAATATATTTTTATTTAATGTTAAAGTGAAAATGACACTAACATAAATTGTTTTACTAAAATAATTTTTGAGTGGGGTTATACAAGTCAAAATTTTTATTATAAATAGTAATTTGAAAGATAAAAAGATTTCCTACATCATAGTATTTTTTTTATAATTTTTAGACATTAAATAAATTAAATTATATATGACATAATAATGATGCAGCGATGACATCATTATTTGACGATTTAAATAAAATGGAAAGATAATGAAAAATCTTAAACCTACACATGTCCAAAACCAATTGGATGAGTGGATTTAGAACCCTTATCACCTTATCCACGAATTATATCAATGTGGGACATTTTAAAACCGAAACACATTTTCAAATAAAGTAATATTTCTTTACTTTCCAAAAGTGCCCCTCCTCTCCTCTTATAAAAGGCCCCCACCTCTACCCCATTTCACACACTTCTCAAGCCTTTGGATCGGCCAACCCCTGCCCAATTACTCTCTCCACATCCCTCTCCTAATCCTAGAGAATTCCCTTTGGGCAGAATCCTTTCAAAGGAAGCCTTTAGGCTCAAATCAAAAGGGAGTTACACTTTTAAAGGTAATTCATTCTCTCTTATTCATTTGTTTTATTTTGCTTCTCCAACCCTCTAAACTCTTTTTATTTACTTCTTTTGTAACAACACCAGTATCTTCAATATACTAGGATGTTGTTATAATATTTATTTGAGCTACACTCTCACACAAATACATTAAATGGTTAAAGAACATACGGTTTCCGTGGATGGCGAAATTCTGCCTCCCGAAACGATGATTGTTCAATACTCATTTAACACCTTCAAGGGTGGCCATTATGATGTCACTATTTTTATATATGATATATAATATGTTTATGTTTTCTTTAAGATTCTGTATTTTTCATTTTTGTCATACCTTTATGGTTTCCATTATGGGTAAACGCGATATCTTCATTTAAGGAAGTGCGGACTACCGCCCCCTCAAAGTGATGTGATTCGTTAATACCATATGTGGGATGTGTAAAGGATGGATTTAATGTTATTATATATGATGTTATACTGTAATTATAATATACCTCTATATCATTATTATTTCATTCCATTAAAGTATGAGATAGAAATGAAAGTAGCGTTCATGCGTACGTACGGCTTACCGTCTCCATGAACGGTGCATTTCATTTCTTATCCCCAAATGTAATGTACTATTAAAATTACATGTATATAATGTATATATATAATTAATGATATATCTAAATGATGAATATAATTCTGGAATTAAAATATACATACCTCTCATTTAGTTTTAATTCCACTAATATGACAAAGAAATGAAAGTAGCGTTCATGCGTACGTACGGCTTACCGTCCCCATGAACGGTGCATTTCATTTCTTACCTCTAAATGATTATGTAATATTATAAATACATGTATATGCTGGATATATATGATACATACTATATCCAAATCGGGAATTTCATTCTGGATATAAAGAACTTTTGACCACATGAACAACATGTAACTGTAAGAAGTCAACTTTCGACTTAAGAACCAAATATTGACAAAACAAACATTATTAACATAAATGGTTACATAATGTTTATAACATGGAAATAAGTGATATAAAAGGAATAATGAACTTTAAAAAGGTTCTTAATCAAGTATAAATTAACTCAAGTTTATTATTCAGGACGTTAAAGAACGATCGAGTCAAGTCGGACCCGAGGTAAGGGACTTCGTCTCAATCTCCTTTCATTGAGGCATATTTCATTTTATACACAACGTTCTATTATACGGTGTATAAACCCCTTTGACTTTTACTTTTATAAAAAAGGAATATTTTTCTACGAAGCGTTTTACTAAACGACAAAAATGAATGTTTTTTAACGTACACGGTGACAACGACTTTTTCCACCGCCGCGAGTATTATTTGGTCTTTGGCTTCCTCAACAAGCCGTATTGTTTTTAGAATAAAATAAATATCATATACTCTTTTATGTATTTTGGTATTGAAAATTGTTTTGAAAAAGTATTCTATTATGTCAATCTATTTATGATATATTGTGATTGAAATGTGGAAATGTTATCATTCCATTATATTGGTTTTATGTTTTATGATTTTATATTGGTACTTGGACATTTTAACGGGTGGTTATGTTATAAACCATATGACGGGTGGTGCCGTGAATACCAGGACGGGTGGTTACGTTATAACCTCCAATGCATTGGGTATGGAAGTCGGTCGTATGGCTATTCCATTAAGTATGTATGGAAATTGGCCGTATGGCTATTCCATTAAGTGATATGTGTGGAAGTCGACCGTATGGTTATTCCACTTCTTAAGTATGTTTATGTCCCAAGTTACCTTTATATATTCTATGTGTTCTTTATATGGGTTTTATGGTAATCCTTTGGTTACAAAAAGGTAAGTAATGATACTTTATTCAGTGAAGATTTTTTTTACTACTTCATGAAGTTGAAGTTATTACTTTGATATAGTATACATTGTTAACTTGATATTTGAAAAACTAACAGTTTTCATTATTTTTGTATCCCTTACTGAGCTTTTTATGCTCACCCCAAGTTTTTCGAAATGTTTTTCACAGGACTTAAAGTGGAATAAGGTCAAGGATGTGATCAAGGGAATTTCATGCTATCTAAAACATGGAATCTAGACATCTTTCTTTTTAAGAGTTTTTATTTTATGGAGACTTAGTAGAAGTGTCTACTTTGTAATCTTTTAAGATGTAATAGTTATGTTCTAATTCTCTAAAACTCTATACCTGAAAAGATCCTCAATGTGAATTATTCATTTAATTCAATATTAAGTAAGGTTTAAGGCCGGGGCCTTATAGTTGGTATCAGAGGTCGGTTTAGACAACTTTAGGAGTTAGAAAAGTGTTAAATTATAATATGATTGAAATGATATAGCATTTACGGATTACCATGTTGCTTCGCCTATGATATTTCTGTGTTTAGAATGGTTTTCCGTAGAGGAAACAAAGCAGCTATGTTAGGACGACATCAGGAGGAAGACAACCTTCCAAATCAGCAACCTGAGATGGTCGGAATCGGAACTGAACAGTTTGTTGCAGTGATGGCACAGTTGACTCAGGCTATAAATGGTGGTGGTATCCATGCACGAGATCAGCCAGATCAACCGCAGAAGAACATGTCAGTGGTGGAACATTTCATGAGGCAACATCCCCCATCATTTAGAGGATCATCTGACCCTGTGCAAGCTGAAGGGTGGATTAAAGCACTGGAGAAGATTTTTGATGTCATGGGGTGTTCAGAACATCAAAAGGTTAGTCTTGCTGTTTACCGTTTCGAAGGTGAAGCTGATCAGTGGTGGTCGATGGTGAAAAATATAAGGGATAGTGATGAGATTGACGATCTTCACTGGGACGAATTCAAAGGTATGTTTCTTGAGAAATATTTTCCTAAGGTGGTTCGTCTTAGGATGGAAAAAAAAGTTCCCAGAATTGAGGCAGGAGGATGATTCAGTGGCTGCTTATGAAGAAAAGTTCACTCGATTGGCAAGGTATGCTCCAAACTTCATACGAGATCTTGATAGTAAAATAAACTGTTTTTACTCAGGGTTAAAGCCAAAGTATCGAAAGGCTTTAGCTTCTCGTGAATTCAATAGTTATGAAAAACTTGTTCGATGTGCGGAGAAGGTGGAAATGGAGTTTGCCGATGATCAGGTGTTCTATGACAAACAACAGAATAAGAGGTCTAGTTGGAAGGCAAAGGGGAAGAATTCATCAAAGAAGCAAGGAGGTAAGAAAACCAAATATCCATCCGGTGAGAAGTGTGGTAAAATGCATCCTGGAGAATGTTTATCCAAGTCTGGTAAGTGCTTTCGGTGTGGTAAGTCTGGACATATTGCTCGTAACTTTAAGGAAGATGATCTAGCAGGAAATGAAAAGCCAACGGTAAGATGTTTTATGTGTAATGAAATGGGTCATTATGCAAACGAGTGTCCGACGAAGAACTCAACTGGGGGAATGAAGCCAGACTACAAGCAGAAAGGGGTGGAAAAATCCTTTGCAACAACTTCAGCAGATGTTGGGCCATCGAATGAAGTGGTATCAGCTCCAGGGAGCTCAATATTTTTCGAAGATTGACTTTAGGTCAGGGTACCATCAGTTGAAAGTAAAAGAAGTAGACGTTCTGAAGACTGTGTTCCGTACTAGATATGGCCATTATGAATTTGTAGTTATGGCTTTTGGGTTAACCAATGCACCTGCTGTATTCATGGACCTTATGAATAAAATTTTCCATGAGTTCTTGGATAAGTTTGTGTTTGTGTTTTGAGGTTTGTGAAGAGGTTATGTGTGCCTTGTGATTCACAGTTGAAGAATGAGTTGTTTTTTCATCCTGGCAGTACTAAGATGTACAGAGGTCTGCGGGAGTATTACTGGTCGGATGGAATGAAAAGGGACATTGCTGATTTTACTGTGAAGTGTTTGACATATCAACAGGTTAAAGCAGAGCAGCAGTTACCGAAAGGGATGCTTCAGCCTTTACCAGCGCCAGAGTGGAAATGGGAAAACATATCCATGGACTTTGTTGTGGGATTACCGAGGACATCTCGAGGTAATAATGCAATCTGGGTTATTGTTGATCGCTTGACCGAATCTGCTCATTTCTTTTCTATACGAGATACTTTCTCTCTTGATCAAATTTCCCGTTTGTATCTTAAAGAGATAGGTTACATGGAGTTCCTCTCTCCATTGTATCGGATCGTGATCCCAGGTTTACTTCTAACTTTTGGAAAGGCCTTCAGAAGTTGTTGGGTACTGAATTAAATTTTAGTACAGATTTTCATCCTCAATCAGATGGGCAGTCAGAACGAACAATTCAGACATTGGAGGATATTCTACGAGCTTGTTTGATGGATTATCAGGGAAGTTGGGACCAACATCTTTATTTGGTTGAATTTTCTTATAATAATAGCTTTCATTTCAGTATACAGATGGCACTATTTGAGGCATTATATGGGAAGCGGTGTCGAACTCCAGCATTATGGAATGAAGTGGGTGAAAGGAAGCTGATGGGACCAGAATTGGTAGAAGAGATGGTAGAAAAAGTTCAGTTGATTCAGAAAACACATGAGAACAGCTCAGAGCAGGCAGAAGAGTTATGCGGATAACCGGAGGAAGGATCTATCTTTTGAGGTATGTGATCATGATTTTCTCAAGGTTTCTCCTTGGAAAAGTGTGATGAGATTTGGTAAGAAAGGAAAGTTGAGTCCATGGTTGGTTGGACCATACGAAATTCTGGAAAGAGTTGGATCAGTTGCATACCGAGTGGCTTTACCTCCGAGTTTATCTCAGGTACACAATGTTTTTCACGTTTCGATGTTGAGAAAGTATATGTCAGATCCATCTCATGTTTTGAGTCCAGAGGTAGTTTAGCTGGAAGAGAACCTATCTTATGAGGAACAACCGGTCCAGATTCTTGACCACAGGGAGCAAGTGTTACGGAATAAGGTGATTCATCAGGTAAAGGTTTTGTGGAAAAACCATATGATTGAAGAGGCAACGTGGGAATCTGAAAATGCTATGAGGGATAAATACCCCCACTTATTTTGATAAGTGAATAAAATTGCGAGGATGCAATTCCCAAAAGGGGGGAAGGATGTAACATCCCAGGTAAATAAAGAATAAAGAATTTTCATATTTATTAATATTTACGAATTAAATATTAATTTTATTTTAAAGGGGTTTCTATGTTCGATAGCGTACCCAATACGCAACGATGAGTTTCATTGAAACTTACGTAGCACACTAGTAATAAAATAATATTATTTTAAATGTTAGTTAACAAGTAGCCGTTGTACTGGCGGGAATGGATAGAAATAACTAAAATATGATTAGATATGTTTTTAAATGTTTATACATTTACCCAATAAAAGATAAAGGCTTAAAATACGAAAAGAGTTCAATTTTAGGCATATATACTCTAATTTTCACTAAAGGTTCAATTATCACCTTTTAATGGTGAACCATCATTAAATATATTTTGATCACTCTTATACATTATTTTGGACCAAATAAAACTCTTATTAAGAATCGGGACATCAAAATTTACTTTGTGTAAATTTTTGGTACCTTTCTGATAAAGTTCATTTTTTTATGAATAGTGTAAAATGTTGTATTTTAATTCAAAACCTCTTTTTAATCTAAATTATTTATATGATTAGATTATTATTTTAATTGGTTTTAAAGTGAAAATAGAAAATATTTTTACCAGTTAATCCAATGGTGGTCATTGGAATCAATTTCACTTTGAAATTGGACTTAAACTGGTGTCAATCTTTTGATACTTATTGTTTCACAAAAACACGCTATTTGTCATGACAGCGGGAATTAATTATTAAATTAATTAATTTGACTTATATGTTTTGAATTTTGTAAAATGGACTTCATTTTTGAATTCGGAATATCAAATATAGCTTATGGTGAATTTTTTGTAATTTTCTGAAAAACTTCAATTTTTGATGAATAGTGAAACCACTAAGTGGTAATCAAGCAAACTGATTTTTCAGTTAAATGAAAGTTTACCACTAATGTGTATTGAATTTTGAAAATCCTACATACATGGTTGTCATTAAGAAGTAAAATGTTGTTCAATGAGATTAAAATAATTTTTTGGTGAATAGTAACTTTTTTTCATTAATCGCGATTAGAGGTAATTAGTGTAGTTTAAGGTAAAAATGGTATTATAAGAATGTGAAAACACCCTGAAACTTGTCCTACACCTATTGGGTGAGTCATGGCCGACCAATACAAGCCATGGGACAACTTGGGGACCCAATGGAGCCACTTTAGTTGGAAAATGACATTAATATATTTTTATTTAATGTTAAAGTGAAAATGACACTAACATAAATTGTTTTACTAAAATAATTTTTGAGTGTGGTTATACAAGTCAAAATTTTTATTATAAATATTCATTGGAAAGCTAAAACTATTTCCTACATCATAGTATTTTTTTATAATTTTTAGACATTAAATAAATTAAATTATATATGACATAATAATGATGCAGCAATGACATCATTATTTGACGATTTAAATAAAATGGAAAGATAATGAAAAATCTAAAACCTACACATGTCCAAAACCAATTGGATGAGTGGATTTCGAACCCTTACCACCTTATCCACGAATTATATCAATGTGGGACCTTTTAAAACCGAAAAACATTTTCAAATAAAGTAATATTTCTTTACTTTCCAAAAGTGCCCCTCCTCTCCTCTTATAAAAGGCCCCCACCTCTACCCCATTTCACACACTTCTCAAGCCTTTGGCTCGGCAAACCCCTGCCCAATTACTCTCTCCACATCCCTCTCCTCATCCTAGAGGATTCCCTTTGGCCAGAATCCTTTCAAAGGAATCATTTAGGCTCAAATCAAAAGGGAGTTACACTTTTAAAGGTAATTCATTCTCTCTTGTTCATTTGTTTTATTTTGCCTCTCCAACCCTCTAAACTCTTTTTATTTACTTCTTTTGTAACAAAACCAGTATCTTCAATATACTAGGATGTTGTTATAATATTTATTTGAGCTACACTCTCACACAACTACATCAAATGGTTAAATAACATACGGTTTCCGTGGATGGCGAAATTCTACCTCCCGAAACGATGATTGTTCAATACTCATTTAACACCTTCAAGGGTGGCCATCATGATGTCACTATTTTTATATATGATATATAATATGTTTATGTTTTCTTTAAGCTTCTTATTTTTCATTTTTGGCATACCTTTATGGGTTCCATTATGGGTAAACGCGATATCTTCATTTAAGGAAGTGCGGACTACCGCCCCCTCAAAGTGATGTGATTCGTTAATACCATATGTGGGACTTGTAAAGGATGGATTTAAAGTTATTATATATGATGTTATACTGTAATTATAATATACCTCTATATCATTATTATTTCTTTCCATTAAAGTATGAGATAGAAATGAAAGTAGCGTTCATGCGTACGTACGGCTTACCGTCTCCATGAACGGTGCATTTCATTTCTTATCCCCAAATGTAATGTACTATTAAAATTACATGTATATAATGTATATATATAATTAATGATATATCTAAATGATGAATATAATTATGGAATTAAAATATACGTACTTATCGTTTAGTTTTAATTCCACTAATATGACAATGAAATGAAAGTAGCGTTCATGCGTACGTACGGCTTACCGTCCCCATGAACGGTGCATTTCATTTCTTACCTCTAAATGATTGTGTAATATTATAAATACATTTATGCTGGATATATATGATACATACTATATCCAAATCAAGAATTTCATTCTGGATATAAAGAACTTTTGACCACATGAACAACATGTAATTGTAAGAAGTCAACTTTCGACTTAAGAACCAAATATTGACAAAACAAACATTATTAACTTAAATGGTTACATAATGTTTATAACATGGAAATAAGTGATATAAAAGGAATAATGAACTTTAAAAAGGTTCTTAATCAAGTATAAATTAACTCAAGTTTATTATTCAGGACATTAAAGAACGATCGAGTCAAGTCGGACCCGAGGTAAGGGACTTCGTCTCAATCTCCTTTCATTGAGGTATATTTCGTTTTATACACAACGTTCTTTTATACGGTGTATAAACCCCTTTGACTTTTACTTTTATAAAAAATGAATCTTTTTCTACGAAGCGTTTTACTAAACGACAAAAATGAATGTTTTTTTAACGTACGCGGTGACAATGACTTTTTCCGCCGCCGCGAGTATTATTTGGTCTTTGGCTTCCTCAACAAGCCGTATTGTTTTTAGAATAAAATAAATATCATATACTCTTTTATGTATTTTGGTATTGAAAATGGGTTTGAAAAAGGATTCTATTATGTCAATCTATTTATGATATATTGTGATTGAAATGTGGAAATGTTATCATTCCTTTATATTGGTTTTATGTTTTATGATTTTATATTGGTACTTGGACATTTTAACGGGTGGTTATGTTATAAACCATATGACGGGTGGTGCCGTGAATACCAGGACGGGTGGTTACGTTATAACCTTCAATGCATTGGGTATGGAAGTCGGCCGTATGACTATTCCATTAAGTATGTATGGAAATTGGCCGTATGTGAAGTGCCCAGATCAGTGTGAATCACTGAGAGGGGGAGGGGGTGAATCAGTGATCCCTTAAAACTTTTTACTAATTGATTCTTTATCAATTAAACCTCTATGGCTGGTTAAAGCCTCGATCCACTCTTCTTGTATCTCTCAACCTTTCCCGAATGATGCAGTAATGAAAAGGCACAGGACACAAGGATTTACAAGGTTCGGCACCAAAGGCCTACATCCTTGCCATGCTCTCCCAGCATGGATTCTCCATTATAACCTGTTAAAATTACAATGGTCGATACAGAGTCCCACTGTATCTCTCCTGAGTCCCACAGGAGGGTCTTTATACTGCGTCCCACAGTGTTACCAGAGTCCCACTGGCCTGCTCCAGAATCCCACTGAAGACTTCTTCTCCCTGAGTCCCACAGGGTCTTCTCTTGGCTCCTCGAGTCACACGAGTAGCTCTTCTTCACTTTAAGTTCTTCAAGTTTCCCCAGCAGCCTGGGATAAAGGCTGCTGGCCTTGCTCTTCTTCTGATCACTTGTGGTGAACAGGTCCTCTCATCTTGCTCGGGCTTTATCACCTTCTTCTAAGGATGCCCCGGCTTCTCTCCAATTACTGAATGCTCAGACAAATAATATCTTTATCTTTGGTCTGGTCCAGTCTCAGTTGCACACCACTGATTTAGCACTGTACACGTGTGCACGTGCATGCATGCATGCATGCACTCTCCTTTTCTTCCTCTTGGTGCAGTAGACCCACAAAGGGTGTAGTCACTTTAAGCACACACCTTCACTGAACTTCACACACTTTATCCAATTTGTTTACACACTTAGAGTGTGTTCTACTTTAGTGTGGGTCACTCCTTCTTCTTCTTCTAATGTGTATACACTTTTAGTGCACACACTAGGTTCGGCCAACTTGTCTCCTTACACACACTTATTTCATTTTGCACACACTTGAAACTTGGCCTTTTCTCCCCTTCTTGTTGCACACACCCACTTTAGTGTTCTTTTAATTTGTTCTTCAAAGTGTGCACACACAAGGTCACAACCCTCGGCCTCTTCAAATGCACACACTTAAAGTGTGTTCTTCTTTGCTCAAATGCACAGCCAAGACTATGGATTATTCAATTCTTATACACACACAAAGTGTGATCTTCCACTTCACTTGGCACACACCACTTGGTGTTGTTCTTTGTGCACACACATGGCCTCGGGTTTTTCTTCTCCACTTGGCACACACACGAGGCAAGGCCTCGGCCTTCTTTGGCACACACTAACCGAACCCCTACTGCCTCAAGCAAGCTGTGCAAGAGGGTGCAGCCAATTCTTCTTCTCCCACTGCCGCATAGGTCTTCAAGATGCACAAGGGCATGCAAGTCTCGGCCTTCACTTGAATTGCACACACACAAATAGTGTGGTCTTCCTCCTTATGCACACACACGGCCACAGCCTTCCTCCTGTTTTGCACCCACCAGCCGTAGGGGCTTCTTCTCTACTTGCACACACAACACCAAGTGTGTAATGCACTTCACCCAAACCCAATCTTCAATGGAGGCACACGAGTTGCTTGGGTGTAGAGGCCTCCTCCTCTTCTCAACCGCGCAAGGCACAAGACTGTGGCCAGCGCGCAGGAGTGCAAGAGCACAAGGTACAAAGGACCTCGGCCGTGGGCGCGCAAGTGCAAGGGTGCACTTGGGTCTTCCTGCCGCGCAAAGGAAAGGCGCGCAGGGGTCCCCCTTCTTCTTCTTTCGCGCAAGGAGTGCGCAAAAGGAACTCACGAAGCCAAGGGTGGCTTCGGGCTGCTTCGTCGCGCAAGTGGGTTGCGCGGAGCTCCAAACTTCGTGAGGCATAGAGGCTCTCACGGGACTTCTCTTTTTAGAGGATCAGCAAGCTGCTCGGAGGTCTCGGCCTCTCTTTATATAGGCAGGGGCTGCCTCGCATCATCCGCGTGATAATAACTCAAATTCCCGAAGTTTTCGGGTTTTCAAGATTCGGTGAAATCTTGTTTTTCTCCTCAGTTTCCACCGCGGGTTCTTTCCTTAATTTCCTCCACGTGCATGCGACTTAGAACGCATGCACGGCCTTCAGTTTAGGCTAATCCATGCAAACCATAAACCCTTCAAAGCCTCGGCAGATTCTCTTTCCTCGGCCTTCTTCGAATTCTTCCAAACATAGCATGCATTCCCATTTTTATACATGGTTGTGTTCAGTAGGGCCGGACGAACTCATTGGAGCCTTCAGCTTCGAAAGAGACAGCCGGGAACTCGAAATCGTGTCTTCGGGGAGGCTCTGGTTCAGCGGCGGCTCGCGGGTGCCTCGGTCGAGCTCGAGGATGAAGATAAGCCGGGAGCCGTCGGATGCGGTGATCAAAAAGGCTTCGACGGCTTGGATCAGATCGGGGCGCCGCGGATGGATCGTGCGGCGCAGATCAAGCGCGCGATCAATCGAGCGGCTCAGATCGCTCCCGCGGAAAAAATCCGCGTCCCACATCGAAACACCGGCCATTTTTCACGCGGTTTATCACCCTGGCACTCACCGCTACTCCTCAGTTGAATCTTCTCCCTCCACGGTGCCGCCCCGCACCGTGTTCTCCCTGCGGGCGCGCTCTGCGCCCACTCTTGCTCCTGCGGGCGCGCTCCTAGCGCCCACCATTGCACACACGGGTGCGCGGGCTTCACCACCGCGTGCCCTCGGGGCTTATACACAGCCCCTCTGCGCTCCTCCGGGCGTGCCCCAGCGCCTCTTTGGTGTCTGCGGGTGCGCCCCTGCCGCCCTGAGCTCGCCCCACGGGTTCCCCCTTGGGCGTGGCGCCTTAGGCCCACATGAGCCTTGGGGTTGAACCCACAAGGTGCTCACGGGCTGGCCATATTTTTTGGCAAAGTATAGAATAAGACTTTGTCAAAAACAAAGTCCTCCATGAGTATAAGACAAATGCCAAGCCACTCCAAGCCTTCTTCCTCTCTTCTTCTTCATTTGAAATTCCTCCATTATCTTCAACGTATATTCATTACTTAGGAATGGAATTCCAAACGGTTCATCATCAATTATCTTCTTCATCTCCTCTTCCATATGTGTTCAATACTTAGGAGGGACTTCTTTAACTGAATCTCATGAATCACATATAAATCTTCAATGAATCTTCATTGATCTAATCAGAGATCAATTGGATCTTCTTCATGTGCACATGCACTAAGTGATAGTGCATGGACTTCATTAATGCACATCATCCACTTAGTAGTTGTGGATGTAACTCCTTTCAACTCCTCATGCATTGTCAATACAATGCATGGTCTTCAAACATTGTTGTGACATTGTATCATCAGGATACAAGTTCTTTGAACTTTAAGAACAGCTCACCAATCGTCAGATATTATAGAGAATGTTTCAACCACATCTCCTATGTCACTTAGTGAATCTCCTAAGTGACATGCATCTTAGTACTCTAGCCATTCTCTTTTCATCACCATCACTATCACACCCTTTGGCATTCACATCCTGACAATTCCTTGACTTCCATTCATTCCAAGACAACTTCATGCCTCATTGACAACAAATGCAACACAATGCACTTCAATCTCACCCTTTGTATTTGTTGTCAATACACTCCTTCAGCACATATGAATGGGTCAATATGTGTGCCAATAATTTCTCCCCCTTATTGGCAATCAAATGCAAAGGTGTGGTGTGGTGCTCTTCCAGAAATATCTTCCTCCCATTGAAAAGTATCTTCTTGAAAAACACTAGGAGAGGGATGATGTCACATGTTCTCTTTAGCAAAGAACCTTTAGTAAATCATCTCTAAGTCTACATGGGCTAACCCGGTGTAGAAAACAAGAGTGATATGACCAAGGAACTCAATGTTGTCCACAATTCTCTACACATGTGAGATCATGCTTAGGGGTTGAAATTTTTCAGATATTCAATGAATTGCTAAATCCTGCACATACTTCCCAAAACTCATTAGAAAGTTCAGTGCAAAGATAAAGCTCCCCCTTTCATCCATTTGTCTTCAATCCATACTCCCCCTTAATTGACAAGATAAACACAATTAAGAAACAAGGGATGAAAGTATGATTGGAATACCTTCACTTTCTCAAGATGATATTAATTTTAGAACATCATCTTCTTCAGATTTGCTCCCCCTCAAGGGGTGCACTCCATTCTGTCCAAACCATCCTCCAGTTGAGAATGATCATCATCTTCAATTCCCTGCAATGTCAGCACATGTAAATACCAATAGTATAAGGGAATAAGATGGAACCTCCTTGGTTCATCAATGTGAACAACAAGGTTGAGAAGATTCTCTCAACCGAGATGTCCCATTTTCACCATTCTTCACACTTGCACATTTGATCTTCAATGATGTTGGTGCTGGTGTGGATCTCAATACATCTTCATGTGAAATATTCTTCTTCCCTCTTGCCTTAGCAATTGCCAGAACTTCATCTTCAGCTCTTTGCAGATCTTTGGCAAGTTGCAACTGATTTGGCCATTTGACTAGTAAGTCACTTGGAAGTGTGGCCTCAGTTCTGGATATTCCACATGGTTACTTTGATGCTGTCAAGCTACCTCTCTTAGGCAACTTGTTTTCAATAAATCCCTTCTTCTTCTGGATTGATTGTCTTTTTGAGTTCAGTCTGCCTCTATTGAATTTAATGGCTTCCTTACAAAGATCCATGATGTGTCCTTTCTTCCCACAGTAGAAGCATATTTTCTTGGTGGTCCTTCTGGATGCATCACCCTTCTTGGATTTAGATTCCAAGGACTTCTCTTCCTTATTCATAATCTTCTTGGGAGCATCTTCAACATTCTTCTTGCTTCCCAAGGATTCTTTCTGAGCCAGGTTCTGTGATCTTTTCTTCTTTTGAGCTCTAGATACAGTTGGAGATTGACATGTATCTTTTTGACCACTTTTGCAATCATCCCAGATGTTGTCAAGTAATCCAAATCTGTTAGCAGTAAACAGATGTCTCTGGACCTGTGGATGTTGCTTCCTTCCTTCTGGCTTGCTCCCCCTAGGCATGGGCTTCCTCTGTGCTTTGGCATTCAGTGGATTTTACCAACAATCCTTTGCACAATGCCCATACTTGTTACAACACCAACACTGACCCACAAATCTTGACCTTTTCAGTCCTTCTGATTGCTGGGTACTTTTCTTGACAAGTTGTGTTGTTTCAGGAGAGCTCTGCTTCTTTATTTTCTTCATCCATACTTGTTTGGAATTATTTTTCCATCCTGCACTTTTTGTGGAAACACAATTAGAAACATGAGTACAAGACGGGATGGATGGTACCTTCTTTTTAGAAGTTGTTGCCCTTTTATTATAGGATGTATTTCTTTTAGAATCATCCTTCTCAAAGCTCACTTGAGTGGCAACATTTCTTCTTTTAGCTGACTGGGAGGATTCAGCTTTGGGTGATTGCAGATTTTTCAATATCACCTCTAGTTCTAAGCATTTCATATTGAGGGAGTTCTTCTCATCCTCAATAGTTCTTAGCCTTCCTTCCCATTTCTCTTCCAGCTGCTTTATCTGGTCTTCATGCACCTTATTCATTTCAAGCAATGAGTTGTCAAGCTCCTTCACCAATTTGACTTTTTCTTCGAGTTGAGCATCTCTGACATTCATTGACACTTTGTGCCTCTTTTCCAGTGCATGGAAAACTTCTTTGATCATTATCATAAAGATTTCTTTCTCAGAAAGGCTTCTTTGCAATTCTTCAGAAGTGTCTTCATATTTTTCATTGCAAAGAGAAACAGTTTCATCTTTGGCATTTACCAGCTTTCTGAGAGTGTTGGTTATGCCAACCCTTTTACCCAATTGATCTTCCATTGCATTGGCTTCTTCTTCTAACTGTGATTTTTCTTCATGAAGATCATGGATGCCTGTAGCTATACACTTTTCCACTTCCATGGGAACTGTCTTCTGAAGATATTTGAGTGCACTCTGAAGATCATTCATTGTTTCAACTTCATCACAGCTAGGACAGGCTTTCTTCATCTTCTTGGCCTGTTTCTTCTTTCTATTTTTCTGAGTCTTGGCAGATATCTCCATTTGAGGCTGGTCACTCATTTCCTCAAATCTGCACTTCATAAAGACTCCCTTGGATCTTTTAGAGGGAACCTCGCTCTGATACCAATTGAAGTGCCCAGATCAGTGTGAATCACTGAGAGGGGGAGGGGGTGAATCAGTGATCCCTTAAAACTTTTTACTAATTGATTCTTTATCAATTAAATCTCTATGGCTGGTTAAAGCCTCGATCCACTCTTCTTGTATCTCTCAACCTTTCCCGAATGATGCAGTAATTAAAAGGCACATGACACAAGGATTTACAAGGTTCGGCACCAAAGGCCTACATCCTTGCCATGCTCTCCCAGCATGGATTCTCCATTATAACCTGTTAAAATTACAATGGTCGATACAGAGTCCCACTGTATCTCTCCTGAGTCCCACAGGAGGGTCTTTATACTGCGTCCCACAGTGTTACCAGAGTCCCACTGGCCTGCTCCAGAATCCCACTGAAGACTTCTTCTCCCTGAGTCCCACAGGGTCTTCTCTTGGCTCCTCGAGTCACACGAGTAGCTCTTCTTCACTTTAAGTTCTTCAAGTATCCTCAGCAGCCTGGGATAAAGGCTGCTGGCCTTGCTCTTCTTCTGATCACTTGTGGTGAACAGGTCCTCTCATCTTGCTCGGGCTTTATCACCTTCTTCTAAGGATGCCCCGGCTTCTCTCCAATTACTGAATGCTCAGACAAATAATATCTTTATCTTTGGTCTGGTCCAGTCTCAGTTGCACACCACTGATTTAGCACTGTACACGTGTGCAAGTGCATGCATGCATGCATGCACTCTCCTTTTCTTCTTCTTGGTGCAGTAGACCCACAAAGGGTGTAGTCACTTTAAGCACACACCTTCACTGAACTTCACACACTTTATCCAATTTGTTTACACACTTAGAGTGTGTTCTACTTTAGTGTGGGTCACTCCTTCTTCTTCTTCTAATGTGTATACACTTTTAGTGCACACACTAGGTTCGGCCAACTTGTCTCCTTACACACACTTATTTCATTTTGCACACACTTGAAACTTGGCCTTTTCTCCTCTTCTTGTTGCACACACCCACTTTAGTGTTCTTTTAATTTGTTCTTCAAAGTGTGCACACACAAGGTCACAACCCTCGGCCTCTTCAAATGCACACACTTAAAGTGTGTTCTTCTTTGCTCAAATGCACAACCAAGACTATGGATTATTCAATTCTTATACACACACAAAGTGTGATCTTCCACTTCACTTGGCACACACCACTTGGTGTTGTTCTTTGTGCACACACATGGCCTCGGGTTTTTCTTCTCCACTTGGCACACACACGAGGCATGGCCTCGGCCTTCTTTGGCACACACTACCCGAACCCCTACTGCCTCAAGCAAGCCGTGCAAGAGGGTGCAGCCAATTCTTCTTCTCCCACTGCCGCATAGGTCTTCAAGATGCACAAGGGCATGCAAGTCTCGGCCTTCACTTGAATTGCACACACACAAATAGTGTGGTCTTCCTCCTTATGCACACACACGGCCACGGCCTTCCTCCTGTTTTGCACCCACCAGCCGTAGGGGCTTCTTCTCTACTTGCACACACAACACCAAGTGTGTAATGCACTTCACCCGAACCCAATCTTCAATGGAGGCACACGAGTTGCTTGGGTGTAGCGGCCTCCTCCTCTTCTCAACCGCGCAAGGAACAAGACTGTGGCCAGCGCGCAGGAGTGCAAGAGCACAAGGTACAAAGGACCTCGGCCGTGGGCGCGCAAGTGCAAGGGTGCACTTGGGTCTTCCTGCCGCGCAAAGGAAAGGCGGGCAGGGGTCCCCCTTCTTCTTCTTTCGCGCAAGGAGTGCGCAAGAGGAACTCACGAAGCCAAGGGTGGCTTCGGGCTGCTTCGTCACGCAAGTGGGTTGCACGGAGCTCCAAACTTCGTGAGGCACAGAGGCTGTCACGGGACTTCTCTTTTTAGAGGAGCAGCAAGCTGCTCGGAGGTCTCGGCCTCTCTTTATATAGGCAGGGGCTGCATCGCATCATCCGCGTGATAATAACTCAAATTCCCAAAGTTTTCGGGTTTTCAAGATTCGGTGAAATCTTGTTTTTCTCCTCAGTTTCCACCGCGGGTTCTTTCCTTAATTTCCTCCACGTGCATGCGACTTAGAACGCATGCACGGCCTTTAGTTTAGGCTAATCCATGCAAACCATAAACCCTTCAAAGCCTCGGCAGATTCTCTTGCCTCGGCCTTCTTCGAATTCTTCCAAACATAGCATGCATTCCCATTTTTATACATGGTTGTGTTCAGTAGGGCCGGACGAACTCATTGGAGCCTTCAGCTTCGAAAGAGATAGCCGGGAACTCGAAATCGTGTCTTCGGGGAGGCTCTGGTTCAGCGGCGGCTCGCGGGTGCCTCGGTCGAGCTCGAGGATGAAGATAAGCCGGGAGCCGTCGGATGCGGTGATCAGAAAGGCTTCGACGGCTTGGATCAGATCGGGGCACCGCGGATGGATCGTGCGGCGCAGATCAAGCGCACGATCAATCGAGCGGCTCAGATCGCTCCCGCAGAAAAAATCCGCGTCCCACATCGAAACGCCGGCCATTTTTCACGCGGTTTATCACCCTGGCACTCACCGCTACTCCTCAGTTGAATCTTCTCCCTCCACGGTGTCGCCCCGCACCGTGTTCTCCCTGCGGGCGCGCTCTGCGCCCACTCTTGCTCCTG
Organism: Viscum album; assembly: GCA_963277665.1. Taxonomy (NCBI): domain Eukaryota; kingdom Viridiplantae; phylum Streptophyta; class Magnoliopsida; order Santalales; family Viscaceae; genus Viscum; species Viscum album. Next base: position 1,351,347,329 of record OY728132.1, read on the forward strand.
CGGGCGCGCTCCTAGCGCCCACCATTGCACACACGGGTGTGCGGGCTTCACCACCGCGTGCCCTCGGGGCTTATACACGGCCCCTCTGCGCTCCTCCGGGCGTGCCCCAGCGCCTCTTTGGTGTCTGCGGGTGCGCCCCTGCCGCCCTGAGCTTGCCCCACGGGTTCCCCCTTGGGCGTGGCGCCTTAGGCCCTCATGAGCCTTGGGGTTGAACCCACAAGGTGCTCACGGGCTGACCATATTTTTTGGCAAAGTATAGAATAAGACTTTGTCAAAAACAAAGTCCTCCATGAGTATAAGCCAAATGCCAAGCCACTCCAAGCCTTCTTCCTCTCTTCTTCTTCATTTGAAATTCCTCCATTATCTTCAACGTATATTCATTACTTAGGAATGGAATTCCAAACGGTTCATCATCAATTATCTTCTTCATCTCCTCTTCCATATGTGTTCAATACTTAGGAGGGACTTCTTTAACTGAATCTCATGAATCACATATAAATCTTCAATGAATCTTCATTGATCTAATCAGAGATCAATTGGATCTTCTTCATGTGCACATGCACTAAGTGATAGTGCATGGACTTCATTAATGCACATCATCCACTTAGTAGTTGTGGATGTAACTCCTTTCAACTCCTCATGCATTGTCAATACAATGCATGGTCTTCAAACATTGTTGTGACATTGTATCATCAGGATACAAGTTCTTTGAACTTTAAGAACAGCTCACCAATCGTCAGATATTATAGAGAATGTTTCAACCACATCTCCTATGTCACTTAGTGAATCTCTTAAGTGACATGCATCTTAGTACTATGGCCATTCTCTTTTCATCACCATCACCATCACACCCTTTGGCATTCACATCTTGACAATTCCTTGACTTCCATTCATTCCAAGATAACTTCATGCCTCATTGACAACAAATGCAACACAATGCACTTCAGTATGGCTATTCCATTAAGTGATATGTGTGGAAGTCGACCGTATGGTTATTCTACTTAAGTATGTTTATGTCCCAAGTTACCTTTATATATTCTATGTGTTCTTTATATGTGTTTTATGGTAATCCTTTGGTTACAAAAAGGTAAGTAATGATACTTTATTCAGTGAAGATTTTTTTTACTACTTCATGAAGGTGAAGTTATTACTTTGATATAGTATACATGGTTTACTTGATGTTTGAAAAACTAACAGTTTTCATTATTTTTGTATCCCTTACTGAGCTTTTTATGATCACCCCAAGTTTTTCGAAATGTTTTTCACAGGACTTAAAGTGGAATAAGGTCAAGGATGGGATCAAGGGAATTTCATGCTATCTAAAACATGGAATATAGACATCTTTCTTTTTAAGAGTTTTTATTTTATGGAGACTTAGTAGAAGTGTCTACTTTGTAATCTTTTAAGATGTAATAGTTATGTTCTAATTCTCTAAAACTCTAAACCTGAAAAGATCCTCAATGTGAATTATTCATTTAATTCAATATTAATTAAGGTTTAAGGCCGGGGCCTTATAATAGGGTATAGTGTTTTGTGGATATTTTTGGATGTTTATATGTGGATGATATCATTTTTTTTATTTTGGTACCCTTTATGACTACATGTGTCCATGATGTACCATTCAAATCCAAATTTTATGTAGTATGTATGTGAAATTTTTGATTTAGTTTCATTTTAGTATGACATTACACAACTATATTGATGGTTAAAGATTCATATTCAAATTTTTTAGGATATGTTTTGGTATTATATACAAGATTTATGTTGGAATTGGGTTAATCAAATTACATTTGTGTCTTTATTATTCTCAAACATATAACACTCTACCATTTTCATGAAACTTTTTGAGGCCCTATATATGAGACCATATAGGTGACCCCATTAGTAGGTATGGATAAGCGAGAAATCTCTTATTCTAATAGATCTTGTGCGAATTATAATAGAGATACTGAAATTATTCCAAGAGAATATAAGGAAAACAAAAATACATTTGATTTCATATGAGGATTAGAGTTAGATACCTTTATAAATTGATGATGGAGACTGAGTGTTCCAAATGATATCACAACTTTATATTTAGAATATTTTTATATATAGTAGTATGTCATCCCCATGGTTCATTGGAATATTCCATATTCATAGAATAACAGGACACATTACTTTGTCTTATTTTTTCCACAAGAGATCAAATAATTGAAAAAAAATCCATGTGTCACAGTTGTTGTTTTATACACATGATCTGTTTTAATTTACCTAATATAGTGACTATGAGGTCATGGATGAAAATCACCTTACATAAAACCAAAAATATATCAAGGATCATAAGGAGGATAAATATGGGGGTTTTTAATTTATTTAGTTCAATTCTTCTGGTTTCTTGTGAATATGATTACATCTCATGAGAATTTGAGAATTACATGTGGGATTATAAATGTCCTATCATTTCTTGGTTATTATTTTTGGGATAAACATTCTTTAATATGGAGAAGTTATATAAACATTTCTTTCAAGTATAGGATTGAATATTTTTATTAATATTAATAAAGGTATACATGAAGCTAGTTGAATTTATTTACTTTATTATAATAGGAATTAATAAATAAAATATTAAATATATAATTTTTACTCATCCTCATATGAAAATATAATATCTCCACAATGTTGTGTTGAATTGGAGTCATGCACTGTGTTATTGATGGAAATGATTTTTTTCCATGGATTTAATAACCATTATAATTGGGTAATGTGACCCAAATTGTGAGTATTTAAAATTTAAAATGATTTATATAATATTAGATTCCCCTACCCAAGTATTTTTAATAAATATCACATTAAAAATATTTTATTTTGGTCTTTCATTTTAGAGGATATCAATATAGATGTCTTAAACTTTCTCCTTAAGTTTTATATTTTGTTGGTGGTAGAAAATAATTTTTATTCTCCATCGTGGTAGAAACTTCTTCTCGGCACTTCTCTGATTCATTTTTTTCTCCAACAATCTCAATATATTGATTATTTTCATCAAGAATCTACATATAATTCTCTTAAAAAGATAGTTTTTTTTCAATACATTTTAAAATATTATTAAATGATCATGTACAATACATTATGGATTATCTTATTTATATATAATGAGTTTATTATATGTATATATTATTTTTCCATCAAGTTTATTTGAATATATGATAATTAAATTATTATATGAAGGTATTTATATATAAAATAATCCATTATAGTGTCTTTTGTAATTCATGATTATCAATTCCAAAAATTTTATTATATTGTAGAATGAATTATTTAAGAATTGTTGTTCAATATTCATGATAAAACCTTTGTGTATTTTTTGTGTTTTCCTTAAAAATCCCAAATATGTTCTCTCTTAATTGATTATAAAAATCTAACCTCTCCCTATTACTTATGAACATTTTTGATGTCAAATGAAAACCTTCCTTTTGAAGTCAAACTATATCAACCCATATTTTTTGATTAGTTGCCACTATAAAATATATGATGTAGGATATGATTTGTAATATAATTCATGGTAAATGAATATTTAAAAAAAATATTATATATCATTATTAGACATACCATTGTATAATGTTGACTAATATAAAATTTAATTACATGGTTAAAATATGAATTTTCATATTCTCCCATGAAATTGACACAAAAAATGAAAATTTTAAAACAAGTAAAATAAATATAAATATGGATGAAATAATATAATACTTTAATGAATATAATATGTGTCTATTTATAAGGGAACGAATGAACACTCTGACTAGAAATTGCATGTAGTTTTTATTCGGTCAATAACAATAGGAATTTAATAAATTTCAAGAATAAATCATATTATATTAATTCAATATTAATCATATATATTTATATTTATATTTTCATATAAGTTTGTTTTTATTCTACAATTATTATTAGTTAATCAATTATATTCTCATTATGTATATAAAATATTGTTTTTTTTCTATTTAATGTATTATATTTATTGATAAACATATATTATAAAAAATATTTCATATCTTGATTTTTTATTTATTATTTAAATTTTTAAATTAAATTTTTTAGTAGAATTGTATAACTAATTTTATCAAGGTATGAAACAATATTTCCATTTTACATTTTAGAAAATTATAGTTATATATATATTTTTTAAAATAAAATTTCTTAACAGAATTTTATTGGAAAAATTATTTTAAAAATCTTTTAATTTTGATTTTACCAAATAAACATCATTTTTTAGTTTTATTGTAATAGAAATAATTTTAATGTAGTTTATTTTTGGAATTTTTAATATCATGTTTATTATTTATTTGATATGTATTTAATATTGTATTATTCCAATACATTCTTTTGACACAAACAATATATTAATATGATATTAAATTTTATGAAATATTTTGAAAAATTATTTTAAAATAATAAAATGAAAATATTATATAAATAATATTAAAAAAGTATAAATTAATTTTTATGTATAGATAGAATAAAAAATCATTTATTGGCTCTCATTCATCACTATCTCCACATTAGAAAATAAAAACTGATATCATTAAATTAGTATATCGATAGAGATTTTACTTTTAAAATCAATAATAGATAAAAATGTGGAGTAATAAATTATGTTGTTTATATTTATGAGTATTATATTTATTTATAATGAAAAATATCCAAATTAACACACGAAGTTTTCACGTTGTTAGAAATGCGAAGAAAATAATTAAATATGTTCTCGTGATAAAAATGAGAATAAAAATAAACTATGAACAGTTTTGTATCATTATACTATTGACTAAAAAATTGTGTTAGAATAATGATTTTATTATTAAAATTTCAATTAAATGAATAATTATTCAAATTGTGTATGTAGTTTCTATGTAACACATTTACAAGAAGAACAAATAAAAATTATTTTTTTTAAATATTATACTTTGATATTTTCTAAATTAATTATGGTGTGTGATGAATTTTATGGATGCAAATGATATCTATAAAAATATTATTGTATTCATATTTAAATTAAATTTTTATCTACATATTTTTAATGTCAAACTATTTGAAATACAATATTTATTTATTGAAATTCTAATATTATGAAACAAAATATAAATGATAAATAAATCATATGATATATTATTTTTCATTTAATATAGTTAAAATTTTAACATATCATGTATTATACATTTATTAACCACTTAAAATTTTAAAAATATATTCATTCCCCTTAAAGATTTAGTATTTGAAAAAAAATCATCGGATTTTAAAAATAATTGGGGCCACATTTATGTATTTCCAAAAATCCTATCATGATTAGATCACTTCCTATTATACTCTATTAATATTTTATAAATATCCCCATAAACATTCATAATTCTATATCAGTGATAATAATTCATTCCCTAATGGATTTATATTGAATATATAATTTTTGGTATCACAAGAAGATTAAGAGTTTCCAAACCACTTTCTCCTCTCTATTATTTAGTATTTAGATTAAATTATATTAAAATTTATATTATTTATCTTTTATAACACAATTCAAATTATACAAGATTATTTTTTATCCATTATTTATAATATACCATCAAAGTTCACTCTTGTACTCTTCTCTTATTCTTTTAGTAAGTTCAAATATTTTTTTCAATAAAATGATTTATTTTAATTTAGATATCCAATTACTCTTTTATATAAAATAAGTTACATTTTTAGTAAACTGAATGTAAAATAATTTCTCATGACATTCACATTATATGTAAATCATTAGTCATTTCTAACAATTAAAATCATATTTATAAAGGATGAAATATATGAATTGAATATTTTTCTCTCCCCGTTGAACATAATTAATAATAAAAGTAAATAAAACACATAGAATGAGGCATTTGAATATTATGAAATATATATAAATGGATATTCAATTATTACCCTTTAGCCAAAGTAGTTTTATACATTATGAATAATATGATATCATAAAAATTATTGTGTGAAATAAAAATTTAGTAAATGAATGAAATAAAGTAACAAATTATTAAAACAAAACAAAAATAATGGAAAATGTTTTATAAATTAAATATATATTTTCATTATATTATTCATGATGTAGCTGGACATAGTATGCGAAGTTGGAATCGAGGTAAGGATTTTCCTTTAATCATTTATATTTAATGTTATAAATTATTTACCTCCAATAATAATCCACCGTGAACATATTCATTATATTTTTTATAACTATAATTATATATAAATATTTTATATCACAATTTAATTTTATATTAATATATACATTGTAGAGGCCTGAAGAATGACGTACATTGACATTACATTACATTTGCAGAATACTTAGTACATAACAAAAACACACACAAGGACCGTAATAGTTTAGTGTCTTTGGAAACTCGGAATATAATATTCTAATCGTGGTGAAAGATCTTCAACATCTCCTATAAAGATCTTCCTTTTTTTATACCTAAAACCTTTATTTATATCCCGGGGAAAAGAAAACATAAAAGGGTGATCTCAAATGCTCAGTAAGGGTAAACAAAAGAAATTTCAATCACATCATATACATAAGAACATAGCTTTTGGAAATATTAACCTGCAAAAGAGCTCATAATATCATAACACGGGATAAATCATAGAAGTGAAATGTAATCCCAATAATCATATCATAAAACATGAAACTTTGTGGCATACACACATAATCATAGAGAATCATTTCTTGTTAGTGAAGACTCATTGCCAAGACTATCTTAGTGGACAAAGTCCCTTTCTGAACCGAGTCACCCTCGTTCCAGTCCTCTTTCACTGAACCGGTATAACCTACCATTCCAGCCCTGCCTATCTCATGAGATATAAAATCATTACCCAATGCATTGGAGGGATACATAGGTCCCACCCATCTCATAATGATACCATTCTTATGTGTGCCACATAATCATAAACCATACATCATAGCGTAACCTATGTAATAAAAATGGGATTCTTAAACAACATGACATCATAAAACAATTCATATAAGATAAAGGAATTCATAAAAATATTTCCATCACAAAATTATCAAATCCATGTAATAATAGGGATAAAAACAGAACCCTTTTATTATCTTAGATTGAAAATAATTTTGATAAAATACTTGAACTCCATTCTTGAGGAAAATATCCTTTCTACTTCAAAAACATTTTTCTTTCTTAACATGTCATAAAACTTTAAACTAAAAGAAGTTGATTAAAAATAAACATGAAAACTTGTAAAGGAAGCTTCTTGGAAATAATATTTTAAAAATCCATTCATGCCGTATAAGTTTAAAAAACAGTCTTCTCGTACTTTTTTCGGAAAAGTCAAAAAGTACCTCGTATGAAAAACGACAAAAGATTCCTTTCATATTCTTTACTAAAAACTCATCAAAGGGTAAAATTGGATTTTAAACTTTTGTAAGTTAATGGAAATAATATTACATATTGAGGAAACATGTATGTGGATGATAAAATACACCCCAGTAAATTTCAAAGTATAAACAATCTCGGATAAAAATGCGATTGTGATATTTCCCCTTACCTTAGGTCCGACTTGCTTTGTAAGTGTCCGAACCTCCTGTATAATGATTTAAATCATGTTATTGACTTATTCCAGAATCATATTCATTGTTATTATATCATATATGGTCCAATTATGACTTTATATTACCCGTTGTTTTGTAAATTCATGTTAAAGTAGTGTTTTGGGTAAAATCGTCTCATTTGTCGTTCGTGTTTTTAACTTGTAATTATTCATATTATTACTTAGATCATGATTACTTAATTCCAGAATATAAAACATGATTTATATATATATATATATTCAGAATATACATATATAATAAATCAGTAAATGGAAAGAAATACACCGTTCATGGAGACGGTAGTCCGTACGTACGCATGAACGCTGTTTTCGTTTCCTTATTGAATTGAATGGAATTAAGTAGATGACATACATATAAATATAAATAATTCCAGTATCATTATTAGGTCATATATTTCATTATTACTTATTATATATACATTATAATCATTCATGAATTGCTATTCATTGAGAATGAATCTCATCGCGTCGTGGAGACGGTAGTCCGTACGTACGCACGAGCGATGATATCATTCTCATGGTCGTGGAATTGTGATGAAGTGTATGCATACTATTTCAGTATCAATATCACTTTATAATAATCATATATAGTTACTCATTGCACCTTTATACCCATCCTTGTACGGTGATGGTGGAAAATAGATTACACCACGGCGTGGAGACGGTATTCCGTACGTACGCACGCGCGGTGATTTCCTTTTTCCGTAGGATGGATAGAAGGTTAATTAGAGTTGTTTCATATTTATAATAATATATCAGTATATAAGAAATACTGATGTTATTACTTTATCATGAAACAACTAAAGAAGAAGAAGTTGAAGAAGAAAGAAATTGAAAAGATCGGTAATGGATATTACCTCTTCTTTGGAACGCTTCTTTGAATCCTCCACTTAGGGAACTACGATTGGTCTTTGAAGTAGACCAGGACCTCTAGGATTATCCTAGGGAAGTGGAGAGGAGAAAATGTCATGGGTTGGACGAGCTTGAGTGCTCAAATTGGTGTGAGGAGGAGGGGGAGGAGGTGCCCTTTTATAAGGGAGGAGAGGGGCACCTTAGGAATATCTCAAAATATTATTTTATATTAAAGTCAAAATCAGTTTATAATGGTTCCAAAGGGTCCTATTTTGAAGCTAAAGTGGGGATGGGTCGAAATCATATCAACCAATAGGATTTAGAAAAGTTTAGGTTATTATTTTAACCTTATCAATTAGATTTAACTCTAAGTTAAATAATTTAACTTTTACCGTGTCTTTTTGTTTTCTTACACTATATGGTTAATACACTTACTATAACATGCCAAACGAACCCCAAATTGTTTATTATTAATATATATATCCTTATCTAAGTAATTTGGCCGAACCATAGATTTTTAGGAATAAAATAACAATTAATAATATAATATTTGATTTTAAAACTATTTTGTGTCAATTTTGACACTATTTGATATATGATAACAGAATTATATGTTCGAACCAAGTTGATTAAATCAACAGTAATATATCATAGTAACCTAGAAAATTAGTGGAATTCATAAAAAGTCTAAAATTACATTTATTTTGGTGTTTATAACATCAATTACGTCGATATTTCATTAATAAGATAATTACTGCATCATCATTGTGTCATAAATAAATTAAATTATTTAATGTCTAAAAATTACAAATAAAATACCATTATACAGGAAAGCTTATTATCTTTCTAATGAATATTTATAGTCGAATTTATCTTATGTATTACCCCATATTAAAAATGATTTACTTATTAATCTTTGATTTTAACTATTTTAACTATTCATTAAATAAAATAATATTAAATGTCATAATCTAATCCAAGTGGACCTAAATGGTCATATTATATTCATAAGGTTGTTTTTGGTCGAATTACACTTATCCAATAGAATTAGGACATGTGTTAGGGTAATAGTAATATCATATTTACCCTTAGTTACCCTATTTACTATTAACCGCGGTAAAAAAAATAAAAAGTTACTATTCACCAAAAAATTATTTTTATCTCATTGAACCACATTTTACTTACTAATATTAACCATGTCTGTCGGATTTTCAAAATTCCATTCACAGAAGCGGTAAAATTAAGTTTTATGCAAAATTCAGTTTTTAACCTACCACTTAGTGGTTTCACTATTAATCAAAAATTGAAGTTTTTCAGAAAAATGCCAAAATTTCACCCTAAGCTATAATTGATATTCCGAATTCAAAAATGATTTATATTTTACAAAATTCCCAACATATAAGTTTCATTAATTAATTTTATAATTAATTTCCGCTGTCACAACAAATAGCGTGTTTTTAAGAGATCATAACTATCAAAAGATTAACACTTGTTTATGTCTGGTGTAAATATGAAATTACATCCAATGACCAACATTGTATTGAATTGTAAAAATATATTCTAAATATACTTTAAAACCACTCAAATTAATAATTTATCACTATTAATTATTTTGACTTAAAAAGTTGTTTTTAATTAAAATTTAGTAATTTTCGCTATTCATCAGAAAATGAAAGTTATCCGAAAAGTACCAAAATTTCACCCTAAGCTAATTTTGATATTCCAAATCCAAAAATGAAGTCCATTTTGAGAGATAAAATTTCTATAATTTTAAAAGGTGGTTATTACTATTCATAACGGCTAGTTTTAATAATATTTTAATAGCATATCGTTGTTTAGTGAAACTCGGTATTGGGTACTACACACGCTATCGAGGAAGGCCGCGATTGCGTGTAATGCAAGGCAAGTCAAGGATGTGTGTTGTGAAAGATCCTTTTGGTGTAGCGTACAACACAAGACATTAATGAAATTAAAAAGAATATTTTTCATAAAATTTCGGGGTGTTACATACATTATATATAATAGAATGAAATAAATATATTTTTAACCAATATTTATATTTTTCATTTTTTATTTTTTCCAATGTTCTATTGGAATATATATATTTAAATGTTTTATGATTGATACATTTTTCCTGAAAGGTAATTTATTTTTATTAACTAATATTATTTGTCATAGTATCATATTTTATCAACTGTAATTCTATTCTCATTGTTTTAAAATATATTTCCTGAAAAAAAATGTTTTTAAATGAATGAGGGGTCATGATTATTAATTTTACAGTTAACTAAAAACTTTTTTATGAGTTTAATGTATTATTATGGTTTTCAAGACAAGATTAAAGATCTTATGTGTATTATTTATGTAAATTTTCACTATAATTATCTATAAGGATGGGTGATCTTGAGATATACTTCTCTAATTTAATTACTAGCATTTTAGTCTATAAAATGATATTTCAAAATGAATATGAATCATTATTCCATTGAATGTCTAATTTAACATATTATTTGATTGGGTGATGAATATAATGTTCCAATAGGCCTTTATAGTTTACTATATATCTTATGATTTTAAATGGTTTTATTTTATAAAAGTTTGTTTCTGTGAGTGATTATGGTTTTTTATGAGATCAAAATTTATTATTAAATATAGAGTCATTTCCATAAGAGTTCATTTTTATCATAAAAACTAATGGGTTTTCAATATTTTTACCACCATATGAGCACTGAATTCTCATACCATGTTTTCAATGGTTGATTATAGTGCATAAGGACTAGTAATAATTATTATAAAGTCAATGGTCTATTTAGGATATTTCATTCATAAATGAAAGAGGCGTATCATTTAATGAGTTCAGATCCATGTAATAAATGGTAAAATTTAATGTAATTCTTGGATTTTGTTACATTTTTTATTTTCGTTGTCCCAAAAAATTATAAACCTAAAAAGGTTATGGGAAGGGGATTAATGACTAGTTTTTTTAAATATGTCAATTAATGTTGGATTAAATTTTTATTATTGGAGTTGAAATCATATTATGGTAAAGATAACATTAGATGATAGGATATTATAGGGTGAGAATAATATAGGTGTTGTAAAGACCATCGTGGGTATATTATATTTTTGGGTGGTCACTATTAAAAATATTATGTATTCTATTGAGGTGTTATGTAGTTTTATTTTAATGTGATTACTAAATTGTTTTGAGAAATTTATTTTGTTTTTATAATTAATTTTTAATTAGGGTATATATAACCGTTATGAGTAATATATTATTTTATTTTTATAAATTACCATTAGTTATAATACTGAGTTAAATTAGTTTTAGATAGTATGATATCATATGTATCATTTGGAATTGATTATTTTATTAATGATGAGGTTATTCTGGTTATTTTAGATGAAAATTGATATATTTTTGGATTAGGGTATATATTGGAAACTATGTGAATTTATAACCGAGATATTAAAATTATTAAAGGTAGAAAATTTATAATCATGAAGATTATGATTATTTTAAATATATGATGAATTAATTTGATTATTAATTAGTATTAATAAATTTTTTAGAAAATATTATGTTGCTTTTAGGGGAACATGTTACAAAGGGTTTCTTAATTTTTTAAGATTTATTTTCCATAATCCATTCTTTTCATGCATTTTCTACCATATTTTGTATTGTATTCCTCAAAATCATGATCTTGAAATGATTAATTTACCTGTATATAATAATTTATAATAATTTAATAGTATATTTTCTCTCATTAATGTAGATTGGTTGAAACAATACATTTTTTATGTGTCATTTTTTCCACTAAATAGCTTTTAATTTATTATGAATTCTTTATATTAAATATTTTCATATAAGACATGTTTACTCTACCATAATAATGTATTGTACTATAATTGAAAATTATTTTCATAGGGATTAAATTTCATTCTCATTGTTCTTATGGGTTTCATAATCTCAAATAAAAATCAATGGGTCATGATTTATATTATCCACAACTCACTTTTTTGAGTTGTGACTGCTACTCCATTATACTATTTATCATATTTTACTTTTTATTATTTTTATTTAAAATTTAATTTCATGTTCTACATGTCATTGGATTATTATTCATATATTTCAAATGATATAAGAGTTTTTCCTATATCAATCTCTTTTCCTAGATCCAAATCATTTCTCTACTAACATGATTTTTTATGATTATTTTATTATAATATTCTATTTATGAAATATAATTTTCACTATTTCATTTTATAATTACATTTTCATGTCGTATTCATCTCAACTTCTGAATTTCCAATTATAAGTTACTCCCCATCTCTTTATTATATATATTTATAATATATGAACATCAAAATTCATATAAAAATGATTATTTTAAATTATTTTGAATGAAAAATAAGAATTCTCTGTTACACTTTTCATATTTAACATTTTCTATAATAAAATTGATTTATTATGAACACGGGTTTCATTAACGACATTCCAAAATGATAAATGGTGCTTCATTACAATTATAAATTAATTTTTCCTTTTACTTCAAATTTATTATCATTTTCTTTATTTTGAATCATTGTTCCATTATTGAGGATTCCATAGTAATTAATTATTGATATGAAATAAATCAACCCTTCAATAGGGTCTTGAATTTTTTTGAATGTTCTCTATCTATTTATAAATGAATTCTCTCCAAGACAGATGAAAAATAGGAAATTTGGGTTTTTAGTAGTTGTATAAATTATTTAAATGTCATTTATAATATGCTTTTATTTTGAGAATAACTTTATACATTATTTTCAGAATTTTATTATCAATTGAAGGAATAAAAGATTATATAATAGGAAATATAGTCTTCGAAAATAGATTATTAATATATATTCTAGAATAGTATAAGGTAGTGATGTTTCTAGGAAGATAAAACATAAGGAAAAATCAGCACCAACAAATGAGTAAGAGACTGTAAAAAAATTTCATATGATGAATAAATGTTATTATTGAAGATTATAATATCATAGGATTCATATATTTCTCTATTTTTTTATATTCTCACACATTTCATACTAAAATAATCAATTTTGTATTTTTGAAAATGACTACAACTAGAAGGAACTATGTCTATATAAAATGAATTGGTAAATATGAAAAACTAGATATGATTGAATATGGTGGAAACCATAATATTGTTTTGATTACCTATTGGTAAATGTTTATGTTTAAGAACCAAAATTCCAAAAAATCCTTATATGGAAAATAATATATTTATTTAGATAATAATATTTTCAACTATTAATGATTTTATAGGATTGACGATTTCATTTCCTATATAAGAAGATTGTTGGAAAACACACTAAGAAAATTTTGGAAATGCACTAGAATATATATCAATTAAGAAAAACAAGGTTATTTATCAAATAATTTATGAAAAAGTGTGATGAGTTTTCATGGATAAAGTATAAAAATAAATATTCATTCTATATATAATTAATATTTAAATACCTTTAGTTTATGGAATTTTCAAACTATGAAAAATGAAGGGTCATAGAAGGATGTAATGTTGAATTAATCTAAAAATATAATTCATTTTCTAGTTTGTAATGAATTCATTCCGTATAGGTAATATAAATTAGACTTATTAGGTACTGATAACATATTATTTAACATTTTATTGTATAAATGTTTGAATTACTACTAAAGAACAACTCTATGAATGTGTATTTTATAATTCATGTAAATTCCCCAAGGTAAGAATATTGATTTCAGGTTTTGTCATGTTATATATCTTAAAATAATATGATGATATTTCTAAAAATTATAGTTAACCATATATTAGTTGAATTTGATTGAATATTGGGCATTTATATTATCCTCATGTTTTTAATAAAAAAATATTAGGATAGGGAACTCTTAACCAAAACCTTATATTGGTACAAGGAAGAAAAAAAAATTTCTATGGAAGAATATTCCTTAGTGTTAAATCTTTTTACCTTGTAATATGACATAATTGATTAATAATTTAGGTAAATGAAATTCATAACAAATTCGAATAAAAAAGTAATTGAAGAAATTTTGGGTTATAACATATAAATATTGGTTTTAATCAAATCAACATATTATGTCATTAAAATTATATGGAAATAAATTTTGTTTCATCATATAGAATATTTAATATATTTCTTTTTTATATTACAATATGTTGACATCTTCTTCCTACCACAAGAGACTTTTTGTGTAAATAACTTGTCAAGATGATGGAAACCCCATCCCCCTCCCCCACAATATTAGGGGATGTTTTCATACATCTTCATATAAGGATTGAATGTTGTATTTAACATGATTCAAAACCTAATTTTATTTATTCTTCTCCTCCCAATTTTGATTATCCCAAAGGTTATTTTTATTTTTTTATGTTTGTGCCGCAAATATAAATTTTTTCATTGGAATTATAAGAAGCCTAAACTCATCTTGATATTATTCTAGCTGTTATGATCTTGTCTCGGTAGACTTTTGTCAATAATTTTGATATGTTTCTGTTCATATCATGAGGTTTTTTTGAATTCAAAATTGGAATCCTTCTCTATAATAGGAATATAGTGATCCATTTTGATTAAATAGAGGATTTAATCATAGCCTAGTCCAAGTCCCTATGTATTTGTAATGGTAGACACTTTTATCTCTTTTGATAGACAAATGAATTTTATATGAATAGTGACTCTCCTACTACATCCACGTTGTTATGTCTCCCCAAACATCAACTGAAATTCCAAAATACCTTAATTGTATGTTTTTTATAAATATTTTGGGTTTTTAATTATATTAAGATATCAGGATAAGCTCGGAATTCCACATAATCTCACCCACATTTCTATTGAGGATGAAGAATCCAAGATACCAATAGAGTGGACTTAGATCACTACTGGGTAGGATTTTAGATGTAACCAAGTTATATTTTTTTAATCACGAATGTTTATTTGTATACTGGGTAAGAATTTTGGATATGAAACATCTTTCTACCATGAATTTTATTAAAGGATCTTTGTGATCTTATTTTGAGGTTTAATGGATTTGACAATTCCATTGGGATCCTTCTGGATCTGTCTGAGCATCTAGAGTTAATTTGTTTATCAGGTAGAGGTGATGGACACCAATCCTAATATAAAGATATCAAAAATCATCAATGACATGAATATGGATTTGGATGTTCCCAATAGAGTTCAACATCCTCGGGTTCTAATTGACGTGGTCATGGATCCTAGTACTAACTCTTAGAATTCATTATCATAAACTAATACAGTGTTCTCTAGAAGAGAAAAAAATCATGGAAAATTTTTACATATGACCATCAGGAATGTCTCTTCTACCCGTGAGGTTTGGGTGAACCTATCATAAGGTTTAGAGGGATGGGATGATGTAGTTGATGGGTCAATCCAATGTAGAGTGATTCCAGTTTTAATGAATTGAAACTAACATGATTCCATAGAATTTGAGGATGTGTACCTATATTTTTTTTATCAGGAATTTATATAGATACACTGGGAGGGTTAGGATTAGGGTTTACTTGGGTCTTATTCATGCAATGTTTCTTTTAGTCAAATTTTTTAACAGTGTAGAGGATATTAATAGTAGATGTATTTCCATCCCATGGAAAAATAAGGGGATGAAGGTTTCTAATGACTCAAAAGGATGTATTCATGTCAAGGTGAATAAAGATAAATGGGCGAACAAATATTAATACATTGCTAAACCAATAGAGTCTAGATCATACTTATGGATTAGAACTAGGGGGGCTATATGGAAAATTTAACTCCACAAATCCGGGTTCCAAATTTTTTTCTTTAAAATAAAATAAAAAGAAAGATATGAAAAAGGAGATATAATGTGTGTATGCTGGTAATGATAAATTTTCGGTTATATCTCTAAGTGATGATTGTGTGGATGGTGATGACAAGGATGATGCATACAAGGGTGGCTTTTCTAAATATCTATGGGAGAACAGTGAGGTGGATAAATTTTATGGGAACATTGTAGTGTAGATGATGTATTTAGAGGAATACATTATAGTGGGAGCTCTTGAAATTATTGACATATAGGAGGAGGTGAACATAATGATGGAAAATATGATTCATTTTGATAATAATGCCGATAATTGTGATTTGGATCAGCAAACATGACCATGTGATAGTAAGAGTATTCAACTAAAAAAATTTCCATAGGGAGCAGTACATCCAAAGCATAAAAAAATTGGACCTTCAATTTTAATACCATAAAAAGGATTATCTTCGAAAATAGGTAAAAATGCTCTCCAAGTAATAATATCTTTAAAGAGGTTCTAATATACTTACGATGTTTTCCCTAAATTTTGTGATTTATTGTTGAATTTTTTAACCTAGAAACAAATATTTGGTTTGTCACTTTATTCATTAAATTTTTTATAATAAAAAGTTATATTTTAATTCATTCAAATAATACTACTTTGAAAACATTTAATGAATTAAAATACACTAAATTTTTTTTATAGAATGTGACAATTATAGTAATTTAAATAGTATATAAATTATATTTTTTAAAAGTGTGAGAATTTTTAATTTATGTTTATTAAATAAATCATTGTTATTAAATATAAATTTTTTTATATTTTAGCCTAAAAATATAATTTATTATTATTATTATTTATTACGAATTATTATTTTTAAAGGTTAAATATATCATATAATCAGGATTTAAAATACGGTATATTTATGTTAAATATATGGAATTGTTATGTAATTCAATGTTAATTTTATAATTATATGGTAATATGTTTTAGTTTTATTCAATAATTAATTTTTAGATTAAATACGGTTAGATATTTGTGATAAATATATATGGGTGATTTTAAATGTATAAAATAATCTATCTCATTTTAATTTCCTAAAATAAAATAGAAACATTATAGTAAATATAGTAATTATAATAAACATATTTTTATTTAATATATATAAATCATAGAATATATTATAATATATTTATTAATATAAAACATATATTTTAATGATTTAATAGTTTTTTATTCTTAATATATTATAAAATATAAATTATAGTGAAAAATTTACAACTCATAGAATTTAATATTTAAAAAACATTATGTATAAGTGATTTTATATAATTCTAAAATCCCTATCTTATAAAGTTATTTTTATGACTTGCTGGACTGAATAAAGGATACAGATCCACTAATGTAACGATATATTTTTAAAAACTAATTCATGGGGTATCATATATCATGGTTAGTGAAAAAACAAGTGATGATAAATCCCTAATTAATAGAATTTATAATGTTAAATTCTTTTAGTATAATATGGTATGTTGAATGTCATGTAAAAGTAACTTAAAATTCACATAAGGTTATATTAGATATATAAAAGTAATTTCAGGGCCACATTTTTTTCAACTACATGTATAAGGGTAGGATGATAATCCCATTAATTGTAGTGAAGTGGTTTTTTAAGCTTTTCTTATATATTGGTGAAGTATGAGGCAAATAATGTTAATTTAAAATGAAATTATCTTTTTTTTATCTTCTTCTATCTCATAGAACAATTAATGTATAAATAAAATATATATGGGTGAAATCTATCAATGATTAATGTGTCCCTTCCCCCAAATATAGTGTTCATACTTCTATAAATGTTATTGTAAGAGATTGAGTGAGAATGGAAGAATGTGGTCATGATGTTTTTCACTTGAAAAGGATATAAAAGAAAAACTTTGTAAGGATTGTTCTATAAAATTTATTCCTTGATTCATGAATATGTAATTAATTTTTTACTAATAATGTTATAGAATCAATTTTTAATCATGTTTTAATAGTTTCTCTTTTTAATGATTCTATTATTTATAATCTTATGTTAAAATAATTTCTACAAAGAAAACTAATTTTGGTCCACGGTAATTTTTAAATAAAATTTCATCTTACAAAAGTGTTTTTTGTTTTAAGGATTATTATTTCATCATTATAATGTAAAGGTGAATATTATTTAATTTAAAAAAACAATATCCATGGATTATAATTATTTAATTATTTTCTAAAAAGTATCATTTTTTGATCAATATTCTTTACTATTCTTATTTAATATAAATTATTAAATAATATTTTAAAATAAACCCTCAATGGTTTATCATTAAATCCATTATATTATGTTTTAAAGACATTCATCTCTCAGAATATTTTCTTATTTTTTATCAATGTTCCATGTTTTTGATGATATTATTTTCATCTTACAGAATAAAATAAAATGATATTCTATTTTGATTTTAATGTTAATATAAAATTAATTTTCACAAACATGTTTTGATATTTTATAATAATTTCCATTAAAAGTGTAATCTTATGAAACTCTTTTTATGAATTTTTATGAAATTTATAATGAAATTTTCACGTAATAAAATGTTTGGATTATATTATATAAAGAATATTTAAATTAAAAAAATGTCTTTATTTTACTATCTAACACATAAACCTTTAAGATGAATGTTTTAATGGGGTAGTGAACTCAAACCCTTAAGGTTAGAAGTCCATTATTTGAATAGTGAGTCTACTAAATCCCATTAATGGATTGACCAATGTGGAAAATGTAATCTCTTACATGTTAATATAATTATGTTAATGATTTACTTAATCCAAAAATGTTACACAATCAACTAATTTTTCACTCATGTGAAGTGGTGGAGTTAACTAATAATATTTATTCTAAATATAACCATATAATTATGTTATTTAGGTGGCACAATGATGAAATTATTTTGAATCAATACGTTCTTATTATCGTTCTATTCATGGAAATAAGATTTATTTAATATTTTAATATTTCATGAAAATAAGCTGATTTTAGTAGAACATGGAAATTTTATCCTTTAATGGGATAATGTTTCCCTGTTGTAAGAAATTTATTTGCTATTGATAAAAATTAAATTGTCATTTTTTCATGAAAATATTGTTATACATCAATATTTTTTGGAATACTTCGTAAAATATTCCAACATATTTCCCATCCTTTAAAAATGTTTATGAAATTTTTTTATGAATTTTTTTTGGGAGAAATACTGATTTCATGCATTAATAATTGGTTTATAGAGATTTATAGATTTTTAATTTAATGTTAAAAGTTTATTAAAATGTTATTCCCATGCTTTTTAATATATAACATTTTCTTTTCGTTTAAAAATCAATTATAAATATTTTTTATAATCAACTGTAATTTTAAAATATTTAACAGGGTTGCGTATGAATAAGGTACACATTTCTATTTGTGAGGGAGAAATCTATGGGGTCCAGATTTCTCCATTAGAGGGGTCTCTATGTGATAATATTCATTAATAAATGATAATTATGTGTTTTTTAGGTATAAGTTATCCCAATTCTCTAAAAATTTCATAATAAAATGGAATTATGTGTGTATTTAATCAATTTGGATTAATGATTTTTATCAATTTAATGAATTTTTTTGGGTCAGTTAATATATGTATGAATTTCGGTATGAAAAAAGTTTATATTGACACTGATTCTGGGAGAGAGGATCGCACTGCAACATAATTTGTATCAGAATAAGGTTTTAGATAACCTTGGAGAATAAGATGATTTTATTTGAATATATTTTAAATAATTTATAATCCATTATGGGATAATAATTTTTTTGATCATATAATATAAGCCTTTATAACATTTAAGGTTATTATTTTATATTGATTTGTAAAAAATTTTAGATACTAGAGGTCGAACAAATTAATTTCAATGAAAACTGATAGAATTAATAACATATTAATATGTATTCTATGCATCAAATGATTTATTATCATTTTATTTCATATATCTACTATGAATTTTATTTTTAGTAAGTTTATATAAATGAGAGGAATAAACTGTAATTCCTTATAGATCATATAGTTCCGAAAAGTTGAATTTTTGTAATCTATGTTGAGAATCTCGTCATTCTTATTCATATATAGAATACGAAATCATATAAAAACTAAAAATGGTGAAATATATTCGAAACATTCGAAGAATTCATGTTTGTTTGTTCACTGCCATTGAGGATGAACTCATTGAACTCAAAGAGGGGATGGTAAACTAATTGATTCTAATATGGAAAATATATCCCAGTAATAAAGGTATCGATTTGGAATCTCATTCAAATTCATGGTTTATATAATTTTATATTCATGGTTTAAGAGACATATAATTAACAAACACAATGATTTGAAGTAATAATTTAGAAATTACTTATCATCATCTATGATTATTAATATGTCACATCACATTCCATTTTGAAGTAAGAAAATTAAATTTTTTATTAGGTAATTTAATTAGTTGGAGAATATAAAACCATGTAATTTAGTAAATATTTTAATCATTTTAAAATTCATATAAAAAATATGAAATGAAAATATATAGAAATAATTTTTATTATTAGAAAATGAAAACTCGATTTATTTGTATAATATAACAGGTTTTTGCATCATTAATAATAATTTTTTATATTATGTTTTTTTGATAAATAATAATATTAAAAATTTAAAGTTTATTTTTTTTTGCCTAAAAATTTGAATTTTTTTTTTTACTTTAGGACTAAATTATTTTTAAAAGATTAAATATATTTTCATACCATGATTTTAAAGAATATATATTTAATAAATTTATATTTATGTTATATTTATTGATATATATTCAAATTAATAAATAATTTTATTAATATATGATTATTAATATTTTAATGTATTCATTGTTTAAAACGTTAATTATATATTTTTGGGTATTTTTGATAAATATATATATATTGTAATAAATTCTAAAAATCTATATTATTGAAGTTATTACATAAATTTTAATTGTACTTTATTATTTATAATTATATTATAATAAAGTAGTAATTTTATTAGGATATTTAATAAAAATATCATATTAATTAATATGTAATAATATATGAAATATATTATATATATTAATTATTTTAATTAAAAACATAATAGATTTTATGTATAGGAATGATTATAACATACTGGTATGCATAAAGGTGGTTGGTTGAATAATTTATGGGGTATGTTGCAATACATAAGCGAACTGATTGGATATATCAAGGTCAATTGAAGCCATAATATTATGGTTAATAAAAACTACCATTAAGGAAGCTCTTCATAGAATAAAATACAAATTGGTGACCCCTTATCTAAATTAATTAATGATAAATATGATTTATTGGAAAATTTAACCTACTGTAATGGTGACCTAGGTGGTTTGTGTGAATTAATTTTTATTTTAAATAAGTGTAGGTTGATGTTCTAATAATGGTTAGGGGAAGTAACCAGGTTAAGGTTTGATGTGTCTTTTATAGGATTTAGGCACACACAAATCATTTTACAATGTAATAACTTTTATTTTATTTTTCCCTCTAACACAAAAATTATAATATATATATATTCCTCATGTCAACAACGTCATTTTAAATGTATTAAAAATGGATTTTATTAACAATGGAGATAAAAAGTATAAAAGACTACATGAGCCAGAATATTTGTATTTCAGATAACATATTTATCGGTATGAAAAACATATAATAGTCTCTATGTTAAACACTACACTAGAAAGATGACGATTGGCCATGGATGCTCTGAATTTAATATTTATATAATTTTTAGGAGGAAACAAAGATATTGGGTTGGGTAAAATCTAGGTGGGATATATAGTGTCTAAATTCATTTAAATATTTTATATTTCATAATTTTCATGAAGACATATTATGTACTATGAATTATAAAATTATTGGTGGGTATTTTTAGAATATAAGATTGTAATTTGAATCTTAGATAAGAGGTTGATTGATTATTTTAAATATCATTATGTACATTAAAATAACTAGAGGTGATAAAAATTATTTTCAGAATAGATTAAGAACAATTATTATCTTTAGGTGGCGAACAGTGATATGGTGACTAACACTATATTATATTTATATAAAAACCCAAATTAATATAATAAATCCCACATTTTAAATGGTAACATATAAAAAAATATAACATAATTTATATGTGTTTAATTTTTGTTATTTTTTAATATTTTTCGATAAATCATTTATATGTCAATTTTTGTATTATTTTACATAATAATATAAAACACGATATCATCCCTTAAGAGAGAAATATCCTTATAATATTTTTATTAATTAATTCTAAATTTTTTTCAAATAATTATTTTTTACCTATTATGTGGTAGATACTAATAATTAAAGAATGTGGCCTTAGTGTTTTTTCATCAAGAGAGATTAACAACAAAAGAATATATTTGTATTCTTCTTGAAAAGTGAGAACTTGGTATAGTATGATTTAATTAATTTTCCAGTAAAAATGAATGTTCTTTAGTTTGAATTCACCATTTTAATGTTTTATTAACATATGGATTTTTTTCTATATTTCCATTAAAGTTATTTCAAGATGATGAACTCATTTTTACATGAAATATTTTAAAATAAACGTAACCCTTAAAAACTAATTTTTTATTATAGATTATTAATTCATATTTTTTATGTTATATAGTATACAATTTTTTCATAAAAATTATAATTTTAATCATGGATTTTATTTTGTTTATTCTTATTCTGGACTATTTTATTTTTTTGGAATTACTCTCTTTATTGGTCAGTTTAAAAAGATTTATTTTAAAAATATTCTAACATGAACCACTATATCTTTATCATTGAATACATTATTTTATTTTTTGAGTAATTAATTTTCTATATATATTCTCAATGGTTTTTTTATCAAGGTTCTTTAATCTCACTAAAATGAGTGATCTCTAATAGAATGGTATTAAATAAAATTTTCTATGGATTTGAAATTGTTATTAAAATGAATTTAGAAAATGTTTTATGTTTTTTTGATATAATACCCTTTCATGTATTGATTTTGAAAATCCCATTTTTGTGGATTATATTAATAGAGTTATGATAAAATAGTAAAGATATCAAATATTTTTTAAACATGAGGAAATTTACATACTAATAAGTTTTCTTATTTTAATATATGATACATATTGTGCGTTAGTAATTAAAAAGGTAATGGATGTTAAACCAAAACCCCTAAAGAATTATGTCCACTATTTTATTGGTGGGTATGTCAAAACCCTCCAATGAATAAAGAAACATAGAAAATTTTAACATGTTATAAGATACATTTACCAAGTTACATAGTTAGTTACCAAAATTAAGTGATTGATTTAATTAATATAACACTCAATTGATGTGATGGTTTTAATTGATATATGTTACTCCTAAGGGAATTATATTATTGTCATGAAATGTTGAATCAATGATGATTTTGTGTTTCCTCATCGTGTTATTGTGATTTTTCATTGATCGAAATTATGTGATATTAAAAATATATTGATTTAATGTTAAAATATTAATTTGGGGGAACGTGTTAATTTTGATCCATTTTTGGTTAATGGTATTGTGTTTTATGAATTGTACAGTTATTCAAATACTATTCAATTGATTTTTTCCATTAAAATTTAATTTCATATTATTATTTCATATCTACTTAATATATCTTCAAAACTATTTTCCTTCCATCACAATGGTGTAACACAGTAATTTATGATCCCATTTTTTTAGTGAAGATGTGATTTCATATTTAATGAAATGTTTTATGATAGTCCAATATTTTAGTATTTAATGAAATAACATTTTTCAATTTTTATAATACAGTTTTATAAGAATTTACATACACATACATTTAAAAAAGATTACAAATATTATTACCGACACACAAAATATTAAATTAATTTTTCTAATAATAGTGATGAGTAATGTTGATTACGCTGGGTATGATGTCTACCTGTTTATAGTGAGGATGTTTCTTTTGATGAGTTTTTAATATGAGATTATTATTTCATTAATCAAAAATCATTTTCATATTGTTTATGACTTTGTTCATTAACTAAATCCATGAACCTTAAAAGGTATTAGTAGTGTTGTGACTAAATTAAATATTTATTATTTTTATATTTATGAAAATTTTTGTTTAACTTGATATCGGTATCAAGGATTCTATGCAATGATTTTTATATTGAATGTGGAACTTATAGAGTATGTCTTAGGGTTTTAGAATTTATTCATGGTAGAATAATATTACAACATAGGACTCATCATAAGTTATAATATCATAAAATATATAAAAACTAATATGTGTTATAAAATAACATAATGAGTGCGAATATTATTAATATAATAGAACAATTATTTTTATGAGTACAAGTAAAACTAGACAATAATAATAAAATATATAAAATAATGAAAAGGTGAAAATTTGAGTCATCAAGGTCTCCAATAAAGATTAATCCACCAAAGATAATTTTATAAATAATGAAAACACAAAAAAAAATATGCATGAATTTTTTGGAATAAGGATAGGATGGTATATATAGTTATTAACATGGTAAAGTATAACTATTGAGGGTTGTCATTGGTGTCATTGTTATGACCTCTCTAAAAATAGGAAAATAAAATTATAACAGTAGGAATCATTTTCAAATTTTACCAGTGTACATGATTAGAATTTGTATTTATATATTATTTATGATTATTTCAATTCATAAAATATATTAAATGATCAATTATATATTCATTATAAATGAAAAATTAGATTTTTATATGATGTTATTTTTTATAGGGAAAATATATTCACATGAAATGATTTATTTTTTTAGAATATCTATAGTTATGTTATTTATATTTATTTATATTTATATTTAGATATATGATTATAATATAAATAATTATATAATACTCTCAAAAAACTCTATGGATTTCTTAAGGAAAAAAATTTGAGTTCTGTCTAAAATAAATCTATTTTTTTGTATCATATGTTGTATTTTTTTAAAATTAAATTTCGAAATTATATAATTTTATATTTATATAAGGGGTTTAATTTTTTATTTCATAAATTAAATATTATCTTTTGGTGAGTTTCAATGCCTTTTTCAAAGAAATTTAATTTTTTTAGTGTATATTATGAAATTCATATTTTTATAAATAAAATATATTTTTTAAAATCATCTAGATATACTATGAAATAAAATTAAATGAAACCAATGAAACATCTATTATATGATAATATAAATAATATTTCAACCAAATTTTACACAAATAAGATAAATTAGTTTTTATACGACGGTATAATATTACGACATTTACTTGTCCACAAGAAGAGCGAGCACAACATCTCAAAAAAATTAGTGTCTTCAATATATTATCATGATTGAGATGAATTTTTTCAAAACAAAAGAAGATAATAATGTTTAAATATTTATTATGTTTAAGTATATAAACTAATATAATAGTTATATAGTAATAAACTTATTCACATTTTTACCCAATACTTAATTAAGGAATAAGAAATTTAAATAATTATATATATATTATTCCATGTTACAGATTACTATGAAAATATACTATGAATACATATACATGATTAGAATTATGATTAATAAATTAAATTCACATTATTAATTAACTACTAAGAACTATTGTAAAATAATAACTAATCAAAAAGCTTAAATTGCATCGATATAATGTTTGTTCATGTTGGGGAAAAATAAAGTAACTTATTATTAAAAAATATTTTCATAGGGTTTTGATAAGTTATGATGTTGAAATTTTTTTAATAACCTTTATAGTTATAAATTATACAAGGATTTAAATTATAATTACATATTTTTCTAGGTACTTTTAGTCACAAATTTTGTGAATAACTATGAAAATGAAAGTCAAATAATCATTTATAACTTGACAACCAGAATAAAACATTAACTAGAATAATAAAAAATTATAAAATAATAACATCTTACAAGATATTTTATTTTACCTGTTACACTAATTAAAGATAAACAATAAAATATATTTCATTTAATCTGATACCATTGGGAGCACCTAGAAAACAAAACCCAAAGGAAAAATGAACATTAATATAGTATATCATTATAAAATAACTATTAAATTGGTGGGTATGAATATTACTAACTAAATTTTCTGAGGTATGGAATATTTTGATTAAAAATAAAATAAGATTCATTTCAAAGAAAAAGAAATGTTTTCTTAAAATATGATTTCTTCTAAACGACGGTTTAGACTTCTGTTGAGAAAATAATGAAGAAATAATTATTAATAGATGTGGAAAAGTTTATTTTGATAAAATTATTATTTTTTTAAATTTTAATATAAATATTTCATTAGGGTGAATATTTTTTATTTTAACGAAATATTTCATTATTCGATGAATAGAAAACAATACTAAATTTTATATAAGAACTATATTTTAAATTAATTTATTAAAAAGATAAATGATATTTTATAATTGAATAAATATAATATTTTTTCAATTATATATATATATATAATAATTAAATTTAGGTTATTGGAATCATTTTTCTTTTGAATTTGGATATAAAAATTTTTTACACTTTTGAACACTTTTCTCTATGAAAAATAACATTCCTATAGAGTATATGTGATTAATTTAGAAATAATTTTTTATATTTATGAAAAATGAAAATTTTAAATTGGATTAACTATTTATTAAAGGAATAATATATAGTCTATATTAATTTCAACATAATAGTTGACCTATATGAAATTTTAAAAAAGTAAACATTATTTTCTGTGGTAAAGGTGAAAATGGATTGACAAATGGTGAAACTGAAATTATAATTGTTAAAATGACTAAAAAACGTGCGTAATATATAATTTATTTTGAAATTTTGATCCTACAACTTAATAGTTTTGATAATATTTCTTTTGTGTAACTGTTTCTTGTCAATAACATTGGTACACACTATATATTTCTAAAATTACTGGTGTGCAAATCACCTTACTTATAAAATCACATTCTTTATCCTCTCCACATCACGATATAATAATCTTTTTTTCTGAGAATCAACACAAAAATAACTTCACAAAATCCCTAATATTATAATATAAGCATTATTTTGGGTAGAAATTCAACTTTTGAAGGATTTTTGTTCAAAACTAAGATGGATTTCCAAAGAAGAGGTGGTGTTAAACAAGAATAATTTTTTAAACAATTCTGCCACATCCTATTTAAATTACTATAAAAATATTATTTATATAATATCCAAATTATAATAATTTTAATTAGATTTTTTTCTATTATTTTCATTACAAGTATCCTTTTTAAACGTTCCATAATCTTGAGATAAGTCAATATTTTGACTTTAATTCACTTTGAGGATATTTTCAAGATTAGAGCATTATAGAATTATGCCATAAATCAAACATAAATAAAATTATATTAAAAGCATACACTTATACTCCTTATACATTTTTTCATAATACAATAACATTTTGAAAATAAACATTGTTTGTTTCATGTTTAACAAAAATGACTTTTCCTTGATCGCATCATTTATTCTATTCTTTTTTACCTTTTGTGAAAAACATTTCAAAACGTTATATGAGCATAAATATCTCAGTATTGAAAACATGAATAAAAAAACTATTTTTCTTGAGAAAAAATTTAATCCCTAAATAATTTATCACAATGTAATACTTTTCTCCTTTATAAAGTAGCAAAAACCCTTCACTAAATATAAGCTCATTTCTTGCCCATTTGGAAAACAAAATATTAACATTATGTAAACATAAAAAATAATATAAAGTTAAATTGGGACATAAAAATAATTTAATAGAATAGACATATGGTTTACTTCAAAAGATATCACTAAATGGAATAACTATTCAACTGACTTCCATAGTCAATATATTAGATGTTATAACGTAACCAACAATCCATGGTTTGTCATGAAACCACCCATAAGTGTTTTATAATGTTACCAACAATATTTTTATTATCTTGTAGCCACCCATCATTGGTTTATCATGTAACCTCCCATCAAATTTCCAAGTACCAATATATAATCCTAACACACAAAATATTGAATTATCAATAATTCACTAATTTGTCTTTAATTTTCATTCACAATAGATAATATTAGGATATTGATATATTAAAACAAAATTCAAAACCATTTCCATTACAAAAAATAACCAAAAGGGGATAAAAAATTTCTTTTCCTTTAAAAAAATAGGCTTATAGTGGAATCCAAATATAAAATAATGGTTACAAGGGTGGGGGAATCGTTGTCGCCGCATACGTCAAAAAAATTATTATTTTCATTTATAAAAATTATTTTTATAAACATATTTCATCCAAATGGATTTATTATACATATTATAAAGAAAAATTATTATATTATCAAAATATTCCTCAATGAATGGAGATTGAGATGAAGTCTCTTAGCTTGAGTCTGACACATCACGTTTGGTCCTTGTTCTCCCTGAATAAAAAGTATAGTTTAATTCATACTTTTTTAGAACATTGTTCATGTTTTTTATTCCTTTTTATCACTTATTACTATGTTATAATATTAACTTTATTATTTAAGTTCATATAGTACATTTCTTTTATGTATGGTACTTGAGTAAAAAATGTCAATGTTTTGATTTAAATTGTCCATGTGCTCTAAGGTAAAATACCTCCATAATATTATTCATGATTTAAATATAATATATATCTAGTATATAAGAATTTATAAAATTATATAACATTTGCATATAATAAATTAAATACACAATTCATGGAGACGGTAGATAGTACGTAAGCATGAACACTACTTTCGTTTCTTTGTCAAATTAATGGATTGAAAACTAAATGATACAAAGGAATATTAAAAATAAGTATAATATATAATTTATATATGTTACCTATGTTAATTATCTTTATCCTTTATATGTCACATGTATGTAATGAATAACTTATATCTCTTTGAGGGCATAGTAGTCCATATGTTTTCAATTGAAATTATAATATTTACACATTATGGAAAGAATAAATGTATGTTGTAAATAAAAATTAAAGAATAATAGAGAAAATAAAAATATATTATATATCATATATAAATAATGTTCCATTAAAATGGTTATCATGAGAAGAGGTATGAGAAAATTGAACAATCATCATTTAATGAGGCAGTAGTTTGTCGTACATAAAAACAATATATTCGTATTCATTCGATAGAGGTATGTGTAAGTGTAGTTAGAGTCATTATCATAAACAGATCCTATAAAATTGAGGATATTGGTATTTTAGGTAATAATATAATAATAAGATCATAGATATTATAGAAGTAAAAATATAGGAAAGAACTAGAGAGATGACATTACCTCTAAATGGGGTAACTTCTTTTGATTTGTGCTAGAAGGCTTCCTTGAATTTCCTTCATCCTAGTGTAATTCTTCTAGGGGAAGTGAGGGATGCAAAAAAAATTTGTGAGAATATGTTGGATGATCCAAAGGTCTTGAGAGGTGCGTGTAAGAGGGTAGTGTTGGTGGGAATTTATAATAGGGGGGAGGGGCACTTTTGAAATGTCTTGAAATATTATTTTTAAAAAAATTTATTTCTGGTTTATAATGCTCCCAAACTAATATATTTAAAAGATAATTTTTTTGGATGTATCCCCATCATCCAATAAGTATTAGACAGGTGTAGGTCACACAATAAACCTTATCTTGTAGCTTTAACCCTTTGTTATAAACATTAAAATTTACAATGTCTCCTTTTATTTTCATAATATATGGTTACGATAGTTATAATAAAATTTAAATTGAATAAAAATATGATAATTAATTAAATTTTTTAAATTGTATAAGTATTTTTTAAAGAATATTTGATATTTTGGACTATTATATCATTTAATAAAATAGTTTTTTTAACATATTTATGTCAATTTTGATACTATTTAGTAATTGTTTTTTTGTTAAAGTCATAATAACATGATTAATTTGAACTAAATTAATCTACATAGAGATAAAACGAATAATAATCCTAATAATTATATAATTTCATTAAAATGATCAAATTATATTTATTTTAGAATTTATAATATCATTTATTTAAACAATTCTTTAATAATGTAATCACTGCATCATCATTTTGTCATAAATATTTTTTTTACTTAATATGGAAAAATTATAAATAAAATTACCTTAAGTAGGAAGTATTTTTATGTTTCTAATTAAAATTTTTAGTCATATAAATATAATATATAATCCCACCTTTAAATTGTTTATGTAAAAAGATATAGGTTTATGTAATATTTATCATTAGATTAAATTAATTATTATAACATGTCATTTTAATAACGTAGTGGCTCCCAAATGCCAATATTTCGGCCTAAGGATTATAATGTTCAGAAATATCTCATCTAATAAAATTATTACCCATTATAGGGTAGTTTTATATTAATAATATATTATTTTATTACCATTATATACCTAATTTTCCTTTTAACCATGGAAACTAAAAATTATTACTAAAGTTACTATTCATGATGAACAAAAATGGAACATATATAAACAATATAGACCTTATTTTTATATATATGGAATCCATTATTAAAAATTGAAAACAAAAAATTACTAGAAATTAATTTAAAATAAACTCTCATTGTCAAAACATGTAAACGCGTTTTTTATAAGTAAAAACTATCAAAAGACTAATATGCGTTTATGTAAAATTTGAAAGTAAAATTACACAAAATGTCTAAAATTAGATTAAATGTTAAAAATATAATCCAATTAAAAATAAAACCCAAATAAAATTACAATACAACTATATTAGTAAATTAGATTAAAAACAAGTTTTGAATTAAAATTCAATATTTTTTGCAATTCATTAAAAAATGAAGTTTATTAAAAATTTACCAAAAATTTATTTATTTAAGATGTATCTATTTGATAGAAGAAGGTTATTTTTTAAAATATAAGATTTTAAACTGATAAAAACTAGATTTAGAAATGGGTTTCCATCAAAATCTGGTAAACTAACTTTTTCATAATATTAGAGTACTTTATGCATAAAATTGGATTCATTCTCCTATTAATCTTCTAAAATTTTATATAATAAATATAAAAACATTTAAAAAATATGTAGAATCAGAATATATACTATTATTTTTTTCCCACCAATATAACTTATATTGCTTAACTATAATTTAAAATAATTATAGAATTATATTGTTTTTTATTATAACTCATGTTGTGTTAAACAGAAGATTTCAGAGAAAGTGATTTTTATTTATTAAGTATTCTATCGAAAAAAATGTCCCATTTAAATTAAAATTAATCTAAAATTAAAAACTATTAATAGATAAGAAATTGATTTAATCTACAAACACTTAGAACGTTACCTTATTCCAGCTTTTGTAAATTGCATCCTCGCAATTTTAAAATTATGCTCAAAACAATCATTGAAAATACCACATCATAAAAATTGTTAATAAAACAACCACTTTAAAAGAAAGAAAGAGAAGTATAATGTTCAGTTGGGGTAACACAAATTAGGATTCCATTTTTGAAAACATAGATATAGAAGAAAAACTATGTGTCAATTTCTGATGGAGAGCGATAGAAAACATGATCAAGTGAAAATTATGAATATGAAAACCAAAATATTTTAATCGGATAAACAATATTAGATTTCCCTATAAAAAAATCAAATGGACAAATTTTTTGTTTTTATTTTTTTTCATATTGTTGATGAGTTTTTATATTATCATTATTAATTATAAAAGGAATCATACTTATCTATCAAGTTGAGTTTAATCCTTTAATAAATATCGACCACAAACCCATATTTTCTCCAAATGATGATTATTTAATATGATTTGGTCATAACTAAAGCACTAGAATCATCTCTTATGGAATCAAATAATCTACCCAAGATGAACTATATATTTATTCTATATTTAGACACTAAAAAAATGGTCAGTACATGATCATATAATCCCAAAAAAGAATAATATTGTGTAAAAAGGAATAATAATCATAATCTCCCAAATTCAACAAAAAAATACCAAAATATCAAAAAGATAATTCAAAAAAAAAATTCCTTAAAATTCATTAAAATAATCCAAATTAAGATAGAATCTAAAAATTCAGAATGACTTGATCACATAGTCTTCTATTATAAATCTTATCATTTATCTACAAATAACATCAAAAACTCTTAAATTATCATACATAAAAGTAATTAACATAATCATATGTTCTCCATGGTAGGTTAGTTATTTCCATAAACAAGCCAAGTCCCCATTTCTTCATAATAAAAACATAGATTCTTACAGAATAAAATTCGACCATTACCACTCAAATAAAATAGCATAGTATTCTTCTTTCCTTAGGCATATAGTGTTCCAAAAAGTGTGAAAATCTTCCAAAATGACTATTATCACTTAATTACAAAATTTTCCCTATACTAATGATATCCAATTAATAAAAAAATATGGTAATAAATTAACGTATTCATGATACGTAATATCATTTAACACAAAAATAATAAGTCATATTAACTAGGGACTTCACGTAGGCTAGTGGTAGGAAATAAATCCCATTGACACTTTAGTTTTGGGTTCGGTTCCCACATCATTATCCGATGTGATGTGTTGTGACATGGTCTGCTTGTCTTCCATTTTCAAAAACTATATAATTTTATAAAATTCAAAAAAATGAGATAAATTCTTAAAAAATAACCCTATCATTTTTTAACCTGAAATATTATCTCATACCTCGCATTTTTCATCCAAAAAATTACTAACCCATAATTATTTAAAATTCAAGGACCATATAAACCCTATTGGTTCTTTACAACTATATTCTCAAAAGAAAATATATTTATTCCCCAATTAACGTTTTATTTAACAAAAATAACGTTTAAACATACTATATGTCTTCCAAATTAATCATGTGATTAATACATTTAATCATACCACCATCCATAGATCTATAATTACTCTTCAATTCAAAAAATGTAGAAATATTAATCATCAAACATAACTCATGATCCATTATCCTTGTTTTTCCATATAATTATTTTATACTTATTTCCCCTAAAAAAACATTTATAATTTCTTAAGATTCATTAATGTCACAACATGATCAATGAAATAATCCATACTTTTCATAAGTCATTTTCAGTTTCCTCTACTTCAATTGTAATGGAATTTGGTTTTGGAAAACATATATTTGTATGGTCATGTGGATCCCATTCCTGAAACTTCTTCACAGGACATCTTTTTGAGTAATGACCATGCACACCACATTTAAAACATTCAATTGATCTCTCAAAAAAAAAACTTCTTTCCCTTTCTTAGAGTCAACTGAATGCTTCCTTTTTTCCATCGATGATTATTTATTTATGACCTTCATTACCTCACATAATGCCTCTTACCATCCTTTTAAAACATTTCCCTAGGTGATTATTTCCACATCCTTTCCAAAATGGGTTTTGAATATACTTACAATTATGATTGTTTCCTGAACATACAACGGGATTTTTTTCTCTTATTTGATTCCTTAGTAAATCACAATGTTTCAGGTGGTCAATCAGGGCTCCCAATAGTCAGTTAAAAATAAGCACAAGTGCTCTGATTACAACTCCCATTTTATAAGGTATCTAATTCAGAAACCACAAAAGTTTCCATTATATCCATTATTACTTTGGTTTCTTCTAGATCCAAACATTTACTAAAACCAAAAATGACAGTGTGAGCATCTTTTTAAAATCATCATATACTATCTTATTAGGAGGTTAAACACTAAGATATACTTTTTAATTATATCCTAAACTCATTCAATTTATATAAAATAATTATGACTCTTTATAATATGATAACCATTTTGGTTGTATAAAACATGAAACTTTTGATAAAATTACACCATAACATCTAATGTTATTTAAATCTACCTATAATACCAACTATAAAGTCCAAGAATTAAACTATACATAATCATGATATAGGCTGACAATTTGACTTTAATTCACTTTGAGGCTCTTTTCAAGTTTACTTATTTAGGTAATTGGGTCATAATTCGTACATAACAACTTAAATATTATAAGAAGACACTTCTTGTCACTATCCATTTTTTCATAAAATAAGAACTTTTTTAAAAGAAAAATCGTTAGGTTTAGGTTTATACAACATGGATTTTCCATGATCTGATCTTTGAATCCATTCTTCTTTATGTCCTATAAAAAACATTTCAATACATAGTATGAGAAACGAAATCTTTTTATGTGATAAAAATTTAGAAATATCTATTAGTTATATGAAATCAGGTAAACCATATATACATTATCATACTATATTAATTTTAATATTTCTGAAGTTGAAAAACTCTTCACTGTATAAAAGCTCATTGAATACCATTTTTATATCCAAATTATTACCAAAAATTATATAAAAACAATATAAAACATATAAAGGTAACTTGGGAGATAAACATAATTAAATAGAAAAACATATAATCAACTTCCTAACATATCATTAATGAAATAACCATATGTCTATCTCGCATACCTAATGAATTATAGATTATAATGTTACCACATATCCATGGTTTATCACAGAACCTCCCATCTTTGTATTATCACGTAACCTCCCTTTTTTCACGTATCTACCCATAAAATTTCCGTGTTCCATTATATAATCATAGCACATAAAAGATTTCAATTATCACATTTCCCTCATAAAATTTAATTTTCAATCACAAAAGATCATTTCAAGATATTTAAATAGTAAATACACATAAAAACCCATTTTCTATAACGTACATACAAAAATGCAATAAGGTATTTATTTTCCTTTAAACAAAGTTAACCATTATATAGGAATCCAAATATTAGATAACTATTAAAATGGTGGAGGAGTCCTTGTTTCCGCAAACATTAAAAACATTCTTTTTTTCCATTCAGTAAAATGAATCATAGAAAAATATTTCATTTTATTGAAATTAAAATCTAAATGGGTTAATTATACACCATATAATGAAGGAAGTGTGTATTATCAAAATAATCATCGATGAAATGATATTGAGGTAATGTCGTGTGCCTTGAGTCTGACTCGTCTTGTGTGATCCTCATTCTTCGTTAATAAAAATATTATTTTTATTTATACTTTATTTTGAACGTTTTTCATGTTTATTATTCCTTCTATATCACTGATTACCATGTTATAAAAATAAATTTATTATTTAAGTCCATATCAGACATTTTGTTGATGTTTGGTACTTGAGTCAAAAAAGGACATTTTAGACGTAAATTGATCTTGTGTTCATAATTACATAGCATCCGTAAAATTAATAATTATTTAAATATCACATATTTCTACTCTATATGTATTTAGAACAGTTTATAACATTAGGAGATAAAAATTAAATGAATCATTCATGGAGATGGTAGGTCGTACATATGCATGAACGCTAATTTCAATTGCTGGTCATATTAACGGATTGAAAATTAAATGATAAATAGGTATATTATAATTGCAGTAAAATTTATATACAATATATGTTACATATTTTCATTAAATACATCCTTTATACAATCCTTGTTTGGAATGAACGAGTAATATCATTTTGAGGGGGTAGTAGTGTGCACTTCCTCAAATGAAATTATTATATTTACACATAATGGATTTCATAAAGATATGATGAAAATAAAAATTAAATTATAATATATAAAATATAAATATAATATATATATCATATATAAATAATGTTTCATCATCATGTCCACCATTAGAGGTGGTAGAAGAAAATTTGACAATCATCATTTTGTGAGGAAATATTTTACCATACACAAAACAGAATGTTCGTATCCATTAGATGGAGATGTGTGTATGTATAGTTAGAATATGTATCATAACTATATCCTACTATATTGTGAATAATGGTGTTTTTTTGTAATCAAAAAATAATAATAAAATAGAGGTTATTTATGGAGAAATAAAGGAAATGAACTTGAATGCAGATGTTACATATAAACTGTGTAATATATTTGGATATTAGCCAAAAAGGATTTCTCGAATGACCTTCTGCCCAAGGTAATGCTTTTAACAAAAAAGTCAGTATATTGGGAGGTTATTTGAGAAAAATTTAGATGTTACAATGGACTATGAAGGTGTTAGTAATTGCATAGAGGTGGTGATCTTTTATTAGAGGTAGGATGGAAAATTTCAGAATGTCTTAAAAAGTTATTTTATTATAAATTGATTTTCTATTTATAGCAGTCAAAAAATAATTTATTTTAAATATAGGATGATTTTGTGTCATATCAACATCATATAATTAAAATTAGAAAATATTAGGTCTCAAAATTAACCATATCTTTTGGCATTAACCCTTAGTTTTGAACATCAACTCTTACCATGTCTTCAAGTGTTTACAAATATATAGTTACTGTAGTTACTATACAGTGGATATTGAACACAAAAGGGATAATTAATGAAATTTGTAACATTATATAAGTCATTTTCTATATCATTAATTTTTAGGAATTATTTATCATTTCATAAAATATTATTTTTTTATCTCATTTATTTCTATTTTGACACTATTTAGAAATTTTTTTAAATTCATAAAAACTTGATTACTTAGAACCAAAGTAATTAACTCAAAGATAAGATGTAATAATCATCAATAATTTTTTTCAATGACATCAAAATGATTAAATTATGTTTTTTTGGAATATTTAAAATCATTAAATTTAATCTTTCATTAATATGACAATCCCTTCAGCATCATTATGTCATAAATAAATAAATTTATTTAATATCTAAAAAATATAAAATCAATATAAATATATAGAGAATATTTTTATCTTTATAATTACTTTTTATAGTTAGTGATATAAATTATATTACCCCACGTTAAAATTATATTAGTAATAAAGACATGTTTATGTTAAATTTCTCTTTACTTTAAATTAATTATTATCATATGCCATTTTCATAACCATGTGGCTCCAAAATTTTCAAATTTTAGACTAAAGATATTTATTATTGGAAATATCTAATAAAATATGATTATGATAATATTTTGGGTAGTTTTATGTTACCAAAATATTTTTTTTACACTTATTACCATATTTTCCCTTTAAATAAGGAAAATAAATATATTTTTTGAAGTTACTATTCATAATGTCAAAAAAAGAAAATAATTTATACAATTAGTACCTTATAATTCCAAAGATTTAATACAATTGTAAAAATTCAAAATACATATATTCCGAAAATTAATTTCTATTTAATTCTAGTTGTCAAAACCAAAAAGTGGGTGTTTAAGAATTAAAAACTATCAAATGATTAACATGTGTTCATGTCCAATTTAAAAGTAAAATTACTTCCAATGACTAAAATATTATTAAAATATAATAAGATACTCCAATTACACTTTAAAATGATCTAAAATAGAAATATCATCATATAAACAAAATATATGAAAACACAGTTTTGAATTAAAATGTAATATTTGTTACTATATATTAAGAAATTGAAATTTATCAGAAAATTAAAAAAAATTGACCGAATGAAATTTTACAGTCTCACTTCTATAGAATAATTTAATTTGGTCAAATATAATATATAAATGTGAAAAATAATTTTAAAAAATTTTTCCATAAAAAAGGTAGTAAAACAACATTTCAAAAATATTAGATTATTTTATGTTTAAAATCGAATTGATTCTAATTTTATGCATCTAAAATTTATTCGATAAATGTAAAAAAAATTAACAAATATGTAAAATTATAATATATTTAGTTTTATTCATTCTCACCTATAAAATGGATAAGAGTTAACAACCATTTAAAATAAGAATATTATTTTACTTTTTTAGTATAACTCAACATTGTGTGCAATGCAAGATTTCAGAGGAACTTGTTGTTGCATTTTGTGTATGATATTAGAATAAGCATCCATTTTAATGTAAACATAATATTAAATTCAAAAACATTAATATATATGAAAATTCATTATTATATAAACACATGGGATGTTACATTAATAAACTACAACTATCCCCACCTCTATTAAATTGGTTACAAAATCATCATTCATATGTACAATAGAATATCGTCGTGCAAATTTCTGTTATTTGATTTCTTTTTACCAACTATCTTGGTTTTGTATGATTATATATATATATATTATATATATATATGTGATATTTGAAACATAATTACACATCTAAAGTCATTATATACTATATACCATTTAACATTCCATCCCATAGGGGATATGATAAAATCTCTCATTTAAATGTATGAGATCTTCCTCTTGATGGGATGTGTTTTTTAACTAATAGTTTATATAGATGAAAAAATAGAAACATTTAATGAATATATGTTATACTAATGACATAATAATGATATTCATGGACTGTTTATAATTTTTAAAAGATAATTTCACATTTTCCTTGTTATATTTTCACTCAAATAAGTAATATAAAGTTGTTGTTGGAAAAAAATAAATCAAGGTAACATTATAGTCTAACATTTTTTATTGTTTTTAAGGAAAAATCAGGTATTCAATGTCATATGTGGAGTTCCAAATAAATTTTTGATATGATATATTAATAAATATCCAAGAGAAAGAAATGGATTCCCTCTAGGTGGTATATAAAGATGCATATTGAAATGACATGAGTTTTATGAAGGATAGGTTCTTCCTAAAATTATAGTGTTTCACAAAGTTGTGGAGGTTAAAGAAAGTATATATTAATAATGTGATTATGATACATAAACATGACTCTTAGAGTCTTCGAGAACTATAAAATTTATATAGTGCTTCATGAAGATAGAGAGGATCTTCAATAAGAATCCTAAGCAACCTGAATTTATGGAGGTGAGATTAGGAGCTTCACAAAAAGGAGGAAATACATAAAATTATACCTCTAACGCTATAAATATTGTCGATCAATCAATAATGAGAACCAAAAGTCTTTGGATTTGTGAAGGTCATTTGTAAAGGTTTTTCTAGTGAAAAAAATCACAAATAATGGAACCTCACGGAGGTAATGTAATGTACTTGAATGATTTAACCATCATACAATTATTTAGTAATTATAAGGATAAGTGATCTTTTGGAAAGTATATAGATTCGTGAAGGCTAATTTAGTGTTTAAAATTTAGAATTTCTCAAGATGGATGTTTGAGATTTTTGAAAGAGTTGTGCTTAATATAAGTTGTGGGGTTTACAAAAGATGTATATTTTGGTGCTAAATGGGGAAGTTTCACATAGGTTTGTGATCTTCATGAATGTTGTGAGAATCATGAATGTGTTGAGAAGGTTTTTCCTAATAAATCTATATTAATGTGGTTTTAATTATGTTGTTGAATGTGTAATGTAATGATTCAAAAAATATAGTGAAAAACATATTGATTCAATTGATAAAAATAAAGAATCATGTAAGGGAGTTATTTGATGCAAGAGTGACCTATAATAAATAAAAAAGCACTGACCTTAGTGATTTTGATGCACCGAAACACAACTAGATCTGTGATCCTTATACTTTCCTATAATGGTGATCCCTAAAAAAATATATTCGGGCATGATTAATTTCATAAATAATTACTATAAAAGATTCACCCCCAATCTTAGGGTATATAAGATCCTTTTAATCCTATCTATGACTTTTTTATGTGTTGACTACTACATTCGTAATGCAACATGATTCACTTTTCCTCACCACACCACATGAATGATATATAGAAGTAAATTCAAATAATTTTTTTAATATATTATAAAAATAATTTAAATTAACAATATTATTTACCACAATAATAAAATGATCAAAAAGAAATGGCATCCTTAATCATACATATATAGAACTATCATCTTCATGGTTATAACAACATCCTATTTTTCAAATGATTATTCTTGATTAGTTAGAAAAGATTAATTTATTTATGAAGTTGATAAAAATTTCAATAATATTTATATATATATAATTAATATGTATAATGTGATTAATAAAAATAATTGTCATGAAGAAATTATGAATGAGAAAATAATATAATTTTCACTTGATGGAATGAAAATAATAAATTATTAATAATAAAGGAGTCATATGATGATATGAGAAGACCATTTATCATATTAGAAAGACATATAAAATTATTTTGTAAACTAATAACAAGATTAAAACCATTATAAAATGTGTCAAAAAAATTTTATAAGAAGTAAGCGAGAGGTTATAGAAATCATAACCCAACCTTCTTTCATTGTGTTAATCATATACATCAATGATTATGCAATGAAATCATTATGCATGTAATTATATTATATTTTTTTTAATTTCAATTTTTTTTTCATTTGATAAAAAATTAAAATCATCCATAAATACCCACATAAATTATTTGATCTTTTTATGGGCCATCATTTCAATCCCTCTTTATTAAGGTGTATTATAATTTTATATAATTAATTTCTCTTATAAATATTATATAATTCCCACTTGAAATAGAATATCATTATAACTTATTAATTCCATGAATTTTTTTCCATATTAAATTATTTCATCATTGGGAATTTAAAATAAATGTTACTATGTGGTAAACTGTTGTTAACTCAATTTATTTCCATTGGGATATATTATTTCCCCATCATCATTACTATTTTATAATTATGTGTGTATTAAAATGAGACTAAATTATGGTTCAAATCCAATTATTTTGTGTTGATTTACATTTTTTACACATAATTTATTTATTAGTTAATTCTAACTTAATTAGTATGATCTTTTCAAAGGATTATTTAAAAATATCATTCGAATCAATATATTTTTTTCCAAAAAAATCAGTAGATGGAAATTGTTTAAAATTTTAATAATAATCCCCTTTCTATTTTCATATCCCCTTTTATTCATGATATATTCAATAAATAGTACAAATTTTCCAATATATCATGCTTAAAATATTTTTGAAAATGTTTTTATGAAATTTTTACTTCATTTGATTCTTCGATGGTAAATTAATTTTCTTCCAAAATAATTTTTTCTAAAACTTTTTCTCGAAAATGTTTTTAACCATTTAATAATTATTTTATGAAGTATTTTATATCCATTTAATCTTTTATAGATTTATTTTACGTAAATCGTTGTGTCTTTTTTTAGTACAATGCATATTTATCTTTAACCAAAAATTGAAAGAATTATTTGTTTTAACATGTAAGACATGAATAAAATTTCATTCCATCACGACTAATAATACATTTTATATAATATTTGATATGTCTTAAATGTAATTTAGAAAAAATCAGAATATTTTTAACTTGTAGTTTTAGAAGGTAATTTTAAAAATTAAATGGTTAATTTTTTCCTTAATGTTTCTAAAGATATTTCCACAGTAATTATATTTATAAATTTTAAAAAAAAATTATTTTATATATTCTCTAGATATGATATATTTTATTGATACCCTCCGTATCATTCCATTGGATGTTTTATGAACAATTTTAACATGTAAAAATATTAGATTAAATTTTTTGATTTATTTTTCTAGGTATTATATTTCCCTAGAAATATTATCTTTCTAATGATCATTGGAAATTTATTTTCCCCTAGGTATAAAAATTATTTATCCTTGATATATTATTTACATAAAACATTTATAATTTCAACATATTTGTTTCTAGAGAGAATTTTATTTTATTATATGGGAAAATATTGTTAAATAATTATTATTTACATGACATGGATTTTTTTATAATGCACATTATTCATGAATTAAATCAATTATTTGATATATGAGAAATTTAATTGATATGTATATATGGGAGTGGACTGGTTATATATATCCACTTGATTCAACACTATTCTCATGAAAAATCTGGTGGATAACCTTATTTATTTGGTTCTCTACCCATCAATTGTAGGCTTTCTTGAGGAAACATCATCATAATAGCTATTTCTATGATGTGTGATATCATACTGCCTAATAAATAATAATTTTATTCCTTATGAAATTAGTTATTTTTTCCATAATATTTTTCTATTATATTATCTTTGAATGAATTTCATTTTTTAGATTATTGATTAACTAGAATGGTTTTTTGTAATATATCATTCCCTATTAATTATTCCACATCCACTTATGATTTTTAATTTATTAATTAAATGGATTTTCGTTTAACTAATTCACATTTACATATTGATTATGTATTATCTAATCAGGACAGATAAATTATTTAAACGTAATATGTACACTCACAAAGCATTTTTAGACCACAATTAATTTTTCTCCTTTCCATATAATTCCATGAATTTTACTATAATCGATATTGAAGGACATAACATGAGGTAATAAAATTATTCATAAAATTATTTTTTAAAAAAAATATTGTTTTTTCAAATATAATATAGGAATCATGTTTTTAGCATGTTTAATTTTTCTTCTATAAGTTATTCTTTGTATATTTTGACAATTTATTAATGAAAACATCAGCTCAGGGATAATGTGGTTT
Organism: Viscum album; assembly: GCA_963277665.1. Taxonomy (NCBI): domain Eukaryota; kingdom Viridiplantae; phylum Streptophyta; class Magnoliopsida; order Santalales; family Viscaceae; genus Viscum; species Viscum album. The sequence continues at coordinate 1,351,390,219 of OY728132.1, forward strand.
GGGACAATACATTAACATGATTCAATTATTATTTTATATGGTCTATAATATCAAATATTTTTCATTTATAACTAATTTACCTTTCCAAACTAAATTTGTTACACTTAATGGTTTAGTAGTTTTAGAAATTCCCCTGAACATTTCCTAAAACAGAGGCTCATTTCATCTCTTCAAGAAATAACTAGTTAAATTATCACTCCATATTATTAAAAAAATAAATAATAATCACATTATGTGTTCATAAGGATCTATACATGACCAAATTACATTCTTCAATGGATCTAGACTCAATTTGAATGATGTGGATAAAAGAGTATGTTAAGGGTTTCTATGCCTCTTCATCTCCTTTCTTATTTATGATTATTTTTAAGAAAAAATTTCTATAAGATATCATTATTTTATTCAATGATTATATTACTATGGTATTGAAATATTTTTATTCATAAATAGTTATATATCTTCTATTTCATATCATAGAACTCTTTTTTATATGTCATTAATGTGTCAAAATATGGGTTTTTTGAGAAATAAAATATTTTCATCTAAATTATTATCTTCCTCTTTTCAATTTCATTGTAATCAGATAATATGACCAAAAAAATTCATAGATATAATATTTTTTAATTAGAAAATTTTATTTTGTTTTTCCCTTATATTACACAATATTAAAAAAAACTTTCTCACCTTATTGATTTTTGGCTACATAGGTGAACAATGATATTATCAGTAACTTATTTATTTAATAGTAATTTCTCAAATAATAGGTTTTAATTAAATTAAATGTAATAATTTACTAATTCCCTAGTTTTGACTCCATAATGGTTAAATATCCATCACAACTATAAAATTACATGTTATCAATCATAATAACCATTAATAATCAAAATTAAGTTTATAATAGAATAATTCTCAAAATAAAAACTATTTCATGCGTAATTGAACTCAATTGATTATATAATTACATAAAAAATATACCTTGAATCATTTTTAGTTTATAGAACCATTGTAAAATAATCATAAATGCAACACATGAGATTCATTTATATAAATTTTTCCATAATATAAGAAATATAAAATAATGTGCATTATTTTGTAAAATAATGTGATTAAAAAATGTTAAAAAAATTTAAATATAATTTTCATAAATTATATTAAATATTTTTTCATGTCAAATTTATTAGAAGGTATTGTTTTTTTAGATTTTATAAAATATTTTATTTTTGAAAGAATTGTGAAAATTTCGATATTTACAAATCTATAAATTATATGGAATTATAATGATATAAAGAAATTAATGTTTATGGAAAAAATAATGAAAAAATAATATATTCTATATGTAATATAATTCATATATATGTACAATGTAAAATTTTGAAATATATCCATAATGTTATCAAAACTTATGTACATATTTTGTTGAAAAAAAATAATGTAGAGTTCTGTTATTTAATTACATATTTAAAAGATAAATTTCATGTCTTTTATTGTTAAAGGTAAGGAAATATCCTTATATTTAAAAGAATCCAAATAATTCCATAGTAGAAAAAATTATACAATATTTTTCATTAAAATTATTTTTATAATAAAATTTACATATTTATTGGAAATTGTTTTTCATCTTGTTTTACAAGTTTTTATTTAAATTAATTTATAACAATAAGAGAATAGAAATTTCATGTTATTGAATCTATATTTGGTATAATAATGTACACATATTTTTACTTTTTACACATTTGTTTTCGTTAATTATGAATTGTTATTTTGATAAAAAATACTATTACCATAAATAAAGTTAAAACGGTTAAATAGGGTTATAACTAAATAGATAAGGGTTAAAATAACCAATAACCTGTCTAAATAATAAAATATATTTATATTTATGAACTATAACATATAATATAAAAATATGAGTCATTTTAGAGTTATATTTTTATTAAAAAATCATTACATATTAATCATTAGAAAAAAATTAGATGTGTTATGTCGCTCAATTATATCTAGACACTGCATATCTTTTATTATAAAGATTTAAATATACCCATACCTCCCCACAAATATACTAGTTTCCTTTCCAAAATCTATTTCTACTTCATATTATTTCTATTTTAAATATACTAATGTCATAAAAAATGTGTTATGAATAAACATAATGAGGTTGTCCGAAGAAGATATATATTCCATAATCATAGAATTTATTTTAATTTCTTATTTTACCATATTCAATACTATAAATATTAATTTAATATGATATAATAAATATATAATATATATATAAATTTCATTATTTTTTTATAATCTATTTACATCTAACAGTTTGTACCATCTAAATTGAAAACATCATTCATTTGTACATGCAGACTACTGCCTCATAAAGGGGATTTATTAAATTTTATATCACTAACTATTAATGTGGGTAATGATTATTGATACATATAAAATATTATGATTTCTATTAAACAATTATAATTTTTTAAAAAATATTATTTTATTTACCATTTTAACCTTCTACCCAATCCAATATTAACTTGCCAGTCATGTGTAAATGTCAACAACTAACTTCACAAAGTGATGTGTTTAATTTTTAATGTTCTCTATTAAAAATGGTTATATATATATATAATTAATATATATTATATTCACATCTCTATTAAAATTCTATATATTTTGGAATTACGATAATGATTCAAGGATTGAAAATACCAAACCATAAAAAAAGAATAATGATTTTTTAAAAACAAAAAAATGATATTTTCATTAAATAAATGTTAATAAAAATGTTTAAAATGTTATAAGTTATTTATTTTTGATATTATATGTATCTATTGTTTTAGTATAATATTAATGAATTTTAATCTATTCCACATGTGGTTAAAATCACTTTTTTGCAAAGTAAAACATGAGGTTTGAGATTTCTATTATAATATAATTTAGCATTGTCATTTTTATTCATATTTTCTTCTGAAAATTACATGATACTAGTCAGTTAAACACTGTATATATTATTTATGACTAGGTATTTTGGTTTTTATATGTTTATGTTCTTTTAATCTCTATTTGGATCATGAATCGACAAGAAATTTTCATATAATGTACATTTTTTAAAATAATTTTATTTGATGTTTTCCATACATATATTTTTATTACATGACTATATATCTCTAATTTTATTCATGAATTTCATTAATATTAAAAAAAAATTATTATATAAATTTTCATTATTTTTGGATTTCCACAAAAAATTAAAAAACAATCTTATATTTTTATGAAGAATTTTTTTCTTAAACATTTACTGAATCCATAAAGTATTATTCATTTAACATATGAAACATGAATAAATTAAAAAAAAATCATGAATTTAAAATTATTTATTCCTTTAAAATTCTCAAGGATTCTTTATATTGAATCAGATTTTCCTTGTAGTTTGAAAATTATTATGTAAAATATTCTCTTAGTAAAATAATATTTTTCACAAGTATTAAAATAAATAATCCAATTTTATTTTTAAAATAATTTCATCATTTTCATCTTCCTTAACAGATTCATATTCTGTATTAATGATATTCTGAAATGTTTCAATCCAACATATTTCTCATGATATATTTTTAAAATTTAATTTTTTCCATTGATTAGGGAAATATTTTTTAATCATGATTTAGTACATATAAATGATTATTTATTATTAATTTTATAATTTAATTGTATTGATCAACCAGTATTTTTGGAATTCATATGAAGAAAAAATGATGGATGGTTCTCAAATATAGATATCACCGTAATTCATCAACCAGTCTCAAGAAATAAAAAATTAATCCTTGTAATATGGATCATAGTTTACACCCAAACATTTATTAAGAATGAAGTATTAGTTGAGATAACATGATAGTGAGATTCATGATATCTTGGTTTTGGTTCTTTGATCTTAAATGACCATAATTATAGATTTTATTTATTTTTAAATTATTTTATATAATATATTTTTTTTATATTGATATTCACAATGGTTGTTCCATTAAACTAAAATAGTTAATTTAATGTAATGAAATTTGATCATCCACAAAGACATATTGATTTTTCCTTATTCACTAATGATAATTTATAATGTACCTAACTGTTACTCAGCATCTAGGTTAAACCATGTGTTATCAAATGTATATTACTAATGAGGTTAAAGGTGTAAAAATGTTTTATATTCTACATTTCTATATTTAAAATACAATTTGTCGATCATTTGTTTATATAGTATTCAAATAGTACTAAAATGATAAATGCTTCATCATTGCATCACTTGTATCTTAAATATATATAATATTGTAAGCACTGCCTCAACCATTCTGGCCTCATAATAATATATTTGACTGATACCATTATATACATACATTTTTGGATATTATATATTATATATATTTCAAGTGGCCTAACTATAAAATACCACTTACAAAATATTGAATCATAATAATAAATAAAGATAATTAAATAATAAATTTTGGTAAGATTCTTAGAAAATTTAATAGTTAATTTTTTTGTATTTATCATATTATGGAACATATTTTGTGATTGGGTACTCTAGGGAAGGAATTTTAATTAAACATCATACATAAAATACACTATAATATTTATCCAAAATCATTCCTCACTAGGTTAATAATATTTATTTTGAATTATTATTATCTATATATCTAATTTATGAATTCATAACAATTTTTTGATTAATAAATTTTATAAAATTTAATGAATAATATTTCTTCTATAAAATTATATATGTAGGTTATTTTCCTTTTAATTCAAATTTGTGAATGAATATCTTTATCAATGTTGATCATATGATCCCATTTACCATTCAACTTCTTCAATTTTGTTTAACATTCATCCCCTTTTTATTTTCTAGTTTTTATATTAATAAATATTCCCATTTTCTATAAAAATATATATTTCAAATAATTACCATTAAAATAAATAAGTGAATTTTTTTAAAAAAATTATTTGTTAAATGGTAATTATTTTGTTTTTAATATGAATGCAATTTTTTTATAATGAGATGAATGGTGTATCATGTTCTTTTCCAATTAGGGTACATTGGAATTAATTATGAGTACATATGATCCCATGTTATATCTCTCTAATAAATTTGGAAATTATTTTCCCTTGGATGATGACATTTTAAAAGTAACAGAATACATTATTCTATTAAATGAGTTATTAGAAAAGTTTATCTTTTGGTTGAGTGGAAAGGGAAATTAATTCAATTTACAAAGATAAATGTATTGTTTTCTATGGATATTATTACTTTTAAAATATTTATTTGAGAAAATGTTTTGTCCTTGAGGTATTAGGTGTTTGATGAGTTTGGAGTTTAAAATTTTAATCATTTTTCAGTTTTTTCATTTTCCTCATGGTTTTTTGTTTTCTAAATACTTTAATAATATATTTATATTCATCCATTATTTTCCAATGATTTTTACCAAGAATATGGTACAGTATGATTTATTATGAAGTGATAGTTTTTATTATGTTGTTTAACATTTGAATGATAGACGTGTTTTATCTAAGTAGTTCACCTTTATATAATAAATGTATAATTATAGGGAATTTATAGGGTTTATAAGGTAATATATTATCAAATTACTTTAATAATATACACTTAAATGTTCATTGGAATAAATGTAATTAAAAATATTCTAAATATCCCTTAATCAGATAGTTATTATGCTCATGTTCTTACAAAATTATTCTATAATCCATGTTTCATTGATTTTTACATTAACATTATAGAAAAAATGTATGAACAATGAATTTTATTTAATATGGAGTTATAGTGTATAATTGAGACTAATGTGTGATTGGGGGACAATTTTAGTTGAGGTGAGGTCTATGATGACTGTAATGATGATAGATGGTTGTAGAAGCTCTAATAATGAGATAATAAGTGCCCATAGTCATCATTATTGATTGGTATTAATAGTTTGAATAAATTTGATAGTGGAAAACATGATACAAATTGAAATCAACTAAATATTATTAATTTTCAATTTCCAATTCAACTAAGGGTGGTCCTCTTAGCCACATGATGGGTAATTTTTGAGGTATTATACTATAGATTAAAATGTTATTGAAATACTATAAGGAATGTCACATTATTTCACACATCATGTATTTTAGGATCGAGTGCCTTGAAAATTATGTTGGAACATGCTAGGTCAAAACACCATTACCAATGTCATATTATCCATCACACATGCTGTTAATTTTGGATGTTATAGGATAACATTTATCATGTATTAAGGATATGAAGTAATGTGGCCCCACTCCCACTATATTTCATAAAAAAAATATTTTAGGTGACACGACTTGATAGGAATCTAAAGTACATGATAAACCACTCATGTGATTTCATACGTTGTTTACTATAAATGAATTGTTTGTACTTCGATAAAAAACATTGATGTTCAAGGATGTACACTGTAATATTTCCTTACAGGTTAACAAATTTTGTATCATATTGGTATATCACATAAAAATAATTTCATTATCACCTACAAAATAGTTTCATGAACCCAATTACAATTATTTCTTATAAACTATTTATTCTTGAATTTATTCAAAATACAAGACAATTTTCTATAATTCTTATATTTTATCACCCATGGGTAATTTTTATGCATGATTATTCAATTCATGTTTTTTCACAAATAATAGTATGTGGAATATAACATAATCTTTCAGATATTACATTAAATACCTTTCATGAAATTAAAATTTCGTATCCCACATATAATTGATAACAGGTGTGGTAGGTAAATTTACATAGATGTCAGATTGTTAAACCCCTAAAAGAATATTAATTTCATGGGAATGGTTCCACTCTATGGTTATTATTTTTTAAGAACTCCTCCCATATAGTTATTTGGTATGGTTAATTTAGTTATTTTTTTGATAACCTCATCCAACATTTCATTATACACATCACATTGCATTGTTTCAATATTATAGTTAAACAACCTCAACTAAAATACTCTAATCAGTATTACATTAGTTCCCCACTACTAATGAAGTTGCGATATTGTTTGTAAGTTATTAATATGAGGAAGTTATAATGCTCTAGGTTTTTTTATTCTTTATGTAATTTATGATACATAAAATGTAAAATGACAAGGAGATGAGATTTTAGGATTGGTGTCCGACTTTCATAATGTTAGTAGGTTTTATTTTAGAATATCTAGAATTATTCTATATATTTTTATGATATATTTATTTTTATTTCATAATGTCTAACTGTGTAAATTTATAATCACCATTTTAGGTTTCTTGATCCAAAATATGTTGTCTCTATGTAGATAATGCATTATATCCAGAAATTTTCATGGAAAAGGAATTGTAGAGATAGTTCATCGAGGATTATTGTGGAATATATTACTATTGGTTCTCTTATTAGTATCAAAATGATGAAAAGTTCAAAATTTTTATATTTTATTATTGGTATTTACCTTGGGTTATATATCCTATTAAAATTTACCCATTATATATAGATTAGATTATGTTACATTATTATAATATATTTAATTTTAACATTATTGATTCCCAAAAATTTCTAATTTTTATGTGTTTTCTTTCATATATAGTTTTTCCCGATAATATGTGGTTTTATGTAGGGTTTATTGGATATAGAGTCCAATAGGTGTTATATTTCATCATGGGCCGTATGATATTTGAGGAATTACTAGTGGGAAAAAAATATATTATTTTACACATAAGTGGGTTCTTAGTAGATAGGTTACTCCATGGTTTGAAATATATAGAGACCAATTATTGAAACAATGTAGATTTTTCACAAAATAATGCGAGTGGATAAAGTAAAATAACAAATAAATGATTAAATGAGATTAAGAATCATCATAAATTCATGATCCATCATGTATAATTTTATAAGGAAGGATCCCATATAAAACCATAAACAAGAAACATAATCTCAAGAATACCTAATGATATAAAATAGAGTTATTTTTAATGATGTCTCCCCCAAAGAATATTATGTACATTCTATATTCCAATGCTCTATTTTTCTGTCAAAACTCCATAAAATACCCCTCTAGAATCCATAATCCACTAGAAATATTATCCATTCTCTAATTCCTTAACCAGTATATAATTTAACGATACCATAAACTTATTTAAAAAAAGGTTTTAAAAATATTTTAATAGAACACATGCTGTGTGTGAGTAAATCAACCCCTATAGATGTCTTATTTCAATACAAACAACACTATCATAAAAACATGAGTACAACATAATATAAAAAATAAATAAGATGGAAACGAAATGATTGTATTTTCTAAAAAATAATTTGAACTGACCGAGAACCTAGTATCATTTTTCCGCAAATCCGTTCTATTAAATTGGAAAAAGATATATTGAATTGCATCCAAAAAAAGAAAATAGTTTAATAATATTGAAAAAACATATACATAATTGGTTAATGTATTGTATCTAAAAAATCCAAATAATTTTTTTTTTAAAAAATATTTTTTATAGAATATAATTTAATGTAATAAAATTTATTGTATGTTAAATCATAGGAAAAATAAACAAAATAAGGGTCATCTCCAATTATCAACAAAGATTAAGTTTAAATGAAGATATCATGAATCAATAATCTTAGTCAATGTGGAATGATAAATAACTGAACATACATTTAATTTATATAACATTACTATCATGGTAACATAAATTGTAATCAATATTAAATTTTAAATAAATTAAATCACCAATTATTTTATCAATAAACTATTAATTAAATGAATCAAATAATAAAATCAGCATGAAAATACCACGGATAATAATAACAAAAAATTTAAAAATAAAGAAAATTCATTATTATTAGACATAATATTTCATGCACAGGAAACCTCTAAACTTCTCATCTATCCTCAAAATAAGTAAAAATTATTTTTAAAAACTCAAATGTTTTGGAAACTAATTTGATACATGTTTATTAATTTGTCTCAGGATACTAGTTGATGCATTTATGGGATATCTATAATCGAGTCCCATAGATTTATTTCACGTCCAAATCTTTAGTTATTGGTCGATTAGGTGATTAAATTCATAGAAAAGTCGAGATATCATCTTGTATATGTAATGTGTAAAGGATAAAAATTTATCAATAATTTCCCTTTTAATCAAATAACATTTCATGTAAACACAAAATGTGTTAATGATATAAAATTTATTAAATAATATTATCCATCATATATGAATATTAATATTTAAGAGAAATGTAATTTCTTATAAAAAATTATCAAATTAATTTTATTGTTTCCTGAGAATGATAAAAATCAAGAAAAAAAGTGAGATTAAATAATAAAATTTAACACTTTGTATTTTTCGTGTCATTTCCACATTGATTAAATAATCTAAATTGAAACAAAAAACACAATGAATTATGAATGAATAATGATATTAATTATAAATGTGTTTTAATTTAATTTATCAGACCTTTTGGACCATTACATTATGGGAAATAATTTTTTCGTACTATTAAGAGGATGTCTGTATTTTTTTAGGCTAGTAGTAGCACCAAATAGTAGCACTCTAATTATAGCACCATATGACAACACCATGGCTGTAAAACCTGATGTTATTACCATGTCTAGCCCACCCTATGAGTATAAAATGAGTTTATTAGATAGGCAGTAGCACATGAAGGTTCAACACTAAAGGTGGATCACTAATAATATCTCATTTTGAATTGATGGTGGATCACCAATGGTAGATTATTTTAAATTTTCTTTAGACCACCAAAGGAGGTAAATTTTGAACTAATGGTCGATCACCAATAATGGATCATTTTCAACTAATGGTGGATCAATAATAGTATCTAATTTTTTACTAATGGTGTATAACCAAGGGAAGATAATTTTATACTAATGGAGGGCCACAAACGTTGAAAAATATTGAAATGGAGTTTGATTGCAAAAAAGTAAACAATTTTTACTTATAACGGGATAAAAATGGTGGATAATTTTGAGCGAATGGTTGATCACCAACAATGGATTTTAATTAATATAGGATCATAAATGGATGCTCATTTTGACTTGTAACTCATTTTTTATAGGGATTTTCATATTTTAGATTTTTTACATGAAAAATCATTTTAATACCAAAATTATTATATTTTGAACATTTTTAAAGAATAATTCTTATTTCTTCAACTACTAAGAATTCTTGAGACCTTTTAAAATCCTAAACCATTAAGATTTAATTTTATCTGACAATAATGTCCCTTTTAAAACTGTATCTAATCCCACTAGTTCTAGATATAATCATTCAAAAGAGAGGATTATTTCTCTATTCATTTAGAATTTAATTCACTTAAAATATTTTGTTCTAGATACATTTCCCTTAGAGTCCTTAAGACATGATAATTATGTTCATTTGATTTCTTTATGTAGGGAGTTTGGTATTGTACTCACACCACTTTTATTTCGTACAACTAGTTTTTGTAAATATATGTTATTATAGGTAATAATTACTTCATCTTATCTTTTTGTGTATCATTCAGGGAGGGTGCTTATATAAATATATGAATAAATTATTTCATTAAAATGAGATAGGATAGATAATTTTTTCACATTAATCTAATAAGATCTAAGTGAATGAATGTGTGTTTTGCTATTTGATATGTATTATATTATTCAATGTCTATGGTCATAATCCACACTAAAAACATAGCCACTAGGGGACTTATTTTGGAGCTACCCAACGATTTTTATACTTTCTTTTGTGTGGTTTTTGAAAAAACTTAATTTGATTTTGGTTAATCACATTTACTTTGTTAATGAATTATATGTCCAGAGAGCATTTGGATTCTAGGACAACACCCTATAAAAATAAAGTGAAATGAAATAAAATACTTTCTTACTAATATAGAAAAATCATTATATGTGTGTTGTAGTATTATTCATGATGTGGTTGTGTGTTTTTTTTGGTTGAGTTGATGTGATGCATTATTATTGGATATTTTTTGATGTGGTTATGTAGTATGGATGTGATAATTGGTGAAATGTGAATGTCTAGTGGGGATAAAATAGTTGGTACAATATGATGCTAGGTAGAAATTGGATGTTCTTGTTGGGATTATATTTTCTATACATATTGTGTACTTTATTTCTATAGTTTCTGATGTATTATTAGATCCAACATGGATTTTAAAATGAAAAAATGAACAATGGCAAGATGTGTGGTATAAATGGTTGGATGTTAAATATAAATTCATGGAATGAATTTATTTAATAATCATTATATACTAATTGAAATGGGTTTATAATAAAAAAATATTGAAGATGATTTTAATTTAATATTGATTGTGGATTATTTCATTTTTTGGGATTCATTCATTTATAAATATTAGCAATTTGAGGAAATCTTTCTAGTCGATTGATACATTTATTATTAACAATTAAGAATGGATTATGTGTACTAATTAAATAAAAATTATTCCTCCTTGTGATTTATTAATGTTCCACACCCATGTTGGGCACCATGTAACCAATCCCATATATATATATATATATTTGGGGGATACTTTTTCCAATATCATGATGGGAGGATTTATGGATAGCTACCCACTCTTCCCTACACCCACATCTAGGAATTTTTGATATCCAAGGGCTATGATGAACACAATTCATGTTTCACTATTTATATGTGATGTGGTTATATTTGAAGGATATTTTGTCTTTGGGTGTGAGGTGATGAGATTTCTTATTGTGAGGGTCATGCATGGTAGGAGGAGAGAATAATATTAACGTCTTATAAGACAACAATACCATACTACACTTACTATTGAATATAATATGATAGACCATGTTTTTGGGGGAAATATGTGATGTGATGTGATTTTATTGGGATGAGGTGGGAGGTCTATGATATATGATTTTGTGAAGGGAGATTATAAAATCAAAGGGAATGTTTGGTGGGGTACCCTTCATTGATATTATTCTTATTACATTATTATACCTGGAGGAATTATTTTGTGAGCATTCCTTGGTGATTTTTTCTCTTAGTATAATTATATATGTTTTTCTCAATCTATCTATTTTATCATGGTCACATTATCAATATCATTGACCATGTGCATGCGAGACTCTAGATTTCCTATAAAGTATACTTATATTCTCAGCCTATTAATATTAAGTGAAATTTAGTTTTCTACGAGGACTTTGTTGACTGTGTCGGATATTACAAGCATTTAACTTTGGATGGTTTTTGAGTAACTAATTGTATTTTAATTTTTGGGTATTTAATTTGGTGACTATTATCTATATAAGTTTTACATAAATATTCATTGTTGGATAGTTTTCACCTTTCATATATATGTTATTGGGTTTATTGTTGTTGATTCGTATAATATACTATTCCTATTTATATTATCGATGGTAACGCCTGCCATAAAGTATATTATTATATCATCAATGCTAGTCATCATTCGAGGACATACTGGATGCGGTATGTGGGAGTCACTACCTCTATCCCCTCATTGATGTATCAGTGAAGGGAGGGGTCATGATATAAAATTATCAGAGCTAATGGTTGAGAGATATGATATAGTGTAGAGTTAGGAAAATAATGGATTTCATGGGTACATATCTAAATATTTCCAAATGACATTGGAAATTAACATAGGACATAGAGATTACCTATGATATAAGCTTTTATGTCCCCATGTGATCCTGTGTATAGACTATAAGCTAATTTAGCACCAAAGTGAGGTTTACCACACTCATGGTAGAGAATTAGGATATGTACCTATATTATGATGAAATATTTCACATTTTTAATTGAGTGGTTTAGGAATCATAGAATTTAAAATATGTTATATTGTATTAAGTAAATCATAATAAAAACTATCATTTGTTTGGTCAAATTAAAACAGTATTACCCTTTTCATCAACTGATCATGGTCATCATAAGGTTCCGGCTCGAATTATGAAGTTTAAGGAGGATAATAAATTTTATCATCAAATATTTTATCTAGTTGCACATGGTGATCAGTGATAATGGATGTTTTTAGCTATTTGACATCAACCTATATGGAAGTGCGGGGTAGTGTTTCTGATATAAGGAGAGAGAGATGGGTAGAGGAACTAGTTATCACTTTTAGATTGATTTGAGCCTCAATTAAGTACCAGTTTCCCATATTATTTAATTAGTTGCAAAAAATATTCTACTAGTGGTGAGAGTTTTACCTTTGTGAGCATAATAAGGAAGATGTTTCATGGTTCAACACCCAAAAGAATCTCTATTTAGAGTTCCTTTTATATACATAGAAGGAAATGAATATCTAGAATCTACTCTCCCATTATATAGGGAGTATGTCTGTATCAGATATTCAGATCAAATTCAAGGATATTATTTGATTTTCCCAATATATTTTCTATAGGAGGAGTCCTGAGTGAGGGGACTTGAGGAGGCACTCCATCATTTAATCCAGTATGTAGTGAAACAATTCTTGTTTTTAACATATCTAGTGGATCAAGGGGAACATATGTGATCAATATGATTCACTCACGATGAGGCTAAACATAAGTGGGGGTAAACCTGGGTTTCATAAGTAGTATAGTTTCTATTAGTTGGTCTCTGGTTCCATAGTGTTCGATCTTTTGACAAGTTGGGAATCGGCCATAGCAGCTTCTCTTATAGTCTTCCATAGAAAGTAATTTTCATAAATTTCCTAGAGACACCAAAAAAATGTGTTTTATCTATGGGGTTTTAAACATTATTGGGATTAGTTACCATTGGATACTTGAGCATAGTTTTGTATAGTCATACATGTTCAATTACACCCTATATAGAAGTTACTAGTGTGGGCATTCTAGTAGTTGGAGTAAAGTGTTTATTCTATTCGTATTGATGATGTGGTTTGTAGTGGCTAACAACATGACGTAACATTCCTTTAGGTATATCATCCCATATGTGGTCATAAATTAGTCCACTAGTAAAAAAAAGGATTTGGGAATGGTTAGTTGTAGAAAACGGATGATATTGCACTAGTGGGGAAAGATAAAATTTGATGTATGGTTAGTTTACCATATACCCCTATTTATTCTCTTTTCAATTGGGGTTATAAAAATATTTCTTTGATCCCTATCTAGTCTGTTCTATGTGACGAGACATATATAAGATTCACATTCCACTATTATTGACTAAACAAGTGTGAGTCCAGACCAACTTGTTTTTTGGGTGTTAAGAATCTTCAATAATGATGGGGTATAATAATTATTATATGAAACTTTTCTTTAGATATAGACATATAATTTCATGATTCTTGTTTACCGATTATATTTTATGACTTCCAATTTTTATTATTTTGGAAGAGTTTCACATTCTTCGATATAGATGGAATGCATGTGGTTTTCGTAGGTGAGTTGGTTTTTTGGGGGTAGTCATTCTTCGGATCCCTGTCTTTCTTTATTTGGTAGGTTGTATTCAGAATCAATAAAATCTTTCATAGAGGGGGATACCATGGTTGTTAGGTAGTTCATGGATGTTTTCCCCGATGAGGTTTCAAAACTACACCCTCAACGTGATGTTGAGTTTAGGATTGAATTTTTGAATGTTTTTTATGAATTCGATAGATCCTTATATGACAGAACCATCATAGTATTGTGAATTTTTAATTAAAAGTGGTGATCTGGTGATGATGGGTATCATACGACATAATTTTATCACCATGAATTTTTCCAGTGTTATTTATAAGAAGTTATATGATGGTATAAGGTTGTTCATAAATAAACAGAGGTCAAACAAGGTGACTATCATGGATCCCCATAGTATTATAAGGATATATGATATTTCAACCATTTTAAGGGATTTTTTTGGATCTTTTAGGTCAAACTATGGTATAGATGTCACCATTTTATGGTTAACGTTAGATATATGCAAAATAATTCCATCAGATGTAGTTATAGGGGATTTGAGTATTTTTCATGCCTATTAGTGTCACAAAAGCACTGGTTATGATCATGGTTCTCATGAATAATGTTATTTATGAAATCATGGGCAATATTGTGGTTGTCTTCATCTATTTAAAAATTATCTACTCCAATTCATATAATGGTCATGTCATGCATCTCAAATATTTTTTATAGATCTATTTTCACCACCCACTATTTGAAAATTTATCCAGGTGTTCCTTTATGGGATGAGAGATACATTTCATCAGGGATGGGTATTCTTATCATTTTTTATAAGGGTACTCTCTAATGTCCAAGTTATTTGTTACTTATGAAACACCAAATAACATGTAATTTTTTCATAGAATCATTGATTTAAAAGGTTATTATCAATTTATTTCTTTCTACTTCCCTTGATTTGCATCCCCATTGATATAGTTAAACAAAAAGGGAAAATAATTTTTCTCAGATAATCAATTTTAGGTTGTATAAATCTATTATATGTGAATGTTGTTTTGTTCTTATGTGGTTCATATTAAATAAGAGGGTTTCTTGTTCAATGATTTCTATGATGTTCCCCATTGGATTGGGATATTTCTTGATGATGCCAAAGAAAATTATCCCTTATGAGTCAATGTAATTACATTATTATCATCAAAATTATGTAAGTCGTGATATAGGGATTTAATTAGTTGTCTTTTCATTGATGTAGTTGTGACATTATCTCTTTGTAGAGCACTTTCTGGTCTCCGAATGTCATATGATTTTGAGATATGTCTTTCTCAAAATGTTATGAATATATAATAGTGGATTTGTTTTGGACATTCTTCAATAATATGATGTGGAGATCTCATACAACTTAGGAAACGGTAATTTCATGGCCACTACATCTATGAGAAATTCATGAAAGGATTTTTTTTCAGGATTTGGGGGAATCATTGAAGGAAATGAATTAATTTTCTAAACATTCACATAGATATAAGGATAGTTTATTAATGTGGCTGGTCCTTTCAAATGAAAATTAGGAATTATCTAATGTCACATGTTTAATATTATCGACGAGGATTCTAAAAATAAGATGTGATATGGGTTTATGTTGACCATAGTGATGCTTCAGAGGGATGCTCATTTGATGGTACGAGCCAGATGATGTTTCATTAGGGGTTATTTGTTAAATTATTAACTTTTTAGGGAGTCCATCATGAGTATAATTTCTCTATATTAGTGGTAAGGAAAGAATATTTTAGATTTTATCATAGCATGAAGATGCTATTTTTTTGGACGGGGTGAAATGGGTGGTGGAGGATATATGGATATGTGCCTTATTTTCAAGCAGGTAATTCTTGAGAATTGTGTTACTGGTGGTTTATTGAAGCTCTAGGATGTTCTAGAGTGGAAATTGGAAATATTTTTTAGAAGGAAAAGCATTAGAAATTTTTTACCAGTGTTTTAATAAATCCCTTGGATGTTCTAGAGTGGAAATGGGATGAAATATAAATAAATTTTATCATTGGGTGACCCCAATATAAAGAAGTTTTTGATGTTATCTTAGTGATCATGTATTTATTGATGAAATAATACCACATCATATACACCAAGGATTCAGTCACAATAGATGTTTTGGATGTGTATTATGTGAATTAGTTGATTTTGTTTGATGGAGTTGTGAGTTATTATCCCTCATATCTGAATTCATGTTTTACCTCTCAAGTATAGAGGGGGTTATTGCATGATTTTGTCACTTAATTATTCATTATTGTTGGTTTCCAACCATATACATATTGGAAGATAGAATATGTTAAACATAAATTTTAGGATATATTATTTGAATATGTATTATACTTCCATTGATCATTGATACGACACCTGAATTTGAATGAATTTTCATACAATAATTGTTATCACTGATCCATTGGTATGTCTCCAATTGAGTCTTTATACAGGAGGATGTCTCTTTCTACATTATTCCAGACAGAGATCTAGGAGGCATTAATTTGTTTCCTCATGTGGTGCAGAGCATAATAGATAAGGTTCTTCTTTTTCATGAGAGAAATAAAGTAGCACAGGACTTATATAAGTCTTATTTTGATCATAATTGGATACCCATTGAGTTAGAGGTTGGGGACTAGATGTTCTTGAATGTTTACCTTTAACACGGAATTATGTTGGTTTTAGGGGGATTAATCATTGTCATATATTTTTTTTGGGTTTTCTGGGTTGTAGAATAGATTTAGGGAGTTTTTGTTTTAGTAGGTGTTTCTACAGTTGTGGGAGATGATCCACAATGTCTTCCACCTAAATCATCTTCATCGATATCTTCAAGAGGAATCCCATGTAATTGATTGTGAGTTATAGTTATCATAGATGATGTAACGTTTTAGGAGTTCCAATTATTTTTATAGGATCAACCAGATAAGGAATCATATAGATGGGCCTTTCCCTTAGTTCATGTTATATAAGGAATGGTTTCTTAGATGAGAGTATTTGTGAGAAAAAATTAGATGTGTTCTTATTACCTATATCTAGTTAGATACTTTTTTCAGATTATTTAGTAATTCCTTAAAAAATATAATGTTTTATAATGTTATTGTATTGTGCGATGAACTATTTTTAACCGGTCTATTTTTATAATAAATTTATGGCACATGAAAAATGGAGGACATGACTCGTGATCGACACACATTATAGTATGATGCAATTAAACCCATTCAAGAAAGGATGTTTCATCTAGAGAATAAAATATCATGTAATGAATGATTGAATTCCTAGATTCCAATGTTCAAGGAATTACACATCATTCAACTATTATTTGATTGTGGGTTAGCATGTTTTATTTTTGGTTCATTCGATATGTAAAGATTTCCTTGAAAGTTATATCAAGGGATGGTTGTTTAGACATATTTTATCATTCATTATGGGTGGGTTTTGATTTATATTTGTTGAGAAAGTTGTAAATACATCTGATGTAATGTCTTGGACCTTATGTCCCATTACAATATGGGAAATTCACTGTTTGATGTTTGAATGGGACATTCTGTGTTTTTTAAGGCTAGAAGTAGCTTCTTGATGTTTGAACCATGTTAGTAGCATCTTACAAAAGAACCTAGGGGAAGAAAAATAGAGGTAAAACCTATATAGTAGATCATTATTGGTAGAAACTAATGGTATAACACTAGTGGTTGATCAATAATATTATCTAAATTTTAATAAATGGTGGATCACCAATGGTATCTCAATTTAAACTAAAAGTGGATCACCAATGGTGTATCATTTTGAACTAATGGGGGATCATCGAAGGTAGATCATTTTGAATAGTGTTTCAATTAATCTATAAATTTATTGATTTCCTCTTTTTGACAATTCTTTGATAAAAATGGATTTAATTATAAATGTAATGAATATTAAATCTATTTTAATTGTGATTACTCACATATTCAACTTATCAAAATTATAGTGACCTTTTAAATTCTTAAACTATGTGGATTGAATGATATAAATATTTAATGGCCAATATAATATCATGTCAAATCCCACAAATTTTAGATAAAATAAATTAGAAGTGAATATGTTTTCTTTCAATTCAGTATTTATTTCTCATAAAACAATATTATCATGTGACTCATCCAATGAAGTCATAGAGCCCTATTCTAATGCTAGTTTAAGTTCTCCCTACTAGCAGTTAATCACACACCATGATATTGGTGTAGTAAATTTTACTAATTGGTTGTTCTTTCAGGTATCAATTCCATCATTTCTTATCTAATTGTATCATGTGTGTAGGGGTACTTATGTTTATCTATTCTTAAATTATTTCATAAAAATTAACATAGATAAATAGATTAGTTACATTAATCTAATATTGGGGAGGGGTATTCCATCATTTTCTTAACATTCTATATTGGTATTTTCATTGAAGATCAAGAGTCTTAACCACCCCAAAAAATAATGATCATTGGGGGACCATATTTATGCACATTATTTTGATTGGTGGAATCCATGTTATGTAGTGGTTGAAAAAACATAATGTGAATTTGTCAAATCACATATACCTTTTTAATGAATTAAATACCAGGAGGTATTATAGCTTGTGTTATAATTCCATGTATTGAAGATGTGAAATTAATTGAAATACTCGATTCACATTATGAAATAAAATATTTATGTTCTGTAATATGTTAAAGGATGTGGTTATATATTGTGGCTCTGTTCTATATATGAGATACATGTGATGTTTAAATTCTGTGATGTGGTTGTACTGTAGGGATGTGATAGTGATTGTGGTGCGATTGTGTAGTGGGGATGAAAAAGCAATTATGATGTGATGGATTGTGGGAATTGTATGTGGTTGGTGGAATATTTTGCTTTTATTCTTGTTGTGTGCTCTTTTTTGATAGTTTCAAGAGATGTAATGGAATTAATATTAAAATTTTAATGAAAAAATGAACAGTATCATGTTGTGTCGGTTCAATGGGGGATATTTTATATAAATTAATTGAAATATATGTGTATAATATATTGGATATTCTAATTGAAATGCATTGATATTATATTATCTAGAAATGGGATTTAATTGATGTTGGTATATGGATTCTATCTTTTTAATAGGATTTATGGTTTTATAAATAATTATAATGTTAGGGAATGTTGTTAGTTGGTTCGTACCATTTTTGTAAACCCCTAGGATGATATTTTTTGTAGGTATTATATATAAATTTTATCCCCTTGTATTTTTTTATGTTCCACACCCATGTCTATCACCATGTGTTGACACCAAATATATACCTATATTTGTGGGTGTCATTCCAAAAATATTTCTTGGTGGAAGGATGGATGACTACCCACACTTCCCTGCCCCCTCTTCTAGGTGTTGGTGATATACCTGAGATGTGATGTATAGAATCCAAAAGTGACAGTATCTATATGTTATGTGTGGATATTTTATATCCCTTATGTGTTCAGGATAGATGTGATGAGATGGTTATGGTGGGGTCGTTCATGGTAGGATATTGGCATAAGGTTAATGACCTTCACGTCCATTATACCATACTACAAATGTTATGAGATAAACATGATTCCCTATGTATTTTCAAGTAGGATGTGATGTGTTGTGATGCCATTTAGTATATGTTAACTTTACTTAAAATATGACGATGGGGTCTGAGAGAGTAAAAAATTTGTTCTTTTATGAGTGTTAGACTTCATTAAAATTATTCTTATTATATTATTATACACATGTTCATTATTTAGAGAGCGAGCCTTGGTGTGGTAGGTTTTTTAGTATACTTTTATAGCTATTTTTGGTTCTTTTATTTTCTCATGGGTATATTTGAATGATCTTGCTAATTATGCATGCCATAATTTTGTTTTCTTATATATTATAATTATATGATCACCATACAAATATAAAATTATTTGTTTGTTTCTATGAGGACTTCATGGACTCAGTTGGACATTAATACCTCAAATATCTAGACTGTTATTGTTTCACTACATTAGATTTTGTATTTGGTATATATATAATAGAAATTAATCAATATTATTTTTATTTTTGCATTAATTTTGGTACAGTTTTTCGGTTTATTTTATATATTTCATTGATTAGTTTTTGGTTTATTCATCATATCTCCTGATCATGTTTCTATTTTTAGGATAATTCATCTTATGCATGCTATTTTTATACCCTTAGTATTATTCTCCATCCTAGGGCCCATTAGAGATGGTAATTAGATATAATTATCTCTCCCCTCTCATTGAATTATTATTAGAGGTAGGGGTTTGTAAAATTTATATATGCCATATAAAATTAATTAGTTTCATATCATTACAACATTTCTCAATGAAGGTAAATTGAGATAAAATACCTTACCTCACTCTACAATTTTTTGACATGATTTTCCCTCATGCATAGTTGAATTGATGTTGTCAATAAAAATTAATAGAAAAATATTAATATTAATATTATAATATATGATCCTTTTATATCATCTTATTACCCTTCATTTAATAATCATTTATTAATTTCATTAATTCATATATTAGTTTCCATTTTGTAATGCATGTTTCCTCATGTATGATTAAGTTATTATGAAGATTATGTAGTCATATCATCTAAAGAATAAGAAAAAGACATAATTATCATAATTATAAATCAATTATACTTTTAGTCACGAAATATGGTTTTGGTAAATGATATTCATTGTGATCATGGGGACAGTAGGTCATATGTACAATGAGTAACGTTTACAATTTTCAACGATCATTATAGGAATGTGGTAAGTAATATCTCTTCATTAAATAAGGATAACATTTTCATAAATAAAATTAAATTTCTATAAATACACACACACACAAATATATATATATATTTATAAATATATATTATCCACGTAGTGTGGTGATGAAAAAACGGTCACACCACTTAATGAAGGCAGTAGCCCACACGTACATGGATGATATTATCATCTTTAAGTGTAAAAATATTAAAATTATATATTATGATTACAGAATTAATAATATTTCATATAGAAAATAATGATGTCATTTATATAAAATATATTAATTACAATTTTCCTTAGTACCATCCATGTAAAGTTAAATTTGATAACGAATCATGAGAAAAACATGTTATAAATAATAAATATGGTGAAAAATAATGATTTCATAGGTATAATTAGGTGATAAATATCAAATAAATACGTTATATCCATAATTATACCCCATAGCGAGAGCTGGTAATGGGAAATGGATTACATTAATTTACGAGTTGGTGGTCCTCCGTACACATGAATGATGATTTACTTACTCATTTGATAGAAGTGGATATGGTTATAGGTCATGATAATAGAGGAAAAAATATATAAATATATGTCATATACATGGATGATTATATTATCATTATTTTACAAGAATTTATGGTTGTGGAGGAAGAAAGAGAATAAAAATTCTCATTGAATAAATTTACCAGTTCTTTAGGTATCCACATTAGGATTACACCAAAGACATACTAGGTTATATTTTATCCAATACATAGTATTCCAGTTTGAGAAGAGAAATTTTGTGAAGTTATTTGGTTAGGTTATTTTGGAGTAACATTTCTTTTTAGGTGCGTATATGTAATGGGAGTGAACACCCTTTTATAATTTAGGATTGTATTTTTTTTAATTCCATAAAAATTCTATAATGGGATGTCAATTTAACCAAAAGTGGATCAAAAAATTATATTTAAATAATTGGGGGATGATATTTTGGATCACGAACTATAACACCCAAAATATATGTTTTATAAACATGTTGTTACCTAACATATGAGGTTATTTATTTATTCCATTTTTTTTAACACAACTGTAAGAATACTTTTTAACCTAGGTAATTTTTTATTTATCCTTAAAATAAAATATCCCTAAAAAGATAACTTGGAACTACTAACTCTAAATATGAAATAAAATTTCAAAAATAAATATCCAATTATAGTTTAAAATTAATTTTGAATGAAGTGATTGTGATGTTTAAAAACAACATTTTAACCATAACATTACTAAGTGAGTTTTAAATATTTATTAGCAAATAAAGACACTATAAAATAAATAATATACCATTAATGGACTATAGTTTATATTTTTATATATTAAAACATCACATTTATGAATGTAATATTTTTTAGAATATTCATTCTTTTAATAAAATTCCATTGTTTATTTAATAACATTAATGCTAATTTAGACATTATTGAATTAATTTGAATAAAAAATACCAACATTATGATATATTTTTAATATATTATGTTCAAACATGTATATCATATTATCTCTATCTTAAAAATTATAGGATCATAAAAATCCATTGAAATTAAATTTCATTAATATTTTTATTATCATTTATTTTTTGGTTAATATTTTAATTACTCTGTTGGTGTTTCATAATAATTTAATGTAACTATTTCGACCATAAAAGTTATTAATAATTTACCATAAAAAAACTCAATTATATTTCAAAATACCGTATATAAATAAACCTAGGTTATATTTTCCTAATCCATATTTTTATGAATATTAAAATCAATAGAGGTTACCTTTTTTATATTTCTTTAAATAACATATTATATTGGTCAAATTCATCTAAAGTTTTCCCGAAAAAACATAAAAATTAAATCATATGTATTTAGGATCTATATATTCTCATGTAAATTGGAATTATTAAATATTTAAGTCATTTGTAACTTTATCTTCAGCATTTAACCCCCAATAATACCATTATTAACCTAACCATTGAAATTAATTTTTAATATATTTACTATTTATTTTGTTAAAAAACTAAATCTTCTTATATTTTTCAAATAAATTATTATTATTCACAATATTTAATACATATTCAAAATTTCCATTTTAATTATTAGAAAATTTTAATTTTAATTTTTTTTATTAAGGACATGATGAGAAAGTGGTGTTTTCAAATAAAACCTGTTCAAGTGTTTATAATGTTTCTATATCGAAATCGAATATGAAAATGGTTCCAACAAACTAAATTGGATTATTTTATATAAAATTGAAATAATTTTATTTTAAAACTAATTAAAATTATTTTTCATCTTTATAAATAATTTAAACAAATTGATATTTATCAATTACAATTCAATAATATTCTCTATTCATCAAAAAAATGATTTTCTCTATAAAATCTAAATAAAATAAACCTATGTTAATTTTTATTTAATAATTTAAAAAATATATTTTATTATATCAATTATATTTCTTAATTGCGGTAAAATATATTTTTAAATTGCTTTTTCAATGAGGGACTAAACTTGATTTTAGTGAAGAAATAATTTTTTTGAGAAAACATTTTTTTTGTTTTTGATAATTCTAATTTTTTTCAAATAATTCCATAAAAATAATATTAATAATTTAGTATTTAGTCTTAAAAATATAATATTAATTAATATTATTGATAACTCTCATAATATTAAATTCATAATATTTCATGTTTTGCTTAAACTCAATATTTATTATTACACAAGTTAAACACAGTGTTGTGTGTAACCCACGATATTAAAGAGATTTAAATTATTTAAATAAAATATTAAATTTATCATAAAGTCTCGTTTTTTTATATTATAATTTCTTCTAGGTGTTACATGTTATAAAAACTATTGAATACATTTTCTTATTTTATAATTTTGGGATGTTACATTCTCTTGAACATAAATACACATTCTATTCAAAATATAAAATAGATCATGGAAATAATAGGCTTTTAATTTGGAAATTCCATTATCTAAAAATAAAAATCATGAAAAGGTTAATACAACAACCAATTAAAAAGTGGGAAATGTAATTACCTGGGTAAAATAACTCAGTTACTATATAAGATAAAATTATATATAAGTAAGGATATGGACAATGAATAAAATTGTAAATAATTATTGAGAGTGACTACATTAATTGATCACAAGAAAGTGAATAGTAAATGGAATGTTAAGTGTCTAAAAACTAAAATATTATATTATTTAAAATAACATTAGATTCATAAGATATTAATCTAATTGGGAAAAACTATTTCTCAATGATCATTTCTTATATTTGTGGAATTATTTTACTATATATTAATATATTTAACTAACTTAATTTTATATCATTCTATTTTTTTGGAATATTATCATCCTTTTGATGTTCTTAAATCAATTTCCCCTTCATATATTACTCAAGAAAATTAATATCCAAATATTTTTTTCTTTGAGGAACAAAAATTCACATATAATAGAGCACAATATCTATAATATAATGATATGTCATGCCTCATATATATAGTTATTTGTATGGGATAATCGTTTGTACTAGATTCATAAATCTCTATATGGAGAATCAATACATTATTATCCAATCATCATCCAAATTTAAATTTAAAAATTTTATAAAATATTATCAATATGGACATTCTAAAATATAAAGATCCACAACATTAAAATGGTGGCTTGGGACTTTATAAATTTAACATATCATTAATACCCTAATAAATATAAATTATATCTTAATCATAATATAAAAACATGTTAATTCCTTTATGAGGTATTTTGTTAAATAATTATAATAGCTTTAATTACCATGAAACTATATATAAAAGATCCATGATACCTTAATACTTAAGGAATCACTTATTATTAGATATATATACTTAATCCAAATATGTTTAAACTCCATCAATGATAGTATAGAACTATTGTAATGAAATCAGTAATCAATCCCAAGGAATTTAGAACTGTCATTTTTACATTATCCATTTCAATCATATATTTATCCTTAAATAATTATCCTTATATTAAGAGGGTTACATTTCAATCAATCATTTGTTTTCCATGATGTTTAACTTTTCACTGAATTGTTTTTCATGGTCATTGGTACTATTCAATATACACTTTCAAATCATAACTAAAAATGTACTATAGTATAATACATAAAACCATGGACTCTAGTTATCTATATATTGATATATAATTGTTTAGGACCTTCATTGTACGACTCCTATATATTTTGGAATATTCCTTATTAATTTTATAATTAATATAATAATGATACCATTGACAAAATAATCCAGTGGAATAATTCATTAACCAAAACATAATAAAATTAATCATTCCACATTGACTTTTGCTAATATCATAATATTTCCCATTATCCATTTGGTACATTTGAGTCATATTCTATTGATACTTGGGGTATTCCTTTGTGTAGTGTCCCATATTTTGTTGATGAATTAAACATGTGAAAATAAAATTATCCTTGAAATCATGATAATGGTGGAATTTCCCACAAACATGCTAAAACACTTTTTCCTATTATGCATGTAACAAGGTGTTTCCTACCATAATTATCACATGTTGGAAAATCCCCCTTTCCCTCCTTCTAATTGTTTTTATTTTTTCTTCCCTATATGTTCTTCTATTTCATCCCTAAAAATATATAATATTTATATATTTAAATCTATTTTTTTTATAACATGATACTTTTTATTTTTATGAAAATAATACTTGGGACACTATTTCCCCATGAATGATTATATTAAGCAGATCAAATAAATGATCATTTTTATTTTTTTAGATTAAATGAAATTTTTTATTCCTTTGGATATGTACCATTTCAAAATGAAAAAAATATCACATATTAGATCATATCATAATGGAGAAAATTGTATTATCCTGAAATGATTAATATATATATAATTAATTCAAAATAAATCATCATAATCATGGGTTCTTTATGGAATTATCAATTTTAGAAATAAATCAGAATTGTTTGAAAACAAAATGTTGATTATATTAAGAATATCTCGCATTAGGGTTAAACAAGATGTCGTGTAGGGTCCTCTTTGATGAATTTTGTGGTCACTAGGATATGTCCAATGAACCTTTTTTAGAGTTTTTAACCCTATGTACATTTTTTCTTAAACTGTGTCCACTTGTAGCTTTAAAAAATGGGTGTATTTAAAGGAAAAAACACATAATATATTACCAAGAAATTTTTATTTTATTCTATATTTATCCACAATTTATATCCTATGGTTACATTCCCAAATCTAGGTTTTCCTAAATACCATTCTCATAGTTTATACTAAGCTTATTTTGATTACAACTATTGAGAACCCAACCCAAATATCCTATAGTTAGTGTCTTAACAATTACATTGGAATAATATACAATAAATCAGGTCCCAATGGATGACATTGTTTATAAGTCTTTGTATACTATATACATAACTATTTCTTTTATTACATTTTGAAAAAATTGACATAATATTTTTGATAATAACATTATTTCTAGTAGAATATACATGAATATAAACTATATTACACTTCCTTGAATAATGGGGAAAATAAATAAAATAAGGGATATCTAAAAATAAAAATATAAATTCAGTAATGTGGAAATAATCATGAATCAATAATCATAACCTATAATTAAAGGTAAATAAATAAACACACATGTCAGTTAAATATCATGACTATTATGATAATATAAGGAATAATCAGAACCGAGTGGTAAATAGCTAAAATATAATTCCATTTTAATCCTGAAGTTGGTTTCATTGTTGATGATGTAACCATTGTATGATTTTTTTTACTAGACATTGTTGTGGGTATTTAGGTAAGGTCTATTTAATCTAATTTTGGCAGACAATGTTTGAATAGTGGGGAGTAAGTGTTAATGGATTTTTTTCTAAAAATTTTGTATCATATAAAAAATTCAAGTTTGGAAGCTATTATATAGGCTTAAGATAGAAAGGGATTTTTTTTAATCCTATAATATTTGAATGTACTAGGTCTAGAAATATTTATTTTAGCTTTTTATGCTGCTTCATGGGATATTATAATGGATCAAGTGCATGAGGTAGTGGATTATTTTTTAGAGGTGGTGGACTAGCCAAATATGTATGTGCCTCCAGAGTTGTTTTCATTCTATTTTTAAACGTTCATACTTATATCTACTATATAGACCAATCCTTTTATGAAATGTTTGTAAAAACTTCATGATATCTATATTATTTAGTGGATCAATAATGCTATCCTTATACTCATTTCAGATGTGAATAATGGTTTTATAACAAGGACAAATATTTGGGGGGAAATTTTTATTTCCAAATATATGTTGGAGGATATTAATAAAAAATTAGGTGCATATAATTTGGTCATCATGGAGTACATGAAAAAAAATTTAAGATAGTATTGAATGGGAAATCATTATAAATTTCATTTAGAAATTCTGTTTTCTAGAATGGTTCTTTTATTTGTACATTAGTTGATTTTCTTATCCAAGTATGTCTATCTCCATCATAAAAAGAGGATTTGGATTATTTAGAACCATGAACAGTGTGAGGAATGGTGATCCTTAATCTGACACTATTTTTATTCTGGCTTAGGGTTCACTTTCAAGGAACATAAAAAAATTGGAAGATAGAAGGATTATAGAGTTTAAAAACAAATATATGTACTGTCATGTGTCCCAGTTGATTTTTGCTAAGGATTTCATGATTTGTTAATAAAATGTATCTTAATTTATTCAATAAAATCATGTAAACATATGTTAGAGTGATAGGAAAATGTTTCTATTTAAGTAAAATAAATTTTCATATGTTCATTAAGTTCTTGGGAAGGCATAGTTGTGAAAATCACCATATTTTGGGTATTCAAGTGAGGAATCATCAAGTGGTCAAAAAAATTTCTCCAAAATAAAATGATAGAGTTAAAAATACCCTTTTCAAAGATATTATAGACATGTTATTTTTATATATTTGTAAATAGAAAAGTTATTACATTTTCTTTGGGGGAAAATAGAAATTTTAAATATTGTTCTTTTATTGATCCCAATTCACATGATTTCCATCATAATGGTGTTTAAATGAATGACCACCAAACTGAGAAATGTCATAGAATCCTTCCTCTGGGAATCTACTAAAACTGGATATTGTCACTAGGATTCGAAGAACTATATGGCTATCCTAATTGAAAAATGATTTGTAGTCCTTATTAGTGTTTTGAAAACTATGCATGTTTTTTTGGTGAGGATGGCGTAAGAAATTATTAATGTTAGGTCACTGTGCGGTAAATTTCTAAGACATAAATGTGGTGTGGATTGGAGGATGTGGGATGTGTGACAAAATAGACACTTTTGTGTCTACCGGTGAATGATGGATCATATGTAGGACCTATATTATAATGTTTCATGGGTTTTGGGTAATGAAGATATAAACATATGGAAGATGAATTAGGTTGGATAGACCATATATTTTAAAGGATTCTATTATTTGAACATAACTCTCAAGGGATAATGAATGCGTAAATACCACCATGATGCCTTTTGAATCCTAAACATGTAGAAGTATATGATAGTAGAATGATGGTGTATGAGGTGGAATGGTGAATTTTCCATGGAAGGTCTTCAACATGAATTAGTATTCAGGAGTTCAAAAATCTGGTTCATGTATGATCTAAGATGGATGAATAGGATTCAAATTTTTAGTTAAATTATATTTCAAACAAGTTGAATTTCCAGGCATGGAGAATGATGTGTCATGATCATTCAATTGGTGATAATGTTTAAAATAAGTGTGTGGTTCTATCTTCGTGTTTTCATTAATTTAAAATGAAGAAATCATAATCATCATGGATCCTTTTTTTCATAGTGAATGGGTGTTGGGAAATGTGAGTTCATGGGGAAGAGTACGAATATCAATAACAGTGGGAAATATTCATAGAATGATTATGATGATTGGTTACATGGGAATTTAAATCAAGGGGTGGAGGTCAATATTTGTAGTATGATTTTTATGGTTGTGTGTAGGACTATTTTGGAAACTAAGAACAAAGAAATAAATTATATAGAAATTCCTCCATCTTTTTTCAGTTATGAGTGAAAATAATTTTAATTAGGAAGGGGATGACTATCAAGGACATAATTATTTATTCTACCTTGAGAATATTTCATCCAAGTATATGTACAAAAATAAAGTATATATTAGCTAATCAATGAATTATTTTTCAATGGAAGATTCTATTTTTATGATTAAAATTAATGTGGATGGATTTTGTATCATAAGGGATATGGGAGGAGGAGGGTGGGTTTAAATCTATTAGACATGGGTTGTCTGGGATTCAGTTCCTTTTATGGATCAGTTACTCCTGTTAGGGATGAGGTAATAGCAATGAACACTAACATGATTTATTGTAGGATTTTCAATATTGAGATTGATTATGTTCAATATTATTCAACTTTATTGGTTGTGTTACTATAGTTGAAGGTGTTTGTGTCATGATATTTCCCTGAACTTTTATGGAAGTAAAAAATTATTATCAGAGAGGGTGTGTATGTTGGACACAAATAGATAGAAGGGAACATAACAGATGATGACATAGAAAACATATGAATCCTAGTAGACATAATAACTTCATACACCAGTTTGGTGGTATTAACTACACACACATATATATATATATATATATATATATATATTAATCTTGGGTTGTTCCTTTAGTCATCATCACATCACACCTCCATTAGTCGGGCCATTTATTGGTTATTTTTAGGTTTTACTTTATTTTCATTACTAAGATGTTACTTTTCCAAGGAGAATAAAATGAATCCCTTGAAAAAATCATATAAAAAATATCCGAGATAATAATAATAATAACATAAATCTCAATTAAATAAAATCTAAATTAGTAGATTTCATGTCTTAGTAACATGATACCTTTACTGTTAATATATATCATAATGGAAGTTTATAAATAATTGGTAAAATACATGTGGTCTGGGCAAATGATTTCTATCTAGATTATATATTTGGCTAATGGGAAAAATTAGTACATCACAAGTGACTGATTTAATTATTTCATTGTCTATCTGGGGGGTACTGATATTTTCACTATTTCTTATGTTGACATTTACTTCCCATTGGACACTCAATACCATTATGAAAAAAGATTCATTTTTATTAAAAGAGTTTTAGTCTTATTTTAATGGTTCCTCTCTTCTACCAAATATCAAAATAGTTTTTCATAATGATTAATTAAGGGGGATTGACCCTCAACATTCCCTTTAAACAAAATCAAGTCTCTATATTGATTAAAGATTACATAAATTTCAATATTTTCCAATTTAATATAATTACATTCGGCGTAAACACCTTATTTAAAAAAATTATATAGTTTAGGAAGTAATTATATAAATTATACAATAATATATATATATATATATATAATGAAGACAAATTTAATTTTTGAGTTAAAAATTATTACAAAAAATTGAATGTTTGATTATAATGTTACCAACCACAAAATAATGGGATCTTTTAAAATAAATTTTACCATACGGTAATTTTCATGTCAAATCCTACTCGGAATAAATATTAAAAATTGAAATATATAATAACATTATTTATGATAGAAATGTGATATTACATGTCAAAAGGAAGTATATATGCAACATAAACTATATAAGGTGAATAAAATTACAATATAACACAATAAACTGAAATGTGGATGAAATCCATAACCTCACAAGTCCTTTTGGTTGAACCTGATATATCCTTATATATAGTGTTTTAAAAAAATTCTAAAAATCATTGAAGAACATTACTAATATTTATAATATCATAAATGATACTTTTATAACATCTTAAGACCATTATGTTAATTTATCACTCTGTAAAGAACTGTATATTCTATGTGTAACACCCGGAGATTTTATGAAAACTATTATTTTTAATTTTATTGATGTCTTGTGTTGTACTCTACACCAAAAAGAGCTTGCACTACAAGCATCCCTGACTTGACTTTCATTACACGCAATCACGACCTTCCACGATAGCCTGTGTTGTACACAATACCGAGTTTCACTAAACAACGATATGTTATATAGACTAGCTGTTATGAATAGTAAAACCCAATCTTTAAAATGATATAAATTGTATTATTCGAAATGAACTTCATTTTTGGATTTGGAATATCGAAATTAGCCTAGGGTGAATTTTTGGTAATTTTCTGAAAACATTCAATTTTTGATGAATAGTGAAAACACTGGGTAAATATTTAAAAACCTACTTTTTATTTAAATAATTATTTATTTTATTTAAATTTATTTTAGGTCAAAATTGATACATAATACTTATATATGTTTAATGTAATTCATTAGAGTCATTTTATAATAAATATAGATATATAAAAATTTTATTGAACTTTTCACCTTCTTTTACCAACCTCCAAAAAGAATTTGGAAATTCACATAAAACGAAATTTTACCGCTTCTGTGAGTGGAATTTAAAAAATCCGAGACACACGGTTAATATCATGGACTAATATGTGGTTCAATAAGATGAAAATAAATTTTGGTGAATGGTAACTTTTTACTTTTATTTACCAAGGTTAAAAGTAAATAGGGTAATTAAGGGTAAAAATGTTGTTATTATTGCCTAACACATGTCTTAATTATATTGTATAAGTTTTATTCGACCAAAAACAACCTTAGGAATAAAATATGACCATTTATGTCCACTTGGTTTAGATTAGGACATTTATTATTAATTTATTTAACGAAGGGTTAAAATAGTTAAAATAAATGTTTAATAACTAATTCATTTTTAATATAGGGTTATACATAAGATAAATTAGACTATAAAAACTAATTAGAAAGAAAAAAATTACCTATCTAATTTTATTTTATTTATAATTTTTATTCATTATATAATTTATATCATTTATGACACAATGGTGATGCACTAATTACCTAAATAATGAAATATTAAAATAATTGATATTATAAATACCCAAATAAATTTAATTTGAGACTTTCTATGAATTTGAATATTTTTATAGGTTAATATGACCTGTTAATATTGATTTAATTAACTTTTTTTGATCAAATCACAGTGTTATGATTTTCTCAAAAATCAATTACCAAATAGAGTCAAAATTGACATAAAATAGTTTTAAAAAAATATATTATATTATTAATTGTTA
The DNA here is from genome assembly GCA_963277665.1 of Viscum album. Classification (NCBI taxonomy): domain Eukaryota; kingdom Viridiplantae; phylum Streptophyta; class Magnoliopsida; order Santalales; family Viscaceae; genus Viscum; species Viscum album. Next base: position 1,351,422,666 of record OY728132.1, read on the forward strand.
TTTTATTCCTAAAAATCTAAAGTTTTGCATAATGACTTAGATAAGTATATATATATTAATAATAAATGACTTGGGGTTCTTTTTCCTTGTTATAGTATGTTTATTAACCATATAGTGTAAGAAAACAGGAAGACACGGTAAAAGTTAAATTATTTAACTTAGAGTTAAATCTAAATGATAAGGTTAAAATTGAAACCTAAACTTGTCTAAAATCTATTTGTTGAGCTTATTTCGACCCATAACCCCCTTATCTTCGATATAAATCAGTTTAGATCTATTAAAAACCGAATATGACTTTATTATAAAATAATAATTTATGTTTTTTCAAAGGTGCCCCTCTCCTCCCTTATAAAAGGGCACCACCTCCCTCTCCTCCTCACACCACTTTGAGCCTTCAAGCTCATCCAACCCCTTCCAATTTCTCTTCTCCACTTACCAAGCAACATCCTATAGGTCCTGGTCTTCTTCAAAGACCATCTTTAGTTCCCTAAGAGGATGTTAAGAAGAGGCGCTTCAAAGAAAAAGTAATGTCGGTTACCGATCCTTTCAACATTATTTCTTCTTCTACTTCTTCTTATTTAGTTGTTTCATTATGAAGTAATAACATCAGTATCACTCATATACTGATATGTTATTATAAATATTAAACAACCCTATTTCACCTTCTATCCATCCTACGGAAAACGAAAATCACCGCGCGTGCATACGTACGGAATACCGTCTCCACGCCGTGGTGTAATCTGTTCTCCACCACCACCTTACTTTGATGGGTATAATGGTGTAAATAATAACTATATATGATTATTATAAAGTTATATTTATTCTTAAATAATATACATACACTTCAATGCAATTCCATGATAATGATAATGATATCATCGCTCATGCGTTCGTACGGACTACCGTCTCCACGACGCGATTAGATTCATTCTCCATGTTAACCATTAATGAATGATTATAAAGTATATATAATAAGTAATCATGAAATATATTACATAATAATGCTAATTTATTTATGTATATATATATATATATATGTATTTCGTCTACTTAATTCCATTCAATTTAATAAGGAAACGAAAAACAACGTTCATGCGTACGTACGGCCTACCGTCTCCATGAACGGTGTATTTCCTTCCATTATTGATCTATCATATATATATTTATATGATGAATATATATTATATATAAATCCTATTTTAAATTCTGGAATTATGTAAATCAGGATATAAGTAATAATATCAAGAAAAACATGTTGAAACACGTACAATAAATGAAACGATTTTACCCAAATCGCTGCTTTTACATCGAATTTACAAAAGAACGGGTAATATAAAGTCATAAGTAAACCATATATGATATCATAACAATGAATATGATTATTTAATAATTCAATGACAATATTTAAATCATTATATATTAGGTTCAGATATATACGAAGCATATCAGACATAAGGTAAAGGATAATTTTTCAATCTCATTTTTATCTGAGATTTCTTATTCGTAAGTATTTTCTGGGGTTATATTTTTCATCCATGTCCATAAAAAAGTTTTCATAATGTTTTTAATATTCTTCCATGTATTTTTAAATTCATTTTAACCCTTATTTACTTTTACTTTGTGTTATAGAAGGAATCTTTCTTTTGTTTACCATATGTGGTACTTTTTGACTTTTCGGTTAAATGTACGAGGAGAATGTTTTTTGAACTTATACGGCATGAACATATTTTTATGGTTTTATAACACCTTATTTTCATGAAGCATACTCTAAAATATTTCATGAATGTTTTCAACAAAATCCAATTCTTTTAAAATTTCATGGCATTTTGTGAAAACAAAATGATTTTTAAGAAGAAAGGATATTTTCCTCAAGAATTATTTTCATGCTTTTTATCAAAACCATTTTCCATCTAAGATGACATTATTTCATATGTGTATGATTCAAGTATAATATTTCTATGATTTAAATGTTTTCACTTTTCTTATGATGAAACGATGTCCATTTGTTTTATATAGATTATGTTATGAAGGGATGATTTTTATGAAACCCATTTTTATTCATTGGGTTATGATGAATGATTTATGTTTATGTTGTGGAACAAGTAAGAATGATTTCATTATGAGATGGGTGGGACCTATATCTCCCTCAAATTCATTGGGTAATGATTTATATCTCATGATATAGACATGGACGGAACGACAAGTTAATCTGGTTTAGTATTACAGGACTTGAACGAGGAGTGAACTCAATTCAGAATGGGACTTTGTCCACTAAGATGGTCTTGGCAGCAATGCCTTGGCTACTATGGAAATCATAAAATGTGATTAATGTATTCCACAATTACATGTTTTATTACCTTTATATTTTATAACAATTAATTTTCCTTTATGATCTATGCCTTGTGTAGTTCCAAGATTTATGTCGTTGCTCATGATTTTGATGTTTATATTTTATGTTCATGTTTTTTCATTCAAATGTTTATGGATTGTTTTATGTTCTCTATGCTTAACCTTACTAAGCATTTGAGATCACCCTTTATGTGTTTTCTTTTCCCCAGGATTTAAAGAAAGGTTTTAGGTAATAATACAAAAGCGGAAGATCTTAATGGGAGATGTTGAAGATCTTTCACCACGATTAGAAGATTATTTTCTGAGTTTCCAAAGACACTAAAATATTACAGTCCATGTGTGTCTGTTTTCATTATGTATTAAGTATTCTGCAAAAGTAATGTAATGTCCATGTACGTCAAGATTTGGGTCTCTACAGTTGGTATCAGAGGAAAGCTTTAGATATCCTTTAGAAAACTAGGATGCCAAAACATTAGTGAGATCCCTAGATATATTTCTAAGGTATGTCTAGGGATGTCCCTAGGGTTAAGTATAAGTATAGGTTATAGTCCTAGAATTATGATAATGATATTATAATTAAACCTAAGATGTTAGATATTGAAGGTACTACCCCTTTATTATGTTGTTTTCCTAGAATAATATTTTCCTCTCACACTATTGTTTTTGGGTTTTAGACGATGGCTGGAACTCGAAGGAACCGTGTTGATCAATGTAATGGACAATGAAATGATTGTCCTCCCGAGAAACCAAATGTAATGGGAGATGGAGTGAAAAATCTTATTTCTATAGTTACACAAGATATGAATAATTTTGGATTTCGAAATGATCAGAGAAGGGAACAATATTCTATTGAGTCCTTCATGAGGACACATCCACCATCATCCAATGGGTCTTCTGATCCACTTATTGCTGAATAATGGATCAGTACCATTGAAAAGATTTTTTCTATACATTGCTGTTTAGAACATGAAAAAGTCATTTTAGATGTTTACCGTTTAGAAGGTGAGGCAGACCAGTGGTGGACTCTAATTTAGTATACAAGTCCCCAAGATGAATTTGAATCCATGGAATGGGACTAGTTCAAGAACTTGTTTTTCAGTAAGTACGTCCCTAGTATTCTTCGAACAAAGATGGAAAAGGAGTTTCTTGATCTTAAGCATAAGGATGATGAATCTGTTGGTATATACAAAGATAATTTTACAAGACATGCAAGGTATGCATCTGGCTTTATCATCCAACCTAAAAGTAAAGTTGATCGATTTTTCATTGGCTTAAAACCAAGTCTTCGAAGGGCATTAGCTATAAGAGACTTTAGTGGATATGAAGAAATTTTCTGTTTTGATATCAAGGTAGAACTAGAAGTTGGTGTATCATATCCATCTCATGTTTTTGACATGAAATGAAAGATGGAGTTCAAGGAGAAATCTCAGAATAATGGTGAAAAAAAGATGAATGTTTCTTTATGCTCAAAGTGTGGAAAGACGCATGGTGGAGATTGTCTTAAAGGGACTAAAAAATGTTTTAAGTGTAGAATAGAAGGTCATCGAGAAAATTAGTGTTGAAGTAATGGAAAAAGGGTTACTAATGATGTGAATAAAGAAAAGACTGCAGAAAACGCACCACCAACACTTCAATGCTTCAAGTGCAAGAAAATGGGGCATTATGCTAATCAATACCCTTATCCAAGGGTTAATGATGATCAACGTGAGAAACTGCTTAAGGAAAAGGATAAAGAGAAGTCACATGCGATAACTATTTGTGATGTTAAGTATGAAAATGATGTTGTGTAATGATTAAGTGTTTCTGTAATGGGATTTCAAAATATTATCATTCAATCTCATTTATAGTATCGTTGAATTTTGAAATATCTCTATATTGGTCTATTGAGGTTATCTATAATAATATGGTACCGATAACCACGAAAAGTGATCCAAATATTTTGGAAAGTAGATGATATGCACATAATGAAGGGATAAGGAGAAAATAAATTGTTTTATAGTATTCATGAGTTCATGATTAATATAAGGACTATGTGATATCATGGTTTGAGTATATAAAATTCTGGGTATTTTGGTATGTGGAAAGTGTTAACTTTTAACTGCATTCATGTTTTTACTAAGGTTCAATGGGTATTCATTTTTCAAGAGAATACATGATTAAGGACTTCAAATGTTTGGAATGTGACCAACAAGATATATCATATGATATATGGGGGATAAATGATGGTATTCACGTACTTGTTATGTGACCTCTCAAGTAATAATTTTCTTTACAATATGAGATTGGACAGAAGTATTTTCAATAAGCTTAAAGGTTGGAATGGATTAAGTTGGACATCAGATAAAATTGTTTAAGGCTAGAATTTCTTTTCGATATTATTTATGGAATGTTATAATAATGTATTTTTAGAAAAAGGACAACCTGCAGGACGGGCGACAACCTGTCGCATCAGACAATGCAGTGGGAATCGAACCCAAAACTGAAGTGTGGCAGGCCTTTATCTCCTACCACTGGCCTACAGAAGTCCATGTTTAGTAGAAACATGTTTTATTATATTAAGAAGTATGATATATGAAGTATAAGTTCATTTTAGGAACCATATATGATTAATCTCACAATATATGGACTTATGTATTTTTGATAACTTTTTCTAACTATTTGTTTGAGATAGAAGGAATGACCCATAATTCTATCACACGATCTTCTAACACTTCATGAAGGACAAATTCAACATCATTTATTTAAGAGATGAAGTGGAAACTGTCTAAGGAACGACCAACGGTGAGACTGTACCAAAATCAAGAATGTATTTCTTCTAATTCCAATATCTTCATGTTTAGGGAAACAGTACTGAAAACCAAAAATATTTTCCTAGTTCCCTTATATCCGATGAATCAGATGGTACCTTATATCATCACAAATCTATGGATTTGTGATTATTGGCTTTTTCATAGCCATGTTCTCTACCACTCTCTATCAGAACATGATGGTTAGATTTCTCTTCCATATCCATATTTTCACCTATGTTCTTAAATGAGGAAACCCAGTGATTAGTTAATTTGGGTAACCGATACATTTCATAATTTAGTTTTTAAAGATTGGTTTTGGTATTCATTTTTATGATGTGGGTTTCTATTAAAGAAACTTTCGAGTAGTAAACCATTTATAACCCCGACGAATTTTGAGGGACAAATTCATTTTAAGGGGGGTAGAATGTAACAACCCGAGATTTTATGAAAAATATTCATTTTAATTTTATTGATGTCATGTGTTGTACACTATACCAAAAGGATATTTCAATACACGAATCCCTGACTTGGCTTGCATTACACGCAATTGTGACCTTCCACGATAATATGTGTTTTACGCAATACCGAGTTTCACTAAACAAAGATATGGTATATAAACTAGCTGTTATGAATAGTGATACCCAATTTTTAAAATTTTTAAAATTTTATATTTTGAAATGGAATTAATCTTTTGATTCAAAATATCGAAATTTTCCTAGGGTGATTTTTTGGTATTTTTCTGAAAACATTTAATTTTTGATGAATAGTGAAAACCCTCGGTTACTTTTTAAAATCCAACTTTTTATTTAAATAATAATTTATTTTAATTAAATTTATTTTAGATCAATATTGATACATAATACCTATATAAGTTCAATTTAATTCATTGGATTCATTTTAAAATAATTTTAGATATATAAAAAATTTATTGAACTTTTCACCATCTTCTACCAACGTCCTAGGATAATTTTGATATTCACATAAAACTTTATTTTACCACATTTGTGAGTGGAATTTCAGAAATACAAGAGACACGATTAATATTAATGACTAAAATATGGTTCAATGAGATGAAAATAATTTTCGATGAATAGTAACTTTTTACTTTTATTTACCATGGTTAAAAGTAAATAGGGTAATTAAGGGTAAAAATGATATTATTATTTCCCTAACACATGGCCTAATTCTATTGGATAATTTTAATTCGACCAAATACAGCCTTAGGAATAACATATGACCATATAGGTCTACTTGGATGAGATTAGGACATTGATTATTAATTTATTTAAAGATGGGTTAAAATAGTTAAAATAAAAGTTTAAAGAATAATTAATTTTTAATATAGGTTTATACATAAGATAAGTTAGAATATAAATATTAATTATAAATCTATAAATATTTCCTACATAATCTTATTTTATTTATAATTTTTAGACATTAAATAATTTAAGTAATATATGACACAATGGTGATGCAGTAATTACCTAAATAATGAAATATTAAAATAATTGATATTATAACTACCCAAATAAATGTAATTTGAGACTTTTTATGAATCCAACTAATTTTATAGGTTAATATGACATGTTATTATTGATTTAATTGACTTTTTTCGAACTAATCATGCTTTTATGATTTTCACAAAAATCAATTACCAAATACTGTCAAAATTGACATAAAATAGTTTAAAAAGAATATTATATTCATAATTGTTTTTTATTCCTAAAAATATAAAGTTAGGAAAAATGACTTATATAAAGATATATATATTAACAATGAACCAATTGGGGTTCGTTTGTGTTGTTATTGTATGTTTATTAACCATATAGTGTAAGAAAACAAGAAGACACGATAAAAGTTAAATTATTTAACTTCGTGATAAATCTAAATTATAGGGTTAACATTTGAACCCAAACTTGTATAAAATCTATTGGTTGAGAGTATTTAGACCCATACCCACCTTAGCTTCTAAATAAATCAGTTTGGAGCTATTAAAAACTCAATATGACATTATTATAAAATAATATTTTATGTTTTTTCAAAGGTGCCCCTCTCCTCCCTTATAAAAGGGCACCACCTCCCTCTCCTCATCACACCACTTTGAGCCTTCAAGCACGTCAAAACCCCAGAAATTTATCTTCTCCACTTCCCTAAAAACATCCTAGAGGTTCCGGTCTTCTTCAACGTCCATCTTTTGTTCCCTAAGAGGAGTTTAAGAAGAGGCGCTTCAAAGAAGAGATAATGTCTGTTACCGATTCTTTCAACTTTATTTCTTATTCTACTTATTCTTCATTAGTTTTTTAATTATGAAGTAATAACATTATTATCACTCATATACTTATATGTTTTTATAAATATGAAAAAAAACCTATTTTACCTTCTATCCATCTTACAAAAAACAAAAATCACGGCGCGTGCGTACGTATGGAATACCGTCTCCATGCCGTGGTGTAATCTGTTTTCCACCACCACCTTACTTGGATGGGTATAATGGTGTAAAGAATAAATATATATTGTTATTGTGAAGTGGTATTTATTCTGAAATATTATACATACAATTTAATACAATTCCATGATCATGATAATGATATCATCGCTCGTGCGTACGTACGGACTACCATCTCCACGACGCGATGAGATTCATTCTCCATGTTAACCATTCATGAATGATTATATATTATATATAATAATTAATAATGAAATATATGACATAATAATTATACTGGATTTATTTATATATATAAATGTATTTCATCTACTTAATTCCATTCAATTCAATAAGGAAACGAAAAACAACGTTCATGCGTACGTACGGCCTACCGTCTCCATGAACGGTTTATTTCGTTCCATTATCTATATATCATACATATATGTATCTGATGAATATATATTATATATAAATCATGTTTTGAATTATTTAATTAATTAAATCTGGATATAAGTAATAATATCAAGAACAACAAGTCGAACCACGTTCAATAAATGAAACGATTTTAACCAAATCGCTGCATTTACATCGAATTTACAAAAGAACGGGTAATATAAAGTCATACGTAAACCATATATGATATCATGGAAATTAATATTGTTATGTTATAAGTCAATGAAATTATTTAAATCATTATACATGAGTTTCGGACACATACGAAGCATATCAGACATAAGGTAAGGGATAATTTTTCAATCTCATTTTTATCCGAGATTTCTTATTCGTAAGTATTTACTTGGGTTATATTTTTCATCCATGTACATAAAAATGTTTTCATAAGTTTTTAATATTCTTCCATGAATTATTAAAGTCATTTTTACCAATCTTGACTTTTACTTTGTGTCATGGAAGGAATCTTTCTTTTGTTTACCATATGTGGAACTTTTTGACTTTTCAATTAAAAGTACGAGGATAATGTTTTTTTAACTTATACGGCATGAACGGATTTTTAAGGTTTTATAATGCCTTATATTCATGAATAATACTCTACAATATTTGAGGAATATTTTCAACAAAATCTTATTCTTTTAAAATTTCATGGCATTTTGTGAAAAGAAAATGATTTTTAAGAAGAAAGGATATTTTTCATCAAGAATTCGTTTCATGTGTTTTATCAAAACCATTTTCCATATAAGATGACATTATTTAATATATGTATGTTTTAAGTATAATATACTATGATTTACATGGTTCAACTTTTCTTATGATGAAACTATGTCCATTTGTTTTATATGGATTATGTTATGACGGGATAGTGTTTATGAAACCCATTTTTATTCTTTGGGTTATGATGAATGATTTATGTTTATGTTGTGGCACAAGTAAGAATGATTTCATTATGAGTTAGGTGGGACCTATATTGCCCTCAAATGTATTGGGTAAATATTTATATCACATGAGATAGACAAGGATGGAATGGTAAGTTAATCTGGTTCAGTATTACAGGACTGGAACGAGGAGTGAACTCAATTCATAATGGGACTTTGTCCACTAAGATGTTCTTGGAAGCAATGCCTTGGCTACTATAGAAATCATAACATGTGCTTAATGGATTCCACAATTACATGATTTATTACCATTCTTGTCTATCATGATTAATGTTTCTTTATGATCTATTCCTTGTGTACTTCCATGATTTATGTTGTTTCTAATGATTTTGATGTTTAGATTTTATGTTCATGTTTTTGCATTCAAAATTTTATGGATTGTTTTATGTTCTCTATGCTTACCCTTACTGAGCATTTGAGATCACCCTTTATATGTTTTCTTTTCCCCCTTATATAAGGAATGGTTTTAGGTAATAAAACAAAAGGGGAATATCTTTTTAGGAGATGTTGAAGATCTTTCACCACGATTATAAGATTATTTTCCATGTTTCCAAAGGCACTAAACTATTACGGTCCATGTGTGCCTGTTTTTGTTATGAATTAATTATTCCGCAAAAGTAATGTAATGTCCATGTACACCAAGCTTGGGTTCTCTACACCGTGGAAATTTTTTTCTTAAATACATGGGACTTTTATGAGTCTTCCAAAATTTACGGCGTTTGATTATGAGGCCACGTGTGCCCAAAATCAAATTCGGATGTTTTTTTCGGGATTGTTCAGTAAATTTATGAGTGGGATATTATAAATTTTTAACCATTTCTCGGAATTGAAATTTGAGGGCATCGTTGAAATTGCAGTTGCAGTATTCAATTAAGAAGACTTTCACCTCAACGATAGTTGGTCGAGAATAAAAGTTAGTTTTGGATTTTTATAAAAAATAATAAAATAAAGTATACAATAATTTATTTTATTTTTATGCTGCCATGTGTTTGATTGTTTGTTGAAACCTCCACTTGGGAGTGGGAGGTGGGACTGCCACACCCTAACCTCCCATGAGAGGTTATGGTGGTAGGGATCACCTGAGACCATAACCTCCCATTTGAATAATAGGGGTGGGGACCACCTGACCCTTATTAATTGGAGGAGATTTTAACCTCTCATCTCTCCCTCATTAATTAGGGAGAGCCTCTCCACCTTCCCCATTAATTAAATAGAGAAAACCCCCTTTAATTAATGTACCAACCTATTGAATTGAATTGGAGGATCTATTTGAATTTGATGCTTCCTTTTTGAATTACGTGAAAACATTAAAATAATAGAAAATCTATTATTTTGTGGGCACATTTAATTTTTTTGGATGAGGAGGATTAAGGGATTATTGGAGAAAACTCCCATCGAAGAACCATTCTTCCATCGAAGAACGAATAAATATTTCCTTCAATAAAGAACGCTGGCAACGATTCTTCTTCATCTTCTACCTCGGACACCTACTGACCTACCCTCCACAAGATCATCAACAAACCAATGTAGCTCAGGATTTGAGACATGCGGTGGATGCGACGAACAATGAAAGAAGAATCAATGTTAGGGGTTTAGTTTCTTTTATGTACCACGTTCTTCCTTTATTTTATAAATGATGAACGATGACTATTGTCTTTGGAGGGTGGAATGTTGTGCTTTGTTCTTGAGAACCAATTGTTACCACCTTAAATATAGAGGTTACAGGCCAAACCAACATGGCCCAACCCCTCTTGTGATTTGGTTTTTGATTGAACCTCATCTTGGTGATGAAGAAAGAGGAAAATGAGGTGGAAAAGAAAAAGGCCATGCTACATGCGGCCTTCGTGAACCGCGCCGCTCTCGCGGCACACCACACTGCCTCCTGCCAAACCTATGTCACCCCGGCCTCCTAGCCGTCCAGCCCCCCGCGCTGCCCACGCACCCCGACAGCACCCCGAACTGGCCCGTGACCTGCCGGAGCCATGGCCCGCCTGGACGTGCATCATCCCAACCCATCCCTTGCCCGGCCTCTGCTTGGCCTTTTCCTAGCCACTGCACTGGGCAGTACCCTCATGACGCTCCGATCCAAACTGGCCCCGAACCAGGGCCGAACCACTCACGCAATCCGCTGGGTTGGGCCTAGTGGACCTGGACAAACATCACAGGCTGACCTGCCCAATGGTTTGGGTCAGTCCCAACTAGTTTGACCAGGTTAACCCAAACCAGGTTGGCCATGACTGGGTTGGGCCGAGTCGGTCGGACCCGGTCAAACTGGACCCATGCCCTCTATTAACCACTTAATTACTTTGGCCATAACTTTGGCACTAGACGACTGTTTGAAAAACCGTCGACGGTGATAGTATTCATCGAATGCGATAGTTCCTTTGAGAATACCCCACTGGAGTTCAGGTTATATTTGAGGTATGGTCAGGTTGGATCATACACGAATCAATCCAAACCCCCAGGACTAAAAGGATAATAACTCACAGACCAGTCATCTGATCGATGCGTCGTCTAATTTATTGATATCCCTATGACATTTTGGATATTTGAGATACTTCTACGTGGGCCTTAGTTACAGTTGGAGTATCGACCACTAGCTTGTGAAGCAGATCTTCCAGATACGAGCATACATTTGTGCGGGATCCTTGTAGTTGTGTGAGACTTGACGACTGCTGCCCGATTCGACATGAGGTGATTCTATAAGCCTAGTGGAGAGCACCTTGCTATCATGGCAGACCCACGGTGGGGAGCACCTCTGTGTGAGCATGGTAGACCCACAATACTCGATACATGGTGTACCTCTGTAGTCTATGAGGGTGAGCACCTCTATGTGATCGCAACAGACCCACGGTGGGGAGCGCCTTTGTGTGAGTGTGGAAGATCCATGGTACTCGATAGGAGGAGTACATCATTAGTCCAAGTTAGTGGGAAGTGCCTCTGTGTGACACGGTAGGCCCACTGTACTCGATAGAGGAGGAGTTATCCAACAAAAGAGGGTTTATATTGATTCTATCCTTAGAATAAAATCCAGGTTGAGCACAGTTAGTAAATTTTGAGTTTACCTCAATATTGAGATTGATTACTTGATAACATAGGTACATGTATAGGAATATACCTAAGTGTGGTAATATTTTGATTTATTACATTGTGGTTAAGCCTTGTTGGATTTTGTGATATCTTGAGGGTCTCTGGGTCCCTATTGAGTATTGAAATACTAACCCCTGCACGGGATATACCTACACCTCATTGTGTTGGTTGCAGATAATAAACAATGCTGACTGAGGATTAGTGGATAGGACTGGATGGGACTCGGAGGTGGACCATGTAACATGACGTTAAACGAAGGGGATGAACAGATGTGGAGTGATGTGGAGGTTATCTGTACCTACCCATTCGGTATGATTCCTGGCGGACGTTCCAAGAGCTGCATTCACCTTTCAGTTGTTTTTCCCTTTTCCGTTGTACTTGTACATTCCTGTTGGTCTTGTATTATGGCCCTCTTTACTTTTCAGCACTCATTTGTATATATTTTTACTTAGTTTTTTTCTTCCAGCTTTCTCTGATTGTGTTTGTATATGATTTATAACCGCAATTCCATCCCATCATAGGGATTTACATCTTTGGTGCTAGTCTCCATCCCCTGGCCTATGAAAGGAGAGCATGGGGTAGTCACGGAACGGGCCCCAGGGGATGGGTCGAGAAAAATTGGTATCAATGGAGTCGGTGCTACCGTAAAACATAGGACTCTGATCATTCTATTTTTTTAAAAAATAGTGTTAAGGGTACTAAGTGTGGTTTTCAGTTCTGGGAGTCCAGTGTTGGAGTGGCAGCCGACGTATCAATACACCAGGACCATGACATTGATTTCTGACTAAGTGCATGAAAACACTGATAGTGTGTCTATTTTAAAATTTTTTTCTTTAATTCATCTCAACAGGTATAATCATCAACCATTTAGCATCTTTTTCTATCTGGATGCCTCCCCGCGGATGACCTGTTAGATCCCCGAGAGTCGGACGTAATGATTTCCCACCAAGCGACGAGGACTCTGTGCAGGGCCCTTTGCCAGTGGAGGCACCATCGGTACCACTCCCTGTTGAGACACTGATGACACCAGCACCAGCAGAAGACGATGCACACCACTTCAGTGCATTGCACATGTTCCAGTGCGAGAGGCCACCCACGTTCAGTGGAGAGATGGACTGAAAAGTAGCTGAGGATTGGCTGGAGGCTATGGAGAGATTCTTCAAACTGGTAGGGACACCATCCGACTTCATGGTTATTATTGCTTCCAAACTTGTATAGGAAGCAGCTGGTAGATAGTGGAGAATGATTCTATTGGTTTATGAAAAGATGAAATTACTATGGAAAGACTTTGTGAGCCTGTTTTGGGAAACATTTTTCCCAATAACCCTTTGTTTGGTGTGGATACAGGAGCTACTACATCTATAACAGGATATCCTGACAGTGGTACAATACATAGCGAGGTCCACTGACCTCTCTAGATACTCTACAGATATGGTGTGGGACCCATTCCGTAGGTCTAGGACCTTGGAGCAAGGGATCAGGAATGATATCAAAGCATCAATTATCTCCCACCGCATCCCAACGAAGGAGGGGGTGTTAGGGAGAGCCCTCCTAGTGGAGAGTTTCCTTGCTGAGCAGTCACTAGCAGCAAGACCCACTGCTAGTCGACATGCAGTGGAGTCTTCTGAATCTGGCAGTAGACAGATGACGTGGAGGTCCAAGAGAACCAGACCTGTGGGTGGACGACTGCAGGACTCAGGATCTGTTGTGCAGGGCACTCGTGGTAGTGACATACCTACCAGAATCATGCAGTGTTACTCGTGTGGCGGGTAGGGTCATATGGCTCGTGGATGTCTGAACCTCCATTCAGATGATCACCAGATCATTGAGATACCTCCCAAGCAGTGGCAGAGATCCGATAGAGGTGGTCTGCAGGATGCCGGTAGACTTGGCAGGGAGCTGGTCATGCAGTTGGTGGTGGGTGACGATTCGAGGTGTTACCACCACCACCACCACCAGGAGGTCCACCCTGACTTTAGGGAGTAGGTGGACAGGGGAGAGCTCAGCTCTAGGAAAATGAGGCAAATGAGTACAGATCTTTGGAGATGATTCGAGGTACGGTCTATGTCTATTCCACCTTAGTTGTAGTTCTAATAGACATAGGTTCTAGACATTCTTTCATTTCCACATCCCTCGTTCGGAGCTCATAGATTCTGAAGGACCCGTTAGTTCAATCTATACGGCTAGAGACTCCTACGGGAGTAGACGTGATGATTATGCACTAGTACCAGTATTTTGAGCATACTCTAGAAGGAGAGAGCTTTGGCTGGGATCTCTTCATAGCGGCATATAGGCCTTACGACGTCATCTTGGGTATGGACTGGTTATCTAAAGTCCATGATCATATTGATTGTATTAGGTGCAATGTGTGGTTTGTTTGCACATATAGGACCAAGTTAACCTTCACTGGCGAGAAGGTAGCATTTGCATCACATCATGGACTTACTCAGATGAGGGTGCAGCTGATCACTGCCCAGTTGGCTTGCCTTACCCTAAGAGAAATAGATGTGGAGAGTCCGACTTAACTTGTAGTTGTTGACCAGTATGCAGATGTTTTCCCTAATGATGTTCCAGGTCAAACTCTCCATAGAGAGGTAGAATTCTACATTTACATGTACCCTAGGAAAACATCGATATCTACACCAGAATATCGGTTGGCTCCCACTGAGCTTCGTGAGCTATGAGTATAGTTGGAGAACTTGCGGGGGAAGGGATTCATCCGGCCTAGTGTTTCTCCATGGGAAACCCTGAATCTTTTAACCAAGAAGGTGGATGGAATCTTGAGGAATTGTGTCGACCACCATCACCTTAACAAGGTGACCGTGAAGAACAAGTACCCAATCCTAAGGATTGACAACCTCTTTGATCATTTGAATAGAGATCAATGGTCCTTGGAGATAGACATCAGATTAGGCTATCACCATCTCAAATTTCTAGAAGTGGATATACAGAATATGGCCTTCAAATGTCAGTATGGCCACTACGAGTTCTTGGATATACCCTTTGGCTTAAATAATGCTCTAGCATTGTTCATGGGACTCATGAATAGGATTTTCCAGAAATAACTCTATCGCTTGGTCGTAGTCTTCATCGACTAAATTCTGATCTAATTGACTACTGATAAGGACCATGCCTACCATTTGAAGGTCGTACAGAACACACTCCCTGAGCACCATATTAAGGGTAAGCGCTTGAAGTTCCAGTTTTGGATTCGAGAGGTTCACTTCTTATGTCACATCATCTTGGAGGCTGGAGTAGTAGTAGATTCAGTGAAGATTGAAGAAATAATTCCTTAGGAGCAACCTTGGAGTGTGACGGAGCTACATAATTTCCTGGGATTGGATGGGTACTACTGAAGGATTGATCCAGACTTCTCCTGAGTTGCAACACCACTATCATCCATGACAAAGAAGGGGAAACCCTTTCTGTGGTCAGAGAGATGCCAGAAGAGGTTTTAGGAGATGAGTATGAGGCTCACTAGTGCCCCCATTTGGAGGCTTCCAAAGTAGGGCATAGGGTACGTAGTGTACTGTGACTCATTAGGGACATAAAATTTGTGTGTCTTGATGTAGGAGTAACCAATGATTGCATATGGTTCTTTGAGGCTGAGACAACATCAGCAGAACTATTCTACCCAAGACCTACGGTTAGCAGTAGTGTTCTTCTCCTTAAAGATATGGTGGCACTGTCTGATGGGTGAATGTTTTACCATGTACTACGATCCCAAGTTTCTCAGGTATATCTTCTATTAGAAGGACCTGAACATGATACAATGACGACATATTGAGTTCTTCTTGGACTATGACTTCGAGATAGTCTATACTCATGTGAAGGGAACAAGGATGTAGTTTCACTCAATAGGAAGTCTGGTATACAGCTACTAGGAAAGGTGATAGAGTAGTTAGCTACTTTACACTTTTCCTTTGTTGATAGAGATAGAGAAACATTTATGTAGTCTCTTACTATCACTCCCCCACTATTTCAAAGAGGTAGGGAAACACAACATGGGGACGCTGAATGTGAGACACAACGTGCTTAGATATCCACAGCGCAGGCACATGATGGATTTTCTGAATGTGGGGAGCATGTCATCCTTTTCAAAGGACATACCATGGTACTAGTAATAATTTAAGATGATGTTTTGAGGGACTTCCACACATCCCCTTTATCGGTACATCTAGGAGTGGTGAAGATGTATCAGGACCAACGACAACAGCACTACTGTCCTGATATGAAGAAAGTGGTAGCTGCGTTTGTTTCTCGATGCGTCACTTGTCAGCAAGTGAAGGCAGAGCACCAGGTACCAGCAGGATTGGTCCAGCCTTTAGAAGTTCTAGAGTGGATGTGGGATGGAATAACCATAGACTTCATGATAGGTCTTCCTCATACATCTAGGGTCCATGACCCAATTTGGGTGATTGTTGATCAACGCACCATGTTGGCCCACTTACTACCAACCCGAGAGCAAGTTTTAGTATAGATCACAGGATTCCTCTATGTGCAAGAGATAGTGAGGCTAAAAGGAGTACCTTATTCTATTGTCTCTGACCGTGATGCAAAATTTACTTCCTGGATATGGAATGGGTAGAGGGAGGCTTACAAGACATAGCTTCACCTGAGCACTGCCTTCCATCCTCAGACAGATGGTTAGACAGAGCAGACCATTCAGACCTTCAAGGGCATGCTTCGTGCTTGTGTCCTCGACATCGGTCATAGCTGGTAGGATCACTTTCAATTTGTGGAGTTTTCCTATAACAAAATCTATCACACAACCATCACTATGGAACCTTTTGAGGCGTTTTATGGTTGAACTTACAGATCACCACTGTTCTAGATAGACCCCGGAGACTCAGCACTAGTGGGACTAGAGATGGTACGAGCTACTACGGAGAAGGTTCATATCATCTATGAGCGGATGAAGACTGCACTGGGTGGGGAGAATTTGTATGCTGACACGAGATAGATACTTCTAGAGTTCGAGAACGATGACCACGTCTTTCTATGGGTCCCACATCGACGAGTTCTATGGAGATTTGGCTGAGGCGACAAGTTATCTCCGTGATTCATCAGACATTTCCAGGTCCTCACCAGAGTAGGTGAGGTGGAATACCTCTTATCTCTTACACATCAGTAGAACCAGGTGCATGAGGTCTTCACGTATCTCAGCTAAGTAGATACGTTCACGACCCTTCTCATATCATCGACCATGAGGATCTGGATGTCAATGATTGGGGAGAATTTCAGGGAGGTTCTAGTGCATATTGAGGATCAACAGGAGTGGGTCCTTCATGGATGGTTGATACCTCTGGTGCACGTTCTCTAGCAGCACGAGAACCTCCAGGAGAGAATATGGGATCGGGAGGCTCAGATGAGTGCTAAGTACCCTCATTTTTTCCCTTAGTTCATGTTTTAGCTTATGGGGACATAAACCCCTGAGGTGGGGAGAATATAAAGTCCTGGAAATTCCGTGGAATTTTTTTTCGTAAATACATGGGATTTTAACGAGTTCATGAAAATTTAATGTGCTTGATTCTAAGGCGTGGTGTGCCTAAAATAAATTTTTGGAGTTTAATTCGGGTACATTCAGTAAACATACAAGCGGGATTTTATAACTTTAGAACTGGTGGTAGGAATTGAAATCAGAGGGTACAGTTGATCTTGTAGCATTGGTATTTTTTTAAGAAGACATTCACCTTGATGGTAGTTGGTTGAGAAAAAAAAGTTAGTATTTGGATTCTTATAAAAAATAATAATATAAAGTGTAAAATACTTTATTTTATTTTTATGCTGTCATGTCTGTGCTTGTTGGTTGAAACATCCACTTGGGAGTTGAAGGTTGGACCGCCACACCCTAACCACCCAAGAGAGGTTATGGTGGTGGGTCCCAACCTAGGCCATATCCTCCCATTTGAATAATAGTTGTGGGGACCACCCGTCACCTATTAATGGTAAGAGAGTTCAACCACTCAACTCTCCATCATTAACGAGGGATAACCTCTCCACCATCTACTTTAATTAAATCGTTCCAACCCCCTTTAATTATTGTGATATCCTCTTGAATTAAATTGAAGGATCCTTTTTAATTTAATGTATCCTTTTAGAAATATGTGACAACATTAAAATAATAGATAATCTATTATTTCGTGGGATGATTTAATTTTTTTAGAAGAGGAGGATTAAGGAATTATTGGAGGAAGCTCCAAACAATGAACCATTCTTCCATCGATGAACAAAGAAGGCATTCATCCAATGAAGAATGGAAGTGATGATTCTTCTTCATCTTCTACCTCGGCCACCTACCGACCAACCATCAATAATGTCATCAAAAAGCCGACACAACTTGGGATTTGAGACATGTGGTGGACACGATGAACAAAGACCAACGAATCAAAGGTAGGGTTTAGTTTCTTTTAAGTTCCATGGTCTTCTGTTCTTTTGAAAATGAAGAAAGATGATGATTATCTTATACGGGTGTAATGTTGTGCCTCGTTCCTGAGAACCAATTGTTACAGCCCTAAACAAAGAGGGTGAGGGCCAAACCAACATGGCCCAAATCCTTCACCAATCTTGTTTTTGAGTGAACATTGGCATGGTGATGAAGCAAGAGGCAATGGAGGTGTAAATGAGAAAGGCTGCACTACCCGTGACCTCCGTGAACCACGCTACTCCCGTGGGGTTCTGCAACGCCTCCTGTTGAACCCACTCCAGCCCAACCTCCTTGCTATCCGATCGCCTACGCCACCTGTGCCCCCCTACAGAACCCCACACCAGACTGTGCTTTGTTGAACCCGCGACCATCCTGGCCGCACGTCCCCCCGAACCAGCCCCCACTAGCCCGTTGCTTGGCCACTGCCCATCCATCGCCCGGCTGCTGTCGGTCCAGCCTCATCGATGCCCGCCTAGCCGCCCACATGGCCGCACCCAGCCACTTGCTGCCCAACGGCCAAATCGGCCCCTGCCCAGCCTCTCGAGCCGGTTGAGCCGGCCCCCACACAGCCTCCCGAGCCAGCCGAACCAGCCCCTTGGCTGCCTCCCGACTGAGCCAGCGTTCCGAACCCCTCACGGCGCCCAGGACTAACCGGACTGACCTCACCCACCAGGCCGAGCCACACCGAGCTGCATCGATCCATGCCCTCATGACGCTTCGTGCCAAACTTGCCCTGATCTCGAGCAGAACCACTCGCGCTGTCTTCTGGGTCAGGCCCGGTGGACCGGGCCGAACATCACAGGTTGTCCTTCCAAAAAGGACTAGTCAGACCCAGAAAGATTCACTGGGTCGACCCAGACTGGGTCGGCCTTGACTGGGGTGGTTTGAGTCGATCCAACCAGGTCAGACTGGACCCGAGCCCTCTATTGACCCATAACTTAATTTGACCAAAACATTGGCACCAGAAAATTGTTTGACGAACTGTTAGTGGTGCTGGTATTCATGGAATGTGACAGTCCCTTTGACATTACCCTACAAGAGTTGAAGGTATATTTGAGGTATAGTCAAGTTGGACCATACACGAATCCAACAGAGACCCTAGGCCTCAAAGGATAATATCTCAATGAACGAGCATCCGATAAATGCGCCGTCTATTGCGTTGAGACACCAATGACAAGGTGGACCATTGAGAAACATCTATAAGGGACTTTGTGATAGTTTGAGTATCAACCAGTAGCTTGTGAAGCGGATCTCCCAAAGACAAGAATGAATTTGTGTGGGAACCTAGTAGTTTTCTGAGACTTGACGACTGCTGACAGATTCGACACTGAGTGATTCAACTAGCCCAGTGAGGAGTTCCTTGGTGTTGCAGAAGACCCATGGTGGGGAGAGCCTCTATGTGAGCTCAGCCGACCCACAATACTCTACACATGGAGTACCTCATCAGGGTATGAGTGGGAACACCTTTGTGTGAGTGTAGATGACCCACGATGGGGAGTGCCTCTGTGTGAGCATGGCAGATCCACGGTACTCGACAAGAGGAGTATCTCAACTATCCATGTTAGTGGGAAGCACCTCTGTGTGACGTGACAGGCCCACAATACTCGATAGAGGAGGAGTTCTCTAGTATTCAAGGGATATATTGATTCTATCCATAGAATATAATCTTGGTTGAGCCGAGTCAGTAACATTTGTGTTAAACTCATGATTGATATGGATTACTTGATAACTTAGGTATATGTGTGGGCATATACGTAATTGTGGTTATCTCTTGATTTCAAACATTTTGGTTTATCCTTGTTTGATTTTGGGAGACATTGAGGGTCTTGGGGTCCCTACTGAGTATTTAATAACTCACCCATGCACGGGCTATGTCCGCAGCTCATTATGTTGGTTGTAGATGAAGTACAACGCTGATAGAGTCTGAGTGGACTGGACTGGACAGTACCCAGAGGTGGACCATACGACGTGACGGTAGCCGGAGGAGAAGGACAAACCTAGAGTATTGTGGAGGTTACTTTTTATTTCTTACATTGTGGTTTATCCTTGTGGGATTTTGTGAGATATTGATGGTCTCAGGGTCCCTATTAAGTATTGAAATACTCACCCCTGCACGGGATATGCCTTCAACTCATTGCATTGGTTGCATACGATGAACATCACTGAATGAGGCTGAGTGGACAGGACTGGATGGTACTCAGAGGTGGACTACACATCGTGACGGTAAAAGAAGGGGACAGACAGAAGTGGCATGCTGTGGAGGTTATCTGTACTTACCCATTAGGTAGGATTCATGGTGGACGTTTGAGGAGCTACTTTCGCATTTCAGTTGTTTTTCCCTTTTCATTTGTACTTGTACTTTCCTATTGGGATTGTATTTTGTCCCCCTTTACTTTTCAACACTCATTTCTATACAGTTTAATTAGTCTTTTGCTTGCAGCTTACTCTAATTATGTGTGTTTATGATTTATAAAGGTATTGTATTCCCAACATAGGGATTTACACCTTCAGTGGTAGTCATCAGCCCCTGGCCTATCGATGGTGGGATTTGGTTAGTCGCGACACGGGCCCTGGGGGACGAGTCGTGACACACTCATTGTTTTCATTCTTTTAGGTGTTAAATTCCTTGTTTTCCCATGTGTGTTTTGTCACGACATATCTGATTATAGTACAATCAGATCAATAATAATAATATTGAGTTTTTTTATTATTTATAGATCAATTATACTTTCAATGAAAAAATACGGTTCAGATTAATGATGTATGTTACGATCCTAGAGACAGTAGGCCATACAAAAGTATGAATAACATCTCCATTTTTGAACTTTCATTATTAAAAAATATTATGTAAGATTTTATTTTTTTTATTATCATAATTATATAATATTTTCAGTATTATTTAGTTATATATATATAATACAGGTTCTTTGGTGAAGAAAAGATGGACAGAATTCTTTATGAAGGCAGTATTCCACACATTCACAAATCATGTTATCATTTCTATATTTAAAAATTTGATATATTTTCTTTTCTAAATAATAATATGGTAAGAATTATATAATTTAATTATATATATATATATATAATTTTTTTCATTATCTATATCATTATTACATTCTAATTAATTCTTTAATGAAAAAGGAATCATATCACATCATAAAGTGGTAGTCCATTGTACACATGAGTGACGATATAATACCACTTAAGAAGAGGAATGGTAAAAAAGAATATATGAAATAATGAATATAGAGGTATAATTTTTTAATTAATATCTTATATATAATTTATAATTATCTTCATACCAAACTATTATATGTGGTCTTGGATAATTGAATAACATTATATTGTGAGGCGGTAATCTGTCATACACATGAATGATGATTTCATAACCAATTTGATGCTTGTGGGTATAGATGTAGTTCATTTCCAAAAAATGAAAACATATTAGTATAATTATGTAAATTAAGTTACTATATAAAAACGTTTTAATAATAATTAAATTTTTTGGTGGATGATATAATGTAAAAAATTCCAATGAAGAACATTACATACTATTCTAGTTTCCAATTAAATATTTCACCATTGTTATCCTAAGTTGAATTTATGGTAAACATGTTTATTCCAAGAATGTATGAGGTAAATTTGAAGGAATTTTTTTAGGGTTTGGAAAAAAATTGATTGAGTTGTGTGTATATGTGGAGGGAGTGAATTTCCATTTTTAATTGAGCAGAAGTGAGATTTTTTAAAATACTCGAAACTATTCAACAATGGGAAGTCACACTCGCCCAGATGGATCTTAAAAGATAATTTATGTGTTTTAGGTTCTATGTGGTCAATA
This sequence comes from Viscum album, assembly GCA_963277665.1. Classification (NCBI taxonomy): domain Eukaryota; kingdom Viridiplantae; phylum Streptophyta; class Magnoliopsida; order Santalales; family Viscaceae; genus Viscum; species Viscum album. Next base: position 1,351,444,975 of record OY728132.1, read on the forward strand.
AAAATCTCCAACATATAATATATACCAATTTCTAGACATTGTTTTCTTTAAATTCTGTATTTACATAATTTTACAATTTTGGGTTTTTACTATGGTAAGTACCCTTTTTAAACAATGTAATTTATCTATTGAGAATAAAATAAAATTACACATATAATATAATTTTTACCAAATGAATTAGTATATGAAATCAAATTTATAAAATGAAAATAACATAGATGATGAAAATTAATTTTATCATCAACGCAGTCAATGTCAAAAATATTAGTTTAACCTTTACTACACTAACATAGTTTCTATTATTTAGAGGTAAAAATAATCTCTATAAAAGAATTTTTTTTATTAATGATAAAAATTTAATATTTTAAAACATTTATAATTAACTTGTAAAAATAAATAGTTTTTAGTAATTTTATACCATATAGTAGTGTATCATTTTTTATAAAATAACATTAAATTCAGTTTGGAAATTATTCATTTAATTTAATTTTAAAAAATAAAATTCAATTATGGAATTATGATATATTATGTTAACACGTATATAAAATTCAATATTTTTCTGAAAACATAATGGAGGATAATAATTTTCAAAAACTACATTACCCATCCTTATTTTTACTATCATATAATAAATTTTTAAATAAACTAAATAATTACTAAGTTCATGTTTCTTAATAATTTAATCGAAATATTTCATCTCTCAAAAGTATAAATAATTTTTCATCATTATAAATAATTATAAATAATTATAAATTCAAATTTTATATGACTAAATATTATTTTTCACTATCTAAAATAACTATTGATCATTATAGTAATTAGGGAACCTTTTTCTACATTATAATTTGAATTACATATTACTAGGTCAAATTAATGTAAAAGTATCCTATAAAAAATATAAATATTTAAAAATGTTATATTGGTCTAAATAATTCAGTATAATTTATTTATGACCTTTGGTAGGTTATTTTTACCTTTATCATCATAATTTAATTAGCGATGATAACATTTTTACATTAACTGCGGCCAGTAATTTTTTCAATTTTACCAATTACTTTTGGTAAAAAAACAAGTATTATCTAATTATATACTATATAAGATTATAATAAAAAATTTGGATTCCGTTTTTCGAAATTACATTCTCATATGTGAAAAAATATAATTTTAAATTATTCTCGTAGACGCAGTAAGAATATCAGGTTTTCTATAGGAAAATAATAAATAGTTAATAAATATTATATATCAAAATTCAATATGAAAAATGAATCCAATTTTCTAAATTAGATTTATTAATATAAAACTAAAATAATTTAACATTATATCCAATTAAAATTATAAATTAAATATAAAAAAATTATATTAAATGGAATATTTCATTTATAATTAATTATTTTTTATTATTCACACCTAATGAATGTTTTAATAAAAAATAAAAATACCCTAACTTAATATTGTAATTCTAATTTCAAAATTTAAATTTAATTTATAAAATAATGTTTCTAAAACTGATGACAATTAAATATGAATTATGGGTTCAAATAGAGAATAACCCGTCTTCTAGAAAAAAATATTTTTTGAAAGAAATTTATTTTTTTATTTTAATTGATTCTCATTTTATTTATAATAAAAAGATAGAAATATTTTCATAATTTAGTTAGTAATTTTCTTCCCCACCTATTCTGATGCCTATGTGATAAAAATAAAAACAATATTTTCATAATAAGTCATGTTTCATTTATGGTGGGAACTGTGTGTTACCCAAACTCAACAGATGGTGGTGTGTATTGTAGGATAAACTAAGGGTTACATGTAACATAATAAATTGAAAAGAAAAAAACTATTCAAAAAATAAATGTATCATAAATTATTATTTTGTTATATTTTCTTCTAATATAGTTTTTTTGTTTAAAATATGTTAGATAATATAATGGTGTTATTTTTGATCATCAGGGTGTCACATTAAGTAATTGTATGTAATATAAGTATCTATTTATAACAAGGTAATAAAATAACTAAAATAAATCACCACATAATAGATTAAGGTGTCAGAACCATATATGAGTATGGTCGTTATAAGGTTTTTCAAATTTTGGCCCGACACAAAATCTCAGAACACATACAAGTTCTATCATCTATCAAAGTATTTGTACATACATGTATATATATACCACTATGTATATATATAACTATGTGTATCTACAGAATTCCAATATAGAAGGACACCAACATCATCATGGGGAGAAACTTTAGACAAATAATTCTCAACCAGGATACCACTCAACAACTCAAATGAGGGTTTTGGGTATATATACCATCCACACCTAGATAGTTTACTCATCTTATATTAGAATGAAACTATCTGAACATTAGTTTTCCTATAAATATATATATATCTAAAATATTTGAGTAATATCTCTGCACAAGGAGGAAAATATCTTATAAAATATCATTTCAATTTTTAGCTGGTATACATCTCTCAAGATAGAACATACATAGTAGGGTTTAACTCCTATATTTAAAATACATAGATAATACATGGATAAAAATATGTAATACTATAATAGAAAACCAATATCTATTGTAATCATAAAAATGAAAAAGTAACATAGCATTATACGTTGTTTCGATTTTAATAATCAATATAGACTAATATATAATCATGTCAATTCCTTAAAAATCATCTATTCTGTTTTATCCCAAATGGCCAATTTCAAATTCACATTATATCAAAAGAATTCTAAAAAATTAAGAACATAATTTATATATGTTTAGTAACTCTATAATGGTTTGATAAAAATTCCAATACATAGAATTTTCTATCATAGTAAAATGGAAATTAATATTCTATTCACTAATAACATGGTCTTGTCATCACTATGGGACTTTTTAGGAACTTTGGAAACCTGATTGATTGTTATCAGTTCAATTAAATAATAAATAATTTAATGAACCATGACTAATGAATTTGTCAGTATATATAATTTTTTTAACAAATAAATATTTAATACATCCTTAATCACGGGGTTATCATCACAACTATAGATGGATTCAATCGTATTAATACAAGAAAAGAATGGATATAATTATTATAAAAAATGGATAATAAATATATGTTGGGGTTAAATAGAAAGGTTTTTATTAGATTTTTATTAATAATAAATATATTATTTACCTCACCCCACACCATATCATTACAATTAATTCAATGTGATAGTTTTTGACAAAGATAATATGTCTGTCACTATACCCTATTTAGTTTAAAAAACCTATGCTTTAGAAGTGGGATATTACACGATTAGGATAGCTCAGTTTACCTAACATGGGGGTGAAAATATTTACCTAATATCCATCATTTGATAATAAACCTATTCTGTCAAATCATTGAAATGATTTTTATTCACCTCGGAAAATATCATGATGTTTCAATATCATAAGTAAATATATGTAGTATATTGATAATAATAGGATGAATAGAAGATTATTCTACTTTTATTGAATTACCTAGTTGAAGATGACTATATACAACCTCATAGATACAATTATTAAATAGAATGAATATTGTTTCCATAAAGAGGATATATGGGGAATGTATATTATGATAGAAGAGTCCTGGATTAAATAAAGAAGAAATCAAAAAATAAAGGTATTTTAGAGATATTTTGTATAATGAGAAATGGTGAACACACCGTTATTTTTAGGAATTAACCATTGGAGTCTACCTAGAAACATAAATAAGTCTAAAAACAACATGGAGGTAAACAATAACCACCTTCAAAAACTTGATTCCACCAACACATAGTATAAATCCCTTTAAAACACAATTCATGGGGTAACCCGTATATTTAGTACACATTATTTCAGGATTAATTTAATAAATAAACACATAATACAAACGTATATGACTGATAAGGATTGTTTCTTTTAAAATATATGGTATAAAAAATTATATTGAAATAGGTGTAAAACATCATTTTTCAAAAACTCAAAAAATGCCCTTATATTCAATGGGTCCTCTATAAAACATAGGATAAGATGGGTATATACATAAGAAATGGTTGAGTTATTAAATCTAATATCATAATAAACATGAAATATAATATGTTATGATAATTTGAGTGATTAAATAGACTTATAATGGTAACTTAAGTTGGATTAGTTTTATAGTCTTTATCATTAAGGCATTAAATAATGTAATACCATAATGTTAATATTAAAATATGGAAACATCATGAAACATGACATCATTAACATAATTCAATTATAAAATAAAAGAAAACATAACATAGTGTTATTAAGATAACCCCTTCCAAAACATATAGAATATCATGAGATAAAAATAGTACATAATACATTCGAGGGTAGTATAGTTTCAGACCCTCCTCTCACATTCATAACATGTACATGCATATGATATCCACATAGACCATACAAGTTAAGGATAAAATTCATCAATTAATAAGGATTATTTAGGATTTCGGGTTATATAAATCTAAAATCATAACTAATGAATGATAAGTACTTATATGTGAATACACTTGAGTCGAAATGGTGATGGGTGTTTACTAGATAATTGTTTAGTATGATAAATCATATGATCATTTTGGTGGCATAATTTTTGTAAATAAATTATTATAGGATTGGTGAATTAGTGAAATATTTGTCTCTCATTATTGAGGAATTATTGGGATGGTCAGAGGTATATTAAAAAAATAACCCAACGTGATCATATAGAAATCCACATGCATGAAATAAATAAGGTTCTTAAGTGAAGAGTAGAATGATAGGGCCCTTTACCCTGATATGGAGCTTTTAAAAGATTTTATGTAGAATTTTAATATCATGGGGGAACCATGAGAGGGATCTATAGAGTAAATATCATAAAAAAAGTTTTCTATGTGATTTGATTGGTGATAAATGGGTGGGTTTATATTGAAATGTTAAGGATAATTCTATAATGATTTAATAACATAGGTTCTTCATATATATAATAATTTAATAAAAACCAAAAAATATCCCATTGAAATTACCATGGATTCTAAAAACTAGGACTGATTTTTTATAAATTTAATAATTGAAGTCATCAAAAATAATACCCTTGGTGATTTGTTAGTCGTCTAGTATTATAAGAAAAAAATTAATACTAAAATATTTAATATATGTCTGTGAGGATTCATAAAGGTATATAAAATTAAGTAAATAAAATATAAATGACAATCTTGATGGTAAAACCATATTTTGGTTGTGGATACTCATTATAGTATTAATTTCATCACTTTTTTTCTTTATGAAGTCACAAAATAAACTGTATAGTTATAACATATATAATTTTGAAAAAACAAACCAATTTTTTCATAAAATTATGAAAACATTACATATTGATAATTTTTAATTGATTATTTCAATGATAATATTTATTTTATACAAATAATTATCTTCACTAAATAAGTTAAACATTTATTTTTAGATTGGAAATTTATTTAAAAATACCAGTTTTATGATAATATAGTGTTATAGCCCATATAAAAACATCTTTTTTCCTAATAAACACTATATTTAAAATATTATTTATGGAATATTTATAAATAATAATATTTCATTAATATACCATTTGTTTTAAGAATTATTTATTTAATGAAGGTATATTTTCTTATGTGAAACAAAATATTTCCCAAAAATAGAGATCATGTTCCACCGTACTGAGATATAATATTCATCAAACATTGGGTTTAATCATTATAAATAAATAATAGGTGATAATAATATTTTTTTTATTAAAGAAAAATATCTGAACTCACACAATTAGGTTCTAGATACATACTCCATTATTATTGCCACAAATTCTCTAAGGGTTAGGTGTGTGATGTTGAAATTTTTATGAGGTGGTTCAGTAAACATGGTTTAGTCCATGATCTTGATAGTAATTAATTCTTCCATAAAATATTTTTATCATCCAGATTTTATTTGATTTCATCATGGTAATAGTTTTGGAAAAATCCCAGTGATGATATCTCTGTCAAATTCAATGATTAATGGGTTTTATTTGGTATTGTATATGTCACTTATCTTAAACATTACATAATCATTAGTTTAATAAATTAATTTAATCTCATTTTAATAGTGCATATTTTTAGTTTTTATGTCTTATAAAATTTATTCATATATAATACATAACAAAACTATAAAATTCAAAGTGGACTCTTCCAAACAATATCCAATTTTTCTCCATATGTAAATTTTTTTAAAAATAATTCATGATCTCTTTTATGAAAATTCATAGCTAAAATAAACATACACTCTTAAAATATCTTCTTAATAATTAAATCATGTGAAAAAATATTTAAAAATGCTAAAATATAAAAATAATCAGTATGTTATTCAAAAACTATGAAGCCATTAGTCCATTTATAATCATTAAAACCCCTAGACACCCATTTCATGAAAACAAAACATTTTACCCAAAAGGGAAATATCATTCTATAATTATTATCTTTTTTTTTTAAATTTAAAATAGAGTTTCTTCCTTTTAAAAATTTATAAAACATATAAAATTCATCAAGGTACATTGGGATATCATCACATTTAACCTTAACAAAACACTTATATATTAGAATAACCATATAACCAACTTCCAATATTCTTATCAAAATAATATAATCCTTACCCAAAGCATTGGATTACTATCTGCACCCACCAATCATTTAATCTATAACAAGATCCATTTACTCTATCTAGGTACACACATCATATATAATGTCTTGTAATGAAAAACTGAAACAAAACTTTTCATATTTTGAAAAAAGTTTTATAATCATACGAATATAAAATTTGAATTTATATGTTATATTTTTTTCAAAGAGCACATATTAAATAAAAAACACCATTATTTTGAACCCTATTTTCTATGCCAGAATACCAAAACAATGAAATAATTTTTTATTTAACAAAACATGAAATTATGAAAAGGAATATAAAGATAAAATAATTTCAATGGTGTTAATAATTTCATTTCCACTATGAACCTTATTAATAGAGAATTCATTTTTTAATTATAGAAATGTTATGGATTAAACACATAAAAAGATATTTTTCTGAAATTTTTGTAATGAATTTAAATATAGTCATAAAATTGAAATTATATCCCTTTTATATCCACATAAAAAACTTGTAAAACAATCTCAACAATATTAACCTAGAAATAATATTTTTAAAATAAATCATTAAATATTCAATGTTTACCATACATCTTTTAACATTGAAATAAATATCCCCATTAATAATTAACATTTTAAAAAATAAGAAATAAAATAATAATATATAAAATATGGATAAATTTTTTCATAATTTCTTATATATAAAAATTGTAAAAGAATAATGTTTCATATCATCATGAAAATCCATGATGAATGGCGATTGAGATGAAATCCCATACCTTGATTCCCCCTTTTCAAGTGTGATTTTATCTTCTTAAATGATATAAATATGTTATTTATTAAATTTATTCATTAAATATTTCACATTTATTTTTACTTTTATTTAAATTATTACATAATTTTATGAATTTACTTAAATAATCATTGTTATGTTGTGTGTTTTGACCCTATTTGGTTAATCTGTAAAAAATTACTTTGGTAGGTCAACTAAAGTCAACGATTTTACTTTAAAAACATATCTAGAATAATAATAATGAAATTATTATCACATTCATATATAATTAATAATTCATAAGCCAATCATGAATTTTTTAAGAATAAAATAACAACAACTACAATCATGTAGACCGTAGGGTGTGCATAGGCCAAATTAACACTCCCAATTTTCAGTAATCATTATGTAAATAAGGTATGTAAATTTTAAATACAAATAATGAAAAATCTATCATAAATACCATATTATTTATTAATTTATACATATATATAATTCATGTTATCTAAAAGGAATCGTGTGATATCGAGGAGGTGATATTTCACATATCGATGAACGACATTATAACTTTTTAGTGTGTCAAATGGTAATAATAGAAATAATATACTATAGTTATATAATTGTAATTATATAAATAATATAATAGATAAGTTATTAATATAACATTTTATCAATTAAAACCTTTCTTAACAAACTTCATCTAATGTGTGAACGTATCACATCACTTTGGGAAGGCATTGGTCGACCCGTTGAAAACTGATGTTATCATATTTACAAAAAATGTAAACCATGAAAGTATGTGTTGTATAAAAATTACCCAAGGGTTAAGAAAACATAAATATCATATATTTAATATAAAAATATTTATTCCATTATAATTACCATCCCGGATAGGTGGTGTTAAAAAATGAAATCGTTTCACCAGACAGTAGTTCACCATAAACATGAATGGTAAGTTTGTTATCAATTTGATGGAAGAGTGTTTCGGTATAGGTGTATCCCATAATATCAAAAAATAATGTATTTTTAGTATACTATTTTTATTATATAAGAATCTAATAATAATAAATTATGTGTTGGAGAATGAAATAAAACCTATATGCACATTAAACAATGTTACCAATTTTTTTCTGGTAACTCCTTGTGGTTTGCAGTAAACGGATTCTTTGAATGCATTTCTAATCATATTGAGGGCTATATGGTGAATGTATGGGATTTGGTAGATTATATGGGTAGGTTTTTGATTATTAAAATGAATTGACATGTGTTAATATTTTTGGAGTGGGAATTCTTTTTTATAGTGGAGGGGGAGTGACATTTTTGTAAATATAAAGAGGTGAACACTCATGATAGGTGTCCCTTAGATCATGTGTCTGTAATAATGTTTTCAATTAAATAATAGTTTTAATATGGTTGATTAATTTATTGATAATTTTTTTTGAAATGTTTTAGGTCATTTTCACTATTATTATTACTGTCCAACCACTACCTAGTCTTGTTTTTATCACAATCAATTTAGTTAATTTTGATTACTTTGACAATAATTGTTGGTCATAAAGTATGTTAAACTTATTTTAAATTGTATATAATTATTTTTAAAAATATAAAGTCCAAATTTTAATATTTTAATAATATAATTTGCTTAATATTTTTAAAATTAATATCATAGATAAGATGGTAAAGCTTCTTTTTAAGTTAAATTGTTAAATTTTTTGTGAATTTTTTTATATTAATTGAATTTGAATTTGTTTCCAATGACAAAACTCAGTTTAGATAATATTAATGTTAGTTGAAATAAAACAAAAAATAATAATTTTTCTATAAATTTTTTTGTTTCAAATGATATTTTGAACTAAAATTTAGTATTATTCACTATTCAACATAATATGAATGTAATAAAAACAATTACATAAATTCACCAAATTTAAATTCTAATATTTATATTTTGAAAAATATTCTCAATTTTAAATATTAATGTTATAAAAGTTTCAAAAAATAGTTTTCAATTAATTATACAAATAAAAGGAATATTGATGGAACTATTTAATAATATTATTTACTGTATATTATGATTCAACATAATGCCCGTTTACATGTATGACAAGTTTTTCAGGAAACTCAATTATGTATTTCATTGAACCTATTTGATATACAATCAATTTTATTATAAAATTTATATCTAATTCATAAATATTAATAAATATGAAAAATACTTATTCAATCATTACATTAAATGATACAACCTTCCCCCATTTTGGAAATCATGACCCCAATGTTTTATTCTCATACAAATATATGTGGTTATTTTCCCCTAATATTATAATAAGATTACAATAGTTCCTATTTATCTATATGGTTTTTCTGTAATTTCATAACATAATGAATCAACTAATTTTTCCACGCATTATCTCTACACACAAGAACCTAAACATGTTTGTCATTTTAAGATATATGTAAACTGAGATAACATATATTATTGATATAAATATTTGACAAATCCTATATATAATTCAATAATAATGGAACATAAAATATTTAGTGTTATTGGGATAAACCTGGAGGAAAACTCACTCTGTAGGAAACTAATCAAACTTTCCCCAGTATTTTATATGCTCCAATGAAATATGGACTACGTTTCTTCTTTTTACCAAGACACATCACACTTACCCCTGGAGAAACATTTATAAATAAATGGTCACCTTCAATGAATGAAATATCATTTCTCTAGTTATCTATATATCATTTATTGAAACTATGATCATCCCTCATGTGTCACTCAATCAACTAAACTTTTTTTATTAATTCCTCTAATAAATCTTCTCCCATCAACTTCTATTCTTCTACATCATTGAAAAAAATCAGTATCTGACACAACATTCAATATATTGCCTCAAATGGTGTTATATGTATACTATAATGAAAACAATCATAATAATAACACTAAAAAAAATAATGATGATCCCAACTTCTCCTATAACACATTGAAGATGAACTATGCATATTTTATAAGGATTGAATCATCCTCTCAGACTGTCCACCATATTAGGGATGAATTTACCAATAGAAATTTAATTTAGTACCCAATCAATTTTTATATCCTTTAAAAAAACTGATGAAAACCTTGAATATTGATCAGATACAATGAAAAGTGTCACTCCATGTTACCTAGTAATTTTGTTTTATATATAGTCTATAAAGATTATCTAATGATAACATAACTCAAATGGGAATAAACTGTGAATATTTATACAATTGATAAATAATAACCCAAATTACATTATTTCCTTGAGAATTATTTGGATATCATACCAAGAAATCCATTGATACATTTATATATTTACAATCTATCACTTGCATTGTTTGATTCACCCATTTTAGTAACATTCATTCTACATTATCATGTTGGGTGGTAATACACTTCACCTTAATGTTAGAAAATTATCTTTTCATTTTATCCTACTACTAAAACTCTACACAGTCTCTATGTATCATTGTGATTATTAATTACGTGGAAAAAATAAAACTACATGCTACAGTATACAACTCATTCCTCAACTATGAATTTCAAGGCACACATAATAATTTTATAATTAATAAAATATCATTTTAATGAATATAAAAATATGAAAACATACCACTATCAATGGATTATTCCATTTATTATAATGATTGATCCACCTTCTTACCCCCTTAATTATTTCATAAAACTTTTACTATATAGAAACCTAAAACCAAACATAGGATGTCCCTACATCCACAAAATCTATACCAAAATTCAAAAAATCATTATTAAATGTGTCACGTTCCAAATTTGAAAATTTTTATTTGTCATTTCCTTTTTTACACAAAGCATATGTCCCTTTGTTTTAAATTCTAGAATTATAATGAATCATTAAATAAGAATCCTTCTTATATTTTTAGACATCTTCTATATCTCATTTTCAATTGTTTCCATGTGAATATATACATCAAAATTTTGTGATTCTTATATATGTTACACATTACTCTATCCAAATGATGCCTCAAATTTTTTAATGAAAAATTAATAATAGTTAAATACCAATCATTTTTATCTTAATTCAACTCATTTGGTTTAAACTAACATGATTCATTTGATATTACATGACTATTTTATAATAGAACACAATGATGTCCTTTCCAAAAATAATCAATATTGATGAATTATTAACTATTATTGGAAGACAAGGTTAAAATAACTTCATTATCAAATTTTCTTTCCACTTCTTGGGAAAAAAATAATCACAATATTCATTATAGATTAAATTAACTTCTTTCAGACCTTACATAGATAGTGGGAAATATAGATGAGAGTTTTTTTTCAAAAAACTGAAAGTAGTAATCTTAAAATCCAACAAGTATAAAAAATATCTATGATAATCTTTGGTATATCCCATTTTTCAACAAGAATCATTTTAGATATATCTATAGCCTTTCTATCTTCAGAAAAAATGATACATATTCTTGATTTTTTTGCAAAAAAAAGCCACACATTCAAAATTTCCAATAAAGTTATTTCTCATTTATGGTTTGAAATAAAATCCTTTAATGTATTTAATATTCCACCAAAATTTTATAAAATGAAAAATATCATCAATAAAGGCACCAAAGATATTATAAATGAACTCATGAAAAATTATTATCATGAGATCCATTAATATATAAGTTGAATTAGATAACCAAAACAACATAACAATGATTTATCAATAGTCATATAATTTTTGAAAAATAGTCTTCAGAATTCTATCTTCCTTTAATTTGAAATGATGGTACCCCATCCTTAAGTCAATAATTGAAAAATATTGTAATCCTTTTATATAATAGATTAAATCATTGATATAATTAAAATGTTACATGTTCTAAAAATTGATGTTATTAAAGAAATTATAATCATTTAAATTCTTCATTGATCTATATTTTTTTCTAGAAGACAAGACAATAGAACGCCATGGGGATGTGCTAGGTGTAATGAAACCTTTATTTGATAACATTAGTAATTTATTTTTTAACTCATATTGTTCAATAAGGGCCATTCTATATAGGGTTTATAAATATTCTTATCATTGGGTACTGAATCAATTGTTTTCCAATCCTCTTGACCAGGAATATCACTTAATAAATCATCCAAAAAAAGGCAATATATTCATTTATGATAAGAACAAAAATAATTTCAAAATTTTAATTATTTTCATTAATATGAGTGACGAGCCATTCATTTTTATTTATTCTCAATTTATCATCTTCTTTGAATGCTATCAATGGTATGAAATCATTGAACACAACTTTTTTATCAATGAAATACATATTATCATAACATAGTGATATCCAATAAATACCATGTATGATATCAAAATATAACTATCCAGTTAATCATGATTTTTAGGAAAGACCATCCCACTTATTACAATAAGAAAATTCCTATAAATATTTGATTCATTAATACTTTAACCCATAGTTTTTTCCAAAGTTTATATGTTGAATTTTTATGTATATTCACAAATTACGTGAATATTTTTTAGAAAATAAATAATGCAAAGTTCATGAGTTAAAAAGGGTATATGAAAATTTTAACACACAAGTTACATACTTGTCACCAGATTATTTTATGGCCCAACATCAACATTAGTTTTAGAAAAAGACCGCAATAAACCTTTCTAATTTCAATCATGAAAATTTCCATCCTATGAATCAAACATCATACCTGAATTAATGTAATAAAAAATATTTTTACAGCTAAATCATCATACCATAATACGGATATCAATTACAACATCATTTTATTCATCATGATTCTTTTCTAGATATTAATGGAATATGTGTCCAAAATTCCACATTGGTAATATTTCCATGTCTTCATAAGACATTATATAGGGCTATTTTCACCACATGTACTAAAATATTGGAATTTCATTTTATTACCACCATATTTATTTGTTTCATGTTTTCCCATTGCATGCCAACCGAACTTGTTCATACATTCATCATCCTAAGGAAAGTAAGATTCATAAAACACTATCCTAGTCTTTTTATCCCAATAAACAAAATTCTCATTTTGATTAATTTATCATATGAAAAAATCTATTCATAGAAGTCGTTTCAATCCGGAGTATATTATATTAATTTTTCTATCAGTTTCTTGAAAAATATATTGCACATACCTGACCAATCTTGTGATATTTCATTCATATTCATATTCAAAATCTTCATTTTCTGCATCAATTATAGTAACTATTTTTTTGATCAATATTGAAAAACCATGGGAAAAAATTTCTCATGGAAAATTTCATTAAATGTTTCCCATTCAATTGAATAAATATCATATTTCTATATAATTTTCATATCTAATGAATGCAACCAACTAGAATCAACTTCAAAATGGTAAATGGAAATGGGATCCTTTTGACAATATGAACATCCCATAAGATAAAATATCTTTTCCAAATCATTGATTCATCCTTCAGATACCATTAGGTTAGATGATCTACTAAATTACTGAGGATGATGCCTTATGAAATTATCCACAAAAGATACATTGTTATAGTGTAGATCAAGTTCCTCCCTAGGATTGATACCACCAATATTTATCTCATAATTATTCTAATCTATTACTATAATAAACTATTCTGTTTTGTTGCTGACAATCTCAAGATAAAAATTTGTAAGGATATATTCTTCCTTGTTCCTTCCCACTACTACTTCCCTATTTTCTCTAGGGGAAACCATTTTAAAAAAAATATATTCTAGATGAATCATCATAGTCATCATCTGATTTAATAAAATTTTATTTTGATAGTAAGGTGAAATATTTCAAGGGTACATTTTTAATATTACCCAAACCTCTAATATTATCTAAACCTGCCATTGATACAAACTACAAGGATTCAACCTTTAATATTACCAAGAGACGAGTTTTAGTAAATACTTTTCTCTCTTCCACATCAGGGATATTTTCATATTTAGGTATTATAGAATTATTCCATATCTAATACATAAAAAATATTATAATAAGAAGTGGACACCTCTAAACATTAACCATTTTTTCAACTTATAATATTTTAAGGAAAATAAATTTTGATCTATTTTATGAAAAATCATCATGAAATTAATCAGGACATATTCCAATCCCTTAATCATCATTAAATCCTATAGAAAAAAAATTATATAATAGGGATGATCTTAAAATCCTTAGTATGGGATATAAAAATAAGTAAACCATTATTCTCTTAATAACATTAATACTCCTGAAAAAGCACTTCTTGAAAATTTATCATTTTAAACAAAATAAATTGGTGGTACCTTTTGATATCAACACATTAAACACATACATAATCATTATGTAACCCTTAAAAATTGGAATAACAATATGAAAAACTTCAAACATAATTATATAGAGAATATAATCATTAAAATATGAATTGAAGTGCGGTGTGTTATTACCCATGATTTACGATATAATGGGATTAATCAGTTCATTCTTGACACACACAACATTGATAATTTCCAATAACAAAATCATGAAATTAAACATTTCTCTATTTTAAAAACTCTTTTAAACTCATAAAAAATCGTTCATAGTTATTAAAATTACATTTTTCAGTAAAATATATTATTTTCAATATAAAATACCCCTTCCCCATTCAAAATAATTTTCATTTCCAAAATATAGAAAAAATGGAAAATGCATATGATTAACCATATACCTCTCAATGACATAAGGAAATATTTTATCTATTAGAGGAACGTAAAAAGGGAAAATCAATGGTTTTTTTAATATTAAATACTCATTCATAGTGAATAAAATTATTAAAATAACATTTACTAATTTAGATAACATTAATTTGGTGAGGTCACAACATGATTCTCACAAAATTAGGTCGACACAATTTATTTTTTTCAATAAGGTCATGATGGACTTAGAGAATCGTCACTTATGTTTAGAAATGTTGTTGTCTAAATAGTTGATTCTTATCTTATTTTACATTCATTACCTTCTAAACAAACCATATCATCCAATAATCCACCAGAAAAAAATTATATTTCCGAAAATAATTTTATAATCATACCATTCATGTTCATGAAATTGGTTTCCTATTGTATGGGCATTCTAAAAACATTTGAATTATGCCACCATTTATGGAATATGAACATCCAGATTTTTTTATTTTAATATCTATTTTTAATGATAATGATATCACACCTTATATGTCTATTATTTAATAATATAATCGTTATAATCTTAATACATTTTATGTGATTCTTACCACTATTATGCCTTTATTTTTACCTAGTTTATGTTATTGGATAATTATTTATTTTCAATATATAGATTTATTGTCTTCATATACTGACATTTTAATGATTAATTATGAAATATATTTAACCAAAAATATATTTTCAATTTACATATATGTTTCTGAGAAATAATATTTTCTCATTATTATTCTTTTTTTATATCACAAACAGGGGGAAAATAAAATAAAAATACATAATTTCACATACATTTACTTCTTTTTTCTGATTTCAAAAAATTTGGGGAAAGAATTTTTTTTTGAAGAAAAAAATGAATCATCTTCCAATCTGAAAACATAAAATATTATGTAGGAAATTTTTGTTTTTCCATGTTATATTTTTTTATCACTAAAAAGTGGTATATTGTTTTAATGGTTATATTATTCTAATATATCCACGATTTATGTATTTTAATAATTCATAGAATCCTTAATTTTATTATGAAAAGTTTATTAAGTGTTTAATATTATATTTAACATGAGTTATAGGTTTAATTATTTAAGCTAAATTATGAAAGAATTATTTCATACGAGATATGAAGAACATCATTAGTTAATCAAAAATAGAATGAACATCATAAGATGTTATCTTACGAAGTTTAATTAAGATGATCAAAAAAGACCTGAAAATGTGAAGGGATTTTTTTCTTCTGAGAATAATATTCATAGCCAAAATATATTCAAGAAATTTAATGCTAAATCATATAATTTTTATATCTTATAATGGATAATTATTTTACAATATGTCGAAAATTGATTATCTTATAAAGAAATATTTATTTATCCTACGGAGGAATTCCTCAGATGAACTGTATGTTCAGCCTATATCCTATAATGATCTAATAGTACATAACATCATGATGATATTCCAAATATCTTGTTATGTCATTTTTTTAACTTTTTAGTACATCAATTTTAAGAATATCCTTTTATGGAATGATGGGATTCCACAGGACTTACCATCAATAAAACAATTTCTATAATAAAACAATTTCTAAAATTATCCTTCAAAAGAAATAAGATATTAGGTCTTTATGAATACATACTCTTATTATCCTTTTGTATCCTGATCGCTGCATGGATTTAATGACCATTAGAGTTATCATGTGATCATTTTTAAATTGAATATAAAATAAATAATAAAAAAATACACAAAGTTATAACATGTACTTAAATAGGAATCGAAATTTGATTGATGTTTTCTATCACTAGAGATATGTACATGTTTATAATGAATACTTCTAGTGAAAATCAGATAAAATCTATCAATTTCTTGGAATATTTGGCCCATCTATGCTTAATGTTTTTCTTATTCCCAGTATGAATCTTCATCTACAGTTATTTACAACTCAAAAATAGATTCTTTATTTGGCTCTAAAATATTTTAACACATTCAATTATTTTTTCACATAGTGTATGTTTGTGTCTATTACCATGGATAGGTCTTCTAAACAAATATCTAGGTTGTAATCTTTGAGACTGTTATACTAAGAGAAATCTATTTGTACTCAGCTAAGAGTCTATGGATGAAGTGTATTCTAGTGAAAATCACCAAGACAATAAAGTGGAGTATCAGAGTATTTGAAAAATTTATTTCTATTATCTAAAATACTATAACTATTTGTTTTAAATTTACTTTCTACATGTCTTACATTTTTTCTAGATATACTCTGAGGGAAGAAAATTTCAACAAACATATATCACAGAAGGTGGTATATTTATTAATGATATTTTAAAAATGGAATTCAAACTGCCCATAATCTTAGTTTATTTAATTATTAATTATATTGGGATAAATTATTTTCATGTAAAAAAAATTACATCACGTAAATGTTTGACCGTCCATACATCCACAAATAATGTTATATCTTTTTCAGTGTGTTAAATTGCAAAAAAATGATATATAATATTTCCAGAAAGAAAATTATTTAATTATTATCATGTAGATGTTATTTATGTCACATATAGTTATGTGAAATTTTCTTTAATAAATTTCATTTAATGTGTTAATAATCTCGTCGCTTTGAGGATGAAACCGTCCTGACGTCTACAAATGATGTTATCGTGTTTAAACTAAATGGAAATCGTAAGGGTATGCGTTGTATAAAAATTATTAAAATATGAAGAGGACATAAATATCATTAATATAATGTTAGAATATTTTTCAATCTAATTTAAAACAATAATAGGTCATAAATGAATATAAAATGGAATCATTTCACAAGGCAGTAGTTTGTTTAACACAAAAATGTTATGTATGTTATTCATTTGATATAAGTGTGTGTAGATTTACATTGAAGTAATAAGAGAACAAAATATCATTATATTTGGGATAATGTTTTTCATAATGATCGATTAATTAGAAAATAAGGGGTGGACATAAAAATAAAACATAAAATCATATTTAATCGTGATAGCTCTTTTTCTGGTAATTCCTTTTGGATTTCAGCAAAGAGATTCCTTGGATGTTATTATACTTAAATTGAGTACTATATAGAGAATTTATGAATACTTGCAGATTATTGGGAACATTTTTTATGATCAAAAAGGTTAAATAGGTGTAAAAGTGGTGAGGGTGAATTCATTTTATCAGTGGAGGGTGAGTGGAATTCTAATAAATATAAAAAGGTAAACACTATTGAGAGGTCTTTAAAACATCATTTACCTCCAATAAAAGCCCCAATTGGATTTATTTGAACATATGGTCTAATAATTTACATAAAATGGGGTTTTGAAGGTCTCTTGGTCATTCATAAACATAATATAAAAGATTAACAACTAAGTAATCTTATTTTTACATTAATTTGTGTCATTAATTTTAATTGCATTATATTATTTTTGTTGTAAAAATAATTCTTTACATTATTACATATTATAAATTATTCTCCATCAAAATATTGAACCCATATTTCCATATTATAATTAAAAAAGTGGCTGAAATTAATTTAAAATTAATATCATAGATGTGATGAAAATGCATGTTTTGAATGAAAATATGATCAACAGTTTGACAAGTTTTTACATCTAAATTTAGTGGGAAATATTATCAAATGACCTAAATCTGATTATATGATATAAAATTGATATATTCATATATGAAAAAAATGAAAAAATATATTAAATATATAAATAAATTAGTAGAAAATAAAGTATTCAACTAATATTAAAAAATATCCATTATTCATAAAAATAATCATGTTATGAGGAAAATACCAAAAATCACCCGAATTAAATTGTTCCATTATATTTAATTAAATGTGATTATTTGTAAATAAAATTCATAATGGTGTAAAAAAATAGTTTCAAATTAATCCTTTCATTAAAAGGTTTCAAAATGGACATCTAAAATAATAATAATAATAATAATAACAATAATATATTATTATTCAGTATAACTCAATCTTGCATGAAACAAAAGATTTAAAATAAACTCATTATTGTATTTTGGGTAAGCTATTGGATTTAGCAACCATTTTAAGGTAAAATTACTATGTAATTCATAAATATTTATAAATATGGAAATTACTAATTCTATCATTACCTATGATGTTACATATTATCCTATAGGTCAATGAGATTTCCTACTTTTTCTATATAAAATGGATTTCTCATAACCCTATATATATACAAACCATAATGGATATAAAAAAATTTCAATATTATTAGTTATTAATATTCTTCATGTTATTTGAAATAGTACTTGAGGTAACATATAATTGTTAAAAATGACTGATTTTGTGAATGTTTTTTCAATAATTATGTTACAAAATTATAGATTTATTCATTCAAAAAGGGTATTTCAATTTTAAATGTATAGTTCACTAAATTCAATTTATAATATTTATACCTAACCCCATATTCTTCTCAATTACTCTAATGAATCATATTCCCTCTAAAACTCAACATTGAATAATTTAACACTTAATGACAAGACATAAGAAAAATAAATGGACAAAAAATGATGTTTCATTAAGAAGTCCCAACTATTCATATTATAATCATTTATAAATATCACATGACTTCCAATAATATAAATACCAAAAACTAGAAGCATATATTCAATTTCATATAAAAAACATCTTTTAAAAATATTAATAATGAATCCCCACCATTAAAGAACTATAATGAAGAGTCACTAGTGGAAAATCTAAAATCTCAAAACATTGGAGAATATTCGATGGTTGAATATTATAAATCACATCTATGATTACCATGAACTATAACATTACAATAAATCAATCCAAACAATTTATCATTGAGATAAATAAATAAATATAAAAAAATTCTATAGCACAATCATAACCATATATACCATCCATCATGTCGCTACTAACTCAAATATTAAATGAAGGTAACATTTTTCAATATTTGTAATTTGAAAATGATATATGACCGAATAAATAGTTCTAAGAATACATGGAAGATAATTATTGGTTATCCATTCCAATCAATACATCAAACTAACAAATTTAAATGTTCGAATTCGTTCTTTATTGAGAACATATTTCACTTAAAAAAATTTGATTTCAACAAGTCAACATGGGTATAATATAGATAAACAAATAATGTAGGAAATAAAACATTTAATGGGAATAAAAAAATTCAATCATATTATGATTATATGTTAAATCATAACCCAAAATATAATTGATGGGGAACCATCATACAACATATAGTCTATAAGACTTTTTTAGGGGACTTAAAGAGATTAACATTTAATTTATTAAAATGGGATAATAATATGAATGGTAGAAATTCTCACTCATAACATAAACTAATAATTTCATAAAAAATAAAATAAAACATTTTAATTTAATAAATAGAACAATATTTTCACATCCAACACATTAAAAAAATTTATAGGAAACCATTCATGTATGGACATAATTTAGGAAAATAAAAAAAATAAATGAAATTAATGGTGTTGAAATAAAATGATGTTTTCATGTACATCAAAAAATTATAATGGTTTTATATTTCAACAAAAAATTATAAAAAAATTCATAAAACTAATCATTTAGTAGTAATATAATGATAACTATTATCCCACTTTGGTTTTCAAAATTTCAAAATAACTTTTTTATCATATTTATTAATCCAGAAAAAATAAATCTTGAAATCATAGATGTAATTAGTAAATGATAACTTATTTAAACCAATTATACCTCACTTGAGTAGAATATTTTGGTTCCAAATATTTATCATGCATTTATGCATCAATTAATTTTTCTGAAATTAAATTTACACATAATAATAAAAAAATTTCTTTTTACCCAAAATATCATTTCTTTTTTAATGAACACAATAGAGGTATATTTTCAATAGTAATAAAATTTATAAAAAAATAATTCTAAAAAATAATTAAAGTAAATACAAAAGAACATTAAACATTATTTAAATTTATTCTTTAATATTTTATATCTACTTATCTTATGAACTAATTAACCAACATCGAAATTTTAAAAAATATTGTTTATGAAACATCTACCGTTAAAGAAAAAGTATTACTAACCCACTTAATATTACATAAAGAATATATTATAAATATATTTATATAAAATATGGAACCTTCAATTTCATTGTATTAATATTATTAATTCAACATAAAATGTATGAAAATGAATTTCTTATATTTTCAAATAGTTATTTCTCAAGATATACTATACCGACTTAGATATCTTAAAGGATATTTAATGTGATTTTTCAAAAATTAACATAACCGCAACAGAAAATCAAATAAACCCTCAACTTTACAAAATAATCTTGAATAATTATAAAAATAATTCTAGAATGGTGATATTATAATTTATATGACAAGATTTATGTTTGTGAAAATAAATATGATTTACAACATCCACTGAAAAAGTGTTCAAACATCTACAAATAAATTCCATTTTATGTAACTACAACACAAGATTATAATTCAAAAATGGTATTAGGATTTTCTTGACAATGAAACTATGCATCATCAAAACATATATGAAAAATTAATATAAGAAAATTCCTATTATGAAAAGATAACAAAATTAATAAAAAATAAGAATAAATCCATGCATAGATATTTTCTAAATTATTTTAATAGAAGATAAAAAAATTTATTTTCCATCTAAATCTTTAATGTTACATTATATCAGAAGGGGATAAAGGCTCGCGCTTTTAGGTGTTATCAACATGATTTTATAAAACTAAAAATTTATTCATCATGATAAAATGAAATTAATAATAATTATTATTGAATAAAATGAAAAATATGGTTGAAATGGGTTCATTTTACCTTTAGTGATCATTAATCAAAATATATTCTTGTATTGACATGGAATTATTAAATAAAAAAGAATTAGGAATAGAAAAAAACCCCAAAAAATCTCAAAATATAATTGATCTATTTGATTTAATATTTTCTAAAATAAATTCAATAATGTTTTGAGAAAAATGATCATTTTGACATTATAATTCAAATGTGAAAATGTAAACGATTAGGATCTTCATATGTCACAACTATCTAACTAGTAGATTCATAGTGGGGACTACTAGATTGGTTTTCTCATTAGGATCATAAGAACAATAGAACATATTCTTTAACCACTAGCTAACACAACATTGAATTTATAAGACTCTTCAAATAAAATATAACCAATAAAATACCTCTACCCAAATCAACATTTCTAGAAAAATACAATAATCCTACCAATAAAATCACCTCCAATGATGAGGAAAGAAATTAGAACCACATCGTAATAAAAAACCATTTAATATCTATTTACTGTTATTAAATATGTTATGTAGAGGAAGATTCAAATCACCCTTTATTATTCTATGAAATTATAGAGAATAAATTCTAATCTAATTTACATTAAAACCCAATAATCTTCCCAATATATTTTTTCAAATATCACATTGAATAATATACACTACTAAAACACTATATTACTTCAATATATTATAAACATCTTCCAAAATGATATTAATATTCCTTCCACCTAAATCTAATTTAAACAAGAATCATCTAATTCCTAATGATGTTTTTAAATTTAAAATAAATTTATTCAAATTAAAATATAATTTAACTTTTTTTAAACCATTATAAAAACAATTAAATATGAAGAAAATAGTATATTTTTATTGTTCCCAATAATTATCATCAATTGTATGAATGAATCAATTATAGACTACCCCTCTATCAAAATGGATAAAGGTATTGTATAAATTACACCCACACACTAAAAATTAATTCCAAAATCATTCAACTATTCTATTAAATATTATGCGATTACATACCGATCGCATTCAACCTAAAATACCAATTTATAGGTTTTACATGTAATGCTTAAAAATAATCCAAATGGAAAATAGCTAAGATCATGCTTTATGATTTCATATGAAGCATCTATGAAAAATATCCCTATGTATTTTATGGAACCCAAATACCGAAATAGAGTATTTTAATTTCAATAATTATGTTTATCCCATCTTTTTTTCTCCATTTTCCTAATAATCACGAGACTTGAGGGTTTAAAACAATGTTAGAAAAATCTTAAAACAATTTTAAACATATGAACGAATGGTTATAGAAATGTGACTTATAACCATAAATGGAAACATAAAGAAACATATTTTAACACCATTTTAAAATAATTTAATATATACCATAAATATTTTCATGGGGAGAAAAAAAAAAGTATAAATAAAGTGAATAGTTATCATTAATAGAAATCATCTATTGATCAAAATTAAGGGAATAATTATTAAATATTATATTCAAAATAAATATTGATATATTGATAACGTTTTAGTGTGTATAAATCAGTAGCTGGTTATATAAACAAATAAGTTTTAAGACCTCTCCATTAATGTGATGTGGTGTTATATTCTGCAACTATGTACCTATCAATTCCTAGCCTAATGTATGAAACTCTAATATCTATAGAAACATACATCGATTTAAAATAGATTCTATTCAGTCCTTAATAACATAATTATACTTAAAAATTATGTTTTACAATAATATTTTTGTTCTATTTAATTATTTTTGATAGTTTTATCGCCATGCATCATAGTAATACAATATTCAAGATACCTCAATTTTATACTAATACCATTTCATAATTACCCATTATTAAAAAATTGCACCAATGTGGTTAAGAAAAACAACATAGAGACAATTCACAATGAACAAATTATTCCATAATAACTAAGGGTTAATTAATACACATGTGGAAAATATTCTAAAAATAAAATTCAACACCAATATTTAAAAATATTATTTTGAAAAACCATGGTAATAGTGAACTATGATGAATATTATTGTTATTTAATAGTATTAATGAGAATAAAATAAATTCTAATATATTTCTTTATTTATTTTTTAGTAAAACATATGTAATATTTCGAATTATTTGAGATTTATTATTAGTAAATACAATGTCACAAGAATTTAAAATACAAATACAGATGGGTTAATCCTCATTAATAAACAAAAACATTTATATAAAACCAAATTAATGTATTGGGAAACTCTTGAACCCAATTCATTATCCTCAATCATCATCATTTTATCTATTATTTAATTCATTTTACTCTTATTTATTAATTTTGTATCTTTCCTACTTATCCTCAAATTCATATGGGGCCCCAATCTTCATTATATCTATCATGATAATGTTTCAATACTATCATTGTTTATATTTATGTTCTATGGTATCATTTCATTTCATATAGAATGAATTTTATCAGTATACATTTTTGATCTCTCAGTTAATAATTTATAGCCTAAAGATCTATTTTATTTTTGTTAATTTTATTAAATATTTATTATCTATTTATTATAAATACCTTTAATTAATTCATTTAATTGTTTATATATAGTTTATTTTCAATGATTAAATTTTGTTCTTATAAATAGGTTGATTGAGTAATTTATATTTTATTATTATTATTTTTATTGTGATATAATTTCTTTTTATTTGGTTTGGATTCTTTTAGTAATTTTTTATTTTATAAAATTATTGTCATAAATTTTTTTAGTGATCCATATTGATAAGAAGATAATATTGGATATATATTTTATTATAATGTTAGTTATTTTGATTTATGGGATTAATATATCATATTGATATTAAATATTTAGTTAATGACTCATTTATATTCTCATTTTGTGTTTGATGTTATGATTTTATATATGGGTAGATCATTAGGATATTTAAGATCAGTTTTCATCACTTTTATGAATTTTATATACTCATATAAGGGAGGAATTTCAAAACAGTTCATATTATTTTTTATAATTTTTTAATTAAATAGTTTACAATAAATGGTAACTTGATTGTATTGAATGTATGTTAACATCTTTTAAATTTTACAATATATATATTTAAAATATAATATGTATTAATATATCATCATTGAAATTATGCTTATAGGAAATTAATGTATAAAAACTGGAGAAAAATATGAAAAAACCAGAAAGAATATGAAAAACTAGTTGAATATTTCATCAAATTTGTTAAACTAAATATTGATAACAAATATCTAAATTTATATCCAGGAGTAAATATGTGAATATGAGAGTGTATAATTATATGCATATAAAATTCCATCTTAATTGATGTAGTTTTAATCATTATTAAACTGGTTGGATCTAACATCATGAAATATCATAAAATTAAACATCTACGGAAGATAAGATATTAAACATGATATAAATTATAATATTTATTGTTTAATTCATGATGTATATGTTAAAAT
This sequence comes from Viscum album, assembly GCA_963277665.1. Classification (NCBI taxonomy): domain Eukaryota; kingdom Viridiplantae; phylum Streptophyta; class Magnoliopsida; order Santalales; family Viscaceae; genus Viscum; species Viscum album. Next base: position 1,351,470,447 of record OY728132.1, read on the forward strand.
TATTGAAAAATACCTCATCTGTTGAATGATTTCATGGAGATATTGGAAAAAAATTATGAGGATACATAAAATTTATAGTTTATTCATTACTAAAAAGATTACTTATTTTATAAAATTGAAAATGTTGGAGTGATTAAAATATTTAATAATTACTATGACTTTTAAAAGTTTCGATTATATGTAGAAATAGTATTCCAGATTAGAATTATAATGAAAGGAATATAATTTTTCCAATAAATTTAGGCTATAAAAAGATACATGATTTCAACAATGATTCTGTGATATAAAAAATATAATATGAATGTTTATCTAAATTTATGATGCATGGGGAATCATTAAAAAATAAATATAGAAAATACACTCAAAATCATTCTAAATAAAAGGCACCATGACTGGCACTAACACAATTTGGTATATTCTAATATTTTGTTATTTGTGGTGTCTATTATGATATGAAAATTATGAAAAGTGTTTAATATGGCTATAGATGAGCATTTCTGGGATAGAAGCATGGGTAACCCTTTTGATACAAAAAAGGGAAAAGGATTACTATTTTATGGATGTTATTAAAGGAATATGATAATGGTATTACTCATTGATTGAATGAGTTCTTATCTGAGCTAGAATAACAAATATAGTTCACAGCCTATTATGTTGGTAGTTAATTATTTTTATCAATGATATGTCTGAGGAACCATATATTATGATGATATTCACACATTTTGGACTTAAATGTCCAATAATAATTATTGAAGAGTTTATTTAACTATGTATTGATGATTTAAAATATCTATGGATGATATGTGTTACAATATTTAATTCTTATAGGAAAGAATATTTCCTTTTGAATGTAACAATAATGTTAACAATAAACAATATTCTATCAAGTGGAAACATATCTGTATATAGTTTTAAGGTAAAAACATTGTAAAATTTAATAATAACAGACATCATGTAAGAACTCATGTTTTAAACCTGATGAAAATCATTTACAACTTGAATTTTGGTAATTACTAAGAAAGTTGTTTTTAAAACAGAACATTGTAATGTAATTTTGGGAGTTGGAATTTGTTATAGTTGTGTTTTTGGACTTGGGTGAATCCCCGACAACTTTCCCTAGTATCTTGAGGAGTTTTGAGAGCACCGGACAAGGAAATGTAGGTTTTAAAGGACCTAAGTAGGGTGAAAAATATGTTAGAAAACTATGTGTCCCATTGTAGTAACCATGGAGCTTATTTTTCTAGTGGACAGAGGCAGTCGCATGGGCTATGCTTGATTTTTCAAACTGTGCATATATATTGCTCACTAAGTGGTAGTGGATGTAGGTAAACACTATTAATCAAAAGTTATGTTCATTATGTGGATCACTATGTGGGTCAAACCGTTTGATGTTCCATAGGTGTATAGTAATAGGTGCACGGTTGGTGCACGGTTTATTACACCGTACATACCAAATTGTGCATGATGTTCTATTTTAATTTATATTTTATTTTATATTAATATAAAATAGAAAAATGAAATTAAACACTTAAACCACACCCTCTCTCTCACCAGACCCGCATGACACCTAGGGAGGGGCCCCCCTTTGATGTGTGAAGGACACCCCCTCCCCATCCAACTCCACCATTCTTTATTTTTGTCGCTAGATCTCTCATGGTTTCTACTTAGGATCATAAATATTTGTAATCTTCCCTATCCTCTCTTTATTTACAGTTGATTTTTTAGTCTCTATTTCTTATGGAAAGGGGTAAGATGAACCTAGGGTTTTATAGTAACCTATATTGCTAGGTTCCTTCTGAATTTAGGGTATTCAAATGGTCTCACGGGGTGTGTTAGTCTGTCTTCCTGTAACCACCACCGACAGTGAGGTGTTTTAGTCCTATTTTTCCTGATTTTTTCATTTTGAGGAATGGTTTTAAATGACTAATTAGATTTTCACCCTTTATTTATTATTTTATTGGCTTTTATGTAACTTGGGGTAATTTCTATAGGGTGTTGCGATCAATTTCCCTGGGTGCACCCAAATAATACTAGGTATGAATATATATTGATATATAAATATATCTTTTGTGTGCATGTTCACCTAGGCATTGTGAACACATTCATCATTATATATATATATATATATGGAAATAAGTGTGTGCAAGCGGCAGGATTCTTTAGCCAGAAAGAAATAGATTTCCCATCCCTTGAGGGAGGGTCCCTAACCATACCCTTTTGAATTTTGAACTCATTTTTTATAATAAAATTCTTCTTCATTAGTTGAATTTAAATTCTATAGTAAACTTCTTATAGAAAATAAAAATATTATTTATGAATAATGTAATGTATTTTTAATAAAACCCCTTCATCAGAGGTTCACTACCTTCAATCAAAAAAAATTATTATCTTGTTATAATTTATTGTGTTGATGACATGTGATTTTTTATGATTCCCTAGTTATAGGAATCTATTTAAATTTAAAGTAATATGGTTTTCTTATCACAATGATTTGTGTTCCCCTGTGAATATTAACACACTTATGTTAAATGGTTCTAATGAACTATACTGGGATTAAATAGGTGGGTAAATCCATGTGAAATAAATAAGATTGAATAGTAATAAATGGTTGGGTATACCCATACGATAGTAATGAATGCTAACTATGAAAATGAGTGGGTGTACTCTTTAATTGCATGGGTTATGAATGGGAGTTAATTAATGGTTAAATTGTCTATTATAATTGAATGAATTTTGATGGATGTGTTAGATAATGAGTTCGTATACTCATTATATGCCTTGAATGGAAAATGGATAATTGAGTTGGTAAACCCATTATATGTATTTAAATATGAAATGTCAATATGATATGGTATTCTCATTATTTGACTTTCGTTAACTATGGGAGATGGTGATATATGTACGGGTGTTCCCATATGACTTTTTTAAATGTAAATAGAACACATGAGTGGTATACTCATGTTGTGTGTGACTTATGTGAGTGGCTATACTCACTAAATGTTTTCTATAGTTATAATTGTGTGAATACCCATACTCATTTGTTTAATTTATTATATTTAATTTTTTTCATTGGGTGGTGATAAAGCATTAAGTTTAACATATTTTATACTATTTTTCAATGTTATAAATCCCACCATATTGTTATTTTATAGGCAATTGTAACATTTTTATGATTTAGTGGAATTTTGAGCTCAAATGCAATAATAGCTTAATTTTGGTGTTTAACTGTTTTAGTTTTCCTCTGTATTTTGGCCATAAAATTTTCTAACCTAAACAAAATTGAGAAATTCAATTTTTTTCCTTGCATCAAGGGACAAATTTCATCCTTCTAGAGGCCCAGATCAATCAATCATTTGGAGTCCCAAAATCAGCTCATAATCCGGACATCAAAAACTGTGTGCAAATATGGAATGTTTTAAAGCTGAGATTTTATCTTGAATCATACAAATCCATTTGATCTAAAATTTTATAAGGATCTAGAGAAGAAATTAGTTATCTTCATTAATTAAGGATTCCACATATTAATCAGCTGATTATAAGGTCTTAATTGCATTGGAATTTGGAGTTTTGGAAAACGAAGAGTCACATGGACAGATTAAATATACCGCACTAAAACAGCTAAAAATCCTTCATTATTTCACCAATCATGATGGAATTTTGTGGAGGGATGGAAAATATGATTTGGAACAACTTTAATGAAAGGACCATATTCCAATAATTTCATTTAATAGTCCTAAAGGTATCTGAAATCCATAGGATATAATTGAGTGATATTTCTTCAACCCATTTTCTCTATAATTTTGTACCTCCTATCCCTTTTACGAGGATAGCCATTTCATGGGAGCAAGGTTGAGTTTTTTTATTTTAATAGTTTTTTTATTTTTAATATATATTAGTTTAGATTTCTTCTTCATACCGTATTTCTTCCATTTATTTTATTTTATATTTTCTCCCACTGTTATTCACTTCTCAACTTCGCTAAAAATGGAGAACTAACCACGACACTTGTTTGAGGGAGGGAATGGTGGTTTTATTGAGTTAATTTTACTTTAATTTTTAATCTCTTTATTAAATTCAATGAATTTTTGTGGTGGTTAAATTGATTATAATGAGTGGTCGCCATGTCATCTCTACCATCAACTTCTTCTACTCGTTTATTGATTTTTCTTCCCATTGCTATTTGTGTCATGCATATGGTGGATCATGCCCAGGGTAGTGATGTTCAGTGAAGAGGTCTCCTAGTTGACATTAGGAAGATCATTACACTGTATGCAGAGGTCTCGGTATGTGGTAATAACAATCCAAATGAGAAGGTGAGGTGTGACAATTCCTGATCACCTCATTGAGTTGAATATTGAGATTCCTTTTAAACAATGATATCAACCCCCACACCCTACTAAGAACAACTACCTACTTTATTTTTTCTAAATTCATTTTGTATTAAATTGGATTATTATATATTATATTGATATTTTTTTCATTTTAAATTATCCCCCCGTTAATATTAGTGTTATATTTGTATATTATTTATTTTTTAATGGTGAAAATAGGAAAATAGTGTGTGTGGGTGACCTCCTTATGATCTACCCTAGGGTGTTCCACTATAGTAGCTTATTAGTTTAATAAAAATTTAATTGAATTTCGATTTGGGACAAACCACTTTCATCAGGTGGTTAAACAAATGATAATTGATTAAATAGATGATATGAGTGGGTATACTCATAATGAAATGAATTGTTAAATGGTTTATATGAGTGGTTATACTCATATAGTAAATGGTGAAATGGTTTATATGTGTGTGTATAATCATATCATTTTAAATGGTTGAGTGGTATGAAATATTCCATGGACTAAACTCCATGGATGTGGAACACGATAGTGGATTCCCTTAGTTAATTATACACCTTTCTTATTGATTCTATGGGATGCCTCGGACCATGATACCTAGTTGATCAAGCATTATTAGACTCATGTTGGACATGTATATACACATTTTCCTAGGACTCCAACTAGTGCCTTGACCATGTTTCCATTGGGATGCCCACAGGACTCGATGTGGATGCCTTGGTTGAGTTATTTGGATATGTCAATTTGTGGTCCACATTTCTTATATGGATGATGTAGGGGATTTCCTTGGATATATCCCATAATGGAAAATATTTTTTATATATAATAGTTGTTAGGAATGTGATACACATGAATATATGGCTTGGTTATGGTATATGGTGATACGTAGTTACACAGAAAGTCCTTGATGGTATGACATGTTAGGATGAATGATAAGGCAATGATTTTTATTTGTGGAATACATGTAGCTGCCTTATTATATGAGCATGAAAATTTTTTCATGGATACTTTTGTTTCTATGTTGGAATAACTATCATAGCAGTTTAAATTCCATGTGAATTTCTTCATTACATTTTCTACTTATGTATTTACCTGTAAATTACAAATTTTACATATTTCACAAATTAGATAGACTTTGAAACTATAGGTTATGGCCTACTGAGATGTTATCTCACACCCTACTTGGGTACCTTTAGTACCCTTTTGGAATCTTTTTGACTATAGGAATAGGGAATTAGGCTTTTGAGGTTTCCTCTTGTATTGGGAGTTTGGGGAAAATGACAGTGTCAGTGTTCAGGATGCTTGTGGAGATCACCCTTGGAGATTTGAGTATTTTTTTATATTTATACTCACATGTAATGATTGTTTTATTGATTACAGAATTTATATTTTGTGTTATCATCTATAATGTACACTTATGTAAAATAGTTTTAGAAATAATATAAAGTTAGTTGATATCGAAATTTTCATCCACTATTTTAATTATTAATTTATACTACATTCTTCGTTAGTTTAGTTTTCATGTTTTTTACTACTGTGAACTCTAAATATGAGGGTTCATTCTCCCAAATTACTATCATTAAACCCTCACTAATAGTTGGATGCCTTTGACATACAGGGAGATGTAGTTGAGGTCAGGTGAAGATCGATCTAGCTACTAGTTTAGTGGCATGTCAGTCCAGGATGTTACAAAGTGTATTAGAGGTTTTTTTCCTTTGTATTAATATTTTAGATGGTATACAAGAGTTTAGAAATAATTCTTCACCTAGTAGATAGTTTTTCTTGGGACTGATTACCTCACGTATGGGAAATGACTAAGTGTCCAAGGATGGGAAACACTGTTTATGTTGTTCGATGTTACACTTGATTGGATTTCACCATGGGTGACAACTATATATTACATTTCTTAATGATTATGATAATTTTTATTTTTTGAGGTCCTCATATAGAAATGAAGTTTCATTACATTCATTATATTGGGAACTTTAAAACTCACATACCATGAATATATTTCATGCAATGTTGCAGCATTAGTTGGTTTCATGCTAAGTATGATTGTGTTCCATGAGTGATGACATGCTTGTTTTGTACTTGTTGATGTAATACATTAGCGCACCCATTTATTTATCATTTCATACTAGTGTCTTATATTCCTATATGTTATATTCCATTCTACCTATGTTTTTATCATTTTTTTCAGTTATTCCATGTTTATGTGTTACTTCTTATGATGACATGCTAAAGCTGTTTTGAGGTCTAAACAACAACATTTGGGTAAATTGGTTTTTTTACAATGGGGTCCTATTTTTGTTGTATAGTGTTGATAGGCCTTATAATTTTGAAAAGTGTAACCCACTTATTTGAACCATTGAAAAAGGGTTGATAAAAATAAAATGTTAAATGGAATTAGATGTGGTTATTGGGAGCCAATTTTACATTTTTTATGTGTATGAGTTCTTCATGAACTGGTAAATGGATTCCAGGTTAAATTTAATGGCATGAGTCATTTTAAATGATTTAATTGAAAGATGTTATTTTTCAGACATAAATAAATTTATTTCATTGTATGGAATCCAAATTCTATATGTAATGTGTGTGAGAGCATTAAGGATTGGTATATGGACACATATATTACCGGATGATTATATATATAGCCATGTCTTTATGAAATGAGTTGTTATGTAGTTTCTTTTTGAAGAACCTAGGTTTAATAAATGGGACACTCAAAGGTCACATAATCATTTAAAATGGAATTTTGATGATAAATTTCTTATTTATAATGGAATTTTCTCGAATGATATATGTTTTAAAAAGTATTTTTATGAAACATTCCTATTTTTCCCATGGGGAGTTGACTAAAGCCAATATCCTTTTTATGAATTGGTTCTTGGGGTTTGTTTAAATTATTTCAAATATTTATGATTTAAATGAATTAATGAAATGGTTTTCAACTAAAACCTAATGTGGTTTCCATTATTTAACCCCCATTAGATGGGTATTTTCATTAATTTTGATGATATTCATCAGAACGTAGTTGTGAGGGATCATACATATGTGGTTTCTTTTTATAATTGGATTAAATATAAATGTTCTTTGAGCCTATTGAATATATTTTGTGTGACCAAGGGATAGATTTGATTCTTATGCTTCATAAGGTGCTAGACTGTGATAGATAACACCCCTAGAGCTTGAGATGCTTTTTATCTACTCTGAGCATTCTATGTTGGTTTCATTTTGGTGTTGTTAAACCTGGTAGGAATTTCTGTTTCTGGAAAGAAAACATTTTTTGAATGGTTTTTTTTATATTTACCCTTGATATGGGAACAAGCATCGAAGAATTATTGGATCACTAGGTTAGAGATACCTTGGGCATGGTCAGATATTTAGGGGCATATAAGATTCTATTTTCTTTATTGATGGATTATTTAGTATGTCATCATCTGAGTTAATGGTTTAATGAGATGATGTGTCGTTGGATTTTGTGATCTCGGGGTTGTATGTGTTAAAAAACACAAAAACTGTTGATGGTTTAGTGATGTAACTAAATGGTTATGTATGGTTTGATCCTAGATCCTTCTGAGATTAAGACCGTTCATGGGTTTACATCAGAGTAGAGTGACTGGGGTGTTTAGGTCTGTTCTTCCTAATATTTGAGAGGAAATTTGGGACTCTGGTTCATTGAAACACCAGCCAGTTTGATTGAGGCATTAATTATAGATGTTTTTGTGCATTGAGTATGGTTCTTTGAAAATCACATATGCCTTTGTATTGCTTCTAATCTAGAACCCTTTTGAGATAATGGTATTTCGTTTCGACGACAAATATACTCCTATGGTGGGTAGTATCACATTGGTTCTGGTGTATGTGTTTATACTTTATTGGCATCACGACATTGAAAATGTTGGCGGTGTGCACAACCCATTAAAATATCAGATATTTTTGGAAGTGTTTTGATGGTAAAGTATTAAGGAACATGAATGAATCTCTAGGTATAGAAATAAAGGTTTGGTTGAGGATGAATTTAGCAGTGATACTGGCTTATTGTAAATATTCAACTAGATGTGGTTGGATTGCTCTACATGGCATATTGATAGTGTACTTTTCAGAATGAGACAAGAATTCCCTCTATCTTGACATCGTAATAGATACACTATGAGTACATCAGTTATATGTCCTGCTCAGGTTTAAAAGCATTGGGGTTGTTTCGTGGTAACATTATGGGTTTTAAATGAGATGTTTTTCTTCATAAGTTACACCAGAATTGTAATTGGGATTATAATGTGATCAAAAAGTGTAATGCATTCTAGTGCTCTAAATATTGATAAGGCTTTTTGTTACATCAATTCATGAATCTTTTAGAATGGAAAAGTAATGGTTGGTTTGGGAATGTCACTGGATGTTAGGTAAGGACTTCGGTGTGTGTTCTTATGTTAGATGGTGAATGCATTGGGAAGAAAGTCATTGCAGTTCAGTTGGGATGCATCAGCCGCCTATGATAGGAATCTTCAAGAATAGTTTTTTTCATGTGGAATGGATTATTTTCCTTATGTCTTGAGTATGTGGTTGGAAGTAGAAATTTGTTAAAGGCCACATATCCTATTTAAGGCTGACTAGAGTTATGGGTTGGTGATTTATTTTGAGGAAAACATGCACAAATTGTTTTAGTAGGTCATTTTTGTTTTGAAATTTTCCTTCAATAAAAATATCTCTTACAGAAGAATATGTAATATGCTTCCCCTAGTTGATGGAATCACTTGAGAAGCATCACCCAAATGATTTGAATGTAAATTTTTCTTAAATTACAATGGTGGAAGAGCAGTGGTTGGAGTTGGCGATTAAATGCATATACCATTGGTGGAAAGCTCCAACGGGCTGATGGTTAAGAGATGAAAAAGAGTCCTTCTCTATTTTATTATGGGATCAGTTAATATCTGACTAGTTTTATATAGGGATTGAACTTTGGATCAGGTTTTAAATGATTAATCACCTTGTACATATGAAATGGTTAATGGCGCGTTTGGAGTTCAAGAAAAAATTGTGGTGGTTCAAAGGATACTTTAAAAACATATTTAGTTGGGTGATTTTCACATAGTTCCCAAAGAATTCATGGGGAAAAAATGTTTTATGGTATGTATATTGTAAGAAACCTAGTTTTAAAATTGGATTAAATTCACAGGGAAATTGAATTTTGGTACTTACTATGTGTGTTTTCGTTAAAACCAAACTTTGGAATGTAATTACGAGAGTTGGGATAGTTTGAAATAATATTTCTGGAAATGGGTGAAGGCCCATAAACATATATGAGTATCTAGAGAAGTTTTGGGAGTGCCATAAAGGGAAGAAAATGTTTTTTAACACCTATATTAGGGCATACAGTATGTCTAAAAACCATTTGGCCCAGAGTAGTAACCATGTGGCTAATTTTTCTTTTAGACAAAGGATGTCCCAGTGGATGTGGAAGGTTTTCCGAACCATGTGCCACAATCATAGAGTTAATCGAAGTGGAAATATATTTGCACTATGCATCACATGGCCTATGCATATTTAGGCTAACCATGTGGGTCAAACTGTAAGGGGTGACCCAAGTGCCCAGTAACAGTCACACTATGTGCATACAGATAATTAGAAGGTGTAAACCAAACTATGCATGAAGCTATGTTTTAATTTTATTTATTTTTTATTAATTAAAATAAAAAAATAAATTAAAAAACTAAAACCTCACTATCTCTAATACTATACACATAGGGAGGGGCTCCCCTCTGAGGTGACACCCCCCCTCTAGACACTCTATTTGTTGTTTCTTTGTCTGTATCTCTTTTTTTTTCTCATATGGTTCATCAAGTATGGTCTTATGCTTTATCCTCCATTAATGTCTATTTCTTGGGTCTCTCTGGCATCTGCGATGGGGGAGGATGAACCTAGGGTTTAATGGAAACACATATTTTTGTGTTTCTTACAGATTTAGGGTATGCAAATGGTGTCCTAGGTGTTCTTGGTCTATGTTCTAGAAACCGCAACCAATGGAAACAATTTTATTTAGATTTTTTCTTCCACAATCAATTTTAGGTATGATATTAAACAAATATTTTGAATTTAACCCTTTATTTAGGGTTTAGTGGTGTTTATGAGACCTGGGGGAATTATTGTATGTGGTTTCAATAAATTTACAAGGGAACACACACATAAAACTAAATATTAATATATATATATATATATATCTCTTCTACATTAATGATCCCTCTTGGAGTAAGGAAAACATGCATCAATTTAAATATATATATATATATATATATATATATATATGGATGTGTATCCGTGCAAGAGGTTGACTTCTTGAGTAAGAAAGATATGTCACAACCATCCATTTAGGTAAACTCCCAAACATAACCCACATAAATTGAGAACAAATTAGTTTATTGTAAAATACATGTTGATTTGTTTGTTTGAAAATTCCAGAGTGAACTACATATGGGGAATAAAACGAATTTATAAGGAACAAAGTCATGTTTATTTATTAAAACCCCTCTATCAGAAGCACACTACCTTCTAGATAAATACATGATGATTAGAATGTCATATTTTTATGGCTTGATGATTTATGGATTTATATATTTTATCTTAATTAGAGGAAGTTTTTTAAAATTAATGGAATGTGGTTTTCTTAGTGAGGATATCTGTTTCCTTCATTTCATATTGACGCACTTCTTTTAATTTGTTGTAAAAAACATGAGTGGGATTAAATGGGAATGTAAACCCATGTGAAATAAATAATCTTAAATGATAACAAATTGGAGAGTATTGAGATATGATAGGAATGAATGTGAACTATTACAATGAGTGGGTATACTCTTTGGATGCATTAATTGTGAATGGGAATTTATGAATTGGTAAATTCAATATATGAATTGAAAACATTTTTTTGAAATTGATTGTTAATGAATGGAGTTACACATTATATTCCATTAATTGAAAAAAGTTAAATGAGTGTGTTAACTCATAGGAAGTATTTAAATAAAAAATGTCAATAAGAGATGTTATTATCATTATTTGACTTGTGTTAATAATAATATATGGTTGAATATGGGTTGTTATACCCATATGGCTGGTTTAAATTGAAATATAACACATGTGTGGTATACCCATGTTTTTTGTGACATATGTGAGTGGGTATAATCACAAAATGTTTTACTATAGTTATAAGGGTGGGAATACCATTACACATTTAGTTAAATTATTTTATTGAATTATGATCATTAGGTGTGTAAACCCATGGTAAATGGTTAAATAGAAGATATGAGTGGGTATACTAAAATGGAATGGAATTGTTAAATGGTTTAGATGTGTGAGTATGCTAATATGGTAAATTATGGAATGATTTATAAGAGTGGGTATGCTCATTTGGTTTGAAATTAATTAATGGTATGATATATTCTATGGAATTATCTATATGGATTTGGAAGGCTGTATTGGATTCGTTTGGTTGATTATGCCCTTCGGGTCTTGGTTTCGTGGGATTTATCAACCCCTAATTCCTCGTGAATACAAATTCATGGACTCACATAGGACATGTTGTTACACATAATTCTTGGACACCAGCTAATGCCTAGACCATGTTTCCATTGTGATGTAAATAGGACTCAATGTGAATTCATTCAATGAATTTATTTATTTTGTCCCATCGTGGTCTAGATTTCTTACAGGAACACCCTCGAAAAATTCCTTTGTTCTGTTCCTTTGTGGTATCCAAGTCTTTATATGACATGGGCTTGAGGAATGTGATATGCCCGAATATATAACTTGGCCATGGTAAATGGTGATACATGGTAATACAACAAGGTTACAATGGTATGGAATTATTGGATGAATGAAAAGGCCATGCTATTTATTTTTTAATACTTCTAGATGACATGTTATATGAGAATGACCATTTTGTGTAGGTCACCTTGTGGTTCTATGTTGGAATAACTGCCTTTGCAGTTTACATGCCATGGGAATTTCTTCATTTCATTTTCTAGTTATGTATTAACCTACACATTGTTAGTTTACAAATTGCACAAATTTTACGGGCTTGACACCATGGGTGTTGGCCTAATGAAATTATATCTGACACCCTACTCAGATAGAATTTGTGCACTAGTAAAATCATCTTTTTTACATGACTATAGAATTTTTATTTACCTTTATACCTCTCGAACAGTTAGTTAAGAGAAAAGAACTGAGTGTGAGAACAATATACTTATGGAGATTACCCTTGGTAATTTGGGTATTTCCTTTATTTTTACACTAAGGTGTAAATAAATTTTTATTGTTTGCTTCATATTTTTTATTCAACATTATCAATATTGCATACATGGTTAAACTGGCATCGTTCATAATCTAAATTTCGTTGATATCTTATTTTTCATCAATTTTTTTGAGGATTTTGTTATAATTATTCTATTGTGAATTATTTTTAGCTGTATATTTCCAATGTGGCTGCTAAATATGAGGGTTTAGTCTCCCCACAATCTACCTTTACCTCCTTTCTTCTAGTAAGTAGCTTCTGTAATATGCGGAGATGCGCTTGATGTCATGTGTAAACTAGTCTGCCCACCATTTTATTGTTAAGACTAATAGGGAACTTACAAAACTCATTGTAAATTAAAAAATTGATGAATTATACATTACATGAGACCTAATTTATTTTTATGATTTAGAATTCCTAATTTTTATAAATGTTGTAAAATAATATTTTCAAATTTGGATTGATATTATGTTTTATTCATAAAAAAAATATGGAATAAATTAAATGTAATTTTAGATATATAATATAATATGTTTTTATAGATATAACACGACATTACAATTTTTTGTTCTATGAAAAAAATGTTGTAGTTTGATTGGAAATTTTTTAGATATAGAATAAATGACAAAAAGATAAATTACATCCAAGACTGTACATGGTATTCATCAATATAAATTTAGATTAACATTAATTACAAGAGGAAATAAATCATATTTGAAATTTCCGTTTCACCCATTAATTATGATTGAGAATATGATTTATCTAAACATGCACATTTTATTAAAACAACCCATTGGATTTTTTTCAAATGTTAAGAATTCAGTGTCATTTTTTAAATAATAATATCATATAATGATAATAAAATTGAAACCATTCAAAAATTGTGGTATATTTATGATACCTATCAAAATTTATATAATCAGGTTTTAATACCTTATCAAATCCACTTCATTCAAATTCCAGAATAAAAATTTGTTACATTATTCATATAATGGTGATTACCTCATTCATTATAAAAATCAAATGTAAATACCAACATTTTCATTTATAAAATGTATTATCATAAGATTAATTATATGAAATTGAAAATAATATATTGTCTTCTATATTTATATTTATTGAATTTTTAAATTATATATAATTTTTTTAGATATGTTAAAAATACTCATCAAATGATGGCATTTATTATTCAAAAGTATATCTTATTAAATGTGATCGAGTTTTGTACAAATTATTTACATAAATAGAACATTATTTTATCTCCTTGACTATCGACACATGAAATTTTACGGTGAAGGTAAATGTATTCCGGGATTCAAAAAACATTTGATTCCACATGTTTATGTGATGTAATTTATAGTGCGTCATACTTTACATATATAAATATCAAAAATTATTAGATGAATATTCATTATATTACATGAAAATCCATTCTAAAATCATATTATTCTAGTGAAATTAGAAACCTGGATATATAACCAACTATTTCAATAGTGAGATTAATTATCAACTATATAGTTCTTCATAACTTGTACCCTTCTCAGACATATCATACATAATACCTCTCTTCATTACATTAGAATCGGTTACATAAGAAATGGTTATATTTAATGTCTAGTATGAGTAAAATTTTGAGATATCAATGGTTAGATAATAATAATTATATAATCATATTGGTATTATTACAAGATTATAATGATCTGAAATAGATACACAATTTTCATAGATATCATAATTTTAGGTCCTGGAATAATTCTTGGTCATTTCGCAAACATGATAAATAATGTAAAAAATGAACATGAGAAAGGAGGGGATAACATTGGCATAAGATTTGATATTTATGAATACATGTAATCATAGAAAAACTTATTTTAAATATATCCTTCAGGTTTATCTTGGTCTAACCAATCTTATGCTCGCTTCAGGCTTGGGATACCATTTTGTGAGCACTAATTGGGTCTTTGTATAACTTATTATATACCCTATGATCTCATAGATCCATAATAATTTCAAAATGATTTATAGTGATATATAGTTCCTCCACATAATTTAATTAAAATCATATATATGTGTTCTAAATTATTTTAATATGTTCAACAAATCATAAACCCAATAAAAATAAATTGGTTTTATAAACATTTATAATGTCATAACACATGGAAAAGTAAAAGGTTTAATAAAAATAACTTAATAATTAAAAAACCTTAAATATAAAAAATATGGATGATATCATTATATCAATACCCTAATTTATATTAATTTATATAAATATATCTCATCTATAATGGAAATTTATTCTAAAAGACCATATGAAACATTTCATGATGAAAATAAACTTTCAATTTTGAAATAATATCATTAAAATCTAATTTTGTATGAAATATTATGGGAAAACAACTATTTAAAAGTAATAGAGATACTTTTAAATTAATTCTCATAGAATTATTTTTTCATGAAATATGGATATTTTTTTCATTCCATATCTATAAAAATAAAACAATACTTTACTCTTTTTTAAACAATATATCCTAATTTACATAATTCAAAAATTTAATTGATGACTTTATTTGATGAATATAGTAAGAATTAAATAGTCCAGAAAAATTACTCCGAAAATACATATGATAATTTCTTAATGTTTCTTTAATTTTTTTCAAACATGGATATGGTAGATAAAGGGTTTTTTATCGAATAGAGAAAGAAATTAGATTTTCCCTAAAAATGTTTTTTAGGTTATTAAGAACATTTGGTGAGAAAATTAAACTAAATAATTTATTTTTTGGAAAGAAAATATGGTAATAAAAAAAAGTTTCTTTATTATACAATGAAATGATTTCATTATGGGAATAATACTATTAGACAATACCGATAAACAATGAGATTATAGTATTGAACCATTACAAATTTAGTATATACTGAATCATTTATTTTATGAAATAATGAAACTTATATTATTATTGATTTCACATAATGTTTAAGAGATAAATCATAAAATAAATTCTTAGGTAGTATTAGCCCCACAAAAAAAATAGTTCTATATATGAAACATGCCTCACTGAAATAAAATTGAGACAAAAATACCATACCTTGAGTTCCGTTATATTAAAATCATTTGAACCTTCTATAAAATAAATTTAAATTTATTCTAATTATATACCACAATCCCATATATTTAGAGTAATTGATAATAGTATATTGTAACACCCGATACTTTTATGTTATATAAATCATCAAAGCAATATTTTTCTACACAATACTTTCTTGGCTTTCTTTACACGAAATCACGACCTTCCTCGATAGCTTATGTCGTACGCAATACCGAGTTTCACTAAACAACGATATGCTATTAAAATATTATTAAAACTAGCCGTTATGAATAGTAATAACCACTTTTTGAAATTTTATAAATTTTATTTTTCAAAATGGACATCATTTATGGATTCGGAATATCGAAATTAGCCTAGGGTGAAATTTTGGTATTTTTCTGAAAACTTTCAATCTTTGATGAATAGTGAAACCACTAAGTGGTAGTTAAAAAAAACTGAATTTTTCATAAAACTTAATTTTACCGCTTCTGTGAGTGGAATTTCAAAAATCTGAGAGACACGGTTGATGTCAGTAAGTAAAATGTGGTTCAATGAGATGAAAATAATTTTTGGTGAATAGTACCTTTTTACTTTTTTTACCACGGTAAAAAGTAAATCGGGTAATTAAGGGTAAAGATGATATTATTATTACCCTAACACATGTCCTAATTCTATTGGATCAGTGTAATTCGACCAAAAACTAACTTAAGAATAAAATATGACCATTTAGGCCCACTTGGATTTGATTAGGACATTTATTATTAATTTATTTAAAGAAGGGTTAAAATAGTTAAAATCAAAGTTTAATAAGTAAATAATTTTTAATATGGGGTTATACATAAGATAAATTCGACTATAAATATTAATTAGAAAGATAAAAATATTTCCTACATAATTTTATTTTATTTTAAATTTTTAGAAATTATATAATTTAATTTATTTATGAAACAATGATGATGCAGTAATTATCTTATTAATGAAATATTTACATAATTGATGTTATAAACACAAAAATAAATGTAATTTGAGACTTTTTATGAATACCACTAATTTTCTAGGTTAATATGACATGTTAGTATTGATTTAATTAACTTGGTTCGAACTAATAATTCTATTATGTTTCTCACAAAAATCAATTACTAAATAGTGTCAAAATTGACATAAAATAGTTTTTAAAACAAATATTATATTGGTAATTGTTATTTTATTCCTAAAAATATAAGGTTCGGCCACATGACTTAGATAAGGTTATATATATTAATAACAAAAAATTTGGGGTTTGTTTGGCTGCTTATAGTAAGTTTATTAACCTTATAGTATAAGAACACAAGAAGTCATGGTAAAAGTAAAATTATTTAACTTAATGTTAAATCTAAATGATAAGGTTAAAATAGGAAACTAAACTTGTCTAAATTCTATTGGATGAAAGGATTTCGACCCATCCCCACCTTATCTTCAAAATATATCAATTTGGAGCTATTTAAAACCGAATTTGACTTTATAATAAAATAATAGTTTTAGTTATTCCAAAGGTGCCCCTCTCCTCCCTTATAAAAGGACACATCCTCCCCCTCTTCCTCACAACACTTTGAGCCTTCAAGATCGGCCCAACCCCGCCTCTTTCTCCTCTCCACTTCCCTAGAGAATCCTAGAGGTCCTGGTCTTCTTCAAAGGCCATTTTTAGTGCCCTAAAAGAAGGTCTTAAAGAAGCAATTCAAAGAAGAGGAGGTTCGGACACTTACAAAGCAAGTCGGACCTAAGGTAAGGGAAATATCACAATCTCATTTTTATCCAAGATTGTTTTTACTTTGGTATTTAATGGGGTGTATTTTATCATCCACATCCATGTTTCGTCAATATGTAATCTTATTTCCATCCACCTAATATTTTTTAAATCCAATTTTACCCTTCGGTGAGTTTTTAGTAAAAGATATGAAAGGAATCTTTTGTCATTTTTCGTACGAGGTACTTTTTGAATTTTCTGGCAAAAGTACGAGAAGGATGTTTTTCTTAACTTATACGGCATGAATGGATTTTTAAAATATTTTTTCCAGGAAGCTTCCTTTAAAAAGTTTCATGTTTATTTTTAATCAACATCTTTTAGTTTAAAGTTGTATGACATGTTTAGAAAGGAAAATTGTTTTTGAAGAAGAAAGGATATTTTCTTCAAGAATGGAGTTCAAGTGTTTTATCAAAATTATTTTCCATCTAAGATAATAAAGGGTTCTATTTTTATCCCTATTATTACATTGATTTGATTATGTTGTGATGGAATTATATTTTTATGAATTCCTTTATCTTATATGAATTGTTTTATGATGTTTAAGATTCCCATTTTTATTACATGGGTTATTAAATGATGTTTGACTTATGATTCTGTGGCACACATAAGAATGGTATCATTATGAGATGGGTGGGACCTATATATCCCTCCAATGCATTGGGTAAAGATTTTATATCTCATGAGATAGACATGGATGGAACGGTAGGTTTTACCAGTTCAGTGAAACAGGACTGAAATGAGGGTGACTCGGTTCAGAAAGGGACTTTGTCCAATATGATAGTCTTGGAAATGAGTCTTGAATAACAAGAAATGATTCTCTATGATTATGTGTGTATGCCACAAAGTTTCATGTTTTATGTTATGATTATTGTGATTACATTTCACTGCCACGATTTATCCCATGTTATGAATTTATGATCTCTTTTGCAGGTCAATGTTTCCAAAAGTTATGTTCTTGTGTATACGATGTGATTGATATTTATTTTGTTTACCCTTACTGAGCATTTTAGCTCACCCTTTTGTATGTTTTCTTTCCCCAGGTCAGGAAGAAGGTTACTAAGTAGGATATGCCAAAAAGGGACTCTAGATATGATGAAATAAGTGGGAGGCAAAGTTGATGCTTTATGAACCAGTTGTTTATGTTTCCCAGTGACTAAAGACACTATACCTATACGGTCCTTTCGTGGTTTTGTTATATGTTGTAATAAGAATGCTTCAATTTTGATGTATTAACAATGTATGTAAAGTATGGTTCGTTATAGTTGGTATCAGAGGAAAGGTATAGTCAACCTTTGGAAACTAGGATGTAAAAGCCTTACTAAGAACCCTAAGGATAAGTCTAAGCATAGAACACAATCTTAGTGTTTTTGAAATGGCCATGAATAACCTAGGATAAGACCTTAAGTGTGAAATTTTATTCTTAATTATGTGTTTTTCCTATTATAATTAGTGTTGCTCACACTATTCTTCTTGGTTTTAGTGAATGGCTGGAATCCGAAGGAATCGTGTTAATGTAGAATGCGACGGGCAATGCAATGATTGCCCCCCTGAGCAACCAAACGTTATGGGAGCTGGAATTCAAAATCTTGTAGCCATGCTCACACAACTTTCTCAAGATATGAATCATGCAGGACTTCCAAACGAGCAAAGGAAGGAGAAACATTCTGTTGAATCCTTCATGAGGCAGCGTCCACCTTCTTTCAACGGGTCTAATGATCCATTAGTTGCTGAACAATGGATTAGTACTACTGAAAAGATATTTTCAGTTCTTCAATGTTCTGAACATGATAAAGTCATCCTAGCAGTGTATTGTTTGGAAGGAGATGCTGATCAATGGTGGAATCTTATTAAGAATACGAGGCAAAAGGATGAAATTGAGTCCATGGAATGGGAGGAGTTCAAGAAATTATTTTTCAATAAGTACTTCCCTCGTATTCTCCGAACAAAAATGGAGAAAGAGTTTCTTGAACTGAAGCAAGAGGATGAGGATTCTGTTGGTACCTATGAAGCAAATTTTACAAGACTTTCAAGGTACGCTTGTGGTATTATTATCCAACCTGAGAGTAAGATCGATCGATTCTTTAGTGGCTTAAAACCAAGTCTTCGAAGAGAGTTAGCCATAAGGGACTTCAATAGATACGAGGAAATCGTTCGATGTTATCTCAAATTCAAGATGGAGATTGGAGTAACACATCAGTCATATGGGTTTTATAAGAAGAGGAAAATGGAATTCAAAGGAAAATCTAAAGAGCACACTGAAAAGAAGATGGGCTTTCCCTTATGCTCAAAGTGTGGACAGAAACATGGAGGGAGTTGTCTTAAAGGGACAAGTAAATGTTTCAAATGTGGAAAGGAAGGTCATTGGGAATTTGAATGCCGCGATGATGGGAAGAAGATGTCTAATGATGCAAATAAAGGAAGGGATACACAGAATGATCCTACTACACTTCAATGTTTCAAGTGCAAGGAGATGGGGCATTATGCCAATAAATGCCCTAATCCAAGGGTTGATGATTATGGTCGACGTCAATAAACTCTTAAGGCTAAAGACAAAGGAAAGTCACATGCAATTTCTATCATAGATGTGGAGTACGATAACGATGTGGTGAAAGGTACACTTACCATCCACTCTAAAGTAGCAAATGTTTTATTTGATTCTGGATCCACCCACTCTTTTATTTCTTAAGAATTTTCTAAGGGTATCACCGTATTACCTCAAAAATTAGATGTTGAGTTTGCTGTGACAACACCTAATGGCACAACAGTCGCATCAAAAGTTTATAATTCTTCTCTGATCGAAGTTTGTGGGAATGTGCTTCCTGCAAATCTTGTGATCCTTCCTATAGTGGAATTTGATGTGATTCTTCGCATGTATTGGCTTTCTTTATATGGAGCTCATATCAATTTCCAAAGAAGGGAAGTCACATTTCATATTCTAGATCAATCTATGACCGTCTATCAATGCAAGGATGAACATAACCATCCAGTGGAATTTTCTTCCATTTTATGGGTATTGATTCCACTAAATGAAGGTTATTTATCTCAAATGGTTGGTGAGAAACTCACGATTAAGAATATTCCCATTGTACGGGAGTTTGATGATGTCTTTCCAGAGGAATTACTGGGTCTTCCACAAAATCGTGAAGTTGAGTTTTCAATAGAACTCGTACCGGGTGCTTTGCCTATTTCAAAGACACCTTATAGAATGGCCCCAATTGAGTTGCAGGAATTGAAGAAGCAACTCCAAGAGAATCTTGATAAGGGATTCATACGCCCTAGTGCGTCACCTTGGGGAGCACCTATTCTATTTTTTAAGAAGAAATATGGATCAATGAGACTATGTATTGATCATCGAGAACATAACAAGATCACTATCAAGAACAAATATCCTCTCTCGCGCATTGATGACCTATTTGACCAACTACGCGGAGCTCAATAATTTTCCAAGATTGATCTTAGTTCAGGGTATCATCAATTAAGGGTCAAAAGGGAGGATATACCAAAGATGGATTTCCGTACAAGGTATGAACACTATAAATTTATAGTGATGCCATTTGGTCTTACTAATGCCCCTGCTATCTTCATGGATCTGATGAATAGAGTCTTTAGAGACTATCTTGATCAATTTGTGGTAGTCTTTATAGACGATATTCTTTTCTATTCAAAGAGCAAGGAATAACATGAATATCACTTGAGAATTATATTGAAGACCCTGACAAAGGAGAAGCTTTATGCCAAATTTACCAAGTGTGAATTTTGGCTTCAAAAAGTTGCATTTTTGGGTCACATAATCTCAAAATAGGGGATATCTGTGGATCCAGCCAAAACAGAGGTTATCGAAAGATGGTCGAGACCAACAACAGTAACTGAGATCCGAAGTTTTCTTGGTTTGGCTGGATATTATCAACGTTTTGTGAAATATTTTTCACGATTATCTAATCCACTCACCAAGTTGACTCGGAAAGGAGTTAAGTTTGTCTGGACGGAAGAATGTGAAGAGAATTTCAAGGAGTTGAAAAGAAGGTTATCCAGTGCACCTGTGCTCACACTGCCTTGTAGTGGAGAAAGGTTTGTGATCTATAGTGATGCATCCAAGAAGGGATTAGGGTGTGTTCTTATGCAAAATGATATGGTGATAGCTTATGCCTCACGATAGCTGAAAATCCATGAGCAAAATTACCCAACACATGATTTGGAGTTAGCTGCGGTAATATTTGCATTAAAGATTTGGAGGCATTACCTTTATGGTGAAAGGTGTGATATTTATACTGATCATAAAAGTTTAAAGTATATTTTCACACAAAAGGAGCTGAATATGCGTCAAAGAAGATGGTTGGAGCTGATTAAGGATTACGACTGCTCAATCCATTACCACCCTGGGAAAGAAAACAAGGTGATAGATGCATTAAGTCGACAAGACCATGCTAGTTTATCAATGATGAGGATCACAAAAGATCCAATATTTATGGATTTACAAAGGATGGATCTTGGAATTATAATGGAAGGGGAAAAATCTTACCTTTCTCAAATGAATGTTCAACCATCTATACATGCGACGATTAAAGAAGCACAGAAAGAAGATGTCAGGTTACAAAAGAAGGTGAGAAATGTTCCTGAGTTCAACCTTGATTGTGATGGGAAAATAATGTTCAGGAATCGGGTTTGTGTTCCTCCCATCCCCGAATTAAAAATGAGCTCCTGGATGAGGCTCATAGTACTTCATTCTCTATTCATCCTGGAAGCACGAAGATGTATAGGGACCTGAAATAGTACTTCTGGTGGGATGGAATGAAAATAGATGTTGCTGAAGATGTCTCTCGATGCTTGGTTTGTCAACAAGTTAAAGCTGAGAGACAGAAGTCAAAGGGGATGTTACAACCATTACCCATACCCGAATGGAAATGGGAAAACATTACTATGGACTTTGTCACAGGACTTCCTAAAACATCCAAAGGAAATAATGCTATCTGGGTCATAGTTGATCGTCTTACAAAGTCTTCACACTTAATTGCTATTAGAGAGGATTTCCCTCTAGATCATCTTGCCAGGATATATGTAAAGAAAGTGGTAAGATTGCATGGATTACCACTTTCTATTATATCTGATTGGGATCCGAGATTTACCTCGAAGTTCTGGTGAAGTCTTCAGTATAATCTGGATACAGAGTTGAGTTTCAGTACTGCTTATCATCCTCAGACAGATGGTCAGTCTGAGAGAACAATTCAAACCCTAGAAGATATGTTGAGAGCTTGCTCTATGGATTTCAAAGGAGGTTGGGATAAACACCTACGTTTGGTGGAATTTTCTTATAATAATAGCTTTCACTCCAGTATTTAGATGGCTCCTTATAAAGCTCTCTATGGAAAGAAATGCAGGACTCCAACTTGCTGGGATGAAGTTGGGGAAAGAATGCTATTAGGACCTGATCTCATTGATGAAATGGCAGAAAAGGTCAGAGCTATTCAACAACACATAAGAGTAGCTCAGAGTCGACAGAAAAGTTATGCCGACAACCGAATAAAAGACCTAGAGTTTGAAGTGGGTGATAAAGTGTTCTTACGAATATCTCCCTGGAAGAGGGTTATGAGATTTGGAATGAAGGGGAAGTTGAGCCCCAGATATATCGGTCCTTTCAAAATACTGGATAGTGTTGGGGAGGTACCTTACCGATTGGCTCTTCCACCGAATCACTCTCAAGTTCACGATGTGTTCCATGTATCTCCCCTGAGAAAGTACATACCTGATCCTTCACATGTACTCAGCTCAGAAGTTGTACCGTTGTAGCAAGATCTTTCTTATGAAGAACAACCGATAGAGATTCTGGATCGTAGCGAAAAATTCCTACGAAACAAGACCACTCGATTGGTGAATGTTTTATGGAGGAACCACCAGTTAGAAGAAGCTACATGGGAGCTTGAGAATATGATGAGGGAGAGGTATCCTCTTCTTTTTTGTTACAAAGTGACGAATTTCGAGGGAGAAATTCATTTTAAGGGGGGTAGAATGTAACACCCAAGACTTTTATGTTATATAAATCATTAAAGGAATCTTTTTCAACACAACACTTTCTTGGATTTCTTTACACGAAATCGCGACCTTCCTCGATAGCTTGCGTCGTACGCAATACCGAGTTTCACTAAACAATGATATGCTATTAAAATATAATTAAAACAAGCCATTATGAATATTAATAACCACTTTTTGAAATTTTATAAATTTTATTTTTGAAAATGGACTTCATTTATGGATTTTGAATATCGAAATTAACCTAGGGTGAAATTTTGGTATTTTTCTGAAAACTTTCAATTTTTGATGAATAGTGAAACCACTAAGTGGTAGTTAAAAAAAACTGATTTTTCATAAAACTTAATTTTACCGCTTCTATGAGTGGAATTTCAAAAATCCGAGAGACACAGTTGATGTCAGTAAGTAAAATGTGGTTCAATGAGATGAAAATAATTTTTTGGTGAATAGTAACTTTTTACTTTTTTTTACCACGGTAAAAAGTAAATAGGTTAATTAAGGGTAAAGATGATATTATTATTACCCTAACACATGCCCTAATTCTGTTGGCTAAGTGTAATTCGACCAAAAACATACTTAGGAATAAAATATGACCATTTAGGCCCACTTGGATTAGATTAGGACATTTATTATTAATTTATTTAAAGAAGGGTTAAAATAGTTAAAATCAAAGTTTAATAAGTAAATAATTTTTAATATGGGGTTATACATAAGATAAATTCGACTATAAATATTCATTAGAAAGCTAAAAAGATTTCCTACATAATAATATTTTATTTGAAATTTTTAGACATTAAATAAGTTAATTTATTTATGACACAATGATGATGCATTAATTATATTATTAATGAAATATTGACATAATTGATGTTATAAACACCAAAATAAATGTAATTTCAGACTTTTTATGAGTCCCACTAATTTTCTCGGTTAATATGACATTTTAGTATTGATTTAATTAACTTGTTTTGAACTAATAATTCTGTTATGTTTTTCACAAAAATCAATTACTAAATAGTGTCAAAATTGACATAAAATAGTTTTTAAAACAAGTATTATATTGGTAATTGTTATTTTATTCCTAAAAATCTAAGGTTCGGCCAAATGACTTAGATAAGGTTATATATATTAATAATAAACAATTTGGGGTTCGTTTGGCTGCTTATAGTAAGTTTATTAACCTTATAGTATAAGAACACAAGAAGACATGGTAAAAGTAAAATTATTTAACTTAATGTTAAATCTAAATGATAAGGTTAAAATAGGAACCTAAACTTGTCTAAATTCTATTGGATGAAAGGATTTCTACCCATACCAACATTAGCTTTGAAATATATCAATTTGGAGCTATTTAAAACCGAACTTGACTTTATAATAAAATAATAGTTTTAGTTATTCCAAAGGTGCCCCTCTCCTCCCTTATAAAAGGACACCTCCTCCCCTCTTCCTCACACCACTTTGAGCCTTCAAGCTCGGCCAAACCCTACCTCTTTCTCCTCTCCACTTCCCTAGATACATCCTAGAGGTCCTGGTCTTCTTCAAAGGCCAATTTTAGTGCCCTAAAAGAAGGTCTCAAAGAAGCACTTCAAAGAAGAGGAGGTTCGGACACTTATAAAGCATGTCGGACCTAAGGTAAGGGAAATATCGCAATCTCATTTTTATCCGAGATTGTTTATACATTGGTATTTACTGGGGTGTATTTTATCATCCACATCCATGTTTCCTCAATATGTAGTATTATTTCCATCCAGCTAAAATTTTTTAAATCCAATTTTACCCTTCAGTGAGTTTTTAGTAAAAGATATGAAAGGAATCCTTTGTCGTTTTTCGTACGATGTACTTTTTGACTTTTCCGGCAAAAGTACGAGAGGGATGTTTTTTTAACTTATACGGCATGAATGGATTTTTAAATTTTTTTTCCAAGAATCTTCCTTTAAAAATTTTCATGTTTATTTTTAATCAACCTCTTTTAGTTTAAAGTTGTATGACATGTTAAGAAACGAAAAATGTTTTTGAAGCAGAAAGGATATTTTCCTCAAGAATGGAGTTCAAGTGTTTTATCAAAATTATTTTCCATCTAAGATAATAAAGGGTTCTTTTTTATCCCTATTATTACATTGATTTTATTATGTTGTGATGGAATTAGATTTTTATGAATTCCTTTATCTTATATGAATTGTTTTATGATGTTTAAGATTCCCATTTTTATTACATGGGTTATGAAATGATGTATGACTTATGATTTTGTGGCACATATAAGAATGGTATCATTATGAGATGGGTGGGACCTATATCTCCCTCCAATGCATTGGGTAAAGATTTTATATCTCATGAGATAGACATGGCTGGAACGGTAGGTTATACCAGTTCAGTGAAACAGGACTGAAACGAGGGTGACTCGGTTCAGAAAGGGACTTTGTCCACTAAGATAGTCTTGGAAATGAGTCTTGACTAACAAGAAATTATTCTCTATAATTATGTGTGTATGCCATAAAGTTTCATGTTTTATGTTATGATTATTGTGATTACATTTCACTGCCACGATTTATCCCATGTTATGAATTTATGATCTCTTTTGCAGGTCAAGGTTTCCAAAAGTTATGTGCTTGTGTATACGATGTGATTGATATTTCTTTTGTTTACCCTTACTGAGCATTTGAGCTCACCCTTTTGTATGTTTTCTTTCCCTATGTCAGGAAGAAGGTTATTAAGTAGGATATGCCAAAAAGGGACTATAGATATGATGAAATAAGTGGGAGGCAAAGTTGATGCTTTATGAACCAGTTGTTTATGTTTCCCAATTTCTAAAGACACTATACCTATACGGTCCTTTCGTGGTTTTGTTATATGTTGTAATAATAATGATTCAATTTTGAAGTATTAAAAATGTATGTAAATATGGGTCGTTATATATATAATGAAATTGAAGTACATTATTGATTGTGAGGGTTAGTCGTACATATGTAAAAACATTCTTTCCATTTTTTAATGGATGTAATAAATGAAAGGTAAATAATAATTCAATATTTTAGATTCATTATTATATATTTCAAATAATATATATTCATTTTACATATCCTCCTAATTATAAATGTAATCTATAAATGAAATTAACACATCTCTTCCGGAAGGTGGTAGTCCACACATATGCTTGATAGGTGTAATCATTTTCAATTTTATTTAATGGTAAGAAGGTAGATATGATATGATCAATAAAAAAGACTACTTCATCCAAAAATATCATATATAATATTTAAAATCATCATAATAAAAATACAATAAATATGGAGATGTAAAATTAATAGCATTACTATGTGTAGATGGTAAGTCTTACATATTCAAGTGCAATACTATTACTTCTCATTTGCTGGAGGGATGGTGGATAATTGTAGTTTCATACTAATAATAAAATTTAAATATATTTTTTATAAATATGTTATTATTTAATGATAAATTCCATAGACTTAGTAGAAGAATGATATGAAATAAATTGAAAGATTTTGGGTAAGACAAAAACCTCTCTTTTGGGAGACCTCATTTAGATCCATTCTTAGGGAACATATGTTTCCGATATTATGGAGAACAGAATAGAATAAAATTGAAAATAATGTCAAATATAAAATTGGGAATTGTATAATAAATATAGATGGATCAATTTGTAGTTAAAAATAGAAATAATGTGTTAAATTTTATATGGGGGAAAGAGGATGCACTTGAATTTAATAAATAATTAAATTATAGTAAATTCATTCCCAAGACAAAATGGTTTCAATTACACAATAAATTGCTTGAATATGATATGTTAGAAAATATATTTTCTATTTTTTGTATGTAAATATATTTATGATTAGGATAAAATTTCAAAACAATATTATTTGGATAAAATATCCTTAATATCATATTTTATTTTATTCATTTAATTTTACTGAAATGACATGAAAAAATAATAATTCAAATATAAATTTTTATCATAAAATAAATATTTCATATTCGTGTAAAAAAATTATAACAAATTGAATAACACAAATGAAATTACTTGTAAAATTTAACATATCGTTTGTTATATTTTTTATTAATTGAAGAAATACTACATCGAGATTTCATAATAATTTATGTTCTTTTTATAATAACTATAAATATGAAATTAATTTATATCTAGAAAAAACAATCATTAGACTCAAAATTTCTTTTAAAATAATTTATTTTTTTATATGGGAATATATAAAGTATTTTTAAAAATAAGAGTGTGACACCTTGTATGATTATTTCTATATTACACATGTATTTTTTTCAAAAAAATCCACCAAAAATAAATTTCAATTTTATGGGGATATGGGTAGAATTAGATTTATCCTATAAGAAATAATTTTTAAATTATGGTTATATAAATTATTCATAACATTGATTATATCAATTTATTCTTAATAGAGTTGACAAATTTTACCACATTTACTATCCATTCTAACCAAAAATAATATTTTCTGTATTTTCAAATTTAACCTCATAATTCTATATATATAACTATTTCTCTAATACTCAATACATTTAATTTAAATAAATTAATTTTTATGTGAGTACACAAAAAGTTAAAAAACATATTTTTTTGAAAAATACCGTTATTAAGAATAATAATATATTTATTTGTATCCCATTAATATTAAATAAAAATTGAAAACATTTACTTAAATATCTAATATATATGATTTATTAAATTCATTCGTGAATAATGATAAATTTTATTTATCCAGATAAAAAACACTAAGATAATCAAAATAGTATTTCATAAAAAAAATCAATATTATATTCAGTTGATTTTTATTTACATTTATACATATTTTATAACTAATAATTTTTTTATTAATTTATAAGAAATAAATTTTAAATTTGCAGTTTTTCCTATACATACCCACAAATAAAATCGCTAGCTCATAAAAAATAATAATAATTTTAAAATAGTATATCATGATTTTTCTGTACTTTCTATTGTCTGTAACACAAGATATCAATGAAATTATTTTATTTCAAAGAAAAGTATTTCATAAATTCACATTTTTCAATATTCAACACCACTCCCATATGGATTTCACCCTCATAATTCATCACATAATACAAAAAATGAGGATATTTCTATTTCACTATATATTTGGGTTCCCACATAGCATCCACATATTGGGGGTACCACACCATAACATTGAGTATACGAGTTTCCTTTTTTCCTAGAACTCACTCTCTAGGGTATATAATCACCACTATCGATCCTCATATGAGATGTATTTATATTGGGGTATGATCTCTAAGATTACTGTACGTGAATTGATCATGTATTTACTTTATTTAGAGAAATTCATGGTACACATCACAAACATGATAGAGATTCGATGAAGGAACCAATCAATTAAATAAAATGTTGAAAATATCAATTATTTAGCTGATAATGATAAACCTAGGGCTGAAATTTCCATTCCATAGAAATATCATCTCCCAATTCTAGACAGATATTTCTAATAAAATATGTACCCCAACTTCAAACACAAAATCTTTCTTTTGATTATTTGCTTAAAAACTTTTTTGACTCTGAGTAGCTCTTATATGATAGTCAATTGATCTAACCTTCACAACCATTTCATTATCTCCTTTGGTTACCACTATACTTTATATTCATAATTAAACATACCCAAATTGAGTTTTATATAGATTATCATATACGGATTCAAATGGGTCCATCTGAATCCTTGGGTGAATCAATTTTTTGATTTACTATTCCACCAAATTAAGGTGATGATGCCAACCACATATTAATTACATATAGAAATATGTAATCTTTTATTCTATGGACTGAATACTTAACATGTGTGGAACATCTCTCTTATTATACTAAAGTGTAATGAATCATTAAACTTGTCTTCTCAATTTTTAAGGCAATTGACTATAACAATTTTGACATTATTCCCTTTATTATTTTTGGGACGTTTATTGAAAAAAATCAATGTACATGTTTACCCATTTCCAAATTTGTATTGGAAATGGTTGTAACATTCCCTTTTACCCTTTCCTCTCAGCATTAGCATTCATTTTGTTCAAGAATTGTGATAAAACCCATCAATATAGCTCTTTGTATCCACTAATAAAAAATAATATTTTAAACATATCTTCATATTTTTTACATCGATTTTAGAGAAATATAATTACATCAATTTCAAATAGACTTATTTTCAGTTCATTGATGAATTCCACACATAAAAACTATCTAATGGAAATAGGATCCCTTATGAGTCATGTCGGTGATTTCAATGGGAAACCAAAAAAATTTATCACAAATCTGTTGAAAATATGCATAATAAAAAAATTACAGAACTAGCTAACTAGGGTTTGTTTAAGATAATGTTCAATATCTAACATATTTAATGGATCCACATATATTCCCTCACATTTTATTATTTGACCCAGAATTGAATCTTTCTATATCTAAATTAATTTTTTTTAAATTTTTCATAAAATTATCAATCGTTATGGTACTCAGTACAATCCTTAAGTGATCATAATTCTCTTACTTTATCTTTGAATAAATAACAATATCATCTATAAGTACTAGTAGAAACTAATTAATATAATATCTAAGCATATTTTGTTAAAATATCTGAGGATGCTGAGTGAATTAGTATGAAGCCAAGGCACAACTATATATTCAGAGTGTCCATGCCATATTTCTAATACAAATACTATTTTAGTTTGTTCCTTACCTCAATTAATAATATAAAAAAAATTAAATTTTTGGAAAAGTATTGATATCAATGTAGTTGATCAAAAAAGTCATCAATAATTACTATACAATAACTTTTATTGATATTGATCTTCTTATGTTCCCAATAATTAATGTAGAGTGAAATGTATTCATATTTATTCATAACAAAATTCATAGGTTCACCCCAATATGTCACACATGTATGATTGAATCCATAATTAAGATTCTCCTAGAATTTCATTTTCACATTTATAAAATAAATCGGGACCGTTTTATATGTATTATTTGAAATAGAAGTAGAACCATATATCAGTTATATTTAATACACAACTTAATTATTTGGTTGAAGACCATAAAAATATTTGGGATATAAATTTCATAATTTCATCAGAATATGAAATTTATTTCTGTATAACTTCTCACCAACTATCTAAGATAAATGACTATTTTGAATAATAATCAAAACTCATACAATGGATGGGATTCACACTGTAAGGACATATTTTTCCACAAATGTAATGATGATCATGTATAGGTTTGGAATATCAAACATTACATCACTTCCTTCATAATTGATATCGTATTTATATAATGAATAATTATCCCTTCTAAAAAAATCAATTCAATAAACCATGGGGATGATAATAATAATTTTAGGAATCATATTCAAACAAGCATCAATAGAAGAAGATAATTTGAATTGAGATTCCATCACTAAACCATTAAGGTTCATACCTACTAATTCAACATCTAATCTTTAAGGTACCACTACAATACCATTATAAAATTTCTTTAAAATAGAAGACTGGGTATATCTATAATAAAATAATACATTAGTAGTTCTTAAGTGGATAATATGTGTACCTTCCACCACATCACCATCACACCCTTCGTTGTAAATAGTGATCTCCTGATATTTCAAATTTACTCTATGATTAAGAGGCTGTTGATGATGATCATTAGTATTAACATATAGATTTGGGCATTGGTTAGAATATGTTCTATAAAATCGGTAATTGAAAAATTCTATCGGGGTCAATTCATTCATTAGAGATTTACCTTTTATATCCATTATTAGATAACTTATTCCTATTACTTTAGCACTCGTTTACTCGATGTTATTCATTTAATCCCATAAATCATTTATTAGGTACCTAAAAAATTTCCTCCATGTTTCTTTCCACACATTAATTATAAATTAGATCATATAATGTTCTCTCTATGGTATTTATAATTTAAATTTAATTCCATATTTATTGTCTTATAAAAATCATGAGATTTATGTGTATCCAAAATATCAATTTTCACCATGATGGAACATAAAATTAATTATTCATTGATATTTAATTATCTTATGTCTAATACACTTTTGGGACATGGTCTTACAAAAACTGAGAAAACAATCAACATTACATCTAGGATGGATAATAAATCCAGAAGAGTACCTTATAGGTATTATAAAATTTACCTCTTAGATACCAATAGATTCATTAACCTACTAAATTAACTAATATAATTCCTTACTCATTATTTTTTTATGATTATAAGGAATGTAATTAATCAAAAATAAGAACATAAATTCAACCCATTCCATGGAATAAATCTCTTATTATTCCATTAATTTATTGTTAAGAGAAATCCATTGATCTGTATAACCTCCAAAATGATAAATATCCCATATAACATTTATAGTAAAAAAGAAATAGACAATTGAAAATATATATTTTTTGGTAATAATACATTTATTAGTAATTATTGGATCACTAAAGGCATTAAAATAATGTGTACACTATATCAGGAATAAATCAATTTAAATTGTTCCCTTATTTTCACTTTTGGAAGCATATAATGATTAATATCATGAGAATTATATGTGATTATAGTGATTATATTTTAAATTCCATCTCACCTAACCAATTGTTCCATTGGAGTATAATCATTTCATTGTCAATTGTATTAATCATTATCATGATTCAATTTTTTTCAAAGCATTTACAAAAACAAAAATAATAGTGTTTTAAATATTAATCATAGTGGCAAATCACATAATACTGAATACTAATTTACAACATTTGTAAATCAGGTCACCACATTTTCAATCTATGAGAACTTCTCTTTAACCTTATTACTTCTTAATCTTCTCTAAATCATTAGGATTTTTTCTTAGAAATAAACTTATCCCTATGGTTTTAAATAATGTTTTCTCATCCTAGTTCACAATGATTAATCAATCTGTTCTCATATACCAACTATATTGTCCCATAATTTTCATACACAAAATACCATACCTTAATAGATGAATATTAATTATAGAACATAAAGATCCATTCCAAAATTGTATTGATATTGTGGAATTAGAAACATGGATATATAAACAATAGGTATATAAGTGAATTAATTTTTCTACCACATATTTAATCATAATTAGATTCCTTATTAAAAATATCATACATAACGCCCCTTTTTATGACCATGGGAAAAAAATAACAACGGGTGAGATATAATGATCAGTAAGGGTGAACTATGGGAATATCTATGATCCTATTAAATAAAATGATCTTAATGGTAGGATTAAATTAATTTAACACTATGAAATATAAACCATTTATATCATAGATCATAATATATTGTTTTGGAATGCGAAACATCAAAATAATATATTTATATTCTTGAAAATATTTCATATCCCATTAACAACATGTTATGCATGAAACACCATGTCTAAATGAAACATGATACTCTTATAAAATATTATGTAGCCATTACCATTATAACCAAGCCATTAAATTGGAGTGTATAAATAAAACTAAATAAATTATGAAATTTATATGTTGTAAAGAATTTCATTAGTTATATAATTATTATATGTTAAAATAATAATAATTTAATTGTAAATGAAATGGTTTTTTAAAAAATTAATTATTTTAAAAAAATGGTATTATTGCTTCTTGTGACATTCTGATAAAATAATTTTTTCGATGTTTTAGAAAATTGATTTTAAAAAATAAAATAAATTTTTTAAATCAGCATATAAAACATAAAATAGAAAAAATTGATTGGATTTTTTATGAAAATTATCATATTTATTTAAAATATTGAATTTCATAAAAAATAATTTGTTTATTTAAATTATTAAAAAAGATAAATAAAAAATTTTAAATACCTTTTCTTGTAAATTTACTTTTAATATTTTAAATTCAATTAATTTTTTAGAGGAATCCATTTAATATTTAAAATTGATATAAAAACCATCAGTACTTTTGAGAGTTTTCCCTCTATAAACATGATTTTTTAATGTGTTTGCTGTATAAGTAAAAAAAATGGTCAATATTATTTGAATATAATAATTTAAAAAAAAGTTAAACATTTGGTATCAAAATGAAATATTATCCAATAATTTCAACAAATTTATTTACAATATGAATAGTAAATGACGTAAAATATAAATTATTGTGGTTAAGGTAAAAGCAGATTTTCTGGGGGTTTGAAAAAAACAATATTGTTAAAAAAGATATTTATAGTTTTCAAAAAACACAACATATGGATATATTCTGAACATGTTACCTATAATGTTTTATTATAACATATAATGGAAGCATGTTTTATGATCAGAATATTAGAGTATATGATTCATTTAAAAAAATTGGGTTTCCCTCTCACGAGATTATAATAGTCCACCCTCTATCCTCCCTCATTAACACATCCAAATACATTTTTTCTCAGAAAAAACTACCCATTTAAAACCCTTACCCCATAAAAAATAATTGATCATATTTATTTTTCTTAAATCAATCTTAGGATTGATTATTTTTTCAAATCTAAAGTGTTTGCCTAAAAAGACATTTCATTCTTAAACATTCATTTTTTATTTTTTCCCTCATACATGAAATATATTTAAATCATGAATTTTTAATATGAATATTATCTCACGTAGAATGATATTTTTTTCTGAAATTTAATATCTTGTATCCACCACCTCTTAAATAAAATGGGAAATAAACTATCAATTGTCTGTATGATAGACTACCACCTGTTGAACCGATGTAACAAATTTTGAATATTAAACTTTAATCGTTGGATATAATGAGGTATTTAATGTTTTTATAGAATATTAATGTTATATCTAATATTTTTTAATTAGAATATAAAATATACCTTTTATTTTCATTTTTTTAATACATGATATCATAGGTCATGTGTATAGAGAACTACTACTTCATGATGTTATGGGATTTTTTTCACATGTGATTTATGTGGAAGGTAATAAAAAAGCATTAGTATATATATATATATATTTGTGATATTTATGAAAATATATCAATTCCAGCTAATTAATATAGCATACAATCCCTTACCCATTAACCGTTTAAGAGATTTATATCATCACTTCTGCATATATATCACCTACCCTCTCCATTAAGCGATTCATTTTTTTCTGTGCCCAAAATTTAATGATGGAAATGATAAAGTATTGACTTTTTTTGTATGATATTAACTATTTATTATCATTATATATAATATTTACTTATTATATATTTTTGGAAACAAAAACATTCATGAAAAAACATTCACGCGACTAAGGAAATTTACACAATAAATAATTGAAATAATGAAATAATATTAAGAAAAATTTAGTAAAATGTTATAATATGAGAATAAATGATACTATATATAATATTATTCTTCTATTATAAATTTAAAACAACCTTAAGACCATTATACATGAGTATAAAACACGTTCAACTAAATGATATCACGATCTAATGGATTTTTTTCTCAATTTCCATTTCTTTGGGACATATTTTTTAACATTTACTCATTCAATTGTATAGTGTGTATATACTCCCCCATTGATTTATTTTATACAAAAAACTATATATTCTAAATTATTATTTTATAGGTCTATTTTTTTGTGGGTTACAATATAAATGTTATATAGGAGGTGAATTTTTTTTAAAATATCACATTATTTTTTGATTTCCAACTTTATCTTGATATAATAAGTTTCTTGTAATAATTTTTCATTATAAATTACCATTTTCATAAATATCGATATTATTGAATTATTTATATGATTATTTAACAAACCATATTTTTCATATAGATTTTAAATTTAATAATCATTGATTATATTAGAAAATGTGGATAAATATCAATCATTTATTAAACATAAAGATTTGATTATAAGGAATATTTATTCATGAATTGAATAAATTATTCAGTATATGAAAACAAAAATTTAGAAATTTTGTTATCACTGGAGATTAATTATTGATTTCACATAGATGTATTGGTAGATATTTGGTGAAAAAATTAGTTGGAAAAATCTAAGGGATTTATACCTAATCTATTAATTTATATTGTTGACGGTGTTATCTATATATGTATTATAATGAATTAGATCATGATATAAAAGTATTAACCGCTTATTTTAATTATAATTTGGGGATTTTTAGTATCAAATAGACTTTTGTAATGACATTATCTCAGTATTCATTTTATTTTTTTATTGAAAAAATGGAACGTGTTTTTAAATATTTAACTCTCAATATTGATTATTTCTTATCGAATTTTGATATATATAGTATTTATTAAATGGAATTTTTGTTCAGTTTTTACATTTACCTAATTATTATTCCTTATGTTATTATGATATACAATATATTTACTAGACAATATATTTTTTTTAGTTATTTACCCTTACATATTTACTATGCCTTATTGGTTCAGGATAGATTCCCATATTAAAAACCATTACTGAGTATTTTATGTAAATTTTTTTTCTATTATACCTAGTATATGAAGTATTATTACTGAAATGAGTTAATAGATTTGAAATGAAATAAATTTCTATGATATATATTTTTCTTACATATATAAAATCGGTGTCATGTTTTTATTTGGTTCTAAAAAAATGTTAAACTAATCAGACATTTATGAATTAAACCCTTTTTTCAAGAAGAATGCAATAAATTAGACAGCGGCACCCGGTTACTAGATTAAAGGATTCTACTGTGGGACGTAGAGAGATAATATTTAAAACCATGGGAACTAGATTAATGGAAAAAAATATTAATTAATATAAACCGATGATTGAATATGAGTATATATATCATTATAATGTTATTGTAAGAAAGATATTATGTAGTTTTTATTAGAAATCAATCCATATCTAGATGTTGAAATTGTTTTTTATTCTCCCACAGATATACATAGTGGTAATAACTCTGAAAATATAGCATTGGGTTTTACCCCTTCATCACAATATATATGAAAACATTCCTTATTATGAACCCATTTACACTCTTTAGAAACGTTATTAACATAATTGACATTTTAATTAAAAACCATTATGAAGGATTTAAAAATAAAAATACCCACATATAATGAAATTTTATCCTTCTGAGATCAGTGATGAATAACTCGTTTAATTTATAAAATCTCATAAATATTATTTATTATTTTACATTTTGATTTAATATGCATAGATTTATGAGGTAATTGGTATATAACAATATTTAGTAATGAATCCTTGAATGGATAATTGTATTAATACTCATGGGATATGTAGATATTAACCTATTAAGAAAGCCAATATAGCCTGTATTTGATTTAATCAAATCATGGATATATTATGGAATCATAATTATATTATTACAAATAGTATTTTCAAGATAGATTGACCAATTTCTCCATAGCGTGGTTATCCTCTTTTTGATGACTTTATGATACAAAATGACTAATTATTTGATGGAAATTCTAATCAAATTATAGAAGAGAAATAAATTCTGATTTAGAGAAAATACTTATGGCCTTGTGATTCATTGAAAATTAATGTTCTACACATTCTGTGTATTTTCGAAATGAAGATACATACC
Organism: Viscum album; assembly: GCA_963277665.1. Taxonomy (NCBI): domain Eukaryota; kingdom Viridiplantae; phylum Streptophyta; class Magnoliopsida; order Santalales; family Viscaceae; genus Viscum; species Viscum album. The sequence goes on from OY728132.1 coordinate 1,351,507,591, forward strand.
AATGTTATTCATTGATCAATAATAATAGAAAGGAAGAGTAAGCATAACTAATGGACTTGAATGCATTTAATTATATATCTCTCGGAAACTATTTACTTCAATGGAAACAATCCAAATTGAATAGAACATTAAATATCATAAAAAATGACTTTTTGATTGTGATTATAAATTTATAAGGATATATATATAATAAAGGCATGTTATTCTACATAGTACAAAAGAATTAAAATTTTATATATGAGATTTAAAACAAATCTATAAAGGTATTTAGTCATTCAAACATTTCTACAATAGGAATAGAAATATTTATATTCCATAAAAATGTTAATATAATTATAAATATCATATATTCTCAAGTGATATTAGTCAAATAAGAAGCCAAAATAGTATAGAGAGAAAGGGAATTATTCAATGAAGAAGAAGATAATGAAGTAATTTCTATCTTTTGAAATCTATTGGATTAATTATCTTGGGAAATTCCTGATGTTCTTGGGAGTCTACTCTATGTGTATAGACATGTTTTATCAGAAAAAATAATGATAATTCTTAAAATAAAAAAATAATATACAGTTATTCCAAAATACGGTTATGAGGTACTATAAATATTAATTCCATAAGGTTAAAGTTATTCTAGATGATTAGTGTTCAACGAGAGATGACCATGGTTTTATGATCACTATATCTCAGGTTGAGGTACACAATGATATTGTGGAGTATACATCAATAATACATTATATCATATCAAACCCTTTATTTTTTTCAAAGATTATTTCTCAATTTTATATCTTCTATTGTTTCCAATAAAATTTTATCTTACACTATAACATCAAGAAGGTAATACATTGTCAATAATCGTAGTATAATATATAAATCCACAAGGATGTGTCAGGAATTCCCCAATAGTAAACATAAATATTATTTATTTGATGACTTAAATATCATAATTATGGTTGAATTTGATATCAATATTGGAAAATACTAGATTCCAAAATATGATAAAAAAATTTATTTCAAATAAAATGAAATTATGATAAACTAAGAATGAGTATAATTACCTATATTTTGAGAAGAAAAATCATGAGAGAAATTTATATATCCATCCTCATTAGCTCAACTAAAATAGGTTGTTAGTGAAGAATAATAGACACCATCAGGTTTCTCAATCATCACCACTCCCTTCTTTGGTCCTTTAATTGGGGATAGTTTTTCCTTATATATGTATAAGGGGAATCTATAATTCGTGGGTTGTCACTTCTTCCTATTCATATAGGGCTATGAATAACAATATAATCAGGATATTTTGACCATGATGATTTGTGTATGTTTCTTGAGCTTACTACTTTCCTTAAAAATTCATGCTCTCCTAAAAATGTTTGGCAATATCATCAAACATTTTTTTGAATTTGTATGAACTCATGTGATCCCTATGTCACCCCATTACCCCTTCCATTTTCATGGAAATATGTATATTTTTAATCCTCCTATGGAATATGAATATATATAGGTGTGGATGATAAATAGAGATACAATTTGAATGTGGTGTTCGAGGATTTGTTCAACTACAGGTCGTTCTACATTAATTTTGGCCACCTGTAGCATGATTTTAATCTCCATTAGAGGAAGAAAGAGCTGACACATACTAACTTAGAGGATATAATTAAGGGAAAATAGATTATCTATATTACATATCTATTTTGTTTTATGTACTCAGGATCTTGGAATGAATTCCTCTTATTTATTCATTTATTATTCTTAAATGGTGATGGGAAATGGTATTAATGGATATTATTTGGGTTATTCTTTCTCTATGGTAAGAGATTCTAAACCAAAAACAGCCTCTAAAGCAGTGGAATAATTATTAATTATGATCAAATGTTCTATCATTGTATGCATGTATTCAGGGCCACATTTTCATAAACTGTGAATACCTCTGCTGCTAGTGGTTTGCTAAAATGATTCCTAGAGTTCTACTTCCTAAAAATTATTCCAGTTCTATGAATTTAGTATTTGTGAAAATTTATTATTTCATTTCATAGGGATTAATGGAACATGAGTTTTTTAATATGATCACCATGGAATAATGTGAAGAAGAGGTGAATGAATTGAATTAAAAGAGTTGTATTAATATACTTATAACACCTAATTTGAGTGATAAGTTTGATGATTTAGTTTTTGTGGGTTCAGACACTGATTGTAAAGAGGATGATGGTGATCATTAAGGTTGGAGGTACATTCATCCTAAAATTATGTGGAATATGGTTTCTTCTAGAAGCTATAGGGACCATCTACATAATAACAAAAAGGTTAACACACAATCATTTATGCTATGTGAGTAAGGACCTTTAATAATTGTTTTTTCTATAACATGAGGAATGGTAAGTATGACTTTTTTTTTGAAATTTTCCATTCAAAAAAAGAAAGAAACTATGAAATGAAATTACCACTCTAATGTTATGAAACCTAAGGTCAGTAGATTATGTTGAAATGTTTTTAAAATTTAGGGTGGGGAAATAAATAATATACTAGTGGTTCATGAATATTTAATTCTTGGGGTTCCAACTACTCCACTTAGTGATTATTTTAAGGTTGCTATATATAAGGCTAAGGAAAGTAAATCTAGTGGGTCTGAAGAGTAAATAAGTTTTTTAGTAGAAGCATTTTCTGGTGACTAGAAGGGAAAAGGATAAAGTCTATTGATCTGAATATTCCCACACATTATATGGAAGATATTTCAAAGGTATATTTTCATATCAAGGGTTTGAAATTATTCATTTATAGACTCTATGAGATATTGATTCAAGATGATATTAATGATGATAAAATTTGTTGGGTCAAAAAATATAATCATATATCAACTTTTAGAATCAAGGGGATAAAGATAATTTTTTAGGAATATATTCAAAATTGGGTTAGTTTGTCCAAACACTTCAAGGATATAATCATAAATGATTTAGAAACAAAGGCAAATACTCTAACATGAAGATTAAATAGGTTGAAAAATTCAGACTTTTTAATTTTTTTCTGGAATATCCGGATATTTTCTATTGTGGTTTGATATTTTTTGTTTCTGAAAATAATTTGGGGTTTCTTAATTCCCTCATGTAAATTAAAACACCAATTAAAAGGACTATATAACCCATGAACATGACTCGTAATTTATATTATTTTCATTGAATATTTTGTTATAATATCTTTATGGTGAAATATGTGAGATATACACAGATACTAAAATACTAAAATTTAAATTTTGAAATAATTAACTCACAATGAGATAGTGTAGATGGCTTGATCTCATCAACGAGTATGATTTCTCATCACATTACTATATATGGAAAGAAAATATGGTACAATAAAATATGAGTATGAATTATCATTAAGTAATGAACAATATGAGGATTGAGATGAATCCTATGTTCATAAATCTAATAAATATTGAAATTATACTTATTATTGAAGGATAGTTGTCATTTAAATTTAAGTATTTTATTAAACCATATTTATTAAAAAAATATAAAAAATATCTATCTGATTATGATAGCATTGAAAATAAAATTAAAACATTTAAAGATGGCTATTTAGTTGAATTAGTTTCTGAATATAGCATTCTGAAATTTGGAATGATATTATATACTCCATATAAATATGAGGTAAAAATGGAATTTTTTAATTAGAATTATATTATAATTGTTTTATACACCCTCATAACACTAGTATGTATATTGACATACCAAAAAATGGGTTGATTTGAAGAGGAAAATTAATGATTATATGGCCATGTGTTTGGTTTATCAATAAGTGGAAGACCTAAAATAACATTTTAATCGATTAATTTGTCCTCTTGTTTTTAATATGTTTAAATGGGATGACATTACAATTATCTTTATCAAATTAATACTAAATACACATGGTATGAGTGATACAATACATGTTATCATTGACCAACTAACCAAATATGCACATTTACTTACTATAATAGATGATTTGCCTATTGAGAAACATGAATGGATTTATAATAATGATGTTGTAAGAATTTATGTCATACATCATTCAATCATGGGTAATCATGATCCCCATTTTACATAAAAAAAATTAGAAGATTATTCATAAGGTTCTTAATATATATCATCATTTTATGCATTTCTAACCATCATCCAACTAATAGAATATCCATAATGAATATCCAAACAATTAAATACATTTTTTTATTAATTATCACATTAATTTCAATGTATATTTAATCAGTATTTACCTTTAGTAGAGTATTCCAAAAACTATAGTTACCATTATTATATACAAATGGAGATGTATGAATCATTATATGTTAAGATATTTCATACTCTAACTTATTGTTATGAAATTTTTGAAAGGAAAATTGTAATACCATAACATGTTGAATAGATAGAAGTAATGATTTTTTATTCAATCTCAAATTAAATAACTTCAAAATCCTAAAAATATTATTTTCAACAATTGAATGAAGGATTTGGAAATCCATGATAGATAATATGATTTCTTGATAGAATCTCCATGGAATTGTTTTTTAAGGACTGGTAAGAATGGAAATTTTATCCCTAAGTAAATTACCCACATTGAATTTTTGAAAATGATTGGAGATAGGTATTATTAGTTAAAAATAATCCCATGTTACTCAAAATAACATGATGTCTTCTATATATCATTGTTAAAGAGGTATGTTCCAGAAACCAATGAATGTTATCACATATAAAAAAATATAATTGAGAATTGGTATAATTTTTATTGATAAACCCATCCATATTAATGATATTTGATATTAGGTATTTAGTAAGAATTGAACTTTATTAGTAAAGGTATAATGGGGAAACCACAAAATTGTGGACGAAATGTGGGAACAATAGGTTGTGAGGAAGAATAAATACAATCATAAATTATGAAGGCAATATCCATAAAATTTATAAGATGAACGTTTTATAGGAGTAATGAATGTTATTCCTCAATAAAAGGAATTTCATTACAATTTAAAAAAATTATTCTCATTGATAACTCTTGATGCATGAAACAACGAGTATTATGGAAAAAACATTCCTCAAAAATATTATTAAAACATGACAATTATAGAATAAATGTTAAATTATAGGTTATGAATAACACTAATTAAATTAGAGAAATTGTATTTTTTTTAACATCCTCTACCACCTTTATAACATGTTCAATAAGAATAGATTAACAATAAAAATATGTTCTACATTTTGAGATGTTATACTGTTATTTTAATAACATATATCTATATCCTTTTCCATATAAATGGAAATGAAATTGTCGTTTGTGCATACTATGGACTTCTGCGTTGAGAACCGATGTAACACATTTTCCATGAACAGATTGCACAGTTGAAAATAATTATTTATTTAATATTTATAAATAATTTATAATATAAAATTATTTATTTGAAATTATAATATCATATTTACCTTCTTACTTTTTTTTCAACTGAAAATATTATAATGTCGCTCATGGGTATGGTAGAGGATCATCTCATAATGCAATGCGGTTCATTTTTTCACCTATGATTTTCATATGAGGTAATATGGATATGATTACTGAATATATGTGATATATATGAAATGATAAAAATTATTTAATTGTAATATATCATGCTCTCCTTTACCCTTTCACCCATTAAGTGAATGATATCATCGCTCATGTGTACGTCTTACCTCTTGTCTTCACAAAGCAATACAATTAATTTTCCATTATCAAGTTTTTATAATTTTTATAATAATATTTCAACTAAGTAAATATTATATTTATTAAATTATTATCCTTATAGGGATGATTTATTAATATCTTATGTATATGAACTAGATCATTAATGACAATAAGTTCTTGAGAAAACAAAGAAACTAACACAATAAATAATGAAAATAATAAAATATTATTGACCAATTGGTTGTAATCAGATCATATATGATATCATAAACTATGTTATGGTTATTTTATAAATAAATAACATGATTAAAATAATAATACTATATATTGATGAGTTTTAACAAAATTAATGTGCCACATATTGGATTTCATCTCAATTTCCATTTCATTGAGGATGATTAGTTATTATTTATATATTCACTTTTAGGTTGTCTATATACTTCAACATTAGTGAATTTAACATAAATACATTTTAATTCATGATTATTATTATTTTTAAAATTTTATTTTTTAAAATTTTTCAATTTAAAATTTACTAAATATGTAAAAATTATAGTACTATGTCACCTTATTTTTTGGATTTTTTACTTTCTATTGAAACAGTCATTATATTATAATCATTTTCATTATAAATTATAAATAAATTTATGATTTATATTCTTGTATGATTGATATTATTATCAAATAAACTATAAGTAATTTATACATATTTTTTAAAATTAAATTTTATTTGATTAACTGGTAAAAAATAAAAAAAAAATATGTACATTACTCAATATAAATATTTTATGATAAACCATATTGATTTATAATTAAATTGATAATATTATATGTGAATAATTGTTTATAAATTAAATTTCATGGGGTTCCATTTATAGATATCCCATAAAAACATTGATACGTATCATTAGAAAAAACTATTTTCAATATGAGATAGTGCTTAAATGCCCTTTTAAATTATGTTTTAAAAGGTCATGAATATAGAGGTATCATGATGTGTAATATAAAGAAAAGAAAAGTTTAATAATTTACTTCATTATAAATTTGATTTTAATTATTATCCACAAAGTTATTAAAATTATATTTTATTTAGATGAAAATAATTCTCAATTTATTTATTAAGCTTCATTTTTGGACAATTATATTTATTTCTGTATTGATTATTCCTTCAAGAAAATTATATTTGAGTTAATGATTAAATGGATTGTGTGTGTTTTTACCTTTCAATATTTATAATTACTTATTTAACTATGGTAGATATGTTGTTCATTAATAATCATGTTTTTACTTACATACCTTCAATTTAAATTATTCCATATTGATTTATGATAGCTTATATTATATGTAACCATTACTGTAAATTCACGCTCACCATTATTATATTTACGTTCCCAATGATAAAGAGAACAGATATTAATATAAGTTGATAGATTCCAAAAGTTTTATATTACCATGATTTGTATTTACAATATTAAAAGGGTATCATTTTTGTATTTGGTTCTCCCAAAAATTTAATTGGTCATACCATTGAGACTTAAGACCATATATCTATTCTAATGTAATAAATTATATAAGTGTAATTATTCACTATAGTTGGTGTTATTTATTGTGATAAAAAATGGATTTTTATAAAACATGAATCATAAAATAATCAATGAACATGATAACATGGAACATAAAATTTTAAAATGACATTAAATTATCTATTACACATAAGAATAGAAAACACTATCTCAAGGATACCAATCATGAAATTAATTACATGTTTGGAATAGGATAACCACCCGTGAACTTTATTCATTGTTTGGGAGAACATCGTTGTGCAAAATTTTGAGATTAGGATAACATTATGTGTTCCCTTTGAGATCGTAGAACATTAATAAAAAATGAATTGGAGGGAGATATATTTCTCATCCATAACATAATGAATATAATATATATTTATGCCATAATATTATAAAATATTAATCATATCATATCCCTTTTAATAAATTGGGGTTTATAATAATTTAATCATATCATACCCTAGTGGAAAATTGTTCAGTTTAAAAAACTATTATAATCATTAACATAAAAAAAGTACTGAAAGATTACATATGTAATCATTATACCATATAACTATTAAGTCCTAATTAATGTCAAATCATGTCATTGTATATGGAAATGTTATTTGAAATGTCACTGTGAACATTTATGGAGGAGAATAAACATTCTATTTTGAAATCACTAATTTAAAATATAAAAATTTCAAATATATTAAGGAAAAAATATCCTTTTAGAGTATATATGTAAAATATTGAAGTAATATTCAATTATTTTTGAAAACATTATAGAAAAAAATTTATTCTGGCCATATAAGTTAAAGGAAAACATTCCTTTAAAATTATTTAAAAGATTACCTTGTTTAGAAAATGGTAAGATGATTGTATTTAAATAATTTTTTAACTAAAGAACATGGATAATAATGGAAATAAAAATAAGTAGATAATAATAAAATACTTTTTTAAAATATTTTTAAAAATCCTTGATATGGAATAAATTGTTTTTGACTGATGAGAAAAAAAATTTATTTTACTTAAAAATATATATTAGGTTACGTGATCTCATACAGTGAGGTAAATGAATGGATTTTTTTTAAATAAAAAATAAATTAATATTAATTTTTATCTATTTATTAAGATATAGAAAAATATATTTCATCATCTAAAACAAAATCATAATCAATCACAATAAAAATTATAATTGTTAGATAAACTCATTACCACATTGGTATCTTTGTAATCATATGTCACATAAAAGATGGAACCATAGATGGATTTAAAAATACTATAATATTCATGAGAATAATTATTTATTTCATATATTTATAGAATTTATACAACAAAAAAATAAATTAGTGTATAAAACAAGTGTCATATAAAAAGAGTTAGATGAAAATCCATAACCATCAGTTCACTATTACTCGATATCATTTTAACCGCCTGTATAATGAATTTAAATTTTTAAAAATCATATACTATAGTCACAAAAATTATTATTATATCATATGTATTCATTATATAGAAAAATTTTGAGTCACCCATAATAATAGAGATATAAAAGGAATTACACCTTTGATTGATAAATTAGGGCTTATGTTTGCATGAACACTATTTTTATTTAATTACGAAGGAAAAAAAAGAAAGGAAAAAATAACTCAACATTTAAAAATCATATTTATACTATATAAATCATAAATAATCATAATATTTGTCCTATTATATAATATTTAGTATTCAAACATTAAATGAATCATTTTTCTTTGTAGAGATAGAAGTCCAAACGTACGAATGATAAATTTTATCTCCTTCCATAAGATTTTAATGTAATAATATAGATATAATATTTTTAATCCATAAGAATAAATATGTCATAAATATTAGATATATAATTTAAAAACATCGTAATAAACATCCATGAATGATAGTGATGACAAATGAATTGTTCCGAAATGCGGAGATGGTAAGTCATATATCTGCACACAAGATTATTTAACATCCCAATTGATGTAAATTGTGTATATTATGGTAGTATCATAATAAAAGTATCAATTATATGTATTTGGTATGGTAAAATAATTAATTAATCATAAATACCTAATCCATAAAGTAATTATAATAAAATATGAACCAAAATGGGTATTTTCATAAAAATACCACTCTTTTGGAAGTCTTACGTTAGATCCTTAAACATGGAACATAGGTCGTGTCTTTTTAGGAGATAAAAAACTCCACAACATAGAAAGTAATTATTAATAGAAAATTTTTCATAGGATTTTGAGTTATATTTCTCAATGTGGTGTAATGTATAGAAAAATTGGTTTTCAATTTCAAATGGTGGGAGAGGACACAGTTGAAATTTATTAAAAGATTAAATTATAATAAATTCATTCTGAATAAAAATAAGTTTAAGTGGAATATAAATGGAAATAGGAATACATATTTGTCCATTTATTAGCCCATTTGTCATGTGTTACTATTTTTATTATTTTAATTTAATCAATGTAATATGATTTTTATAACATACCATTAATTTCAAAATTGACATTATTTATTAAATTTGTCCAAAAACACATAAATTAAAAGTTTTAATTCGAATATATTTCTTTTACATAGCTCTAATATGAAATAATTATACACAAAAAATCAAGAAACACATCAAATCAGCTAAGGTATATTACATTCATAATTTTAACATAATTTATTACTTTTTTTATTTATTAGAGATTTGTTTTGTAATTGTTTCTATGAATTTATGTTCATTATATAATTACAACTATTACCTCCTATGCTTTATATGAGTTATTTCTAACATTATATTTTTGTGTAAAGTAATTTATAATGTTATTAGGTTAAGTTTCAAAAAAAACTCATGGTTTTCGGGTCATGGTAGAGGAGGAAAAGAGGCCAAGGTATGATGGGATAATGGTAGGAATATAGTTAATATAAACCATGCAACTTAACTGTGAATATTCTATATAGGGGTCCACTAATAAGAAAACCATGCAAGGTTCCACTAGGAAACCATGTGTGTTCCCCCCCCCCCCCCAAGAAAATTGTGATAACATGGATGTCACACTTGTATTCAAACATTATTGTTTGGCATCAAGATCATGCAAGCTGGATGATTCTTATTTAGAGGGAAATGCATGGTTGGTGCATGGTTTTCCCATCGTTATAGAAGAAGCATCCTCCACAAAAAAAGTGTTAAAATAAAAATTTATGTTGTTTTGTATTAAATTTTTATTCAATGAATTAATCCCTTATCTAACCCCATACATCTATGGTGGCCAACCTATAACGACCCAAACCATTATTAATATAAAACCTCTTGATCTAATTAAATGTCTTATTATTGTTATATGAAATGTTAACTTTATTGGTTTCATGTTTCTAGATATTAAAATATTGTAATTAATTGTGACCGTTGTTAATATAGTTGTTGAACAATGATCACGTGATTAGTATAAATATAAGGCCTTAACAAATCCAATTTACTCAGACAAAAGAAGTGATATCCCCATCCATTAGACCTTCCCTGTACGAAGCCCATTTTTGGATCATGAAAATTAGGTGGCGTTATTGGGATTCTCTCTTGACCAATCCCATGGTAATCTTGAAGAGGCTGAGCTTGAGCGAAAACGGCTACGGGAGAAGTGGAGGTTAATAAACATTACCACCCGAGCTATGTTATCCGAGCCAACCTATAAGTCTATCATCATCGCACACCATACCCTGAGGTCTTATGTAGGTGTTACAATGGGTTATGTAACAAGACCCTAGCACTATTACTATGTACATTATTTTTGTATAAATAATTTTCATTCATTATATTATTTTTACATTGTAAATAGTTTTTAAAGCACTAATAGTATTTTTAGTTAATATTCAACTAAGAAATATATTTTGATGAATTAATGGATTTTTGAATTAAAAAAAAAATTAATAAAAAATTATTATTGTTTCATTAATTTTTATTTAAAATAAATGATAATATAATTTTATGAATGAAAATGTAATTTTTATTAAGGATTGAAACCTGTTTTTGTCAAAAACCATGATTTTTTGGTAATTGTTAGTTTTTATTTTAAAATTAAAAATTCACATATATATAATTATTTAGATAAAACTAATATTATTTTTGGAATCTAGATTTGGAAATTATCCAACGGTGAATTTTTTGTAATTTTCCGAGACAGTCGAATTTTTGGGTAAAAATTAAATACCGCTTAAATATATAATGTTTTTATGACATCCTAATGACCCAATATTGATATAATAAATTAATAAAAACATTCTTTTAGGCAAATATATGTTTTAAAATAAAAATAATGTGATTTTGGGTTTGTATTATTTATTTTACAATGCATTAGTGGACCCTTCATGGCTTATGAAACATTTTGTCTTTTTAAAATGTTTTCCATGAGAGTGTAAAGCACCTGCACATAAGAAACCCTGTTATTTGAAGAAGTTAGGACACTATCCTTATAATTTTTTTTTCTCCACTACCCTTTGGGAGAGACCATGGGAAAAAATCATTAGTTGGGTAGTGGTTTTGATTAGTTTAATGTGAGGTGTCCCAAACCTAAATAATAAAGAATTCCAACTCTTTTCCTCTATAAAACCAACCAAGAACCCACTTACTATTCATAAAAAGCCTTTTGAGATATACCAAAACCTTCCCTCCACTCTCTAGAATCCTCCAAAGCTTCCCTAAGAACCAAATAATCCTCTCTCAATCTTCTCTCATGCCTTTTGGAGCACACTTCAAAGTAAGGGATTTCTTCCATTATAATTTTTGTCAAATTTTCATTAAGTTGTTATGCTATTGTTTTCAATTAAAAATGATTGGGTATGATTCAGAACATCCCCCATACTTCCCCCTTTATTTTTGGATGATGGGAAACCACTTTCTCTCTCATTAATTCCTATCATTTACAACTATTACCATGCCTAAATTTGGTGAGGGATTTCTCTCTCCTCTTTTACATGCATTTAATTCTTTTGTAGTATGCATCTAAATTCAATTATATTTGTTGGGAAATGTATCTATATGAACCCCTTACCATCTTTTCCATGTAAATATTACTAGAAGCCAATTTATATCTCATCAACCATTTTTTATGAGTTCTTATTTCACGATGTTATGCTACTGAAATTGCAATACGATTTTCCAAGCCAATGTCATTGTGTAGTAAATAACATGCCCATTTATCTGTCAAGTGTATTCACCATTATGCAAAATAACTTATGGATTATAAAACTTCATTATTTATTCCACATCCGTTTTTCGTGTAATAAATTATGATGATTGGTTCCAGGTTGTATGCTATATGTGGCATACTTATGCATGAAATGTAATATTTAAGAATGGTGGGCCCTGATAGTACTCCAATGAATTGGGTAAAGTATAGTAAAATGATATGTTTTTTGATATGGATTTTAACTCATGATAATTCATGTGAAATTATTTTTTAATCATTCTTCATGTGTAATGAGGTTTTACTCGTGATCAATGTTTAATGAGCCTTGGCACATGCTATTTCGATGTAAAGTGTTGTTGCCACATTTCCATGTAATGATTATCATGATTTATCATGCCTCTATGTTCATGTTTCTATTATGCTCCATTGATATTACTATTCTCTAAAATTTATTTTATTCCTAACGTTATTACATTCTTATTCCCTTAGATAGCTTTATAGCTCATCCTTTTTCTTATACTTGTTCTCATGTAATCCCATGCAATGCTAAGTACGAGAGAATGTTGTGGTCATGTAAAGGATGATATCAACAAAGATGTTGTGGGTTTTTTGTTCTAAGATATTATGTAATGTTACTAATCCCAAAATACACTAGAACTACTGATCTTATATGTTGTATCAAGTGATGTGTTTATGTAATAAATCATGTTTAGTTTTGTAATAACAGATCAGGGTTGTTATAGTTGGTATTAGATAATAGGTTTTGTTAATTTTTGGATTAGGATTAAAAACCCTAGTAAAGACATAGATATAAGATTATCTATAATAAAAACATCACTATGTATTAATGAGTATTTAGTAAGTGGTTTATAAAATAAATACATCCCTGTCTGGATACAAGAATGTAGAGGTAGCTCTTGCCCAAATGTATCCAAGGGGTAAAACCAAAAAACACCGTTTTGAGCTAAACTCGAACAGGAACTAGTGCACGACAACATGACTTACTTCACTCTTAGTTACGGCACTCCTGGGGGATATTCATTGGTAAATTTAGAAGTTTTAGTATGAATTATAATTAAGGTAAGTAAAAAAATTCCACTAAGAATATATGTTATAAAGTAGATGATGAATATCATAGAATAAAGCTTATGGATTCATAAGTTAAGGAAATAAAAGTTATTTTTAAGTCATCGGTTTTTCCATTGGATTACCCTTTATGTGTTACCCTTAACGCTCCTTTTATTCCAACCAACGTCCTATAATAGGGGGACTCGTGCTAACAATCAATGTTAAGATCAATGTGATGATTGTTCTAATGAGGTACCTAATCCGATGGGAGTGGGAATTACGATCTTTTTCATGCTTCTATCTCAGTTAACAAAATATTTGAATAGAATCATGGGTCAAGAGAAATGTTCAAACCCCTATGAAAAAGAACAATTCACTATTGAGAGTATCACGAGACAATGGTTTCCTACTTTAATGGCATCATCTGATCCCTCAATCACCAAAAAATGGATCAACTCCATTGAAAAGGTCTTCTCTATCCTTAAATGTTAGGAACAAGAGAAGGTTCTCTGGGATTCTAATAATATGGAGGGTCAAGATGATCAATGGGGGATGTTGACAAAAATAAAATGCATGATGATGAGATAGAGGGGATGGAATTGAAGGATTTAGGGAAGATATTTTTCGATAAATATTTTCCACTCACCCTCCAACTTAAGATGGAAAGTGACTTCTTTTCCCTCAAGAAAAAAGATGACGAATCCATCAGAGGGTATGAGGAAAACATCACAAGGCTTGCACAATATGCCTCTTGCTCTGTTGTTAAACCAGAATTCAATGTTGACCACTTCTTTGGTGGTCTGAAAACTAGCCTACAGAATGCACTTCAGATCCGTGACTTCAACATCTATAATGAAATTGTCTGATGTTCCCTCAAGGTCAAAATAGAGATAGAAGAATCTCATGGGTATCATTGGGATAAGAATAATAAGGTGGACTTCAATTCTAGCAGTCTGATGAATAAATCCAATAGTGAAATAAATATCCAACACCCCACTTGCCAAAGGTGAAGAAAGAAGCACCCCAGAAATTGCCTAAAGTGGATGAGGAAATGATTTAGGTGTGTAAGAGAAGGACAACTAGCTATTAACTGCCAACAAAAATAACCCATTAGTGCAATAGAGGAAAGGAATGCTCTGTTGTAACCTCAACGCGTTGTTCATTGAAACAACTGAAACGAACTAGGACATCATTCAAATCAGTGCGGTATGCCAGGGTTTTTGGAGGAAACCAACAACCTCCAAGGTAGAAAGGGAGATCATTTTCCATCACTACTACCATTAGGAACCCCCATAACTATGTTGGGACAGGTATTCTCGTTATTCATTCCAGAATAATGAATGTAATTTTTTATTTAGGTTCTACACATTCTTTTATATCCCAAAATTTTAGTAGAACAATCCTAACACCACTACAAATCATAGAAGTAATGATGTCGGTGAGTACATAAAATGGGGAAATCATAGCATCCCATGAATATAACTCCTCCCCTATCATAATTTGTGGATTGAATTTCCCAGAGAACCTCATCATACTCCTTCTGGTGGAATATGATTCAATTCTTGCCTTGGATTGGATTTTCATATATACAACCCAAATAAATTATTATGAGAGGGAAATCAATCATCATGAAGAGAATCACCCCCAAATTATATACAAGTACAAAGATGATGATGAATCTTCTTTAGTTCAATCATCTCAATAATGGATATTTCTTCCCTATGAGAATACATATATGGATCAGATGATTGAGTTTAAGGAGCCAACCATCCTTGAAGACATGCCTATTTGAGGGAATTTGCTGAATTGTTTCCCTAGAATTTCCAGGTCATCCTCCTAGAAGAGATTTTTAATTCTCAATTGATCATAAAACTAGGGAATGAAAAATATCCTAGATTCCATATAGAATGGCTATTGAGGATCTTGAAGAGTATAAAAAACTATAGGAGGATCTGGATAAAGGGTTTATACACCCAAGTGCTACACTATGGGGTACACCAGTCATCTTCGTCAAGATGAAGGATGTGTTAATGAGCCTTGGAATAGATTATCGCGAGCTTAACAAAATAAAAAAAAGAACAAGTATTCTATCCTACAAATTAATGACTTTTTCTATTATCTATGTTGAGAACAATAATTTTCCAATGTGGATTTGCGGTCGAGATATTATCAAGTAAAGGTGAATAAGTAAGATATACCCAAAACTGCTTTTGGTACAAGAGACAGGCACTGAGAATTCATATTAATGCCTTTCGGACACACTAATGATCCAAAAATCGTCATGGAATTGATGAATAGTGTCTTTAGGGATTACCTAAGAAAATTTGTGGTAGTCTTTACAGAAGATATTCTGATGTACTCTAAAACCAAGGAGGAGAATTATAGAACTATACCAGAGACATTTTGCAAGGAGAAGCGTTATGAAAAGTTAAAAAAGTGAGTGTTCTAGTTGAAGTAGGTGTCATTATTTGGACATATCATCACAAGGAGTGTGATATCTATAGATCCCTCTAAAATAGATGCAATTGATAGATGGATGAGGCCAAAAACGGTAACATATATTCGTAGCTTCTTGGGGTTAGCTGGATATTATCAAATATTTTTCCGAAATTTCTCATGATTGTACAACCCTCTAACCCAGCTAACTCATAAGGGAGTATAGTTTTTCTGGAGTGATTAATTTACTGAAAAATACAAGGTGTTAAAAAGAAGCCTTAAAACTGTGCATATGCTAATTTTACGCACAAGTGGAGGACTTTTGTGGTATTCACTGATTTGTAGAAGAAGGGAATGGGCTATGTCTAAATGTAAAATGACACAGTCAATGCATATGATTCAAGGAAATTTAATTTTAATGAGAAGAATTATCCAACACATCATTTGGAGGTAGTTACAGTGATATTAGCTTTACAATTTTGGCGGCATTATCTCTTTGGGGAGAACTGTGAAATATATACGGACCATAAAATCCCCATGTATATATTCACACATAAATAATTGAACATGTTCCATTGAAGATTATTAAATCTAATCAATGATTGTGAGAGATAAATCTATTACCACCATACGGAAGCAAACAAATTGGCATAATATCTATGTAGAAAGGAACCAACAATTCTATCATTGATGAGAATTGAGAAGGATACAATATTCTTATACTTGATGAAGATGGACCTGGGAATCATAATCCCGGGAAAATCATCAATCCATTCACAAATTGTTGCTCGACCATCTCTTTTGGAACAGATGAATGATGATCAATAGGATGATGTGGAAATTAGAAAAAAATAGAAGCTATAAAAAGAGGAAAATACTCAGATTTCAAGGTTAATGAAGAAGGAATTGTGAGATTTGGGAAAAGACAATGTGCTCCATCATGTTGAGAACATAATAAAGAACTTTTGGATGATGAAAATAGTTCAAATTTATAAATTCACCCAGGAAACAAAAATATGAATCGAGATCTCCAAAGTAATTATTTGTGGGATAATAGGAAGAAGAAGATTGCTGAATACACATCAAAGTGCCTATTTTGTAATCTAGTGAATGCATAGAAGCATAAGATTAAGGGAATGATGCAACCATTGCCCATACCATCATGTAAATGGGAGAACATCACCATGGAATTTTTCCCCAGACATCCAAAGACTTCTAAAGGAAAAAATGCAATATGGGTTGTTGTGGATCATCTTACAAATCTACACACATAATTGTAATTTGGACGAATTTCTCATTGGATCAGCTGGCACATATATATATATTAGGGAAGTGGTAAGGGTGTATGGAGGACCAATATATATTTTATCTGATTGAGATCCAAGATTCACCTCTATGTTTTAGAGAAATATTCAATATTCTTTGGATATTGAGATGAAATTCAGTACGGATTATCATCCTCAAGATGATGGACAATATGAGTGGACTATCCAAACACTTGAGGACATGTTGAAATCAGGTTATATGGACATAAAATAAGGGTGGGACCAACATCTTCCACTGGTTGAATTCTCTTATGTTAACAGTTTCCACTCGAGCATCTGAATGGCACCTTATAAAGCCCTGCTTGGGAAGTAGTGCATAACACTAGCAAGTTTGGATGATGTTAGTGATTGTAAGCTGTTAGGACTAAAAATAGTCGATGAAATGATGGAGAAGGTGAAAACCATTCAGCAAAATATCAAGGAAGCCCATAGTTGACATAAGAGTTATGCAGGTAACCATCGACGGCACCATGAGTCAAACATTGGAGACATGGTATTTTTATGCATCTCTCTATGGAATAATTTCATGAGTTTTGGAATGAAAGGTATGTTATGTCATAGGTACATCGACCCCTTCTATAATTTTGATCGTGTTGGGGTTGTGGCCTGTCGACTAGCACTTCCACCTACCATGGCCAATGTACATGATGTATTTCATATATCCCTCTTATGGAAGTACATACCAGACCCTTCACATGTACTCTCTTCAGATCTAGTACAACTAGATGATGATCTTTCTTACGAGGTGAAACTAGTGAAAATCATATATCATAGAGAAAAATATATAATAAATAAGACAATTCCCCTCGTCAAGGTGTTGTGTGAGAACCACATGTTTGATGAAATGATGTGGGAAATAGAGGAAGTGATAATGAAAAGTAACAAATATTTTTTTATAGTTGGAAAATGAAATATTGAGGGAAAAATTTCATAAGGGGGAGGATTGTAATAACCCAAACCTTCATTAATGGAAATTCCACTTAATCTAAATAATTGTCTTATTATGGTTATATAAAATGGAAAGTTCATTGGTTTTATGTTTTTTAAAATACCCTTATGAATTGTGTTTGTGGCAAATATAGCCATTGAAAATCTATCACAAGATTAGTATAAATATAGAACTTTAACAAATCCAATTTACTCAGAAAAAGGACGTGATGGCCTCATACATTATACATTCTCCAAAAGAAGGCCATTTTTTGGTGCTCAAAAAGGTAGTGGCATCATTTGGCTTTGCTCTTGACCAATACCAATCTGATCTTGAACATGTTAATCTTGAGAGGAATCGACTATGGGAGAAGTGAAAGTTAATTGAGATTACCACATGAGCGAAGTTATCTGAATCACACCAAGATATTGTCACCATCACACACCTTACTCTTCAGTATTATGTGGGTTTTATCAGGGTTTATGTAACATGTTCCCTGCACTATGTCTATGTACATTAATTTTTTTATAAAGAATGTGCATTCATTTTATTATTTTTACATTGTAAATAGTTTTCAATGCACAAATAGTATTTTAGTATATATTCAACTAATAAATCTATTTTGATGAATTAATTGATTTTAGAATTAAATAATATTTACTAAAATATTATTACTATTAAATTTCTTTTTAATAAATATAAATGATCATATAATTTAATGAATGAAATTGTAATTTTAAATATGTTTTGAATGTTGTTTTTGTCAGAACCAATAAAAATTCGATAAATGTCGGTTTTTATGTTAAAAGTAAAAAGTAAAATGTTTATAAAATTATTTAGAATATTTAAATATTATTTTTTCTAATAAGGATATAAAAATTATCTAATCGTGATTTTTTCATAATTTTCTAAGACAGTAAAATTTTTGGGTAAAAATTAACTACTGTTTAAATATATCGTATGTTTTATGACATTATAATTACCAAAAAGTGATGTAATTAAATAATATAAACAATATGTTCGGAAAATATATGTTTTACCATTAAAATAATGTGATTTTGGCTATGTATAATTTACTTTACAAAACATTAGTGGACCCTTCTTGGCTTATAACTATTTTTTCTTCTTTTTAAATTGTTTTCCTTGATAGTGTGACTCACCTACACATATGCAAACCTATTATGTTAAGTTCTATGGTCATTGGCCTTATAAAATATTTTTTTACACTCCCGATTAGAAAATACCATGGTAAAAAACTATGGGCTTGTTTTCGGTTTTGATTAGTTTTATGTGAGGTGTCCCAAACCTAAATAATAAAGAATTCCCCCTTGTAATGCCCTGACCCTTGTTACCCAGAGTCGGTTCATTATTACATATCATTGGCATGATCAAAAAAGATAAAGTTTCTAAAGACTGATTAGTTTAGTAGCCTTGGAAGTACCAGAAACATTAATAAGTTTTACATTACATCATAAAATGGAAAACAAAAACAACATTGATTCCATGGAAAACACTGAGATCCTATATACTATCCTTGTAGGTCCATCATAATATACATTTTTGCAACCTTGGAAAAATAAAACATAGAAAGAGGTGAGCTCAAAATCTCTATAAGGAAAAAAATATAGCAGAAAATTTCATAAATAAGCATAAACATTTAAGGAAATGTATATAACTAAAACAAAAGCCTTTTCAACATAAACTTTATCATAATATGGAAAAATATAAATCAAAATAATGCCATTTATTTACACACCTGGATATTCTACTAGTCGAATAATCAAATCCAATATAAATATCCACTTTCATGATGATGGAATGAAAAATTCCAGACATCATAACCACATAGTCAAGGCCTTGTGCCAAGACTGAAAATAATATTTTTCCAAGGCCTTGTTCCAAGACATTATTTTTTCTCATGAAACCTTCCAATGCATCTAGGAGATGTAGTGGGATACACCCATCACATAATAAGTCTAATTCATTCCCCATTTGAAAACATTTAAATATAACATAAACATTCAAAT
The DNA here is from genome assembly GCA_963277665.1 of Viscum album. Taxonomy (NCBI): domain Eukaryota; kingdom Viridiplantae; phylum Streptophyta; class Magnoliopsida; order Santalales; family Viscaceae; genus Viscum; species Viscum album. The sequence continues at coordinate 1,351,527,805 of OY728132.1, forward strand.
TAAAACTAGCATATGAAATATTAATAATTTATCCATAAACCAAGAATGCTATAAAAATAGAACATCCATAGTCAAACATATCAAAAAACCTTCAATACAATAGGTTTTTTTTGTATCAAAATAAATAAACTTCAAATAACTTAAAATCCATCAAAGGATGTTGGCATAGTTGAAATCAAAACGTTTTTAGAGTAATATCTCTTTATATTTTGAAATAATTTAAGAGTCGCATAATTATAAAGAAAAAATTTGTTTTAAAAATATTCTTATAATATTTTAAGGGAAGATTCGATGATGTTATAATGGCGGAGAATAAATACACCCACCGTATATGTTAAAAAATATATTATTACCTTCACTTTGTCAAAAAGGTCATAAATTACGTGGTTTGGAAAACAACTGAATGATTCATTTCATGACGTAAAAGTTCAAATAAGTGTATTAATAACTTTAACCCATTTTATAGTATATAGTAAAAATAATTTGACATACATTTTTATAAAACATGTATGTGGATGACAAAGATGTCCGAATAGATACTTATTTAAAAACAACCTCGGATAATAATGATTTTGTAATATTAACCCTTACCTTATAATTTTCCTTGTTCGCGGGTAGGTTAACCTCATGTATAATGGTGAAATTATTTTAATTAAATTATAAAATAATCATATACATTAATATGATATAATATATGATCTTTTAATAATGATTTGTTAATAAAATTTTAGTATTATCGTCGTTTCGGGTGTTAACTGATTATTTTTCCCTTATATTATTTGTTATGTAATAATGTTTGTTATGGATAGGATGTATATTATTAATATTCATAATGATATTAAGTCTTTAAACATTATTTTTAATTATCTAATGAAAAGTATTCTTGAATGGACATGATGGTGAATGAATCTCAAATCATTTGTGGAGACAGTAATCCGTACGTACACACGAGCGACAATATAATTCTGTTGATATTAAAATAATATATAATTTTATGGTATATAATATATATAAATAATAATTATCATGTTATATTTATTATTTACATCAATTACACATCATCATCACACTCATCCAAAGAATTATGTATTGAATAACTATTACACCACGCCGTGGAGACGGTTAGTCGTACGTTCGCACGTGTAGTGACATGTCATACAATTTCTGGATAGAATAATTAATATGGATGAATCATATTTATAATAACATCACAGTGTATAGACGACACTAGATTTATTATTTTATAATGGAAACAACAAAGGAAGAGGAAGTGGAAGAAGAAATGAACTTGGAAGAGGTGATGAAATATTTACCACTTCTTCGGGTTCTTCTTTCATGATTTGATAAAAAGGGCTTATTAGGATGGATTTATGACTAAAGGATGTCATGTATGATTAAGGGAGGACATTTGAGATGGTATTTGGGAAGGGTTTGGCCGAGCCAAATGGCTTTGAAGGTGTGAAGTAGAGTGAAGGGTGAGTGCCCTTTTATAAGAGGTGTGAGGGGCACCTTATGAAAAGCTAGAACTATTGTGGTATAATAAAATCATGTTCGGTTTCTAATGTCTTCAGAATGAATTATTTAAAGTATAATATTGTTATTAGTCTAAAACTACTCATCCAATAGGTTTAAATATGTTTTGGTCACAATATTAACTTTATCTTTTAGATTTAACCATTAGTTAAATAGTCTGACATTTACAATGTCTCTTTGTATTTTTATATTATATGTTTAGTAAACATACTATAAACATCCAAGAGAACCCAAAATGGTTAATTAATGATACACCTATAATTATTTAAGTCTTTTAGCCGATCCTTATATTTTTATGAATATAATATCAATTAGTAATATAATATTTGTTTTAAAAACTCTTTTATGTCAATTTTTACAATATTTGTTATTTTGTTTTTTCAACATTCATAAAAACATTATCAATTCAATAAATACTCATATAACCAACCATAACATGTCATATTATCCTATAAAATTGTTTTAATTCATAAAATGTCTCAAATTATAGTTATTTGGATATTTATAATATCAAATATTTTAATATTTCATTAATTAGGTAATTACTATATTATCACTGTGTCATAAGAAAATTTAATTATATAATGTCTAAAAATTATAAATAAAAAACAATTATGTAGGATATTGTTTTATATTTATAATGAAAATTTATAGTGGAATTTAACTTATCTGTATCCCTATATTAAAAATGGTTTAGTTATTAAACATTGAATTTAACTCTTTTAACTCTTCTTAAAAGAGAATAATAATAAATGTCCTAATCTTATCCAAGTGGAACTAAAGGATAATATATTATTCCTAAGGTTTTTTTGGTCGAATTTCACTTATCCAATTGAATTGGTACATTTCGTAGGGTAATAATAATATCATTTTTACCCTTAATTACTCTATTTACTTTTAACCATGATAGATAAAAGTAACATGTTATTATTCAAATATAATTATTTTCATCTTATTGAACCACAATTTACATACTGATATAAATTGTGTCTCTTGGAGTTTTTAAATTCTACTCAAAAAAGCGGTAAAATTATGTTTTATGTAAATTTGTAATGGCTCATAAGAGGTGGGTAAAATAAGGTAAAAAAGTTCAATAAAATTTTTATATATCTAAAATTATTATAAACTAACTCCAATGAATTACGTTGAACTTATATAAGTATTATGAATATATTTTGACCTAAAATAAATTTAAATAAAATAAATTATTGTTTAAATAAAAATTCGGTGTTAATCTATAACTATGTTTTTTTCAATATTCATCAACAATTGAAAGTTTTTAGAAAAATAATAAAAATTCACCCTAAGCTAATTTCAATATTCCGAATCCAAAACTGAATTCCATTTTGAAATATAAAAATTATAAAATTTCAAAAAGTGGGTATTGCTATTCACAAAGGCTAGTTTGATTTGTTGTGGTGTGTTAGAACTCGAAGTTGTGTGCAGCACATGCTATTGTGTTATTCAAAGAGAAGTGTACTATGGATGTTTTTCTTGTTACATTATCCCCTCCATCAAATAATTTTTTCCTCAAAATTTCTAAAATATCCCTGCGTAAAAATACTCAGGTGGTTCTTCATCATAAGTTCCTTAGATTCCCACATTTCCTCTTCCATCTTATGGTTTCTACATAGAACTTTTACCAGATGATTTATCTGGTTTCTCAAAAAATGTTTTCTTGTATAAAGATTCCTGATAGGCTCTTTGCAATAAGACAGATCGGTTTCCAGTTTTAATTTCTCATACGTGAGTACATGCATTGGGTGAGACATGTATTTTCTCAACAGTGATACGTGGAATACATCGTGAACATTGGAAAGACTTGGTGGAATTTCCAAATGATAATCTATTTCCCCAATTTTTTCTTGAATTTCAAATGGTTTGATGTACTTGAAACTTAATTTTCTCTTCTTAGCGAAATTTATAACACCCTTCCAAGGAGATAACATCCAAAAAAGATGCTCTTCTACTTGAAATTAAAAATCCCACCTTATGTTATAAACATAGCTATTCTGTCTACTTTGAGATACTTTGATGTGTTTTTGGATTACCATGACCTTTTCCATTGTTTCCTTCACAAGTTCTAGGCGTATGAGTTTTCCTTCATAAACATCATCCCAACATGTTAGAGTGTGACACCTCTTTCCAAATAACACATCATATGGTGCCATCTGAATACTTGAATGGAAGCTACTATTATAAGAAACGTCTACCAGAGGTAAATATTGATCCCACACAACTTTAACATCAGGTGATCATGATCTCAACATGTCTTCTAAGGTTTGAATAGTCTATTCTGATTATCCATCAGTTTGGTGGTGGTAGGCAGTGCTCAAACAAAGTTCAGTTTCCACAGATTTCTGAAGACATTTGCCGAATCTTGATGTAAAATGGGGATCAAGATCAGAAAAAATCGATAGTAGTACTCCATGATGTCTTAAAACTTAATTAATATATAGTATTTCTAAACTTCCAAGTGGTAAATATTTCCTTATAGCATGAAAATGTGCTAACTTGGTTAGATGATCAACAATGACACATATTGCATCATTCCTTCTAGGTTTATTTGGTAGTCCCATGACAAAGTCCATAATAATATAATCCCATTTCCACTCAGGTATGGGAAGAGGTTGCATGACTCCTCCAGGTTGTTACCTTCTAGCTTTTACTTGTTGAAAAACCATACATCTTAAAAAAAGCATAAATCTCCCTCTTCATGTTATCCCACAAAAAATGCTCTTTCAAATCACTATACATGTTAGTGCTACCATGGTTTATAGAGAAATTGTAACTATGAGAATTATCCAACAATTCCCTTTTTAGATCATGTATATCAAGAACACAAATTCTCTTCCAAAATATCAAATTTCCATATTCATACACAAAGTCAATCAATCTCCCATCATTCACAACTTTAATATTCCTTTGAAACAATTCATCATGGGTCTGAGAACTCTTTATCCTTTCCAGTAAATATGGGTTTTCAACCATTTGAAAAAGTATTGATGATTCACCTTATAAGGGGATTCCCATACCAATCATTACTAGACCCATGTCTATAGGATCCTTTTCAACTCTCATCTTGTTCAAAACTCCATGATCCTTTCTACTCAAAGCATCTTCCACCTTATTTTCATTCCCTGGGTGGTAGTGTATAGTGAAATCATAATCCTTGAGTTGTTCAAACCATCACCTTTTCTTCTTGTTGAGTTCTTTTTGTGAAAAAATATACTTGAAACTCTTGCGATCAGTATATATCTCACATTTTTAGCATATAAATATTGTCTCAATGTATTCAAACCAAAGATTATAGCAGCTAACTCAAGATCATGAGTAGGATATTTTTCCCATGAATTTTTAGCTGTCATGATTTAAAGGCAATAAACCTATCATTCTGTATAAGGACACAACCAATTCCTTTATTTGAAGAATCACTATAAACAACAAACCCATCATTCCCTAATGATAGAGTCAAGATAGGAGAATTGACTAATATTCCCTTCAATTCTTTTAAACATTATTCACACACTTTTGTCCAAAAAAATTTAACCCCTTTTCATGTGATCTTTGTTAATGGGTTAGCCAATTGGGAAAAATTATGGACAAAACGTCAATAATAACCCTCTAAACCAATAAAATAGCATACCTCATTTATACTCATCGCTGCTGGACATTGTTGGATTGCCTTGGTCATAGAATGATCAACAAAGATTCATCCTTAGAGACAATATGGAAAATAAAAGAAATCTCTTGAAGCCAGAATTCACAATTTCTAAACTTCCAATATAATCCATGACTTCTAAGAGTTTTCAGAATAAAGAACATGTTATTTTCATGATCTTCGTATCTTTTGGAGTATACCTAGATATCATCTATAGATACCACTATAAAATCATCAAGATATTTCTTGAAAACTATATTCATTCAATCAATGAAGACAGAGGGCGGACTAGTCAATTCAAAAGGCATTACTATAAACTCTTAATGCCCATACATTCTATAAAATGTTGTTTCTGGAATTTATTCCAAATTCATACAAAACTGATGATATCCAGAGTAAGTTCAATCATTCAAAATAATTGGGTGCTATGAATTTGGTCAAATAAATCATCAATGTGAGGTTGGGGATACTTGTTCTTTATTGTAATAGCATGGATCTCACTTTAGTCAATGCACAACATCATAGATCTATCTTCCTTCTTTAAAAAAAGGACATGGGATCCCCATAGAGAAACACAAGTGAAAATAAATCCTTTATTACTCAATTCATCTAGTTATTTCTTTAGTTCAACTAATTCAATAGGTGCCATTCTATAAGGGGTCCTCTATACGGGCCTTGATCTAGGAATTAAATCAATTGAAAACTCAATTTCTCATTCTGGAGGGTATCCAGGTAAATACTTTGGAAATACATCTACATACTCTTTCACAATAGGTAAATAGTCTATTTGAACATTCTTTTCCACACTTAGAGTTATTACATTCACTTTTTCCCCAATAATTGAATTGTGTTGATCTACTAGGGGTGGATATAGATAAGAATCACGTGGTGACGATTATGCTGTAAAGATAAGGTGTTATTTATCATTGTCATCAAAAATAATAACCATATTCTTCTTACAATAAATATTTGAATCATGGTCCGAAAGCCAATCCATACTGAGGATTATATCAAATTCAATCATGATAATTATGATGTGATCTATAGAAAAAGAATATTTTTATGCCCTAATGGGGACTGATTCAAAAAACTTTGTTTCAATGAAACTTCCCTAAAACATTTTGACTGACAACTCCCTTGTTAAATCAAATTTGAAATATCTAATTGTCATAGCAAACTGAGAAGATATAAAACCACATGATGATCTAGAATCAAATAAAGCATTGGCTAAACTTGAGGAAGCCATTAAATTAGCAGCCACTATGACTTTCGAAGCATCAACCTCAGTAGAAGTGAAAACATAAGCTTTTCCTTGATCCCTTGTCATTTTTTGGGGTATGTACCCTTAAAACTTAGGAAATTCACTCACATAATTCCCAATTTCTCTACAAGAGTATCAATAATCATCGATAACCTCTTTCTTCCCCTTGTAATCACGAGCTTGGTGGCCATTTTCACTACACTTGTAACAGACTCCCATTCCCTTCAGGCAAGTACATGGTTGTTTCTTCCCAAATTTATAGTAGGATGGATATTTAAATTTTCCCTTATTCCCCTTATTTTATTTCCAGAGTGTTTAGAAGATCTCTTCTTCTCTTGCATTGATTGAAAGTCATAAAACTTAGAGAATTCTTTTTCTGTATTGAAAGCACATGAGACAATATCTTCGCACGATGAGAAGTATTGTGAGACTAATGCTCAGTGAAGAAAGTATTTTATCCCAAAAATAAATTATCAATATTACTTCTTGGTTTATTTATATATTCTGAAGCATGCCTCGCAAACATTGTAATGTTAGCTTCATATTTTGTGACATTCTCATCCTCCTTTTTCCTCAGACTCAGAAATTTCCTTTCCATATCCGCTCGATGGTCAGGAGAAAAGTATTTTTCTATGAAAATTTCTTTAATATCCATCCATTACATACGTGATACTTCATCATCTTTCTTTGGGTTTTTAATCAATGACCCCCATTGATCAGCATCTCTAGTGAGGTGGTAAACTGCCATAACGACTTTTTCCCTTTCGCTACTCCCCAAGGCATGGAATATTTTTCTATGGAATTTATCCATTTCTCAGCTACTAGTGGATTTGAACCACCATTGAATGTTTGTGTTTGTTATCTCATGAAACTATATAATATTGATCCTCCACACTACGGACCAGGTTCCTCCTTACGGGTAAGGTTATTATTCATAAACTGAGTGTATTGTCCCAATATTGTGATAAGCTGATCAGCACTAATTTTATCACCAGATCCACTATAATTGTCTTGAGTAGGAGGGAAATCACTACATGGTGTACGTGCATTGATATGGTTTCCATTTATTCTACTATGCGCCGTTTAAAAACAATGGCATAAACTAGATTAGTTTATGAACCGAAATACATAATTCCTCTTGTAAAACACTTAACATAAATTGAACAGTTTATTGATATAATCCATAATCATAAAAATGTTTTCTTTAAAGAAGTATATACTCATAAACCCTTCATAATGTTTTTTTAAATAAAATGATAATTTTCCTAAGTATATCCCCTTGGAGTGTCATAACCAAGAGTGCAGCAAGGCCCATTGTCATGCTCTAGTTCCCATTCGAGTCTATCTAAAAGCAGTGTTTTTGGGTTTTACCCCTAGGTACATTTGGGCCAGAGCCACCTCTACCTGCTCATATCCAGATAGGGATGTACTACTTGGAAAAATCACAAAATCTATGTAATAACAAAATTCTACGAAGTTCTTCTATACTAATCCTCAGTTTCTATCTTAGTGTTATGTGTTCTAATCATAGTTTATCAAAATATAGTTTCCACGGTTTATACTAAAAATACCTTTATACCATCTGTAACGCCCCAACCCTAGTTACCAAGAGTCAGTTCATTATTACATAACATTATCATGATCACAAATGATCATGTCTCAAAACACATATTAGATTAGTAGCCTTGGAAGTACTAGATACATTAATGAAGTTTGAATTGCATCATAAAATGGAAAACTACAACAAAATTGTTTCCAAGAAAAACATTTTGATCCCATAGACTATCCCTATAGGTTATTCATAACATACCTTTTGCATCCTGGGAAAAAGAAAATATAGAAAGGGGTGAGATCAACTGCTCAGTAAGAATAACAATATAGTAGAAACTTTCATAAATAAGCACAAACATTTAAGGAAATTTATAAAACTAAAACAAAATCCTTTTTAACATATAATTTATCATAATATGGAATAAATGAATCTAAATAATGCAATTTTCTTACTCATAGGGATATTCTACTAGTCGAATAATCACATGCAATATCAATATCCACTTTCATAATGATAGAATGCAAATTTCCAGACATCATATAAACATAGTCAAGACCATTTTCCAGGACACTAGTTTGTCTCATGAGACCTACAAATGCATCGAGGAGATATAGCGGGCTCCACCAGTCACTTACTAAGTCCAATGAATTCTTCTTATGAAAAGAATTAAACATAACATAAACTTTCATTTTAAAACTATCATACTAAATGTCAATAATTTATCCATAAACCATGAATGGTATAGAAATAGCACTTCCACAGTCAAACATATCACAAAACTTTAGAAAAATATAGATGTTTTGTATCATAATAATTCAACTTCAAATAAACTTCAAATCCATCAATGGATGTTTTCATAGATGAAATCAAAACCTTTTGTAGACAAATATCTCATTTTATTTTGAAAATATTTAAGTGTCACATAATAATAAAGAGAACATTTATTTTTAATATGTTATTATAAGCTTTTAAGGGGATATTCGATGATGTTATAATGGCGTAGAATAACCACACCCACCGTATAAGTTAAAAAAGTCATTCTTACCTTAATTGTTTCGAAAAGGTCGTAAAGTGCCTTGTTTTGAAAACGAATGGAAAATTACTTTAAAAACATACAAGTTAAAATAAAATTATAAGTGACTCTAACCAATTTTCTATTAAATTGTAAAAATGTTTTGAAATACATTTTTATGAAACATGGATGTGCATGATAAAGATGTCTCAGTAGATACTTACGTAAAAACAACCTCGTATAATAAAGAGATTGTGAAATTAACACTTACCTTGTACTTTTCATTGGTAAAGTTTAGGTTTACCTCCTGTATAATGGTGAAATAATAATTATTAATTTATTAAAAAATCATATACATTAATATGATATCATATATGATCTTTTAATATTGTTTTGTTAATAATATTTTTATGTTATCGTCGTTTTGAGTGTTAAATGATTTGTTTTCCTTTATATGCTTTGTTACATAAGTAATAATTTTTATGGATATAATGTATCTTATTCATATTCAGAATGATATTAAGTGTTTAAACATTATTTCTAACCATCTAATGAAAATTAGTCTTGAATGGATACGATAGGGAATGAATCTCATCGCGTTCATGGAGACCATAATCTGTACGTACGCATGAGCGATAATATCATTTTTTTGATATTAAAATAATATATAATCGGATGTTATATTATATATAGAGAATAATTATCATGTTATATCTATAATTTTCATCAATTAAACGTCATTATTACACCCATACAAATAATAATGTATTGAATAACAATTACACCACGACGTGGAGACGGTAACACGTGTGCACGCACATATGGTGAAATTCCATTAAAAGGAAGGATAGAATAATTAATATGGTTGTAACATATTTATAATAACATCAAAGTATATATATGATATTAGAGTTATTATTTTTTAATGGAAACAATAATGAAAGAGGAACTGAAATAAGAAAGGAACTTGAAAGTGACAATGAAATATTTACCTCTTCTTCGGGTTCATCCTTTTGATTTAATCAAAAGGGATCATTAGGATGGATTTATGACTTAAGAAATGCCTCTAGGAAGAACGTAGGACAGTTCAGAGGGTATTTGGGAAGGTTTTGGACGAGAAAAATGTCTTTGAGGGTGTTAATTAGAGAGAAGGGGGAGTTCCCTTTTATAAGAGGGGTGAGGAGAACCGTAGGGAAAGCTAGAAATATTATATTATAATAAAATCATTTTTGGTTTCTAATTGTTCCAAAATAATTTATTTAAAGTATAAGTTGGGAATTGTTGAAAAACACTCAACCAATTGGTTTTATATATGTTTGGGTAACTATATTAACTTTACCTTTTAGATTTAACTCCTAGTTAAATAGATTGACATTTACCAAATCTTTTTGTATATTTATATTATATGGTTAATAACCTTACTATAAACTTATAATCGAACCCCATCTGGTTCATTAATGATACTCCTATCATTATATAAGTATTTTGGATGAAACTTAGTTTTTTTGGAATAGAAAATAAATTAAAAATATAATATATTTGTTTAATAACTCTTTTATGTCTATTTGGACACTATTTGGTATTTTTTCACTAAATTCATTACAGCATTATTACTTCATAAAAACTTCATCTAACTGACCCTAACATGTCATATTGACCTAGGAAATTAGTGTAATTCATAAAGTCTCAGATTACATTTATTTGGATATTTATAATATCAATAATATTTATATTTCATTAATTAGGTAATTACTGCATCATCATTATTTCATAAATAAATTTAATTATTTAATGTATAAAAATATAAATAAAATACCATTATTTAGGATATTTTTTTTATATTTCTAATGACTATTTATAATCGAATTTATATTATGTGTATCCTAATATTTAAAATGGTTTAGTTATTAAACATTGAATTTAACTCTTTTAACTATTCTATAAATAAAATAACAATAAGTGTCATTATATAGTCCAAGTGGACCTAAAAGATCCTATTTTATTCCTAATGTTGTTTTTGGACGAATTAAACTTATCCAATAGAATTTGTAAATTTTTTAGGGTAATAAAAATATCATTTTTACCCTTAATTACCTTATTTAATTTTAACCATGGTATATAAAAGTAAGAAGTTACTATTCAGCAAAAATTATTTTCATCTTATTGAACCATACATTACTTACTGATATCAACCATGTGTATCAAATTTTAGAAATTCAACTCACAGAGGTGGTAAAATTATGTTTTATGTCAATTTGAAAATTCTCATAGGAGGTGGGTAAAAGACGGTAAAAAGTTAAATAAAATTTTTATATTTCTAAAATTATTATAAACTAACTCCAATGAATTACATTGAAATAATATAATTATTGTGTATCTATTTTGACATAAAATAAATTTAAATTAAATAAATACTTATTTTAAAAAAATCTGTTTTAAACTATAACTCTGTGTTTTCACTATTTATAAAAAATTGAAGGTTTTCAGAAAAATTAAAAAAAATCACCATAAGATAATTAAGATATTCTGAATCCAAAAATGAAGTCCATTTTGAAATATAAAATTTATAATATTTCAAATATTCGGGTTTACTTTTCATAACGGCTAGTTTGATTGGTTGTGGTGTGTTAGAACACGAAGTTCCATACAACACACACGATTGTATTATTCAAAGAGAAGTGTGCTATGGAAGCATGGGGTGTTACACCTCTACTTTCCTATATAATCCCACTCAAGATCCCACTTCTTCTTCTGTCAATGAATTTGGAGTTCAACCAACCCATGCCCTCCTTTATTTAGAATCATCCCAAGGGTCCCCAAGTTTCCAAGAAGCCTCTCTAAAGCTTCTCCCATGCCTTTTGGTGCACACTTCCTAGAATGGGATTTCATCCTTTATCATTATAGTCCAATTTTAATTATGTTTTTATGACCTTTTTTTCAATTAAAAATGTTGGGGTATGATTTCAAACCTCACCCGTACTGTAATATTTATGTTTGGATGATGGGATACCCCTTTCTCTCTCATTAATTCCTCACATTTACACCAGTTACCATGCCAAAATTCTGTGAGGTATTTCTCTCTCTTCTTTTACATCCAAGTAATTATTTTGTATTATGAATATAAATTCCATTAGGTTTGGTGGGAAATGTATTTATATGACCCCCATACTTTCCATTTCATGTAAATACGATGAGACACCCATTTCTCCCTCATCAACCATTTTTATGTGTTTTAATTTCACGCTGTTATGCTGTCAAAATTGAACTATGATTTTCCAAGACAATGTCATTATGTCATGAATACCATGCCAATTTCAATATCAAGATCATTCAAATTTATGAACAATTACTTATTTATTATAAATCTTCATGTATGTATTCCACATACCATTATCATGGAATAAATGCTGATGATTGATTCCATGTTGTATGAACCATGTGGCACACTTATGCATGAAATGAAAGGTTTATGATGGGTGTGCCTTGACATCGCTTCAATGCATTTGGTAAAGTATAATATCATCATACGTCATGTGAAATGGGTGTTGAATCATGATAATTCAAGTGTAATGAGGTTATACTCATGCTTATTGTGAAATGAGGGTTTACTCATGCTCCATGTGCTATGAGTCGTGGCTCATTCTTAATCTATGTTATGTGTTGTTACCACATTTCCATGTTATGATTATCATGCATTATCATGCCTTTACGTACATGTTTCTATTATGACCCATTGATATTCATATTATATAACATGTATTTTATTCCTCATTTTATTCCATGTTTATTCCCTTACTAGGATTTATAGCTCACCCCTTTTCATTTGCAAATCCTCAGCTTATCCCATGCTCAGCTAGGTACGAGGGAATGTAGTGGTCATGTAACAGATTTTTTCTATAAATATGTTGTGTGTTTTATGTTATAATCAGTTATGTAATGTTTCTAATCCCCAGATACACTATAACTATCTATCTTTCATATTGTATCAGGTGAAGAGTTTATGTAATAAATCATGTTTATGTTTGTAAGAAAATCAGGTTTTTTATACAACCAGTATCCTCCTCCTCCACTATGAGTATTTATCCTTTGATTCAAAGGACATTGGAGTTCCATTTAGTGGGAATCAATTCTCCCAGTACGTCTTTGACTCTATTTCCATTAATTTTTTGGAAATGGGTTTGTGTGTTTTTTCATGTCATTCTAAACCTCTAATGCATTTTTCCATGGGGTTTTTCCATTTACTAATTATTTTCAGGTTAGTTTGAGTAAATGGTCGTGGTTGGACATGGAATCATCGAAAATAATTAAAGAGGTGGTATAAAATACTTTTAGTAATGTCTTGATGTTAAATTTGTGTATGTTGATCTTCTTAAATCGATTCCTTGTGGTGTGTCAATTTTATTGGCTAAGAGAAGTGATTTGGTTTGTAGTATGATTTTCAGGACACATCATGCGCCCTTTTGGGTTTCTCAATAATAGGAGACCAAATATAGGGTTACCCATGTGGTATTCCAAACCATTGAAAAAGTTGAAATGAATTGATAAATTTTGTGTTATGGATGCTAATGGAATGAAAGGGTATGAGTTAGTACTTAGATAATTGTAATTTTTTAAGGGATGATTTAAATTTTCATTTACTAGCATTTGGGAATTTTTGATGTGGATTATGAATATGGATTGAACATTATATGTTGTATTTTGAACTGGTTATGGTTTTAATGAAGGAAAATGATATTTTAAAAGTGGGTGAAACTTAAAAATGAATTTTACCATAATGTAGTTTTAAAATTGTTCTTATTGATATATTTCGTGTGATGGTTTGAAATTAGTTGTGATTCCCCGTTTTATGTAAATGATCAATTAATATTTTGGAAAGGTTGGTAATGGAAATAAATCCTTGGGTCATGTTTTCCAATTTAAAATAGGATTACTTATGTCATAAAGGGTGTACTCAAGATTACAATGAATTATTATTTTATTTTTGTTTTAGGCCATGATTTTATAAATAAAAAATGAGGCCTTAATAATTGAAATGATATACGGGTAAATTTGATAAATTTTTATTGAAACATGTCATAGTGGTATGTAGTTTGAATGGTGTATTGGACAGAGGAACTACTTTAAAAGGTTGATATAGACAAATTCAATAGGCCTCATCGATAAATTTCTTCTGTTATGATATAAGAGCACATCTCTATGATCCTAACATGGAGAAAAACTCTAATCAGTTTTAGGTTCGGATAGAATGATGCTCTAATCCCCCCAATGCTTTTCAATTTTATGTTGTTGGACTAAATATCTATGATTCAAATGATATAATGTTAATGGATGTCAGATAGATTCTCTTTTCTCCCAAACGTATGAAATTTTCTTTATAACTAGGTTCTGGATCTGGGTTATGCTGATTTTTTATTAAAATCTCCTCCATGAATAAATGTGTGTGAAAGTAATTTTATATTATTCCATGATCTGATGGTATTATTGGAGTTTTTTTGGTTTCGTAACACCTATAACATATTGAATGGTTATTTCCTATATGGAAACAAGTCAATCATGCTTCCTTAATCACATTATTTATATATTTACCCCTGATTATATATATACACAGTTGAATATACATGTTATTAATATAGATACCATTGGTGTTGAGTTGTACTCACACCCTTATTAGGTCACAATGACACTAAGGTACCAAATAATATTTTCCATTATTCTTAGTTTAGACTCAATATAATGACATGGTATTAGATTATTTATAGGAATATGGGTTAGAGAGTAGAATGTCTCGATAGAGTCTGGAATAGAGATTGTGTTTAGGACCTCTTACAGATTATGTAACACAGTCTTTTTAATGTACATTTTTATGAATTGTAATGTGTCTATCATTTTGTAATAGCATATCTTACTTGGTCACTTGTTCGATCTTTCATTATGTCATCCATTTATTGTCCCTACTTGTTATTATATTTATCGATATTATTTCTATTATGGTCTTAACCATATATATTTGAATAGTTACGTCATTTAATCTCTATAGACATGTGATACTTGTCTGTTGCCTATGGTGTTGGGGAAGGCATGCCTAATTTCTTCCAGGGAATCAACTTAGGAAACCAATTATAGTTTTTAACAGGTGAGGGAAGTTACAAACTGTTATCAATTGTGTTGTTTATTGTCTTATTATTTGGTAATAGAAGATAGTAGACTATTATCTTATCAGGTGTTTGTAATGAGTTCATTCTTATTTGACAGAATCCCCACATACATTGTAAAAAACAAGTTGATAAGGGTTGGAATTGATCTTTTTTTTCTTTTATGGTTGGATGATTTTTTCATTAATAGTGGTGCACCTTAATGTGACATTATTGATTTTTTAGGGTGTATCTCTTAGAACTGTATGGTATGAGAGGGTTTTTGGGTTCAAGAGTCATGATATGGACATAATATGGTTTGGTTATTTGTATGATTCATGTTATAGATAGATCCTTAGTATTCATATGCTAGTAGTTTACATTTATTTCTATGATTTTTTCCTATTTATGTTTATTTGAAAAGGTTTTTAATGAAAATATTTTAAAATTTTATTTTTAGAATTGCTCTTATTTTGGAATTATTGTTTTATAAAATGGTTTTTTAAAGTGAATATTAATAGGTTTTTATATTTGATGTATTAAAATATGAATCCATATATTTTAAATGAGAAATTATTTGAGAAGGGAAATATAAAATGAAGGGAACATTACGAATATTAGTTCTGGTCATTGTATTTTGGAGATCAGAATATCTGTATGGGTTGTTTGGGCAATGAAAACACACCAGTTTAAGAGCATGGATGAGGGTAATGATGATTTGTAATGTTTATATGTGTGGATAAAAATATGTTTTCATTTACATATATATAGATTGTGAACATATGGTTTTTGAAAGTTCATTATTAAATTAGATTTTACATCAATTTTTTTTTGTGATCATACAAGTTTGGGAAGGTCCATAAGAATGGTTGTTTTGGTTGCAGAGTCATTAGTGGTGGTTATTTTTTCATGTGTGTAGTGAATCATGTGTTTTGAGGATTTTCAGTTTTTTTGGACCCTATAATGGCTGGTTGGTTCATATTGTTGATGATTATATGTGTAAACCATTTTTTTGACCTAGAGTACATTGTTTCTTATTGCATTGGGCATTATGTGTTTGTAATTGGTATTGTATTTCCACCAATGAGAAGTGAATTTTACGTGACTTAATGTGTATTTCAATGAGGGGTATCCAATGGCTGTTGTTATATATGACTTCAATAATGGGATTTGGTGTTCTTTTTCATTTAAGGGTGACCCTTGGGAAGGGTTTTCTAGTTTTCTAGTGATTTTGGGTGAATATAGCATAGGTGGACATTTTGGATTTTGAAAGTGGCATATATAGAGTTCATTCTTGTATGGTTTTGGAATCAGGAATATGTGGTAAATTACAGATGTTTGGAAACATGAATAAAGTTGTGGTAAACTATTTATAGTATTTCGAAATCAATATTATCCTTAAGGGGGTTAGATAAGTGATGTAGGATACTCAGAATGTGATCCTTGGGTGGTATCCTCAGATGAAGAATTAATGCAACATGGGTTCCATTGAAATTATAAAAAACAGTCAATGTTACACCTTGGGATATTTCCAAAGGAGTCACATGAGTTATTTTCAATGGTTGTGTGGTTGGTTTCTAAAGGAAGGATCATTCTAGTTCTTAACATTCATATATTGTTTATATCTGAAAGACTCTTCCTTGATTTGGGAAGATAAGTTAAGGGTGAATAATTAATGGATAGACACTGCTGGAGTGGAATTAACACCTAGGGTGATGAGCAGTTAAGTGGTTGGTCTTGTTGTGTAGAAGTTAGGGATCTTATAAGAGAGTGAAAATATTTCCTTGATCCTAATGAGATTACTAGACTACGTGCCATGGGTAGTTGTGTGAGTGTTCCTTTGGGCCCATTTATGGTAATGAATTGATCTTATGGTCCTGATCTGGGCTCAATGAGTGGTCATAATAAATTTCATGACATCTATGGGCCAACTATGGGATAAATGTGATCAAATTATGGAGTGGCATGATGTCACATGGGAAGAGTAAATAGGTGACTCATACAGCACCCATCGTTTCCCATTGGGTAATTTTGGAAGGGATAATTTTGAAATAGATAGATTTATTTCTTACTGGTGTGATGGATCATTATTTAATTTTATAACCCACTAGAGTCTTCCAGAAATAACATGAGTGTTATGGTGTAGGTAGTGTAGCGTGAATTGTTAGTTCATAGCTTCTTATAATAAATTCATAAAGTGGAGGCAAGTCTGCTTAGTAATCCCACACGAGTGTGGTGGCTGGATGTTGATGATATGTTAATGGGATGTAGATACAAAAACTATTTTTAGGTCACGGTTCACCAATAGTTATAAGTGGCCTTTGTGAGTGATAAATTATGGTGGTTTTTTCGATGAATTCTTAGCATACATTTATCTAGCGACGATCATTCCAAATATCATGCCATCATCGCATAGAGTGTAAGTGTGATATGAGTTTACTCCAATAAACCTAATTTTTTTGGTTGGATTTCTGGATCATTAGATGTTACCCTAATAGAGTGATATATGAAGAGTTATTTGGTTCTAATTACACCATAAATGATTTATGGGTGAAGTTCTCGACATGGATAGGTTATCTGTGAATGTCATATGTTCCATTCATAGAAGCTTATAATGGGCAGTGGTTGATGCAATTTTTCCTTTATAGTGGAATCTAGACGACCATGTTCATGTTTTGAGTTATATCATGTGATCCAATCGTGATTTGTGATTGTTGGAATTCCATGATAAATGGATTTATGGTGACACTCATAAATTGGTGAGTTGTGTATATGTCATGGATTATTCGAGAAGGCCATTGTGTGGTTTTACGAGCATTGGGGATCCAATCAGTAGCCTATGAGGTATAATATTCTGCTTCAATTGGAAGGCGATTTGGGCCTTGGTTTTGGAGGATGACCATGTAATGTGATGGATTCACGATCATGATTTTTGTAAAATTAATCTAACAGGATATATCATAGATATAAAATTTGGTTTTGTAGAAAAAAATGGGTTGAGGAGCAGATGATTCCTTGATTGTGGAGTTTTACTAGAATATGAGGAATGAATCTCATAGGTGTATTGGTTGATTGTTATATACCTTATGTGAGAAGACATCATTGGTGAATGAGAGATATAGTGTGTCGACAATGGTATATGGGTGGTTCCATATGATGCAGTCGGGGTGGGTTGATATAATATTTTAAAAGGGGCGTACATTGTATGTTATGAGCAACCTCAGATATTTTGTTTGAATGGAATGTTCATTTAGAAAATGAATGTATAATTGAGAGTGGCCTATTTGTTCTTAATTTTATAATGGATTATGTAGTCATGTTCATTCTAGATTCTTTCAATTGAAATGAGGGATACTAATTTTCTTGTGGTGTTATCATGGATGTTAGGGACATTTGTTTGGAGAAATGCATCGGGTATGTTTTTAATGATGTGTTTGATTTCTGGTGGTCATCTACAATTTTGGTTGTTCCCAACACTATGATATTATAGTGGTATGTAAAAATATATGGTGGGGATAGCCATAGTGGGAAAGTGGTCCTTATCTTGTTTACTGAAATGGGTTAGGGGGATAAAATTGAAAGCATTGTGTTCCTTCATGTGATATCATGCTTGGGTGAACATTTGATGAATGAATGAGTGGGTAATATTGTACCATGTGGTTTGGCACCTGAGCTATGGAGTGGATTGGGCCAATAGAGTTTTTAATGGATCTTACATGGTGGTATGATTCTATGTAAAGCATTTCACATATTTAGATATAGTATGTGTTTCATTATATAATTTATGTGGTTGGTATTGATGATGTTGATAAGAGGTTGACAGATCCATTGATAAATAGTAGGTTAATTTTGAGAATCTATGTATGAAAATTCCTTAGAGAGATTGTTCATTTGGTCTAAAAGTCATGATACCCTAGCTATGTTGGGGACAAAGTGTGAGAAACGGATGGTTAAAGGTGGTCCCTGTGGCCAAACAATTTCTCCTGGAGGTTTAGTGATTAATCAAGAATGTGGATTAAGGGTGATCTATTTTACAGTTGGAAGGTTGTAAGATCATGTCATAGATATAAGGCACATCCCAGATTAACTATTTTTTTATGTAATTTCACAAATTAGTATGGTAGTTTTAGGGGTGTCCTCGGGGTTTAAGGCATTTTAACAGAGTAAATGAGTACAATCTATATGAATGGAATGATTAGTTCATTGGTATTAAATATGGTGCACTATAACCCTGAAACTTATAGATGGGGTTACATGGTTATAGAAACTATACAGGATTCCATCAAAAAACTATGTTTCATAGTCCCCCATTGGATAGTAGCAAGTGCATGACCAACATAAGGGTTAATAAACTGTGTGGGTGGCCAACTAGATTGTCTAATGTGTGTCCCTATTATATAGATGATTATGCATGGTTGATACATAGTTTTTTCAACTATGGGTCCAAATCGTACCCCACATAAAATGTGGGATATTTCCATTTTTCTCTTTTGGGATAAAATGATTATTCCACAAATATCTTACCCATTTTACCCTCTATATCTAAGGTGATAAAAAATTAGTCTCCTCCTCCACGAGTGACGCTCCTTCAATTCAAAGGAATTTGGTGTCCCGTTTTTTTTGAAATGTTTCTCCCTTGATGTATTCAGCATTATTTCCTTCAATTTACTAGAAGAGACTCTGTGGGTTCATTCCCCATTATAAATATCTAATGCTATTATATTCCATGGTTTTATAAATCCTAGATTCTGAAGATGGGATATCTCAAATCAAGGATTGCAGTTGGTAATCTAAATTTCCCTCAGAAATAATTTGGTATTCTTAATGTTTTCCCCCATATTCTAGATGTTATATAGGTTTTTGTGGTTATTTAAAACCACTAAATTTTTCATTTTCATACTCTTTACAATGATAAGTGATTTAGGACAACATTTTTAAATGTGGAACCCTTTATAAGAAACTTTTGGTTAGTCAACAATCTCAGGCCAAACATACAGCAACCCAAGTGGTGTACCAGAACATTGAAAAAGTTTGAATGAATTGATAAATATTGTGTATGGGAAATTATTGGAATGAATGTGTAAGAGTTGTTAGATAGATTTATGGATATATTAATGGGGTGATTAAAATGTTCATATTCTTGCATTGACGAATTTCATAGGATTATATTGAAAATTGTTTGAATGATGTGTATTGGATGCTGATCCAGTTGTGTTTTTAAATGATTGAAAATGATTTTTCATAAGAGGGTAACATGTTATAAAGAAGTGTTCAAATCAACGATATTTGGAAATGTTTTTCATGACATATTTCAAATGGTGATTTGAAATGGGGGAGTCGTTCCCCTTTTCTGGGAATTATTGATGAAAATTTTGGAATGGGTATAAATGGAAATGAAAACCTTAGGGAATTTTGTAGTTTTTAAAAGAAGATGTAATAGGTTTTATATCCTTGATTCTTGATGGTTTTGATTGAGTATTTGATTTGAGTTTTGGAATATGATTTGGTCTCGATGGGTTTTTGAGTCAATAATAATTGAAATTATATGTGGGTGAATGTGATAAATTGTTAAAATAAGCTTGTGAATGCGGTCAGTTGCATGAGTAGTGAATTGGATAATGGCAGTACTCCCATGGTCTAGGATTTCTAAATGATCCAGGACCCATTTATGTATTTCTCAAGTTACGATGTCAGACCAAGGCTTCATTATTCTATCTAATGAACAGTGGATCATATTTATCACAATAGACTAGAGAGATGTTGTAGGCCCATATATTTTCTCCTAAAGTAGGATTTGAGACTTTGGAGTTATTCTTCTAATATTGGAAGAGTTTGGGCTTTTGTAATAAGGATCTATCCTCTAAAACATAAGGACAAGTATTTTTTATCGGGATGTGTCTCTTATAGTATGATAAAAAAATGTTTTGTTATCAAATGAACCTATCTGACATTAAATATGTGTATCTATTTTTTGTTATTTCCTATGATCCTATTATGGCTGGTGGTTTTTTATTGCTGGCTAACTCCCAGAACATAATATATGTAATAAAAAATTAATATTTAGTAATATATGAAACATGATTTCTTTTATTATATTATTTATTTATTACACCATGATTATCATCATACTATATATTACAGACAAATTATAGATTTATATACCATTATTAGTATCATATAGAGTTATAATCCACCCGGATTGGGCCACCATGGATATTGGGTACCTATGAACATGCAACTTGTTTTCTAGTAAAGGATCAGGATATGGACATTGTGTGTGGTTATGTATAGGGGGATGGGTTGGGACATGTGATTTGAGGACTGATATGGGACTCAAGACTATGATTGGTATCTTTTATCATTGTGGTATTATAGACTTTTCTTATATGTTTTCTTAATGTGTATTGTATCCAACATTTTGTTATAGAATATGTTACTTGGTCACTTGTTGGATTTTTCATTATATTTTATTTTTATAGTTTCTACTGGTAATTATATCTAGTGGTATTGTACTATTTTATTTCTATAATAATCTAGATTATTCTCCCAAATATATCTTCATAGACCCACACTAATAGTCGGTATCCTATAGCATACATAGAGGTGTGCATGAGGTCCTCTGGTTACTCAGCTTGGGGAACTTGTTACAATGGCTACCTTGTTAGAAATGTTGTAACATAAAACTAAAAAAAATTATTTAGAAATATAATTTAATTAAGTTAAAAACTTTTATAAAGAATCATTAATAAATTTATTTTTCATTAGTTAATATATAAAAGATATTCCAAAATCAAAGAATGTCACTTTGTACCATTATTTGTAATAAATTTCATAAGTGTAATTTTCATGGAAATAAAACTATTAAATAAAACAATTTCACACCAAGGTGACAATGATCAAATCAAGTTCATATAGTATGTAATAATATGATAATTTATTTTCATATTACATTGTTTTATGTTGGAATTATTAGATTTAAACTTTATAGAGGTGATTGTTTTTACCTAGATTATGATTTATTTTTTTGAAAAAATGAAAGAGGAATATTTATCATATTTATACCTCTTTATTCTATATATGGAAATTATTTTAGTAAATATTAATTCCTATAAGTGTAAAAAAATTTAATATATGTTTGAAAAATTGTATAAAGACTATTTTTAGAAAAATATAGTTTTTATGTATAAAACAAGATTTATTTTTATTACATTATTATAAGATAATTTAATAAAATATTAGATTAAATTAATTATATGTAAATTCAATTAAATTATTTTAACAATAATAATTAATTTTTTAAGATAAAAATTCAATGCATCCAAAGAAATAATTTTTTATGAAAACATATCCTTAATTTTCAAAATATGTGTATTTTCATTTCAAATCTCATGATTCCCAATGAATTAATATTATAATTGTTTAATCAATAAATTTTCATAAATTAGTTAATCCTATTCACCAACTCCATTAAAATGGATATGTGAAAACATATAATAATAATATTCTTTTAGTATATCATGGTTAATTTTGATTTTATTCATTGTTAACAAAATCTATAAACCAAATAAATTTATTTTAAAAAAAATATAATTAAATAAAGGGATTTTACATGGGAAAATTAATTATTATTAAAAAACAAAAAATTCGTTTCAAATATATATATAATCACATTTTTATTGTTTTATGGTATGATATATAAAAAAATTGTTAATAATTGAACATAAAAGGAACTTTTTTGGTTTGAAATAATATTGACCATTATTTATCATTATCAGAAGCATTGAAATGTTTATCTTGGGGATATTTTATTAATTTGATCCCATGTTCATAATTCTATACAAAAATATCATAATGGTGGGAGTAACTTTCAAAATAATATGCCAATCATCATCATTGAATCACTACATTTTTCAAATTTAAAAGACGAAATCCTAATTTCCACCATAATGATATATATTATAGTTTTTGGGATATGTATAAAATTCATAATCCTAATTTTTTAGTATTCGTGTTTATGTGTAACTCGGTTTATATTAAAAATGGTGTAAAATATAATGATTATGGATTTACACTCATCGATTTGAAATGAATTTCTTATAAATACAAAATATTTTATCATGGAAAGACATGCGGAATATTTATTTTATATTAAAATAACGTCTAATGATTGATATGTGTCATTTTTAAATTGAAAATTGTTTATTCGGTTAATGATGATTGTGTTGATGTTTGGAATTTATTTTCATGACCCGTCCTCGAGGCTCGTGTCGTGACTACCTGAAACCCTCCTTCCATAGACTAGGGGTTGGCGACTAGAACCAATGGCGTAAATCCCAATAAACAAGGAAGGAATTTCCTTTAACAAGTAAACAACCACAACAGAGCATGCAAAATAAAGTAAACACTAAGTAAACATTGTATATAAAGGAATGTACTGAAAGGAAAGGGGACGGAAATACATGCACATCAGTAAAGTACAGTATAACTGAAATCTAGTACAACTATAGTATAGTAAAACATAAACTACTAAGTCATCCTCTGGGAATCCCACCTGAAGAGTAGGTACAGATGGTCTCCTCAGCACCTCAGGTCTATCCGTCTGCTCTCCATACTTTATGCCAAGTGGTCCACCTCCGGGTACTGTCCAACTCCACCACACTCTGCCTCGATCAGAGTTTTCTGTCATCTGCATCCAACATAATGAAGTGCGGTAATTGATTGTGTAGGGGTGAGTATAATGATACTCAGTAGGGACCTTGGGACCCCTGAAGGTCTCCCAGAATCCACAAAGGATAAACCAAAAAGGAGAGATACAATCACAAGGTATCAACCAACACGAAGTATCAACCAACACGAAGTATCAGCCAACCCTACATAGGTATATGCCCATACATATACCTAAGTTATCAATTAAAGTTCGGATCGAACTCTCAATCTCAAGCATAACCCCAATCCACGCTGGATTTAAATTCAATCACATCAATGATAATGATTGAATGTCAAGACTCAACTCACACTGGTATACATCTTTCGTATAACGATAGATATGATCAGATGTAGTCTCTAATTCATCTAAGATGTCAGACCGACATAAGATACAAGACCAGCTAAGCTTTCGCACCCACTCAGGATACAAGACCAGCTACTCAAATAGACCCACTCAGTATACAATTACTGATTTCATCACTGTGGAACCCGCAGAGGATCCCAGTACAGAAGTCATCACCGTCAAACCCACGGAGGATTCCGGTATGGTAGACATTGTCGTCGAACCCATGGATCATCCTAGTACAGTATTCATCATCATCGTCAAACCCACAGAGGATCCTAGTTTGGCAGTCGTCATCATTGAACCCACAGATGATCCTTGTACAGTAGTCATCATCGTTGAACCCACAAAGGATCCTTGTACGGTAGTCGTCGTAGTCGCAGCCAGCACTTGGGTTCCTGCACACAACACACTCGATTCCAGGAGTGTCCACTCCTTGAGAAAAGGGGGTTCAATACACCAACTATCATGAAGTCTGGATTTGATGTATCTCAAATTTCTGTCTCATCATAACGATCCTAATGCGAGAGACGTCACGTCAGTCGGATGCCTGGTCTGAGGTTTATATGCTTTTCCGTTCCAGGGGCCCGATTTTATTTCGTGTATAATCAAACCCAGCCATACTCCAATATCCTCTAAATCCCATATTGAGTATTCCAAAAGGACTTTCTCGTCAAAATTAATCCAACATAGTTGATGGCATGTCAATCAGATGCCTGATCCATAAGTTATAAGTGTTTCTGCTCCGAGGGCCTCGTTGGTTTCATGTTCGAACCAACTTGGTCGTACCCAAACTTTGCAAAAACCTTGAGTGTAATATACCAAAAATACCATCTCGATCCAAGAAATTGTACGCAACTGACGGTGCATCGATCATAGGTCTGTAGCTCATGTTAGAGGTGAAATATTAAAATGGGTCCGAAGAGGGGGGGTTTGGGTCTGGTTCGACCCCTCCCAACCCGCCCTGGGTGGACCCGAACTGGGTCGACCCGACCCGATTCCAGGTTCGGCCTAGGAAGGCACGGCCCGACACGGTGGTGGCAGCCCAGCCCGGTGGCTGCGTCCCAGCTGCAGGCAGCCCGGCACGCGCATGGGCAGCCCGGCACGCAGCTGGCGGTGGCTTGGCCCCCAACCCCGGCTTTCTGAAACGCCGGCGCCGAGCGGCGCCACTCCTCCTGACCCACAGGCCAAAGCTGTCCAGTCTTCTCCGGTGCGAGTCTCCCACGCAGCGGGGTGCTGTCCTCCCGTGCAGCACCTGGCATGATGCGACCTCCTTCAACCCGGCCGCCAGGAGGCCGGACAGTTCGCCTGTAGAAGTGGCTCATGGAACGCAAGCTGTGGTCTTCCTGCAGTGCGGTGCAAAGGTGGCACCGCGGTCCTCCATCCCGGCCGACTTTAGTAGATCGGTTCTTCCATCCTGGCCTGTCATGAGACCGGCCGATTCTTCTTTGGTAAAGCGGCATGCGGTTGTGTGTCAAGGTTCTTCCGCACAAGGTCGGCGCACAACCGCCATTACCTCTGGTTTCCGATGTCGCTACCTCCTTTGGCAAACAATCAATAAAACAACGGAGGGACGTCATGCCATGTTTTTTTGGCCCACACCCTCCGTGTTAATTGATAATAAAGGCCATCGTTGAATAAAGAAAACAACGATGAAAAAGAGTTTTATTTAATTCATTCAAAATTAAACATAAACCCCCTACCTCTATTTTAAGAATGATGCACGCCAACGAGCTGTGGAAGATGAGCATCGCGGAGGTTGGGCATAACTGATTATGAAAGTCGATTCCGTTGATATCAGGGTGCATTTGAAGAGGAAGCATCATTGTAGAATTTCTTCACCTTCTTCTTCATAGATATTCTTTACTAAAGAACGATGTTTTCATCGATAGAGGAACAACTTTCTTCTAATTCTCCAGAGTTTTCCCCCACCAAAATATTTACCAAGGAAAATATTATAATAAGGCTCCCCAATTTTAATAGAATTTCCATTCAATTAAAATTGATTAAAATAAGAGGTCCCAATTAATTAATGAAGATATTAATTTGATGGGTTGGCATAATTAAGAGAGAAGGGAGGTGAAAAGTTTAAAATTCAAAGAGAGGAGGTTGAGAGTTTTAAGAGTTAATAAGGGGGTTTCATGGGATTTTAAGAGAGAGTTGAGGGGTTAGGCTCTCGTGTGGGCCCCACCACACATTATCCTCACATGGTAGGTTATGTGGGTGTGGGACTTACCTCTAACATCCCCTTATAGGAAATAACGACCACTTAATAAATTAAATAAAATTATGTACACTTAATGTAACAAGAAAATTTTATTTTAATTTGTTATGAATCCCCAAAATAAAACATCCACTCTCGACCAAACAGAACAGTAGTAAAGGTACCCTTAAGAAAATACCGGCACTACGAGTCCATCAGTACCCTTGGATTTCAAATATAAGCACTAGTTCAAATGATTGAAAAATCCGCACGTATGTTTATTGAACGTACCCGAACAAAACATCAGAAATTGATTCCAGGCACACCGGACCTCGGAATCAGGTGCCGTTAGAAACCGAAAACTTGTAAAATTTCAATGTATTTAAGAAACAAAATTACATGAAATTTCTTGGACTCTAAAATACCCCACCCTCAGGGCTTTACTTCCCCATAAAGCTACAACACACACTAGAGGAAGGAAATGGGGGTACTGAGCATACATCTGAGCCTCCCACTCCAAAGTGCCCTCCTGGAGGTTCACATGATGCCAGTGAATGCACACCAGAGGAATCAACCATCCATGTAGGACCTGCTCTTGTCGATCCTCGATCTCCACTGGGACCTCTGTGAATGTTTCCCCATCATCGATTGTCATCTCCCCGTGATAGATGATGTGTGACGGGTCATGCACGTATCTCCTCAGCTGAGATACGTGGAAGACGTTGTGCACCCGATGTAACTGAGGTGATGGGCCAGGTGGTAAGCCACCTTGCCTACCCTGCTAAGGACCTAGAACTATCTGATGAATCGTGGAGATAACTTACCACCCTGGCCAAATCTTCATGGACCTCATCGAGGTGAGACCCGTAAGAAGATGTGGTCGCCATCGTCGAACTCCAGTGGTCTCCGTCTTCTATTAGCTTAGAACTTACGTCTAATATGTGTAGTATTCATCCACTCCTGCATGTACCACTAGAGGAGAAGTGTGAAAATCCCTCAACACCACCTACTGTAGTGCAACTGGTACCACAGTACGTTCTATGAAGAGGATGACGTGCTCCCCACCTACAAAAAACCCATAAGGTTCCTTCCCTGAAAATATCTGAGCGCGTCACATCTCACAATCAACGTCTCCACGCTATGCCTCCCTAACCTTCTAAAGTAGTGGAGGAGTGACTATGAGAGACTGTAGAAAGGCAACTCCATCTCTTTCCACAAAGGATATCTGCAACACGGCTAGCTGCTATGTCGCCTCTCCTAACAGCTGAAGGCCTGATCTCTTGCTGAGAGCATCTTCTACAATGTTCCCCTTCCTAGGAGTATAGACTATCTCGATGTCATAGTCCTGGACGAACTCAAACCACCACCACTCTCTTAGGTCCAGGTCCTTCTATGAGAAGACACACCAAATTCTTTTGAGATTAGAGTAAACCGTAAATCGTTCACTCAACTAAATATGTGTGTGACTATCCATTTGTAAAGAACCTGACAACACCCTTCTTTTCTTACGTCCTACAAGACCTACAAAGATTTCTCCTTTTCTAAGAGAGAAATCTGGTCTCATCCCATGGATGAACCACGTTCTCTTCCTAATACAGTCAATCCTGACCTGAACGGTACTTTTTTATGCCATGGATGATGTAGTAAGGCCTCGACGCTACTACCAAGATATCGCACTGTTACACTCGATGTAACACCCGAGACTTTTATGTTATATAAATCATTAAAGGAATATTTCACTTTCTTGTCTTACTTTACACGAAATCGTGACCTTCCTCGATAGCTTGCGTCGTACGCAATACCGAGTTTCACAAAACAACGATATTCTATTAAAATATTATTAAAACTAGCCGTTATGAATAGTAATAACCACTTTTTGAAATTTTATAAATTTTATTTTTCAAAATGTACTTCATTTTTGGATTCGGAATATCGAAATTAGCCTAGGGTGAAATTTTGGTATTTTTCAGAAAACTTTTAATTTTTGATGAATAGTGAAACCACTAAGTGGTATTAAAAAAAACCAGAATTTTTCATAAAACTTAATTTTACCGCTTCTGTGAGTGGAATTTAAAAAATCAGAGAGACTCGGTTTATGTCAGTAAGTAAAATGTGGTTCAATGAGATGAAAATAATTTTTTGTGAATAGTGACTTTTAACTTTTATTTATCACGGTTAAAAGTAAATAGGGTAATTAAGGGTTAAAATGATACTATTATTACCCTAACACATGTCCTAATTATATTGGACAAGTGTAATTAAACCAAAAACAGCCTTAGGAATAAAATATGACCATTTAGGCCCACTGGGATTAGATTAGGACATTTATTATTAATTTATTTAAAGAAGGGTTAAAATAGTTAAAATCATAGTTTAATAAGTATATCATTTTTAATATAAGGTTATACATAATATAAATTCGACTATAAATATTAATTAGAAATCTAAAAATATTTCCTACATAATGATATTTTATTTTTAATTTTTAGACGTTATATAATTTAATTTATTTATGACACCAATATGATGCAGTAATTATCTTATTAATGAAATATTGACATAATTGATGTTATAAATACCCAAATAAATATAATTTGAGACTTTTTATGAATTCCACTAAGATTATAGGTTAGTATGACATTTTATTATTTATTTAATTAACTTTGTTCGAACTAATAATTCTGTTATTATTTTCACAAAAATCAATTACTAAATAGTGTCAAAATTGACATAAACTAGTTTTTAAAACAAATATTATATTAGTAATTGTTATTTTATTCCTAAAAATCGAAGGTTAGACCAAATGACTTAGATAAGGTTATATATATTAATAATAAACAACTTGGGGTTCGTTTGGCTACTTATAGTAAGTTTATTTTCCATATAGTATAAGAACACAAGAAGACACGGTAAAAGTAAAATTATTTTACTTAATGTTAAATCTAAATGATAAGGATACAATAGGAACCTAAACTTGTCTAAATTATATTGGATGAGATTATTTAAACCCATAACCACCTTATATTCAAAATAAATCAATTTGGAGCTATTTAAAACCGAATTTGACTTTATAATAAAATAATAGTTTTTGTTATTCCAAAGGTGACCCTCTCCTCCCTTGTAAAAGGGCACCACCTCCCCCTCTTACTCAAACCAATTTGAGCCTTCAATCTCGGCCAACCACTTTCAATTTCTCCTCTCCACTTCCCTAGAAACATCCTAGAGGTCCTGGTCTTCTTCAAAGTCCAATTTTAGTGCCCTTAAAGGAGATCTCAAATAGGCGTTTCAAAGAAGATGTAATGTCCGTTACCAATTCTTTCAACATTATTTCTTCGTCCACTTCTACTTATTTAGTTGTTTCATTATGAATTAATAACAACAGTATCACTCATATACTGATATGTTATTATAAGTATGAAACAACCCTATTTCACCATCTATCCATCCTATGGAAAATAAAATCACCGCGCGTGCGTACGTACGGAATACCGTCTCCACGCTGTGGTGTAATCTATTTTCCACCCCCACCTTACTTGGATGGGTATATTGGTGTAAAGAATGAATATATATGATTATTGTAAAGTTATATTGATTCTAAAATAGTATACATACACTCCAATACAATTCCACGATCATAGGAACGATATCATCACTCGTGCGTACGTACGGAATACCATCTCCACGATGTGATGCGACTCGTTCTACATGATATTCATTGCATAATGATTATATAAATGAATTGAATGAATTAATATTATATATATTACACTAATACCATTCTGGAAATTAGGTATCTATAACCAAAAAAGAAGTATAAGAATTTATTCTACAAAACACGCATAAGAACAAAAGGTAATAAACACCCGAATAAATAAGTTGTAATGAAATATTACAAATAAGAAGCTTAAAATATGACCATATATGATATCATAAAAATAAGTATGATTCTGGAATAAAATTATTTAAATCATTATACATTAGGTTCGGACACTTACAAAGAAAATCGGACCTAAGGTAAGGGAAAATCTCGCAATCTCAATTTTTATCCGAGATTGTTTATACTTCAGAATTTACTGGGGAATATTTATCATCCACATCCATGTTTCCTCAATATGTAATATTTATATCCTTCTACAGTAGTTTATATCCAATTTTACCCTTCGGTGAGTTTTTAATAATTGATATGAAAGGAATTTTTTGTCGTTTTTCGTACGAGGTACTTTTTGACTTTTCCGACAAAAGTATGAGAAGAATGTTTTTTTTAACTTATACGGCATGAATGGATTTTTAAAACATTATTTACAAGAAGCATCCATTACAAGTCTTCATGTTTCTTTTTAATCAACTTCTTTTAGTATAAAATTGTATGACATGTTAAGAAAGGAAAAATGTTTTTGAAGTAGAAATGATATTTTCCTCAAGAATAGAGTTTCAAGAGTTTTATCAAAATTATTTTCCATATAAGATAATATATGGTTCTGTTTTTATCCCTATTATTACATGGATTTGATAATGTTGTGATGGAAATATTTTTATGAATTTCTTTATCTTATATGAATTGTTTTATGATGTCACGATGTTTAAGATTCCCAATTTTATTACATGGGTTATGCAATGATGTATGGTTTATGATTTTGTGGCACACATAAGAATAGTATCATTATGAGATGGGTGGGACCAATATCTCTCTCCAATGCATTGGGTAAAGATTTTATATCTCATGAGATAGACATGGCTGGAACGGTAGGTTAAACCAGTTCAGTGAAACAGGATTGAAACGAGGAGTGAACTCGATTCAGAAATGTACTTTGTCTACTAAGATAGTCTTGGCAATGACACTTGAATAATAATAAATGATTCTCTATGATTAATTGTGTATGACACAATGTTTTGTGTTTTATTTTATGATTATTGAGATTAAATTTCACTATTATGATTTATCCCATGTTATGAAATTATGATTTCTTTTGTAGGTTAAGATTTCCAAAAGTTATGTTCTTATGTATAAGATGTGATTGATATTTCTTTTGTTTATCCTTACTGAGAATTTGAGCTCACCCTTTTGTATGTTTTCTTTCCCAGGTCAGGAAGAAGGTTATTATGTAAGATATGCCAAAAGGGACTATAGATATGATGAAATTAATGGGAGACAGTGTAGATGCTTTATGAACCAGTTGTTTATGTTTCCCTGTTTCTAAAGACACTATACCTATACGGTCCTTTCCTGGTTTTGTTATATGTTGTAATAAGTGTGCTTCAATTCTGAATTAATAAAAATTTATGTAAAGTATGGGTCGTTATAGTTGGTATCAAAGGAAAGGTATAGTCAAACTTTTAAAACTAGGATGTGAAAGCCTTAGTAAGAACCCTAAGGATACGTCTAAGCATAGAACAAAATCTTAGTGTCTTAGAAATGACCATGAATAACCTAGGATAATACCTTAAGTGTGAAATTGTATTCATGATTAGGTGGTTTTCCTATTATAATTAGTGTTGCTCACACTATTCTTCTTGGTTTTAGTCAATGGCTGGAACCCGAAGGGACCGTGTTAATGCGGAATGCGATGGGCAATGCAATGATTGTACGCCGGAGCAACCAAACGTAATGGGAGCTGGAATGAAAAATCTTATAGCCATGCTCACAAAACTTTCTCAAGCTATGAATCATGCAGGACTTCCAAACGAGCAAAGTAAGGAGCAACAATCTATTGAATACTTCATGAGACAGCGTCCACCTTCATTCAGCGGGTCTAATGATCCATTAGTTGCTGAACAATGGATTAGTACTACTGAAAAGATATTTTTAGTTCTTCAATTTTCTGAACATGATAATGTCATCTTAGTAGTGTACCGTTTGGAAGGTGATGCTGATCAATGGTGGAATCTTATTAATAATATGAGGCAAAGGGATGAAATTGAGTCCGTGGAATGGGATGAGTTAAAGAACTTATTTTTCAATAAGTACTTCCCTCATATTCTCCGAACAAAGATGGAGAAGGAGTGTCTTGGACTAAATCAAAAGGATGATGAATCTGTTGGTACCTATGAAGAAAATTTTACAAGACTTGCAAGGTATGCTTCTGGTATTATTATCCAACCTGATAGTAAGATCAATCGATTCTTTAGCGCCTTAAAACCAAGTCTTAGAAGGGCATTAGCCATAAGGGACTTCAATAGCTACGAGGAAATCGTTCGATGTGCTCTCAAAGTCGAGATGCAGATTGCAGTAACCCATCAGTCATATGGGTTTGATAAGAAGAGGAAAATGGAATTCAAAGGAAAATCTAAAGAGCACACTGAAAAGAATATGAGCTTTCCCTTATTCTGAAAGTGTGGAAAGAAACATGGATGTATTTTTCTTAAAGGGACAAGTAAATGTTTCAAATGTGGAATGAATGTTCATAGGGTATTTGAATGCCACAATGATGGGAAGAAGATGTCTAATGATGCAAACAAAGGAAGGGATACACATAATGAACCTACTACACTTCAATGTTTCAAGTGCAAGGAGATGGGGTATTATGCCTATCAATGACCGAATCCAAGGGTTGATGATGATGGTCGACGTCAACAAACTCTTAAGTCTAAAGACAAAGGAAAGTCACATGCAATTTCTATCAGCGATGTAGAGTGCGATAACGATGTGGTGAAATGCACACGTACCATCCACTCTAATGTAGCAAATGTTTTATTTGATTCTGGATCCACCCACTCTTTTATTTCTGAAGAATTTACTAAGGATATCACTGTATTACCTCAAAAATTAGATGTTGAGTTAGCTGTCACAACCCCTAATGGCACAACAGTCGCATCAAAAGTTTATAATTCTTTTTCGATCGAAGTTTGTGGGAAAGTACTTCCTGCAAATCCAGTGATCATTCCTATAGTGGAATTTGATGTGATTCTTGGCATTGATTTAATTTCTTTATATGGATCTCATATCAATTGCCAAATAAGGGAAGTCACATTTCATATTCCAGATCAATCTATGATTGTCTATCAATGCAAAGATGAACATAACCTTCCAGTGGAAATTTCATCCATCCTATGGGTCTTGATTCCACTAAATGAAGGTTATTTATCTCAAATGGTTGGTGAGAAACTCATGATTAATAATATTCCCATTGTACGGGAGTTTGATGATATCTTTCCAGAGGAATTATCGGGTGCTCCACCAAATCGTGAAGTTGAGTTTTTAATAGAACTCGTATCGGGTGCTTTTCATATTTCAAAGACACCTTATAGAATGGCCCCAATTGAGATGTAGGAATTGAAGAAGAAACTCCAAGAGAATCTTGATAAGGGGTTCATACACCCTAGCGCGTCACCTTGGGGAGCACCTGTTCTGTTTGTTAAGAAGAATGATGGATCAATGAGACTCTGCATTGATTATCGAGAACTTACCAAGATCAATATCATGAACAAATATCCTCCCCCACGCATTGATGACTTATTTGACCAACTACGCGGAGCTCAATACTTTTCCAATATTGATATTTGTTCAGGGTATCATCAATTAAGGGTCAAAAGTTAGGATATACCAAATACGGCTTTTCGTAAAAGGTATGGACACTATGAATTTATAGTGATGTCATTTGGTCTTACTAATTCCCCTGCTATCTTCATGGATCTGATGAATAGAGTCTTTAGAGACTATATTGATCATTTTGTAGTAGTCTTTATAGACTATATTCTTATCTATTCAACGAGAAAAGAAGAACATGAAGATCACTTGAGAATTATATTGAAGACCCTGAGAAAGGAGAAGCTTTATTCCAAATTTACCAAGTGTGAATTTTGGCTTCAAAAAGTTGCATTTTTGGGTCACATAATCTCAAAAGAGGGGATATCTATGGATCCAGCAAAAACCGAGGTTATCGAAAGATGGTCGAGACCAAAAACAGTAACTGGGATCCTAACTTTTCTTGGTTTGGCTGGATATTATCGACGTTTTGTGAAAGATTTTTCATGATTATCTAATCCACTCACCAAGTTGACTCGGAAAGGAGTTAAGTTTGTTTAGACGGAGGAATGGGAAGAGAATTTCATGGAGTTGAAAGAAGGTTATCCAGTGCACCTGTGCTCACACTGCCTTGTAGTTGAGAAAGGTTTGTGATCTATAGTTATGCATCCAGGAAGGGATTGGGGTGTGTTCTTATGCAAAATGATTTGGTGATAGCTTATGCCTCATGACAATTGAAAATACATGAGAAAAATTACCCAACTCGTGATTTGGATTTAGCTGTGGTAATCTTTTCATTAAAGATTTGGAGGCATTATCTTTATAGAGAAAGGTGTGACATTTATACTGATCATAAAAGTTTAAAGTATATTTTCACACAAAAGGAGCTGAATATGCGGCAAAGAAGATGGTTAGAGCTGATTAAGGATTATGGCTGCTCAATCCATTACCACCCTGGGAAAGCAATAAAGGTGGAAGATGCATTAAGTCGACAAGACCATTCCCATTTATCCATGATGAGGATCACAAAATATCCATTATTTATGGATTTAAAAAGTATGGATCTTGGAATTATAATGAAAGGGGAAAAATTGTATCTTCCTCAAATGAATGTTCAACCATCTATACATGTGAAGATTAAAGAGGCACAGAAAGAAGATGTCGAGTTACAAAAGAAAGCGAGAAATGTTCTTGAATTCAACCTTGATTGCGATGAGATAATAAAGTTCAAGAATCAGGTTTGTATTCCTCCCATCCCCGAATTAAAGAAGGAGTTGCTGGATGAGGCTCATAGTTCTTCATTCTCTATTCATCCTGGAAGCACGAAGATGTATAGGGACCTGAAACAGTACTTCTGGTGGGATGGCATGAAAAGAGATGTTGCTGAATATGTCTCTCAATTATTGGTTTTTCCGCAAGTTAAAGCTGAGAGACAGAAGTCTAAGGGGATTCTACAACCATTACCTATACCCGAATGGAAATGGGAAAACATCACAATGGACTTTGTCCCCGGACTTCCTAAAACATCCAAAGGAAATAATGTTATCTGGTTCACAGTTGATCATATTACAAAGTCTGCACACTTCAACGCTATTAGAGAGGATTTCTCTCTGGATCAGCTTGCCAGGATATATGTGAAGGAAGTGGTAAGACTGCATGGAGTACCACTTTCTATTATATCTGATCGGGATCTGAGGTTTACCTCAATGATCTGACAAAGTCTTCAGCATACTCTGGATACAGAGTTGAGTTTCAGCACTACTTATCATTCTCAGACAGACAGTCAGTCTGAGAGAACAATTAAAACTCTAGAAGATATGTTGAGAGCTTGCTCTATGTATTTCAAAGGTGATTGGGATCAACACCTACCTTTGGTGGAATTTTCTTATAATAATAGCTTTCACTCCAGTATTCAGATGGCACCTTATGAAGCTCTCTATGGAAATAAATGCAGGACTCCAACATGTTGGGATGAAGTTGGGGAAAGAAAGCTATTAGGACCTGATCTCGTTGATGAAATGGCAGAAAAGGTCAGATCTATTCAACAACACATAAGAGCAGCTCAGAGTCGACAGAAAAGTTATGCCGGCAACTGAAGAAAATACCTAGAGTTTTAAGTGGGTGGTAATGTTGTCTTACGAATATCTCCCTGGAAGAGGTTCATGAGATTTGGAAATAAGGGGAATTTGAGCCGTAGATATATCCGTCTTTTCGAAATACTGGATCGTGTTGGGAAGGAAGCTTACCGATTGACGCTTCCACCGAATCTCTCTCAAGTTCACGATGTGTTCCAGGTATCTCTCCTGAGAAAGTACATACCCGATCCTTCACATGTACTCAGCTCAGATGTTTTACCGCTGGAGCAAGATCTTTCTTCTGACGAACAACTGATAGAGATTCTGGATCGTAGCGAAAAAGTCATACGAAACAAGACCACTCGCTTGGTGAATGTTTTATGGAGGAACCACCAATTAGAAGAAGCTACATGAGAGCTTCAGGATATGATGAGGGAGAGGTATCCTTATCTGTTTGTTTCAAAGTGACGAATTTCGAGGTTGAAATTCATTTTAAGGGGGGTAGAATGTAACACCTGAGACTTTTATGTTATATAAATCATCAAATCAATCATTCACTTGCTTGGCATTCTTTACACGAAATCGCGACCTTCCTCGATAGCTTGCGTCGTACGCAATACCGAGTTTCACTAAACAACGATATTCTATTAATATATTACTAAAACTAGCCGTTATGAATAGTAATAACCACTTTTTGAAATTTTATAAATTTTATTTTTCAAAATAGACTTCATTTTTGGATTCGGAATATCGAAATTAGCCTAGGGTGAGATTTTGGTATTTTTATGAAAACTTTCAATTTTTGATGAATAGTGAAACCACTAAGTGGTAGTTAAAAAAACTGAATTTTTCATAAAACTTAATTTTACCACTTCCGTGAGTGGAATATAAAAAAATCCAAGAGACACGGTTGATGTCATTAAGTAAAATGTGGTTCAATGAGATGAAAATTATTTTTGTTGAATAGTAACGTTTTACTTTTATTTACAACGGTTAAAAGTAAATAGGGTAATTAAGGGTAAAAATGATAATATTATTACCCTAAAACATGTCCTAATTCTATTTGACAAGTTTAATTCGACCAAAAACAACCTTAGGAATAGAATATGACCATTTAGGCTCACTTGGATTAGATTAGGACATTTATTATTAATTTATTTAAAGAAGGGTTAAAATAGTTATAATCAAAGTTTAATAAGTATATCATTTTCAATATAGGGTTATACATAAGATAAATTCTACTATAAATATTAATTAGAAATCTAAAAATATTTCCTACATAATGATATTTTATTTGTTATTTTTAGATTTTATATAATTTAATTTAATTATGACACCAATATGATGAAGTAATTATCTTATTAATGAAATATTGACATAATTGATGTTATAAATACCCAAATAAATATAATTTGAGACTTTTTATGAATTCCACTAATTTTATAGGTTAATATGATATGTTAGTATTTATGTAATTAACTTTTTTAGAACTAATCATTCTGTTATTATTTTCACAAAAATCAATTACTAAATAGTGTCAAAATTGACATAAAATAGTTTTTAAAACAAATATTATATTAGTAATTGTTATTTTATTCCTAAAAATCTAAGGTTCGGCCAAATGACCTAGATAAGGTTATATATATTAATAATAATCAACTTGGGGTTCTTTTTTCTGCTTTTAGTATGTTTATTAACCATATAGTATAAGAACACAAGAAGACACGGTAAAAGTAAAATTATTTTACTTAATGTTAAATCTAAATGATAAGTTTAAAATAGGAACCTAAACTTGTCTAAATTCTATTGTATGAGATTATTTAGACCCATCCCCACCTTAGCTTCGAATGCAATCAATTTGGAGCTATTTAATACCGAATTTGACTTTATAATAAAATAATAGTTTTTGTTATTCCAAAGGTGCCCCTCTCCTCCCTTATAAAAGGGAACCTCCTCCCCCTCTTCCTCACACCACATTGAGCCTTCAAACTCGTCCAACCCCTACCAATTTTGCCTCTCCAATTCCTTAGAAACATCCTAGAGGTCATGATCTTCTTCAAAGACCAATTTAATGCCCTAAAATGATATCTCAAAGAGGCGTTTCAAAGAAGAGGTAATGTCTGTTACCAATTCTTTCAACTTTATTTCTTCTTCCACTTATTCTTCTTTAGTTGTTTCATTATGAAGTAATAACATCAGTATCACTCATATACTGATATGTTATTATAAGTATGAAACAACCCTATTTCACCATCTATCCATCCTAAGGAAAATGAAATCACCGCGCGTGCGTACGTACGGAATACCGTCTCCACGATGTGGTGTAATCTATTTTCCACCACCACCTTACTTGGATGGGTATAATGGTGTAAAGAATGTATATAAATGATTATTGTGAATTTATATTTATTCTTAAATAGTATACATACACTCCAATACAATTCCACGATCATAGGAACGATATCATCACTCGTGCATACGTATGGAATACCGTCTCCACGATGTGATGCGACTCGTTCTACAAGATCTTCATTGCATAATGATTATATAAATGAATTGAATGAATTAATATGATATATATTACACTAACAAAATTCTGTAAATGAGGTATCTATTACCTAAAAAGAAGGATAAAAATTTATTCGACAAAACACGCATAAGAACAAAAAGTAATAAACACCAGAATAAATAAGTAGTAATGAAATATTACTAAAAAGAAGCTAAGAATATAACCATATATGATATCATAAAAATAAGTATGATTCTAGAATAAAATTATTTAAATCATTATACAGGAGGTTCGGACACTTACGAAGCAAATCGGACCTAAGGTAAGGGAAAATCTCACAATCTCATTTTTTATCCGAGATTGTTTATACTTCAGAATTTACTGGGGAATATTTATCATCCAAATCCATGTTTCCACAATATGTAATATTTATATCCTTATACAGTAATTTATATCCAATTTTACCCTTCGGTGAGTTTTTAATAAATGATATGAAATGAATCTTTTTTCATTTTTTGTACGAGGTACTTTTTGACTTTTCCGAAAAAAGTATGAGAAGAATGTTTTTTTAGCTTATACGTCATGAATGGATTTTTAAAACATTATTTCCAAGAATCTTCCATTACATGTTTTCATGTTTATTTTTAATCAACTTCTTTTAGTTTAAAATTTTATGACATGTTAAGAAAGGAAAAATGTTTTTGAAGTATAATGGTTATTTTCCTCAAGAATGGAGTTTCAAGAGTTTTATCAAAATTATTTTCCATCTAAGGTAATATAGGGTTCTGTTTTTATCCCTATTATTACATGGATTTGATTATATTGTGATGGAAATATTTTTATGAATTCCTTTATGTTATATGAATTGTTTTATGATGTCACGATGTTTAAGATTCCCATTTTTATTACATGGGTTATGCTATAATGTATGGTTTATGATTTTGTGGAACACATAAGAATGGTATCATTATGAGATGGGTGGGACCAATATCTCCCTCCAATGAATTGGGTAAAGATTTTATATCTAATGAGATATACATGGATGGAACATCAGGTTAAACCGATTCAGTGAAACAGGACTGAAACGAGGAGGGAACACGGTTCAGAAATGGACTTTGTCCACTAAGATAGTCTTGGAAATGAGCCTTGACCAATAAGAAATGATTCTTTATGATTATTTGTATATGCCACAAAGTTTCATTTTTTACGTTATGATTATTGGGATTACATTTCACTACTATGATTTATCCCATGTTATGAAATTATGATTTCTTTTGTAGGATAAGATTTCTAAAAGTTATGTTCTTATGTATATGATGTGATTGAGATTTATTTTGTTTACCCTTACTGAGAATTTGAGCTCACCCTTTTGTATGTTTTCTTTCCCCAGGTCAGGAACAAGGTTATTAAGTAAGATATGCCAAAAGGTACTATAGATATGATGAAATAAATTGGAGACATTGTAGATGCTTTATGAACCAGTTGTTTATGTTTCCCAGTTTCTAAAGACACTATACCTATATGGTCCTTTCCTAGTTTTGTTATATGTTGTAATATGTGTGATTCAATTCTGAAGTAATAACAATGTATGTAATGTATGGGTCGTTATACTCGCCTCCAAGGGTCGAGTCACACTATCTGACGCAGTGTGTGGTCCCTGGGTCTCCTCCAGAAGGAATATTGAATGTGAGGTTCAAGTCAACAGTTATAACTGGAACCTCTCAGTATCACACATACAAAAATGTATGATGAAAACATCACATGGAAATGTGTCTTTTATTACTGCAGCTCAAAGTACAAAGAAAAAAGCAACCACAAACAATGAAATCAAAAAAGCTATAAGAATCATGAATAAAAGTCTCTATTCCTGGAGCTAGTCCCGCTCATATCCTCTCTACACCCGGAGCACTATGGTCGTAGGCCTCAGCTGCCTGAAGCAGAGCTCTCCCCTGTCCAACTATTCAATGCGGTCGTGGTGGACCTCCTAGTGGTGGTGGTGGTAAGTCCTCGAAACATCATCCACCACCTTCTTCCCATCCAGCTCCTCTTCCACATCCGCCTGCTCCTGACAGACCACCACGGTCGAACATTTTCCTCTTCCTGGGAGGTCCCTCTACTACTTGCTACTCATCTGCATGGAGGGTCGGGCAGTCTCGAGCCATGTGACCCTATCCTCTGCATGCATAACACTGCCTCCTCCTCTTATGGATAGCTCTATTCCATGTGCCTTGCACAACCAAACTGGTATCCTAAGGTTCCACACCTAATGGACT
Organism: Viscum album; assembly: GCA_963277665.1. NCBI lineage: Eukaryota > Viridiplantae > Streptophyta > Magnoliopsida > Santalales > Viscaceae > Viscum > Viscum album. Next base: position 1,351,568,526 of record OY728132.1, read on the forward strand.
GTTCCGCTTGGACCTCTGCTTTAACTGTCTACTGCCAGCTGCAGAAGACTCTGCTATATGTTGTTCTGCAGAGGGTCAAGCTGCTGGTGACTTCTCAATGAGAAAACTCTATGCCAGAATGGCTCTCTACAGCACCCCCACCTATTTTGGGATGTTTTGAGAGATCATCGAAGCTCTAATCTCATTCTTGAGTCCCTGATCGAAGGTCTGGGCCCTAAGGAACGGGTCCCTAACCATGTCTATGGAGTAGCGTGAGAGGTTGGAAAACCTCGCTGAGTACTGAACTATTGTCATGAAGCCATGTTGTAGATGAAGCAGCTCTTAAATCGACACCGCATAATGGGTGGCTGTTATAACCTCTGCCTAGAATAGGTTCTCATAGTCTGTCCAGAGTAGTGATGCCTCGTCACGCACCTTGGGCATCAGGCTCCACCATCTATGTACCACTGGATGCAGAAGACTCACAACAAGGATCACCATGATGTCAGATGGTGTCCCTACCAATATGAAAACTCTATTGACAGCCTCCAGCCAATCCTAAGATACTTGTGGATCCATCTCTTCCCGAAACCTAGGTGGCCTCTGGCGATGGAACTCGTGCAACGCTCTCAGGCGGCGTGCACTCTCTACTGTTGGAGCTGGTGGTATCTGTGGTGGCTCCGCTGTGAGGGGGCCCTACGCCAAGGCCTCATTGATATGTGGGCTACCATCTCTTACATAACTCAGAACCCCAGCTGGCTGCCTTCATGGGGCCATCCTGAAAAGAAAGAGTTGTTCCACGATTAAAACAATATACCAGGTGAGCTGACATAAGTAAACACAAAGAAAACTTTTTCAAAGGAAACACACACACAATCAGTGTTTTCGTGCACTGAGTTGGAAATCAGTGGTTAGGGTCCTGGTGTATGGATACGTCAGCTGCCGCACCAGCACTGGAAACCCTGGACTGAAAACCGTACTCAATACTCTTAACACTATTGCCTCACATTAAGAAAAATTAGAGTCCAATGTTCTGTGGTACAAATGACTCCCTCTGATACCAATTTTTCATGACCCATCCTCGGGGCCCGTGCCATGACTACCCCAATCCCGACTTCCATAGGCCAGGGGTAGGAGACTAGCACCAAAGGCGTAAATACCGATTAATAGGGAAGGAATTTCCTTTAATAATTAAACAACTACAACATATAAATAAATAGAAAGTAAACAATATGTAAACACTATATACAAAAGAAAGTGATGAAAGGAAAGGGTCTGAAAATACAAGCTCGTCAGTGAAGTACAATATATCTGAAAGCTAGTACAACTGTAGAAAAGTAAAACAGTAACTATTGAGTCATCCTCCAGGAATCCCAACTGAAGGGTGGGTATAGATGGTATCCTCAGCACCTCAGGTCCACTCGTTCGCTCCGCTTACATCTCGCCAAGTGGTCCACCTCTAGGTACCATCCAACTCCACAACACTCTGCCTCAATCAGAGATGTTCGTCTTCTGCATCCAACACAATGACGTGCATGGATTTCCTGTGCAGGGCTGAGTATAACAATACTCAGTATGGAAACCAAGAACCCTGAAGGTCTCCTAGAATCCACAAAGGATACACCACAAAGGAGAGATACAATCACGAGGTATGAACCAACACGAAGTATCATCCAACACGGAGTATCCACCGACATGATGTTTCAACCAACTGTACTTAGGTATATAACCATAAATATTACTATGTTTTCAATTACAGTTCAGATCAAACTCTCGAGCTCAAGAACAACCCCAATCCACACATGATGTAAATTCAATCACATCGATGATAATAATTGAAATTCAAGACTCATCTCACACAATTATACATATTTCATATAACAATAGAGATGATTAGATGTAGTCACTGATTAATCTAAGCTGTCAGACCCACATAGGATACTAGACCAACTACGTTGTCAGAACCACTATGGATATAAGACCAGCTACTTTGTCGGACCCACCCAGGGTACAAGTACATAAGTCATCACCGTCGAACCCACAGAGGATACCAGTAAAAAATTCATCGTCGTCAAACCCACAAACGATTCTAGTACTGTAGACTTTATCGTCGAACCCATGGAGGATCCTTGTATAGTAGTCATTGTCATCGTTGAACCGATAGAGGATCCTAGTTTGGTATTCTTCACCGTCGAACCCAGGAGTATCCTCGTACGGTAATCATCATCATCAAACCCACAGACGATCCTCGTACAGTTGTCCTCATTGTCGTAGCCAACTCTAGGGTTCCCGCACACATCACGCTCAATTCCGAGACGGTCTGCTCCTCGAACAAAGGGGGTCGATACATAAACTATCAAGAAGTCCTGAGTTTATGTATCTCGAAGTTCCTCCTCATCATAAAGAACCCAAGGCGACATATGAAACATCAATCGGTCACCCGATCTAAGAGTTATTAGTTTTCCTATTCCATGGGCCCTATTGGATTTCGGGTACAATCCAACCTGGACATACTCCAATCTCATCCAAATCCCATGTGTAGTATGCCAAAAGGACCATCTCGTTAAAATTAATCCAACTTAGTTGATGGAACGTCAATCGGACATCTGGTCCTTATGTTATGAGCATTTTTTCTCTGAGGGACCGATTGGTTTTGAGTTGAACCAACCCGGTCATAGACTACCTTCAACAAAACATTGAGTGTAATATACTAGAATGACCGTCTCTATCCAAAGAATCATATCCGACTAAAGGTACGTCGATCGGAGGTCCGTAGGTCATCTTATGTGAAAAATACTAAAATGGGTCCGAAGAGGGGGGTTTTGTTCTGGTCCGACCCGGCCCAATCCACCTTGGGTCGGCCTGAATCAGGTCCACCCGACCAGGGTTCGGGTCTGGCATAGTAGGGCAGGGCCCGACACGGTGGATGTGGCCTGCTACGGTGTGGTGCAGCCTGGCTGCAGGTGGCCCGGCCCGCAGCTAGCCACTAGTCAGCCAGCTGGCCAAGCGGTGCAGGGGGTGCGCCCCCCGGCATTCTGAAGCGACAGCGTCGAGCGGCGCCGCCCCTCCTTCCCTGCCGGCAGAAGATGGATGGTCTTCTCCGGCGCAAGTGGCCCCCACAGCAGGCCGCTCTCCTCCCGCACAGTACTTCTGGGTTTCGCGGCCCCCTTCAACACGACTTGTAGGAGGACGACCAATTCTCCCACCGAAGAAGCCAGAAGAACGCGGGCCACGGTCATCCCATAGCGCAGTAAAAAGGTGGCTCCATGGTCTTCAATCCTGGCCAGCTTTAGACAGCCTGTTCTTCCATCACGGTCATTCATGATACCGATCTGTTCTTCTTCGTCCAAGCCACCCACAGTTGCAGTTCGAGGTTCTTCTATATGTGTTCGGCGCGTAACCGCGATTACCTCAGGTCACCGACGTCACCGTCTCTTTCGACAAACAATCAATAAATCAACGGTGGGATTTCGGGCATCTTTGTTTGGCCTGCGCCCTCCACGATAATTGACAACAAAGGCCTCCGTAGAATAATTCATACATCAATGAACAAGAGATTAATTTAATTCGTTCAAAATTAAACATAAAACCCCTACATCGATTTTAATAATGGTACATTTCAATGAGCCGTGGAAGAAGAGAGTCTCTTAGGTCGGGCATCGCGGAATACGTAAGTCAATTCTGTTGACGTCAGGGTGCATCCGAAGAGGAAGTGTCATTGGATAATTTCTTCATGTTCTTCATTAGAGTTATTATTATTTGAAGAATGGTGTTCTTCGTCGAGAGAGGAACACCTTTCATCTAATTCTCCAGAGTTTTCCCCCACTGAAATATTTTCCAAGGAAAATATTATAATAAGGCTACCCAATTTTAAAAGAATTTCCATGAAATTCTAATTGATTCAAATAAGAGGTTCTAATTAATTAATGAAGATATTAATTTTATGGGTTGGAATAATTAAGAGAGAAGGGAGGTGAAATTTTTAAAATTAAAAGAGAGGAGGTGGAGAGTTTTAAGAGTTAATAAGGGGGGTTTCACGGGAGTTTAAGGGAGAGTTGATGGGTTAGGCTCTCGTGTGTTCCCCAACACACATTATCATCACATGGGAGGTTATGTGGGTGTGTGACCCACCTCTATCACCCTCTAGTAGGAAATAACCACCCCTTAATAAATTAAATAAAATTCTGTACACAAAATGTAACACCACAATTTTATTTTAATTTGTTAAGAATCCTCAAATTAAAACTTCTACTATCGACCAAACGCAACTGCGGTAAATGTCCCCTTAAGAGAATACTGGTGCTATGAGATCATCAGTTACCTCTAATTTCAATTCCAAGAACCAGTTCAGAAGATAAAATAACCCACACGTATGTTTACTGAACGTCCTCGAACAAAACATCAGAAATCGATTCCGGGCACACTGGGTCTTGGAATCAAGTGCCGTCAGAAACCGCGGACTCGTAAAATTCAAAGTATTTAGGAAAACAAATTCTGTGAAATTTTCAGGTATTTACATTGATGTGATGTTTATTCCACTATTATTTGATTTGGTAATAATAATATAGGCTAATATGTAGGCTTAGTCCATGTTATTTTAAATTATCACATTGAAGGGGTATGTGAAATAATTTAGTTCCTTCCCTTATTAGTGAAGTAAAATTTTAAATTTTTTATATTTAAACATTAAAAAATCAATATTTTATAGGGTTAATTAAATCTACAGATATTCACCAATAATATGATTTTATGTTTAAATTTCATATTGTAATTTTTAGTTATAAAAATTTATTAAAAACCACAATCCAATATGTTTTGTTGAAATATACAACTATGAAAACACATATTTTAAATGGGGATTTTTAAATTTATTAATTTTGATCATTTTACCTTTTTAAATAATATATTTTAGTTATTAGTTTTTAAAATTTATTATTATAATAAAAACCATGAAATCATTATTCTTTTAGAACATACAAATATATAGACAATATTTTATACATATATATTTTAATATTCATTGTTCCAAGATATTCAAATTTCTAATTGTTACTGTAACATCACAAGTACAGACAGAATAAGTCTATTTCATATTCAATATTATTTATGAATTTGAGAGTAATTTAACATTAAAAGAGTCTCTATATCCAATAGAATACTCAATTTGCAATAATGATTTTCTCTAATATCATGCGTGGTGTCACGACCCGTCCTCGGGGCCCGTGCTGTGACTACCCCAAGCCAGCCTCCCATAGGCCAGGGGCCGGCGACTAGCACCAAGGCATAAATCCTGATAAAAGGGAAGGCATTTCCTTTATATAAGGAAAAAAACACCATAGAGTACACAAGATAAAGTAGACACTGAGTAAACTCAATACAAAAGTAAGTGATGGAAAAAGGGACAGAATACAATCCCAACTGAAAGTAATGTACAACTGAAAAGAAAGTACAACAGTAGAAAAGTAAAGTAGCAACATCGAGCCATCCAATAGGATTCCCACCTAAAGGGTGGGTATAGATAGTCTCCTCAGATCCTCGGGTCCCTCCGTCCGCTCCATGTATGTCCCGTCCAGTGATCCTCTTCCAGGTACCACCCAGATCCATAAGCCTCCACCTCGATCAGCGCTGTCCATCCTCTGCATCCAACACAACCTAGTGCATTCATAGCCCATGCATGGGTGAGTATAAGATACTTAGTAGGGACCCCGAGACCCCTGAAGGTCTCCCATAATCCAAAAATGGATAAACCGGAAAGGAAATATACAATCACGAAGTAGCAACAACACTCCTTTGGTATATGCCCATACATATACCTAAGTCATCAGTTACAGTTCATCTCTAACTCCAAAGCACCATGCAGTCCACAAAGGAATGAAAAAACCAGTCCAAAAAGGATAGCTCAACACAGTACACACGAGAAAGCACAACCCAGTCCTCAAATGATAGCTCAACATAGTCCACACAGGAAAAACGCAACTCAGTCCACAAAAGAAAGAAAGTCAATCACATTGATGATAAGATTGAAAATCAAGGCCCAACTCACATAGGTATACACTTTGTAACGAGATAGAGATGATAAAATGTATCCACTGATTCATATAAGCTATCAGACCCACATCGGATACAAAACCAGCTAAGTTGTCAGACCCACAAAGGATACAAGACTAGCTACTCTGCAGGACCCACATAGTATACAAGTACAGAGTCAAATACTGCCATACCCCAAAAGGATACAAGAACAGTAGTCATCACCGTTGAAACCATGGAGGATCCCATTACAGTCGTAATCACTGCCGAACCCATGGAGGATCCAAGTACAGTCATCCTCGTTGCTGAACCCACGGAGGATCCAAGTGCAGTCGTCATCGTTGCAGCCGCAGCCAGCTCTAGGGTTCCCACACACATCATGCTCGATTACAGGAGGGTCCGATCCTTGATAAAAAAAGAGGTTGATTCATCAACTGTCACGAAGTCCAGAGTTGATGTATCACAATGTTCTGTCTAGTCAAAATAAATTCAATCCGACAGACGACACGTCAAATGGACGCCCGGTCTGTGAGATATTGGCTTTTCCGTCCCAAGGGCCCGGTTGGTTTTTAAGTTAAAACCAACCTGACCATACTCCAGCTATGTCCAAACTTCGAGCAGAGTAAGCCAAAAGAACCATCTCAGAAATAGTAAACCAACAAAGTTGACGACATGTTAATCGGATGTCTGGACCTCCAGTTATAAAGGTTTCCGCTCCGAGGGCCCGGTTGGTTTCGTGTTTGAACCAACCCAGCCATACCCAAAGTTCTCCTAAACCAAGAGTGTAATATACTAAAATTACCTTCTCGATCCAAATATCCCAACGAAACATACGGTGCATTGATCGGAGGTCTATAGCCCATGATATGGGAAAATGACTGAAAATAGCATGGAGTGGGGGGTCTGAGACCGGCCCGGCCCGGCCCGGCTGGGCGCGGCCCGGACGGGGGGGGGGGGGGGGGGGGGTGCTGGCTTTGCCAGCGGGCCAAGAAGGGGGAGACGCATTTCTCCCCTTTGCGCTCCTCGGACGTGGCGGGCACCGCGTCCTCCTCCAGATCCTACGCGGCCACGGGATCCGGTCGCCTACGGACTCGGCTTCAGCCGCGGCGGTTCCTTCTGGTGGTGTGCCGCCCGAGATGTTTGCGTGCTACCAAAGCCTCTTCAGTGGTCTGTTCTTGCTCCCATATGTGCCTGGAGTTGCCCCGGGACCCATAGAATGATGTGAAGGCCCCCAATCACCATTACGGCCTCGATTCGCCGTCTCCAATTGTTCCGCACTACAAGAACAAAGTAGTGGTCAGTCGGGCTTGTTCGTTAACTCGCACCCACCGCGTCATAGGTTTTAATCACCACCAAACAAATTAATACCAAGCACGAGGGTATAATTTTCATGAGAAAGGACATAAAATTTCCAAAATCCTCTACCTCAACAAGGAATATGATCGTTGGCGTCGCGGTACACGGCGTCACAGAGAAGAGGATCATAGGCATCATCGAGGCGCACCGGGGAGGAAGCGGCGTCTCCTCTCTGGCAACGGGGAGGAGGATTGGTGGCAAGTCGTCGATCTTCGAGGAACCGGAATTCATCATCTTTCTTCATCGGGGTTCAGCTTTCTTCGTCGCACAACGAACTTCTCATACTTAATAAAAAAATTTGTTCCACCTATAATTCTATTATTCAGGACAAGAAACTCTCAAAAAATAACTTACCATATTAAATAAAATGTGGTGAAAATTATGTAAGGAAGAGAGGGAGAATATTCACCTTTATTGAACACGTTGGCGGTTAAATTAAAAAGGGTAAAGAGGGAGGTTCCAAATTAAATTATGATTTGACATAATTTAATGGATTTAGGCGACATTAAAAAGGAGGTTTGTCAAATTAATGGGGGGAGGGGTTTACTAATGCGTTTAGAAGGAAATAAATGGTGGGGGTCATGCGGACCCTACCCCTCTAACACCCACACTTGGGTAGTTAAGTGGCTGTAGTCCCCACCCTTAATTACCCATGGGAGGGAGTAACCTCCCTTAGTAATAAAAATTGTTCTGAAAATTTTTATTTATTTCTTAAACAACCCCCAAAAATTATATTCTCCTATTTTGAAAATGAAACTACGGTAAGTTCCCCCTTAAGAAATTACTGGCACTACGAGTTCATAGGTGACCTCAGAATTTAATTTCGAGCACCGGTTCAAAATATAGAAAAAATTGTTTGTTCGTTCACTGATCGTACTCGAGCTAAACTTCAAAAATTGAATTTGGGCACACCGGGCCTTGGAATCAAGCACCGTCAGAATCTACATACTCACAAAATTCCAAAGTATTTAAAAAAAATACTTGAAATTTTTGGGTCTTTACATTACTCCCACATCAGGGATTTACGTCCCCATAAATATACAACAAAAACTAGGGGAACAAATGAGGGTACTGAGCACGCATCTGACCCTCCCGCTCCCATGTGCTCTCCTGGAGGTTCTTGTGATTCCAATGAATGCGCACCATAGGTATCGACCATCCATTTAGGACCCTCTCTTGTCGATCCTCCATCTCCATTGGGACCTCCGCAAAAGTCGCCCCGTCATCGATGTTCAGCTCCCCGTGATCAATGATATGTGTTGGTTCATGCACGTATCTTCTCAGTTGAGATACGTGGAAGACGTAATGCACTCAGTGAAATTGAGGTGGAAGATCTAGGCGATAATCCACCTCGCCTATCCTGCTGAGAACCTGGAATGGTCTGATGAAGCACGGAGACAACTTTCCGCCCCGGTCAAATCTTTGTAATCCACATCAAGGTGAGACGCGTAAGAAAATGCGGTCACCATCGTCGAACTCTAGTGGTCTCCACCTCCAGTCAGCAAAAGACTTCTGTCGAATCTCAGCAGTCTTAATATTCTCCTAGATGATATGTACCTTCTCTTTCGTGGCCTGGACCATCTCTGGTCCTATAAGTGCTGACTCCCCAGGGTATGTCCAGCATAGAGGTGATCTACACGGTTGGTTGTACAAGGCCTCGTATGGTGCCATCTCGATGGTGGAGTAGTAGCTGTTTTTGTACGAAAACTCCACCAAGGGTAGGTGATCCTCCGAACATCGACCAATGTCAAAGACACATGCACGGAGCATGTCCTCGAGTGTTTGAATGGTCCTCTTTGTCTAGCCATCTATTTGCAAGTGAAAGGTAGTGCTTAGGCGTAGCTGCATCCCAAATGCCTCTTACAACCCCTTCCAAAGCCGGGAAGTAAAGCGAGTGTTTTGATCAGAGACAATAAATCATGGCACACAATGAAGCCATACGATATCCTGAACATAGAGATTTCATAATCTCTCTACTAAGCCCTGCTATCTGATCTATAGGAAGTGGGATGACTTGATAAGTCGGTCTACGATCACCCAGATGGCGTCATGTCCTCTAGAAGTACATGGAATCCTCGTCATGAAATCCATGGATATCCCATACCACTTCCACTTAGGGACCTCTAAGGGATGTACAAAGCCTACAGGTACCTAGTGTTATGCCTTCATTTGCTGACAAGTGAGGAATCGAGAAATGAGTCCTGCCATGACCTTCTTGATACCCGGCCACCAGTACTATCGTCTGAGGTCCTGAGACATCTTCGCCACTCCATGATGTACCGCTAGAGGGGATGTCTGGAACTCCCTCCGCACCTCCTCCTGTAGTGAAACTGGTACCATGGTACATCCCCTGAAAAGGATGACGTTGTCTCCTCCAATAGAAAATCCATCAGGTGCATGTCCTGAGGATATATGTGCAGGTCGCGTCTCATAGTCCACATACCCACGTTGTGCCTCTATGACCCACTGATGTAGTGGAGAAGTGACTATGAGGGACTGAAGATAGGCTTCCCCATCACTGTCCACGAAGGATATCTGCAAAGAGGCTAACTGCTCTGTCATCTCTCTAAGTAGTTGTATGCCCTATCTCTTGCTAAGAGCATCAGCCACAACATTCTCCTTCCCAGGAGTATAGAAAATCTCAAAGTCATAAACCTGGAGGAAATCGATCTATCGCCACTGTCTCAGGTTCAAGTCCTTCTCTGAGAAGATGTACCTAAGACTCTGGTGGTCAGAGTAGACTGTAAAGCGCTCTCCCATCAGATAGTGTCTCCACATCTTCAGGGTGAAGACCACTACTGCTTACTCCAGGTCATGGGTGGCATAGTTCGGCTCGTGCAGCCTCAACTTCCATAAACCCTAAGAAATCACTGTTCGCTCTAGCATCATGAAACACTTGATTCTGATCCCTGATGCATCGCAGTAAACTACGTACCCTACGCCCTCCTCCGGCAGCCTCAAGATGTGTGCACTGGTCAATCTCCTCCTCAGCTCTTAGAAGCTCTGCTGACATCTGTCTGACCACACGAAGGGTTTCCCCTTCTTCGTCAAAGATGAAAGCGGTGCTACAAATCTATAGAAGTCTGGAATAAATCTCTGATAGTACCCAGCTAGACCTAGGAAACTCCGAACCTCCATCACGCTCCTGGGTGGCTCCCAATCAAGTATCTCTTCGACCTTCATGGGATCCACTACAAATCCCGCCTCAGAGATGACGTGCCCCAAGAAGTTGACCTCTCGATGCCAGAACTGGAACTTCAAGAGAATACCATAAATATGGTGCTCTCTGAGTGTATCCATTATGAACTGTATGTGGTAGGCATGCTCCTCCTCGGTCATCGAGTAAATCAGTATGTCGTCAATGAAGACTATGACAAACCGATCGAGGTAGGGCTGGAAGATCCTGTTCTTGATACTCATGAACACTTCTGGAGCATTGGTCACACCGATGGGCATGAACAATAACTCATAGTGGTTGTACCGACACCTGAAGGCCATCTTATTCACATCCCCGTCACGAACTCGGAGCTGATGATAGCCTGACCTGAGGTCTATCTTCGAGAACCAATGTGATCCCTTGAGCTGATCAAAGAGGATGTCAATCCTCATAAGTAGATGCGTGTTTCTCATGGTCACCTGGTTCAGGCGATGGTAATGGACACATAGTCGCAATACCCCATCTGACTTCTTGGCTAATAGGACCAGGGAAGCCCTAGGTGAAACAATGGGTCGGATGAAACCTTTCCCCTGCAAGTCCTCCAGCTGTACCCACAGCCCACGAAACATGGAGGGGGCCATCCTATATGCTGGAGTGGATATCGGTGATGTCCTAGGTTACAAGTATATGTAGAAATATACCTCCCTATGAAGAGGTAGTCCTGGAACATCTTCATGAAAAATGTCCACATACTGGTCCACTACTACAGGAAAACTCGGACTCTGCATGTCAACTACTTCGGGGATGAGACTGGAAAACTGATGTGTGATCGACTACCCTCTCCTCTGCGTGAGTCGATCATGTACTTCAAAGGTTCCCTTCTCTCCGGTGAAGGTGAACATGGTCCCATCAGTGCGGAAACACCGCACCTTGTGCCTAATACAGTTGATCTGATCATGGAATATATATAACCAGTCCATCCCAAGAAGACGTCGTAAGGCCTCGACGCTGCAATAAGAATATCCCAGCCAATGCTCTCACCTCCTAGAGTAAGCTCACACTACTGGAACTAGTGTGTAATCATTGAGTCTACTCTCGTAGGTTTCTCTAGCTGCAAGGACGGAGCCAACGGCTCCGTCGGAATATCTGAGCTTCGAACAAGGGAAACGACAATAAAATAATGACTCGCATCTGTGTCTATGAGAACTACATCAAGGGTTGAGTATACACAAATAGTAACTCAAATCATCTTTGGTGCACCGTGGTCATAATCCTCTACTTCTTGGTGCTGAGCCTGCCTCTTCCTGCAAGCTCCCTGTGGTCGGGGTGGACCTCCTAGGGGTGGTGGTGGTAGAGCCTCGAAGCGTCGTCCACCAGCCGCTGCTCGGCTAGCTCCTCTGCCTCATCCTCCTGCTCCCTACGAACCGCCACGGTCGAACCTCTACCCCTACATTGGAGGTACCTCCACTATCTTCTACTCCACTACATGGCGGGTCGGGTAGTCACGAGCCATGTGGCCCTGCCCGCCACATGAAAACATTGTCTGCTCCTAGGAAGGCTGGCTCCGCGCTGTGTGCCCCGCATAGCCAAACCCGTGTCCTCAGGTCGCCCACTAGACGGCCTGGTCCGCCTGGACCACTATGTCATTTGTTGACTGCCAGCTGTAGAAGACTCTGATCTGTGCCAACTTGAGGTGGGTCCCACTGCTGATGGCTGCTCGGTGAGAAAGATCTGCACTAGCAGGGCTCACTCCAGCACCCCCTCCTGGGTTGGGATGCTGAGTTGAATCATCGAAGCTCTGATTTCATGATTCAGTCCCTGCTCAAATGTCCGAGCCTGGAAGAATGTGTCTCGTACAATGTTCGTGGAGTATCGCGAGACGTCGGTAAATCTCGCCGCGTACTGGGATACTGACATGCTGCTCTACCGCAGCTGTAGTAACTCCTGGATGTGCATCGCACGAAGGGTGGCTGAAATGAAATCCAAGTGGAAGAGGCTCTCGAAATTCGTCCAAAGTAGAGATGCCTCATCGTTCACCTGTAGAATCAGCCTCCACCATCTTCCTGCTGCTGCCTGAATGAGACTCATGGAAAGGATCTACATGAGGTCTGCTGGTGTCCCTACCAATATGAAGACTCTGACGATGGCCTCCAGCAAATCTGCGGGGCCTGAGGATCCATCTCTCCGTGAAACCTGGGGGTCCTCTGCCTCTAAAACTCATGAAACACGCTGAGGCAGCATACAATCTGCATCGGTAGGGCTGGTAGTATCGGAGGATAAACAGGTAATGGTATCGCTGGTGCCTCCGCTGAAAGGGGCCCTACACTGAGGTCTCATCGCTCGGTGGGCTGCCGTCTCGCACAAAGCTTGGAACCCTAGCTGGATGTCATCATGGCGCCATCCTGAAAAGAAACAGGTGCGCCACGGTTAATAAAATATACCTAGTGAGCTGACACAAAGTAATCACAAAGAAAACCTTGAAACACACATGCAATCAATGTTTTCGTGCATTGATTCAGAAATCAGAAGTCAGGGTCCTAATGTATGGATATGTCAGCCACCGCACCAACACTGGGCTCCCTGGACTGATAACCATACTCAATACCCTAAAAACTATTTCTTCACACTGAAGGAAATATCAGAGTCCTGAGTTCTGCAGTAGAACCGACTCCTTTGATACCAATTTGTCACGACCCGTCCTCGGGGCCTATGCCATGACTACCCCAATCCCGCCTCCCATAGGCTAGGGGTTGGCGACTAGCACCAAGGAGTAAATCCCGATAAAAGGGAATTAATTGACTTTATATAAGGAAAAAAACACCACAGAGTACACATGTTGAAGTAAACACTAAGAAAAACAAATACAAAAGTAATTGCTAGAAACAAGTCCAGAATACAAACCCAACTGAAAGTAAAGTACAACTGAAAAGAATGTACAACAGTAGAAAAGTAAAGAAGCAACACCGAGCCATCCACTGGGATTACCACCTGAAGGGTGGGTAAAGATAGTCTCCTTAAATCCTCGGGTCCGTCCGTCCGCTCTGTGTACGTCCCGTCTAGTGATCCTACTCCAGGTACCATCCAGCTCCACAAGCCTCCACCTCGATCAGCGTTGTCTGTCGTCTGCTTCCAACACAACGTAGTGAGGGAATAGCCCATGTAGGGTTGAGTATATGATACTCAATAAGGACCTTGAGACCCCTAAAGGTATCTCAGAATCCACGAAGGATAAACCACAATGGAATGATATAATCACGAAGTATCGACAACACTAATTACATATATTCCCATACATATACCTAAATCATCAGTTACATTTCGTCTCCAACTCCCAAACACCACACAGTCCACAAAGGATAGACAAACCCAGTCCATAAAGGATATCTCAACATATTCCACATAGGAAAACACAACCCAGTTTACAAAGGATAGCTCATCACAGTCCACACAGGAAAAACACAACCCAATCCACAAAGGAAAGCAAGTCAATCAGATCGATGATAAGATTGAGAATCAAGACCCAGTTCACACAGGTATACACTTTGTAAGGCGATAGAGATGATCAGATGTAGCCACTGTTTCATCTAAGCTGTCGGAACCACATAGGATACAAGACCATCTAAGTTGTCGAACCCACAAAGGATACAAGACTAGCTACATTGCCGGACCCACATAGGATACAAGTACAGAGTCAAATACTACCGGACAAACAAAGGATACAAGAACAGTAGTCATCGTCGTCGAACCCATGGAGGATCCCAGTACGGTATCCATTGCGGTCGAACCCACAGAGTATCCATGTATAGTCGTACTCGCTACCGATCCCACGGTGGATCCAAGTGCAGTCGTCATCGTTGTAGTCACAGCCAGCACTAGGGTTCCCGCACACAGCATGCTCGAAACCAGGAGGGTCTGCTCCATGAGAAAAAAGAGTTTGATAAATCAACTTTCCATAATTCCAGAGTTGATTTATCAAAATTTTCTTGCCTCGTCAAAAGAAATTCAATGCGACAGACGACGTGTCAATCAGACGCCTGGTCTGAGAGATATTGCCTTTTCCGTCTGAGGGACACGGTTGTTTTTTAAGTTAAAACCAACCTGACCGTAATCCAGCTATGCCCAAACTTCAAGCGGAGTGTTCCAATAGAACCTTCTCGCAAAAATGAAACCAAAAATGTCGACTTCATGTAAATCGGATGTTCGGAGCTCGAGTTATAAGCATTTCTTCTCCAAGGGCCCGTTTGTCTTCGTGTTCGAACCAACCCGGTTGTACCGAATGTTCTCCGAAACCTTGAGTGTAATATACCGAAATGAACGTCTTGATCCAAGGATCCCAATGCAACTGACAGAGCATCGATTGGAGGTTCGTAGCCCATGTTATGGGAAAATGACTGAAAACAGTTTGAAGTGGGGGGTCTGGGCCCGACTCGGCCCGGCCCAACCCCCCTAGGTTGGCCCGAACTGGGTTGTCCCGACCCGGGTCCGGTTCTGGGCCGACCCGGTCCATACGACCCGCCACGACCCGGTAAGTGGGGTGCGCTGGCTCGGCCAGCGGGGCGAGCAGGGGGACGCGTTTCCCCCCTTTGCGCTTCTCGGACGTGGCGGGCGCCACGTCCTCCTCCGAATCCCGTGCGGCCGCAGGATCTGGCCACCTGCCGCCGCGACTGAATCCGCGGAGGTTCCTGCCGGAGGTGCGTCGCGGCGCCGCCGCCTCCGGCCGCCGGCACTTCCATATATGTTCGTGGTCCACCAGAGCCGCTCCGGTGGTCCTTTCTTGCTCAGGTTTGTGCCTGCGGTCGCCCTGGGAACTGTAGGTTACTGTGAAGGACACCAATCGCCATTACGACCTCGTTTCACCGTCACCAATTGTTCTACACAACAAGAACAAAGTATCGGTGATTCGGGCTTGTTCGTTAACCCACACCCACCGCGTCAGAGGTTTTAAACACCACCAAAAGAATTAATATCAATCACGATGGTATATTTCTCATGAGAAAGAACATACAATTTCCAAAATCCCCTTCCTCAACCAGGAAGACGATCGTCGGCGTCGTGGTACATGACGTCGCAGAGAAGAGGATCGTAGGAATCGTCGAGGCGCACCCAGGACGAAGTGGCGTCTCCTCTCTGGCCACGGGGAATGGGATTGGTGGCGCGTCGTCGATCTCCGAGGAACTGGCATTCTTTGTTATTCTTCGTCGGGGGTTGGCATTCTTCATCACATAGTGAACTTCTCTTCCTTAATAAAATAATAGGTTCCATCTATTATTCTATTATTCAGGCCAAAAAACTCTCCCAAAATAAATTAACACATTAAATAAAACATTGTTACAATTAAGTAAGGAAGAGAGGGAGAAGTTTCCCCCATTATTGAACGTGTTGGCGGTTAAATCAAAAAAGGGAAAGGGGGAGGTTCCACATTAAATTATGAGTTGACATAATTTAATGGATTTAGGCGACATTAAAAAGGAGGGTTGTCAAATTAATGGGGGGTTTACTAATGGGTTTAGAGGGATATGAATGGTGGGGGTTGTGCAGAACCTACCTATCTAACACCCACACTTGGGTAGTTAAGTAGTTGCAGGCTCTACCCTTAACGACCCATGGGAGGGAGTAACCTCCCTTAGTAATAAAAATTGTTCCGAAAATGATTATTTATTTCTTAAACAACCCCCAAAAATTATATTCTCCTCTTTTGTGAATGTAACTAAAGACAGTGGCCCCTTAAGCCATTATCGGCACTGCAAGTTCATCGGTGCCCTCGAATTTTAATTTCGAGCACCGGTTAAAATGTTAGAAAAACTCATTCGTTCATTCTCTGAACGTAGCTAAGCTAAACTTTGAAAATTGATTCCGGGCACACCATGCCTCAGAATCAAGCACTGTCAGAAGATAAATACTCACAAAATTCCAAAGTATTTAAAAAAAACTTCTTGAAATTTCTGGGTCTTTACACGTGGTACCCATGACTGAGGTATACTGAACAATTTTTTTTGTCATTATTATTATTATTATTTAATATTATTGTTTTTTAGATTTTAAAATGAATACCTACTTTAAAAAATTATTTTAAACATTTATCATTTTCATATTAAAAAAGAAACATCATTTTGAATATAAAATATCATAATTTACATTAGGTTAATTTTTTGTAATTTTAATGAGAACATTAATTTATGGATGAATAATGAATTTTAATAAATTTTAGTTAAATCATCATTTTTTCAAGTTTTATTATATTTTAATATTTTGATTTTAATTATTTTAAAATTATAATCAGATAAATTATATATTATCTTGACCATTTAGGGTCATTGAAATACAATTTCACATTAAATTTTTATATAAAAACATAGCAATCTTTTAAGCATTTTTATATTAAACAACCACTTTTTCATCCCATATGCCATAATTATTTTAAATTATTTTAATACTTAGGTGGATTTAATTTAAAAACATTGATTTAACACTTATAATTATCATGATTTATAATTTCCAATAAGATAATCATAGTTTTCTCCAAAAAAATAAGAGTGAATGCAATTAACATTAATTATAGTGATTAAGGTAAACATACAGTTACTAAGTAGATACAAAATAATCATAGGTGTCTAGATGGCCCATAAAATTGTAATTAACCAATTTATGGACATTATTAAACCATATTACCTAATTTTTTTATTTTAATCATAATTGGTGTAACACTATGTATGGAAGATATCCCAATATAATTTACCTTTTTGTATTTGTATGAATGCCACTATAAAAAGAAATTTCACCTCCTGGCTAATTCGAACCAATAAATCCATATTGATCTTCCAAAATCATCATAAATTACGTTTAATATTCCATAAATTCACCATATATTCCTAATTTTGGATATTAAGTGAAACAAGGAACCCATTTGGGGAAAACCAAAAGAAGTAACCCAAAAAAGAGATAACATTTTTCAATGCGAATTTATGTTTTATTTATTAATCAAATGATTAAGTTGTTATAATTCAATGATTATATAATTAAATTAGCATACTATATAGACTAATAATTTTTATGTTATGTCTTGTACCTACACCTAAAAAACACATCACCCAAATTTTATACGATCTTATAGTTCGTGTATATGGAGAACTACAGACTCCTATAATGATGTAGTACATTTTCCATTACCACCTCTAATTGATTAGAACTATGATAGAAGAAAAAATTATATTATATATATGATATTTATGTTTTATTATTACTTATTTAATTTTTACCTAAAACAAATATCCATGCATTTCATTTTTTATAATTATGATAACATCGTTTTTGGATGTGTGGACTACCACCTCCTCAAACTGATGTGATACATTCACACATTACACACAGTGTACTAAATATGTGTATAAATAAAAAAAATTAATGATATAAAAAATATATTCAATTAATGAAATAAATAACATTATATATTAATAATATATCATTTTCTTTATTACCATTTCACAAACTAGAAAAGTGATAATGTGGTTTGTGGACATGTGGATTACCACCTACTCCACATGATGTGATTCCCTATTACACAAGAATAAATAAATTTATAAGTATATATTATTAAATATTATGTTATATATGATGTAATGATATTTATATGATGATATTTTATATCATCCTTCTTTCCAGAATGATCATTGAAATTTGAGAATGTTACTAATAAACATGTATTGCCTATCGTATTCTTGAATGTAACATTGGTAATATTCCATAACTGTATATGATGATTGTTTATAAATGTATAATTTATTTATCAATATTATAATTCTTTCATTTTTATTATTTTTTATTTTTTTACATAATTATCCACTTGACTATAGATAATCTACCAAAGTCCTTTTTAACACACAAACTATTGTCAAAACACCCAATGTAAACATAATTATTCACATATTTATATACACAATTATAATTAGTGAAATAAATAGAATAATTATATTTAAAAAATATATGCAGAGATTAAATAATTTTAATAAGTTTATTATTAACAAAAATAATGTTACACTTGAAAATTTGGACTCAAGGTAAGGGATTTTTTCTCAATCCGTTTTTTATACATTTATTGATGATATGTACATTTATTCTTTTATATGATCTATATAAATCCCCTTTAGTATTAAATATAAATATTATATCTATTCTCATGATATTTAATGTTTTTATGAAGGATAATATTCCATTGTGCTTGTGATTGAAATGTTTAATGTGGTACGGGACACTTTGAATGTTTAAGGATTTAATTTAAAAAAAATATTCATTTTAATATTATTGATATTATTTTACATATTATTTTATATGGATAAAAAAATTTATAGAAGAATATTTACGTAATTTTTTATTTGAAATCAAACTTCTTTCAAAAAAGAACTTTTTTACATGTTTTATAAAGAATGTTTTGAAAAACAACCATATGAAATGTTCTATTCTTAACATATAATGTGATAATGATTTTTTTGACATTGTGGAAGTTATTTTATATTTGAATCGATTTGAGTGATTTCTTATTTAATGAAAAACATAATTTCATTTTTTTTTGGTATTTTGGTATTGAAATTGGGTTTTCAAAATTATGGTGGACATTTTATTTAAAATGGGGTTTTTCAATGAAAATGGTATTTTAATATCTGGAATAGTTTTTCATATGTGTTATAAATAGTTTATATAATGGTGAAATGCAGTAATTGATGTCTTTATTCATAAAAAATATAAATTATGGGTGTTACCTGAGAGTGTTGAGTGAGCCTGTGATAGATTAAATGATTAGTATACATAGATAGTGCTAAAATTCATTGGATAAGGAATATATTCTCAGCATAATTAAATTAGTAGTTGTTTATATGGATCTTTCAATATTTAAGGGTTTAGTGTGATGATATCCTACGATACCTACATGAATTTTCAATTTTTACTATTTAGTATTCATGGAAGTCAATTGTTTTCAAATTATAAAATTAATGATATTTATTAAACAATGATGTTTACTTATTGGGTATCATGTTATGTTTTCATGAAAGGGAAATGATGGGTTTTAATATTTAAAAATGGACTAATTGCATCCTTTATTTTATATCCCTTATGTACCATTTTATGATCATCAAATTATTTTAATTTTTTTTCATAGAATACAATGGTGAGAAAGTTATTGGAATAGTTCATGATGATTTTTTAGGAGTTTTCATAAAATATTGCATGATTTATTTTTTAAAATGTTTTATATGGTTAATAAATGGATAATGTTGGGACGTGTCCACATTATATTATATTTTTTTGTTATGTATTAGATATGGCCTATTTCTATAAAACATCAAACCCTCATATATCCACACATTAAAAGAAAGTAATTTATTGTTTACAATTCATGATTAAATTTTTTTATGGTATGGTCCTTAATGTTGTCATTAGAGCATGGATTGGATAATATTATTCGTTAAAGTAACACTAAAAACATTTCCTTGAAATATATTTCCATCAGGGAAGATTAATATGATATTGTATTGGAATATTACTATGTTCCTCCATTTAAAAAATGTTGTTGTAGAATAGTTTTTCATAGTGGAAAGAGAGAATTTGTAGTGGGAGTGAGTTGAGAGAAAGATATCATTTTAAATTAGTATCCCAATATAGTTGTAATTATAATAGAATAGTCTTTAGAAAAAAAAATTTATTTGAATCTATAAATAAATTATGGTGGTATCCATGATAGAGTTGAAGTCGATCTAAAATAAAGAAACATATTGTTTGTAGATCATTTAATTAGGAAACATTTCCCATAATATAGTGAATCATCTGAACCAATTTTATCCAATGAATTATCAATTTACAAGAAAATATATTTGATGTCTTGGGAAATTCAGAATGTAAAATGGTAACCCTTTTCATCTATCAATTTGTGGGTGAAGTTAAATGATGGTGGCCATTTGATATGAATACTAGAGTGATATGTGATCCTGATTCCTGTTAATGGGAAACATTAATGTTACATTACCATAAGAGATATTTTCCTAAGGTTACTTGACCTCTCATGAAAAAAAAATCATCTAATTGAGGTAAGAAATAATTATTTCATAGCTGTGTATGAAGGAAACGTCCGAATCTTGTCCAAGAATACACCAGATTTTATTCGAGAAATAGATATCAAAAATCATATGTTTTAATCAGTATTGAAATCATGTCTTCAAAGATAATTGGCCATATGATAGGTTATAATATGTGATATGGTTGTTTTTTTGCTAAAAAGGATCAAGGGGAGTTTTCTAACTCTTATGTATTTCTTGATGATGAAAGTAAGAAGTGAATAGGATGGAAGGTGATGGGGAAACATTAAAAAAAATCGTGACGTAAATAAATTATTTTCAGATCTTATAGTAAGTGTGTTATAAAGAAACCTATATAATGTATTATTATGTCAGGGAAGGGTTATAGATGGGGAAAGCATGGCACCATATCCCGTGAAAGGATGGAAAAGAATCATAATGAATAAAGTAATACTGTTACTAATATCCATATGATAGTATGTTTGTTTAGCTAAAATAATATGGTTTATTATGCTAATTCATGCCTGAAGATTGGTGTAGATGATGATAATCTTTATGATTAGAAATAAAATGGTGTAGAAAAGTCATTTGATTCTACTATATTTGATGTCGAGCCATCAAATGAAGTGATAACTTGTTTGTTTATTGTGTATTCTAATTACTCCAATATCCTATTGGACTCTAGATCTTCACATTCATTAATTTCTAAGAAATTTTATAGAAAATTAAAAATATCACCTCATGAATGTAAGATTTAGCTTTTGGTAAAAATCGTGGTTGCAAGTATTAAAGAAGCAATGATTTATATGAATCTTTCTATTGTCATTAGTGGTATGGTCATTGCTAAAAAGATTGTGGAACTGGTCATAGTATAGTTTGATTTCATTATTGGTATGAATTATATTTAATTTATCATTCTAATAATTATTATAGTGCTATAATGTTTGTTGAACAGTGAATGAGACCAACAAATAACATCAATATTCATAGTTTTATTTGTTTGAAGGGATCATAGATGGGGTCTGCTGAAATCATTTCACAGATGTATAGTCTAATGACTATGTTAACTCCAAAAGAAGTTAAATTTATCTAAAAACAATAATATAATGAATTTTTTTTAAGAAATGAACGAATAATTTGGGAATTATAATTTTTTGTATTTTCCTTCCATAAATGGAGAATTAATTTTCTAAAGTGATTCTTCATTGGAAGGACGTGGTTTTTTCCTAAGGTAAAATTATAAGGAAATTACTTATTCATCACATCCCTTAAATCATCGTTAGTAAATTAACCTTACACTTGATTTGGATTTTGTTGTTTTTTTAACTAAATATCTGTTAGGTATTATTCATATGTAGAAAAGTGTTAAATATATACTGATAAATTAATATAATGAATATATATTCAATCATACGGAAGTGAAAATGAGACATAGAATGTATAGAACTAATCCAGGATTATGATTTGATAATTCATTAGCATCCTAGAAAAATAAAATAACTCGGTTGATGCTTTTACAATATAATTTAATGTTTCATTGACCATATTAAAATTATAACACGACTCTTTGGTTAATGATATGATTATTTATGGGCTAGAAGTTATGGATTTAGTGAAATACTCTATTTAGTTTCAGGTTTTAGTGTGCTCAATATTGTCAGAAATAATTAAGAGGGACTAAATGGCGAATGAACATTTTCATGAAAAGGTATAAACCATTAAGAATAGTAATTTTATTAATTTTATCATTAATGAGGAAGGTTTTTTATGATCTATAAAATGATCATGTGTTAATTTTTATTATTAATAAAGGAAATATTTCTTGATTGAGGTTCAAAGTTCTCCTTTTTCTCCATTCCTAAAAGAATCACTACGATGTAAAAAGACCTATGAGTCTATTACTGGTGAGATTGAATTAATTGAGACATTACTTGCGTTACTATAAGGTGTTAAAAGTACTAGAATATTAATGTATAATGATATTTACTGAAGGGGATGCATAAATCTTTGTTAGTGATGGAGTTGAAATAGGATAAAATATCAATGGAATTCAAGGAATGATTTCCAATATCTTCCCAAGGTAATACTGCGATTTGGGTTATTATAGATTTATTAACTATGTTTTTACAATTTCATCTTAATAAATATACGATTCATTTAGAGAATTTTTATAGACTATATTTAAAAGTGAATATTAGGTTACATAGAGTACCTCTCATCATGTTATTATATTCTAATCCAAGGATCCCATAAATATCTTGTAATGGAATTCAGATGTCATTGGGTATAATAATAATCTTCAGTATAACTTTTCATCCTCAATCTGATATTCTTGTCCAAAAAGATGATCTAAAGAATTTAATATATTCTCTATTATTTATCAATGGATTACTAGAAAATTTGGGATAAAAATAAATCTTTGGTTTAGTTTTCTTATAATAAAAGTTTCCATTATTGTATGCAGATGGAACAATTTGAGGCATTATATAGAAAGCTGTGTTGGACATAGGCCTTTTAGGATTGTATAGGAAAAATGAAGTTCTTGAGACAAGAGATCATAGAAGAAACGATTGTGAATGTTCATGTTATTCACTGAACCAAGAGGGTAACTCATATAAATATTAATATTTAAATAGATAATATGAGAATGATAATTATTTCTGGGTAGGTGTTTCAGTATTTATCAATGTCTCCCAATGGAAAAGTGTGATGTGTTTTTGTAGGAAGGGGAAACTGATTTCATAGTTTAATGGGACATATGAAATCCCATATAATTTTGTATCTATTTCCTTCTAAGTGGCAATTACTCTAAGATTATCCTCAGAACAAAACATATTTAGTGTCTTAATGGTATGGAATTATGTATCAAGTTCAACTCATATTTAAATCCATGAAGTATTTTAGTTTTAAGAAAATCATTATGGTGATGAAAAACTAGTTTATGTTCATGATCATGGAGAGTTATTCATTATGAATATTTTGATATAATATTTTAAAGGTTTTATGGGAAATAAATATGTTAATAGAGGTAAAATTGCAATCTAAAAATTATATATGGTGAAAATATCCCCACATATTTGATAATAGAATAAACATGTGATGACATAATTTTGAAAATGAGGGAAGAATGTAACATCATAGGTAATGATATAATAATGAATTTCCATATTTATTAATATATATGTTTTAGATAGTAATTTTACATTAAAAGGGATGCTACATCTTGTTTCATACCCTTGAAAAAACAATGATTACCTATGACATCTTGTGATTCGTGCATGAATGAGTAACACCGACTAATAATATACTTTTTATTATCATTTAATACGGTGGATTTATAGCCATTTTATAGAAGGATTATTTTAAAAAAAATTTATAATTTATAATTTTTATAAAAAAATACATATCATTTTTATATTGAATTATCAAAATTCCCTATAAGTGAATTTTTGGTATTTTTCTAAGAACATTTAAATTTTGATGAATAATGAATAATATAGAAATATTGTTCAAAACTCAATATCATTCCAATTATTTATATAGTTGGATTATGATTTTCATTTTTTAGGTATATTTAAAACTTCTTAATATTAGATAATTCAATTTAGTTCACTAGTTATAATTTCACATTTAATTTAGATAATAAATTTGAAATTTTTTTAAAATTTTTACCTTAAAAATATTTATTAACATCCCATCGGTATGTTTAATTATAAATTAATTTCTACAAATTATGTAACAATAATATAAAAAAAGGATTCCATATTTTTAATCGTCATAGTTTATAATTTCTAATAAGTTAAAATTAGTTTTTTAAATAAATACTAGTGAATATAATTTAAATTAAATACAATGATTAAGGTAAAAATATTGGTACATAGTTGTTATACATTAATATAATGAGTCTGAATGTCCTAGAAAAATAAATAAATATAATCTAATAGATATTAATCAAACATATCACTCATTTTATTGAATTCAGATCATAATTTTGGTCACATTATTTAAGGGAGACTCCCCAATAGTGTTTACGTTTCTATATTTATAGGAATAAACTCCCCCTCCAATATAAAAGGAATTCAACCACCCAAATTCTTCACACATATAAAAGAAATTTTTTCATCCAAAACCTTTTCCAAATGATCTCCCAAAATACCTCCCTTCACCATATATTCCTCAATTTCATCTACAATCTATCCAAATAATCCCTTTGGTAAAATACACAATAATTTACCAGAAAAAGATGTAGCATTCTTCAATTTTCATTTATGCTTTATTTAATTATCTACCCAATTATTTATTATAACATCATTATTATAAAACAAAAATATTATTATAAATATAAACATTGGTTGTTATGATATTTTTTTCAACTACACCTTCACACACTTCCATAAAATAGTTAGTGAACTTACCGTTCATTTTACGATGATTTACCACGTCACAGAATGATTTAATTTTTAACTTTATCACCCATTTTGGTTGGAAATTATGATGAAAAATCTAGTTTCACATTATAATTTTTATATTAATGTTATCTTCATAAATATTCAATTTTTATATAAAACAAAAATCTATTCTTTCATTTTCTCTAAATACAATAACATCATTTGTGGATGTGTGGACTACCGCCTTCTCAAAGCGATGTGATATATTCACACAATAAATGGAATGTAATTAGGATGGGTCTAAGTAATAATATGTGACATAAATAACATATATATTATATTAATTTCATAATTACCTAACATTAAATATACTATATTATTTTCCTTATTACACTTTCACACAATAAAAAATTGATAACATCATACAAGGATGTTTAGACTACCACCTCCTTGATGTGGTGTGATTACTATTACATCACATGATTTCTATATATAATTATATATGATTAAATAATATGTTATGTATGACATATTTATCATTATTTAAATATGATTGTTACTTACCTTTTTTCCATAATTATCATTGAAATATTGGAATGTTACAAATGTGTCCGTGCGACCTACTATATCCATGATTTTAATGTTGGTTCATTTTTAGAACCATATTTTATGTTTTTTACATATAATTAATCAATTAATATTATAAGTATTTAATAATAATCATTAGAGATATTTTTATAAAATTTATTTATTGCCCATATTTTACCAACTAAATTCATTTTTGACACATAAACTGAATATAGTCAGAACAATTGATATAAAATAAATTATTTAAATAGTTTAATACAATATTATAATAATAGAAATAATTTAATCATTAACTTGAAAGGTATCTAAATAATTTATATAAAAAACATATGTTTTTTCTTTAGGTAAATAATGAATCATTTGAACAATCAGAATCAAGTTAAAGGATTTTATCTCAATGTCCTTTTATTCAGGAATTTCTTTAAATATGCAACTTCATTACATTATAAAGTGTATATACATACACATTAAAATTACAAATATATATTTCATATATTTTTACGGTATTTAATGTTTTTTTAATTTTAATGTTTCAAGGGGATTGTGATTTAAATGTACAAAGTGGTATTGGGTACTTTTAATGTTTAATGATTTATTTTCAAAATCCCTTATTTATATCAATATTATTGATATTGTTTTACATATTTATTTATATGGATATAAAAGGTTAATGAATAAAAATTTATATATGTTTTTTATTTCCATCAATTTTTGTCACAAATGAATATTTTTATGTGTTTTTTATGATATTATTTTACAAAAGACAAAAGTAATGTTTTCATATTAATTTACTCAGTGACAATGACATTTATGATTACATTACATTGTTTTATCTTTTTCATCCTTTTCGAGATTTGAAATATTCTTAAATTAAAATCCTTCTTTCCAATTTTGAGTATTTTTCATTGAAAATTTATTTTCTAAATAATGGTGAATTTTATATTGAAAATGTTATTTTTGAATGAAAATTGTATTTTAATAAATGATATTTATTTTCATATAGTTTAAATGTGTTTTCTAAATGACTAAATATTTAATTTTTTGGTACTTGGACATTATTAATAATTGGTTTGCACAAATAGTGTTAGGTGTGCCTGTTATAGCTTAAACAATGTGTGTGACTAGATATGGCTACAAATAAATGGGAAATGATTATATTATCCTGAGAATTTTATGGGATGTTGGTATTATAGTTATTCCAATACTTAAAGATTTAGTAAGGGTATTTTGAGTATTCGATGTACTGATGTCCCATGAACCTACATAAATAATCTATGTTTTATATAGTGTTTTTATGGATATTATTTTTTACAAAATGAAAAATAAAATATATTTATTAAGGAATGATGTTTCCCTAATAGGTAGAATGTTGAGTTTTAAAAATTCATTTTTCATCAGTTTACATTTTTATCAAGGGACTAAAGATCTATATATTTTATTATCCCTTGCTGATATTTTTATGAACATTCTAAGTTTTGAAATGTTTTTCATGGTATTTAATTACATGTAAAGGATTGGAAGATTTCAAGTTGAAAGTCATAATGTGTTTTCATAAGATATCTTGCTATATATATCTAATATATTTGTATTTGTAATAAATGGATACAATTTGTATGATTCTCATTTGTATTATATGTTTTTGTTATGTATTAGATATTGCATAGTACTAAAAACATTAAACTTGTAAATATTCTCAATGTGAAAATTGTAATATCATTACTAAAACTCAATATAATGTAATATTTATCGCTATGTCCATATAATAATAGATTACCATTATATGACATGCATCTCTTTGAAGATGCTCTATTTCTTTAGTTTCTCTTTATAAGTGGAACATGAATTCTACATGTACTAAGATATATTATTGAAATGTCATTATTAAATGTCATATTTATCACATATCCATTTCATTGGAATGCTTGATTAGGAATTAAAAAAATATTAAAAATTAATTTTTATAGAATTATAAAACTCTTTCATTGATTATGTATTCATTTGAGAAATACATAAAATAATTTGAATGTATAAGGTGATATTAAAAAAATAAGTTTTTAAGGTGTTTTTATCATAATAAAGTAAATTAATATCCATTGAAGGATCATTTAAATGTTATTTTAATATTACATATTTAATACAATATTTTTACAATCATTTAATGGTTATTTCATGGAATTGAATAAAAAAAATTAATTTTTGTACATGGAAATTTATTTTTAAATACAATTTTAATTTTTTTCAATTAAATTCAAGTCAAATGAATTGTTTCGATTACTAAAAATTGAATATGGAAAAAAAGATTCCATATTTAAAATAAACATAATTAATATTATTCAATATTAACAATCTACATTTTTAAATAATGAAAATTAGATGATTTAAAAATTCATTATTGTGGTAAAAGATAAAAGGGGTTGGTGAGGGGTTAATCTAACATCATAATGTGTAGAATCACTGAAAAAATATTCTAACACCTACTAAAATAATGGATTTAAATCATATATCAAATTAACTTTTAAATATATTATATTTTTTATCCGCTTTCCCATCAGTGTGTATTCATTATATAATAACATTATTTATAATTAAAAGTGCCCCGCTCTTCTCCCGTATAAAAGGGAACCCATCGCATATCATATCTATGCCAATTGATACAATTATCAATATCAAATACTACCCAAATATAATATCAATGTAACTATCCATGTCATATGGGTCATTTTATTCTAAAAATAACATATGAAGGGTAATCAAGAATAGATTTAAAGGTGGTTTGTCAACGAAGAGGTATATGTACTTATAAGTTTTTTCCAACAATCATTATTATTCTATAACCTCCATAACATCTATATCCACCTAACTATGGTAAAATAGTTATCCAAAAATTAAAACTAAATTCTACTTACTGTTAAAACCTGTTAATATCTCGATTAATTAAAATATAAAATGAAAACAGTTCTCCAGAATATTTAAAAATTGATATTTCATGGTAGTGATGTTGATTATTTTTAATCATTATATATCCCATGTAATTATATAAATGAAATTAATATATATATATATATATATAATATTTTTATAAATTATAAATTATTATATAGAGATAACATATTATATGTATTCTTAACCTTTCTTTCATTGTAAAATGATATAGTCTCTTGTGTGTATTTGGGGACAACCACCTTCCCTAAGTGATACGAATAATTTTGGATTTCCTTTTTATATTTACTATAAAATTCATATATTTAATGTATTTATATATAATACTTAATATATAAAAAGTTTTTAAATGGTCAATTAATATTTATTTTTTACTTATTATTCATAGAGGTCTTTATATTATTTTTATTTCATTTATTCAATCCATATAAAGGTGAAAACAATACTCATGTAAATGTATGGACCATAGTCTCCAAGAAATAATGAAATTCATTAACCACCAAAAAAAATCAAAATGATTATAAACATTACAAAATGAATAAATATGATGTTTATGAATTCCTTTATATTATTGATATTATTAAACCATGATCACTGTTCATGGATTGGAACCATCATACAAAAATATTCATGAAAAATAGAATTTTTATTAATCAATAATGATTATTAAAAATATTTACTAAAAATAGGATAATTAGAATTTATTATGTAATGAAATATGGTAATATATATAAAATTATTTCTATTATATATTTCATAATAATAAATATTTATTATATATGAGAAATTAATTTAATAGAAGAAATATGAGGCTTGGGGCATCATATTTATGTCAAAATAAAATTTATCTTTAGGGTTGCCTATGAAAAATTTCAAATTTGGTAAATTAAATCAATATTATCCTTTAAAAAATATACATTTAATACTCTATTAATTTTACTTTTTTATTTTAATAATTCTATTTTACACTCATTGGAGCATATAATGATATAGATAACTTTTTTAATGTTGACAATATTTCCACTTTGGTTGATAAACATTTTCGTCTATTTCCACAGTCAACAAAATACATTCAAGAATATAATTTTAAATTAGAAAATTATTTTTTAATGTCAATTAAAACCATACATAAATTTTTATTAATTTTTTTAAAATTATTTTTTTTATAAAATATTTTTCAAGTAGTTAATTTAAGCCTTTTACAAAAATATGAATGGAATATTTATTTTATCATTAGGACATGAAATTATTTTCCCACTATAAAAAATATTTTACCATTATTTTTTCATTAAAATTTTTTAATTTTGATTTTAATAAAAAAAACTTATTCATAATATTTTGTATTTTTTAGATTTATACATGAGGATAAAAAATGACATTTTCCCTTGTTTTCAATGAAATGTAAAAATTATGTTTTAATTGTATTATTTATTCATGTCTAAATCCTTTGTTGTTTTTATGATTATTTGGGATAATAATTAATGATACCAAGTAACGTCTTTCTCATGAAAAATTATTATTATGTGATGATGAAATGTGCATGGTCATGATTCCAATAGATAGCTTATACTCTGATTAATTGATAATCGGTTTTATAATCTTTATAAACAATAATTTATTGATTCTTAATGTGATGTGTTGTTAAATTAAATAATAATAAAAATTAATGTAATGTGGTATATATATATATATATATTTAAATATAGTGAGATTCTGATTACTATGAAAAGCATGGGTATCATTATAAATAATAACATTCACATGTCAATGTGTCCGTATAGTTTTTACTAGATTTAATCTTACAATTTTACATAGAAAATATTGTAAATATATATAACCACATTTGGATGGGTGATCATGATTTAATCACTACGTGATCAAAATATAGTACATCCTCATGATTTGAAATATTTACTTCCCCAAGATTATGATATCCCAAGGTTATGATGAAAAATTTCTATGTTATTTCCCACAAATGGTGACTAATTATTTAATACCATTATTCATGAGTATTCTATATATGAGATTATTTTAGTTCTTATGAAATATTTTTTTCAAATATGATTCTTTCAGAATCAAAAAATGAATTCATTTAAAGTGCCTTACAATTATAGTCTTATTCTTTTCTATTATGATTGATATCAACCATGTTTATCCTTATTGATCATTTCTCATCAGCCATTCTTATGCTTTCCTTCCCATGTTATTCATGGAAGGTTTTAGGTATGATATATCTAGATGGAGTACTCATGTGAATAATATTTTCATTATATGTTAGTCATTATTCATTAATCACATATTTATATATCTAGTCTCCAAGACACTATTATTTTACAAGTATGATGTGTGTATAATATTTTTTATGTATTGAATATTCATCTAATTTAAATTAATATTTTTTATGTTAGGATTCAACATACTCAATGGATATTAGTTCTTGGGTATTTTCTTTAGATATTATAAATTGAAAACTATATTAAAAACATTATGTATAATTATATGAATAGGGTAACATCAATATGTTTGAAAAAAATAGTAATTTTGTGGTTTTCATGGTGTGGTATCCCTATGTAGATATAGGAAAGTGGATGTACCTATGACAAACACAATCCTGGGGGTAAAAGACAAGAAAAAATATTATTGAGTAGAAAATTGATATTCGCTCGATGAATAATGTGTTGTCTGATTTCTATATGAATGGAAAACACTTTGGGGATATATTTTTTTTAATTGAAATTATCTATATAAACCATTATGGTAAATAATAAGATAAAATATATGAAACACTATGATAAATAACAGTGTTTTGAGAATAACATAATGATTTAATGTTTAACAAAGGTATCATAATTTAGGACATAATATAAATGAAATTAACAATTATATTATTATTTTGTTTTTATGTGGATGGTTAATACTACTGATATTATTTATCTTTTATATATGTGGCTATAACTAATAGTCATAATGCTGAAAACAAATATTATATCAAATTTATTATACATCATTATGTGAAAAAATTTAATTGAATGTAGGAATATGATACATTGTGATTGTTACTAAATATTTATATATATAAAATAAAAAAACCCTAAAATGGGTGGATTTCGTCACACACCTAATAAGAGAAAATTGATTTAAATAAGAGGTCTATTAGTGAGTATAATATCAGAATGAACATAAATTTTTTTATCATCATTAAATTTTTGAACATGTACATGGGGAAGACACATAGGGGAATAGAAATATGTCTAATATGTGAAAAACAAGGGCACTATGAATGTATTTAATAAGAAAAAATGAATAGTTCAATGAATTTAAATGAAAACCATCCTAAGGTAACTCTAATAGATCATTGTACTATATGTGGGGAATAGAGAAATTATCAAACACAATACCATAATTCAGGGGTTAACTCTTAGAATAATGGAGGATTAATGATATATCAATTACTAAAATAGATACCTATTGGTAATAAATTATTATCCTCCACTATGACGATGGGGATATATTTAATAAGATTATAAAATGTTACCTATAATAATATTATTATTCTTTCTTTTGGGAAATTTTATGAGATTTTTTATGGAAAATATCTCCTTATAGATATCGCTTTTGAATTTCTAGAATAAGGAAATCTCATTTGAATTTATAAATCCATCTCAAATAATTTCTTCATTTAATGATGAATAAGAAAATATTATGTAAGGGGTTTATATTTTATGGGTTTCATAACCTATTCATGATGAATATTAAACCCAAAAGGCTAGGGATAAAATAAACATTAATTATATACCTCTTTATCAAGGGAATCATTTTGATTAATAGATATAATTTAATTTAATATTTGGTTTTATTTAAATTTCTATAGGGGTCTGTGGAGAAAAGTAGTTGAAA
Source organism: Viscum album (assembly GCA_963277665.1). Classification (NCBI taxonomy): domain Eukaryota; kingdom Viridiplantae; phylum Streptophyta; class Magnoliopsida; order Santalales; family Viscaceae; genus Viscum; species Viscum album. The sequence goes on from OY728132.1 coordinate 1,351,600,922, forward strand.
ATGTGATATATTTGAAATGGAATTGACAACACACATTTGGAAAAAAAATTGTTTTAACAATATTGTAAAATTTTTTTTTTGGATTTTTAGGTGACACAAAAATATTTTCCTGGGATAATCATTGTTTGTCAAATATGTTTGCTCGCACATGATGTTTTTCACATTCTTGATGATGGTCCATGGGTTTTATATGGCTTGGGCCTGATTTTGCAAACCATGTGTCTTATATTGAGGATATAATATGGATCAATTTTATATGGGTTAGTATCCATGCATTTTTTATATGGTTTCTCTAACTATGCATTTTAACTTTAAATGGAATATATCACATTTCATATGCCTAATATTTTTCGAATACTCATTTGGAATATCCTAACCCAGTCACATTTCTCTAGAGGCATTATCCCATGTATTATTGGATGAAATAAATTATTCATGATGGATCACATAATGGTATGTGGAAATTTTGTATGGTTTAATATTTTATTTGTTGATCCTTACTATATATCATATCATCTTTTCTCATTAAAACCTAATTGAGTTGTAAAAATTGGATCTACAGGTTTTTAAAGTAGATTGATGTGTTTTCAAATTGATTTAGGATATTAAGGACCAAATAAATTATTTCCTAATATTTGTTTTCAATGGTTATTTGGTTTCCTAGCATTCACGAGGACTGTGTCAAAATATAGATGATTCAACATCTTAATTGATTTATTTTCTTGTATATTCCTTTCATTTAAGTCTTTAAATTGACTAATATTCCGTTGTGGTGGTTTCATAGTAATCAATTTTGGTTTTAATGTGGGTTCTCTTTAGAAAAATATTTTTTCACACTAAGAGATTCATCAAATTATAAACTATCTATCTATTTATAGAATATGGTTTCATGAACAAAATCTTATATTATTGGAAGTGAATTTTTTTATAAATATTGATAATGGATTTTTCCAAACATATCACCTTTGGAAACCATGGGGGCATAGGGAATTAGACTTTTCACTCTAGTTTTATTAACTACACTATAAGTTTTGTTTTAATTTATTGTGTTTCGTGACACAAGTTGTTTTTTAAAACATTAGTTTTTGTCATAACACTAAAGGCTATACATGTCTGGTCCACTTTTTTATTGGATTGGTTGTTTATTTTCATGTATTATATGTATACTGATATTTCATAACCCAGGTTTTGTTCCTTTTATAGTTGTGTTGGGTTTATCACATTATAGTTTATTTCATCATTATTTACATAAATTATTATATTATGTTGTATCCATAGATAATAATGAATATTCATTCATTATTAACACATATTATTTTCATATTCCTTGATTTGTAAATATGAAATGGTATTTAAGAAATATATTAAATGAATTATTAAATGGGATTATATTTTGTAAATGATTTGTAAAACTATATTTCTTATATATAAAACAATAAAATAATTAATGGTATACATAATATATGTTACACGGTAAAATATAATAGGGATTTCAATCACAATAATATGTTTTCCATTTAGAGGTTGCAGATCTATTTTTCATTTCATATTTAAAAGGTATGGATATTATGTAACATGTTGGTTTCACATTTTGTCTTCGTCAATATAGATAGTCAATTTAGTAGTTGTGGTTAGTCATATAGAGAGAGTACAATATTTTATTGTTTTATTTTATGGTTTATATGATTTTTAATGAATTTATATTCGACCTGGATATTTATTTAATTTTTACTATGTCATATATTGTTTTATCTTTAGTTATAATTTCGGATTATCTTTCTTTGTTTCACCGCATCACATATAATACCCTCTTAGGATACTCATTTTTTTACCCAAGTTTCTTCATTATAAAGGCACATCAAAGGGAATACCCATCCTATATTATGTTACCACTACCTAGGTTACTCTATGACATGGATAGATATGATCTAGGACCATCATAATTCATATAGCATGTTTGGAACATTTCTTGGACAACTCACTTCCATGTATGAATTCAAGTTACCATGGGTGGTTGGGAATATTACGAATAATGGGACATAGTATTTGTGATCATTTGAATAACATTATTTGGGGAATATTTCAATTTTCCTGTTATATATAACTAATCTTTCATTTAAATATTTCATATTATTTTAAAATATAACTTTTTAAAATAATTAATATGTACTCTTGGCATTGGTAATTAAATTATGTAATTTTCACTCAAGATTATTTTCTTTTATAATGTGTTATTTAGGCATTACATCCTAGAATATCTATTCCTAATTCAAGAGGGGATGCGTTCAAATAGGTTCTACAATAAATACCTTTTATTGACCCATCATAGTAAGAAGAAATAATTATCATCATTCATACGTGGGGTAAACCTGGGGTTAGAAACTCAAGTGGATTTGGGGATCATAGATCTGAGTTGTCCATAAAAAAATCCAACCATATTCCATAGTGTGATATAATTCTAGTAATATGATGAATAGATTAAGAGTATTGATAGTATAATTAACATCTTGATGACTATTGATGGCTATATTGTGGGGTTTTCCATGTATATGTTTGAGGAATATGAAGGAAGTAGTGGGACACTATTGTACATGATAATTTTAAAAAAAGATACACGTTGATGAATTTCACGAAAATAATAAAAGAAATATTATCTTGGGATGTTAGTTTGAAAAATGACTTATCTTTTTTGACTATATATTATATAAAAGGAAATGGTTCTAGAAAATTCCATTAGTTTATTAGGTTTTGTTCATTTAGAATCAGAGATTTTTACCAATGATTTGTAAAATGATTAAAGGATTGAGATGGCAATGAGGGTTGATAATCTATCATCATTGATTTCCGTTTTATTTTGATCTTTATAAGGGTACTTATCATAGGAATATATTCATGTGTTATAATCATTTGTTTGAGCTTTGGATTATGTAGTCAAGAGCCATGGCATGTCTTCTTCTTATAAATGGAATTGTATGGGTGTTCATATTATCATTAACACAAGTTTCAAGGGCGTAATTAGGATATAAAAATGTTATATGATATCCATGTTTATGGATTGGTCAGTTGAAGATAATATTTTATGATATTTTTACACTATAATATTTTTTATAATCCCCATATTGCAATTTTATGGGAAATTAACAAATTAATAGTTATTTGTAGTAATTTGGGCCTTATTGAAAAAATAATCTCATTTTAGATACTAATGTAATTTTATTTTCATCATTAGTTCATACATAAATATTTTTATTTTTATTTTAACTTTTAAATTGATTTTTTATACATCTATATATACAGATATTCATTTTATTCTCCTACAATCAAATCTCAGCCCATCATTTTCAGGCCCAAAACCAAATCAAAAGTCATACCTCAATATTTTTGCATAGATTTTAATAATTTTATTGATGGGATCATATCCCTAAATATAAAATCTTAATGGAGATGATAGTATACATAGATCAATACATGATATTTGTGAATATTTTTTATAAATTCATAAATTGATGATAATTCTTCTATTATGTCCATGAATACATGAGAAAACAAGACATTGGGAATATATAGAGTAATATTAAATGAATAAATTTATAGAGAAAATAATAAAGAAATCATTCATATAGAAACTAATGTAGCTATATATTTTATCCTTCACATGGAATACATAGGGGGAAAACACCAATAAAGAAAAATATTACCAATTCAACCATTAACTGGTTCATACATGTGTATAGTTAATGAGGTAAAACATTGGGTGAAATCTATTCACCGATTTTCCCTATAAATATGTACCTCAACTTCAAATAAAAATTGTTATCCATTTAAGGGGGATAATGGGGTTTGTATTTACTATAATATTTGTTTTTTATTTTAAATTTATGTAAGTATAAATCTTTTTTTCTTTTTTTAATTTATATTATTTTCATTTTTTCCACATAGTATTTCATTTATCATTTTGTCTATGAAGAGATTACCCTGACTCTTATTTGAGGGAGAAGTAGTGTTTTTTGAGTTTTTTAAAATTTCATATTTTATCTTGTTTTATTCTAGGATTCTATTTTTTGTTTACATGATCTTGGTCAGTGGTCACCCCACATTCTCCACTACAATTTTATTCCCCATCATTGTTTCAATGTCCTTATAATTAATATCTATTTCCTTCAAATGGTGGATTTTGGATTGAGTATTTATAGGTAAGTGATTACTTTTACATGAATAGTTATCTGTTTTGGGTAATTCAATTCAAATTATTTAGTCTATAATTAAAATTATAGATCTCTATACTGAATAAAAAAATAAGGAATATATTTTTAACTACAATGATAACATCACTAGAAGATCCAAAGAGAATTTTTATTCTTATGATAATTTATTCGTGTGTAGTAAGACACCATAATGAAAAAGAGATAAATGATTAAATTCTATGAATCTTGTCAACAAGGTCCACATTCTTTTTTAAGAGACTACCTGATTAGAACTCCATAGTTAAGCGTTCATGGCCTGAATTAGTGATCAGTATGGGTGACCATCATGGGAAGATTCTTATAGGTGGGCCCTAGTGTGGGGACCTGGTTTTTGTGGGGAAAATGGTGGAACCTGGAGGGTTAGGACCCAATGAACATGTTATGGTGAGGTGACTTTTCTGTCACTAGGACCTAGTTGTTATATTTGGTATCGTAGGAGGAATATATCCTTAAGTGATGTGAACTAGTTGGGTTGTGATGTAGGGCCCACAATGATGATGTTTTTCTCTAAGGGTGTGAATGTGACACCCCAAGTTTATTAAGGTTTAAATTATTAAATGATATGACTGATGTCAATAAGGTGAAACATCCTTTTTAGAATCCTACCGGATCAAATCACCACTGTTATGCTTGCTTGGCCAAGAGTAGTGATCATGAGGGGTGACCTTTTGGGAAGTTTCCCATAGTGTTTATGTGAGTGTGAGTGAGGAAAAAGCCAACTAGAAGGGACATGGGTTGTCTTGTGGGAATATTCATTAGTAAAATGACCAGTTTGGGCATGCGGGTGGGACATGGAGTGGGGACTAAGTATCTACGAGGAAACTTGTGGTACATGGTGTGCCGACACTTGAAAAACATGCTATGGAGGGGTGTGTGTACTATCAGTACAACCCAATTGTGGATTTTTTCTCTTTGTTTTCATTTATATTTTTTATTTTCATTATAATAAATATTATAATCAATTTATTTTTACAATCAAACCCTAACAATAATATTAGTATATAAGTTTTTTTCTCTTTGTTAATTTCTAATTGTGACAATAAAATTAATATGAACATGAGAAGCATATTCGAGATATTGATTCAAGGTGTGAACACTATTTTACATAAATAAGAAAATAAATTATCAACTACAATAAAATAAATTAATACACATCCGCAGTCAAATCAAGAATAACAATAGAGAGGTTACTTGGACAAGTCTTTATCATGGACAATCATTCCATTTTAGGGTTTTTTTAATAATATCTCTATTATGTAATGGTTGATGCAATATCTCCAAGGTTTATTAGATATGTATAGATTCATCCAAGAGTGGTGGGTCTTATAGTAGGATCAATGGGTCTATTAATTTAGATAAGAATGATTTTGGTGAGACCAGACATCTTAATGTAGTGGTGTATGCACCACATGAATATGAAGAAGGTTCAAATACTATTTGAGGTATATTTTTTATTTCATATTATTTGGTGATAGTATTATATGATAAAATTTCAATAAAGTATTTTATAACATCATTTTTTGTTGATGTGTTGTGTTTATGTTTGGATATCACTTCTTTTTTGGAGGGAAATTTAAAAACATTTGGGAAAGTTGTGTGATCCATGTTTTAAATATTCCACATGTTGGGTGATGATTTCAGACCTTAATGTGGTGTAGGATTTCATGGTTATTTTATTATTATACATTCTACCTAATTATTGGAATGTTATGAATTATTAGTCTAACGTACCAGATTCACTATTATCATCACTGTGTTTTGTTTTGATCTTCTATTAAGGCCTCTCATGTATTTGAAGTTGAGTTTGGACCTATATCGTGAAATGTAGGTAATGTAGTTCCTTATATGGGGGTGATCACTTTGATGTTGTATGAGATGTTTATAAATATTTTTTATACTTCATTTTTATGTCCACATCATTTAGTGGTGCCGGAAAACCCTATATAAAATCTGGATGATGTGTTTGTTTTTTCACCACTAAGAGAGGTCGAGTTACTGGTTGATTTACTTATTAGTTTTATTCCCAAATATATGTCATTTTTTCTTATTTCACATGAAATGTTTATTTTATATAATATATCATTTTTATATCTATATGAAATGTTATTCATTAATCCTAGCTTGTCACAATGGGATTCCTCTAACATATTTTCAATTAGGTCATTTGGTAGCCTAAATTTTTTTATACATTTGTGAAGGTAAAACCATGAGACTATTAACAATAAATATCCATTACCAAAGATATATGAAATCTTGGATCAACCCATAGAGGATAAATGATTTTAGAATATTTACCTTTGACCAGGGTACCAAAAAATGAGATTCCATGAAGTTTATATACTTATGATAATTTTTAGGAGAAATTTATAGCATGTTATTTTGATTAGTCACATAAACACTGTAAAATATTTATGGAATTATTTAATAAGATCATTCAGATGTTTTTGGAACACTTCCTAAAAATGTTAATAGGTGAAATTTTAGATTACTAGAAGCCATGAAAGGAACACATTGATCATTCTTATAACATCATTAAATTATTTGGGGAACATCCTCTGTATTTTTATCTTTAAAAATGTGTATTTTATATCTAAGAAGTAAATTTTATAGGGAACGTTGTATATATGTTTGGAATCATAGTGGACCCTAAAAATATTCAGGTTATTATGTCTTGGGAGCACCCTAGAAACGTGTTTGATGTCGTAATATTCATGGGGTAAGATTGTAATTTTAGTTTTTTTGTGAATTCCCTATGATCATGTATTTAATTATTTTTTTAACTATAAGATTTTAATGATTATGTGGGATTAAAAAACATAGAGGTCATATGATAATCTAATGTACTGGTTTAGTGCAAACTGTGTTTTGATTTATCCATAATTTTTTATATTATGATGTTTTCCTAGATTCACCTAATATAGGTTTGGGGTGTGACTTCATTTATGGTAATCATATTGTGTCTTATATCTCAATCTAAATACAAAATAATGAGAAGAAATTCCCCAAACATGATATAGTGTTGTTAGTAATTTTAAAACACTCAAAATGTATAATTAATCTGTTTTTGGGGATCAATTTAAAGTATATTATTATCATTGGATCCTTAAGAATATTTTCACATATAGAGATCCGATATACTAATAGAGGCATTAGGCTGAGTATCATTATAATCATTATTTTTATTTTTATTTTTCTATATATAAACCTAATTTGGGTTTAGATGTGTTCAAATGAAAATTAGATAGTCATGTTGTTAAGGTTTTACTAATGGAGAGTTCTATAATGAGTTGATTTTATGGAATAAAAATGGGAGTGTAAGAGGTAGTGAATATCTATCTTTGGATTCAAAAAAAGGAGGAATAGAAAATATATTAGTGTGTTTCAATTGAGATGTTTCATTTTATTGAGTATTAGTTATTTCGTATAATCTTTAATGGTGGGAAGATAATGGCTGAGGGGTTATGGTATCACAAATGTGCTATGTTTCTCTAGAGTTGGGTGGTAATTTAGAGTTCATATAAGGTAGGTGTAGATATACAGTAGACACCGGTCTTGTTATTATATACATATTTGGACTACCATGATGTATCATCACATAGGATATCAATATTGGTGGTGGAAGATGAGACAGTTGACTGTATATTATGTGTCATGATGTTCCACATTTTAGAAAATTAATGAGGAAAACTAGATACCTTTTTTTATTCTTCCATAATTTTCCCATTAAATTATTCAAGCATGTACATATTTTCAAGGATTTTTTCATGGAATTATATGGGACTCCTGGTGTTATGGATATGATATGGGTGACCAATGACCAACTTTTGAAATCATCTAATTTCCAACATATCTAGGAGGTGATAGATGTGAAATAGCTTGGATATAATTATATCTTAGGGGTTTTGAGACGTTATGGGATTTGAAATACGATTATTTATGATAGGGATACAAATTTCATACCCATATTCTATATAGGATTGCAAATGGTGACATTTCGACATTGAAAGTTAGCATGATGTTTCAAACATAAATGGATGGGGAGACTGAGAGCGGTATTCAGGATCTTGGGAATATGCACCAAACAATTGTGATTTATTTTAGTTTTTACTAGGACATGAATTTTAATCTATATGAGTTTTACAATATAAATAGTTAATTGCACTTGATAATTATGTAGCCTATTGAAGCAATATATGGGTTTCCATATAGATCTCCCTTGTGTGAGGCTGAGTTTGGTAAATGGTCCCTAGTTGAAACAAGTCTTCTATAGAAGACAACACAAAGGGTTTAGATTATATTGTATATATTTATTCATGGTATATGGTAGCTATAAACTTAATATTGACCATCATCGGTGGATAATATATTTTTTCGTTATAGAACAGGTCATTCAATTGGTTTCACCTTTCTTGGGAAACTAGCAGTCGGGTGAGAGTGCAATGATGTCACTAAAATTTATTGGCCCTATTTTGGTAATGGAACAACATGGAATGGTGACATATTAGTTAGTCGTACCATTTATTTCAACCATGATTCATTATGTGTTTCTTTTTTCCTTTTAAAGGATGTACTAACCAGATACTTCCAATGTTATTGAATTAGTGGATGTTGAATTTATTCATCAAAACTCAATGGATTCTATCTAGAGAAGAATATATATATCCATGATATGATACAACATGGTAATGTTATCCCTTTATTTCATGTGTGGTGTATTCCTTACCAGATAACCACAATACAGTGTATCAACAATAATTTACGAGGCACTAGTGGACAAATTTTTTTATGGGTCGACGTTCGTGACAACATTATAGGGACCAATTAATTCATTTATTGGAAAATAATGTTGTTCTATAGTTCATAGTTTAGTTTTATGTAATTTTTTGTTTGTATTTGAAGTATTTCTAAATTATTCAGGGGAATATTTTTTGAAAAAATTAATTTTCATATAATTTTGGAAAAAATGATGGTCAGCCCATGGACAATGAAAATCGTGTAGTAACCTTACAGTACACATCTAGGATGTGATGGGTGATTTCATCATGTTTTGATCATGGTTAGTAAAATAGTGTAGTTCATCATGGAAACAGTGTGGGGTTTGGGTTATTTCCATAAAATATATATAGGTAACCTATTTTTTCATATAATAAATTTGAAATATATCTATAATTATTTTCAGACAATGGAACTAAGAAAATATGTGATTATGAGCCTTGATGTGCCCTGAATTAATTGTATAGAAATATTGAATATTTTTTATGAAGTATGTCGAGTATCGTAATAAAAATTTTATATATCCAAAATTAATATTGTATCAAAAATAAGGTACGACTATGGAATAAAAAATATATATTTTACCAAAAATGCACACTAAATGTGGTCTGAATGGGCTATTTTGATAGGTCTACCATTTTTGGGTTTATTTCCATCATATAAATAAATTAGTTTCATTTTTTATTTAAAATGACGTACATCTATTTTCAGTATTAGTGCACTATTATGTAAGATAGGTAGGGTTTTATGTATAACACTAGGATTATTAAGAGGGCATTACATCATCCCTACATTATTTAATCGACATCAGATGAAAATGAAAATCTAAATTCTATCAAATCTTGGAACAATGATGGCAAAAACATCTAGAATTTTTTGGCATGCATTTTCTTCATTGATGAATGATCCACATAGAGTTAAGAATAATTAATTTTGGTTTATTTTATATTTTACTAAAATATTGAGAATGATCATTTATTTTTATATTGATCTAAATATATTATGATCTTCTGTGTGTGTCTGCATATTGATTTTCCATTTTTCATTCATTTAATATCTTTTTTCATGTGTTCCTCAACCCATGAAACCCATTATAAATCCATTTTAAAAGAAATATTTTCCAATTTATGTATAGTATCTATTTTATATACTTTTCCCCACAGTCCATATCATTCTTCATCCTTGGATTATAGGGTAATAATTCAAAATTTCTGAGGGGAACCGAGTGGTATCGGACCCCTGGATTCATGGAAGATTCACTTCTGATGAATGCTGTGAAATAATAATGGATTCATATCAGTATATTATAGGTATGTGTGGTTGTAACATGTATTTGGAGATCTAATGAGGCACCAGAAGGTACATTATACAATTTAATGCATAAGGGAGTTGAATGAAGCAATAAAGATATGATTTCCAGCCATTAGATGAATAGAATTGGTGAAATAAAGATTATACCTTTTCTAGAAATTTTAAGTAAAGATTGAAAGTGGAATTCATGGATCTTGACATCATGAAGAAATATAAATTTTAGTAAAACCCATTAAAATCATGAGTAATGGGATAATCCTAGATCTTGTAGTACTATGATGGATGTGGCATAAGGGTTTTTGAAATGTTAAGGATCCAACATTTTTTTGCATCGAAACACAACATGTGACCCTCCCCATGAGCCTTGACATTTGATATAATCACATGAGTGTGAAAAGATGCATGAGTTAATTCTATGAACCTATGTACATGGGCATAGAAAAGGATACACAGACATTTCTAGGAGCATGGTAAGTACCTTGGGTGGCTTAGAGACACCGTGTAGCCTCATTACACACTACATACTTCTACATGGGAAGTAATCCATGTACAAATATGGTAATAGATACATTTAATCAGGGGACAATATTCTATGTGGTTCCCATTACATGTCATATACCCACCCTATTTTTTTAGGTAGATTATACCCCTCACATCTCCTTTGTTTGGACCAAGTTTTTTTTCCAATAATATCATATCATGTGTATTTCTCCCCATAGAACATGTCTATATAATGTTTTGTGGGGTTTGAGATATTATGTGAAATGTTCTGAGTGTGAACACTATTTCAGATACACTCATTTATTGTAGTGATCAGGAATGATAATTAGAGAGACTGGAGTGGAACCGTCTTGTTGGGCAGGGCATGGTTCCCATATGTGATATCTTGGTGGAACAGGTTTGCGGTATTAGGTTATGGGTAAATGACCACTAGAGTAGAAATCTCTTATTGGTATGTTCATTGGTCCTATACCTACTATCCAAGCAAAACCCACCAATAGTATCAGGGTATGGGTCCTCGATCACTAGATTGGAATGCTCATGTAGAGAAAGACATGGGTCCCCTATCTACTATCAGAGTGACACTCTACATTAGTATCAAAACATGGGTCATAAATCATTAGAGTCTCACCCACATACCGGGGAGGTTATTAGACCTCTATATACTATTAATGTGGAACCCTCATTATGAGTCAAGGTATGGGCCCTATATCAAGTGTGTAGCACCCTTATGTTGTATCATGGAATGAGTCATTTACCTATAGACTGGGACCCCATGATAGTACTGACCAATGGAGAGATTTGTAATTACATAGATGTTTCTCTGAATAGTTTTTCAAGATACATGGAATCATTGAGGGGCCTCTTAGAACTATTGGAACTCTTTAATGGGTAAGGTTGTGAGATGGATAGCCCAATTCTCTCTCATTTCTATTTCATTTACTATGAATATATATATATCCATGTCATTTTATTTTCTTACCATTTTTCATTGGGTTTAGATATCTATTCCTATCATGTCTTATACTACCCACCCTACCTCTTTTATGGTGTCCTACTATGTATGTTCATACTACCCATTTGAGGGTATTTTCTAACATATGTTGAGTCCAATGATGATGATGAATAGTTAAGTGGTGAATAGAGATGATTTTTGAGATTCCATGGTTCAATTAACCACATATAGTGGTTAAATCTAGTAGATTTAGATTTGGCCCCTCTCAACAATTTCGCTTCCATTTTTCCAGGTTGGGACATCATTCTTGTTGGGTTTCTATTTTCCCCATTATTTTCATTTTTATTTTACATTTTCATAATCCTATACTCTCTATAAGGTTTTCATGGAATTTTATATTTTCTATAGTTTTGAAATTTTATTATTATTCATCTATAATTCATCAGGGAAATTCTAGGTTGTGTGAGTGAAGGTACATTTTGAAGAAAGATTCCCAAATTATTTATTCCCCTCAGATCATTTCAACACCTCTTGGAAAATTGAGGTTATTTTGTGGATGGTTTAGATCAATCATCATTGCTCATGTCATGAATGAAAGGTATCAAGCGATGTTTATTCCTTAGAAATGAATTTGGGGTAGTCTCTTTATGATGAGATGGTTTGGATTTAAGGAAATAATGTCAAAGTGTATAGTCTATTTCTTTTATGAGAGAGACCCCAGTGTTAGAGATATGATCGATGTATCCATTCACTTGGAAAATGAGTACCTTTTTTGGAATCAATACACTGAGAAATTGGTCACATTGATCAATGTTTCCTGAATCAAATAGTTTTTATCCCATTGAAAGTCCTTCTTCACTCAGATTTCCATGTATATATGTACTAATTTGACCGTGGTATGTGTGGATTAAATATTTAGGATCCCTCTCTGATGACAGCAATCCATTTTACCAAATTTGGATCGTGATGATGGGCTAATGAGTGATGAGGCCTCTTTTAGGGTCCACCCATATGGGTATTCCCCTATATGGATATGTAGAATCAACACTATATATTTAGTATATGATCATACCAGTAGAGTAGGATCAGGATGCATGAAATCATAGTGCACTCCATGGGTTCCATAGCTAGAGGACATTATGGTTGTATGGTGATGTTGATATTTAAGATATGAAGGATTTTAATGAGTTGGTGATAAATGTTTTTAGGTCTATCTGGGTAAAAATTTATTATCTGTTTTTACATGAAGGTGACGATTTCCATAGACCCTCTGGGCGGTAGTGGATTCTAGTTATACAGGTTCATGATGTGTTGATACTATCAGGACCAGAACTCTAGATTCTATTTTTTGTGGAGTAATACCCCTAATCCTTTCTCAAAAATTAGATTCAAAATATTATAATTTTTTATTAGGGAGGAAGGGTAGTCTAAGATCATTATGAGTGGTTCTTAGACCATACAGGGTACTTCTTTGCCATGATTGGGGACAGATACTTATGAGCGTGGAAGTTCGAGCAGGGTGTCAATAACGATATCCATGTTTTGTAATGCCCTTATGAATTACCACCAATTTATAGGTGTTTTATTAGAATCTATTTGTATATATATTCCCCTCATAATGAAATAAAGATAGAAGTGTGTATTATAGTGGTGATTCATCTATAGAAACTATGAGGCTACATTCGGCATGATCTTGGTGCAGGGGATCCTCCATGAGACCTATAATAAGAATTTGTTCATGGATTGAATAGGGGACTAGAGTATTCTAGATAAGAGTTCTTATATAAATGTAATGATCAAGGTGACATGGAAGGTGATTGCCTAACTAGATGTACTAAGGAAGTAAGGATGATAGTGGATGGACCACCATGAAAAATTCATCATCATGATGAAGGATCTTCAAAGATAAGGAATTGTTTACCTAGGGAGGAAGATCTAGAAAAGGATTATTTGTGCCTCTAAAACGATGAGATATAGTTTGTGGATGATGCAATAAAATCCATTAACCACTACCACCATGTAGTTCAGGTCAAGATGATGGAGCTAGTGGTTAGGGTCGTGGACAACAGTAGGATACAAAAGTTATGAAACTATAGACCATGAGATGATTAAATGTCATACTTTTGTTTATAATACTCTTAAATATGTATTATTAGGCATAGTTTTGAGTTATTTCTTGTCATCTTTTCTCAGGATAAAATACATGGAGCTCCTTATTGAGGCTTTATTCCAACAGCCTGGTCTTGAGTCTTTTATAAGGAATTATTCTTCTATATATTTTATCTACTATAAGTTCCAACAATCTATTGGTGGTGATAAGTTGTCATGGGTTATGTTTTTCCATGATATTTCCATATAATTTAAACTTTTGTATGGATTGGATTTCGATGATCCGATCCATGATTTACTATCACTAAAGGGGTGTTAGATTCCTTGACACTAATGGGAGGGAAATGTATTTGTTGGGAAAATGAGATATCATGGAAGAGTGATTTCATTTTTATAGAAGGAAAATGAATCTCATTTCTCGTCAGTTGGTGAGTGTAGCCATTTGTATAGCAGGATCCTTCAAAATCTATATTTCTGAAGAGGTGGATGATTTTATGGACGTCTTACCAGGGGATATTCTATGACACCCCTCAAAGAAGGGATGCATTTTTTACATGACATGAAACATAGGACCACTCCGATATATTCAAAGGAATATCGTATGGAACCTATCATGTTATGAGTGTTGTGCTTGAAATTAGATTACCTTTGACCAAAGGCTTTAACCAGTCCATGTATGCTACCCTAAGTACCTTCGACATTGTTTATGAAAATAGTGTACAAGAACTTGAGGGTTTTTTAGTATATCATCTCCCAAACTAGGATTTTATAATGAATAATAACACCTTGTAAATAATTGATGATATATTTTATCCTCTAATATTTGAATATTTCTTATGGAACACTGATATCATGTCTGGCTACCTCAACTTTAGTGTTTAGAAAGATAATATTTCAATTATAGATTTATGATGCTTCTATAGACACTATGAGTTCCTGGAAATTTCTTTTCATTTAACAAATTCCACTACTATGTTTACGTATTTAATAAACAACATCATACATCTATCATTATAATTTATTTATATTTCATTCCTTTATGATATACTCATATAATCTATTTCAGAGGTGGCTGATTCCAATCACTTGAGGATGGTCAATGATTTTCTTCGGGAGAATTGATTTATTGTAATCCTTCAATGTTCTAGTTCTTGATTTCTAATGTTAACTTCCTAAATAATTTCAGTTATGAGCCTAGATTTAATATGGACAATTTAATGATAGATTCATATTGTCCTCACCCTTTATTGTTGTTAGGGAGAAATGTTTGGTGGACTATTTGAGGAAATAGTATGTACAAGATATTTTTCCCCTTCATGGGGTTCCCATGACAATCGTATCTAATATTTATTCCTGTTTCATGTTATTGTTTTGTATAGGACATAAATATATCAAACCAATCATAACATACATCAATATTGCACATTTGTTTTGTGAATAGTCAGTATATTACAACATTACATACCAATGGACCATAATAATATTGTGTATTTGGAAACACGAAACAAAACTTATATCGGAGTGAAACATCATCAACATATCCAATAAATATTTCCACGATTAGTACTTATACCTAAATATATTTCAATAACATGGGGAAATTAAACATAAGATGGGGTGAGCATAAATTTATATTAAGGATAAATATAGGAAATGTGTAAGTATAACTCGATCCAATGGTATGAAACATGAGGAAAACATTTGAATATCAAAACCTCCACACTAGATATGATAATAAATAATCGCAATTCATATGTCGTAGATCATAACACATTTAAGATCATAAGTCATGAAATCACAACATAGGAATAAAATAACTAATTATGGAAGAAAAATAATCATATAAAATGATTACCATATTTGTCACTGAATCAGCAAAAATACAATCTTGTAAGTATTTGTTTAATCATCATAACATCTTATTCATAATTGATTACTACCAAAACTACCATAGTAGTTTTAGCTCATTCCTCATACCATATTGGTAGTCATGGTTCACTCCCATTGAGATCATAGTAGTAAAGGTTCATTAAAAAGACCATCTTAGTATATCTCATGAGATATAGGTTATTACCCAATGAAATGGTGGGAGATATACATCCCACCAATATCACAATGAAATCATTCATACATGTTCCAAAACTTTTAAATAATCATATTATAACCCTAAAAATGAAATGGGTATTATAAAGATGTAATAAAATCACAACCTACAGAAAAATGATAAGTTTCATAATCATTTCATCAAAATCATAACATGTGAAAGATAAATGGATTTAAAAAACATATAACCCATAAAATTGAAATGGATTTCAATAATACCATGATATTAATAATACCACATTAATAGAAATAATATGAGTTGAACCATTAGATAATTTCTTATTTGGGAATGAGTAACATCAATATATGTTCTAATAGATGGAAGAAAAGTATAAAATACATTTTAGAAATGTTTCTTGAAATAATATTCGTTACTTTATAAAAAGGATATTTAATATAGAAAACAATTAGAAAATTATTTCCATACAAAAATACATTCACGACATATAAATAATTCATGAAATCATTTTGAAAACCGTTTTCCTTAAAAACATATAAATTAAGAATCAAAATATGATAAAAAAGACCATCTTAGTGTATCTCATGAGATATAGGTAGTCATGGTTCACTCCCATTGAGATCATAGTAGTAAAGGTTCATTAAAAAGACCATCTTAGTCTATCTCATGAGATATAGGTTATTACCCAATGAAATGGAGGGAGATATACATCCCACCAATATCACAATGAAATCATTCATACATGTTCCAAAACTTCTAAATAATCATATTATAACCCTAAAAATGAAATGGGTATTATAAACATGTAATAAAAGCACAACCTACAGAAAAATGATATGTTTCATAATCATTTCATCAAAATCATAACATGTGAAAGAGAAATTGATTTAAAAAACATATAACCCATGAAATTGAAATGGATTTCATTAATACCATGATATTAATAATACCACATTAATAGAAAGAATATGAGTTGATCCATTAGATAATTTCCTATATGGGAATTAGTAACATCAATATATGTTCTAATAGATGGAAGAAAAGTATAAAATATATTTTAGAAATGTTTCTTGAAAAAGTATTCCTTACTTTATAAAAAGGATATTTAATACAGAAAACAATTAGAAAATTATTTTTCATACAAAAATACATTCAAGGCATATAAATAATTCTTGAAATAATTTTGAAAACCATTTTCCTTAAAAACATATAAAATAATATTTAAAATATGATAAAAATGATTTTCCTTGAAAACACATTGAAAACATATAGGGAAATCATGAAACTTTTTTATAATCCTTTTTACTTGAAATCAAATGAAAGGTGGTTGAAAATGTTTTGAAACCCATTTCATTGAAATTACATTATAATCCTATAAATATGGCATGAAAACATATTGAAAACAATTTTTCTTGAAATCATATAAATAAACATTGAAGATACTGTGAAATAAATTTTCATGGAAAATTAATGTTTATTTTTTTTAAAAAAATTATTCTTTAAATAATGAAAATGGAAGCCTCATAGAAATGGAAGTATGTAAATCTGTTATTGTCGTACAAGGTAAAAAGATCATTCATTTTTCATGGTAAAATGGATACATTAATACCTTTCCTGGAAAGTGACCTGAATATTTATTTGGAGAGATGGGTAAAATAAAAATTTGTAAAAATATCATTTTAATATTAGTGGATAATATTATAGTATTAATTGAAATCCTTTTTAGAAAAAAATGGTTTTTAAGAAATATAGATTTAATACTGAAGAGAGGGTATTGTTAGGATTTCCTAAGAACACTTTCTTAACTACGTTATGTACCAAAGAGTGGATTAAATGGTAAAAATATATGAGTAAATAATTTGAAACCATATGAGTGGAAATATAATTAATTTTCCTGAGATATGGATCATAATATTTTATCAATGGAAGCATAATGATAAAAAATCTTGAAAAGGGATGAAATTGTATTAATGAACTCTTACTATTTGGTAACATGGGATTGTATTATCCATGTACAAAAAATTTAATTATAAATAAAATATCCTTTAAATAATTAAATTAAGTATAAAACATGTAAATTAAATATATATACACCTCTAAATGGAATTTTGGTGCATAATAAAACATGAGTCTCAAATATTCAAAATAGAGGGAAAACTG
The DNA here is from genome assembly GCA_963277665.1 of Viscum album. NCBI lineage: Eukaryota > Viridiplantae > Streptophyta > Magnoliopsida > Santalales > Viscaceae > Viscum > Viscum album. Next base: position 1,351,619,037 of record OY728132.1, read on the forward strand.
TTTAATTGATATGGTACTATTTGAAAACTAATCCCCAAGAAATAATGATCAAAAAAATAATATGTGAATACTCATAATTTTATATATCATATAGATATAATATAATCAATCGAAGTAAATACACCAAAAAAATGGGAATGACTAACAAAACATGTTTCTCACCAAAATAATAAGTGAGATAAAATCGTGTTACCTTGTGACTTGACTCAAGTCATACTCATTCAATTCACTAGTATAATAAATAAAAATTTATTATAAATATTTTATTGATCCATATTATTATATATATTTCCATATATTGTCAAATTAAGACCATATATTACCCAATTGTATTCCATCCTATGGTAAGGATACACTTTGGATAAAATTCCTTTAGTTCATCAGATGTGTCTTAATTTGTTCTATCTTTGGTCGTTATACATATAGAATGATTCTAGAATGTAAACCATGATGTAAATATAATATTTATCTATTATATTTTTATTATATTGATATATATATATATATAATATTATTATTAAATGGAATACATTATTCATGGACGTGGAAAGTTGTCCATATGCATTAATGTTGTTTCCTTTTTTGTCGTACTAAAGTAAAGAATGAAAATGAAATATATGTATAAATGTATATAGATTCAATAATTTAGAATTTTAATTTTATATATATATATATATATTATTTTTTCACTAAACCTATCCGTAATATATTCCATGTAATGTGTGAATGAATGACATCGCTTTGAGGGGGAGACATACCACACTTCCTCAGTCGAAATAATCAGATTTCAAACAAATAGAAGTAAAAAAAGATATGTTTTATAAATTTAATAAATAAGATAAATAAGATAAATGAAATAATTAATATAATATATAATATATATACCCATATTTTCATCATAATTTCTACCGTGGGAGACAGTAATGGAAATTGAACAATCATAATTTTTGGGAGGCGGAAGTTCACTATAAACATAAACTGTATATTAGTTGCCCATTAAATGGAGGAGTGAATATTTGTAGGTCGAACCATAATACTAATAATATCATAGAATATTTATTATAATGTTTTTTATAATGTAATTTAATATATATAGTGGACATAGTGGAGAAGGAAAATATAATAAACGATCTTGAGAGAAGGTGTTGCCTCTAAATCTAGTAACAATATTCAGTCTCTCCCAAAAGGATTCCTTGGAATAATATCTCCCCAATGGGAGGTATAATGTATTAAGGGTGATGTGTATTTTATATAGGATATAGTTTCAGAAACTATGTTTTTTTTATATGTGGAGAAGAGGGAGAGGTGGTGGCCTTTTATTTGGAAGGGAAATGACACACCTAAAATGTTTTAAAAGAAGTTGAGTGTAACCACGTTTTTACATTAAAAAGTCATAAAAAATCCAATCCCAATAATTGAATTTTAATGGCCTAATCAGGTCTATGGAATGTGTTTTGGGAAGTTTTCTAAGTAATTTTTTTCTTATATTTATTATTTAGTCCTTTGTTACACATAATTTTAAATTAACTGGTGTAATTAATTATAATTACATTAACAAATTATTTAGGTAAAAAATATAAGTTTAAATTAATAAATTATATGAATTTTTATTATTTCAAATATTGAATAGATTTTTCGAAATTAAAATAATAATTTTTGTTGAAATTAATTTAAAATCCACCATGTTGATATGACAATAATGTGGGGTTTTAATGTAAAACAATGATCAAAATGATTTTAAGATTTTATTAACAATTTCAAAGTGAAATTGGCTAAAATGATCTACAATAGATTAGTTGAAAAAAATATTATCTAATTAATATTTCAAAGTAATTTACAATATAATTTCAAAATATAAATAAATTATATGAAAAAGAAGCTTTTAATTTACATACTGTATCTTTTAATAATCATTATAAAAATGAATCCTTATAGAAATAAAAAAAATATCATATCCAAATTTCTATGTTCATCATACAAATATAATGTTTATTAGGAAATATGAAATCTATAAAAATTAAAAAAAATATATATTTAATATGGTTTTTCTTTTTAAAACTTACGAGAACTAAGTTTATAAAAAAATATGGTTTTATGCATATAATTATGTTTTCTCTTGTCTTATGTCTATCGAATAGATTGGAAGTTTACTGAAATTTTTGATTGAATACATAAAATATAAATTAAATTAATATTACTAACTAATTTTATTTAATTTAATTTATTAGGGTAAAATATCTTTCCTACCATGTGAATATAAATATTTTCTTTTATATTCAATCGATTCTGATATCCATTTCTGATTTCATTATATCCCCTGAATTCATATTATATTTGTATAAACCATATATTTTCAAAAATTATATAACATTGTTTATATCCTCTATTTTAACATCCATGTTATATCTTATTATATTAAATGAAAACATTTTAATAATATATTATTTTTCTTTAAAACATGTTCATTCATGTAAAACAAATCCATCGAGAAAGTCATTGTTTCATGTAACACAAGATAACAACAATGTTCTATGTAGAGAAAGATAAAATTTACGTTGTCTGTAGTTCATGATTCAAATGGGTTTGTGTATAATGCAATCCAAACAAAGTGATTTTATATATAATAAATTATTTTTTGTGTTATGTGAAATGGGAAATATCATACCAGTTAAATTAATTCAAAAAATTAATTCACAAAATCTAAGGTTATTACATTCCATTTCCTTAAAAATACTTTTTCCCTAGAAATTTTCCTATGTTATAAAGGTATTAATAATTATTATTTTTATTTATAGAAACCCAAATAATTTAAATTTTATAGGAACATCCATTAAAATGTAAATTTGGAACAATATGGGTTATCCAACTTTACATATAACTTGGTTTCCATCTTGGGGACCATAGGTTTAGTGTGGACATGAAGGAAACGATTGAATATTTTTAGGGAGTGATTGAGGTCATAAATCAAAAAATAGAATGATAAATAAAAATTTGATGGCCTCAAATTCATAAATATGTTATGATTTTAAAGGAAATTAGTCGAAAAAATAATGTATAGGAAAATACATTTTATTATGACTTTTATTTAGTAATTATTTTATTATCTATGAAAATAATGAAATATAATTACTTTTCACATTTCTATAAAAAAATTTCATTATTTATTAGTGATTTTTTCAATGTCTAATTCATGTGTTGCATTGTGTAATGGAAATCCAAATGTTTACACTGATGCCTAAAGTGATAGAATTCACTTTTAGCAGATCATGTAGACCATAAAAGGGAAAAGTATAACTATTTATTTATAAATATTCTTAAAATATCAATATGGTTAATAAATTAATCTATAAACATAAAATTATAACTACTATTTCATCATAAATATTTATTCATAAAATATATTTATACTTTAACTGAACATCACATAGTCTAGTGGTTGGTGTGAAACCCTTATCGTCCATGGGTCCTCAGTTAAAGATCCATGGCCTTGCCAAAAATTATTGCTTATCACAAAACAAACATGATTTCAATTATTAATACCAAGACAATATAATTTCTAAAATATAATTGACATATTTAAAAAAAGGATAATCACTAAATACACTTTCAAATATGATTTTCAATAAAAACTCAATGAATAGATAATTCCCCAAAAGATTAACATAACAGTTTTATTAATGGATTTCCTTCTAAACATTATAAAAGATTAAATTCAAAATATTTATTAAGAAAGTCATAAAATAATTTTTACAATGATCCACATATATCAAAATGTAACTTTTGGTTGTAACATTCCAACCATCTAAATACCCTCATGGTAAATTCTATTAGAATATGGAGACAAACAAAATAACCAATAATACTTTTTTAAAACATGAATGATTCTTTATTCAATATATTATTATATATATTACACAAATCCAAGATGTTTTGAACATTATCCCTAATTGTATAAACCTCTAGAAAACTATTTTGATATTAGTTTCAAGGTAATAATTATCAACCAATTTACTTATTAATATTCTACACATCTTTATAATGAAATTATAATAATATAAAGAAGATAATAAGGATTACATTTCCTTAAATTAGGTGTTTTATCATGAAAATCACATAACCATTATATCAAATTTCTATTTCATCAGAACAATTCAACATGTTATTATAAAACTACAGTGAAACAATAAACTAAATAATCACTATATATTGCATCATTCATATAACATACTTCTCGAATTAGTTTACATAAATCCTATTATTTTTACACATTATCCTTTTTAAATTATAAAGGATACATTGTACAATTACATAATACCTCATTCCTCTATCATTCCATGTATAATCTCTTCATCATCACCATTGTAACCATTACTTGTTCCACCTTGCTGGCCCAATTTCGGAAATTTTGTCATGGGACATTGAGTTTCATAATGAATGTTTATTCCACACATTAACCACATAAACATTGATGATGCCTTAGGGTGGATAATACTATCATCACTTACATTAACTAAACACTTTATTTTCCCACTAAAATTACTTGATTTGTGTCCTTCCTTATCACACTCATGACATATTCTTATTCATAAAATAAATTCATTAAGGTGATTATTTTCTTTTTCATGACATAAAGGAAACCAAATATTCTCTCCTCCCTGGCCACCATTTCTTGAACTCTCAGTAAACTCATTATTTCCCTTCCGCGGTGAGATTAAGATTTTATAAAAGTACACATTTTTAATCATGATTCATGAAAACTAATTAGGAATGACCACAAAATCTTTCACTCTAGTGATTATCCCACCTAACATCTCGTCCAAAAATCATCCATCACATTCATCATTAATCAAGTTCCTTCTAATTCCTACAATTTACTAAGACAAGAACAAAAGTGTGAGTATTACTTATCATATAATAAAACCCCATACTCAAGAAAATAATTACATAAATGAATTATTAATCATTAAAAATTCATTATATAGGACACATTAGGTTCATAATAGGTTATTCATTAGAAAATTATATTTAAATCCATCATGATGGTTTGCGAAAATTTTGTGAATTTCCAATGCATATCCCCTAGGCGCATCAAACAAGGTATGTAGAAAGGCCAATTGTCATGTACTCAATTTCCTCATATCTGGCCTGGAACATCTTGTCAAAGATGTTACCCCTATGTAAATCTATTCTAGAGCCACAACCACATGTAGTATCTAGACATTGATGTATATCAAGTAAACCACTCACATTATCCTTTACCAAAATTCCAAGACATTTTATTAAATGTTGACTCATCATTATACTAATCCTTAGAGACATACCTACACATATCTTTAAAAATATACCATGGAATATCACTAAATTATTCACATCCTAGTTTTAAAATGATTGACTAAACAATTCCATTGATACCAACTATAGTGAACCAGGATTAAAATACATGGATGCCACATGATTTTAGATGAATATTCAATACATTAAAATAATTCATGCATGGGTACAATAATAGATTAGTGTCTTTGGAAAAAAGGAAAAAATATTATAAACTTCTAAATGAACATTATCATATCCCATAAAGATCTCCACCTTTAGTACTTCTACCTAAAATCGTTCGTCATAACCTATGGAAAAAATATTGCAAGGGGTGAGATCAAATTCATATTAATGGTAAATAAAGGAAATTTTTAAGAATAATATGAAAAAAGGGTATGGAACAGGTGTATAACATTATAATATCATACCCTTTATAATAAAGATAATAAAAAATATTTTAAATTCAAAATAAATTAATCCAAATATAATAAATAGCATAAGTCATGATAGCACAACATAAGAACAAAACATTGAATTGTGGTAGACACCTAAGAATATAAAATGATTTCCATAAGTTCCATTTAATTTATACTAAGACCATCTTGGTATTATGGGTTAACTCCTCATACCATTATGGAAGTCATGGTTCACTACCATATCCATTATTTAAGAAAGGGATCAATCATCATACAATATTTGTAATAATGCTTCACTACCATGTCCATATTTGATTTCAAGGTTCATTCCAAGGTCCATATTAGTCAATCTCATGAGATATAAAACATTAAATAATGAATTGAATAGAGATATAGGTCCCACCCAAATCAAAATAAAAGAATACATTCATCTTTCAAATGATGAAAAATAATCATATCATAACCCATAAAATTAAATGGGTATTATCAACATTTAATCATATCATAAAATATATAAAAAGAAAAGATTCATAAACATTTCAACAAAATCATAACCCATGAAATAGAAATAGGCATCATAAACATATAATCCAAGAATGAGAAATGGGTTTCATAATGACCATGAAATTAAGAATAACCCATGAAATAGAATGAATATGAATGGAACCATTAGATAATTTCCTATATGGGAATTAATTATACATGAAAATGTCATATTATATAGAACAAAATTATTAAATATCTTTGAAAATATTTTCTTGAAGTAAATACCATCTCGTCTTTGAAAATTATTTTTTAATACATAAATCCCTATGGAAAACATTTTCTTAAAAATTACCTTAAAACATAGTATTGATATCATTTTGAAAATAATTTTCCTTGAAATATTATTAAATAAGCCTCAAAATTTTAAAAAACTATTTTCTTTGATGTCACATTGATAACATATAATGAATTATTGGAATGTTTTTAAAACTGTTGTAATTGAAAAAAATTGAACGGAAAATGAAAATGTTTTGAAATTTCTTTTCCTTTAAATACTATTAAATAAGGATGAAATAAATTTGAAAAAAAAAATCATTGAAAAAAATATTTTAAAATCATTTTATTTAAAATTATCCTACTGAAATTGCAATGGATGCTTCAATGAAATGATGTTTCATAAATCTATAATGTCCATACAAGGTATAAAGAAAACTCCTTTTGCATATTTAAAAGGATAGAAATGTCCCTTGTTCAGAAAGAGATAATAATGTTAAACTAAAGAGATTGGTAAAATACAAAAGGGTATAATTTTATTTTAATAATTAAAGGATAATGAAAAAATGTTTTTGTAAACCCTTTTTACAAAACATGGTTTTTAAGCATTTAGATTTCTGACTGAATAGAATGTAAAGTCGGGCATTCTTAAAAACATATAATTAACTATATTATGTGCTAAATAGTGGATGAAATGGAAATAGTTTCTGAATAAATCATTAATAACTATATGAGAATAAACTTCATTAATGTTACTGAGATATTGATCATAATATTTCATCGGAGGAAGTATAAACATAAACAATCTTGAAAAACAATGAGATTATCTCAATAAACTCTTGTATCATGGTACCATTGTATTATATTGTACATGTATGAAAAGGAAAATACATGAAACATAAAATAAATATAATAGATATAAATTCATTGCATAACATGTAAAATGGATGCATATAAACATTGAAAGATAAATCAGGTGCATAAAAAACATGAGTCTCAAAGAATAAAAATTGAGACAAACAATTTTACCGATTTGGTAACAATAAAAAAAAATCCACATGAATGAAATTTCATAAAATAAATATGGTAATACACACAAATTTTAGTACAAGATACATACAATACAATCATGGATGGTACAAACACCACATTAAAATAAAGAGTTGGGAACATAGCATGTATCTCACTGAACTAAAATGATAAATGAAATCCCCTTACTTTGTGTCATGAATCTCATTATACTCCCTCAGAACATAATTATAATAAATATAAGATTATTATAAATCTACTAAAAACCATATTTTGATATTTAATACCATATTTGGTTTTATAATGACCTTATATTACCCGCTTTTAAACCATCCTATGTTAAGGTTTCAATTTGGATAATATTCACTTTGTTCTTCTCAGGTGTATTAGTTTGTTATATCATCAGTCCTTTTACTTATATCATGATTACAGAATGTGAGATGTGATATATATATATATATATATCATTTATACCAAGTATATGTTTATTATAATTATATATAGAATATAGAAGTATGAAATGGGATACACATTTCATGGAGATGTTAAGTAGTACATATGCATGAACGTTGTTTCCATTTTTATTAACATATTGAAAGAAGAAAAAAAATGGAATATATACATATATGTAAATAATATTATTTCCGTAGTATTAAAATGTTTTATATATCATAAAATTTAATTAATCCAAACCTTACAACATTACCTATAGTGTTTGAATTAATCACGTCATTTTTTGGGGACAGTAGTCCACACATCCTCAATAGAAATTATCATATTTACAAAAAAAATGGATAGTAAAAATAATATGTTTCTAAAAATATTAAATAAAATGAAATACATATAAAATATAATATAAAATATATAAAAATATATTCTCGTTCATAATTTACAATACAAGATATTGTAAGGAAGGTTGAACAATCATCCTTTCTTAAGGCTGAAGTTCACTATACACATAAACAATATTTTTGTTACCCATTAAATAGAGGTGTGTGTAAGTGTAGGTAAAACTATTATAATAAAAAAATTATTTTTAGGATACTAGTTCTGTAATAATAGAGTTTAATAAAGAGAATAGATGTGGGGTAGAAGGACAATTAAATAAAGGATCTTGAGAGAAGGTGATACCTCTTAATCGGGTATCTACTTTTCGATTGTCCCAAAAGAATTATTGGAATTCATTCAAAAAAATGGAAGGACTCAATGGGATTCAAAATATATTAGGAAGTATATTGGGTATATCTTTTCAAAATCAAAGTTGTTTGATAGGTCTTAATTAGAGGGAGAGTTGGTGGCTTTTTTTGGGAAGGTAAAAGACACACTTGGTATTTTTAAAACAAGTTAGGACTAACCACATTTTAACCATAAAAACATATTATTAAATAAACTACAATAATGGAATATTAATGTACTATTAAATCCCAAAAAAATTATGTCTGATATGTTTCTAGGTTGTTTTTTTCCTTAAATTTAATTATTAGTCCTTAGTTGGGCTTAATCCTTCTTTAAAAGATGAAATTAATTTTAACTAATTTCCGTAATAAATTTGGTGAAAAACTAAATTGATATTATTATTCATTATAAATGATTTTTATTCAAGACATAGATTCCATTTTTATAAATTCCAATAATAGGAGTAACAGAAATTAATGTAAAATTAATCTCGTCGATGGGACGTAATTATGGGTTTTTAATGTATAAAAAAGATCAAAAGTTTGCATTGTTTTTTATCCAATATCCTTGGGAAATTTGTTCAAAATATATAAATTGGATTAATTTATAAATATATATTTTAAATAAATAGTGAAACACATTCAAGATATAATTTATTCTTATAAATAATGTTGATGCAAAGGCGGTTTTGAATTAAAATCCAATATTTTAAACAATTAAATAAAAAATTAAGCCATATAAAAAAATAAAATATAATATTATAACTTAATTATTATATTTCTATTAAAAAGATAACGTTTATTATGACGCACTAAATCTATCAAAGATTGAAAATTTGGATTTAATTTGTTTTCTCCATTAAAAAAATTAAAACCACTTTTATAAAAAAATGTCATTTTATGCATGAAATAAGGATTGTTCTAATATTATGTTTATGAAATATTTTGGATGAATAAAAAAATAATTTTTTTCAATATATAACATATATATAACATTTATATTACACACTAATTAAATTTTTTTTTATTTATTAGGGTAAAATATCTTTGTGACAATAATAATAATAATAATTTTTTTATATTCAATCGAGTTTCATATTGTTTTTTAATTAAGTGATAACTTATGAAATCATATTATATTTATTAGAACATATATTTACAAAAATAAGATAACATTATTCATAACCACTAATTTAAAGGTTATGTCATATCTTATAATATTAAATAATTAAATTTTAATAATATTTAATTGTTTGGTAAAACTCGGTCATGCATGTTACAAAAGCGATCAAGGAATGTGATTGTTAAATATAATGAATGATCACCAAATTTATCATTATAGGGAATGCTGAAATCTATATATATTTTTCAGCACAGTTAAGTAGGTGTTTCGTATATTTCATGCCAACATAGTGATTTAATATTAAATAAACTCATTTCAATGTTATATTAATTTTGAAATATTAAAAATGTAAAATTAATTATAATAAATTAATTCCAAAAATCTTTAGTTCTTACAAAGTAATGTATTTTGAGACCTAGATAAGGATGAGTGTATAATTTCACACTAATAATGTTAGAAGAAATTAGTTCACTATCTAGTTGTTGGTGTATTTTTTGAGGGATTACATGTTAGACTTCAACCGTAGCTAGGGGGATCTCATTCCATATGAAGAGTTTGTGTACAATAATATATACCACTCTATTATCGATATGGAACCATTTGAGGAAATGTATGTGAGACCCTATAGGAAACACATATACTAAAATATAATCATTAAGGTATCTTTTTTATAGACATAGATGGTGCAAGTGGTGATGGAGACGGTCTAGGTCATCAATGGGAAAATGTGGATATCCCATAAAAGGAAAAAATCATATGAATATCAACATTGTAGGCCCTTGGAGTTCAAGAATGAATGCCTTATTTTCTAGATATTCTCCCCATGAGGAGGATTTTGATATTTAACGTAGGACGGTAGATATCCCTATGGTTCATCAGGTTTTTTATGTTCAGGAAAAGGTTTCATGAGTTATCTTTTCAACTCCCCCTACCCCAATAGTTTGAATGGGTGGATGAAATCTTCCATGTGTCAAAACTCCAATGATATTTCCATAAAACAATACACGTTATTGACTAGGAGAGCTAAAAATCATGGATTAATGGGGTGAATGAGAATCATTAGGAGAGGACCATACATTGACTATCCATCGCCTTGGATTATGTATTATGATTTAATGAGAGAATGTAGGAGTGATCATGGGTGTTGGAGAGCCAGATGAGGGATTATGTTCCTGATATTTTTTTATAGTTTTTTTTCAAGTGTTGAAGAACATATTGTAGAGAATAATTGTTAGATGCTAATCTTTCCTTTAATTATTTTAAATATATCATGAACTTTATTATGAGACATGTGTGGAAGCGGTGGGAAATTCTATTACCTAGAGTGAATGAAATTATTTTTATAAAAATATATAAAATATTTTACATCATTTGTGCATGGTTTCGTAAATAAAATGTTATATATTATAAATCAAGACTCAGACCAAAAATATTTTACCAATTATTCATTAGAAAATCATAGTTTAATCATGGTGTGACCTAATTATGATTGGTGCAGGACATTTTGATCGGGTGACCATTGGCGGGTGTGTTTAATTTAAAGTAATTAATTAATTTAATTTTATTATATAAATTCCTAAATTCTACTTCTTCTATATGTATGTTGTCATTTAGGATAATTAGGGTTATCCAAAATAACCCTTGGATCATAAAGTGTTGATTAATTCCACCCTATATTGGTTAATTGAGATATGATGACAATGAGCCTCTAGATCCCTGAGAATCGAGGCCAAAAAATGGAATGACTTCCCACATTAGTTAGTGAGTGTTCCCCCAATTGAAGAATGATCTAAATTATTGTATGACTCACTAAATTTTTCATCTTTTTATTATATGAATATATTTCCCAGGTCTAATCATATTCCATTAATTAATTACATTATGAGCCATTTCATTCTCCTACATACTAATTTTTATATGGTTACTCAATCAGTGCCCATTCAAATCTGTTTTTAAAAATGGCAATCCTTATATTTATCCATTGGATAAGAACTCTTAGCCAATGGTAATTTAAAAAATATTGGTTTTAATTATCTTCGGCCCACTATTCTTCATATTCTTCATCATTGGACTACATAGTTAGGATTTGACAATTTCTGTGCAGGATCGTGCATGATTGAATCCACATATTCATGGAGGATTTGTGTGACATGAATTTTTTGATGAATATGGGATGGATTTATAAATATTTCTAGTTTTGGGTGATTACACAATGGATTTTGAGATTATGTTAGTTAGTGGGAGACACCATGGATGATGTCGATGCATATGGGAGTTAAAAGAACCAGCAAAGATACTATCTCTATCCATCGAATTAGAAAATGTCAAATAGATTCATTTATCAATGATTCTACATTCCCTACATGTGATATTTGAAGATGTATTCTCGGATCTAGATCATGAAATTAAAATAAAACATTATAAATTCACCATATTATACATTGTTTATTAGGATGAACACACTTTGTGTATTACCCCTATGATTGCAGTACTATGCTATGGGAAAAGATAACAATAACACATCATGTGGCTGGGCTATAAATTGTTTTATATAAGCACATTGTATGAACTCTGTGAAATAGGGAATGTTATATACATAAGTACATGGTCACATGAAATATTACACAAACATGGTCAGGATCATGGGTAGGACACCAAGTGGAAGAGGAACACCATGTAGTACCCTTACATTCCACATATTTAAACATGGTATGTAATCCATGTAAGGGTAGGGACATGTGTAGAAAGTGCATAAGGACTACACATCATGTGGTTTCTCTTACACACTATGTACCCCTAACTCCTTTTAGGAAACATCTTCCAATCCCATTTCTTTCATTTTAAATTGTATTTTTTAATATGAGTATCCTATCGTTCGTATTTTTCTCTATAATACTTTAAATTTATTCTTTGTGGTGTATTTTGAGAAATAAAGATATGGTTTTTGAGTGCATATATTTATTTGGAGATGCAAGATGATTGATGTGATTAGTAAGGGTTTTCAAATAGAATAGAGTGAAAAACTCTTATGGGATCGATCATGTGTCTTCCATATATTATCTAAGTAGCTCCCTTATATGGTATAAGTGTTTCTTTCCTAGAATATTAGAGTTCAAACCTCTTGCTATGTAGAACATGGTTTCATTATCTTCTATTATATTGGAAACCTATTGTATAATCTGGGTATGGATCCTCAACATCTATAGAGGTACCCTCCTGCTATGCAAGGCATAATACAACTATCTATATTCCTAGTGGCACCCTCTTATCGTTTCGGAGTATGGGCCTTTAACCACTAGGGTGGGAAACTAATGATGGGAACGGTCTGGGTCCTCTATCAACTATAAGTGTTTAACCATCCTATAGTATCTTGTTGTGCGTCTACTATTAATTGAGCTTCCCCCTCTAATGGAATTGTGGATTTAGTCCTCTGCAAATATATATTTTCCCCTCAACAATGTTGAATATTATGGAGGTGTGACTTGAAATTGATTTTTTTTTCATAATAGACATGAAATATTTTAGGCATCATTGATTGAAATATTAGAATTTTTGGCACCCTTTCTTGGAATAGTCTATGGTATTGATTTCTCTTATTATCTCTTGTTTTTATTTCCATTTTGAGTATATATATATATATATATATATATATATATTTTATCCATGTAATTTTAATTTTTTACTCTTTTTATATGTGTTGTGATATATATTCCTATCATGTATTTTACTTATCCCTCTTCATCTTTTGGCTCATCCTACTGGGTATATATATACAAACCCTTGCGTGGTTGTTTCTTTCCCATGTCGTGTGTAATAAAGATAATGGAAATGTATGTATTGATTACATATGAGAAAAGTGATACCCTGGTGAATTTTACTACACACTATAGTTGGAGAGTGGATATTCATAGATGGACTCTCACATCATTTACATATTTAGTTTTCTCAGGCTGGAACATATTGTTCTTTATGTGTTTCTCGTAATCTATTGCATTTTACAATGTTGTACTCTTGTACTCATGGGATGTTTTACATGCATTTTTTATTCTCTATATGTAATATATATTATTATTATTCATCGCCACTTCAATTGAGAGATGATCAGGTATGTGTATACATATACATTAGGGTATGGTCTCCCATATAGGTTATTCCTTATTTTGCATGTCACCCCCTGACCATAGAGAAGGGATTCAGGTAGTTGCATCATACACCCAATTGGACCAATTCGTGAAGATGCCACACAGTTTTAGAATAGTTTTTCTAGTAATGTGTACTCTCTCAAGGAATTAGTGTGACTCATTCTTCTAAGGGATGGTATCCATATATAGTATTTACATTGTTTTTTAAATGGAGATGCCTATCTATTAATATCCATCCAAACCATTAATTTTTTGGATTTTACCCTTTTAAAATTGGTTGTTTTTATATATACTCATCACCTAAAATCATTTGGGAGGACATAAACCACACCTAGTGATATAGGGGATTCATACCTTTGATTCATAGTAGAATTAAATCATTCTTAATGGTTCACTTTGATGTATATTATGTTCATGATCTAGTTTACATATTTCATTATAGATCCACAATACATGTTATTTCCCCATATCATATAGGAAGACTACTAGGATGTGGATGAAAAATTCAACGGGTTAGATGGAGGTTTGGTTTTTTTTCTCCTAGATCTAGGATCATAAAGACATGATGCACTCTTTCCCAATCTCTATTTTGATGAGTGAATTTTCTTACATCCGTTATTGAGGATGGTTTCTCTATAAAAATGTTATAAAAAATATTTTATTTCTATTATAAAAAGTTCCATTGGATTATTCCATGAAATTTATTGAAAATGGTTGTTATGGTTTTATTTGAATTGTTCCATGTTTATATTGGGGTTTTAATTTAAAAATTGATTTGTGAAAATTAAGCGAGTCATGAAAATTTTAAAGTTAGTTTTTTTCTATAATTTGTTTTCATTCACATTATATTATTATCAAGGAATGTATTTATAAAATATGAGAAAGGGTTTTATATGTTTTTTTAAATAAATAGAACTGGGTAACCTTTGGATCATATGAAATTAAACATGATACATTAGTCTGTGTAATTCCTGTAGATGTTTTGTATCACCTTAGTGTGAGTAATTCCACTAAATGTTCTATATCACATTTGGATGTGCAATTCAACTAGTGTTTATATTATATGTATTCAACATTTTCCATGATTGTGGATTTCTTTTCATGTACATTGTTTATTCCCCTATGATATATCTATAATAGTGATATTTCATGTTTATGATAGTTTTAAAACATCATTGTTTATTTTGTTGTAATTTTTCAAAGATTACATCTATTGTTTTATCATTTTTTCTTGATTATGTTTTCATGAATTAACCTTAAAATATTTGTATTCCGATCATTCTAAAAATGAATATCATTTTCTAAAAAATGGATTATTTAAAAAGTTGTTTTATCTTTGGAAAATAATCAATAAAAATGGTTATTTTTAAGATACAACTACCACATTCTGGATATTAGAATTCATATATATTGTTTTGGTTAAATCCTATTAGAATATGTGTATGTGAAAATAAACATAACTTATGTGTATGTGAAAATAAACATAACTTTTGATGTACATACCCAACGTGTTTTAGATTATAAACATGAATCCTGTAATAAATGTTGGATGATCATTAGAGATGCAACATAAGTGGAATTGAATAATAGGATACATGGTTGTATACAATTGGAATAAGGCATGGATTCATGGAACACACAAATTATTATAATATTTTGAAAATTTATATATAGAACCAGGTTCAGTAATTATGTTAATGAAATTAAATTAGTCCTTCAAATAAACTTGTGGACATTCAACCTAGCCTATAAATTACATTATGGACACGGAATATAGTTCCATGTATATTATATTGAACATGTAATTAGGTTCACACATAAAATAATGAACACATAATTAGTTTCATGCATAAAATTATTTAAATAAAAGACATGCATATACATAACATCAAAATAGTCAAGGTTTACCCCCAATACTATCATATATGGTAAATTCCCTCACTGAATTGGGTAAAAAATCAATTTTAGTTCTAATAATCTCAAGAGATATAAATATTTTTCTATTTAATTATAGAGATATATAGGTTGATTCCATCTTTGTCCAAAATGTAAGAACCATTATTGGGTATAATGTAACCTACTCTGGATAATAAAAATTTTATATATGGTTTCCAAAATATCATAAAATATACATCATATCCTGACCAATAAGAATAAGTTTGTTTCATAAACCCTTCATCATGAAAAAACATGTAGAAAATAAATAGGTTTCTTAATCCATTCATCATTTCAAAAAAGAATAACCTATGAAAAAGTAAGGAAGATTCATAAAAATTCAATAATTTTATAAGCCATGGATGATAAATAGGATTCCTAATCATCCTATCATCATAAAATCAATCCATTCAATGAAATAATACAAATTTAACCCTTAGATTATATCCCAAATAAATAATTTTTATAATCAAAGAATATATTCATAGATAGAACGTAATATTGAAATATTAGTTGAAATATTTCATAAATAAATTATATTTAATTTAATGAAAAAAATTATAACATATAAAATTTTGAGAATAATTTTTATTGAAATGAACAATGAAAACATAAAAATTATGCTTTTATAAAACTTTTAAGAAAATTAATGAAGAAAATATATTATACTCCATGAAAAAAAATGTTTTAAAACATAAAAAAATTGAAAAACTATTTCATTAAAATAAATGAATACATATTAAATAATAATCTAAGAAACTATTTTTCATGATCTCAAAATTTTCTATCAAATCCATACATGTTAAAACAATGGTTCCATTTATAATTTTAGTAATAGAATACTATAAATTATTTCGAATTTTTTTTTATTCCTTTCAAAAAAAATTAAAAAATTAAAAAATCTGAAAAAAGAAGCTTAAAAAAAATAACCTAGTAACAAAAAAAGAAAACCTTTTAGAAAACATGGTTTCGGAAGGAAATATATTTATGATCAAATTGAGACAAAATGACAGATACTCATTTAAATATTATATAATATTTTTAGTTTCCAAATAAGAAAAAATGATCTCCTTATGATAGTATATCAAGAATAAAAATATGCGAGGATTTTTAAAAAAATTACTAATAGGTAGATGATATTTCATTAATTAAATATAGTATCATAACATATTTCTCAAAGTAAAAAAATGATACAAAAATAACTTATCGATTTTGTGACTTTTAAACTATAGCCCGATGAATGATGTAACCTAAAATGGATATGTAAATACAAATAAATATAATTATAATAATCATAAAATATATTTATGGTATGTAAACAAGACACAAAAAGAAACAAGTGCTAAGCATTTTTTTTGGTCTCATAGAAAATAAGAGTGATACATAAATTCCTTACCTTAAGTCTAGACATATGTCGTAGTCTTTTTAATATCATATATAATAAATATTAAATTATTATAAACAAATTATCGAACTATATATAAATATACCATTACATCAATTATTTTATTATGACATTTTGTAAACCTTTTATTAATTATTCTATATTGAACATACATTTTTTGTAATAACTACTTTATTTTTCCTATATGTTAGGAATTATTATTAATGTTCATATTAATTTGATCATGATTTTATCATATAACAAATTTAATCAAAAATATAAATATAATATATATTCAATATTTATTTATTTATAGTAATCCATAAAAATAATTAATAATAAATGATTTACATCGTTCATGGAGATGGTAGGTCGTAAGTCAGAATAAACCACATTATTATTTTATTATTATAGAGAATGATATAATATTAAATGATATAATATTATTTGATAATAATTTTTATTTCAACATTAGAAAATATGTTCATTAAAACCATCCTTAATACATTCCATATAAACAAAGAATGAATCAAACCGCTTCAAGAGGTGGTAGTTTTCTATAAATATAAAACATTTGATCATATTACCAAAAAAATAGAGTTTGAAGGTATGTGTCATATAATTCATAAAAAAAAATAAAAGCATAATAAATATTTAAAATATATTATTTAAACTATAATCCCATCACTATTTCAAACTGTGATAGATGGTAGTGGAAAAAATTGCATCGATTCATGAGGCGGTAGTCTTATATTCACAATAATAGTGATTATGTAACACATTTGGTGGAATTTTAGATGATTGTAGGTTGTTTTGATAACATATAAAATATAAAATTATTTAATATACTAAATTTACTATATAATAATTGTTTAATAATAATTAATGAATGTGATGAGGTAATTAAAATAATGATGCTTGGGGAAGGTCATTACCTATTATTTGGGTATTTTTCATTGGTTTTCACATAAGCCTTCCTAGATCTGATTAATGACCAAACTAATCATTATTGGATTATTTTAGGGAAGTTATAAGGTTAATTTGTATGTTCATAGTAGAAATATTAGGTTTTCTTGTTTTGATATTTTGGGGAAGTGTGTAACGCCCCGACCCCAACTACCCAGAGTTGGTGCATTACTTCGTAACATTGGCATGATCACAAAAGATCAAGTCTCGAAAGACCTATTAGTTTAGTAACCTTGGAAACACAAGATACATTCATAAATGTTACATTACATCATAAAGAGAAAAAATAATAACAAAGTCTACATAGTCCACACTCATATCCTCTTCTGACTATCCCTGCAGGTCATTCATAAAATACTTCTTCAAATCCTGGAAAATATTAAAACATTGAAAGGGGTGAGCTCAGATGCTCAATAAGGATAATAATATTGCGGAAGCTTTCATAAATAAAAATTAACATTTAACGCAATGTATAACTAAAACAAAAGCCTTTTAAACATGAACTTCAACATAATATGGAAAAAGTAAAATGAGATAATGCCACTTACTTATTCACATGGATATTCTTCTGGTCGAATAATCAATGCAATATCAATAACCACTTTCATAATGATGGAATGCATAATGCCAGACTATTATAACCACATAGCCCAGGCCTCGTGCCAAGACAAAAAATAAGATTTTGTCAAGGCCTCGTTCCAAGACACTAGTTTGTCTCATGAGACATACCGATGCATCGAGGAGCTATATCGGGCTCCACCCGTCACTTATTAAGTCCAATGCATTCCTCATATGAACAGGTTTAAACATATCATAAACCATATCATAATCATAAAACATAAAATATGCATAAAGGAAACATAACATTTCCACATTTCAATCACAAGATATCAATACAACACATTGATATAATAAAAACAATTTCAAAACAATTTTCAATACCAAAACAAAAGAAAATTAAAACTTGATATTTATTTTTCATTTTTTAAAAATGCTAAGGCTTGTAGAGGAAGACGAAACTCAAATAATGGTCACAGTGGCGGAGAAGTCATTGTCTCTCCATACGTACGAGAAGAAAAACATTTCTTTTTGTCGTTTAGTAAAACACTTCATATAAAAATATTCCTTTTGAATAAACGTAAAAGTTAAAGGGGGTTTATACACCATATTAAAGAAATTTGTGTATAAAACAAAATATGCCTCAATGAATGGAGATTGAGACAAAGTACCTTACAAAGATCATTTTTTAAATAAAATAGATATATTATGTGTATTCACTATAAGTAAACATAATGAAATTAAAAATACAAGATAGGATATAATAATATCATGATATAATTTGAAAGTAGGAGATTAACCCAAAGAATAGAAATTGGGTTAAGAAGTTCCCTTACCTAGTGTCCGGCTTGAATCGACCACTCTTTGATCACCTGAATAAAAAACTAGAGTTAATATCTACCTTCTTAAGAACCTTTTTCAATTTAATTATTACTTTTATATCACTTATTATCATGTCATGAACATTATGTTATTATTTAATTTTATAACAGTCGTTTTGTCGATCTTAGGTACTTTAGTCAAAAATAAACTGCTTATAATTACAAGTTGTTCATGTGGTAAAATATCCATTATATCCAGAATTATATTCATGATTTATATATCATATATATCATATATATACAGTATATACATTCATTTATAATATTACATAACATTTAGAGGTATGAAATGAAATGCACCGTTCATGGAGACGGTAAGCCGTACGTACGCATGAACGATACTTTCATTTCTATTTCGTATTTAATGGAATGAAATAATAATATTATAAAGTTGTATTATAATTCTAGTATAATATAATATAAAATATCATTTACTCCATCCTTCATACATCCCCCATACGGCATTAACAATTCAAATAACTTTGAGGGGGCGGTAGTCCGCACTTCCTAAAATGAAATTATCGCGTTTACCCATAATGGAAATCATAAATTATTCCATAAATGAAAAATAAAGAAGAATAAATAAAACATAAACATAATATATATATCATATATGAAAATAGTTTCATCAAAATGGCCACCATTATAGGTGTTAAGAGAATATTGAACAATCATCGTTTCGTGAGGCAGTATTTCGCCACCCACAGAAACAGTTTGTTCTTTAACCATTAGACGAAGGTGTGTGTAAGTGTAAACCAAATAATTATCATAAAAACATCCTATTATATTGTAGATACTATTGTTGTTACAAAAGAATGTAATAAGAATAGTTTAAGGGGTTGGAGATGCAAAATAAAACAAAACAACATTAGAGAAGACATTACCTTAAAATCGGGTAACTCTTTTTGATTTGAGCCAAAGGCTTCCTTGGTAAGACTTCTGCCCAAGGTGAGGGTTATAGGTGTAAGGGAGGGAAGTTGGGAGAGTATTTGGGCAGAGGTTGGCTGAGCCAAAAGGCTTCGAAAGTGTGATTAAGGTGGTAGTGGTGGGGACATTTTATAATTGGAGAGGAGGGGCACTCTTGGAAAGTAATGAAATATTACTATATTATACTATGATTTTCGGATTCTAAAGGTCCCAAAAATATATAATTCGAGGATAAGGTGATATTGGTTCTAAATGTACTCATACAATAGGCTTTGGACAAGTGTAAGCCTTGTATTGTACATTATCTTTTCATTTTATTTAAATCATCAATTAATGAGGTAATCGCTGCATCATCATGGTGTCATAAATAATTTAATTTATTTAATGAATAAAAATTATAAATAAACTATCATGATGTAGGAAATATTTTTATCTTTCTAATTAATATTTATAGTCAAAAATATGACTTTTATAACCCCATTTAAAAACTGTTTTAGTAAAACAACTCTTGTTTGTGACCTTTTTATTTTAACATTAAATAAAAAGTTATTTATGTCCTTTTCCTACCAAAGTGGCTCCATGAGGTCCCCAAGTTGACCCATGGATTGTCCTGGTCGTCCATGACACATCAAATAGTGGTTGGACAAGTTTAAAGATCATTACATATTTTTATAATATCATTTTTACCTTAAATTTCACTAATTACCTCTAATCGCGATTAATTAAACTTAAAAGTTACTATTCACCAAAAAATTATTTTAATCCCATTGAACCACATTTTACTTCCTAATAAAAACCATGTATGTTGGATTTTTGAAAATCAAATCACAGATGTGGTAATGTTTCATTTAAACGAAAAATCAGTTTTTTAACTACCACTTAGTGGTTTCACTATTCATCAAAAATTGAAGTTTTTCAGAACAATGCCAAAATTTTACCCTAAGATATAATTGATATTCCGAATTCAAAAATGATTTCTATTTTACAAAATTCCAAACATATAAGTTTAATTAATTAATTTTATAATTAATTCCCACTGTCACAACAAATGGCCTGTTTTTAAGAAACAATATATATCAAAAGATTGACAATTGTTTATGTCTAATTTCAAAGTGAAATTAATTCTAATGAACACCATTGGATAAAATGGTAAAAATATATTCCAATTATACTTTAAAACCACTAAATAGTATAATTTATCACTATAAATTTTTTTTGATTAAAAAAGTTGTTTTTAAGTATTCTTCACTATTCATAAAAAATTGGAAGTTCTCAGAAAAATACCAAAAATTCAACATAGGCTAATTTCGATATTACGAATTCAAAAATGAATCCCATTTTGAAATATAAAATTTCTATAATTTTAAAAAGTGGTTATTACTATTCATAACGTTTACTTTGATTAGTCGCGGTGTGTTAGAACTCGAACTTGTGTACAATGCAAGCTATTGCAATATTGAAAGAGAAGCGTATCGTGAATGTTTGGGGTGTTAAATTCTCCCCTCCTTCAATAAATTGCATCCTCACAATTTGAAAATATTTTTCGAAAATAAAAGGTCGAAAATAGAAAATACCTTTGTGGAAAACCCACATCAGAAATAAGGTTAATAAAATTTAGCCTTAATAAGAGGGAAAGGGAAATGAAAAAGTCACCACCACATTATGATCTCGATAAGGAGAACATTGGTGGAAAATAGAGACATATAATTGGAGGAAAAATGTAAATATTTGTAGGGGGTGATTGAGGTCATCAATCACAAACACGTGTAAAATTGAGGGCCTCAAAGCCTACAATCTATGTTGATTTAAAATATTATCAGTTCAACAAGAAATAAGGTATTACAGTAACACATTTTTTGTTTTAATATCCCTTTACTAAAGTTTAAGAATTAATTCATTCATAGAATAAGAGATAGGTATACATATATTTATTCTTGACAAGTAGAGTTTCAACCTTCAACTAATTTCTACCACAAACTCATCTTTTACTCAAAAATATTATATTTATCCTAATCGTACAAGGTTCAAAATATTAACACGTACCATTTAGATTAAGAAAACTATTTTTTAATAACCAGGGACTTCCTGTAGGATAGTGGTAGGTAATAAAGGCTTGTCGCACTATGGTTGTGGGTTCGATTCCTGCACCTTTGTCCGACGTGACGGGTTATGCCCCACCCTGTAGGTTGTCCTTTTCCTAAAATTATAGTATTATAGTATTCCAAAAATAATCTTCTGAAATGTTATAACCTTAAACAATACTATTCAAAGTTCAACTTAATCCATCCCAACATTTATAGTTATCCAAAATACCTATGTCCAAACTTTCTCTAAAAGGTCTCTTAATTCCAAAATCAATTTATCAGATTCCCCAAACAAAGTAAATTTTCTCTTATTGTCACATACTAAAAATATGATTACCTTCACCATATTAAAACCTTACTGAAACAACAAGTACTGCAGTATAATCCTTATATATATATATATATATATCACATTATTCTAATAACCAGAATATAATCCATGAGTCCAAAAGCACCAATACATTAATTATTCTGCTTCAACTGTAGTAACAACATAAGATTTTCCTTGATCCCTTGGCCTTTTCTGAGGTAAGTTTCCCTAACGCTTAGGAAATTCATTTCCATAATGCCCCATTTCTCTACAATTGTAGCATTCAACATTGATAGCCTCTTTCTTTCCCTTGAAATCACGCGCCTGGTGACCTTTTTCTCAACATTTATAACAAACTCCCATTCCTTTTAGGCAAGTACCAGGGTGATTCTTCCCACAATTATCACATAACGGAAAATCAGTCTTTCCTTTTTTTCCTTTATCTGTCTCTTACTCCACAGTTCTCTTCTTCTCTTTCTTTACTTTATTGTCATAAGATTTAGAGAATTCCTTTTCTTTCTTGAGATCACATGAGACAATATCTTCATACGACGAGAAGGATTGTGATACTAAAGCTCGATGGAGAAATGGTTTTAACCCATCAAAGAAATGATCAATCTTACTTCTTGGTTTATGTATATAATCTGCAGCATGCCTTGCTAACCTTGTAAAGTTAGCCTCATACTTTGCGACATTATCATCCTCCTTCTGCCTCAGACTCAGAAATTCCCTTTCCATATCTGCTCGATGGTCATGCGGAAAGTATTTTTCTAAGAAAATTTCCTTAAACTCCCTCCACTCCATACTTGATACTTCTTTATCTTCTTTTTTGTTTTGAATCAGTGACCACCATTGATCGGCATCTCTAGTGAGGCGGTAGACTGCCATGACATCCTTCTCCCTTTCTCTACTCCCCAAGGTATGGAATACTTTCTCTAAGTAGTTTATCCATTCCTCATCTACTAATGGATTTGTACCCCCATTAAATGTTGGAGGTTGTTGCCTCATGAAGCGGTCTAACATTGATCCTCCACGTTGCGGATCATGGTACTCCATACGAGTAAGGTTATTATTCATAACCTGATTGAGTTGTCCCAGTATGGTAATAAGTTGATCATCACCAGTTGTATCTCCAGATCCAAAATAATTATCTTCAGCAGGAGGGAAATCCCTACACGGATTGCGTGCATTGATCCAGTTTCCATTCCTTCCACTAGGCGCCATTTCTAAAAAATGGAATAAACTAGATTAGTTTATGAATCAAAATACATAATTCCATACTTGTAAAACACTTAACACTAATTGAACTATTTATGGATATAATCCATAATCATAAAAAAAGTTTTCTTTGAGGAAGTATATATACTCATAACCCTTCATAGTGGTTTGTAATGAAAACGAGAATTATCCTATGCATATCCCTCGAGATTGTCTTAACCAAGAGTGAAGCAAGGCCCGTTGTCGTGCACCAGTTCCTATTCGAGTATAGCTCAAAGCGGTGTTTTCAGGTTTTACCCCTAGGTACATCTGTTCCAGAGCCGCCTCTACCTTCTCGTATCCAGACAGGGTTGTATTGCTCGGAAAACTAACAAAATCTCTATAATACCAAAATTTTAGGAAGTTCTTCTATACTAATCCTTAAAGTCAATCTTCGGGCTATGTGCTCTAATAAGAGTTTATCTAAATCTAGCTTCCAAGGTCAGTACTAAACTTCCTCTCATACCAAATGTAACGCCCCGACCCCAGCTACCCAGAGTCGGTGAATTACTTCGTAACATTGGCATGATCACAAAAGATCAAGTCTTGAAAGACTGATTAGTTTAATATCCTTGGAAACACAAGATACATTCATAAATGTTACATTACATCATAAAGAGAAAAACTAATAACAAATTCTTCATAGTCCACAATCATATCCTCTTCTGACTATCCCTGCAGGTCATTCATAAAATACTTGTTCACATCCTGGAAAATATTAAAACATTGAAAGGGATGATCTCAGATGCTCAGTAAGGATAATAATATTGCAGAAGCTTTCATAAATAAACATTAACATTTAAGGCAATGTATAATTAAAACAAAAGCCTTTTAAACATGAACTTCAACATAATATGGAAAAAGTAAAATGGGATAATACCATTTACTTATTCACATGGATATTCTACTGGTCGAATAATCACATGAAATATCAATAACCACTTTCATAATGATGGAATGCATAATGCAATACTATCATAACCATGTAGCCAAGGCCTCGTGCCAAGACTACAAATAATATTTTGTCAAGGCCTCGTGCCAAGACACTAGTTTGTCTCATGAGACCTACCGATGCATCGAGGAGCTATAGCGGGCTCCACCCATCACTTATTAAGTCCAATGCATTCCTCATATGGACAGGTTTAAACATATCATAAACCATAACATAATCATATCACATAAAATATGCATAAAGGAAACATAACATTTCCACATTCCAATCACAAGATATCAATACAACACATTGATATAATAAAAACACTTTCAAAACCATTTTCAATACCAAAATTAAAGAAAATTAAAACATGATATTTATTTTTCATTTTTAGAAAATGTTAAGGCTTGTAGAGGAAGTCGAAACTCAAATAATGGTCACGGCGGCGGAGAAGTCACTGTCGCCGCATACACATGAAAAGAAAAACATTCCTTTTTTTCGTTTAGTAAAACACTTCGTATAAAATGATTCCTTTTGAATAAACGTAAAAGTCAAAGGGGTTTATACACCGTATAAAAGAAATTTGTGTATAAAACAAAATATTCCTCAATGAATGGATATTGAGACAAAGTACCTTACAAAGATCATTTTTTTAAATAAAATAGATATATTATGTGTATTCAATATAAGTAAACATAATGAAATTATAAATAAAACATAGGATATAATAATATCATGACATAATTTGAAAGTAGGAGATTAACCCAAAGAATAGAAATTGGGTTAAGAAGTTCCCTTACCTCGTGTCCGACTTGACTCGACCGTTCTTTGATCTCATGAATAATAATCTAGAGTTAATCTATGCCTTCTTAAGAACCTTTTTCTAGTTCATTATTCCTTTTATATCACTTATTACCGTAATGAACATTATGTAATTATTTAAGTTTATAACGGTCGTTTTGTCGATCTTAGCTACTTGAGTCAAAAATAAACTTCTTATAATTACAAGTTGTTCATGTGGTAAAATATCCATTATATCCAGAATTATATTCATGATTTAGATATCATATATATCATATATATCCATTATATACATTCATTTATAATATTACATAACATTTAGAGGTATGAAATGAAATGCAACGTTCATGGAGACGGTAAGCCGTACGTACGCATGAACGCTACTTTCATTTCTATTTCATATTTAATGGAATGAAATCATAATAGTATAAAGGTGTTTTATAATTCCAGTATAATATCATATAAAATATCATTTAATCCATCCTTTATACATCCCACATATGGCATTAACGATTCAAATCACTTTCAGGGGCCGGTAGTCCGCACTTCCTAAAATGAAATTATTGCGTTTACCCATAATGGAAATCATAAAGTATGCCATAAATGAGAAATAAAGAAGCATAAGGAAAACATAAACATAATATATATATCTTATATGAAAATATTGTCATCAAAATGGCCACCATTAGAGGTGTTAAAAGAATATTGAACAATCATCGTTTCGTGAGGCAGTATTTCACCACCCACAGAAACAGTATGTTCTTTAACCATTAGACGAAGGTGTGTGTAAGTTTAAATCAAATACTTATCATAACAACATCCTAGTATATTTTAGATACTGGTGTTGTTACAAAATAAAGGAATAAAAATAGTTTAAGGGGTTGGAGAAGAAAAATAAAACAAAACAACATTAGAGAAGACATTACCTTAAAATCGGGTAACTCTTTTTGATTTGAGCCAAAGGATTCCTTGGGAAGACTTATGCCCAAGGTGAGGATTCTAGGATTAAGGGAGGAAAGTTGGGAGAGAATTTGGGCAGAGGTTGGACGAGCCAAAAGGCTTTGATAGTGTGAGTAAGGTGGTAGGGGTGGGGGCCTTTTATAAGTAGAGAGGAGGGGAACTCTTGGAAAGTAATGAAATATTACTTCATTATACAATGCATTTCGGATTCTAAAGGTCCCAAACATCTATAATTTAAGGATAAGGTGATAAGGGTTCGAAATCAACCCATCCAATATGCTTTGGACAAGTGTAAGACTTGTATTTTACATTATCTTTTCATTTTATTTAAATCATTAATTAATGAGGTTATCGCTGCATCATCATGGTGTCATAAATAATTTAATTTATTTAATGTCTAGAAATTATAAAAAATATATCATGATGTAGGAAATATTTTTCTCTTCCTAATGAATATTTATAGTCAAAACTATGACTTGTATAACCCCATTTAAATTTTTTTAGTAAAACAACTCTTGTTTGTGACCTTTTTATTTTAACATTAAATAAAAAGTTATTTACGTCCTTTTCCTACCAAAGTGGCTCCATGGGGTCCCCATGTTGACCCATAAATTGTCTTGGTCGTCCATGACACATCCAATAGTGGTTGGAAAAGTGTAAAGGTCATTCCATATTTTTATAATATCATTTTTACCTTAAATTTCACTAATTACCTCTAATTGCGATTAATTAAACTTAAAAGTGACTATTCACCAAAAAAAATTATTTTAATCCCATTGAACGAAATTTTACTTCCTAATGACAACCATGTATGTTGGATGTTTGAAAATCAAATCACAGAAGTGGTAATGTTTCATTTAAACGAATAATCAGCTTTTTAACTACCACTTAGTGGTTTCACTATTCATCAAAAATTGATGTTTTTCAGAACAATGCCAAACTTTCACCCTAAGATATAATTGATATTCTGAATTCAAAAATGATGTCTATTTTAAAAAATTAAAAACATATAAGTTTCATAAATTAATTTTATAATTAATTCCTGTTGTCACAACAAATAGATTTTTTTTAAGAAAAAATATATATCAAAAGATTGACAATTGTTTATGTCCAATTTCAAAGTGAAATTAACTCTAATTAACACCATTGGATAAAATGGTAAAAATATATTCTAATTATACTTTAAAACCACTCAATAGTATAATTTATCACTATAAATTATTTTTATTTAAAAATTTGTTTTTAAGTATTCTTCACTATTCATAAAAAATTGGAAGTTCTCAGAAAAATACCAAAAATTCAACATAGGCTAATTTCGATATTACGAATTCAAAAATGAAGTCCATTTTGAAATATAAAATTTATATAATTTTAAAAATTGGTTATTAATATTCATAACGGCTACTTTGATTAGTCGCGGTGTGTTAGAACTCGAACTTGCATACAATGCAAGCTATTGCAATATTGAAAGAGAAGCGTATCGGGAAAGTTTGGGGTGTTACACATTGAGTTCCCTTTATACTTGATGAGTGGTATTTTTGTAAATACCCAAAACATTTTCACTATTTGTAGGTTTTTCAAAACCCATGTTCCCCAAAAATAGAATAATAATTGATGGAAAGGTTCATGTATTCGATAAAAATAGCCATAAAACAAAAATAAACGCATTTTTTTCATTTTACTACTTAGTATTAATTTTTTTTTATGATTTTATCTATTTAATTTTAACCATTGTCTCTTTTATCATTTTATATACCAAGGTAATTTACAATTTTTTATTACAATTAAATTTTGATTAATTATAAAAAATAGAATCATTAATGATAAATATATAATAAATTTTTTTTTAAAAAATATAATTTATTTTTAAAATTATTTTTTAATAAAATGCATGAAATGCACAATACACTGCTTTAACCTTACTCACGTTATTAAATTATAATTGTTTCCACTAATCATTCTAGTATGAAATTTATTTTTATGTAATATATAATTTAAACTATTATTAATCAAAATAATGAATCCATTTATCGATATTTTACCAACATTAGTGGAAGAATTTAATATTAATGTGATCCCACATAGGCAATGAGAAATCAATTTTTTAAAGTAAAAATGATCAAATAGTTACAATTTTTTTTCATCCATTTTAGATTATATATTTACTCAAATTAACTAAATTGGAATAATGTAAGTATTATTTAAACTCTTATATTTTACATTTAATTTGAAAAATAAATTTATTTTAAAAAAAATTAATGATAAAACACAATATTCAATTACAAATCAATATTTTCCATTATTCATGATAAAATTAGACCTTTAAGAAAAAAAAATTAACCAATGTTATTTTTATATTCTGATATAGAAAAATATTTTTACATTATAATAACAATTTAATTAATTTATAAAAATTTTATTTTAAAATTAATGATCCATAAAAATTATTTGAATTTTTTTTATAAAAACACAATATTTAAGACTAAAATTTTATTTATTCTTATGTCGTATATATAATAAAAATAATATGAATTTAAATTTTTTTTATTTAATATATATACTATATATATTTAATTTAAATAATTTATTAAATGTATTAAATTTATTTTACTGTGGAAGGAAATGTTTTTTCCTAAAAATCGTTCTTTTATATAAACATTGTAGTTATTTTCAAATTTTTTACCTTTAATTAATAAATAATTTGTCAGAAAATAATTTAAAATATATAAATGTGTAAAATGTATTTTCTGAATTTATTGAATCCAATAAATACCATCATTTAAAATGTCATGGTGATAAATATCATATTAAATAATAATATTTTATTTATATGACATGTTTCATTTAAACTCAATGTTTCTAGTAACTCAACAAAAAATAAATATTTTTGGCCTAATGAAATATTAATGTTTCATGTAATGAATTATAAACTCATATTTACTTGTAAATAAAGACAATGTTTTTTTAAGGTCACATAAAATATGGAAAATAAGAATTTTACATCCCATAAAAATCACAAAATCATTGGGTGTTACATTCTACACCATAAAAAATGAAATTTTACCTCGAAATTCATCGTGATAGTCAAAGGAGTCATATTTTAAAATTCAATAATATAAACCCACATTATGAAAATTAATAATAAAAAATAGCTTAAAATGAAATGTCGGAACCATACAATTTAACTAATGTAATTCAAAACTAGGATTCCATATAAGATAATGTAGGTGGGAAGTGAATATTTGGACATAGAGAAAAGCATAAATAATTATAGGGATTAAAACGAATTAGTTTTCATTATAATGTTGGTGATCTATTTAAATTTTATGAAAAAATATGCTCAACCATAGAGGTGTGAAAAATGTAATTTATAACATAAAAATGGTGATAATGTGACTACATTTTATTTTTAAAATATTTTTCCTAATTTTTATGAATTCCGCGAAAATGATATACATACTTTATTTCATTATATTACCAAAAAAACACCATATATTGTTTTTTTACTTTATTAATTTCCATTTCATTAAATTCTCCATGAATTAAAGGTGAATTTGTTGTTCTAAGAGCACTAAATGATCATAACATCCATAAATAGATTAATAAATCATTCAATCTATACATATTAATCATTAAAAATGGTTAGCACATGTAATCTAGTATTAATTAATCATAATTTGGTAAAATAATAAATTAATCTCCAATACCTTTTCAAAATTTCATATTATACCATTCCATATAAGGGAAACCTTATAACACAACAAAAATATTGAAATAAAAATCTTATAAAAGTGGGTCACTAAATCTATAAAATGAATATATTATTTATCCACCAACCAATATGAAATTGTTCTTATTTTATAATTATAAAACCCGGGAATACATTCATTGTCTATTCACACGAAACTGGATTTACCGTAGAACATCAATAAAAACATACATTCTTGTTCATTACATAAATAAAAACACTAATTGTTGAATATATTGCACAGATCCAATCATTTTCCAAACACTATAAATGATAACATAAAACACAATTTCAACTAATATTATAAAATTTTTTAGGATATAAATAATATTCAATTTATTTT
Source organism: Viscum album (assembly GCA_963277665.1). NCBI lineage: Eukaryota > Viridiplantae > Streptophyta > Magnoliopsida > Santalales > Viscaceae > Viscum > Viscum album. Next base: position 1,351,650,082 of record OY728132.1, read on the forward strand.
ACCCACAAATATAATCTCTTTATCCAAAATAAATATGATTTTCTAAATATTTGTAACATATTCATGGTAACATAACCAAAACTACATTAAAATTGAATCACCCACCTAGTCAATCTGCCTAATTAAATATATTATTTCATATCTATAATTTGAAACTTCTACTAAATAATACATATATATATTTCATGATTCATATAAAATAAACTTTTCATTACAATACATAAAAACATCGTTAACCCCAATCCAATCTCAAACAATTAACTATGATTGACCATCATGTTATTTAATACATCTTTTTTTCATATGCCATTTTCTTCTCATTATATTCTACAAAATAACCACTAATTATATTACCATGGTGATATTAATCATGATCCTTCCACATAGGACATCAATTTATATACATCCAAAAATTTACACATTTAAAAAATACAAATTTTGATGATATCATAGGGAGAAAATTATTCTAATCCATTTTATGGACTAAACGTTTCAATTTTCTGTTTTGTTTAGATTATTTGTCTCTTCCATTTACACATTAAAAAAATCTACCATTTCCACTCAGACACCCAAATTGTTATTTCTCCAAATGTTCTCAATATATAAGAAACTGAATCTTCTTTCATACCTGGTCTACACTAAAAGAACTATTAAGGAACATATTTTTTCTATTTATTGGTTGGTATGGTATTTGGTTAAGATAAACATTGATAATAATATTCACTAAAAATAGTTAGGTATAATAAAAATTTCCTTCACTCTAGTTGTCACCCCATTTGGATTCTCATCACAAATGTTCTATCACATTTAGAAGTAAAATGGTTCATTTGAGCTATAACCATAAACTAAAAAAAGTATTTTGTGATAAATACCAATTATAGTTGGAAAACACTAAATATTAAAAATAAATTTGGAGTTATAAATCAATTCAACTTATATTATGTCTATGACACCATAAGATTATCAATCCTGGTATGCATAATGGATCATTTACGTGCACAAGTTCCTGACCAATTTTAACTCAATACGATGTATTTGGGGTTTTCACCCATATTTACATATGTGGAAATCAATATAAACTTGTATTATCTTGATAGAAGAGTGTTTCTATAAAACCATTATCATTATCCTTTAGCAAATTTCTAGGATATTTTCTTATGCTTAACTCATCTTTATACAAACCCATCGAGAAATTCCTAGAAATATCCATAAAAACATCCCTTGGCATTTCAATAATTTTTCCTAATCTTACTTTCTAATGGATAAATAAATGATTCCACTTGTAGAATCTATATAAACATAGGGTCCTCATAGATGGATATTTCGTTTTTTTAGATTAATATTCCATACATTTTATAAATATATTCCTTGTTACCGAAATAGTCTTGTTCCAATGGAACCATGTGACATAATATTATAATCTTTTGAAATATATTAAATTATTCCAAAAAATAAATTCATATTTAGTACTATTTATATAAATAAACTAAATAAAACCATTCTACATATCCTAGGGAATGAAAACATAATAAAGGGTGGAGATTGGACTCTCAAAATGGTAATCATAAGAGATATAAATTAGTTATAATGTTAAATAATAAGATAGAAATATGAGAATTTGATAATTAATGTATCTTATAAAGTTCATATCCAACCTTTTATAGATTATAAACTTAAGTCATTGTGCAAATATTAGAATTTTATAAGACATAAATCACATGGAATATAAATTACCATTCTCCTTAAGAGCTAAAATTAGAATACAATATGGATTTATAGAATATTCATTATCTTAAATCATTGTGCACATGTATAAATAGGAACAAGTTCACTCATTATGTTGAGGAAATGAAATAAATGCCTCTTAAAAATGTGTGGACATGAAATTGATACCATTATGGACTTGAATGAAAGGTACATGCATACCATTTCAAACATGTAATAAGGTTCATGAATAATATTATGAAAGTGTAATCATATTCACACACAAAATTAGGTACAAGAATTATATGTCCATGACTAACATCATAGTAGTCAATGGTAACTCCTAAGACCATCATAGAAGATAAATTTCCTTACTATACTTTGTTCACTCTCTATGTCGGTCTTGTCTATCACTAGAGATATCTATGTTTTCCCAATTCTTTAGAGGTATATATTGGTCCCACCAATAATTTTGTATATCATTACCACATTCATTGGTTATATGAAATAAACCATCACACAATGAAAAACATACATATTTGTGCCACAATATCATAAAACATTTTTCCTATTATAAACCTAAATATGACATGGGATTCAAGACCATTTCATCAAAACATATCATACAGAAAATAAACTGTTTTCATAATTATTACATCATTTCATCAAAACATAACACAAGTGTGAATCATAATGTTTCATAAATAATGCATCATGATATAACCAGTGGAAGAGAAAGGGGTTTCATAAAAATATTTTTATCATAAACATAAACCATTCTGATAAAAAATTAGAATAGGGTCCTAAGATCATATAACCAATCATTAATATGTAACACCAAAGGCTTCTACCTTATATGGGAATTAATTTTGAAAGACTACAAGGGATAATTGTTGAAAAATAGATCTTTTTTGAAGATAAATACATAAAAAATAGAAAAAAATCCCATTTCATTTAAATTATCATTGAAAATATATAACAAATCATATCAAAATAATATAGTTCTTTTCCTATGGGAAATATCATTTCTTCTTTGAAAAATTGTTTTCAAAAGTTTAAAAAATTAAAAATCTATTTGTTTAAAAATAACCTTTAAAACATATAATGTATTCATCTGTGAAAATAATGGTAATGACATCATATAAATCCATTCACTCTATAAATATTAGAATAAATATTCCTTAAAAATTTTCTGTAAAATACAAAAGGTAAGTGTTTATAATATAAATTGAACATTTCTATCAAAACATACTTTAAAAAGAAAATCTTAGGTAAAAATATATTTTTAAGAAATGAATTTATTTATAAACATTTTTTAAAAAATTTATAGAGACCATGGATTATGAGGGAAACTGATTACCAACTGAAGATATAAATAATGTGTAATTTTTTAGAAACATTTTCCTAAAAAATTTAATTACTATTGATAGAAAAATAGTAATTTTCCTTTAATACATCATTAATAAAAATAGGATAAGATATATTTTGAGAATTCTTGAGGGGTAGTCCAAGATATTTTTACATTGTATACGTAAACAAAATCAATTTCAATAACTAGTGATATAATAACATTATTTATTTACCAAATTGGAAGCATTGAATCATATGAACCATGAATGAATAACATAAACTGGAACATAAAATACCTGATGGGGTACAAATTAATTAAATTACATGGAAAATAAGCTATATATACACCTCGTGACTGAATAGTGGGTCTCACACTACCCAGATAAAAAGGTTGTATACTTTTTTTAATAATAAATATGTCTTTGGCTACAACCATTAAAATAAATACACCTCATGAGTGAATATAAATTCAATATATAATATACTTATCAAATAATATAAGTTGAGAGAAAGCACCCCTACCAATTTTTAACTATTCATACATAACACCATGAAAGAGAGATACTAAAATAGATATGTAAATTCACATAATGTATATATAAAAATTATAAAATACATTCAAGGGTGTTAAATACCAAATATAAAAGTATCAAGTTATCAATGTTGAATTATTATCACATATAATAAAAGTGAGACAGAAATACCATACATATGTCATGAAATCCATCATACTTGTTATAATATCTTGTATAATATATATGACATTATTAAAAACATATTAGATTCCCATATATATATATACCTTACCATCTATAATTTTGATGAATTTTATTACCCTTTTATAAATAATTCCTTGTTAAAGTTACATTTTGTTTAATAACCTCTCGGTTTTTCATATGTGTTATGCATTTTAATATTTAGTCCTCTAACATTGATCATGATTTTATAAACTATATATTTTTAATCATTATATAAATACAATATATATTCATTATATATGTATTAAAAGTAATCTATTAAATTTTAAGACAAGGAATGAAATACAATGTTCAGGGAAATGGTTGGTCATACGTATTTATTAAAATTATTTCCATTTTCATGTTGGATTTATAGTAATAATTTTAATTTAAATATTATCAATATAAAATTATTTTGAATTTATCCCATTTTCTCATTAGAAACATCCATTACACAATCCATGTAAAGCAAATATGAATCCTATCACTTCACAAGGCAGTAGTCTTTCATTCACACAGATGACATTTTCATTGTTGGGTGATAATAGTTGTGTGCCCGAGATAATGAAAATTCTATTATACATAGAAAAATATAGGAATACTATGTTTTAGAGTATTGAATAACAATATTCAAAGGAATAAGTGACCTTGATAATAACAAGTCCGTTTACAGATTGCATTCCCCATAAAAATATTTCATATCGCAAAGTTCCCTTGAAAAAATCATTCTCCTGATAGAGATGGTGGTTCCATTTCCTGAAAAAACCATTTAAGTTTTCCAAGAATTATGATGTAATTTATTTCCCCAAAAATTATGATCCCCCATGAACTATGTTGTTCACTGGACAAGCTGGGGTAACTTTTTCCAATAAACAATGCCCCTTGAGGATTAATTCCTCAATTAACTACATCATAATATGGCATATAACCCATCATGAACCATCATCCAAGTAAGATTATGTTACTCCATTAATCTACTATATAATTATAGTGGGGTTCAAAGACAGTCAGTCGATGAAAAATTAAAAAATTATGATAATGAGTAGGAGATGATGAGTGATAAATATATCCTGCACTCAAAAGATTTCACTAAAACCATCCCTTGAACCACATGTAGGAATACCTTCATGAAAAACATATCAAAACCCTTATATATAATTCCATACTCGAATAATAATATCTGAACTCAATTTCATTTTCTACAATGTGGCATCAACTTAGGACCCTAAAAAATTAAATAATGTTTCACGAATAGACCATTTATGGAAAACCCTTTGAGGATGCTCTATTATGGACGATCATTTAAAGGAAATGCCTAATATATGGAACATTTTTAGATACCTATGTTGGAAATACTTTGCAGACCCCCCTAATTGGAAAATCAAATGCATTTAGCTCTTATGTTTCCAACTTCCTCATGGACGATCCGTCAAAAAATCCAATATTTTGAAGGTTCCTACGTAGCTTAGTCTTATGAAGCTTTCCCTATGTATAGAACCCTATGTTCTCATGTTTTCATAGAAATGATATATCCACCTACATCCCACTAAAGATTATTTTCGACATACGTCGACTACCCTATGGTCCCATCCCATCACTAATGTCACTAACCCCCATGAAAAATGGACCATCCTACCATAAAAATTTCAAGGTAGGTAAATAAAATTTTCATTTTCACCCTTATGATGCCCCAACATTGATCCCTTAAATACCATGAGTTGATCTACTCATCATGAGACACGTAAAACCCCATCACCTTTCTCATATTCCTTGTGGATTTAGAACTACATGGAAAATCATTGTCTCGATATTTCTTACAGGAGCAACAACATCATATACATTCATCACACTCTATATACCAGATGATTTTGGATCTTCATAAACCTCCTCATACATAGGATATTGTTGGTCAATGTATTGAGGACACATTTTCACTATTTTTCACAGTATTCTACTTGGCTATGGATAATTTTCCTGAAAAAATGCATATCAACTAAAGAAAAATTCAACCTCAGGAGATGATTTTCCTACAACTATATACCCTAAATTGCTCCCATTATTCATATCATTTACCTTGATCTATGTATCCCTAAAATTATGTGTTCTACATTCTGATGGACCCCAGGACATTTGGAGAGGGGAGGGGTGAATCAGGGTGTCAACTTTTTCTTCTAAACTGACGGATCTTGTTCCTGCATTGGTAGAAACTAGTTTAACCTGTATGATGGATATGAGAATAAATAAAACATTCACATGAAAAGAGATGACACAAAACTTTTTACATGGTTCACCACTGTGGTCTACGTCCAAGGAGCATAAGCTGACAGTTTTTCGGTTGTACCATATTCCACTATTTTTCACTTGTTGTGGATTACAAAGGTTTGGGAATAGTCACTCTGTCCCAGGATCACTGCCTTTACAACTGTTCCGGGATAGCCTACTGCGTCCCTTGCTTCACTCCCATTGACTCCCCCAGGCTCACTACCATTGGTGAAGTACCACTCAGTTTATAGATGTGAATGTTTCTTCATCATCACTAATTAATAAATCCTCTATTGTATGTAGATGCTCTGTTGAAGTCCAACTTCCACCCGTAGACAAAACTCACATTGGACCAAAGGTATCAGGAAAATTTCCATCTTTCGCATAGCCCCAAAAAGACTGGCAAGCTTCAATCCACACCTTGCGCGCTTATCCAAGCCGGCGTGCATGTTTTAAGGACGGTGTTCATGTTCACCTCTACTACTTGCACAACACTCACTTCCCCAACTTCAAACTTGCACGACTCACACCCTTTTAGACTCAAACTGATTTTTGCATGAAACTATGAATTGTCACACATCTTCAAATCCAGGCGTGCAACTATCACCAAACCACCTGTGTTACACCTCCTTCTCCAAATCCAAACTTAGACGACTCACAACCTTTCTCACCCAAAACACCTTGTATGCGCAGAAAACAACTATCGTGAAACTCCAACTTGCACGACCCACCACCACATGCACGACCACAAAACCTGCATGATGGGAGCTCTAATTTTTTTAGTATGAACATCATATCGGTTGGGGAGGGGTCTACCTCAATTTATAATCATTTGGATACTCTACGAGATGGCGCGTAAGTATTCCCTTAGTGTGCAAGTCTCTACCTCACAAGTCACTTCCGAAACCAAACATAAAACATGGGCTCCCTTCTCCCTTTTCCATATTTTGATGTTCTGAACATGAAAAACAAAAGTTGCACAAGTTTCCTCTTCTTCAATTCAATGGCACGCAAGTCTCTTCCAAAAAACACTTTTCTCCATTTGTTGGTTTTCAGGCCCAAAAAATTGGCAAACAAGGGAAAATAGTGCCACCATCAATACCATTATCTGCTTGTTTGGTATGATCACTTTTCTAGAACACATTCTAAACATCCACTAAGGATTGACAACGAACACAAACCATATTCCAATTTATGAAAATAATGACCATGGTTCCAATAATATCCCCCTTTGGATTTGTTGGCAATCAGTACATAAATTCAATAGAGCACCAGCCATAGGCAAACCACAAATGCAAGAATCAACTCATCCAACACTCTATGTCTACGTGAGAAATGCTCAGTTTAGAATACAAGAGAGGAAGCTTGAATTGGTTTCATGTCCAATGTATCCCTTCCCATCAAATCACCTACACTGAATTCTCAATGTGTCACAAAATCATTACATGCCTGAATTTATTCCTTTCTCAGCCATTGACAATAAACCCAAAGACCAGTAATTGTCCATTGTTATTCTCAAACCACATCCCCCCTGGATAGTATCTCCCCCACAAACCTACATCACATCTAAAAAAAGAATAAAAACAATTAACAAAACTGGGGAGAGGGGTATAGCATATCCTCCTTATGAAATGGGAGGTGGCTAAACACCAAGGTTTAACCGACGCTTCTAAAACACAGATGCTAATAGTGGCTTGGTCATGATATCATCCACATTCTCATAAGTTCCAATATGAGCCATTCTAATCATGCCTTGCCTAACTTTTTCTTTGATAAAGTGATACCTTATTTCAATATGTTTTTTACTAGAATACTGAACAAGATTCTTCGTAAGATCAATTGCCCGGTTTTTTTCCCAGCAAATTACCATTGGTTGCTTCACCTTATCGCCAATATCTGTTAGTTGTTGCCTCATCCATAACAGTTGAGTGCATGCCTTTGTGGAAGAGAAATAATCATCTTCAGCAGTAGTGAGAGAAGTACTTTCTTGTATCTTGATCAACCAGCCAACACATTTATTCCCAATATGGAATGCTCCACCACTGGTGGACGTTCATTCCACTACATCACCAGCCCAGTCAGCATCATAGAATGATGATAATTCACTGTACCTTCCTGCAAAAATATATATGCTACAATTTTGAGTACCTTAAATATACCTCTTGATTATTTTACTGTTTTCATATGTTCCTCCTTTGGATAACTCTGAATGTGGGCCGCTAGACAGGTTGCAAAGACAATATCTGGCCATGTTTCTGTCAGGTACAAGAGGCTCCCAATTATTCTTATATACATAATGGGGTCTACAGATGCCACATCATCATGCTTTCCATGTTTTGTTCCAATTGAAAACAGAGATGATATTTGTTTTGAGTCATTCATATTAAACTTCTTCAGCAGCTCTCTTGCATAGTTTTCTTGAGAAATGAAAGTGTAATCCTTCCATTGAATCACCTACCACCCTAGGAATTATGTGAGCTCCCCAATCATAGACATTTCAAATTCCGATTTCTTGTGATTGGAAAATTCATCCACTAATTTCTGCTTTCATACACAAAATATAATGTCATCAAGGTAGACTATAACCATGAACTAATCCTCTGGAGAATTATTCACATATAGATTGTGGGAGACTTATCATCTTTTGAATTCCAGCTTCTTGAGATATGAGTCCAGCAGGGAATACCATGCTCGTGGTGCCTAATTCAAACCATATAGAGCATTATTTAGTGTGCAGACCATTGTTTCATCAGTTCCAAGAACAAAACCCACAGGTTGTTTAATGTAGAATTCTTCTTCGAGTACACAATTCAAGAATGTTGTGTTGAAATCCATTTGATATAATTTATATCCTCTTTGGAGTTCCATGGAAAAGAAAATTCCTGATTGACTCCAGTCTAGCCACTGAAGCAATGGTTTTTTCTACATCAACACCTTCAATCTGTGAGTATCCATTACATACCAGTCGTTCCTTGTTTCTAATAACACTTACATGATCATCAAACTTGTTCTTCAAGATCCAATTTGTACTAATCACATTGTGACCTTTGGGTCTCTAGAAAAGATCCCATTCCCAATTCTTATCAATCTGATCTAACTCTTCATTCATGGCTTTCACCCATGATTCATCCTTTGTAGCTTCGTAAAATGAGGATGGCTCCAAAACTGATAGAAATGCAGATTGCGTGTTATTACTCATCCCCCTTGTTTGTGGGGGTGAAATCCTATCCCCAATTAAGTTAGATGGATAAATCATAGCTCTTTGATTTCTCCTATGAGGTTTAGTTTCATTCTCTCCAACCATTGTTTCTTCTTAAAATTCATATTATGAGTCAACATCATGATGCAACTACTGAGTGTTTTTTATAGCTTCCTCTATTTCTATATTTGTATTTTCTCCACATTCACTTTCTTCCTCTCTTTCTATCACAACAGCATATAACATCTTTGAAGAATTTTTTGCTTTTCTCTTGAATTATCTTTACATCACTACTTTCCACAAAACTTCTTAATCACTTTTTGAAACACTTGTAGGTTTTGTTATTCATTGAGTATCCGAGGAAAATTCCTTCATCTGCATTGTCACCATACTTCCCTTGATTTCCTTCTTTGTTTTTGATGATGATTTTACTTACAAAAACATGAATGTATTTCAAAGAGGGCTTCATTCAATTCCACAATTCATATGGTGTCTTCATCTCACCCATAAAAAGTTCTATTTGATTTTGAATATACACTGCATCTTGAACAGACTCATTCCAATAATGTCGTGGAATACTACTCTCAATCAGCATAGTTTATGACATGTTGTTCACATGTCGATTACTATGTTCAAAAACTCCATTTTGTTGTGGATTTATCATAGAAGCTACCTCATGTTGTATCCCATGCTTCTCCAGGAAATTTTTAAATTCTATGGATGTGTATTACCCTCTATTTTAGATCATATCACTTTGATTGTTCTTCTAGTATCATTCTCAGCGATTTTCCGATATGTTTTCATGCAGTCAAGAACTTGTTATTTACTATGATTGACCATAACACATGCCATTCTACAGTAATCATATATGAAAATAATAAAGTACCTTTATCTATATGTTCCGGAAACATTTATCGGCCTGCATACATCAGTATGAATTAGATCAAGAAGATGAGATGCCCTTTTCTTCTTTGGCTGATATGAACTGTAGACCATCTTTCCACGAATGCAAGCATCAAAAGACTTTTCACGCTCATGCTTCAGGTTGGTTTTGTCCATGAAAATCCCCAATTTTGATATTTTATCCATTTATTGTTGATCTATGTGTCCCATTCTCCAATGCCACAATTTTTTTCTTCTTCAATAGTCATCTAACAAACATTTTCATTACTATCAACTTGATACAAGTTGCCTTATGATCTACATCCCCTCATAAGTAAACTAAATGTATTTCCTTTGATAGTGCAGCCTTTCTGATTAAAAGTAACTATAAGTACCGAGTCACAGAGTTGACTCTCACTGAGGAGATTATGACGTAGGCCATCTACGAAAAGTACTTCAGTCTTCTTTATCTCTCTATTATCTAATTCAGTACTTCCACTGTCTTTGATTTTTAGAGCTCTATCATTACCAAATCATACTATACCATTAAGCTTCCTTTTGATATCCATTAATAGGCCAACATTAACTGTTATATGAGATGAACAACTGCTATCCAGAATCTAGGTACTGTTGCTTTTTGTAGCTTTTAGGGCCACTATTACAAGGTTTGATCTCTCAATATTCTTCCTTTCTTTCCATGAGAATTTGGATTGAGTATAGAGCAATGATGGTGTTTCCATTATTTCATCTGTATGCATTGGTTATTCATAATGTAAGTCTTATTTGATAGGAGAAAACCTGTTTTTAAGAGCAACACTATCTTGTTGATGAGATTTGACTTAACATGAACTCTGGTATGAGGTGTCCATGTCCCTTCTCTGCCAGCAATTAACAGCCTTATGACCAAAGTTAGAAAAACGAAAACAATATCCATAGAAATTGTTTCTTCTAAAATAATTAGGTTATGAATTTCTTCTCCTTCGATGAACTCCCATATCTTCACTGTTCAGATAGCTTCTTGCCACTACACAATAAGACATGGTATGGCCTAAATATCCACAGAACTAACACTTCATGAGAGGAAATGCCATCTCACTTCTTCTATCCTCATTCCTTCTTCGGTGGGATAATAGTTTGAGGGAATATTTTTCATAGAGACTAGAGGATAATATTATTTTCTTCTTTCAGATTGAATTAGGGGTTTCTGTTTCAGCACTTCAGTTGAGTTTTCCACATCATCCAATTTCATCTTGCCTTTTTGGTTGCTACCTTTATTTGCATGATATAATGGATCTGCCTCAAAACTAATTCCACTATTTCCCGTGCAGGTAGGTCTTTGATCATTTTAAAAAATTTCAACTCTATTAGAGCCATGTTCTTCTCTATGAAATAGATCAGCATTTGAGAACCTTCCAAACTGTATTTTCTTCCCTGATTGTTTTCAAATTGAACCTTTTTCAAGTTTAATCCTAATAGTAACAACATCCTCTTCCAGATGCTCATCAGTCTTGGACTTTTCCTCTAGTCTGGAGGTGTGGTCATTGATGAATAGTATAAATTTGATCAACATATTCAGTTGAATATTCTATAATTGATTTCCATTTATTTCAACTCTTACATTTAATCTTTAGCATACTAATAGTATCATTAAGTTGAAACTCGGGATCTACACTAGTTTTCAACTAATTTTCTCAACCATTATCTACTAATTTTTTAGTAGTGGCCATCATGGTAGCATGGTTCCCAGTTTTAAATTTTGGTTCTTCTTCATCACAAAATTCATTACCATCTTCTTCTTTTTCCCTGAAAAAACTCTTCTTTGGTACTTTCTTTCTAGATTTGAAGTCTCCCCTTTTGGAAAAACTTTTCTGAGGCTTCTCAAGGTTTTCAGAATCACTATTCTCATCATCAATATTTCTTGAACACTGATAGGCAATATGACCAACTTTTCTACAGCGAAATCAATCTAGATGTAATTTCCCTTTGAATTCCCCTTTTCCCTTCTGGAACTTCCATGCAATGAGAGAAAGAATTTCTTTTTCCTCATCATATTCAACACTACTATATTTTGAGATTTTTAGTTTATCAATGGCATTAAATTCCATTTCCTTGCTCACTCATGTCACATCATCTTCTGGTTTGTCCCTCATTTCATATCCCACCACACTGCTCAGTAGATCATCCAGAGAAAGTTTGGAAGGATCTCTTTCCTCAAGGGATGAATCCTTTGCATCTTAAATGGGTGGAATTATTCATAATATTTTCTTCATAAATTCTACATCTTTGATTACTTCATCTAGAATCCAAATTAATCTTACCACTTTAGTAATTAGATTGAAGAAGGAATATGCATTCTCATCAGGATGGATCTTCAGATCATCGAACCTATTGTGTATGACTTGTTGTTTTGCCTCCTTCACTTTGCTATCTCCATCATAAATATTTTCATGTTTATACCACATGGACTTTGTTGAGGTGCATCTCATCACATTTAGATAGATCTGATCAGAAAGTGCCACGGTGAGAGAATTCTGTTCTTTAGCATTTGTATCAAGAAATTTCCTATCTGCATCTGTCATAGCCAGCCCTGTTAGATCAGTAACATGTGTAAGTTGCATAGTGTAAAACAGAACATCTATTCTAAGGGATATTAGATGATATCTCATTTTTTCTTCCAAATCTGTAAATTACTTCCATCAAAGAGGGGAACTCCCCTAACACTAGCTGAATTTGACATGGTGGTTTAAAATAGATCAAACACTAGTAACCTCCCTGTGATACCACTTGAAGGACTCTAGGACACCCAGAGTGGGGAGGGGTGAATTAAGGTGTCAAATTTTTCTTCTAAACTGTCAGATCTTATTCCCATGTTGGTAGGAACTAGTTTAACCTGTATGGTGGATATGAGAATAAATAAAACATTCACATGAAAAGATATTACACACCACTTTTTACATGGTTCTCCACTAAGGTCTACGTCCAAAGAGCATATGCCGATAGGATTTCAGTAGTACCAAATTCCACAATTCTTTACTCGTTGTGGATTACAATGGTTTGGGAATAGTCACTCTATCCCAGGCTCAATGAATTTATAACTTTTCAGGGATATCCTACTGTGTCCCTCAGGTAACTACTGTTGACTCCCCCTGGCTCACTACCTTTGGTGATGTCCCACTCAGTTTATATATGTGAAGTTCTCTTCATAATATTTAATGAATACATCCTCTATTGTATGTAGTTGATCTATTGAATTTCAACTTCCACCAGTAGTCAAAAATCACTTTACACCAAAGGTATCGGGAAAAATTCTAGCTTTCACGTAACCCCAAAAAGAATGGTGATATTCAATCCACACCAAGCACACTTCAACATGATGGTGTTCATTTTTTAAGGACAGCGCACAATTTCACCTATAATACATGTGTGACACTCACTTCCTCAACTTCAAACTTGTGTGACTCACACACTTTTACACCCAGACCGATTTTGGTGCGCAACTATGAACCATCGTGCTTCTTCAAATCCTGGCGTGCAAGTGTCACTAAACCACCTGTGAAACACCTCCTTCAGCAAATCCAAACATGGGAAACTCACACCCTTTCTCAACCAAAAAACCTTGGATGTGAAGCAAACAACTGTCATGCATCTTCAACTTGCGCGACCCACCACCACTTGCGTGACCACAACACCTGTGAGATGGGAGCTCTGATTTTCTCTAAGTCACAACATAGTACATAATGAAGAGGGGTTGACATCTATTTATTTTCATTTGGATACCCTGCGCGATGGCGTGCAAGTCTTCCCATGGGGTGCAAGTCTCTGCCGTGCAAGTCACTTGCACGAAAAAGAAAAAAACATGGGATCCCTTCTCCATTTTCCATATTTTCATGTCCTAAACATGAAAAACTAAAGTCACACATGTTTCTTCTCCTTCAAGTCAATGGCTCCGAAGACTCTTTGGAAAATGGTTCTACCTATAATACCGTTACCTTCTTGTTCTGTATGATCACTTTGTTGGCACACATTCTGAAATTTCACTATGAATTTACAACAAACACAAACCATACTCCAATTCATGAAAAAATGTCCATGGTGACAAAACATTCTTCCCCGATCATTTTCAAGGTAGGTTAGAACATCCCATCCTAATAATCCTCTACTAAATCAAAGTCTATAAAATAATTGGTCCAAAATCATTGACTTTAAACTAGGAGTTATTGTCACAACCAAATGACTTTAAACTGTATGGAACTCGTCCTGACCAAATTATGATAAACTCTATGGTATTATTCCTTGCCATGTGAAATTAAATTATGCTTCAGTAGTCCCTGAGGCCTGACACTAATGTGTGATCTATTATCCATACTATATTACTTTATACCATATAATTCTACATATGAAATTCAAAAGGGATCTCCCATAGAGGTAAAACCCCATCCTTTCTTGTAGTTGGTGGCACTCTTTATCCTCATCGTGTTACAATCAGATGTATCCCTATAGATCACAAAGTGTTAAATCCAAGATATAAAGAAAATATAAGAAACATTTACTCTCAATTATCATGTATCTCCAAAATTGGGCTCACCACAATCCATCAGTGGATGGGGTGGGTTGCACAATCAAGCGATCTACTACTCTGACATGTTTCCCACACTGAGAATGATCCATGTGAACTAATAGATAAGTGGAGATTAGGACATCCACACTACCCTAATCTTTAAATGGTCCTTATCCATTTATGTATGCCCCAATTTCAATCTAGGTGGTCATCCAAGAAGGTTTTATCCCCAAGAAAATACCCCCTTCATGGAAGCTCCTCTGTGTAAGCCCCAATCATACTTATTTATTTGGTCTCCACCAAAGTGTAAGATCGAACTAGAACCAAAATATGATGAATTTGATTTCTATATAATTCGTATATGTATGACGCCTCCCAATGGTCCAAGAACAACACCCAAATCACCGTAATGTTTTTCGGGCCACGTCTTTGGTTGGGTACCACTCACAAAAGAGACAATATATCTTTCGGGTATCTAATGTTGTCTCATTATAATTCCAAAACTATTATTACTAGTTTTACATTCACCTAGTTGTCATTTCCACATGACGACAATCTTTATGGTTGGGTCATTTTCACACTCCCTTAAATGGTGATGTGTCTCTTAAATTGACCTTGAACTACATGGGTTCTGATTTCTCTCACAAGTATAAATATTAATCCCACCTTTTGCCTTTGACAGATATTTCTAAACATATTTTGTGCCCATTGGATGATGATATACTATATAGTGTCATCCCATATGGACTAAAACAAGAACCAACATAGTCATTTAATAAACAATCCTTGATTTATCCATTAATGAAAAACATTGATGAAGAAACTCAGAAACATACATATACTTCCATAAATGGAGAACCTCATGAACATACAAATGATTTTGAACCCATGTGTAATCATGATCAACTGTTTCTATTGGGGTAATCTGTGGAAACATGCATTGGAATGAACCATGGTTCCATGAACATATGAATATATTATAAATATAAAATAGAGTCCCTATGTAAGTGATAGTTCCCTATAAAATGGGGAAACGATATCGATTTCCCATCCTCTCAACAAATAAAAGTTTTTAGTGTCATTATCTAAATCATCCAATGTACCCTTACCTATGTAAATCATGTCGATTAATGTAATTCCCCGACCCCAGTTACCCGGAGTCGGTGCATTACTTCGTAACATTGGCATGATCACAAAAGATCAAGTCTCGAAAGACCGATTAGTTTAGTAGCCTTGGAAACACTAGATACATTCATAAATGTTACATTACATCAAAAAGTGAAAAACTACAATAACATAGTCTCCATTTTCCACACTCATATCCCCTTCAGACTATCCCTGCAGGTCATTCCTATAATACTTCATCACATCCTGGAATAATTAAAACATTGAAAGGGGTGAGCTCAGATGCTCTGTAAGGATAACAATATAGCGGAAGCTTTCATCAATAAACATAAAAATTTAAGGCAATGTATAACTAAAACAAAAGCCGTTTGAACTTGAAGGTAAACATAATATGGAAAAAGTAAAATGAGATAATTCCATTTACTTCTTCACATGGATATTCTACTGGTCGAATAATCACATGCAATATTAATAACCACTTTCATAATGATGGAATGCATAATTCCAGACTATCATAACAACGTAGCCAAGTCCTCGTGCCAAGACCACAAATAAGATCTTGTCAAAGACTCGTGTCAAGACACTAGTTTGTCTCATGAGACCTGTCGATGCATCGAGGAGCTATAGAGGGCTCCACCCATCACTTATTAAGTCCAATGCATTACCTATATGAATAGTTTTAAACATATCATAAACCATAACATAATCATATCACATAAAACATGCATAAAGGAAACATAACATTTCCACATTTCAATCAAAAGACATCAGTACAACACATTTATATAATAAAAACACTTTCAAAACCATTTTCAATACCAAAATAAAAGAAAGGTAAAACATGGTATTTATTTTTCTTTTAAAAAAAGGTATGGCTTGTAGAGGAAGCCGAAACTAAAATAATGGTCACGGCGGCAGAGAACTCGTTGTCGCCGCATATGTACGACAAAAACATTCCCTTTTGTCGTTTATTAAATGATTCGTATAAAAATATTTCTTTTGAATAAACATAAAAGTCAAAGGGGTTTATACACCGTATAAAAGAAAGTTGTGTATAAAACCAAATATGCCTCAATGAAAGGAGATTGAGACGAAGTCCCTTAAAAAGATCATTTTTTAAATAAAATAGATCTATTATGTGTATTCACTATAATTACACATAAAGAAAGTAAAAATACAAGATATGACATAATAATATCATGACGTAATTTGAATGTATGAGATTAACCCAAAGAATGGAAATTGGGTTAAGAAGTTCCTTTACCTCATGTACGACATGACTCGATCATTCTTTAATCTCCTGAATAATAAACTACAGTTAATTTATAGTTTTTTAAGAACCTTTTCAAGTTTCTTATTCCTTTAATATCACTTATTACCATGTTATGAACATTATGTAATTATTTAAGTTAATAACGGTCGTTTTGTCGATCTTTGGTACTTGAGTCAAAAATAAACTTCTTATAATTACAAGTTGTTCATGTGGTGAAATATCCTTTATATCCAGAATTATATTCATGATATAGATATCATATATTTCATATATATACAGTATATACATACATTTATAATATTCCATAACGTTTAGAGATAAGAAATGAAATGCACCGTTCATGGAAATGGTAAGCCGTACGTACGCATGAACGCTACTTTCATTTCTATTTCGTATTTAATTAAATCAAAATGATATAATGGTATATTATAATTACAGTATAATATCATATATAATATCATTTACTTCATCCTTTATACATCCCACATATTTCATTAATGATTCAAATCACTTTGAGGGGGCGGTAGTCCGCACTTCCTAAAATGAAAATATGGTGTTTACCCATAATGGAAACCATAAAGGTATGCCATAAATGAAAAATAAAAAATCATAAGGAAAACAAAAACATAATATATATCATATATAAAAATAGTGTCATGATAATGGCCCCCATTAGAGGTGTTATATGAGTGTTTAACAATCATCATTTCATGAGGCAAATATTCGCCATCCACATAAACAATATCTTCTTTAACGATTAGATGTTGGTGTGTGTAAGTGTAGCTCGAATACTTATTATAACAACATCCTAGTATATTGAGGATACTGTTTTTGTTACAAAAGAAATGAATAAAAATTGTTTAGGGGGTTGGAGAAGAAAAATAAAACAAAACAACATTCGAGAAGACATTACCTTAAAATCAGGTAACTCTTTTTGATTTGAGCCAAAGGCTTCCTTGAGAAGAGTTCATCCCAAAGTGAGGCTTCTATGAGTAAGAGGGGGATGTTGGGAGAGTATTTGGGCAGAGTTTGGCCGAGCCAAATGGCTTGAAAGTGTGAATGTTGTGGTATAGGTGGGGGCCTTTTATAAGAGGAGAGGAGGGGTACTCTTGGAAAGTAATGAAATGTTACTTTATTATAAAATGATTTTCGGATTCTATAGGTCCCAAACTTATATAATTATAGGATAAGGTGATAAGGGTTCTAAATCTCCTCACCCAATAGGTTTTTGACAGGTGTAAGTCTTATATTTTACATTATCCTTTCATTTTATTTAAATCGTTAATTAATGAGGTAATCGCTGCATCATCATGATGTCATAAATAATTTAATTTACTTAATGTCTAAAAATTATAAAAAAATATCATGATGTAGGAAATCGTTTTAGATTTATAATTAATATTAATAGTCAAAAATATGACTTGTATAACCCCGTTTAAAAATTGTTTTAGTTAAACAACTCTTGTTTGTGACCTTTTTATTTTAACATTAAATAAAAAGTTATTTATGTCCTTTTCCTACCAAAGTGGCTCCATGGGGTCCCCAAGTTGACCCATTGATTGTATTGGTCGGCCATGACTCATCCAATAGAGGTAGGAAAAGTGTATAGGTCATTTCATATTTTTATAATACCATTTTTACCTTAAATTTCACTAATTACCTTTAATCGCGATTAATTAAACTTAAAAGTTACTATTCCCCAAAAAATTATTTTAATCCCATTGAACCACATTTTACTTCCTAATGACAACCATGTATGTAGGATTTTTGAAAATCAAATCACAGAAGTGGTAATGTTTTCTTTTAAACGAAAAATCAGTTTTTTAACTACCACTTAGTGGTTTCACTATTCATCAAAAATTGAAGTTTTTCAGAACAATGCCAAAATTTCACCCTAAGCTATAATTGATATTCCAAATTCCAAAATGATGTCTATTTTATGAAATTACAAACATATAATGTCTATTAATTAATTTTATAATTAATTCCCGCTGTCACAACAAATAGCGTGTTTTTTAGAAACAATATATATCAAAAGATTGACAATTGTTTATGTCCAATTTCAAAGTGAAATTAATTTTAATGACTACAATTGGATATAATGGTAAAAATATATTCTAATTATAATTTAAAACCAATCAATATTATAATTTATCACTATAAATTATTTTGATTAAAAAAGTTTTTTTTAAGTATTTTTCACTATTCATAAAAAATTGAATGTTCTCATAAAATTACAAAAAAATTCAACTTAGGATAATTTCGATATTACGAATACAAAAATGAAGTCCATTTTGAAATATAAAATTTCTATAATTTTAAAAAGTGGGTATTACTATTCATAACGGCTACTTTGATTAGTCGCGGTGTGTTAGAACTCTAACTTGCGTAAAATTCAAGCTATTGCATTATTAAAAGAGAGGCGTATCGTGAAAGCTCGAGGTGTTACATTCTCCCCTCATTAAATAAATTTCATCCTCGCAATTTGAAATTTTTCTTTGAAAATGAAAGGTTGAAAATAGAAAATACCTTTGTGGAAAACCCACATCGAAAATAAGGTTAATAAAAATATAACTTTAAAAGAAAGAAAGATAAGTACAAAAGTCACCCGAGATAGCCCATACTAGGATTCTATGAAAATATGGATATGGAAGAAAAACAAACCATCAAGGTCTGATGGAGAGTTGTAGAAAACTGGATTAGGAGAAATTTAACCATAAGAAAATCACAAACTTGTGATTGGTTAAACGGTCATTGAATCCCCAATTGGAAAAGTTAACCGGCAACATTTTTGTTTAAAGTTACCTTTTATAAAGTTGAGGAATTTATTTAGGAGATTTAATAAGAACGTAAGGGAATATACATACTTGTTATGTAGACTTTAATTCTTTAATAAATTTTTACCACGAACCCATCTTTCACTCTAAAAGGTAATAGAACTCAAAAATATTCTATTTATCCTAATTGAATAAGGTTCCAAATATTAACACATACCATTTAGATTAGTAAAGCTATTTTTTAATAACCAGGGACTTCCTGTAGGCTAGTGGTAGGTAATAAAGGCCTGTCGAACTATGGTTCTGGGTTAGATTCCTGCAGCTTTTTCCAACGCGACGGGTTATGCCCCACCCTGCAGGTTGTCCTTTTCCTAAAACTATAGTATTATAATATTCCAAAAATAATCTTCATAAATGTTTTAACCTTAAACAATACTATCCAAAGATCAACTTAATCCATTCCAACCATTATAGTTATCCAAAATACCTCCGTCTAAACTTTCTCTAAAATGTCCTTAAATTCCAAAATCAATTGCAACATTAGATTCCCCAAACAAAGTAGGGTTTCTCTTATTGTCACATACTTAAAATATGATTACCTTCATCACATTAAAAACTTAACGAAAAAATGAGTACTGCAGTACAATCCCTATATATATCCCATTATTCTTATAACCATAATCCAGTTCTTGAGTCCAAAAACACAAATACAATAATTATTCAACTTCATCTGTAGTAACAACATAAGCTTGGCCTTGATCCCTTGGACTTTTCTGAGGTATGTTTCCCTGACGCTTAGGACATTCATTTGAATAATGCCCCATTTCCCTACAATTTTAGCATTCAACATTGATAGCCTCTTTCTTTCCCTTGCAATCACGAGCCTGGTGACATTTTTCTCCACATTTGTAACAAACTCCCATTCCTTTTAGACAAGTATAGGGGTGATTTTTCCCACAATTATCACATAATGGAAAATACTTCTTTCCCTTTTTCCCTTTATCTGTCTCTTGTTCCCTCGTTCTCTTCTTCTCTTGCTTTACTTTATTGTCATAAGACATAGAGAATTTTTTTTCTGTCTTGATAGCACACAAGACTATATCTTCGTATGTTGAGAAAGATTGTGATACTAAAGCTCGATGGAGAAATGGTTTTAACCCATCAAAGAAACGATCAAATCGTACTTCTTGGGGTACGTATATAATCTATAGAATGCCTTGCTAACCTTGTAAAGTTAGCCACATATTTTGCAACATTCTCATCCTCCTTCTGCCTCAAAATCAGAAATTGCCTTTCCATATCTTCTTGATGGTCATGTGGAATGTATTTTTCTAAGAAAATTTCCTCAAACTCCCTCCATTCCATACTTGATACTTCTTCATCTTCCTTTGTGTTTTGAATTAGTGACCACCATTGATCGACATCTCCAGTGAGGCGGTAGACTGCCATGACAACCTTCTCCCTTTTGTTACTCCCCAAGGCGTGGAATATTTTCTCTAATGAGTTTATCCATTGCTCAGCTACTAATGGATTTGTACCCCCATTAAATGTTGGCTGTTGTTGCCTCATGAAGCGGTCTACCATTGATCCTCCACATTGCGGATCAGGGTGCTCCATACGAGTAAGTTTATTATTCATAACCTGAGTGAGTTGTCCCAGTATGGTAATAAGTTTATCATCACAAGTTGTATCTCCAGATCCACAATAATTATCTTGAGCAGGAGGGCAATCCCTACACAGAGTTCGTGCATTGATACGGTTTCCATTCCTTCCACTAGGCTCCATTTCTAAAAATGGCATAAACTAGATTAGTTTAGGAATCAAAATACATAATTCCATACATGTAAAACACTTAACACTAATTGAACTATTTATGGATATAATCCATAATCATAAAAAATGTTTTCTTTGAGGAAGTATATAATCATAACCCTTCATAGTGGTTTATAAAGAAAATGAGAATTATCCGAAGCATATCCCCCGGGAGTGTCGTAACCAAGAGTGCATTAAGGCCCGTTGTCGTGCTCCAGTTCCTGTTCGAGTCTAGCTCAAAGCGGTGTTTTCGGGTTTTACCCCTAGGTACATCTGTGCCAGATCCACCTCTACCTGCTTGTATCCAGACAGGGATGTATTGCTCGGAAAAATCACAAAATATCTATAATACAAAAATTATAGGAAGTTCTTCTATACTAATCCATAAAGTCTATCTTCGGGCTATGTGCTCTAATCAGATTTTATCTAAATATATCTTCCAAGGTTAGTACTAAACTGCCTTTGATACCAACTGTAATGCCCCGACCCCAGTTACCCGGAGTCGGTGCATTACTTCGTAACACTGGCATCATCACAAAAGATCAAGTATCGAAAGACCGATTAGTTTAGTAGCCTTGGAAACACTACATACATTCATAAATGTTACATTACATCACAAAGTGAAAAAATACAATAACATAGTCTCCATTTTCCACACTCATATCCCCTTCATACTATCCCTACAGGCCAATCCTATAATACTTCATCACATCCTGGAAAAATTAAAACATTGAAAGGGGTGAGCTCAGATGCTCAATAACTATAACAATATAGCAGAAGCTTTCATCAATAAACATAAACATTTAAGGAAATGTATAACTAAAACAAAAGCCCTTTGAACTTGAACTTAAACATAAATGGAAAAATTAAAATGAGATAATTCCATTTAATTCTTCACATAGATATTCTACTGGTCGAATAATCACATGCAATATTAATAACCACTTTCATAATTATGGAATGCATAATGCCAGACTATCATAACCACGTATCCAAGGCCTCGTGCCAAGACCACAAATAAGATTTTGTCAAGGCCTCGTGATAAGACACTAGTTTGTCTCATTAGACCTTCTGATGCATTGAGGAGCTATAGCGGGCTCCACCCGTAACTTATTAAGTCCAATGCATTCCTCATATGAATAGGTTTATACATATCATAAACCATAACATAATAGTATCACAAAAAACATACATAAAGGAAACATAAAATTTCCACATTTCAATAACAAGATATCAATACAAAAAATTGATATAATAAAAACACTTTCAAAACCATTTTCATTACCAAAATAAAAGAAAGGTAAAACATGGTATTTATTTTTCTTTTAAAAAATGGTATGCCTTGTAGAGGAAGCTGAAACTCAAATAATGGTCACAGCGGCCGAGAAGTCTTTGTCGCCGCATAAGTACGACAAAAACATTCCCTTTTGTCATTTAGTAAATTCTTCGTATAAAAATATTTCTTTTGAATAAACGTAAAAGTCAAAGGGGTTTATACACCGTAGAAAAGAAAGTTGTGTATAAAACCAAATATGCCTCAATGAAAAGAGATTGAGACGAAGTCCCTTACAAAGATCATTTTTTAAATAAAATAGATCTATTATGTGTATTCACTATAATTACACATAAAGAAAATACAAATACAAGATATGACATAATAATATCATGACGTAATTTGAATGTAGGAGATTAACCCAAAGAATAGAAATTGGGTTAAAAATTTCCCTTACCTCGTGTCCGACTTGACTCGATCGTTCTTTAATCTCCTGAATAATAAACTAGTGTTAATTTATAGTTTCTTAAGAACCTTTTCAAGTTTATTATTCCTTTAATATCACTTATTAACATGTTATGAACATTATGTAATTATTTATGTTAATAACGGTCGTTTTTTCGATCATTGGTACTTGAGTCAAAAATAAACTTCTTATAATTACAAGTTGTTCATGTGGTGAAATATCCATAATATCCAGAATTATATTCATTATATAGATATCATATATTTCATATATATCCTGTATATACATACATTTATAATATTCCATAACGTTTAGAGGTAAGAAATGAAATGCACCGTTCAAGGAGATAGTAAGCCGTACGTACGCATGAACTCTACTTTCATTTCTATTTCGTATTTAATTAAATCATAATGATATAAAGGTATATTATGATTCCAGTATAATTTCATATATAATATCATTTAATTCATCCTTTATACATCCCATATATGGCATTAATGATTCAAATCACTTTGAAGGGGTGGTAGTCTGCACTTCCTAAAATGAAAATATCGTGTTTACCCATAATGGAAACCATAATGATATGCCATAAATGAAAAATAAAAAATAATAAGGAAAACAATAACATAATATATATCATATATAAAAATAGTTTCATCATAATTTCCACCATTATATGTAACACCCCAAGCTTCCACGGTACGTTTCCCTTCGAATAATGTGATAGCGTGTGTTGTACGCAACCTCGAGTTCTAACACACACCACAACTAATTAAACTAGCCGTTGTGAATAGTAATACCTACTTTTTGAAATCATATATATTTTATATTTCAAAATGGACTTCATTTCTGGATTCGGAATATTGAAATTAGCCTAGGCTGAAATTTTGGTACTTTTCGGATAACTTTTATATTTTGATGAATAGTGAAAATTACTAAATTTTAATTAAAAACAACTTTTTTAATCAAAATAATTAATAGTGATAAATTGTGAATTTGAGTGGTTTTAAAGTATATTTAGAATATATTTTTACAATTTAATATAATGTTGGTCATTGGACATAATTTTACAATTAAACCGAACATAAACAAGTGTCAATCTTTTGATAGTTATTACCTCTTAAAAACACGCTTTTTGTTTTGACAGCGGGAATTAATTTTAAATTAATTTCTGCCACTTCTGTGTTTTGAATTTAGAAAAATGGATTCCATATTTGGATTCAGGATTTCCAAATTGTGTAAATAGGTAACATTTATTTTTAGACATTTTGAATAATTACTGTGGTAAATATTTTATTTACCATGGTTAAGGGTAAATCCAGTAAATAAGGGTTAAAAAATAATATTATAATAATACAAAATTACACTAAAACATGTCCTAACATTA
This sequence comes from Viscum album, assembly GCA_963277665.1. NCBI lineage: Eukaryota > Viridiplantae > Streptophyta > Magnoliopsida > Santalales > Viscaceae > Viscum > Viscum album. Next base: position 1,351,674,887 of record OY728132.1, read on the forward strand.
TTGGTGGACACATACCCGACCATGAGCATCCTTGGGTCAATTTGGGGACCCCTTGGAGCCACTTGTATGTGGTAGGGACACTTTATATTAATAAATTTAAAATAAAAATAAAAATGCCATAAGCTTACATCTTTTAGAAGAACAATTTTTACATAGGGTTATACATGTTGGATTTTCGATTATAAATATTCATTAGAAAGCTAAAACGATTTCCTACATAATGATATTTTTTTTTATAATTTTTAGACATCAAATAATTTACATTATTAATGACACAATAATGATGCAATGTTTACCTCATTAATAAATCATTTAAATAAATAAGATTATAATGATTAAAATATTATCTAAAACCTGTCCAATTATTATTGGTTGATGTTATTTAGAATATGAGTCATCTTATCTTCGACCTCAATGATTTTTGGACCATTATAAACCGAATATAACTATATTATAAAGTAATACTTTCACTCTTTCCTAAAGAGCCCCTCTTCTCCCTTATAAAAGGAGACCACTTCTACTCATTCCTCACACCTCTCATGCCACTTGGCTCGTCCAAACTCTGCCCAACTAAGCTCCCCACATCCCTCTCCTCCTCCTTGAAGCTTCCCCTTAGGTAGAAAGCATTTCAAGAAGTCCTTTGGTTCCAACCAAAGTGAGTTACCTAAATTAAAGGTAACGATTTCTCTTAAATTATTTTCATTTATTTTGCTTCTCCAACCCCCAAACTCTTTTTATTTCCTTTCTTTTGTAACAACACCAGTATCCACAATATACTAGGATGTTGTTATAATAAGGATTCAAACTACACATACACACAACTCCATCTAATGGATGATGAACATAATGTTTCTGTGGATGGCAAACTAACGCCTCACGAAACGATGATTGTTCAAATACATCTTACCGCCTCTCATGGTGGCCATTATGATGGCACTGTAATTAAATATGATATTAATGATATATATTTTATATATAAGCTTCTGTAATTCCATTTTATTTCATATCCTTATTCGTTTCATGTTGTATATACATACGATAATTTCATTTGAGGAAGTGCGGACTACCGCCCCCTTAAAATGATATTACTCGTTCATACCACACATGGAACGTATAAAGGATGGTGTTAATGAACTTAAGTAACATAGATAAAATATTATATTATACTGGAATAATAATATACCTATGTATCATTTGGATTCAATTCTTTTAAAATGAAAAATTAAATGGAAGTAGCGTTCGTGCGTACGTGCGGACTACCGTCTCCACGAACGCGATGAGATTCATTGTCCATCATATCCATTCAAGTATAATTATAATTTGATGATTTAAAAATAGTATATAAGGACCTTATATCATTCTGGATATGAATAATATACATCCCATTAATAACTAATATGGCTCACATAACAAAGAATATAAAGTAAAATGAACTCGTTAACACCCGAAATGACGATAATTCTAAGATATTATTAACAAATCAATGTTAAAAGATCATATATGATATCATATTAAAGTAAATGATTCTTGTATTATTCAATAAAAATTATTTCACCATTATACAGGAGGTAAACCTACCATCGACCAAGGAAAAATTACAAAGTAAGGGATTCTCTTATCTCACTTTCAATTCCGTGAGATTTCCATTGTTCGCCACTAAATTATTGAAAGTGGTGTATTGTGTATGGCCATTTGATATATATTATCATGATTCTCTTTATATTCATGTTATTCTGTAAATAATTTGGTGGTTATTAACTTTTGGCCATACGACTCAGTTGATTAATGTGGTAAGGGGTTTTCATCTCACTCCTTATTTCCGTGAGATTCATGCCATATTGCCACCATCACCTTTTGTGTGGTGTATGTACTACCCATAATTATATTCTTTGTGTAATACACTCTTATTTATGTGTATTTACATATTCATTGTATGATACCTCTTTCATGGGTTGTATGTTTCATAAGTTACCAAATTGGTAAGGGTTATTTCACAATCTCTCCATTATCTGAGGTTGTTTATAAGTAATAATCTACTGGGATTTCTTTATCATCCACATCCATGATTCTTAAAAATGTATTTAAAAACATTTTTACTATTTACAAGAATATGGGTTAAAGTCATTTGTACCCTTTTTTAATTTTTATAAGTGGTTTTTAAAGGAATATTTCAATCGTTTTCCAAACAAGGTGCTTTTTAACCTTTTCGACAAAATTTAGTTAAGAATGTCTTTTTTTAACTTATATGGAAGGTGAGGTTATTCTCTGCCATTATTATAACTTTGAAGCTTCCCTTACACACTTGTATGGATATTTTCAAAATAAAGGTTTTCTTTTATAATTATGTGAATTTTAAATGATTTCAAAAATATATATATTTCTCTCAAATATATGAAAATCCAGTGCAAATGTATATGTATTTAACGCAAGCTTAAAAATGTTTTCAGAAAACCTGACTCTCGAGTTTGGTAGACAGGAAGGGATTGGGATTGGACCCATCATGGCCTGTAATTAGTCGAGTAGTCTCAGAATTAGTTATTTTGTTTTCAAAAGCTTGCATAATGTTTTCAGAAAAACACTGGAGTGTATTTTAGCAATTTTAAACGTAAGTATCTTCTAAAAAAATTTTCATCGGTAGGTCTCATGAGACAAACTAGTGTCTTGGCACAAGGCCTTGGCAAAATCTTATTTCTAGTCTTGGCACGAGGCATTGGCTATGTGGTTATGATAGTCTGGCATTATGCATTCCATCATTATGAAAGTGGTTATTGATATTGCATGTGATCATTCGACCAGTAGAATATCCATGTGAGTAAGTAAATGGCATTATTTCATTTTACCTTTGCCATTTTATGCTGAAGTTCAAGTTTAAAAGGCTTTTGTTTTAGTTATAAATTGCCTTAAGTGTTTATGATTATTTATGAAGGCTTCTGCTATAATGTTATCCTTACTGAGCATCTGAGCTCACCCCTTTTAATGTTTTATTTTTCCCAGGATTATGAAGTAGTAATTTATGAATGACCTGCAGGGATAGTATGAGGGGATATGAAGACAAGATGTTTTTTTATGATGAAATGTAAAAATTTATGGATGTATCTAGTTATTCCAAGGCTACTAAACTAATCGGTCTTTCGAGACTTGATATTTCTCGTGATAATGCCAATGTTATGTAATAATGCACCGACTCTAGGTAACTAGGGTCGGGGTGTTACAGTTGGTATCAGAGGAAGTTTAGTACAAACCTTGGAAGCTAGATTTAGATAAACTCTGATTAGAGCACGTAGACCTAAGATGAACGTTGAGGATTAGTATAAAAGAACTTCCTAGAATTTTGGTATTGTAGAGATTTTGTGAGTTTTCCGAGCAATACATCCCTGTCTGGATACGAGCAGGTAGAGACGGCTCTGGCACAGATGTACCTAGGGGTAAAACCCGAAAACACCGATTTGAGCTAGACTCGAACGGGAACTGGTGCACGACAACGGGCCTTGCTGCACTCTTGGTTACGACACTCCCGGGGGATATGCTTAGGATAATTTACATTTTCTTTACAAACCAATTTAAGTAATATATACATAAGATGAGAGTAAATGACCTTGGTTAATCCTAATATGTTTCAAATTGAGAATATGGTGACATTTTAATCTCTAAATGATTTTACGACTACTATTACTCACATAATGCTTTCTGGTTTTAGTCAATGGCTGGATTCCAAGGAAGTCATAGTGACTTTGAGAATGATGTACAAGGTGGGAACGGTGGTGGCAATGAGCAACAAAATGGAATGTTGATAGGCGTAAAAGATATCATCTTTATACCAAATCAGTTTTCCAAAAATATGATCAACAACATATATATTAACCAACTCCCAGACTCAACAAGGAAGAGAAAGGTGATAAATGATAAGAGCTCCAGCAATGGAGACCATGGAGAAAAGAACCCTCAATTTTCATCATGCAGGAAATGTGGAAAGAGACACCCAGGAAAGTGTCTCAATGGGACAACGAAATGTTTTACGTGCAGGAAGGAAGGACATAAAGTGAAGAATTGCCGAAGAAAAATGAAGAGTACTATGGAAGAAGATAAAAATGGTCCCAAGAGTCCATTTACAGTCATTTGCCGTAAATGTAGGGGACCTGGCCATTACCCGAGTGAATGTCCTATTCTATAGGATATTTTCTTGGTCAAAGAAGAAGCTATGTGGAAATAAATGGTTGGAGAAAAATTAGCACTACTTGTTGATGGGTTTACTTTGGAATAATTTTCTCTTGTATTTGTAACCCCGCAGTTTGCCATGTGAGAATGATATTTGAGGAAGAATTGTCTCTTCTCTTGTGGATAGGTATAAATAACCATTTGGTTTTATATGATCATTGGGGTTTGAGAAAATGATAAGTTATTATAATTTGGGATGAAAATGAAAAGTATGATATAACATTTATGGTTAAATTATGTTATTTTGAGGAATTTCTCTCATTTTGGTAATATTATAAAATATAGTTTTTGAAAAAGGACAACACGTAGACCGTGTGACAACCCGTCGCGTCGGACAAAGTTGTGGGAATCGAACCCACAACCAAAGTGCGATTGGGATTTATCGCCTACCACTGGACTACGTGAAGTCCCTGGTTAGTGTGACTATTTTTTTTGTTAAATGATTTTATTGATCAATAATAAGATGATTTGGGTTCTTATGACTTATCAAATGAATACCCTTGGTATAGGAAAATGATTTGGTGATTAAGTGATAAATGTTATTTTGGAAGATGTTCGCTTTGTTGGGACCACTATATGCCCAAGGAAAATAGAATACAATGGGGTTTCATTTGTAGAGTAATGGTGGATTTTTATCTACGTTTTTATTGTTGATTTATAGTGATTTGGGTTATTTATGGAAATGATTAACCTATAACAGAGAATATGTGATAATGTTAATTACTTTTAAGTATGTGAATTTAAGATTATTTGATGTCATTTGGAGATACAATGTAACATGGGAGACTACATAATCAAATTCTTCTATGTTTTGGGTTTCAATATTAGTTTGGATTATATTAAAGTATTTTAAGGACAATTGGTTATTGAATGGTATCTATTTAACTTTGGGGTATTGTTGGTTTAATTTTATAAATTAAGATTAGTGCAATGAATATCCTTTTGGGGGATCATTAGATCATTCACTAACCATTTTGGTTTTGATTAATCTTCAAAGACAATGTAAATATATGGTTTATCCTGCATGGATCATGTGATTCTATAGAAGTTTATTCTAGCTCTTCCAGTGTGACCAAGTCTTCTTGAATACACGTCGTTTAAAAAAAAAATTGAGTTAGTGGTGGAAATTTATTAAAGAATGAAAATCTACTTAAAATGTAAGTATATCTCATAATGTTCTTAGTCAATATCATAAATGAATTCATCTTCCTTATGTAATGTAACTTAAAAAATTTTGTCCGTTTACTTTCCTACTAGGAGACTAATGGTCGTTTGTCCCAACACAAGTTTGTGGTTTTCTCATTGTTAACTTTCTCCTGATCATGATTTCTATCCCTCTCCATCAGAACTTGACACTTATTTTATCATCCATATCCATGTTTTATTACATTGAATCCTAGTATGGGTTATCTTGGATGACCCTTATACCTCTCTTTCTTTCTTTTAAAGTGATAGTTTTATTGACTCTTTTTCCGATGTGGGACTTTCCATTATATTCCCAAGCAAAATTTTAAAAATTGCGAGGATGCAATTTATTGAAGGAGGGGAGAATGTAACACCCAAAGCTTCCACGGTACGTTTCCCTTCGAATAATGCGATAGCGTGTGTTGTACGCAACCTCGAGTTCTAACACACACCATAACTAATTAAACTAGCTGTTGTGAATAGTAATACCTACTTTTTGAAATCATATATATTTTATATTTCAAAATGGACTTCATTTTTGGATTCGGAATATTGAAATTAGCCTAGGCTGAAATTTTGGTACTTTTTGGATAACTTTTATATTTTGATGAATAGTGAAAATTACTAAATTTTAATTAAAAACAACTTTTTTAATCAAAATAATTAATAGTGATAAATTGTGAATTTGAGTGGTTTTAAAGTATATTTAGAATATATTTTTACCATTTAATATAATTTTGGTCATTGGACATAATTTTACAATTAAACCGAACATAAACAATTGCCAATCTTTTGATAGTTATTACCTCTTAAAAACACGCTTTTTGTTTTGACAGCGGGAATTAATTTTAAATTAATTTCTTCCACTTCTGTGTTTTGAATTTAGAAAAATGGATTCCATATTTGGAATCAGGTAGTCCAAATTGTGTAAATAGGTAGCTTTTATTTTTAGACATTTTGAATAATTACTGTGGTAAATATTTTATTTACCATGGTTAAAGGTAAATCCGGTAAATAAGGGTTAAAAAATAATATTATAATAATACAAAATTACCCTAAAACGTGTCCTAAACTTATTTTTGGACACATACCCGACCATGAGCATCCTTGGGTCAATTTGGGGACCCCTTGGAGCCAATTGTATGTGGTAGGGACACTTTATATTAATAAAGTTAAAATAAAAATAAAAATGGCATAAGCTTACATCTTTTAGAAGAACAATATTTACATAGGGTTATACATGTTGGATTTTCGATTATAAATATTCATTAGAAAGATAAAATGATTTCCTACATAATGATATTTTATTTATAATTTTTAGACATTAAATAATTTAAATTATTAATGACACAATAATGATGCAATGTTTACCTCATTAATAAATCATTTAAATAAATAAGATTATAATGATTAAAATATTATCTAAAACCTGTCCAATTCTTATTGGTTGATGTTATTTAGAATATGAGTCATCTTATCTTCTACCTAAATGATTTTTGGACCATTATAAACCGAATATAACTATATTATAAAGTAATACTTTCACTCTTTCCTAAAGAGCCCCTCTTCTCCCTTATAAAAGGAGACCACTTCTACTCATTCCTCACACCTCTCAAGCCACTTGGCTCGTCCAAAATATGCCCAACTAAGCTCCCCACATCCCTCTCCTCCTCCTTGAAGCTTCCCCTTAGGCAGAAAGCATTTCAAGAAGTCCTTTGGTTCCAACCAAAGTGAGTTACCTAAATTAAAGGTAACGATTTCTCTTAAATTATTTTCATTTATTTTGCTTCTCCAACCCCCAAACTCTTTTTATTTCCTTTCTTTTGTAACAAAACCAGTATCCACAATATACTAGGATGTTTTTATAAGAAGGATTCAAACTACACATACACAAAACTCCATCTAATGGATGATGAACATAATGTTTCTGTGGATGGAAAACTAACGCCTCACGAAACGATGATTGTTCAAATACATCTTACCGCCTCTCATGGTGGCCATTATGATGGAACTGTAATTAAATATGATATTAATGATATATATTTTATATATAAGATTCTGTAATTCCATTTTATTTCATATCCTTATTCGTTTCATGTTGTATATACATACGATAATTTCATTTGAGGAAGTGCGGACTACCGCCCCCTTAAAATGATATGACTCGTTCATACCACACATGGAACGTATAAAGGATGGTGTTAATGAACTTAAGTAACATATATAAAATATTATATTATACTGGAATAATAATATACCTATATATCATTTGGATTCAGTTCTTTTAAAATGAAAAATTAAATGGAAGTAGCGTTCGTGCGTACGTGCGGACTACCGTCTCCATGAACGCGATGAGATTCATTGTCCATCATATCCATTCAAGTATAATTATAATTTGATGATTTAAAAATAGTATCTAAGGACTTTATATCATTCTGGATATGAATAATATACATCCCATTAATAACGAATATGGCTCACATAACAAAGAATATAAAGTAAAATGAACTCGTTAACACCCGAAATGACGATAATTCTAAGATATTATTAACAAATCAATGTTAAAAGATCATATATGATATCATATTAAAGTAAATGATTCTTGTATTATTCAATAACAATTATTTCACCATTATACAGGAGGTAAACCTACCATCGACCAAGGAAAAATTACAAAGTAAGGGATTCTCTTATCTCACTTTCAATTCCGTGAGATTTCCATTGTTCGCCACTAAATTATTGAAAGTGGTGTATTGTGTACGGCCATTTGATATATATTATCATGATTCTCTTTATATTCATGTTACTCTGTAAATAATTTGGTGGTTATTAACTTTTGGCCATACGACTCAGTTGATTAATGTGGTAAGGGGTTTTCATCTCACTCCTTATTTCCGTGAGATTCATGCCATATTGCCACCATCACCTTTTGTGTGGTGTATGTACTACCCATAATTATATTCTTTTTGTAATACACTCTAATTTATGTGTATTTACATATTCATTGTATGATACCTCTTTCATGGGTTGTATGTTTCATAAGTTACCAAATTGGTAAGGGTTATTTCACAATCTCTCCATTATCTGAGGTTGTTTATAAGTAATAATCTACTGGGATTTCTTTATCATCCACATCCATGTTTCTTAAAAATGTATTTAAAAACATTTTTACTATTTACAAGAATATGGTTTAAAGTCATTTGTACCCTTTTTTTAATTTTTATAAGAGGTTTTTAAAGGAATCTTTCAGTCGTTTTCCAAACAAGGTGCTTTTTAACCTTTTCGACAAAATTTAGTTAAGAATGTCTTTTTTTAACTTATATGGAAGGTGCGGTTATTCTCTGCCATTATTATAACTTTGAAGCTTCCCTTACACACTTGTATAGATATTTTCAAAATAAAGGTTTTCTTTTATAATTATGTGAATTTTAAATGATTTCAAAAAAATATATATTTCTCTTAAATATATGAAAATCCAGTGCAAATGTATATGTATTTAACGCAAGCTTAAAAATGTTTTCAGAAAACCTGACTCTCGAGTTTGGTAGACAGGAAGGGATTGGGATTGGACCCATCATGGCCTGTAATTAGTCGAGTAGTCTCAGAATTAGTTATTTTGTTTTCAGAAGCTTGCATAATGTTTTCAGAAAAACACTGGAGTGTATTTTAGCAATTTTAAACGTAAGTATCTTCTAAAAAAAATTTCATCGGTAGGTCTCATGAGACAAACTAGTGTCTTGGAACAAGGCCTTGGAAAAATCTTATTTGTAGTCTTGGCACGAGGCCTTGGATATGTGGTTATGATAGTCTGGCATTATGCATTCCATCATTATGAAAGTGGTTATTGATATTGCATGTGATCATTCGACCAGTAGAATATCCATGTGAGTAAGTAAATGGCATTATTTCATTTTACCTTTGCCATTTTATGCTGAAGTTCAAGTTTAAAAGGCTTTTGTTTTAGTTATAAATTTCCTTAAGTGTTTATGCTTATTTATGAAAGCTTCTGCTATAATGTTATCCTTACTGAGCATCTGAGCTCACCCCTTTTAATGTTTTATTTTTCCCAGGATTATGAAGAAGTAATTTATGAATGACCTGCAGGGATAGTATGAGGGGATATGAAGACAAGATGTTTTTTTATGATGAAATGTAAAAATATATGGATGTATCTAGTTATTCCAAGGCTACTAAACTAATTGGTCTTTAGAGACTTGATCTTTCTCGTGATCATGCCAATGTTATGTAATAATGCACCGACTCTAGGTAACTAGGGTCGGGGTGTTACATTATAGGTGTTATATTAGTGTTGAACAATCATCGTTTCGTGAGGCAAATATTCGACATCCACAGAAACAGTATGTTCTTTAACCATTAGATGTAGGTGTGTGTAAGTGTAGCTCTAATATTTATTATAACAACATCCTAGTATATTTAAGATACTGGTGTTGTTACAAAATATATGAATAAAAAGTGTTTAGGGGGTTGGAGAAGAAAAATAAAACAAAACAACATTAGAGAAGACATTACCTTAAAATCGGGTAACTCATTCTGATTTGAGCCAAATGCTTCCTTGGGAAGAGTTCTGCCCAAAGTGAGGCATCTAGGAGTAAGAGGGGGATGTTGGGAGAGTATTTGGGTAGAGGTTGGCCGAGCCAAATGGCTTGAATGTGTGAATGAGGTGGTAGAGGTGGGGGCCTTTTATAAGAGGAGAGGAGGGGTACTCTTGGAAAGTGATGAAATGTTACTTTATTGTACAATGATTTTCAGATTCTAAAGGTCCCAAACTTATATAATTCGAGGAAAAGGTGATAAGGGTTAGAAATCTCTACACCCAATAGGTTTTTGACAAGTGTAAGCCTTGTATTGTACATTATCTTTTCATTTTATTTAAATCGTTAATTAATGAGGTAATCGCTGCATCATCATGGTGTCATAAATAATTTAATTTATTTAATGTATAAAAATTATAAAACAAATATCATGATGCAGGAAATATTTTAATCTTTCTAATGAATATTTATAGTCAAAAATATGACTTTTATAACCCCATTTAAAAATTGTATTAGTAAAACAACTCTTGTTTGTGACCTTTTTATTTTAACATTAAATAAAAAGTTATTTATGTCCTTCTCCTACCAAAGTGGCTCCATGGGGTCCCCAAGTTGACCCATGGATTTTATTGGTCGTCCATAACTCATCCAATAGAGCTAGGACAAGTGTAAAGGTCATTTTAATATTTTTATAATACCATTTTTACCTTAAATTTCACAAATTACCTTTAATCGCGATTAATTATACTTAAAAGTTAGTATTCACCAAAAAATTATTTTAATCCCATTGAACCAAATTTTACTTCCTAATGACAACCATGTATGTCGGATTTTTGAAAATCATATCACAGAAGTGGTAATGTTTCCTTTAAATGAAAAATCAGTTTTGTAACTACCACTTAGTGGTTTCAATATTCATCAAAAATTGAAGTTTTTGAAAACAATGCCAAAATTTCACCCTAATCTATAATTGATATTCCGAATTCAAAAATGATGTCTATTTTATGATATTACAAACATATAGGTTGCATTAATTAATTTTATAACTAATTCCCACTGCCACAACAAATAGCGTGTTTTTTAGAAACAATATATATCAAAAGATTGACAATTGTTTATGTCCAATTTCAAAGTGAAATTAATTCTAATAACCAAAATTGGATATAAAGGTAAAACTGTATTCTAATTATACTTTAAAACCACTCAATAGTATAATATATCACTATAATTTATTTTGATTAAAAAGGTTGTTTTTAAGTATTTTTCACTAGTCATAAAAAAATGAAAGTTCTTAGAAAATTACAAAAAATTCAACTTAGGATAATTTTGATATTACGAATAAAAAAATGAAGTCCATTTTGAAATATAAAATTTCTATAATTTTAAAAAGTGGGTATTACTATTCATAACAACTACTTTGATTAGTCGCGGTGTGTTAGAACTCGAACTTGCGGAAAATGCAAGTTATTGCATTATTGAAAGAGAGGCGTATCGTGAAAGCTCGGGGTGTTACAATTAATCATTGATGTGAGATCCATTGGGTTTTTTGGATCTATGAAGATAACAATTGGAGAACAAAAAGAGATTAAATGCTCGATATTTTGGAATTTTACACCAGATAACCCCATTCAATAGTCCCACTTGGACATAAACATTTAATCATTGGAAATAGAATGGTAAACCTGACATAATTGTCTTAATTATGGATCCTCTATAAAAAAAACAAGGAATATACTAGCCATTAACTATTATAAAAATTTTATCACTGATCATAAAAATTTCATCAGAAACAAAATTGGTGAACCTAACATCAATTCATAGACATGTGTCAGAGGATACCACTCACCATCCCCTTTCATTACAAAGAGAAGGAAAACTAAGATCATCAATTATACATGAGGTAATGAGATACTATATTGATAGTGTTTTGTAGTCTTTAAATCTCAAATATATTTTATTCACTCATTAGATCTTCATTTAATCTAAGATAATCGTATATGTTTTTATAGACATGCATGTAAACCAGCACACAATTGGTTGAACCCACCATGAAGCATTGGACTCTATTTCCCTCCAAAAAACTCCAATGTTGGGAATACAATGTGATGATCTAGGAGTTCCATAAAAATTGTACAATCACAACATTGTAGGTGGCAGGATAGAACCATCAGTCGATGAAATTTCACATGTCGCTCTCTCATCAATGACTGATGGCCCAGAATCGAGATTCACTAATAGTTGTCTAAAATCAGTTCTGGAGCCCATCCTCAGAATGGGACACTGAGTACCTCTCTTATCATAGAGAGTTAGATGACGTCTTTACCAATGAGATTGTCCTTATTGTTGTGGCTTCGTGTAGAAGGGTCCCTACTAGAGGACTTCACCACCAATGACATTTGGCCTAATATCATCATTATATGGAGGGTATCAAAACATAGGTACCATCTGATCTTTTAGAGACATAGGTCCCCTAGGAGACCCACAAATGGTGATGAACATATAATCATTAAGTGGTAAACACCTTGATTCCTGAAAATTAAATACACTACAAAAATATCAGAGAATAAAATAGGAAGGCATACATTCATTCTCCCTCATTTAAGGCCCACCACAATGATACAAATACATATATAAAAAAAATAAAATTCATGTTAATGATTGAAAATGCCTCAAGGAAAATATGGTTGAAGATTATTGGAAAATAAAAATCACATTAGAGGTTCATGAAGCCCATCATCCATATCGGGAGGTTAACAAGTATAAGAATATGAAATGTTTTGCTGGAGCATACCAAGCCCTTTCTCCAAATAGTGTTCAAAAATAAATTATGACACATATCCCTTCGATGGACTGGGAATCCCAACTGTCAAATTTGATAGAAATCAAATATGAGACTAGTCATATTCATCCTCTCACATATGAATCCTAAATTCAAATATGGGGGTAATCAAATACTAGAAAAGTAAAATTCATTTAGCTATATATCAATCCATTCAAAAAAATGGCAGAAAATGAGAATTGACAAATCCTTTCTCACAAATACAAATCTCATCAGCCAAATTTTATAGAGCTTGAGAAAAAAAGTAGTTTATACCAACTATAAATCAATTGCAAACTCATTCCTCTTCTACAGCATAGAAGAATCTCTAATACTCAATAGGAAAGAATATAAGACGTAATCAAACACATATTATTTCTCCGACATCAAAATGTTCTTATACCACCATTCCATTGAATGAAAAATATAAACACATCCTATTAATGATGGATGATGAGACATCATTTCATGATCATATCTTGTAGACCCATCAATATGTAATCCTTTATGAGGCAATAAAAAGGGGTATAATCGACTTTATCATCTCCCCAAGTGGGGTTACTCATCAAAAAGATAATATGGTTACTCTGAAGAAGATCTACATCCATTCATCACTCTAGGAGTGTCATTAGCAAAATTCCATGTCCAATGGATAACTTGATTGGGGGAAAATACCTGATAAAACTATGGGACATTAGTATATTATAGTTTCCACTCCATTAAAAGAATATATATCTTAAAAAACCTAATATTCTCATTGCAGAATCCTAGCAGCATCACAAGAATCAATCAAACAAGAACCTGTATATGATGGATCTTACCAGTAGTAGTTTCCCCCTATCAACTAAATGGGAGCACTAAAAATTTGAATTATTATCAAGTAAAATGGAAAACAAAGATCACATTAATGTATTTACTCTACTAGAAGGTAGAGTTATTGGTCCCGTTAAACACTTATCAATAGAGGATTGGGATCCTTTCAATCCATTTCCAAATTATGTAAGTTGCAATAATAGTCAAAAACTTCCTCCTAGAAAATGTTTTTACTAGAATCTATGAAGTTCTTCCATAGAGAACCCATGAAGTCTTACTATTTGGGTAATAAATGTTGAATCATGAGAGCCTATCTCTTGATGAGTGTCATGATAACCCTCCTTGAGTAGATAAGATAGACAAGTAATAATATCATCCCCTTTAAATAATTCACCCTATTGGTCATCCATATTGAATACATTTTGGAAACTCTTCCTACAGTCAGACTTAATGCAATAATTATAAACCATTAATGATCACAGTCACTGTGAAGGACCTCTACATTGTTACATCATGTAGAAGAAGGTTCTACCCTTATTATAGTTCATCCTAAAGGACCTACATAAGATGAAGACTGTATATATTCTACATGTACATGGAATCCTAGCTGTGATGGTAGAACTCACCATAATTACATTGTCTTAGTGGCCCTACCTATGGCTAGCTTTTACCCTAGTAAGAAGGTCAACAACACATCGATTCATGTATGAAAAAGCCTTCATATATTATCTATATTGAATGATGGGTCTATGCATATTGGATACTCTATCAATGATAAGAGAAATAATATCTCTAACAAAGGCTAGCGGGGGTCCATGATTATCTTCTTGAGCCACCTCCAAATCATTCACATATTAATGAGACCAATAATATCCCCTATATTGTGGTTGATATTTTTAAAAACTATCCAAATAGGGAATATCAAGAAGAGAAGAAATTAGTGGAAGAACTAAGGGATATCTTTCAAATGAGAAGATAATTAGCCAAGGAAATAATATTAATTAGGTTTTCACCTACAGCGACTTCTCAAATCAACATACCAAGAGAATTTCTAGATGAATTCATACTAAATAGTCTTATCAATATCTAGAAAACCCTCTGACACCTAAAATCAAAATACATTCCCTATGATGATTATGAAAACCAAGTGAAAATAATGGGAGAGAATAGCCATAAAATTGAAATGGAAGACCCCACTTCGTTCTAGTGACCACAACTAGAGTGGTTAAAGAATGATCTCGAACTGACTTACCTCCATGTACAACCGAATTTGTGTTTCCCTCTATATGACGCCCCTTATGGTGTCCATGTTTAGGAAAGGGAAGATCAATAATATTTAGACATTACCCTACATCCCGTTCAGCAGAACCACATGATGTGGCATACTGGGATGCCATTATCACTAGATAGTGATTAAATGAAATCCATGTTCAAGGAAGGAAACATACATGACATGAACTATAATTGAGTAAGTGTAAAAATCATCATTCCCTATGAAATAAATCCCTTAAAAACTCCTTATTCAGGGGACCAAGAGCATTTAGAAGGATTAATATTTAACGTATACAAATAACCAAGTACTATAAATGTCCATCGATTTAAATAATTCATGTATAGACCCGAAACAATACCTATCTCACACCAAAATGGGAATACTAAAGATACTAAAATAAGAAATTAAAAGAACAATTAATGGAG
The DNA here is from genome assembly GCA_963277665.1 of Viscum album. Classification (NCBI taxonomy): domain Eukaryota; kingdom Viridiplantae; phylum Streptophyta; class Magnoliopsida; order Santalales; family Viscaceae; genus Viscum; species Viscum album. Next base: position 1,351,690,169 of record OY728132.1, read on the forward strand.
TGCGAGATCCACCCCAACCAATTGGGATGGTGGAATTTTTAACAAAAAACTCCCCTATTAGAATAACAAATCTGATTGGAGGCACAATAATAATGGAACAATATCAATTCCAACCAATAGGTCTCGATATATTTTTTCCTCAACAACACTCACTTTGGAAATCATCCATTTCCTAATTATGTAGGGTGAATGATTGGTAGATATAAATGATCAGAACATCTAGAAACTCATGTCCCCTAGAAGGGAGATTTATTGCAAAGTCATATCAAGTTTCCCTAAAGGATTCCTTTTTATGAGAAAATCAAAGTGAATCTTAAAGAAGAAGATCCAATGAAAGATGAAATGGTATCTTTTACAATTCTACCCTGAGTTTGACACCCACGATGTATAATTAATTGATAAACATCATGGATTTCAATCATATGGGACACAAAGATAATGATAAAAATGAATTTGAACATATAGAGGATTGTTCTACCTAGAATTTCATCCACAACGAATTGAGAGGTGTGTATACCAGAGACTAGAGGACCTCCCTAGATTTTGGAAATCCCCAATTAAATCCCACATTAATTTTTTTGAAAAACTAATAAAATAAAAGTATCGAAATAGGGTCATATGAGACCGACATCCTCATCCAAATGAGAACGATTCACTAATGCTCACGGAAAGACTCAATCGATAAGAGGAATAAATGAAAGAGTTTAGTAAAATCAACATCAAGCTTCTCTAAGGAACCTATCATGTTAGAAATGCTACTTTGGTTTCTCTAGAAGTGTCTCAATGTAAACATCTAGTAGGTGTAGCTCTCTCACAGGGGTTTATCTCAACAAATGAAAAAAGTTTC